>JAYKKI010000061.1:12429077-13913616 GCA_039881145.1 Druceiella hillmani
TTAGGCGCGTTATGGAAAACTGACGTGAGTCAAATTTTGCGATGCGCACGCACGATGCAACAAAAATCGACAGGATGAAGTTGCCTACTAAAAATGTGTGTAGTGACTGATACTATATTCATGATAGCTATTGAGGTATTTGTAAATATACGTGTGTAATACTATGTGTTTTATATTCATACAAGTCTAAGTTATACCTATACTTTTAAATAATATTTTTTAATAATTGAAATTTAATAGTGGTCCATTTAATAAAATAAATATTTATTTATTGTGAAGATTAATTATCTGATAAATATATTTTAAGTGTATTTCTCTAAATGAGGTTAAATTTTGGTGTGTATTCGTTTGCATTATAAATTATTTAAAATGTAATTATTTCATAGAATATAGATTTTAACCACTTTATTTATAATCACGCTGCATTCCTTTTATTATTTTATTTCCATCAATTATTTGCTTACTAAATAAAGTTATTTTATGTACTACGCTAAAGAAGTATAAATTCTAACGCGCGTATAGTACACGCAATTTTTTATTATTATATAAGTATATGAGTACACGCAAATTTATTCAAATTAGATGATTTATATTCATTTATTCAAGACAAAAAAATTGTATTTAACAAATAAAACTCGCAATACGAAGCTTCCATACGCATTTAGGAACTTATAAATGTTGTTATTTAATTATTCATACATATTAATAATATTTTCACCCTGCAGATATATTGCCTGGTATACCTTTCATGGGCGTGTAAGAACTGTATTTCATTTCAGAGATTGAGGGCACGAGAACTTTTTTTCATTTGAAATTAAAAAAAACATTGAAAATTCAAAATAAATTCTTTTAAAAATCCTTACAATTCTCTTTTTCCATTGATACCTTACGTGATACATAAAATAAAAAAATCCATTACTTAATTTATCTCGTGTAACCTAGTACTTCATTTATCTCGTGTAAACTCTTACTTTATTTATCTAGTGTAAACTATTACTTCATATATCTAGTGTAAACTATTACCTCAGTTTATCTCGTGTAAACTTACTTCATTTATCTAGTGTAAACTATTACTTCATTTATCTAGTGTAAACCATTATTTAATTTATTTCGTATAAACTAGTACTTCATTTATCTCGTGTAAACTCTTACTTTATTTATCTAGTGTAAACTATTACTTCATTTATCTAGTGTAAACTATTACCTCAGTTTATCTCGTGTAAACTTACTTCATTTATCTAGTGTAAACTATTACTTCATTTATCTAGTGTAAACCATTATTTAATTTATTTCGTATAAACTAGTACTTCATTTATCTCGTGTAAACTCTTACTTTATTTATCTAGTGTAAACTATTACTTCATTTATCTAGTGTAAACTATTACCTCAGTTTATCTCGTGTAAACTTACTTCATTTATCTAGTGTAAACTATTACTTCATTTATCTAGTGTAAACCATTATTTAATTTATTTCGTATAAACTAGTACTTCATTTATCTCGTGTAAACTCTTACTTTATTTATCTAGTGTAAACTATTACTTCATTTATCTAGTGTAAACTATTACCTCAGTTTATCTCGTGTAAACTTACTTCATTTATCTAGTGTAAACCATTATTTAATTTATTTCGTATAAACTAGTACTTCATTTATCTCGTGTAAACTCTTACTTTATTTATCTAGTGTAAACTATTACTTCATTTATCTAGTGTAAACTATTACCTCAGTTTATCTCGTGTAAACTTACTTCATTTATCTAGTGTAAACTATTACTTCATTTATCTAGTGTAAACCATTATTTAATTTATTTCGTATAAACTAGTACTTCATTTATCTCGTGTAAACTCTTACTTTATTTATCTAGTGTAAACTATTACTTCATTTATCTAGTGTAAACTATTACTTCATTTATATAGTGTAAACTATTACTTCATTTATCTAGTGTAAACTATTACTTCATTTATCTAGTGTAAACTATTACTTCATTTATCTAGTGTAAACTATTACTTCATTTATCTAGTGTAAACCATTATTTAATTTATTTCGTATAAACTAGTACTTCATTTATCTCGTGTAAACTCTTACTTTATTTATCTAGTGTAAACTATTACTTCATTTATCTAGTGTAAACTATTACTTCATTTATCTAGTGTAAACTATTACTTCATTTATCTAGTGTAAACCATTATTTAATTTATTTCGTATAAACTAGTACTTCATTTATCTCGTGTAAACTCTTACTTTATTTATCTAGTGTAAACTATTACTTCATTTATCTAGTGTAAACTATTACTTCATTTATATAGTGTAAACTATTACTTCATTTATCTAGTGTAAACTATTACTTCATTTATCTAGTGTAAACCATTATTTAATTTATTTCGTATAAACTAGTACTTCATTTATCTCGTGTAAACTCTTACTTTATTTATCTAGTGTAAACTATTACTTCATTTATCTAGTGTAAACTATTACCTCAGTTTATCTCGTGTAAACTTACTTCATTTATCTAGTGTAAACTATTACTTCATTTATCTAGTGTAAACCATTATTTAATTTATTTCGTATAAACTAGTACTTCATTTATCTCGTGTAAACTCTTACTTTATTTATCTAGTGTAAACTATTACTTCATTTATCTAGTGTAAACTATTACCTCAGTTTATCTCGTGTAAACTTACTTCATTTATCTAGTGTAAACTATTACTTCATTTATCTAGTGTAAACCATTATTTAATTTATTTCGTATAAACTAGTACTTCATTTATCTCGTGTAAACTCTTACTTTATTTATCTAGTGTAAACTATTACTTCATTTATCTAGTGTAAACTATTACCTCAGTTTATCTCGTGTAAACTTACTTCATTTATCTAGTGTAAACTATTACTTCATTTATCTAGTGTAAACCATTATTTAATTTATTTCGTATAAACTAGTACTTCATTTATCTCGTGTAAACTCTTACTTTATTTATCTAGTGTAAACTATTACTTCATTTATCTAGTGTAAACTATTACCTCAGTTTATCTCGTGTAAACTTACTTCATTTATCTAGTGTAAACTATTACTTCATTTATCTAGTGTAAACCATTATTTAATTTATTTCGTATAAACTAGTACTTCATTTATCTAGTGTAAACTATTACTTCATTTATCTAGTGTAAACTATTACCTCAGTTTATCTCGTGTAAACTTACTTCATTTATCTAGTGTAAACTATTACTTCATTTATCTAGTGTAAACCATTATTTAATTTATTTCGTATAAACTAGTACTTCATTTATCTCGTGTAAACTATTACTTCATTTATCTAGTGTAAACTATTCATTTATCTGGTGTAAACTTCATACTTCATTCATCACATCATACATTCATCATACTTCATTTATCTGGTGTAAACTATTACTTCATTTATCTAGTGTAAACTATTACTTCATTTATATAGTGTAAACTATTACTTCATTTATATAGTGTAAACTATTACTTCATTTATCTCGTGTAAACTTACTTCATTTATCTAGTGTAAACTATTACTACATTTATCCGTTTAAAAATATATGAGGATTAATACGCTTTATCATTGTGTCAAAGGACTATGTCAACCTGTGTATGGGCCTTTCTCCCGTTTGGGAAATTGGCTTATTAAATGTACACAAACTAGAGTTTAAATTTCTAGAATCCTTTATTTTATATAGATTACAGAATTAAATGCTATTTTAATAGAAACTTGCGGTAGTGTTTATGTAATATAATAAAATCGATGGTACTAGTCTGAAAGGTGAATTTAGTAGTTTTTGATAACTTTTAATGTTTATATTGTAAAAACACATAATGAGAAAAGTGTACCGGGAAAACACATTTTTCATTTAAATTATTCAAAAAGCCCACTTTTAAAGTGGCAAAATAACAGAACCTTATCTATGCTAACTCAGTTAATCCTGTTTTGCAACGTTATCCACACACTCGGTCCACATATCTAGTATAGATGGCGTACATATAATATTACGCTAATGATTGAAATGGGATACAACATATATTAAGACATTGAATAAAACAAATATTTTACATATCAGGAAAAATTTTAATTCAAAATAAACATCATATAGCGTAAGATGGGGAAAATAAGTATTTTTTTAAGTCCACATTCAAAAATCTATTAAAGTTCCATGATATATGGTTGATGTTTAAGTTGCGACGATAAATGAAACAAACACTTTTATTTTAGCTTTTATACACCGAAAATTCCTGAAAACTCTGATTAATATTAAGAAAAATAGAATTTTTTGAAATTAATTTTGCAATATTTATATTTTCTGTACATTACGATAAATGGTGGGGCAGAATTAGGCTTAGGCCTTTGGATGTTACCATTTTGTCTGTGTACACCTAAACGTTAACGATAATTTAAATAATTTTTGAAACACCATGCATAAATAGATTATGTGTAATTAATAACTAATAAAGTTTAGGTACACTTTTAATTAATAAAATTACAGTATATTTTAATTAGAGTATAATTATTTAAGTTAATAAGCTCAACTACGTTGATACTTAAATAAAAGTCACTTAAAAACATGGAGGTTATCACCATACGACAAACTTATTTTCTTATATCTATATTATTATAATTACGGTTAATAAAATAATTTTTTTTTAAATTTTACTTCTGCCGCGTGGCCCGCGAAGCGTAAAATATAATTTATCAAAAGTTTTTTTCATAGCCTATTAGTTAATATTTACTTGTTTCGTATTCTTTAGTTTTACGAAATTGTCTTCCAGATTGTAATAGGTTCTAAATACCAAAACAAAATGTAGAGCTAATGTATATAAATCAACGAAAAAATATATATAAGAGGATTAAAATGAATGAAAAATAAAGGAATTATGAAAGGAAAGGCTTCTTTGTTTCTTGAGTCGTTGTATTGACAGTGCGTTTCAAGTTTCAAAGTTAATTTTTCCCACAATTTAAAAAAAATATACAATGAAAGAGTAGTAGAGAATATTAAGTAGGAGAAGAAGATGACTGAGTCTGGACACGGAATATAATTGAGGAGAATAATATAGGGGACGAAGATAATATAGCATATTAAAAAGAGGGCAGATGATATATTGATTTGTGACATATAATCAGAAATACAAACTTATTACCTGAGTTAAAAAAATATTACAATTACGCATTGATGATGTTCTAACTTGTTTAAGTAACTTTGGCAAGCTAGTCACACAGAGTTAAGCAAAGCCAAAGATAACTTGACCCAGATAAATTTTAGTTTCATATTTAATTTGATTTATTGAAAAGGACAATTTCACAGGACTTACAAAGGACAGGAGGAAAATTTGCAAGCAACATTGTTTATTGGGAAGATTTTCACCAATATGAAGATCAGATTTTTGGCAGTTGAGTAGAGAAATAGACGTCATGGAAAATTTCTAAAAAGATATTTAGTTAAAAACTGGCATTTTAAATGTTAGTAACAAGCATTATCGCCGACGGCATTTGAAACAGTACATAGTTCTGAATGAATGTAAATTCGAAAATCAACTGCGAAAATTCCTGATGACAACATCGATAATGTCGTGAAAATTCCAATCAGTCAAAATTCAATGACAGTAATATATGAAAATCTATTAGTAGTTTTCGTCTTTATCTACGTGCACTAAAATCGTATTTTTGTAATATTAAGTAAAAAAAATAAAAGCGTTACAATCTATTAAATTAATAACACAGGTCTGCAACTAAAAGACTGCATAGGATTTCTATATATTTTATTATAGATTTCAATTTGGTAAAAACGAAAAAATACCAAAAAAACTCCATAACCTCATTTTGTTTGTTGCACTCAAGTTGTTCTTTAGCGTAAAATTCCTAATTAACTTAAAATGTAGTATTTTCTCTTTATTTAATAAATATTCTTAAATCTAAGCCTTCTCGTATTAATTCTGTCAATATATATATATATATATATATATATATATATATATATATATATATATATATATATATATATCTGCACTTGGCAATAAATGATAAAAAAATGTTGTTTGTAGAGAATAGTGGTCGGAGGTAGTGGATAAAGTAGTTTTAGCGTTAACAGGAAGGTCGCATGATCATGTCGAAACGGATTAAACTTTGATAGTGAGTAATATTAGTGATGTGATTGAGCATGTTTCAAATTTTAATTTTTTTATACTGGGAATAAATATAACGGACAGCTGTTGGTTTATATCGTGTTTCAATAAGCAAATAATTTTAGTATTTCACTGGCCATCTAATGTCACATTCACTTTATATTCAGCATTCAAACGATACTGTGATCGTTACTTTATTTGTGGAATGTGGCTTGCAGAAGTTGTGTAATTTCTCCCGACAACTTCTATTGTATACGTGTAATACACAGTAAAAATGCAACAAAGAAATATAAGTGAGTTTGTTAAACAATTTTATTTTGTATATTTCAAATTGGAACTTGAAGATCAAGACAAAACATGGGCTCCGCATAAGGTGTGCAGAAGATGCGAGGAAGATTTTCATTTGTGGTTTAAGGGTAAGAGAAGCTCATTTCTTTTTGGCATTCCATTAATATGGCGTGAACAGAAAAATCACTATGTCTATGTATGTCTATCTATGTATGTATGTATCTTACCCTAATATTGACTCAGTATTCATCCAGTGCCTCTCATGGATCTGAAATAGCAATTCCACAGCTACCTTATAATTTAAGTAAGTTGAAAGACTCAGACGTACTAGCTTTCCAGGACGAATCTAGTTCACATTTTCTGTTGATGAGGGATTTCAACTTTTTTAGACCTAAAGTGAGCTCAACAATCTAGTAAGAGATTTGTATCTGTCAAAAATTACTAGGATCAAAGCTAAGAGGCAAAATTCTGTCATCACCTGGGACTTCATTTTCATACTACAGGCATCGAGAGAGAGAATTCATTCAGTTTTTTTCCAATAATGGAAATTTAGTTTATTGTAATGATGTTTGGGGGCTCATGAAATGCTTTGAGATAGAATATGATTCATCATAATAGCACATATCCATTAATTCATCTAAAACTAGTCTCAGAGTAGTCTTGCTGCACAATAGAAATGTTTTTCCATCTCTTCATATTGGAAACTCGATTCATATGAAAGAAAACTATGATGACTTGGCTACAATTCTTAAGAAAATCAAATATCAAGGGTATCAATGGATGGTTTGTGGAGACTTCAAAGTACTAACCACGTTATTGAGTCAGCAGGGAGGCTATACAATATATCCTTGTTTACTTTGTTTATAGGATAGTAGAGCCAGACAGCTGCACTAGACAAGAACTGACTGGTCTCCTCGAGTTTAACCCCCGGCGAGAAAGCGTCATCAATATGATCTTCGTTCCACCAGAAAAAGTGTTATTACGACCTCTTCATATTAAAGTGGGGCTTATACAACAGTTTGTCAAATCACTACCAAGAAATGGGGTTTGTCTCAAATATCTGTGTTCCAAGTTCCCAAAATTATCTAAAGCCAAATTAAAAGAGGTTGTTTTCACTGGCCCCGACATAAGGAAACTTCTAACTGATCCCCTTTTTTTGGAAACAATGGGAGACAAGGAAAAAGAAATATGGGTCTCTCTAGAATGTAGTACAAAAGTTTCTGGGGAATACTAAGGACCCTAACGAAAAACCATTGTACAACGCATTCTGGCAGCATATGAAGCTCAAGGATGCAAAATGAGCTTAAAAGTTCATTCCTTACAGTCCCATATTGACTATTTCCCTGAAAACTTGGGAGCCTATAGTGAAAAACAAGGTGAAAGATTTCACCAGGATGTCCGTGATTTTGAGAGACGTAACCAAGGAAAATGGGATGTCTGTATGACAGCTGACTATTGTTAGATGCTCACTCGAGAAACCAAAGAAGGAAAGCGGAAATGAGTTTGGAGACGCATCAAAGAGAAAAAGAAAAGGTTTCATAAGAAAAAAGAGTAGATCTAAAATTGTGTATACATATTAGAAACAATGTTTTGAATATTTTTAAGAAAATAAATATATTTAGTTTATATTAAAAAATAAGTGTTCTTTGTTAAAAATTTGTTCTTATTTTGCAAAAAATCTATACATGATGGGATCTTACGGAAATCATTTTTAGAATCTGCGACCTTTAAAACATATTATTCAGCAAAAATATCCCATGCAGCTGAAAAATAAATTTTTGCAGACCTGTATAATTAATAAAATACCTTTTCCGAAATTATTACAGTGAAAAATGTGACCATAAATCTCGTACACTCTACATATCCAACCATAGACTATAACTTTATCCGATAAAATATTTTGTCGACTGGGCCACAATTTAGATATATTCCATGAGCTAGATAATTTGCTTTATTTAATGATGTCACAATTGTAGAAAATAGTGCTTTTGAAATTATATAATAAGTATAGGCAGGGTGGGATATATGGGGCACTTACCTTTTCTTTCTCCCCCAGTCTCGTGGGTAAAAAAGACGTAACTTAATTTTCTTCGAAAATATTTATATTAAATATAAAATGTTCATACAGTAATTTATATTTCTTAGATAATGTTAATTAACTTTAGTCGCTTTTTCAAATAATCTATTATTCATTATAAATGTGTTTTGGCATTCTTTATTTCTGTGAATAAGAAATAAAGAATGCCAAAACATTTCTTCTTAATCCAAAAAGAAAACACTTCTTACAGCTTTTACCGAGCCACGTTCAAAAAGTAATATTAAATGTTTTTCTGTGACGCGGTGGGTCAAAACGTAGGTAAACCTAATTTTCATCAATTTTCTTTTAGAAATTTTGTTTGTATTTGCAGACTAATTTATTATCAATAAGGTTTTTTTATATATATTGAAATATAATGAATTAACAAAGACTTGGTTAAACTTATGTTGTTCCTCTATAAATAAAATCCTTGCACACTGAAGAGTCCTGTGCTAACTCTGATAATACCAACAAATACGTTTAGAAAATAAAACTTACCACAGTCGTGGAAGATGACGCGATCACCGAATGCTGTCGTGACGAGCAGAGACAATACAAGTCCCCTCACTATAATTGACACCATACCTCTTCTACGCACCATAGAAAGATTTACAGTCGACGAAAAAAGAAAAAAAAAATCGAAAACACTAATGAAAAAAACAATAATAAATTCACACACTCTCCGATAAGAATTTACTATCAAGCGGGCTCGCTAAGCGATTAATTCTCTGTTTATGGATTTAAAGTGAGATAAACAAAGTTTTCACTCTAGATAAATAAAGGTTGCGTGCTGCTAGCTCGAATTGAAGTAACAATAAACTAAACTGTGTGGTGAGCCACGCTAATAACGGAATCTTGGGGTCCGCTATCAGCTGATAATCCGAGCTGTGATAATGTAATTGCGATTTGTTTCTAAAAAATGAGATATGAAAATGGATTTTACAAATAAGTATTGAATGCGTATGGCTGACGGGAGAAATGTCATTTGTTTGTAGGTACTGCCCTTATTTGATTGCAAAATAATTAAAAAACATGGGCGACATAAAGATTTAAAAAAGTAATTAAGTCCGTTCTTATTCTAAAGGGGTCGACCCTTTGTTCGAAATTTATCGATCGTCGTAAACTCGAAGTGAATACTGTCTCCGTATGACTTAAATATACTCTTGTCTATGGTAGTTTTTATGGTAGTATTTAACGTTCTGTTAAAATGTCGAGATATTATGTTCTAATTTCCGAATCACGAAAGACATTTGTAATTTAAATATTTTTAGTAGCGTTTTGTACTTCTGAAGTTTCCGTTTTATTTTTTATTTATTTAACTTTTTTTTTACTCTACTGCTTGTTTTTAACATAGTGCCTTATTTGAGATCGTTCATTGTTTAACGTTGTAGCATCTTATTAATTGCAATTACTCTTATGTATTTTATTTTATCTTCCCATTTATTTACTTTATAATAATTTTTAAGTTTCTTATTAGGATATTTATCATATTTTCGTTATTTATAAAATTAATCAACATTTTTAACACATTAGTCCGCAATAATAAAAAAAATACGGAGGCTTGCGGTTACACATGGGCGTGTATGTTTTCTTTTTCATAAACGTTCGCAATCCTGGCTGTGTAACCAAACTAACTTTTGCCGGCGGCTCCACTCACGCGGTAATTTTGAAGTTAGAAGTTGCGATTTAAACCCTCCTCCCCCCCCCCCCATTAAACAAACCTTGATAATTTATGTAACGTTGCATGTTTGAGATGTTAACTGTAGATTTATAACTCGGCCTAACGTTCAAAGAAAAAATTACTTTTCTTAAAAGCTATATGAATAAATATTTATATGGTGGTTATTGAAGTCATCAACACGGGAATATTGGGCTCCACTCTCCCATGTTTTTGTTGGTACACATATTATTGGTATGTATAAGCATGCCCCATTAACAATAAAACCAGTCAAGCATGAGTGGAGCTCACACTACGCGTACGGTTTCGTAAACATTTAGGTATTTATAAACATTTAATGGTACATAATATTCCTATTAAAATATTAATAAAATTTTAATCTTTTAAATTGAAAATATATTGCCTACTACATGTTTCCCAGGCGCGTATTTAAAAAAAATTATATGATATAACTACAAATTAACGATTTTTTCCTTTACTTGTTCCGTGAAACCTTGCTTTTTGCCAAATTTCATGATTCTAGGTCAACGGGAAGTACCTTATAGGTTTTGATTTATTTGTGAGTATCAAAATAAGCATACATGGCCTTATCTTTGAAACTTGATAGTTTTTCAGCTCCAAAGGATCGTAGTATTTGATATTAATTCCAACTTGATATATCCACTCGTTCCTGAGAAAAAGGGTCTTGACAGACAGACACAGAGACCGACAACGAAGTGATTCTATAATTGTTCCTTTTTTCGTCTTGAGGTACAGCCCCATAAAAAATATTTAAAAAACGGAACCGGATCTCAGTTTTTATTTCGGTAGTTAATTAATTTTGCAATAAAATATAAAACTATTATATACAAATAACATTATGGATAATTTTTTCCGGAAATTCCTCACGCCTGGGTTTTTTTCCTCATGTTTGGCTTCAAATTTTCTCATTATTATTATTTTACTTTTCTCTTCGCGGCTGAAGCAATCTAACTTTTTCCTGGTACAGAAAAACGAGGAGGCTTTTTTTATGTTAAATGCTTTAAACTGGATACTTTTTTTGTAAGAAGCACTACAGAATATACATTATTCAGATTGTGCATTTGACATAGCATCACTTTCGATTCGTCTTCATAAATTACTGTCTTTCGTTAATTCTCGGATCAAATCAATTGACATTACGTGCAGTTTTCAATGCATTTTTATCAAATACGCTCATATTCCCATCAATCATAGTGAATCATTGCGTATCTTTACATTTTATGATTGACTCGGCATCGGCTAACTGACAGCAGATACGTAAAATATAAATAGCCACAAAAATAAACACAATGTTTTTTTAAAAAAGCTAAGCGGCAAAAATTTAATTCGAATAACAACGACATATATGGACGTATAGTGTAATTTGTTGCAAATTATAAAATCATGTGATTAAAATACATTATCTACGATGTTGTCGATTTTCGTACTGGCCGTTTTATCTTTGGTTTGGCGTTGAACTCAATATAATTTTGTTTTAAAGCCATGGAATTCCTTTTTCAAAATTAATCATTTATCTTTCTTTTATGCTTTTTCTCTGATTGGGTTAAGTTACTTACCATAATGTAAAAGATGAAAATTGGCATGAAACACAGAGCGGAATAAAGTAGGATACGCATAACATAATATCAATGAAACCAAAAATAAAAATCAAACACCAAAAATAAACGATCGCAGCGTTATTGGATAACATTGCATGGACATAATGTAATTTTGATTATCCTCCAGCCCAGGAAAAACTCCATATTTTTAGTTTTTTGTAACTGTATACAGCGAATTATACAATCTTTCAATAATACATTGATATGGATAACATTGCATTGACATAATGTAATTTTGATTGTCCTCCACCTCCGGAAAAAACTCCGTATTTTTAGTTTTTTATAACTGTTTTTTATAACTGTATACAGTGTATTGTACAATCTTGCAATAATACATTGATGTGGATAATGTTGTATTGACATAATGTAATTTTGATTATCCTCCACCTCAGGAAAAACTCAATATTTTTAGTTTTTTATAACTGTTTTTTATAACTGTATACATTGAATTGTATAATCTTGCAATCATACATTGATATGGATAACATTGCATTAATTTAATGTAATGTTTATTATCCTCCACCCCAGGAAAGAGGGTAAACAAAATATATAACTGTTTTTATAACTGTATACACCGAATTGTACAATATTGCAATAATACTTTGATATGGATAACATTGCACTAACATAATATAATTTTGATTAGCCTCCACCCCCGGAAAAACTCAATATTTTTAGTTTTTTATAACTGTTTTTTATAACTGTATACAGCGAATTGTACAATATTGCAATAATATTTTGATATGGATAACATTGCATTGACATAATGTAATTTTGATTAGCATCCACCTCTGAGTATTTATTTTTCTATCTGGGAATTTATTTTTGAGAGTTGTATTTATTTATGAGATATCTATTTCATTTTGCTAACCTCATTGCCTCACAATAGGGTATATGACTGACGTCAACATTTATTGCAAAAATATTTTAAAACTGTGGAGTAGGTTTAAAAAAACCTTGGGATGAAAAAATAATGCACATAACAAACATTAATCAAAACTTCTAAAGAGGAAAAAAATATCAATTTTTTGTTCATAAATTGAAATGGTTATTATGAATTTAGTTTCCACACAAAAAAAATGAGAAAATTATAATATGCAATATATAACTTAAATGCAATATTTAAAGAGATACTGAAAATATTTAATAAACTCCATTATAATGGATGCTAATAATTGGTTACCAGTAACGTCATAAGTCAGTTTTTAAGTGGTTATAACTTTGTAATGAATGAATTTTTAATGTTATTACTTATTCCATTCTGGTAATAAAAAAATATATAGACTCTCAAGATATACTCGCAAGACATCAAATAAATGACAGAACTCTGGTTCGGACTGGTTGACTCAATTCGGGGTTAGTTCTTGTCAAAATATTGTTATGTGGCTCATGTGAATAGCATGGATATGAGAAATAACGACAAATAAACGTTGTAGAAATTAACACAAAAACATATTGAACAGGTAAGTAAAAACTGTGATACACCATTTTTAAGGTTCTATCCCTTAAAATGAAAATAAACGAAATCCTTATAAAATTGCTTACGAGTTCATCGATTTTATCAAAAATTGTATGATATAAAATTTTCAAATTTGCCCTAATAATAAACCATACTGATCTGTACCTCCATATTTTAATAGTTAACGCTCAAAAACATTAAATTAAAAATTTTAGAGGGGACAAATTAATTATCCATTTTTTTTTCATTTCATATATCTTGAGCAGTAGTAAAACAAAAAAAAATTAAAAGGATTCCAAAGCTATTTATTTTATAAACAAATTCCGATCAAATGCTTGACGTTGAAACTTGAAATTTGGCATGATAAAATATACAAGCGTGCAGATATTTAAATAACATTCAATAACGTTCATATGAAAACTTTAGAAAGGGTAAATTATATTTACTTAATTTTTTTGAAGTTAAAACTACTTTAGGCGCACCTGCGCACTTTTCCGGAGCAGTAAACTAAACTAAGCCGTCATCACCAACATCACCGACCCGGATGATGTTGAATCGGGTAAACTCGGCACCTTCGCTATTTGGCCAAGCGAGTTCCAAATTCAAAAACGATGACATATGGTCAATTGAGTTTGCACTGCATTGTTCGGGTAAACTCAGCCCCCTTCGCCGTCGGCCAAGCTAGTTCCAAATTCAAAAACGATGACATATGATCATTTGAGTGTGCACTGCATTGTTCGGATAAACTTGGCCCCCTTCAACATCGGCCGAGAGAGTCCGCTGTCTACCACGGAGTGCATCGTTTGAAGAATTACGTTCTTTTTTTAATAATATTTTATTTCGGTATAATTTAATATAATAGGCTTATGTTATTATTAATTTTTTAATTTTGTATTGAAAATTTCCGACGTACACAGTTTGGCTATACGGGTTACCAAAGTTTCACTTCTACATTATGGTCTTAAGCATTCGAATTTTTTTTAAATTTCCCGTATACTATTTTTTTAGAAATTGCTAAAGTTATAATTATGAAAAAAGCATTGTTACTGAAAGTTCAAATAAACTTTACTGGAAAACTATAGCGATGGTTTTAAATTTTTTGCGTTTTGACATATTAACGATATTTTTTACAAATGTGAAAAATACAATACGCAATATTTTAAAAATAATATTAATATTTGTAAATTTACGTATCCGTTAATATTTACATATGTCTAAATGTGTACGAAACTCTCGTAGCGCGAGCTCTATTCGTACTTAACAGATTTCATTCTTTGCCGTTATATTGGTGACGTTTTTTAGGGTCGGCTTGCATGTCATTCGAGTTACAGTAGTAATTGAGGTAAAAATAATTTTAGCAGGCGCGCTACATTATGAGCGATAGGAAACATAATGCAATTTTTCATGTTAGTTAAAACTTGATAAATAACGCTTTGACTTGAAAGAAACTTTTCTAAATACGACTTCTTTATTTATTAGTCAATAGTATATAACTTTATTTAATAATAATAATATTTCATTATCGCGGTATAGATACGATGATGAATTTGGACAATAATTACTGGAAACGACATTCGGAATTTGTGAGATTGTGCAACTTATAACATTGACGTCAATACAAATTGCGTCAGAGGCAGCCTTTTATCAAGGTCAATCAGTGAACATTCGTAGGTAAACCAAAGACAGGTTTCACAATTCATTCGACAATATGTCAAATCGTTTCTGGATAATTATGGTGCTCGGTGGTTTTGCCTCCGTTGTTTTATCTTAATTATTGATATTATTACTTTTAATTTAAAAATAGACAATTGAAAAATAATAGTCAACAGTCAGAAAAATTCCATTCAAAATCATTCACTGGAATACGTTCGTTCGATATAGCATTGTGTGATGTACGTTAGATGTAGTAAGACGGGTTTCTAATTCTAACGTACATCTAACGATCCAGCCGCGCGGCTTGCTACATCTAACGTACATCTAACGATCCAGCCGCGCGGCTTGCTACATCTAACGTACATCTAACGATCCAGCCGCGCGGCTTGCTACATCTAACGTACATCTAACGATCCAGCCGCGCGGCTTGCTACATCTACCTCTCGGCAATCTCCCCGTCGTCACTACACTGCTTCGAACCATCCGCCAAACAACATCGATCGTACGAATCTGGAATATATCCACACGGATACTCAGAATGATCACTCAGTAAATAATCCCATCTCTCTCTATTTTGCACGGTTCAAACAGTGTTCCCAGACTTCTGTTACATTTTCATCACCCTCTGCTCTGTCCCGTTGAATTATAGTGTGATGATATATGATCTATAATTTTATTCAAAGTATGGACTATATAAAATAATTTTTGAAATCGGGGCAAGAAATTACCGCGAACAAAAAAATAAACGCAAAAATGTTTTTCAAAGTACGCGCCTAAATTGTCGATGTAGTTTTGCCATCTTAATGGTAGCAGTGGAGAAATCTGTACAGTGAAAGGTGTTTTCTATGACTTGCGGGTGTCAAATATTTTTCCTCTCCCAGATAGCTTGACAGATAATTTCAAATCCAGCTATTGTCATTTGAGTAATTTTACTAGTCCGGCATTTCGTCGAACACTGTCCCGTCAGGGAATTAATCTGTCTCTATTTACCAATATCGGCTGCTTAATCGCAAGTTCCCTCATTCGTTACAATAGATATTTCTTGTAATCAATTGATCACGTTTCATGAAGATGTAGTGAATAACACCAGCGCTGAACCACCGAACAGACAACATTAGCTATTTTTGGTGAATATTCGGTTTCGGAGTATGTTTTGGCACTTTACCTGTGCCAAAACAATGTGCCGAATACTTGAAATCCCCAAAAATGATCCATTTTTAGGCGCACCTAACAATGCGACATTATAATAATTCGCCTTTATTTAGTGACAGCAAACAAAATAAGTTGTGAAATTATTCTTTTCTGATTCTTAGTTATCACACAAACTTAGAAGATACCACAAATATTACTGTCTTCGTTACGACGTGTATTACTAAAAACGTTTAGAAAACTCCAGCTCGGTACAATGCAAGTTACATTGCTTTTGAAGTAAAATTTCTAGGTTG
Source organism: Druceiella hillmani (assembly GCA_039881145.1). Lineage (NCBI taxonomy): Eukaryota > Metazoa > Arthropoda > Insecta > Lepidoptera > Hepialidae > Druceiella > Druceiella hillmani. The sequence continues at coordinate 12,445,426 of JAYKKI010000061.1, forward strand.
ATATTCGAGGTGAGGAACATCACTATGTTCCTCACCATCCATTGATGAAACATTACGCGTAACGAAACAAAATGTCTCAAAATATTGGTTCATGATTAAGAAACACAGAGTGGCAGAAGTCTCGAAACCCCCATAACAATCTAGAGGCAACATAAGCCACAATCAAATGAAGCTCGACACCGAAGACTTATCGATATAATTATTGATCAAACTATCATTATGAGCATTTCGTGTTCTAACTATTAGCATTGTTGAGCAATAGTCTAAGGCGGACCGTTGACCTAAACGACGGAGCAAGTAACAAGATATACGTAGTAATCAGACAATAATGAAAATGCCTTTTAATGATCATGTCACATGCCATTATGAAGCAAATTGCGACAAAAAACGTGATGCTATCTAATGAGAACCTAAATGCCTCGGCTTTGTTACAAATGTCAGTAAATGAAACCGCAGATGTATTTGTAAATATTCAACATGGAAAAGAAGAAGAACAAACCACATTAAATTAAAAGCATACCACGTACAAGAGCCATGATGCTACGCTACACAAATGGATGAACAGGCATTTGCTTACGTAAAATACGTCTCGTTGAGTGATAAAATATATGCCATGCTACTTGTCAGATACCTTGTCATTTCACTTAAATCAGTATCCAGCCTAATGTAAAACTACACTTGGCATTTTTACTTTAGCCGTTTCTGATATTGGGCCGTAAAACAGACAGATGACGCAGCTGATTCTTATGCTCATGTATCGTATAATTGGTATTTTTTTTAAAATGATAGATCAATTTTATTTAAATATATAGGTGTACAACAAATTTGTTGTATGTTTTCATTATCTTAGTCGTGTATTCATCTTGTTTAAACATCTGTTTAGTGCGAAATCGAAGTGGTTTATACTTAGTTTTGAATTTCGAAATAACTATTTATTTAAATATGAACAATGACATCCATATACGAACGCCAATAAAACATATTTATTTTTTGATTATTTTTTTATAAGAAATCGTTTAATATATGAATATATAAGATATAACTTTAGAGCTAAAGTTATGGATTTTACAAAATCAGTAATGTAGTTGATTTTTCATTCACTTTTGATAAACAAGCAAGAATTATTTATAATATAAAACTTTTTTTTTTTCTAGAAACCAGTAACAGTAAGTTCACGTGTATGAATTACGGATTTCAGCCAAGTCAAAGAAAAATAAACACAACAAAGGACTGTTGTCTATACATCCTACTTAGTAAATATATATATATAGAATCTTAATTAATTCCTTTAAAGTCGTAAGACCTACGAACTTCTCTCTAACTCAGAAGCCAAAGCAACTTTCAAGATGGGCAGCGAAAATGAGACTATAATTTCTCTATACGAAATATAAATGATTCGAAACACAAATAATTGTTGTGTCAGTTTTTCTCTTATTCGCGCGTCTACAAATTGAACGATCAACAGCGAAACAGATAATTGTCTTTTCTGCTCCTTTTTAATATCACCTATCCTTTGAGGTCCCCTTTCAACTACTATAAGTTAACCGTACTACTATAAGTTAATCAACTACATAAGTTAATCAACTACATTAATGATTTTGTAAGATCCATAACTTTAGCTCTAAAATTATATCTTATATATTTATATATTAAATGATTTCTTATCAAAAATAATCAAAAAATAAATATGTTTTATTGGTGTTCGTATATTGATGTCATTGTTCATATTTAAATAAATAGTTATTTCGAAATTCAAAACTAAGTATAAACCACTAAGTATAAACCACTTCGATTTCGTACCAAACAGATTTTTAAACAAGATGAATAGACGACTAAGATAATGAAAGCATACAACAAATTTGTTGTACACCTATATATTTAAATAAAATTTATCTGTCTGATCTATCACTGACGAAACGGATCCTTTATGGAATTGACAATAATATCAATTTGTAGTATGAATCAAATTGCATATATATGATTATCATTATAAAGTTTGGTTAAATATTTTCAATCGATGACGTAATGAAAACAGTATAAAGAAAATAAAATTACTCAAAATATTGTGAACGAACTCGCTTTATTTCTCTTTCCATCTTTGCAATAATCAAGTTATTTTATGTAATAGAAATGTCTTTACTTCAATGTTTCAACATAATAGAAAATATTTTAAAGTAAAAAAAAACATTTCAAATTTTTAAATCATTGTCATTTCATAGTTTGGAAAAAAAACCAAACCTCACAAAGGACAAAATCCAATTAATACTCTTCAAAGGTACTCAATGTTAGTGTCTATCCATATTTTATTTGAATGTATTCAGTCGTGATATTTATTTTGAAATCTTTAATCACTTGACAGCCTTCTTAAAAACAAATGAAATCTTACAAAGAACAATATCCGATTTGTAATTTTCAAAGGTACTCATTGTTTTTATCATAGATTTACGAGTAGCGTATGTTTTTATCTACTCATAATTTATTTGGACGTATTCAATCATGATATTAATTCTGATAACTTTCTATTATGAAAAGATATGATTTAGATAAACAAATAGCTTTTTAATGGTGAAAATAATTGCAAAAACAGATTTTTCTATAATTTTTTGTACTTGTATAAGTTTTATTAGGATGTTAGGAATGCTTCGTTATAATTACAAATCTCGACGCGTGACCGAAATTTTATTGCCTGTCGCTCCATTTTTTGAGAGATCGTTTTTATTATATTAGATTAGTTTTTAATTATATCCTCCATTTTGTAAAATAAATGTAAGATTGTTTTGGTATTGAGTGATGTTACAGGATCTGTCCGATATCTTTACATGCGACACCAAAGTTGTGTCGCATCTATTTAATCATATTCGCATAAAACCAATGCGGTGTCACTGGATAGCATCTTATCAATGTTTTTTAAAAAATTCCATAGTGAATTCTATATGTTTTTTTCACTTGGAAAACTTAGTTGCCTTTTCATATTATTCACAAAAATTTATATGTTTTATAACGATTTATATAGCGATGTTTTATTAAATATAGTGTATATATATATATATATATATATATATATATATATATATATATATATATATATATAGATATATATATATATATATACATATATATATATATATATATATATATATATATATATATATATACACAGTGGCTACACATAGCACACTAATACAGACTATAAAGAAAAGGTTAGAGAGTCAAAGAAAACACGAATATAAAAGAGATTATTTTATTAAAGCAAGTCATTTGAATTGCTTTAATAAAATAGACATTGCTCGTTTGAAAGAAGAAGAATATTTCTTATAAAGATGAATTGCCTGTGTTATAATCGATATCGGAATAAAATAACCTGTGTTTTTGATGGGAAAATTTTACCTCGATTTGTTTAGCATATGTAGGTATAATTATAACATATTATTTATAAGAAATGTCATTGTTATTTATAAAAAATAAATGTCACTTAAGTTGATTGACACAGAAAACACTATATTCTTTTTGAGAAATGTTATTGCTACATATTTTTCACATACGTTTTGTCCTTTAATGCCGATTTCTGCTGTCGGTGTTAAAGTTGATTGATTTCAAACCGATCGAATTCTTGAAAGGGAGTTTTTGTTGTTTAAAAGGTGTCTTAATTGTCGAAAAATATGGATATCAGTTGAAATAAGATTGGATGATTATGGCGGGAAAGGATTGCCGACCACATTTGCTACAATTTTAGGAAGTCTGCTATGACTTGGGTCGTCGTGCGTTGTTGTACTGTAGCAGTTGTGAAAAATAAATTGACCAATTTCGCTTATTTGATCACTAGGCAAGCTCGTCACTAAAATCATCACTTAAAAACGTCAACAGTACAAAACTGCCATATTTTTCATAGCAAGTAACGTCAAGCTACCGTGCAGCAAGCAGCATAATGCCATCAAATATTAAATATGGTCTTCTGTTTGAAACACTGTCTTCTATAGATACCCGAAGCCAACCATTGCCACGATCATTTACGATTGTTATAAACCAGTCATTTTTTGTCACAGACAACATTTTGATTTGGAATATCTTCATTTTTGTATTTTTATTATATTTCACTTATTATAATTAAATACTTATTATAATATTCCAAGGTATGTCCCTGAAACTAAACGGATCGTTTTCCCTTCACTACTCAGAGATGGATTCTGTTGTTTATCGTTTTGTACGTAAAAGGTATTCCAGATGTTATAGAACGACGAACGTTTCTCCAAAATTGATGACTTATAGTGGAACAAAATGTTTTCGACTGTTTTTTTCTGTGGAGCCGAAACCGTTTGATCTGTTTCCCTGTTATGTGAAGCTAAAAAGTAAGCACTTGTCATCATAAAAAACCTCCTTTTGCAAAAAAATGGATTCGCTTAGGAATTTTCATATTACGCAGGACGGATCTTAAAAAAGTAAATAAGAAACAACCAAGTGCTTAATCCAATACGCACAAAGCTAGGTTCAGCATTTTCCATATCTCTTGAAAATTTTGACCCAAGTTGATCAAAATAATTTTTTTGACAGTTGTAATCAAATTCTTGAGTCTAGAATTTGTTCAAACTTATAGTTTAACATTTCGACGCGCGACTTAAAAATAAAAAATAGTAATCTAAATTTAATTTCAAAAACTTATCCGTCAGTAATTCACTTGGCCCCAACATTTATGGGGAGGTACCAAAAAATTTCGTGAAAATTGGTCTAAAATTGCAAAAACAATGAGGCTGCACCGACGAAATTGTGAAGGTTTATTAAATTTATTTATTAACTTAATAAATACAATACTTTAATTAATTAATTTCAGAAAATTCTATGTATAAAGTCCGCGTATTTTATACGTGACCAATTATCACCCTGAATATGCAGTTTTCAGCCTGCGATTTTATCGATTCGAAGAATTGCGTTCTATTTATTTTTGAAGTGTGAAATATCGAATAATTGATGTTATCGTCGCCATTATCTTGACCACAGCAATATACCTGCGCTTGTCGGAAATTCATCGGTAAAAACGTAAAATCAAGATTAATACCGTAATTGATAATTTATGTAATTAAATGGACAATTTCGAAATTATCAATAGTAGCGTTGTTACTTTATTTTTTGTTTAAAGAAAGATGCGCAAAAAAATTACGAATAGCCAAAAAAAAGCATTTAACTTGATTTCGCAATATGAGTAAAAGTACATAAACAATATAAAGGACAATGTTTTTATTCACTAACTTTTGTTGAGCTGTACATACATACACGTATATATCCATACAATTAATAATTTTGGCAACTTATTATATTTTAAAAGACTTTGCCTTGATTCGTTTTATAAAGATCAGAAAAACGCACAAGAAAAAAAGTGCTTGAACAATATAATGAGCGAATGTTTTTATTCGTTAACTTTCATTGAACCACGCATACGTACTCGTACGCGGACAATTAAAATGTTGGCAACCTATTACATTTTAAGACTTAGCATTGACTATTTTAGCTGAACATTTGGCTATATGCCTTTTAGAATCGGTATTATATATGTGCAATAGTTGTGTATGATCTCTCTTATCCACTTTTATAGTTTTATTTACCTATTTTTGTGGACATTTTCCACCCTGTTTCTATAACTATGGCAAGTAAAATTCTAAAAAATATAGTTTTGGAATACTCATGACTTTCTGTTTGATACTATACAGGACATGTAACATTTAAAATAAATTAAGTACTTCATTTGTCCCTTCTGTAATTTTTACATAAATATATTTGGGTACTAATTTTTTGAATACATGTTATTAATATGCCTGCCAAATTTCAAATTTCTACCCAAAACGTCTTCTGAGAAAAACATCTTGGATATTTTTAAAGATATCTCAAGAATAATTTGATATAAAATCATGAAAAAAATAGTTTTGTAGTCCTTATAACCGTTTCTTTTAATTATACGTAACACCCCACACGATATATGAAACAAAGAAAAAAAAATTATTTTTTTATTTGCATCCCCTAAAATATTTAAATAAATATTTCTGAGCATAATGTATTGAAATAAACCGGATCAAAACGCTTTATCATTGTGCCAATATTTCAAGTTTCTACGTCAGTTTCTCAGAAAAACAGCGGTAACAGATACAACGGTAACCTCTATACGCGTCCGTCCATGGACAGATAGACGGACGCATATAAAGGTTACGTTTTTTTTTCTTTGCGGGATACGTAATCCTAAAAACGGCTAAGTGCATGTTGGAACATGTATAAACAAGGGTTACGTAGTTCGCTACGTCTTTTGAAATCGTCGATTCAATTTAATCAGATTAATTTCAATTTAATAATGTAACACGCAGTAATATGAAATTTGAGTATAAAAATAAATTATTCCAGATAAACAGTTTATAAATTTGGTCTTGCGACATAATAAAATATGAGTAAAATATTTTAAAGCCTAACTGTTTTTTATAACTAAAACAAAGAGCGGAGTTATTTGTTTTTATGTAGAATAAGTGTGTTTTATTCGTTTTTATTGACCAATTTGTTTATTTACTTATCTGTTTGTATGTTCTTATATAACTTATTAATATTCTAACCAGTTTTAACATATTTCTTATTTATATAAAAAAATATTTTCCTGTAATATTATGTCGCATTGACATATTTGGCCATCTTTGAATTCGCCATATGGAACATTCCCTTGTCCGTTTGCGACGAAATTTAAGTTGTGTAGACGGTACTCACTTCGCATGACCAATTATTATTTTTGGCCAGATTATATTAAATCAGACAAAAACATGTTAAGAGCGAGTTGAACTCACAATACGAGGGTTCCGTATACATTTAAACAGTTATAAACTTTAATGGGTATATGGTATTTCTGTTAAACTATAGACAATATTAATTTTTCTCTATGTAAATATATTGTCTACTATATTTTTTTTTTGGAAAAATATAGTATATATTTGAAACATTAAAAGATCTAGGATAATCCTGTATGTTTTTTACAACATTAGGTTTAAGGGTAAACTCAAACTTATTGCTTCATTTATTTTTCAGTATATCTATTTTTCAGTACGTCTCTGAAAATATACCAACTAAATTATGAAAAAAAATTGAAGCCTTATTATTAGCCGTTTCAAACGATACCATAGAAAATATACGGAATCCAAAAAAAATCGGGTTTTTGGCACCTCCATGAAATTTCCATATAAATATTTTCAAGTGTTAGTTACAGAGATATGTGCCGGTTAATGTGTTTTACTACTATGATAAATTTGAAATGTCTACGTCAAGCGGTTTCGGAAAATAACGACTATGACAGACGGATAGACAGACAAGGGAGTTATCTTATCGTGGTTTCGTTTTTAAGTTTTCGTACCCAAAGAGTGTCAACAGGATCCTATTACTAAACCTCCGCCGTCCGTCTGTCCGTTCGTTTGTCTGTCTGTCAAAGATTTATGTATTTTGAACCACAATAGGCAGTCATTCAAATTTTTCACACAGTACGTGGTACTATGGCCTCTATCACTGCAAAATAAAAAAGTCAGTATGTCAATACCACGAGGTGGTCTCCATACAAGAAACCTACAATAAATGCATTTTTTTCACATTTTTTCCACCTGCGCTACACTCAGGAACTTGGGCTCATTCTAGTGTATAAGTCCAAGTCATAGTACTTGTGTATACTTAATAGTAAAACAACAGATAATCATATATAGGTAACTAAGCTTATAACTCCAAAATATTAGCGGTTGACACTCCACGTGATGGGGGGCTCACTGCTCGGTGCTCTGTGCCGGCAAGAAGAAGCCTTGATATTGACTTAAAAGAAGTTCAGATAGTGCCCTTTGTTGTAACACACACTTTTGTAACATCACAGTTCCCCTAGTTGTAATTTGAGTGCTTTTTTACATTGTTTGAGTAATATTATTTTTGAAGGCAATAAAACCAGGCCCATTGCATTCGATTATAACGTTTGGGGATTTTAACGCAGATCTGCGATATCTATAAATAATGTACTGGTAAAACAATATTTTGATCATATTGGTTTAAAGTCTAAAGTACTTCAAGTTGCAGCCACAACGGCTTACACCCAAAGAGACAGCATATTTAGTTTAAATAAATACTGCCACATACAGAGCACTATTCAAATGTTGTAGTTACAATTTTAAAATGAATAAGGCTTAACTGGTCAGAGTTACAGCTGACAGGAACATTATATAGATTTTGAAATGCTGTTGTCGCTCAGTGTAAAGTAAGAATTAGTGTTAATTTTGTGCGGTGGTACGGAACCCTTCGTGTGCGAGTCCGACTCGCACTTGACCGCTTTTTCCTTCTGACGCACGGAACCCTAAACATATGGCTTATTTGTTTAAAAAGGCCTTATATTATTTCGTTTTGAAGTTAGAAATACAGAGAGACGGACGACAGACTATATTGCGACGACAATAGGATTTCGATTGGACTTTTGGATACGAAACATTAAAATTCAGCAAGAATCTTTTTGTGATAAGGTGATGGAAGAACAATCGCGCATCAAAGAAAATTTAATTCGATTGTTGACGTCATAATGACGAATAATGATTGCGTCTGTTCTGTTCGAAAAAAGAATTGAATTAAATTTAAAAAATTTATAAGCAAACAATGTGGAAAGGTCTGCTTTGAATAAAAGAAGACAATTGAACAATTTTACTGTTCTTGATAAAAAAATCCTATTAAGTTTATTCATGCACGTGAAAAGAAACGCGCGTGATTCATCAGACACCTTCAGCCTCTTAGTCACTTGTTAGTATTTAATCGGTATTAAATGCGAAAACTGAAGTGATTTTCAAAAATAAAAGAATACACCATTATTGCCAACGAGAATCGTATTTTTCTACATAGAAATTCAAAGGTTTATGCACATGAGAAATTTCAAGCAAAAGGTAGATTGACCGAAGAAAAAAACTAACGTCTATTCTTCTAAAATCAAAAGTAGAATTTGCAACATTTCTGAAAAAAAAATTAGGTTAAAATATGCCTTTCTAAATTAAACAATGACATTATTTTTCCCTCTTCGGCGCTACAGATTAGAACAAGTAATTGTCCTAAAGACGTCATTCAATTCTATTTCAAGCTAAGTTTCTCATCATTTTTCAACACTATCCTGCCATCAAATCTTTTCAGGATTCTATAGTAAAATAAGGGACCCTTATAACTTCGTCACGCCTGACTTCTCATGGAAAAATGGGTGCTCATCTACCACCCACGGGAACCCATGGGAAGTGTTTCCCGATCCGCCACTCGGGAACGCACCATCTAGGGTCCCGAGGGACTATTTCCAGACTCGGAACTAAACACCTAAGCGGAATGACTATAAATACAGACGGCACTAGATCCTATAAATCATGTCGAAATTGTCTATAGGAAGAACTCACCCCACAGCACATTCTCCACTGCCCAGCCATCATTAAAAGCCTACAGGCTATTGATGAATTTTCATTTCAGGAAATCCCTACAAAACAAAATTGTGGGCATTGCCAAAGTTGTGATCTTGGTACACGGATCAATCTAAGACTAATTTGACTTCAAATGGACCCGACACCAACCAACCATAACTTCGTCATGAACTTTTACCTGTCGGTTGCAGTCTCAGTTTCTGCAGGTCTAGACTTATGCGCTGGAATTTTTTTAAATATGTACTTCAGATGGTAACTTCAATTGATCTATAGCAAAATATAAAATTTTCTTTTAAACGTAAAAGTGGTGCGAAAATTTTTTCACTTTTTCCATCTACTGGGGTACTATTGGACAGGTCTTTCAAACGAAACTGACGTATCAATTGATATTTTTCGTTTTTAAGTCCTTTTTAGGGTTCGGTTGCCAAATGGCAAAAACGGATCCTTATAGTTTCATCATATCCATTTGTCTGTCTCTCCATTTATCTGTCCGTGTGTCACAGCTATTTTACTCGGAGACTTGGCACTACATACATGAAATGTGGATGGTATATGTCTTCTATGAATCGATATGCAATGGAACAGTGAAATTTTGAAAAAAATTAACATTATATGTGGTAGCCCATACAGGTAACTGAGTGCATGTACTATCATTAAATTGATCTTAAAAAATTATGTGCATGTTAAAAAATAACTTTTTTATTTAAATCAGTAATTGGTGAGATATGCACCTTTAAAGTTTTAAAAAGTGTACACTTTAACTTTTCAAACTAACTTGTGTAAAATTCTGAAAAAAAGATTTAGGTAGCAGTACTTAAAATAAAGTTTCAACGAAATTGGATTGAAAAATATATTTTGTATAGTTTTGGAGATATGGGATACTGTCGGTACTGACCGCAGCAATAACTTTGTTTTTCGCAGTATCTTCGAGAAATACAAACTTATAAGTTTAATATTGCTTGGTGCTACGTAACTCTTCATGCGCGAGTCCGACTCGCATTTAGTCGATTTTTTATATTACAGGACAAAAAATACTAGCGTTTGGATAGAACTTTCAACTGAAATTATCTCAGTTAATTTGCACTAACTGTTTCAAAGGACAAAGATAACGATGGACCTTATTTTAAGATTATTCTGGCAGACATTTAGTCGTTTTTTTATACTGTATATTAAAAATCATAAGAACATTTTTCAGATTAATGCAGAATAGCGAACAACGTAGACCTAGATCCAGAACTTTGATCTTCATAGATTATACAGAGCAACATATCTCACCAAAATCAAGTGCAGCAATCGACTAAGATGACTAAGTCACCCGTGGAGAAGCACAGATGAGTATACATACAAAACCCTGATTTGCAAAAAAATAGATGGCACCCGGGCTAAAGCAAGGCCACCAACTCGTTGGTTGAATGATGCTGCGAAGTATTGAACTATCATAAGAGAAAGAAGAAGAGAACAAGACTTCGTAAAGAAGAAAAGAAGAAGACAAAATAGAAGCAGAGTTATTTTCTTTATTCGGTAAATATGAAATACTCCTGCAATAATTTTTACTTTAAACGTCCATTATTTTTTTATCTTTTATTATTGAAACTCCAAGCCCAAAACTAGATATTTTTAACTGATTAAAGTCGGGTATAAGATGCTAGTTTACACAAGGATATTATGCGATAGAAATACATTACAATGATATCATTTATTTTTAAAAGTGATTTAATCCTACTAAACTAATCCGTTTTAAATCGATCCATTATATACATTCGAAGGTTACCGTCTAATTTAAACTTTTTATACTTAAACATAGTCGGAGGTGTATATCTACAGGGTTTACGATTCTGTCCAGCCCTAATTTTCTTTAACTAATAACTTTTGGAAAAATCCGGGTTTCAAGTTTACGTGGCAAATTAATACTTTTATGGCGCATAGCCTCAGTATCATATGCATGGAAGAATATAAAAGTTTGATTAACTATATGTGTGTTTATATTAGGCGTGTTTCCTATATTTATACAAAAACTCTCGAATCCGTATTCTTATTCATATTTGTCATATTTAAAACGGATACTCGAGTACTAACCGAATGGTAATAGTCTGACTTGCCCGCCAGGTAAATAAAGCTTAAAAGAGACAATTTCAAAATAAAGTTTTATTAAGAAATTAATGATAAACCTAAATATAAATTGGAAAACAAATTCTGCTAATTGTTGCAGTGACACCTTCTAAATAAATGGTAAAAAAGTTCGTTCGACATTCTATACTCGTTCATTCTATAAACGTTCTTTCGATATTCTATACTCGTACTTATTCGAAATTACGATAAAATCAAATAGATTAATCGTATTATTATTTCAGTTAATTTATTCAATCAGACCCACTGATATTTAAATTCCAATAATATGAATTATGTAGAATCTATTGTAATATTAATTAGGTCATAAGATGCAATTGTATAATAAATATTATTTCTCAAAAGCGTTTTTGTGGCAACGCCATATGTCTCTTAAGCCTTTATCAAAATTGATGAGTTAAACAACATTTTATTTTTAATATAAAAAAAATTAATAAAACAATTTCTTATAAAAAGCGTATTTTTATTAGAAATGCTATCTATTGATTGCATTTCTAATAAAAATATATGATACGTATTATTTCTCAATTGGCAATGCAATCTGTTGATGTCATTCCTAATAAAGATACATTCAACTAACATGTAGTTATATTATTACTATACGGTGTTTAAACATGATATTGTGCAGAATATTTGCACGGGTTGATAGTTACTACAACTAGTTACAACTAGTTGATAGTTAAATATAATTAGACAATGTTATTCATTCTCAAAATTTAAAAACAAGGTCATTAAGGCAGTTGTTATGTGACAGTAACATCCAAAATTATCATAAAATTATTTATTGAAAATAATTTATTTTCTGAACTGTTAATATAACATCATTAACAATTTGGGAAAACATCATTTTTGCGTTTTTTTAATAAAATGAAGTTGGTGAAATATCCAGTTTTCCTATAATGTTAATTGTACAATTTTTGGAAGTAATTTTTACCAAAGCTAAACGGTAAATATTTTTTCTTTCAAAATGTTAATGTAACGTCTGACTTATTTTATTAAACAAATTGCTCGACGCGTGTTTAAAAAAAATTAAGTGTTGTGAAATTATTGCTTTTCCTATAATGATAATTACACTATTTTTAAGAACAATTTTTACCAAAATTAAACGGTAAGTAATTCTTTTTTTTTTCAAAAAGTTAATGTAACATCGCTTTACATTGATCTGGTTTTTTAAACAAATTTAGACAATTTCTTTAATAAAACGAAAAGTGTGGTGAAATTATTATTTTTGTACGTACCTATAATGTTAATTTTATAATTTTAAGAACAATTTTTTCAAAACTAAACGGTAAATATTGTTTTTTAAATAAAATAAAGTGTAGTGAAATTATTACTTTTGTACGTACCAATAATGTTAATTGTACAGTTTTTAAGAGAAATATTAACCAAAAATAAACGGTAAATAATCTTTAAATTTTAAAATAAGTTAGATAATTATAGTTTATTGTCCACAACGTGTTTTACACGACAACTACCTTAAGTTCAAAGTAAATTATATTTTTTATAAGCCATTGATTATCTATAGATGCTTTTTCCCTTGTAATCTATTCGTAATGGATAGTAGATTAAACCAGGGTAGCTAAAGATCCATACTGAGATATTTGTCAAAAAGAGAAAAAAAAACTCGGAAGAAAACATATTCATATTTTTATTCTCATTCGTATATCCGGACAGTGAGGCAAATTATTCCTATTCGTATTCCGGAATAGCAAAGCAAACTATTCCTATTCGTATTCGTATCCGCAATAGTAACGCAAATTATTCATATTATAGTTCGCGAATATTGAGGCAAATTATTCATATTGATGTTCGCAAATATTGAGGCAAATTATTCATATTAATGTTCGCGAATAGTGAGGCAAATTATTCATATTGAAGTTCGCGAATAGTGAAGCAAATTATTCGTATTCTTATTTATATTAGCGAATAATGAGGTCATTTAATACTATTGGTATTCGCGAATAATGAGGTTAATTATTCGTGTTCGCATTCGTGAATAGTGTTTTCTACTATTCGAAACATCCTTAACATACGTATATGATTTACAAGTATTAAAATAATCAAACTTACAAGTTGCCTCTACATTTTTTGCAGTCACGCGATTCTAACGCGATTATGAAGACAGTAAATATTTACAGACAACGTATATTTTTTTTATAGTTTGAATCCATGACCTTTATGTATCTAGCGTTGCAGCAAAAGCAAATTAATGGATACATTTAACAAGAACTTGCTAAAATACAGTCAATGAAATAATTTTAAGCGGTCGAGAAAAACCGATTTTCGAAACGTAATGATGTAAGAAACTAAATTTGATTATGGTTCTTATGCAAAAAAGTTCTGGCAGACTTCTCTTATAGCATAAACACCTACGACTATTCTTCAAAGTAAAGTGTCGATAACAAACATCGTTAAAAGTATCGTCAAAGGTAATATAAGTTGCTGGCAAAGGAGAACTGAACTAAGTTATTTATAAATCCCTTTGGATTAGTGAAATGCTGTGAATACGATCAAGGAATAGATAAGGTTTGAATTTTCCTCGTGAACTCATTATTCGTTTATCAAAAATTTAACAGACATTAAAAAAATTTACACTATTTTCTCAATTTGTGTCAAAAAATTATAAAGGTGAAAAATAATGTTGTAACGTACTTGTGTATGGAATATCATTAATAATTTTGACAACATTGAACATGTTGAGAAACTCGGCAATAATATTTTGTTACGAATATCCATAAATAGTTGGCTAGTAAACGCCTTTCAGGTCGATTACCTGTAACTGATCTCTCTAATGCACGTTATGAAGTAATCGAGGTATTTTTCAAAATTTACTTTTTCGTTTGAATTTTCCATAATAAAAAAATAACAGTACGCCCAGTCGTATCAAGTTGATATTAACAGAGGAAGTCATTGTTTATGTGTTTGCATTTACCAAGCTAGTGTGCAGGTAAGTTTTTAATTATTATCATGTCATGTCCTTATTGGTATTTGGAAAAAGGTAGACTCATAACCTATACGTGTCATCTATCTGGATAAAAGAATTCAATTCTAAAAAATAAAGATAAGGAAGAAGGAACAATCAAATAGGAAAATATGAAGAAAAGAGAAATCATCTAAAATCGCCTGCTGATGGAGAGGATACAGAATGTGTTTTCTGCACACTAATATTTTGGAAAATCAACGTGCGTTTCAGTAACAGTTATAATGGGTTTACTTTTGGTTTCTACGTTAGTAATCGCTACGGTAGTATAAGGAAAAAGTTCAATCTTAAATCGATCTCTTGAAACAAATATTCCTTTTGATTAGTGAAAAATATTTAGGACATTGTTGAAAAGCCTAGGATCTTAACCTAAAGAAAAATAATCATTAGAAGACCAATTTTTACAAACACTTAGTAAATTTTATAAGGTTATCTAAATTGGTTCTCTGCGGAATTATACTAACGAAATGATAAAAACGATTGAGTTTTGCCCTTTTTTAAAGTCAATGAGCCCCCCCCCCCCTCATTCCCTCCAACAGAAACCCCGGGGTTAGCCCCCGTCCCTCCCGGAATCATTTTATGCAACTATGTGCACAAAATTATCCTTTAGTATGATTATATAGATGGGTGTTTGAAATGATCCCGGGGGGCAAATGTGCAAAATGATCCTTTACTAAACGTAAAAGATCATTTTATATGGTCCGGTATAATTTTATAAACTCATGTCTGCTAAATCCCTAACGGTCAGTAAAGGATCATTTTGTACACATGGCTGTATGAAATGATCCCGGAGGGGGGGGGGGAGTGTGCAAAACGTAAAGTAAACGTAAAGTATCATTTTACATGGTCCGGTATCATTTTATAAACTCATGTCTGTTAAATCCCCTACGTTCAGTAAAGGATCATTTTGTACACATGGCTGTATGAAATGATCCCGGAGGGGGGGAGAGTGTGCAAAACGTAAAGTAAACGTAAAGTATCATTTTACATGGTCCGGTATCATTTTATAAACTCATGTCTGTTAAATCCCCTACGTTCAGTAAAGGATCATTTTGTACACATGGCTGTATGAAATGATCCCGGAGGGGGGGGAGAGTGTGCAAAACGTAAAGTAAACGTAAAGTATCATTTTACATGGTCCGGTATCATTTTATAAACTCATGTCTGTTAAATCCCTTACGTTCAGTAAAGGATCATTTTGTACACATGGCTGTATGAAATGATCCCGGAGGGGGGGGGGAGTGTGCAAAACGTAAAGTAAACGTAAAGTATCATTTTACATGGTCCGGTATCATTTTATAAACTCATGTCTGTTAAATCCCTTACGTTCAGTAGGTGTACAAAATGATCCCAGGGTGTCATTTTGTACCCGTTGATAAATCATGAAATAACGACGTTGATAAATCATGAAAACGTTGATAAATGATAAAAGATGAAAATTAATCATTATAACAATTTCAGTAATGTGATTACACAAAGAAACTAAATTAATAAAGTGTCTAATGTTATATACAAATAACTTTCTAATCACCATCAACCGTAATTAATTTGTGAAACAATAGCGATATTTTGACACAAATAAATTTCTGTCTCGATTTATCGGATTATTTGCAAAATATCGATGTATTATCTAATCCTAACTTCACTGACCTTTGATCGATGGACGCAATGCAGATGCACTACGACAGCTATAGTTTATCGCTCCTGTTTCGGAATAAACTAATTAACGATAATAAATCCTCGCATAAAAATAACAAACAGAATTAATTTGATTAAAATTAATTTCGTGTCTGCAAGATTGCAGATAAAGCGGTTGGAAAAGCGATTAATAACTACTGGAAAATTCCATTAAGAACTTTCCAGTCCAGTAAGAAATATTTTTAGAAAAATTAAAAACATTTATTATTTTAGATTTCTCAGAGCGACATAAAGCTAAAATGGATTTATCAACTTCAAGAAGGCTACTTAAAAGATACGCGTATTGGGTATTTGGAATTTAAAATTTCCAAAATGTTTTCTGACTGCAAATAAGTAAAAAATGCTTGCTGATAAGCAAGAAGTCAGATATGGCGCAATTGAGGCTAGACACAAATTAAATAATACTGGCTACGGGATTCGCAATTTATCAATGGCTTACGAAAGTCCATTTTTTTTATTCATGGCACATTAAGAGGAAGGTTGTGGAAAAGATGAAAGGGCTTTCAGCTGCTAGTTTTTTTTTCTTAATCTTCACCTTGTTAGAGGGTTAATGTGATCAATAAGTTATCGTATTTCGCAGGGAAGATCAAACTACTTCACTGTTGTTAAAAGAATTCAGCTATCTCCTCTCAAGACAGAATTCCTGGGAATACATAAACCCAGTTATTCGAGTTGAGTACCTATTCTTCTATTATGACATTTCCTATTATAGAGAAAGTGCATCAAATAACAATATTGCTCAAGAATATTTATTAAAGATTGCTTATATTTTTTGTCTACATACGTACGTATTAATGCCCTGTTAATTGTGGGTAAAACGATTTTGTTTTCTTAACGTATTAACACATCTGCTAAGTAACATGGAAATTGTTTGCCTACACGCTCGTCATTTAGCTATAAAACTTAGTCTTGGATCAAATAAGGCAAGCATCACGTTGTTTGAATTTTGGTATGAAAGCGAACATAAAATAATGATGTGGGGCTCTAAAATCACAATTTAATTCTCAATTAATTCTTAGGCTTAAGCCATTCTTTACATTATTCCAAGGATTATTAAATAATAAACTCATAGTTTAAAGTTAATCGATTTTATGTTTTTATCTACTGTTCTTGATACCATAAAGCACCGCACAAATAATAAAAAGCAAAAAGGAATAGTAAGGAGGCTGCCAAATATCTTAACCGGTTTGGACCATGCAGATAATACTTCTTCTGCATAGGCATAAGCATATAAATATGAAAATAAAATTATGGTTGGAGGTGGTGAACACTGGGCATTCAACACATGGCAGTCCCAAAAATCTGACATGAAAACTTTAATACCATTATTGTTAGACACAGAGCAAATAGATCGTCAATGTCAGGCAAATTTCATCCCATTCCGCTCTATGTGGCAGTTACGGAAATGAAAATTGACAGTGAAATGTAAGATAATCCAGTATAACAAAAAAAACCTTGATGCTATATGGATGCAAGATATTGTAGGTAACGGAAAACTTTACGCGACGTCATCAAGTCTTGGCCAATTTATTTTCACATATATTCACTGAATATTCTGGCGCGAGAAGACATATAATGAAACCTTGTTAAAAATACACAAGGAAACTCCCATCCAACATCAAATAAAATGTAAAGATAACTGGATTGGTTCACTCCTAGAAGGGAACTCGTCCATATTCCTAAATAGGCTTTGGATTGGAGCCCATAAGTGAATAGGAAACATCCGAAGCGAATTTAGCGAGGTACTGTGCTGGCAGAATTAATGGCCATTTTTAGAACGTCTTGCAGTAAAACGAAATGTGATGTCCAGGATCGATTAGTATGGGGAAGCATAGTGAATATCCTTTGCTCCTTTAATGTTAAAGTTATACAAATAGAGTTGATAGGTCAAAATCAAAGTGGTGAGTATTTTCCCTGTCCGATTTTAAAAAAAAAATATCTGCCATAGAACATTGTAGACAACATAAAATGATAGAAATATAAGTCGTGTAATAAATGTTAAACGTGCCACGCAGAAAAATCAAAACTTTGTGAAATATTAAGCAAAATAAAAAAATGCACTTGAAATGAATCATTTCGGGAACGTCCTTTAAGTTTAATAAGATGTTATTTAATTTATATTTCTAATGTTTTTTTTTACAAAAATAAGAACTAACATAATACTCAAACTAGATAGCATTAAGATTTTAAAGTATTTCACTTAATTAAGCTATAAAAAGGTAATTATTTTATAGCATCAAGGCAATCATATAAATTCTCTAAAGAAAGTTTAACCTGTTTTTTGTTTTATTGAAATATATATCCACTTCGTACGGTGATGATATCAAGTACAATTTCAACGTCAAGTATATTACATTTAGTACACTGATAAATATATAAATACTAACTTATATGTATCTCTTTCCTGTTTTTCCATCGTTCTCGAAAATGTCGGTGTCGTTACCAAAATAATGGTGTTGGCCCCCGAACGACGGTTATGATCAGGATTGTTGATTTTAGAATAAATTATTTCAAGATCACCATAAAAACTAACTTTCATTAAAAATCTTTTACTGTTTTATATTTTCAGTGTAGTAAATATTAATATAATATTAATATAATATTTTGTGATTTGTACTTTGTAATTAATACTAAGTATAGGAACTTTCTTAAACGATATAGTCATAAATTGACTCGTAAGTCTTAATAATTAAATAGAGTATCAAAAACTAAACTTATAATCTAATAATATTCTTAAAATAATTAGATCTAAATGATAGTATTTTAAAAATTACCCAAAAACAAATAGCAATATCAAAAATAAGAATAAAATTTAATAACAATTTGTACTTTGTAATTAATACTAAGGACGAATTTTCTTAAATTAGATAAGCATACATTTACTAAGTCTTAATAATTCAAGTCTGAAAATAAAGAGCATCAAAGACTAAATTTATTAATCTAATAAACATAATATTCTTAAAACAGGTAAAGGTAGATATCAATTATTTGAAAATTACCCAGAAGCAATTAACAATACCAAAAATAAACAAAAATTAACATTTTGGTAATTTATAATTTGTAATCAATACTAATCATTGACTGGATAAGTCTTAACAATTCAAGTCTCAACATAAAGAGTATCAAAGTTAAATTTACAATCTAATGTACTTCAGTTTCAAAACAGGTAGAGTTGCAATAACAAAAATAATCAATATATAAGAATCAATACTTAAAAATCTCACCATTTAGTTTATTTTTCGAATTTATCAATATTTTTTTCGAAACAGTAGTATTCACAGCTCCCTATTTTCTTTATCTGAGCCGCTGGCAAAATTTCTTTTATCTGATCAAATGCTACATAAATAACATCTGTCTGCTCAAACCTGAATATTTTTGCATAGTTACGCTGACAATGTAAAAAGGTAATTTTCACGTCACCATCTTCATCAGCTGAGGTATCTGCAACAACAACCTACCTATACTAGATGTTTTTCTTTTCATTCAGCACATCTATAAGGAACAATGTCTGAGAGGAAATTATGTTTGGATGCAAATCTTTATTCTTGTCGTATGATGTACCAACACCATCATCGTTCTCATAGCCATAGTGGAGACTGTTGGAAAGGCTCTACAAATTCTCTTCGTCGGAACTACTGAAGCTTGCACCGTAGACAGCATCATAAATACTATTTCTATTAACAGAGAGAGGATGTAACAGCTCTTTGTCCATGTCTAGATCAATGATTTCTGGTAATAGAGCTTGTTCTCTATTTGCCTACAAAAAAACCTCCAATTAACATTTTTCAGCAGTTTAGAACGCCGATATAAAAATACCGAAAAATCTGATGCTTTCCGTTATGTAATTTTAGTTATACTCGTCATTCCGGGGATAGCGTCTACAGTTTCAGGGACTAGTTGCTTCATATTTGAGATTTCGTTATCCGACATTTTTTAGACTGACGGTAGAATTTTCAAATAAAATGAAAAAATCAGTAGCCGTTTTCACGTCCGTTCCTTTCAAAACATATTTGTTTGCGGTTCGTTTCAATACCCCATCTACCACATCCATGGGCTCTTTGTTATGCCCTGGCTCGCAAAAGTCTAAATTGCGGTATTTGTTGTGGAAAGTAGTCCATCAGTATTTTAAACCACCGAAGAATATTGGTTTGGTTCTGGTATTATGAGGTAGGGCCATCAGAAAATATATGAAGGATTATGACATTTTCGCTTTTAGTTAAAATCTTTCGGAGTACAGGTTTACAGGTTTACAGGTTTACAGGTTTACTTGCGAGGAAATTCAAACTGATTTCCGGTTATCACCGGAATCAATTTGAATTTCCCTACAACTTACCAAACATGCAATTTTAAGAATCACATCACATCTGAAATCTTTGATTAATTCAGATATAGAATTATACTTCAACAATCCCAATCTGTTCAGTTTCTTTAGCTTGAATTCAAAATTTTCGTGTCTCGCACCTGCACAAGTCTCCCGGTCTTATATTTTGGGATACACACTCCAAAATGGTTTCTCTCTCAAAAGAGTAGCATAAGGTAATTTTATTCCAGTCTAAACAACGAATTTAGAATGCAAGTTCTGCACGGTATAAGCAGACATTTTCCTTTTCTCCTTTAAGACAGTCTTTTTTACCTGGGCGCATTCTACTAAGGTCATATATTTAGAAAAATTATTGGATTTTCTTAGAAACGCGTGGAGTGATCAAAAAGGTCAGAGGCTTCTCGTTAGATATATTGCTGGTAGAAATGATAAGCAATATATGTAACCAATTATACTAAAGTTATAAGGAGGAACATTCAGTTCGTATGTTTGTTTTTCAGAGTTTCATATGAAAGTGGCTTATCTGATTGACATAAAGCTTTCACACCGTTAACTTATACCATTCGAACATAATAACAGTTTAGCTTGTAGCATTCTGACTTAATAACAGTTTAGATTATAACATTCTGTATTAAACCCCATTTAAACTATAGTATTCTGTGATAATAACTGTTTAACTTATAACATTCTGACATTACAGCCGTTTAGCTTATGGTATTCTGACGTAATAACAGTTTAGATTATAACATTCTGATACAACAACTGTTTAGGTTATAACATTCTAACATAATAACCATGTAGTTTATAGCGCCGACATTAAAATTATATAATACATTTTTAGAATGTGATAGTAATGGGGCAATACCCCATACTATCACATTCAAACATAACAATAATTTAAGTGAAGAAAATCCATGTATTCCAGGCGCATTTTTAGTTAAACTTGAAATCATTACAGTATTACAGCATTCAGCTATATTAATATAATATGCAAATATATTGCAGACAACATGAAAATCTGCGAAGAAGTTGGGAGTATGTTTGCTAATTATGACATTATCTGTTTCGACACGTTTTCTGTGGCTAAATAGAACCATAGAAATATTTTTGAGCTAAAAAAAGAAATCATTAGAACCACACCAACTAATCTCCAAAAGGGTAATGAACGCGATAATGACTAAGCGTTTTTATATTACAAAATTGGGTTGTACAATTTTGCGATAGACTGGTGATTAAAACAATATGCGTACGTGGTCTTTTTTTACCAGGGCAGAGCCGGTTAGTTTATAGTATATAGTGTCGGGTTTTATAATTAATAGCTGTAGTAGTCAGTTTATAACAGAAAGTGACGCAACAACGTAATCGCGCCGCTTGCGTAATATTTTCTTCTTTTATTTGTTTGTTTGACACTAATTTGTTTTTAACAACAATTGAACTATAATAGACGAGTAGATAAAATATTTTTATCGTAGCTTCGCCATTATAGTTGCTGTAATGAGGCTTTATCTGCCGAAGGACATGAGACGTTGCAACTAATAATATTCGATAAAGATATATTTTTAATATGTTTGCTTACATTTTACAGCATTTTACTCTGCGTCTTAAGATGATATGCAGGCGTACTGTGAATAAAATTGCACGCGTTCAAGAGTTAATCATAAACACACACATAATGGTTCTCCGAAATATTGGTGACACAGAGATGACAAGTATGATCGTATGTCTAAAATTTTTTTCAAAGTATTATCCTTTATATGAAGCGCTGCATAATTTCAGATGTGTAAATTTAATTGATCGTTCGCGACATTGAAAATAAACAAATTTTGTTATTTCCTACAAAATAGTATAAAATGAAATTTAAAAAGTACTTTCTTCGAAGCTTTTCTTCCTTTTTGGATGGTAAAAAGTGGCCTGCTAAATTTAAACGTCCTCGTTCTATTCAAGATGATGTATGCTCCTCTGCTCAATACCGGTTAGACTAAAGAAATAATCACAAAAATTGACTATTCCTGTTAAATTATCACCGAATGAATATACGTGAGCTTACGATATTGTAATTGTAGATGAACCATTACACCACTATACGTCAGAGGATTTTCCATTAAACGCAGCAGCAGTCCTAAAAATAAGTGGAAGTAAATGAAAGTGCACCAAAAAAAACGAAAGCGATTTGATCAGCAAAAAAATTCATGTCTGCGTTTTTCAGAGATTCTTTGTGATACATTGCTAGTAGACTTTGTGAAAAAATACGCTACGCCATCACCGGTGACTATTATGTTTGACTACTGGCATAAATTGAAAGGTACCATTCGGACTCAACTTCAGATCTGAACGAAAAGATGGTGTTTTTTCACCATTATGGTGGTGAAAAACCACCATCTTTTCGTACACCTCCAAATGCCTTTGGGATTATAGCTATAAATCTCAACGACTAAGGCTTGGAAGTGCTTCCACATACGCCATATTCACTGGATTGGATTCCAGCGAATACTTTCTCTTATCAAATATGAAGCAAATTTTGTCAAGGAAGGTTGAGGTCAGATTGAGGTAGTTTTGAGGTCAGACTGAGACAAGCACTTATTTTGCACAGTTGATTAAATTACATTTTATTAAGGCTATTCAAAAGTAAGAATTCATTAGCCTAAATATATTGATTTTCAAGGTACGTGAAAAATTTTTAAAAAATCTCAAATCTCATCTTGTCTCATTTTTGAACGAATTTTTCCAAAGAAAGAGTGTGAAAATTCCAAATAGAAAATATTACACCTTCCAATAGCTCATAGATAAAATGATCTAAATAAATTTAGAAAACAAGAATATGGAAAATATATGAGTAAAATTAACGGGTAGAAATGAAATCGCTGACAAAAAACCGATGTAATATTGTGAAAAAATAAATGAACTAAAGCAAAGAAAGAATGTTGGGTAAAAGAAAGGGTGACGCGATATAAATGCTAAGTTAAGATGTATAAACGTACAAATTTTGTCTGTTCTTTATGCGTTAAAGCTTGTGTCGTGTTACACGAATTCTAAATTTTAAACTTTCTACGCCCAAGAGAGTGCCCTAGAATCTGATAAATAGTGACGATACTGAAGTTATGAATATGTCAGTATAAATGCATTATTAAAATACAAACATTTCTCAAAAATAAACAAAATACCGTCATCTATTGGAGAAATATAAAATTAGGTATTTACTGTTCATCGCAAGAAACAGAGGTCACCTTCAATTAAATAAGTAGTAGTCTATTAAATAATTAAGTTAGAAATAATAGATTTGTGTAATTGGTGAGTGATGAATTTTTATTATAAATATTTATTTATATATTTAGGTATTTATTTCTTCAAAATCCCATGCTTGACTTATAGCTGTTCATCGCAAGAAACAGAGGTCACCTTCAATTAAATAAGTAGTAATCTTTTAAATAATTAAGTTAGAAATAATAGATTTGTGTAAGTGGATTGATGAATTTTTATTATAAATATTTATTTATATATTTAGGTATTTATTTCTTCAAAATCCCATGCTTGACTTATAGCTGTTCATCGCAAGAAACAGAGGTCACCTTCAATTAAATAAGTAGTAATCTATTAAATAATTAAGTTAGAAATAATAGATTTGTGTAAGTGGATTGATGAATTTTTATTACAAATATTTATTTATATATTTAGGTATTTATTTCTTCAAAATCCCGTGCTTGACTTATAGATATACTCACAGGATTGGACACGCCGCAGTGACTTGGGAATAAATGGTTAAGAAATATGATAAACAAATAATTAATAATAGATAAATACACGGCAGAATTAACATCTCTCCAACTAGCGATCAGTCGTAATCCCCGGCTAACTCCATAGCCCCATTCCAGAAGCTATTAAAGGAACAGAAAAAATATCAAAACTGAACAAGCTTCTAAATCGATCGAATGGTATTTGCTCCATGCACTCAGAACATCTTTGTAACTTTTTTGTATATACGTAGATAAAGGTGATGTAATAAACATCCAAGTCTTGAATAATTTCACTCCAATTTTCTACTTTTATTTAATTACCAAATTGTTTTTATCATTCAAAAGTAGCAGAACAAAGAGAGAATTTGACGATATGGTTAGTCCCGACCTTCCATCTCGGTTGAGCAGCAGAAGTGAAATTACAACTGTTTTAGGAATTGTGCGTAGTTAAATAATTCTAGAAGCTGAAAGGAGTTCTGTAGATAGTAAATATAACAGAGCAGTATATATGTGTTATAATATGAAATATGTTCCGTCATTAATTTATAATCTGTGTAGTTTTAATGACATTAAAATATTTTCTTCGGTTTATATACGAGTATGTCGCTCCCGATAATATCTTCGGAGGTAAGGTTAGTTCACTAATCATTATAAAATTAGGCATAAATTTAACGTTAGAACATGAAATAATAACCTAAATTTTTTACTTTTCACTAACACACATTGATTCTTCGAGCATTTCAGTAATACAAATTGTTACTTCGAACATTTTCGATTATAATGTAACGTCAAGTCGCACAGTCCTGACACTTCCATCTTGTCCATCCATTTTCTATGCAATCTTCAATTACATTCACGTGTCATAGAGTAGTGGCATTTTATATAAGTCTTTTCACTTGGCTACATACGGTTTTTAGCATACCAGTAGCAGTACTATATATATCGCCCTTGTGTGACACCTTGATTGTATATTTTACTTTCTGTTTTACGCGCAACGCAGAAGACTCTCTTTTGTATGTGGTTAATCGGTGGTCGTAAATTACCAATTTTTGTGGGTGAAGGTTGGTAGCCGACTTTCCATCGATTTAACACAAATGTCAAACGCACCTCTTTTCTATCTCTGTCAGCGCATGTGCATATGTACATTCCATCCTTTTCTCGTTAGCGCATTTCCTTTCGTAATGTTCGGATCTACAAAAATCGGCCAGAGTCGCTCCGATTCTTTATAGGATAGATTTTGTAAGACATATGTGTTAAAGTATTAAATACAATATGAAATGTTTTCTCCGATTATATCGAAGAAAATATAGGTCGTCTACGTTACGCCTTATGCATGAGCATCGCAGTAACAGTTCTGTAACAGGGACTATATTGCTGAAAGTTTCGTTATCACACCATGAATTTTAACGTTATTATTTTTTGAACATCAAATATACAGCATTATATTTAAATTATACATAAAAATTAGTAAAATTGAGCTAATTTATCTAATTAAATTATGTTAATTATATATATAAACTTCATGACGTAACAACACTTATATGGATGTTTTAGATTTTTAAAAAAGACTAAAGATTTACATAGAGAATGGGCATTTTATTGACAGAATTGGTGTAATTTGTCAGCGTTTACGTCGTGCCGTTATTTCTTTAAAACTCTTTCCTCTGTGTTCCTTAACAGGACAGGCACCATCCAGAAGTTTGGTACGCATAGCGAACAAAATTTGCCTACTTGCAAATATTCGAAAGGAACACAATAAGCAATCGTGAACATTATTTTAAGGAATTTTCTTATGGTAGGAGTACTCCTAGTAGTTTTTCACACATGAATTTATTAGTCGCCTCGATCGGTACACTTGATCTTGAAACGAACTCTATCCTATAATCTTAATATGGGAATTGTGACTAACTTTCCATATTCAGACTTTTGAAGATATCACTAAAAAATCGATGGCTAATTCAGGTTGCGCCCGCTCAAACTTATTTCTATGCTTTCAAATATAAAAATAATTTTGGTTCATAAGAATTTATATTTATTTTTTAATGAATTAATTTATGT
Source organism: Druceiella hillmani (assembly GCA_039881145.1). Classification (NCBI taxonomy): domain Eukaryota; kingdom Metazoa; phylum Arthropoda; class Insecta; order Lepidoptera; family Hepialidae; genus Druceiella; species Druceiella hillmani. The sequence goes on from JAYKKI010000061.1 coordinate 12,471,769, forward strand.
GCTACATTAACAAATAACTTTTCTTACAAAGTATAATTTTTATTTTAATTAAAATAAGAAAAAATGAAACAATGTTCAGTTTTTGAAATATACACTCATCCCAGGGTTTTAAGTGTACAAAATACTGTTCACAAATCGCCATGTTTGCTTTTGTAATAATGGCTATTGTAAAACACAACGCAAGGTCAACGCCAAAGAGCTACGTGTCGAGAATCTTTAGTTATTTTATAGGAAATAACGAACTGCTTTCGGTTTCCGCTTCATGTTGATTTTCTCTGCGTCACTGATAAAACAGATAAGATAACGATGATATACATCTAGTGATTCATTGTGATTAAAATTCCCTATTTAATGAGTAATTAGTTATTTCCCCAGTTAAAACTGATCGAATAAGTGACAAGAAACACTATTCATTTATCGATAACACAGACAAATAGAAAAATAAAAGCCTGTGTCACAGTTACAATGCGTAAATGGAAGTATTTGACAATCGTATTTTATAAAATAAACGAGATTGAAATCAAGAAGCGCCATTAAAATATTATCGACTAGCATTTTTGCCTGTTTTTCGCGAGAAAAAGTTGTCACCATGACACAGGCTATATAAGAAAGGCACTCAGTTATGTGTCTTAAAGTCGAATAAATAGTGATGATACTTTATTTGCTAATATTTAAATATAGCTGTACTATAAAATTAAAACGTTCTTTAAAATAAAATATATACAATCTTCTAGCAGCGAACTAAAAAGAACAGAACTAAGCTTTAATACGCGGAGATTATTATGGTTACTTTGAAAAGAAATTGATGTCACCGTTAATTAAGAAGTAATCTGCTAACTAACTTCTCAAACCCCATGAAGAGTAATAATTGTATTGTAAATAGTGATCGAGTCTCTGGAGTATAAAAATACAACATGTCAGTAAAATTCATCCAGCTGTTTTTTTTTAATATGGGTGTACACAGTGAACACAGGCACGACTGTGTTCACATTTTATTGCATTTAAAGATTGAATATTGAATATATCTGGCGTTAATTTTGTAGAAATCCATTATTCACAATTAAATGAAACTACGTGATGTAGTATTATTTCTACTTTCTTTAAGTTCTTTACCACGACCTAGGCTTCGTTGTATTGACTTTGTCTTCGTGTGTTGTAGGATTGTTGTATGACTTCATCGGAGTTTTGTCCAGAGTGTCCTTCCATTGTTATAAATATCCATATAAATGCAAAACAGCATACTAAACAGTCGTGGGTAAAATTATAGAAAAAAAAAGATTTAAAGTAATGGTCAAAAAGAGTGAGACAGCAGGCCAAAGACAAAAATTTTATTATATAATTTTAAAAGGATTAAAAAAAGAATTTCTTTTTATTATAATTGAAACGAAATTTATAATAAATAGCTATAAAAAAACTATTTAAAAAATTGTTTTATTACTGACAAATGCACTCTGTTGGTCAAATTTCAAACGTATTTTCATGTACTTTTCCGCTTAATTTATTCTTCTTTACAAATATCGGTATTCTAGAATATTGTATTTATGTTTTCATATCGAAAATATCGATAGTCAAAGCATATTTATTTGCAAAAAAAGAAGAAAAGCCATTCATTTCTTCACTAATCATGATTCTTTGACTAATCTTGGAGGTTTCTGATTGTCAAATATTTACATTTTATTATCGGATGACGTAGGAAATTCGTTATGTAATCAGGCAATCGAGGGTCATTATCAATTAGCAAGTTAAATAGCGATGGTAATAGTGTTATAATCAATATCTTCAATAGTGCCAAATTACCCGATCAATATATTAATTATTTTTAACAAATAATAGTATATAATGTATCATATCATATAAATGATCCAATTAAATTATATCAGTCATATAAATTGTTTTTCATGATGCCAGGAAACTTATTCAGTCATTTAGATTTCTGAAAAGTTTTTGAAAAAAAAGATAGGAAAAGCGTTTTTTGGGAATGAACAAAGTATTCATATGGGAACGGAAATTTTATTTATGGAATTGATATAAACTGTCAGCGTTTATGTGTTACTGTTATTTCTCTGCAATACTTCCTCTCAATTCCTTAATGGGCACAATCAAGAAATGTGGTACCATATTGAACGAGATTTGACTACTTGCGAAAATTCGAAAAGAATAGAAATTATTTTATAGGTTTTCCTTATGATGAGACGTTATATGTTTATTTTCTTCTAGTTTTTTACACATGAAAATAGACTTCATTAATCGTCTTAATTTGTCCAATTTATCTCTAATCGAATTCTATCTTATGATCTTAGTATGAGAACTGAAACGAACTGTCCACATTCCAAAGATGAACAAGCTTCCTTTAATATTTGATTCGTGTCTGTGTAATATTTTCTGGTTAGCTCACATTTCAAATTGTATTGTACAAGGGTAGCAATAAAACTTCATAGAACTGGCCAGTTATAATAATGGTAATAAAAAAATAGTGTATCGAACTTTTTTTGATTAATCTATTGCACTGAACTTAAATAGTAGGTTTTTAGAAATTGATGGCAATTCGTGTGATCAAAATTATTTTAAGACGAGAAAATTTTCGTTGCATAATTTTTATTACGTTCGTTGTGATCTCAATCGGCAACAAAGTGTTTATCGAATTGGTTTGGCATTTTATGATGAAGCTATCTGGCGTCACTGTTTACAATTAGTTTAAAGAATTCAAGTACGATCGTGCAAATCTCAATAATGATCTGTCTGAGTACATTCTTCGATTACGACAATCGATTAGACAACAGCAGATTCGGGCAAATTTAAATATTGTTTGAATCAAAGACAGAAAACTGTGCATGACCATTTAGGCATCGGGAAAATTTTTGCTTGAATCTTAATGATTTTACTGTAGCTCAGAAAGGCTAGGAAACTTTAATGGAGGTCACTCTTATGCTGTTACTGTAGATAATTATGGGTGGCGAAAGCTAGATATACTGTTACGAATCCGAAACAAAGATGCGATTTGCGCAGTGTTTCCTTCTGAAGAGTTGTCTAAAAAGGTGAAGAAAGGATGAACTATTGAATCGTTCTGTGGACTAAAGGTTTTTAGGCAGCAATTGGTCTGAAAATAGAAAGAACAGTTAATGTAGATCGGCAAGCTATCAATTATTTGCCTGTTGTTTGACTGCTACTTTGAGTGGTTCCACTATAAGACAATCTTGGAAACTGTAAATAAATTACAAACTTTTTAGTTAATTTCATTTTTGATATTCTAAAATTGTTCGGTAACGACTCTTGTATTACCGGTTTAACGTAAGAAATGCCCCGGAGTAATTTGTAAAAAAATATAAATTTAAAAATTGCACTGTGGCATTATCTATAATGACATCTATATATATGTACTGAGTTACCGTTTGTAAATCTATAGTACGCAGTTCATATTGAGTTATGCATTAAAACTTACTTTTAAATTGTAAGAAGCAGAAATAATTTTGGGATGGTGATGTTATATTAATCTATAATTTTGTTTCAGTAATAAGGAGAAATCAGTACGATTTTATTTACACAGATTAATATTATTTTACAAAATCCGAACTAATTATGTAATTATGTAATCAGATTAGATTAATAACTAGAGTATAACTGTGACTATGTGGTTGACGTATTAAAACATTAAAACTAGAAAACAGAAAGTAAATTAATATTTAATCTATTGCAACGTTTGAAGTATCGCTGCTGATATCTCGCTAGGAACCGTATAAAATTAAGCAAATGGAAATAATTAAAGTCTTGCTACTGTTCAACATCTATTTTGGCATTGCTTCTGTGTATTGTAGATCGCATGAACTGAAGTTGGAAGATAATAGGATAATCGCAACTGTTCAACGTGATGTTCCGTTACCGAAGCTTCCTCCATAAAAACTGTGATTAAAAGTCAAATTTAGTTTATGTTACTAAAAAGTGCAAGATGTTGATTGTCGTTGGTTGAGCCAAAATCAAATTTCACCTCTCTAAAGTTTGACTAGTTTACGTTAATTCTAATAAAAGTATTTGAAAATACTAACAGCGATGTATTGAAATGGAAGGGAATACTTAGAATTATGAAAACAGGCACATCATACATCACAATCGATAGCTATTTCATACTTTAAAGTAGATTTTGATCCATTAACTCTACATTTTACAAAACGCCTTTTCATCCAATAATATGTAAATGTGAACAATCATTTAGAGAGATTTTATTTCAACAAATCATTTAGAATAAGTAACGTTCAAGGAAAAGTAGTGGGAAAAGGAACGGTGGATGAAAAATGCAGTTTGCACTGACTACGTATCAACGGCCGTTTAAATCGTGACGGATACTTAGAAATATAGTCACACCTTTGACAATGACAACAAATTGAATATGCAAGTTTTGCGATCATTAAATTTGCCGAAAAACTGTGCAGTACCGACGACGACAGAGGGCAGTTAAGCGTTCAACTATAGCATTCCGAGTAAGGCAGTCAGTGTTCAAAAATAAACGCAATGGTCAGAGTTTGGAAATGAACGATAGTGACGCGAGCGTTCTTACTAAAACTCGTTGCCTGTGCGTAGTTTATTTAATATAATATAAATTCCAGGTTAAAGATGGAGAAATTGTTGTAGCGGTTCCTTCTCGAATAAGCTAAGTAAGATATTGAACACGACACAAGAAATAATAAATGTTTAATATTCATAAATCTTTAGAATATTTCGTGGTACCTCTGGTTTGATGTGATATAATATTAAAACATAATTAGTATGACAATCTTAACTAATATTGAAATGAGAGATTGAGTTTGTTTATTTCTTTCACTTTCGAGACTTGGTTACATAACCCATGTGCGAGAAATTTTGGCTACATAGGGATAACCATGGGATGCTTTTATCCCAAAATAGAATTAAATTTTTTTCCGAAGTTTTGTGGGGTGAGATTTGTACTATTTACACTTCTGAGTGCTCAAGTATACAGTGAGCGATCAGGTTTACAAGAGAAATAGTTGGCCCACTTTTTCTCGGACGTCACTTCAACGGCCTTTATGAAGGCTGTCACCACTTTTTCGGCGTCCGAGAATCCTATTCCTCGCAATTTGTTTTTTGTATTTGACAAAAGATGGAAATCGCATGGTGCGAGGTTGCAGCTCCACGACGAATGGTCAATAGTTTTTACGCCCGACGTAATAAAATATTAGGTCATTCGTCAGGCTGGGTGTGCACAGGCTTTGTCGTGATGACGGAGGATTCTTCTGCGAGGTCGAACATTTTCAAAAGCACTGGCTATAACACAAATAATGTAAAGGTAGCTTTTTTCTATATTGCTTCAAGTATTATGGATCTCTATTATTTCCTGTTAAATAAACTAACTAAATACAATTTATGCCTCAAGATGTAACTAACAGTTAATGATCAGTAAAGATCAGAACATCTGTTACCGGCCATTTCTTTCTTTTTCTGTGTAACTGAGATTTAAATATTTCAAGGCTATTTGAGACCTAATCTATGATTTAACACATGTATGTATTTGATTTGAGCTGTGTTCATGAAAATTGTTAGGAAACTCTTTTTAGGTGTTACCATTTTTAAACGAAGATGCGGATTTGATCTATTGCCAAATATCTTCTAGAAATACGCTTTACGTTTTATCAACAACTGTTCAATAAATTAAATAATAAGAGTAATATCATATAAGATTGATAGGAAAAAATGCTGGTGTGTGCTTATGAACTACACGATAGAAGTAAAAACTTTTAACTTTATTACACACATATATATATATATATATATATATATATATATATATATAACAAAATGGATACGTCGCCACCTACTAACTATATCACAGTTTAAATTAACGTAGTTTGGGCAAGGTCAGACACCAGACTCGTTGATTAAATTTACAAATTTTCCTTATTTTTATCTGTCTAAAATTGTATTTTTTCAAAGCAGACTGTCAAGGTTTATTTTATAATAATCTTCAGGCGTTTTTACTTTTGTTTTAAGGCGGAAATGTCTAAATAATTGTTCATCTTGGAGATAATAATCTAAGGTCAAGGTGTATGTAAATACTGGCATATTTAATGTGTAGTAAGGGTGTCAATTTTTGACATAATTTCTGTAAGCGAACGAACATCACATCTGTAACGAACGAACGAACATCACATTCGAACAACACATTCGAACAAACATCACATTCGAACGAACATCACATTCGAACGAACATCACATTCGATCATCACATTCGAACGAATATCACATTCGAACGAACATCACATTCGAACGAACATCACATTCGAACGAACGAACATCAACGAATATCACAGCGAACGAACATCACATTCTGTAAGCGAACGAACGTCACATTTTCACGTCAGTCGAGTCGAGACGAAAAGCTTCCCTTTAATGAATTTAATTAATTTTTGTTGGAAAGTGTACCAGCAAAATTATAGTGGTAAGGCAAATGAACTTCAAAAAAATTTCTATTGTGTCCAGTTTTATATAAGTTTTATGATTTATGTTACTAGTAAATAATTCACAGTCATTTGCAATTTATGAAATATTAAGGACGTATCTTACAACAATAATTTTAAATTAAAATATATATCTACAATTTAATATTCCATTCACTTCATCCGTTATACAATCATATGCCCACTGTAAACTTTGGTGTATTTTATTCAACTTACTGAATGTTTTTGTTAATGATATCAATTGGATTGCTAAAATAACAATGTTCAATTTCGTGATATAACATTTTGTTTATAATTACAATATTTACATAATAGTGAATTAAATCTTCAATAGAAATTTAACTCATGGCGAACATTTTGGCATTTAAAGTCTAATTTATATAAGCAAAATATTAATTGAAAATGTAAAAATTATCCCCCATTGTACCGTACTATCAATGTGTTTATTTTTTTTTATAACTGTGAAATTTCAACATTTCTTTTTTAATTAAATTATCACTAAATTATTTCTCTTATATCAATAACATTGATATTTCGACATTGTTTAAGTTACTTTCTAGCATAAAATTACCTTAACCGTTGTAGTTATATTTCATTTTTATTTTAAAATTCCCAAACAATTACTTAGATACAAATAAATAAATGCTTTGAAATGTAATACTAATAATATGTTACGGAAAAGAAAGGATACAGTTTCACAACTGGCTGCTTAGCGATTGGTGAAAAATGATACAAAGAATTTGTAAATATCCTTCGTTAAATTAACAGTTCCTTCGTTAATTTTATACTAATGAGGTATGTACAAAACAGTTTATATATATATATATATATATATATATATATATATATATATATATGTTTATAAAACACACTACACTCAATAAGATTTCAAATTCAATGTAATATATTAAATTTCCGAAATAGTAAGAACTGTTCAGAGGATTCAGTAGCGAAAAAATCATATTTCATTAAACATATTGATAGTATCGACATTGTAAATAATGGTGCAATTAATTTATTAAAAATTAACTCTGTTAACATTTATATTAGGATTGTTGGTTTAACGGATGGTGAAGTTTAACAGACGATAAGTGGATGATTGATATTTACATATATTTATAAATTTAATACAATATGCTTCAATTCTTTGCAAGAGATTTAAACAATATACTACAAATATGCTTCAATTTCTTTGCAAGAGGTTTAAACATTCCAAAATTCACCATTTGTCTTCTAAAATATTTAAAAATATTCATCATTTCAATAATCAAAATGGAAATTTCCCAGATGAAATCATATTTTTAAACGCATTTATTTTTGCAAAAATACAAATGTGAGCGATTAATTTAAAAATCGATGAAAATATTCCGCAAGCAAGTTACATCACTAAATGCAATTGAACGTCTGTAGCCATAAAGAATTAAATTTGTATGCAAGCAAGAGTTGTGTCAAGTTTTTTACAAAACAAATACAATCATCTGTGAAAAATCGTGATAATTTCAGAAAATTACACATAAATTTCTCATCTTATACTGAGTAAACATTTTTATTTCGGAAAGAGCCTAACCGCCGTTGTTTACGAGATGTGTTAAGTGTATATTTATTGCGATCATGTATTTAAAAAACAGGAAATTGAAACATCAAAACAGACGATAGTTCTAGTAGCACAAATTATTATATTGGCATTCTCTTACTAAACTATATACCCTGCTGCTTAAATGCTGATATTATGAATTACGTTTCCTCCCCCATTCATACGTTTTAGCGTCGAGTTAGTTTCCCTTATAAAAAGTGTTTGTTACCTTTCCATAGATTCTTTCCCCCGTATTGTCCTAGAGAGAGATATTTAGGAGAACTAAGATTACGGACATAGCTCGCAGTATTGGCAGGCAGAAGTGATAACAGTCAAACCATAATTCACTCAGAAGGCTATGGATAGAGCTATGCCCGTAGTTTCTCTATCAAGTATGATTTTCAATGAGAAGATATGTAGGAGAACTAAGGAGATCAACATAGCTCGTAGGACTGGTAGACATAAGTGGTAAAGATCACGCCAGATAGCGCGAAGACTGTTAGAAAAGAAAATTCTCGAATCTCGACCATGTACCGGGAGAGGACGCATGGGACGGCTCGAGCTAGGCGGACAGATGAACCATTAAATATTGCTAGAAGTTATTGCATGTAAGCAACTCGTTGTGAGAAATTTACGAAGAAGATTTGTATTCAGCAATGGACGTCTAATGGCTGATGATAATGATGCTGATGAGACTGTCTCTATTATTTTCTTTAGATTTTAAAGAATATACCGTCTATTTTGTCAGGATACAGGCTGTCAATGAAAACTGGAAGTCGGAAAAAAGTGTAAAAAATTAGATATTTATTTTGATTTAGCTTAAAACATTATTTGGCGAAATTTAATTCTTGTTAGTAACACTGTCAATAAATGTAAATATATAGATTGTAATTTCTTTGTTTGGCTGACTGTTTGTTAAATAATATTTCCACTGAAGTATTGAAAAAGGCTTAGATTAAAATTTACGCTACCTGTTATTGTCGAATATTTTCTAAGGAACTTAGAATTTAAATATTAGTGCTTACATAGTGAGAAACCAGAGCGCGGGCTTAAGAATTTATAACTATAATTATAAAGACTATCAAACCGTATTCAGTAATAGATTTTATAAAGACTATCAAACCGTATTCTGTTACAGTACATTCAATTGCAGAGACTGTCATAGCACATTGAGTTCTAGAAACTGTCATGGTGCATTCAGTTGTAGAGACTGTCGTAGCACATTCAGTCGTAGAGACTGTCACAGAGCGTTCAGCTGTAGAGATTGTCACAGTGCATTCAGTTGTAGAGACTGCCACAGCACATTCAGTCGCAGAGATTGTCACAGTGACTTATAGAGACTGATGAGTTATAGAGACTGTCATAGCACATCCAGTTGTAAAGACTGTGGCCCATTCAGCATAAAGTTGATACTGGTCATTTTACTCTTGATTTTATATATATCATTTTTCTTTTATTAGTATTGATTTGCAAATATTAGTTTGAGAGTAAAATTACCCGATATTAACCGTAAATCAATGCAAGTGAAGATGTGGAGAAAAATAATAAAAACTTGTCGAATAGATTTATACACATAAAAATATAATTTTTAGGACACGAATAAAGTTTAGAAAAGCAGAGTGATAAGATTTAAGCCAACGAATCGAGTACCATAGTTTTAATTTTTTTTTTATATAAATACGTTTTTGAGTTTAACAATAAGAGAAGAAGAAAACGATCGAAGATCGCCGGTAATGCCGTTACTATGTAAAGAAAAAGAAAAAAAATGAAGACATTACATAGATTTGTATTTCAATTTTATTTCGTCACATTTCGAAAAGATTTTCCAAATTATAATATTTTTTCAAAAAGCCTTGGGCAAAAATCGTCTCTTTTTCATGTAAACAATTTAAGGCTGGACAATGGAAAATGTCAAATTCTGGGATTGATATAGAAAATGAAAAAAAAAACATTGATAATCATTTTGACCCAAGGGCAAGGATAAGGTAGTTAGGAAACAAATATCCCGCCAGTTTGATGTCTCATATTTGAAAAATGCTATGCCCGGAATTGCCTGTAATCTTACATTTTAAATTTAGCCGTTTATTAGTTAGCTAAAGCCGTTTTATTACTGAATGTGATTATTTTATTTATTGACTAGCTTTGATCCGCGGTATCACGCACGTATAATTATTATTACGCTACTATTCTCTCTCCGCTATTTGCCCTCCCTAACCAAATCTTTCCGCTCCGTTCCTTAAACGACAACTTTCATTGGGTCAGGATTATAATGACGGAATCACTCGGGATGATAAACCAATAAATAAACTGGCCTCTTTCTAACTTGTACCGTTTTAACACTATTCTCTGATTTCTAGTACAATTCTATTTCATAATCTAATACGCGGCAAAGTATACGCTTTCTAAAACAAAAATAATTTTTAGAATCGGACATGAGTTCCTTTCGAATGAAAACGCAACCGACTCACAATTTTACCTGATTGTTTAGAGTAGTTTGAAGCTAATTCACAATAATTTTGGACAGATTTGTGAATATAAAATTTGGATCCACCATGAGACTAGAGTCAAAAAGGTATAAGGCAAAGAAAGCTAAAGTGACTTTGTCGACAAATAAAGTCATCAGTTTTCCGGGCCTCAAAGGGAATCATTACGATTGATTACAAACAAAAGTGTACCAGCACAAATTTCACTGACTACTACAGCCTTGTATGTCACTTGTATGATGGCATAAAGGAAATACGACCAGGAAAGTAAATAAAAATATTTTGTTATTTACTTTCCTTTATATTTTGTTATTTTTTTTATGTGTATCAGGAAAAATCCCCAGAAAACAAAACCCATAATTGTGGGATCGAATTACAGCCACTCCCCCCCCTCCCCCTTATTTACCCGATCTGGCACCGTTCGACTTTCATCTATTTCCCAATTTATAAAAAAAACTTTTTTGTGGACAAAAATTTACATCAAATATAAAAACCAAAACTGCAGTTAACACCACTTCAGTTTAATTTTCAGAGCCTTGGGAAAAACATTTTTTAAAGTAGTATAATGACCTTAAAAGATCAGTTGAAACAAATGTATTGAGCTAGATGGTGACAATCTTGAGAAATGATAATATTTTGTTAAACATCTGTATTTAATTTCGACGAACTTTTAAATCCGCCATAGTAATTAGTATGGCTATTTTTTATGGCACTGTATGTTATAAATTTATTGGTTAATAAGAGTTTATAAATAATATGACACGATTTAATTTGTTACCATACTTAAAAGTTTGTTGTATAATTTATTTTCATTGTGATTTATTAGTAGATCCATTATAAGTATAAAACCAAATTGTCTCAGTGGGGGGTGGAATGGGGGTATTGTTTCTCCCTCACCATATTAATAAACACATTTATGTGAATACTTTAAAAACTTTCATTTTTTCTGTAAAGAGAATAAACTTTCATTTTCCTTTAAAATATTTTTATTTAAATAAATATTTTCATAGTAATTACACTAGAAATTTTTCTTTCTCGAAGATGTACAAGGGAGTAATTGATATTACTTTTCCATTTCTAAATAATTTTAAAAAATTGCACTTTTTTAGCGTAAATTTTAAGAAATTTAAGAATTGTACTGCAAAGTTTTCACTCATAATGGATTCACTAATTCCATTAAAAAGTCTCATTTAAAAAATTATGACATAGTTTTAATGCCTTATTCCGTACCACCGATTTAGCAAATTTGGTCAATGTAGTTTTCTATATATTAGTACATACCCATAACAAGTGCTTGTCGATGTCCATAGGCAGTTTTCCTGGAAATAAGTGAAGATTGTCAACGACGTAATACCAAAAGCTAGCAAATTATTTACATTGAGCAAACTGGTAGTAAGTCAACAGCTAACTTGATGGACGACAGAGACAAGGTTTTTTCCTTAGCTATAAAACACTTATATGGATTAATACTTAACTGCTATAAAACAGCGTCCGCAAAAAACTAAGCTACGTCGCCTGAATTATAATATCCTTTGTTTTGTTTGCATCAGTCAATTATGATCAAGCGCGATGTTTGCAAACAAATGTTTGCATAACAATTGTTTGGTTGACACAAGCAGGAACAAGGATGATGTAAGTAAATAGTGATAATTCAGCATTATTTTCACACAAACAACTTGAAGTGATAAGCTGGCGCAATAAAGTTCTTTCCGGGAGTCATTTTCAAACAATTGTACAGTCTGTGTAATTGGGGCATGTCGGAGATTGGCTAACTATACATTCCACTAGGAAGCGTACGCGAGTATCGTAGAAATAAGATACTCATATTTTTTTCTTTTGTGTACTAATGTCAAGTTGAGCTTAATCGCTATTGGTAATATAGTTTTATTGAAGAGTTGTTTTTAAATCACCGGAGAGCGTTTATTGTTGTGACTGGATTGGTCGCATGTGTCTTCAAAAATCTTTTATAGTTTACATAGGTAAAAATTATATTTTAATTTATACCGACATTATACATTTAATTTAGAATTAAATAGGATAAAACTAATCATTCTCAATCTCAAAATAACTATATTTATTCACATGTTTGATTTTAATGACAATCAATGCAAAATTATAAATGGACGGCTAAAATAAACATTCAAACAAGTAATAATAGACTTTAGTAACTAATCAACACTATTGCTTTCAGAACAAGGCATATATGTTTGTTTGATATCTAAATTTTCGATCCACCTTCCTGAAAACTGTAGAGGCGTTTCAATTGAGTCGCTCGCTAAACGTTTCAGACTTTTCATGACTGTCTTGTAAACCATGTATTTACTTATTTGTGCATTGTGTTATATTTATTGATCATATCTGTGGATAATTATAAATTCCAAGCCTCCCTAGAATGTTTCACGTTTTATTCACCTGTTATTCCGAATTATTGTCATTTTCATATCTTGAAAGTATGCATATAATTCTGACGGGTAAGTGGTTTAAATAAAATATGTAAACAGGTGCATTCGGTGTACTGTTGTATAATAGGATATAAACGATTCATGAAATCCCGTAAATGGCAATAAATTAAAAATAAACATACCGATTTAGCAAAGATATGATAGACTGATAGCAACCAATGACATATCAATTTTACGTGTAGTTTATATTAGATAGAGAATTTTCGGGTGACTTCTAAATATTAATCTATGTTCATGGAACTTCCTCTAAGTTCTAAATGGGTAATTTTCAAAGGAAATGCGAGTTGACATGTATGAATCACATGGGAATCCATATGTATGTACGTACGTACGTATGTTCGTACGTACCTACGTGTACTTTCAGCCATCGTTCAAAATTATGTCTTCCAAAGTCTAAAGAAAGTCTATTTGGATTGGATTCGATTTAGAATGGGTTAGAAAAATTGCAACCTCTCGAAATATCCCTTAAAGTTTTTGGTCATAATCGGAAATATATTGTCGGAGATAAAGCCAAACACTGATTTTTTCCTACAAAATAGAAAATTAGTGACAGGCTGCGCATGTGCAGTGGAGAAAGATTACCATGCCATGCCAATGATAGTATTACGTTGTTTGACGGCTCAGATTCTAGAGGTTATTCTTTTCTGCTATAACTCGAAAAAGTCTGCTGCCTGGCCTCATTTTGATGAAAGTTTTGTCAGGTTTTAATTCAAAGAGCTCGTTGTTTAACCCTAATTTTTCAAAAGTTTAATTGTTATTTAAATATAGCTTGAAGACAGCTCACAGATTTTATTACGAGAGAAATAGAAAAAATATACTAAAATTCGTTTATTTATTTTATTTATACTCTAATGTACATATAATATATACATTTGGGGGGACTTATTGCTACAAGAGCAATCTCTTTCAGTCAACCATATTGATTAAATGTAAACATTTTGTGATGTGGATGAAGTTAATGTCTTTTACATTAATCTATTAATAAAAAATGAACTAAGTTACATATGAATAATACAAAACAAAAATGTGACATCTTTGACATTGTTTCCTTATCTCATTTGATTTATTTACTTTTCTGACATTAAAAAAATTACTAGATAATATTTTCCTAAAATTATTGAAAAGAATTTTAGATTATCGTAATTAAATTTGCCATTCGTTACTTTTTGGAACAGAAGAAGTACTTAAAAAGTAATCGTGCACCGAAATCAAACATCATTGTGCGAGTTAAGATGTTAACAAAATCAGATGTCAAAAAAAAGTTTAGATATTAACAAAATCAGATGTTAAACAAATGTTAAGATTCGCTCTTCGTTTTAGGTACTATTATATGACTATAGTTTCAAAATTAATTATTCTAAACATATAGAGACCAAATTTCGGTTTGTAAATCAAAGCCAAGGAGTAAGATTATTCTGCCTTGCTCAATCCAAACGAGGGTCTCAAGTAGATGCTGACTAGTGGCACCTTTATCAAATATGTTTTCTTCAGTTTTCAGAATAAATCTTCTTAACTTTCTTCTAGTTGTATGCAAATTTTAAATAATAAACTGACAAGGTTTTTAGCAGTAAAACCGAATACAACAGAATTTCGTCGCTGATTCTTGGTTGCTTTTTTGTGTTTATTTTGTATGTACGAGATAAGTTATCTTACGAAAGTTAAAAGCCTTAATAATGCTACAATATCCATTCCTATATATTTTATTACAATATGCATTGCTTTGTCTCTTATTTCTACAACAAACAGATTTAAAAATTTAAAACACATTAATTTTTTGTATTATTCTTTGTATTAACAATAAACTTATTAATATAAGAAAATGTGATTATATTGTGTTATGGGGCTTTGTGTTTTAAGTTTCACCGGTCATTAATATACATGAAACATATAAATGACTAAAATCAATAAGACCACATTTATAAGTAAATTCTTTCATTTAATTCTTACTTTTACAAAAATTTGAACGTGGTTAACTGTGTCTTTAGACTTTAATGTTTCATTTAAAAAGCAACAAAAACTGATTTAAGAGAATATTGGAAAATATTTAAAATACTTTGTCAAGGTATAGGACCGCTTTATTGTAGAAAGAATGATGAAATATGTAGATGTGTTATAGCAGATAAGCGAGTTATAAAAAAAGAGAATCGAGATAAAATCAGAAGTATCCCGGTATCGATCAATTCGTAGCAAGTACCAAGGGCAATATATAAATCCATTAAAATCGAGCCACAGTCCTCTCAATATTACCGTTCACAGTGAAATAAAGGATATGGCTCAATAAAATGACATTATCGGGTATAAGTTTATGTTGGTTGTTAAATTTAGCAGGGAATTCTATTGATAGGTAGTTTGGAAGAGACAGTTGACTAAACTGAAGAAATGAATAGGGTTACTACATGAATATAAATATAATTGTTTGTCAGTTTTCAGCACTAAACTTTCGCTGTAACCATTGTATAAAAGTAATATACGAATTTAAAATAAAATGTGAATTGTTTAACTCGGGGCATATTCTAGATATTTTTCTGATTCAAGGTACTATCCTGTATTTATTTTGTAAAGAGATTAAGACTGCTTTTCTAAGGAAAGATACTGCCCTGCATTTATTTTCCCTTAGAAAAGCAGTCATTTTTAAGGGATCCGTATTCAAGGGAAACATCCTCTAAAGATCCTTTACGTTTTATAAAATATATATATATATATATATATATATATATATATATATACATATATATGTGTATATATATATATATATATATATATATATATATATAAATAATTTACATTTTACTCAACACTACTGTATTTTTTCATAATGGAGCAAAAAAACTTTTATTGGTCTAGTCAATACGATGGTTTCGAAACAATTCTAAGTCTATGTAGCTTTTCTCCGTGTTTTACAATCCATTCGTTTATTATATTTTCTTTTGGAAAAAAATAATTTTGTTTACATGATTTTAATTTCCCTTTTTATAATTATTAGGTTTTTTTTCATAAATTACTGTTAGCAATATTTCAACAAAGACAGTATGTCCTTCTTTCTCATCACGTCTAATGAGTCTCTTGCTATTTATACAAATTATAATAGCGTATGGAAGGTCACAGTACATTAACTCGTTTTCTCGTTGATTACATAAGACACTGGCAACATATAATGAAATGACATTTGTGACAAGTTGATATGAAAATTATGTACTTAATGAAAACATATGGCAGTCTTACTTTTATCTTTTATTTGATGGCGTTTGTTTCTGTTGTGAGAAAAAGATCTTCGCATAAGTTAGGTTTAAAAGAAATCAAGGCGATACTGTCCAAATAATTCCTGGATACCAATTACGGTAATTTCGGTTTCAACCAGTTCCTATGGTCAGTTTTGAATGGCCGATAATAAATATTTGTAATGAATACCAGATATTGAATATTTTAATATCAAATTTGTCCAATGCCAATAGTTAGAAACAAATTATTATAGTTTTATTCTCCTAAGCACATAGTGGTGCAACTGACTGTACCAATTATCTTAGCTACAACCTCAAGCAAGGGAACAAATAATATTAAAACGAATACATTCTAAAGCTTGTTTATTGTAATTAAAATGAAATTTACATATGTCGCAAAGTTTTATTTCGGGAGACATGTTATGTGCAGTTCTCTTCTAAAATCGACTAAATAAATTTATGTTGTTTCAGAATTCCCCAGCTATTCACGGTTTTACTGTTCGCGCTTTTGAATAAAATACTGTATTCGCAGTTTGTGATTTTAAAATTGTTATTTTGTATATTTATAATAAAACTAATTAAAAAACACAAACACATTAAAAATTAAAAAACACACACACAAACAGCTGCATATGCGCAGACTCACGGACGTCCGTCTGCAGAAATGAATGTGCGCGTACATGCAAGCGCACACGCGTTTATATTCTGTTGATAGATATCAATAGAGAGAACGGCCTATCAGTGAGACAACATTGCAAAAATTACACCAAGTCAGTTTGCCTTACTATGATAAAGGAAACACTGAAGAATTACAACCTTCAATAATAAAAGGATGTTGAAAAAAATTATGAACGGAAAACGTTTTTTCCGCTATCGAAAAGAGCACACTTTAGACAGAAAAGAGAAAACTCTTCCATACAAAAGTGTGACATGGACGCTATTTAATACTAAATCAACCAATCCTCTTATTGTGTTACAAACATTGTAGAACGATTTCGTGTCAAAAATGACAGATTTACCCGATTTATAACAAAAAATAATCACCTCTGGACCATAGACAAATAATAACCTATGACCTGTCAAACAACGTTAAGGCGACATTTATCGTTCTCTGCTGCACGCGCGCGCTCTGCCAGTGACTTTTGGTTATAACCTTTAACCATACTCCGAATTCTACGCGGATAAAGTCGCAGGCGGAAGTTATTTTCTACTAAATTTACCGTGTATTAAACACTTCATAAAACAGGCGACATATTTTAATAACATAAATGTACATGGAGAAGTTTTTTTGGCTATATCTCCTAAACTGCTCCGCCGATTTTAATAAAAATAAATAGGAACGATCAATATATCAAAAGGAAGCGCTTAAAATTTATTCGGTTCGAATACAATGAGTTTTTCTTCAGTTTTTTCAGAATATAGATTCAAACTTTTCGGCAACGTAATTCTAGGACGGAACGGATTTTCTAGCTCAGAAACTCATCCCTTTGTACGTCTGCTGAGCAGTATCAAATAAAAAAAATGTCCGTAGTCACTCGGATACTCCCTTAAGATCTTATAAGTCTTTGAAAGTACACGTAGGTATATATGCACGTACATATCCATATAAATATCGACTCTCGTGTGATTCGTGCTTATTCACTAACATTTCCATTGAAAATATCCTTATTTTTGTTCATACCTTTTGTTCTGTTGACTCTCTCCTAGATGTTAAAGCAATGCTTTCATCATTTTGATAAATCTACAAACTTTGAAGTTTAATCTAGAGCTGGGATAAACGATATCATGATACAAAATAATTCAAAAGAAACTATAGAAAACAAAAAGTAATCTAGAATTCAAATTGTTTTCTTACCGGAAGAAACGTATTCTTAAAAGTCCTTGTACAATAAATACGATCATATTTTATTAACATACTTAGCGTTAAGTTAATTAGAGTTTATTACGCTGAAAGAATTGTCAAAGTAAATAATTTAATACACTGTTATAATGTTTTCAAAAATTAATTTTCTGAAACTTCACAGTGAAACTGATTTTTTAAATTCACATTAAAATTGCATTCACATTTTCGCGAAAAAAGGCACAGAGCATACAATCAAACACAGGTAATCATTAAGCGATGAGTTGCTTGACAGTCAAAAGGGACCGCTCCAATAATGGCTCAATTGATGCTAATTTTGAGCTACTGGAAACAAGTTCTGTACTTCTATTAAGAAGTCAGTATAGCTTTGAAGAAGAAACGGAATCATTTATCTTAAGGTTGGTGGAAGCGGAAATTATAGCTATTTGTCAGTTTTTTACTCAACAACTTTAGCTGCTGGTATGTTTAGAAAACTTTCTCATCACATTTTTCTTCTTAAATACATGTAGTCTTTTATAAATATTTCTTTACTATTTATGTTGCTAGGCTATGGGATAAGTTAACACTCTAACATCTTAATACGTGAATATAGGCTATCAAAAGTTGTCCAAAATCGTTTTCCCTTGTCTTCTTAATGTTTTTGCTTTCCTCGTCATATTATCTCTTTGTTTCTAAATAGTGTTAAGCATTTATTGGTTTACGTAAAAATGATCCGTCGCCGTAGGCATTACACATTATTTCGAATTTATGATACTCGAAAATATTATTTTAACATAGTCAACATTTTCATAAAATGCAACATCGAAAATATCCTTCAAAACAATTAGTGGCATATGTTACTTATGTTTTCCTGAATTCAAAACCCATTTTTTAAAATTCTTGTCTGTTTGTACAAGTACATGCAGAAACTATTCCATCAATTTTGATAGCATTTCATTAGTATGTAACTATGATCTTGGATTATAACTTGGAATACTTTCTAACCCAATTCTAAATAGGTTGTCTAAGGAATCACCTGAAAATTTTTTTCATTCAAGTGTTCATTCAAGCGAAAATCACTAAATCATAGGCCACACCTTAGATATATAGCCAAGACCTTATACTATAACGTAAGCTTTGATTCATTAAGATCACTACCACATAATTAAAGATATTACTTAACATGTGTGTGAGATTTTGTACTAAGTAAGGGCAAAATACTCAGGATATATTTTCTGCTTAACCAATGTTATATTATCGAATCGAATCGATTATATTTAAGGCACTTTATTAAAAAAAATAAAATAAATAAAAAGGAATATGCATATAAAAATATTTTGAGAAACGTATATATATTTTGAGAATATTTTGAGAAACGTAGGAGTATAGTACTTGAATCTACCAAGGGATCGAATTGGATCAAGAGGAGGGTGCTAATATCCCGCAGAGGAGGGTGCTAATAATGAACGTAAAATTCATACTCTTTTCGCTGACTATTCGCTTAGGATTATAAAACTAAACTATATAAACTACCAATCGGTATAAAGATTTTTATAATAAGTACGTTATAAATACCTTCTTATTTTAGTTTCAGATTGACGAACATACCTGCCCACAGCCTTGGTTTACGTCTACGCTTTAAATCTACGCGTGCTTCTCAAACCTAAACATTGTTCATCTTTTCATGAAAATTCCTTTACTCTTTACGCCAATAATTTATGGAATTCCTTGAGCATCAGAAATTCACCACCCATACACCCTGAAAGTGTCAATCAAAAAATTCACCACCCATACACCCTGAAAGGGTCAATCGAAAGGAAATCATCTAAAATATTATACCTCTCTTGAATTAAACCGCGCTTTTTCTTTCGTTCGCGTTCTGTTTTCGTACATGCCTAATCTTTTTCCTTTTTTCTATTGGCATATCAAAGCCCTTTCTTTGCTAATAATAATTTTTTTTAAATTTTATTTAAAAACTTTTTTCTTTGTCAAAATTATAATAATACAATTTTTAATTTATATTATTATATATTTATATATTTATATTATTATATATTATATTTTTTAATTTTTAACTAATTAAATGTATTACTTGGGTCTGGTTAACTGGAAGAGATTACACTCGTAGCAATAAGTCTGCCCTATATGTAAATGTTGTATTAAAGACTAAATAAAATTTTAATATAGTAATTTTTTTTAAAGCCTTATATATAATACACTAAATAAATGACAGTAATTTTTTGAAAGCTTTATATATTATACGTAACGATTATTACGTTAGAAGACTAAAAAAACTTGCAGCAAAAAGATAACTTAGGTTTTCCCTACAAGATATAATTTTATTTGTCAGTTTGTAATGCATAACTAGTTTTAAAACACGGGCAGACTATTTGAGTTTCCGTGTTTATGACACCAATGTAAAATAATAAAGCCATCCCTATGCGCATCACGTTTCGCAACAAATATGGCGGAAGAATCTTATTACAGCCACTTCGCAATACGAATATCAATCTCGATGGAGTAAATTACAAGTTTATTCGTAACCATCGTCATATCTTGGAGAGGATATGCGATTTACGATAGAGTATGCAATAACCATAAACAACGTCAATGGCGGAAGTAGTTTCAAATGTTAGATACTGTGCGGGCTTGTATTTATTTATTCTGGATTAAGTTTTGTTATATTTTGAAGAGAGAGTAAAAATATCTTGATTTGCGAAAAACATTTTTTGTGGAATGTTTAAACATTTGAAAATCAAAATTAGTTTTCGAGTATTATTTGAAATTATTCAAATACATTGAATACTAGCGTGACCCGTGCGAAATCTTCGCATTATTTATTCCATTATGAAGTTCAGATGACAGATAAAACAAATATTTTACTAAAATTTACATATAGAGGCGCAAGTATCAAAAGCATTGAGCTAAAGCGCACTTTATTTATACGTGAGTGGATTTGAAATTAAACAAAAATTTTACCGACCGTCAATCATATTGACGTTGAGTCGTTAGATGGCAGCATTGCTGTTTTGTGTATAAAATTTTAATAATTAATTCATTTGCAAAAACAATAGCAATAATAAATTGTTTAGTTGTGGATGCCGGTAGAGCAAGCAATTATCTATAAAATGATATATAATTTATGTGGATTAGTTGTGAGGTTTTTTCTAAAAAGGGAGAGTAACATCTTAACCTTAGCGTATTAATATATATGATGATGATGTTTTTAAAATAATCGTACAAGCTTGGGAAAGGTATTAAGTTTTTTTATATTTGGTCTGGGCGGTAGTTCAAAACCCAGGTTATATTTTGATTGAGATGGAATAATAAAATCATAACACCACTAATTCGTATTTACTCCTTTCGAAACTTTAGTGTTTAGCGAAATTATTATTCTAAAAGTTTAACTAAATTGCCACTTACATCCGTCAAATCTCTGATAAACAAATTACTAGAATTTCAATTACCATGTCAAAAATATTACCTGACTCGCTTTACCTATCTTTGCTATTATGAAAGTAGTGGCTTTGTCCCTATTTTTAGAAACTTTTTTAAGGGCAACGAGTGTAATACGTATAATAATTAAAGGATAGGATACTATTCGAATGTTAAAAAACTTTATCTGTCTCTCTTCCTTTGTCTTCCTTCGTAATTCTATATCTACTAGATGTATTTTATCAGAAATTGTAAGGTGTATAATTCAAATAAGGTTCATCTTACAGCAAGCTAAAGGCTTATTAAAAAAATCTACTACATTTCCGCTATTAAACGTTACTAAAATTAATAAATTTGACAAGTGAATTTAATTTTTTTTAATTTAAAAAGTGCACTTTATGCGTTTTGTCTTCATCTTCATAATAACAAACTGATATACAACATCGTTTATATAAATTACTCGAAATTAAGTAAAAATAAAACATAATATTTTTTTCTAAATAAATAGAAATATACGTATTTTGCAACCATGCAGTGGGACTGAATATAGAAGACTATAGAAGCATCCAAAACTCCTAACAGAGATACAACCGTCAACGACGTTTGCCCTCGCGCGTCTGCCTACGTTCAAGTAACTCACTTGTTCATTACTTACGCACCGTTACGCGAACAGCTTGCGCCGTAGTGCCGTGGTATGATATAATGAGTATGTATTTATCTATTGATATGTTTTTACGGTATACTCTAAAGTATACAAGAAGGTATTGAAAGAGTAACATCTTAAAATCCGGCGAAAGACAAAAAGTGCCAGTAATTTGTTTCTATGCAGACAATGTCGCGGTTATCGGCCATTTAATCATATGCTCTTTATGTGCATAATATCTCCGAGTTTGACTGTTATAATCAACTTTATATAACCTAATGGAAAGAGAGGCTTTAGTGTGTTATTTGGTGGAATAATCACATCTTTATTTCCCCCTTTTAGGAAACGTTGAGGAATGAATTTAGAAAATCGACATCCATTTGTTTGTTGTCAAGAGTCCATATATCTCCAAACAGGTATTCATTTGTTTGTTATCAAGAGTCCAATAATATATACCTGGAAATTTAAAATAAACAGACCTCCAGTACAACTTTCATTTCCTTTCTCTCACCCTCTGAGATTTCAAAAAATCCCTTCTTAACGAAAGTCTACGTCGTATAACTGTAAGGCCACATTAAAGGTTATCGCCGTAAATTATCGCGTTAATGGACACTAGAAATAGGTGTAGCCACGATTTGATGCGCTAACTTTTAACGGCAGTCATAATGCCTTTAAAGGATTCCGAAGAAGGCTTACATCAAAGAGATTTAGCGCGTTATAGTGTGCAACGAGAGGATCGTGCATGTTTTTGAAGCAACTAAGGATCGAGAAAGACAATCTGACCTGTTAAATTAATATTATGTATTCTATGGCTATGGAGTGGACAAATTAAAAAGAGATTGATTTTTTAGAATAATGCAGTCTAGTAGATTTAACCTCTATCGTGAAAATAATGTGTTGTTTATGGGCGTTATTCGATGAATGCAGGCAATTTAACGTGTAATTTCGTGAAATATTTTTACACCTTAATTATTGCGATAATGGGCGTCAAACAGTAACCCTTAGTGTGGCCCCGGCATAGAAAACTACCTTCCAGATTTCAAGTTTGGAATCATTTTAGTCCTGGAGATTTTGTGACGAGTGTGTTAATGGTGTTTCGTTTTTACATACATAGATTTGAAAATACTTCTGTGTCGAAAAATATTCTTGTTGTCGCGAAAAGTGAGGAAAATGTTGTTTTCATTTTGAAATGAATGCGAGTTGGAATGTTTCCATTCCATAAAAGCGGAATTAAAAGAAAGGGGTGCCCCCCCCCCAAGACTAAAAATATCTTATTAAATGTACGATTTTTAAAAACAAATGTGGAAATTTGGTATGAATCGAGTACCTTGCATCATCTTTACATGCGATTTGACACTTCACATGTCATAAAAGCGCATGCATCCACGATGGAGAAAAAGCCATTAAAACAACGATATGCATTAGAGGGGTGTGTGTGAACAAATTAATTCCGATGGCAATATCAGAAAAAAATAATAGGAATTAGTCCTATTCAAAATAGATTACAACTATCGCAGCATAAACGACAACACGAGCCTTCGAATTAGTTTTGTAGTAATGTAGGTTTTTTCTGTAGAAATAACATAAGCGGTGGAAATACTGTTTTTAGTAAATATAAACAAGGACATTTTCAAATATATAAATAAGTAAGTAGACAGAAAGTAAACAGGTCATAATAAGGACATTTTCAAATATACAAATAAGTAAGTAGACAGAAAGTAAACAGGTCATAATAAGGACGTTTTCGAATATACAAACAAGTAAGTAGACAGAAAGTAAACAGGTCATAATAAGGACATTTTTGAATATACAAACAAGTAAGTAGACAGAAAGTAAACAGGTCATAATAAGGACATTTTCGAATATACAAACAAGTAAGTAGACAGAAAGTAAACAGGTCATAATAAGGACATTTTCGAATATACAAACAAGTAAGTAGACAGAAAGTAAACAGGTCATAATAAGGACATTTTCGAATATACAAACAAGTAAGTAGACAGAAAGTAAACAGGTCATAATAAGGATATTTTCGAATACACAAACAAGCAAGTAGACAGAAAGTAAACAGGTCATAATAAGGACATTTTCGAATATACAAGCAAGTAAGTAGACAGAAAGTAAACAGGTCATAATAAGGATATTTTCGAACATACAAATTGTGGGAATAGTTCTTATACCTCTGTTAAATGATTCATAAAATTCATTTCAATTCAGGTCACGTCCGATCTCCTTACATAGATTGCTTTCCTTGTTTTTTACTCATACGCTGATAGTCATATGTACCTGTCAGAGTATTGTTAACATACAGCAGAATAATAAATTATTAGTGTTTAATTATTATCTGTAATTTGTTTACTCCATATTTCACGTATCCAATACCGTCCCCATTGTATGTTTGAAGATAACTTCAATGTTATGATATATATATATGTGTGTGTGTGTGTATGTACATGTATATTGGAGAAATAAATAAAATATTTTTTTTAACTTAGCTAGAAAGTAAAAAAAAACATTATTAAGAAGCAAGACACAAAAGAAAGAAAGTTCCTAACCTGTAAGAATTTGTTAAGTAATTTGCGAGTGCGATCCGATGAATTGTCATATCATCACGCATATCGACACCCAAATGCACTCAACCTACTGAAGCATGATAATATTCGTGTCCTGCATTAAGAGTGTATGGTATTAAAAAAATTGGGCGGGCAATATCGCCACAACACTGCAATTTTTTTGCATGAAAAGTCTTTCGTAGACCATCAGGTCACCTTTGGCACTAAACACTTTCGTAATTGCGTAGCATTTCCTGAAACAAGCAAGCTTAGAAGGTTTTGTAAACTGTCACCCAGCACAACTTTTCTCTTGACAACTTAATTTTCTTCTGCTTAGCCTACTTTTTAGAGCACCTACATATCTACAGTACGACGTACAAATAACTCGTGTAACCCTTTTCATTACGGAGTTATGAATAATTCTTTGGTCGCGCAGAGCAAATTTCGAGGTTTTCTTTAGACTCCCCCGTCCCCGCTCGATGGGGTGAGCATACTAACAGGCAACTCGGCGCTTTCATCGCTAACTCTGGCGGGACTTAGTATGAAAATATGTTAAAAAGGTTTTCACATCAAGAGTAATACTAAGTTTACCACTCACGACACCAAATTAAAAACGTAAGCACTATAAAAATTATGAGATGAAAACGCGCCAGATACATGGAATAAAATACGATCTCATAAACGCTTATAGCAGTTGGTAACGTAAACGCTGCCAGGTACAAGGTCACGAGATTGTCACCATAATTGCTAGGTATCATAAATATACAGCTGCGCAAATATGACTGCTAATGAAAACGATGACGCGGAGGCGCATTGCTATCTAAGATTAATAAACTAAATCACGGCAGTCGCCCATTATGCTTATCATTTTAAGTGACTCGATAAGATAATGACGGACGGATAATGACTTATCAGGTCGCACCACTTAGTGATAATGTTGATTATATCTCTAATCTGCTTGAAGTACCTGAAAAAGTGATGAATAAATACTTTTTTAATGACGGGAAAGTTATGATTTCATTCCAGATAAACTAGATGACGTAACTTTGGGAATCCATAATAGTATTAACGAATGGTCCGAAAACAATTGGCTGTGATACTAAATTTAGAACGTGAAAACCCGAGCGCCACCTTAACATTATTTATGGATAATTATTTGTTTATTACTAGTTCAATTACAGATATATTAAGTGTAAATTCTATATACAATAAGGATTACTATTGATGTTATGTGACATAAACTTTTCTCGCACGATCTGTAACGTTGTTTATTAATATTAATTCAGGATCTTAAAAAAAATTAGATTTAAATTTGGACAAGTGGAACTTTTACTATGACTGTTCCGTAGATATTTAGAAGGTTAACATTAGCGATATGTAACAAAAAAGTGCCTCATATTCGTACAGGTGACTTTGTGGATTAAAGTGAGTATATTTGTAACGTCTTTCTTTCGTGGTGCCAAGAAAAAATGTAATTTTTTTCTTGGCACCTTTAACAGTGAATATGAATTGTATTACTGACGATAAAGATAATGGGGAAAAAATCATCCTTACATTAAAAAATGTGGATAATATCCTCACGCGTATCTTTCGATTTTGGTCCCGCGTATCTACCTATGTATAAATAGTAGAACAAAGAAAATTTAATGACCATTTCTAAGTACGTACGAATGGTCCAACAGATGAGGGAAAATTTAGTGATCATTTCCACCTGTATATCATTAATTGACAGAGTTAAAATTTGAGTGTTGATTGATATGTTACAGTTACATATTAATGAGTATTTATAATGAGATCTTAATACTTCTTAATAAAATTACATAACAAAGGAAGAACACATCGCGCCACTGCTCAAATTGTGTTAGCACATTTCACTTACTTAACTTTACAATACCCTACTAAATCAAATCCAACTATACATTTTTCGCTTTTGTTTTTTTTATAAAAACACTCAGTGTTGAATAAATACTTACCAAATAAAATTACATTTTAGCGTAGATTAAAATATAAATTGTTGATTATAATCGCGGATGCATACTGATAATGATGGTGTTATCGGTTAAAAAGTCACAAAGTACGTTACAGAATTAGTTCATTTATCTTTTTAATGTAATATAGATATTTCCAACTGTCACGTGATCTGTCAAAAAAATAAAATAATTATATAATGATGTATTAGAATCGTGTACTTTTTGAACTTGAGATCGAAGTTTTTAATATACTGTGAGACACTTTGCGCCCTTTGAGCACTAATTAACGCACTATATTGGAACACTTAATACATAGAGGACACTTAACACAGATAGCACTTAATTTCACAGAGGCACAACGCAAACTAGTCAACGTGAGTCAAATGGGAAGAACCATATCCATGCAAAGAAAACATTTGGCCTATTACTGCAAATAAGTACCAAACAACATAAAACGCCTCAGGTTTACAAAGAACACAATTCTCTATTAAGAATTAAATAAAATCTGCTAAATGCGAATGGAGCTCGCACTCTAAGTTGTGATTCTTGAGATATATGCAGATTAATATTCTTCACCGTTATACCAAATTTGAAGATTTCAGGTCAACCAGTTTTTGAGAAAAACGTCTGTGCCCAATGGACAGACGGACGGATAGGTGAGATCTTATAAGGGTTTAAATTTTTCCCTTTTGAGGTGCGGCATCCTAAAAATATGACTTTTTTTTCAATTTCCCATACTCTTGTATTCCTATGTGAACAAGGTTAGTACACGTTTTCAGTCTCTCTTTACCTGTCGATCTTTAACGCCATAGATCCTATACGATTTAAACTTTAGTAAATAAGTCAATTTTAAATCAAACTTGGAAAAAAATATCTTTTTATATCAAAATATACGGAGTATCAACATACATATATCATTGAATCGAATGCCTCAGTATTTTCTTAACTCGAAAATGTGAATTACCCTAAAATTGTAAACAATATTAAATAAATCCATAAAATGTTTCGTACACCGTTCTCACACTGTGGGAAGCGATTGTTCAATTGAAATTTCACTGTAGTAAAGGGTATATCGCTGTATGCAATTTGCAATTAAGGACGTAAGGTTAAAAAAAATGGGGTCTTGATGATTTGAGCTAATGTGAAACTTTACATTGTCTACGATAATCCTTTACACATTGGTTTACCATACAGAAAGTTAAAAAATTCTAACAAGTAACCTACCATTCGCGCCAAAAATCCGGACATTTTAGCTATCACTAAATAAATCGATTTATTAGCGACGATTAAAACAAAATGTTATTTTCGTTGATAGTCTGAATTATTCCAACGTTAAATGAGTGTCCAATTGCAATTTTGTCATTGTTGAATATCAAAGTTGTTGTTTTCATCTAGTTTTAACACTGTTAAAAATTATTGGGGATGACAGTAAATAGTTAGATCTCCTCATTTGACTGTTACTGGATTTATTTGATTGTCTTTATTTGAGTGTTACTGAAGTGAGCCCTATGAGCTGATTACCAATAAATACTCTTCGTCAAATATAAAACAATTTCTTTATTAATTACAATACCGTTTATAAGGTTTACTATCACTGATTATTGTTAAAATGCCGTTGCTTGAACTATGAACTCAAGTGAACTGATTGAATTGTAAAGATAACTCGAAGTCAAGGGTGTTGGCCGAATTGCAAAGTGAGCTCGAAGTCAAATGAACTGATTTGTGCACTGTCGTGGAGACCCTTTGCGCGGCCGCTAATTGTTATGCCGGAGGTTATGAACTCTTGACCGCCCGATCGTCGCGTCGCTTACTGCGGTTGTCCGGGACGGTAACTTAGCCTTTTAGAAATAAACATTTTGCTGGTTCTTTAATTTTTTCGTAAAGCCGCAATACTCAGACAAAAAACAATTCTGACAAAGCCAGACATGTGATAACCCTGGATGGACGTCAAGACTTAAAGGATGGCTGGGCTATATACGATAAATTGGAAACCTTGTAAACCTAAGAACTTATACAATACAAAAAAAAGGTTGCTGATTAGTGGAGTGGCCAATACTGTGCAACAAATCAATAGGGCGGCTATACTGCGTAACTTAACGATATAGAGACCCCGACCTTCACGTTGGGCATCCGACATTGGAAAAAACTAGCAGGATCTACAGACTACAAACGATCGACAAGGTCCAGAGCTTTCATGAGTTTTAGCATCCGATAAATTAATAAGCTAATGTTCAATAAGCACATGTTTAATAAATAATAATTGGGTTATAATACCTTTTTGAATTTCAGATAAACCAGAAACGCTGTTTTAAAAATATTTAACCTACGGCTACATATGGTACGAAACTAAATTAGTCTTCCGCTAAACTCATACATGGTTGATCAGTTTGAATTATGGAGCAATGTGATTAACAAATTGATAGACGAAACTGATCGATATTTAATAGGTGGGAAACCTTTACTGCGATAATATTGTGCACATTCTACAGGCAAAAATAAATTTTAAGATATCCCATTATATCTTATTCATCCACAATTAAATTAAACTACGTGATGTAGTATTATTTCTACTTTCTTTAAGTTCTTTACCACGACCTAGGTTTCGTTCTATTACAACATCTTCAGGTGGGCTATTAGCAAAGATTGATTTCTGCTAATAGCCCACCTGAAGATCTTTGCTAATAGCCCACCTGAAGATGTAATACAACGAAACCTAGGTCGTGGTAAAAAATTGAAATAAAGGGGAAATAATACTACATCACGTGATTTCATTTAATTGTGGATAATGAATTCCTACAAAATTAACGCCAAATAAATAATTTGAATGATTATTGATAAAATCGTCATGGATCTTTGAAATGGTAAATAAAAAACAAGCATTTATTCCACTTACATAAAAACTAAATACGATTTTTTAAGCCTCTTAAAAAGTAGATGCTTGCCTACGGTATGGGATATTTGTCCTTATGTAATCTTTGAATCTATGTGATTGTGTGAAGGTTTTTGGATCATAGTGTTGTATATTTTGCATTCAACTCTAAAGCAAAACCATATTTTCGTCGTTCTTTGACTTAACTAAAATTTTGACAACAAGACTTATGTTTAATTTTCTCTAAGCGTTGAACATTTAACTTTAAAAATATGGAACGAATAGTCAGTAATTAAATTATTTCTTTGAACAGATATTCAACCATAAAAACAAAACTTATGTTGTAGGTACCAACATTGTTAGGTACGAACACTCAACAATAATACTAAAGACACAGTCTTATAAGTTTTATGTTAACTCTTAGAAGTTTAAAGTCTTATAAGTTTTATGTTTACTTTAACCAACCAATCTTAAAATTAAAATAAAACTCTGACTTTTTCAGCTTTGAATAATTGACCTTAAAACTAAAATAAACTATGTTCTTTTTCAAGATTGTTGGTGTCAGCTTTAGAGGATTGACCTTACAACTAAAATAAAGTTTGACTTTTATTTCTTTTAATTAAAAAAAAATATTTTAACAGTCGTCTTAAAAACGAACTACAACTTTCTTTTGGGGATAATCTTTGGTCGTATCTATTTATTTTGGAGTTCGTTTTAACAATCATTAATATAACTAAAAATACCAGTCAAACACGACTAGAACCTTTCTATCTTTCACAGGCGCGTGTTTAATAAAATATTTTTTAATGGTTTTTGGGTGTTTTCCTTTACTTATGCTATGTCACCTTGTTTCTTGTCAAATTTCATGATCCTAGGTCAAAGAAAAGTATTCTATAGGTTTTTATTTATTTGCGAGGTTCAAAATATACGGCATGAAGGGCCGTATTTTTAGGATTCTTCTTGATTGTGTTGATTTAGAAGGTTGATTTTTTTACAATTCATACCGATTGCAGTAGTCTCAGTAAAGTGCAATCTTCGTGTAACCAGAACTGACATATAATACATTGTATCCAATCAGATTCTGACTTTGTTTTAGCATACTATTCCAAAATTTTCTTGCATTTTTCCTTATTTTCGTTAAAAGAAAATTCTCCTTCATCATCTGAGTTTTAAGAAGTAGATATAACTATATTATTTCTCCTTTTTGTGTTCGTATTCTACATTTTTAGTCAACCTTTATTCTACATTTTTAGTCAACCTTTATTCTACATTTTTAGTCAACCTTTATTCTACATTTTTAGTCAACCTTTATTCTACATTTTTAGTCAACCTTTATTCTACATTTTTAGTCAACCCTTATTCTACATTTTTAGTGAACTTTTATTCTACATTTTTAGTCAACCTTTATCCTACATTTTTAGTGAACCTTTATTCTACATTTTTAGTCAAACTTTATTCTACATTTTTAGTGAACCTTTATTCTACATTGTTAGTCAACCTTTATCCTACATTTTTAGTGAACCTTTATTCTACATTTTTAGTCAACCTTTATTCTACATTTTTAGTGAACCTTTATTCTACATTTTTAGTCAACCTTTATCCTACATTTTTAGTGAACCTTTATTCTACATTTTTAGTCAACCTTTATCCTACATTTTTAGTGAACCTTTATTCTACATTTTTAGTCAACCTTTATTCTACATTTTTAATCAACCTTTATTCTACATTTTTAGTCAACCTTTATTCTACATTTTTAGTCAACCTTTATTCTACATTTTCAGTTACCTTTATTATTATTTATTAGTTTTTATGTTTTTATTAACGTTTAAGACTACAGCAGATTGCTTCCCACTTTTATAAAACGGAATAGGTATACTAGGAATTGGAAAACATTCTTTCATATACTTCCTGGAACTTTCTTTTTGCATCAAATTCGTTGTTGTTTATAAAACACTTTGGGTGAGAATTAACGGGTTTCATCTTTCAGAGACATTAATTGATTTAACTTCGTTCATTTGGTGTCCATTGAAAACCAGGATTAGAATTAAAGTTGTTGCAACAGGTAATCTTGACAATTATTTGTAGTTGTGTTGGTGGGACTTGGATATGGTCCAAGGCTTTGTCTGGACGAATCTAGTTCCGTTAGAACCAGCTTATGTTTTATTATGTTGGTTTAATATGTCTTCTGATTATTTTCCCTCATCTAAATCATATATTCAGTGATAAGATTTAATGATTTTATTTGATATTCTCTGAAAACTCAAAAGAATCTATTCCTATCATATCAAGTGTTGGTGCAACACCCGCCTACTCAAAGTTTTGCATATAAGCCACAAAAAGGTCTTTATTTTTTAATTCTAGAACAGAAAAATAAAAAAGAGGTGTTGGTAACCCTGATAAATAAAATAGTTAGTAAAAAAGCACACCGAAAAATATAGTGATTCCTTAAACACATTTGCCATCAAGTATTTATATAAGGTGTTTTTTTCAGTATTTTTGCTTGCATAACGCCTTCTTAATGTTTTTCCTGATATTTCATGCAGACGGGCTATATTTTTCAAGGTAAATTCACCATTATGCATAGCCTCCATGACTTTTGTCAAGGTTTATTGAATCCACTCAGCACGAGGTGAAGCCGTCTCTTACAAAAAACTAATAAATTTTTTTTTAGTTAAATGTGCTTACTTTTGACTGGTGATAGATAAAGGCATATATACTCCCCGAGGCATCTATCCTTTTTAATAGGGATAAATGTCCTTTTATTTAGAAAAAGAAAAAAATTATAAATTACCAAATATAATACAAAAATTATAATACAAAGTAATGCACATTTAATACATTAGTGAGAAGAGTAATGCACATTTAATACTGGACAATTAAAATAAAACACATTCACTTCACTCATCTTGTAAAAATAAAAAGTTGCAAGCCAGATAAAATGGCAACGATCCGTAATATAATACGCGATGGAAATTCGAAATACGACCGTTTTTTTAACGCCACCGAGCGACACATCTTGCTCTGATCGTTGACTCGCTCACACTGAGGCACGTGGAATAGTATTTAGTACCTTCCTAACATAGCATTAAACCTATCGAGTAATCGATGAGTAAAGAATAAATTAAAAATGAAAGTATTTCGAAGTGAACTTAAAGGACTCTTTCTTCATGAATGTCGCTTAGGGCGAGAAACCAATGAAGTATCACACAATATATACACGACGATGGGTGATGGTATGCCCTCTTACGGCACAGCCAAGCACTGGTTCCAAAGATTCAAAGAAGAAAATTTTAACCTACTAAAATTTCCTTCTTTTAATCTTTGGAATAACTATCCAAAGCGATCTCCTTCAATTGATTTAAAGAATATTAAAAGCTTTTTTGAAACAGATCCCAGATTACGTTCGCGTTGCTTGGCAGAGCTATTTTCATTCTCTTATACTACAATGGAAAAACAACTTAATGCTTTGAGAAAGAAGTGGAAATATTCCGTTTGTCTACCGCATGAGCTAATCCTTTCTACTTCAGAGGAGGGATAATGTGTGCTTGGAGTTACTGAGTTCCGATTGTGCCAACGAAAGTGGGTGGCAGTGACTTCGAACTGGAAAAAAGTGTACCTAGACCAAAATATAATATTGGACAATTTATATTTTTGAGTTATATATATACGTATATACATGTATGCATTGGCACAAGCGTCTGTACATAATGCTATTATGAGAGTAATTGTGGAATTTCTGACAGACGTGTAATGGTGTATCTTAGATACACAGTTTCAAAATTCCTTCAGATGTTAACTTCCTTGACTGTCCAAATTAAGAATTTCAAGAAATACGTATGTAATCGTATTAAAATAGAAGCGGATTGCATTGACATTTTAAATATTTCCGGTTACCGTTTTTCCTTCATATTAAAGCCTCAAAGATCATGTTTAATAACTAGATCTATATTTGCTATAAAAATAATTGTATGTATTTTTTACACTAGAGTAATATCAAGACATTTTGTTTTTAATCTAACGTATGAAACAGCTATGCAAATTAGGCGTTTTATACATCCGCTTACATAAGTTCCATACCCGGAAAGTTCCTTCGGTAAAAGCTATAAATTAATACGGTTATATTTTGATTAATTGATTGAAAATTTTCGAAATTTTCAAGCTATATCAAATGGCACTGAATCAGTGAACCTTTTAGGATGTATGAACATTTTTAAGATCCATAGCCAAATGGCATAAACAGGAAATTTTTCCATATCCCTCTGTTCTGACTGTTCCTGTCATTCACACACTTGTTTCGGCACTTCTTGAACCAATATTTATTCTAACATTAGCATCCACGCCGTGTCTAACTAATTATAAACTTCTTTGCAAGTATTTTCCTACATCTTAAATATATCCTATTTTTGGTATATTGAATAATTAACATGACAGTATATGCATTAAGTTTGTTATGAAAGAATTAATTGTTGTTAACGTTAATTATTCAGTGAAAACTTTTAGACAATGACAACTTTAAACCCAAAGATTTCCTATAGTAACAACATAACCTCTTTTGATATATATGTATACAAATTATTATGGTAGTTTTTCTATTTTGCCTAGTTGACAATATACGTTATTTAACGTCATAATCTTGTTGGGACAAAAAATTGTGAAATATATCTATATAAATATATAAACGGTTTAAATAATGACTGAAGTATGTTGACAAGATCATGGAAGTCTACATATAAGAAGAAAATACAATATAAGTTTAGGTCACTAGAGGATGATAAATAAAATTGACACAAGCATCAGTGACGAGAAAACGGAGAAAGTTCATATTTGATTAGCGTCTTCTAAGCATCACAATATTATCAAAAACGATGGTATTAGTATTGGTATTTTTCACAATATAGTATACAATATCTTGTTAAGAAATAAGTGTGTCTAAAATTAGTGCACTAGAGAATGACTCCGGAACAAAAATTGTTTCAGACAACCGAAATAATCAATGCGACAATCGGGCAGCAGTGAGTTCACAGCCCCTAGCGTAACAACCGGCGGCTTCATAAAAGCATCACATGGCGGTATAAGAGAAAAGCCACAACATTGCAGAAGCATTTGAGTATCCAACCCCAATGTTTATTATATTATTTTGCACCGGACATTTTTTTTTATTCTTCTATATCAAAGCTGCATTAAAAGAACAACAACTTGATGATGTTGAGATCATTCTGTATAACGTAACTAAAAAATTTTAAAGTGAAATTTTTCTATCTTTCCCAGCGATTCTACAAACCATCCAAGACATAGAGTAGGATGTAAAAAAACTAAAAAGCAAAATGTTTTTTACACAAAGCTTTATTTTTTTAATTTCCGCAACTATTTGAATATACGGACAATGAATTATTTAAAAAAATGAATAATCGAGAGGTACCAAAATATCAGTTATAAAGTACTTTGATGGTATATTTTATACTTGCCATATGACTTTAAAGAATAAGCTTATGGATATAAGAGGAGTTTACCGTTCTGATTAAAGTGAATAACGCCATCGTCATCATTGATAACTTTGGATAAGAGCTAAAGATTTGAGAAGTAAATCAATGAACTTAAAGAGCTTCTTATTGAGAATTTCAGATATTAACTTCTCAATCATGAACAACTTTGAAAGCTTTTGTGGGAAAAAAATCAATGACATCAACAAATAAATTATAAAACATTTTAAAAGAATGCTTTGTCATAGATGAACTTGCTTAGATTATACGATCTAGAGATTCAAAATGATGACATAAGGGAAGTTTATAAAGCCGATTAATACGTAGGGCGCATTTGTTATCGGTATCTTCGGACGGTACTTATTTATTTGAAGGGTACAGAGCTGAAAGTGAAAAGCTGTTTTATCCAGAACAACAAGCTGTTTATACCAACATATTAACCATGAAATACTTTGGAAAAGTACTTTTCCATGGACGAGCTTCGTTAGATTATAAGATCTATAAATTATGGATGAGACTATTAGGAAAATTTATAAAATATATTAACGCGTACAACGAATTTGTAATTAGTAGCTTCGGACCTCACTTAAAGAGTCGGTGGTTAAAGCACTTAATCTGAAAAACTGCTTTACTGGAAGCTAGAGATATCAATACATTAGTAATGAAATGACTTCAATGAATACTTTGCCACGGACAAACTTGAAAATTAAGAATACTAGTATATTAGTCATAAACTACTTTAAAAGAATACTTAGGCATGAACGAGATATCATAAATGATGTATTGCATAAAGACTGAACTTTATTGAGAAGTAACTTTTACTCCCGACTTCGCTTGCGTGTTTATAGTTACGATTTTATAGGAAAAAATTAAAACATGCAGTAATTTAAAACATGTAATAATTAAGAGAAATTAAACACTAAACTTTTATTATCGTGAATTTATAATGAAATTTACAAAAAAAAAACAAAACATTTCCCTCTAAATTTGGGATAGAGGGAGTAATTCTGTTTCTCATTTATATTGCATACTTAGCGTTTTAAAATATTACGATGATCCGTTGCAACGTTGCTTTTTTATCCCGTTTGTAAAGGTAAGTTAAACTGAAAAAGTAAGTTTCCAATTTCAAAAAGTAATTTTCCAAAAGGTCTGAGATTTTTTGGGACAAAAATTAACCTATATCGCCCACCAACTATCTCTCTGCAAAAATGTACATCGTTTCGTTGCTCTGTTGCGACTTCAAAATGGACAAATAAACACAATTTTTAATTTATAATATTAGTTAGAATAAAGTTTTCCATGATAAAATGTAGTCTATATTATTACCCAGCCCGTTAACTATTTTTGTACTAATAATATGTCAATCTGCTATATTATTGCGACGTGAAAGATGGACAAACAAACACATTTTCACATTTATATACTATAATAAAAGTTAGAATTAAATATAGCAGTACATTAAGTCAAAAAAAATTTAGAGCGAGAGTTCTTCAAAGTTTTTTCCTTGCTCCCATGGAAAGACGCAATAAATAATATGATAAAGGAAATGACAGAAATCAATTTCCGTAAATACGAGTATCTGACAATGATTCAACAGATACCATATTTATTGAATGTTTTTTTTTAATTAAACTCTCCAATCACGTATTCATGTTTCTTACGTCACTTTGACGCATTCACACTTGAATGGATATGTTACATCCGCGTTAAGCAAAAATGCATTCAGTCTTTGTGCCAATGTTGGTAGCGGTCTGTAATGTATAGTGATTTGAAGTGAGTCAGACAACCTTGAAGAGGTAACTCGACTTGCATTGGAATCTTTTGTCCGTTTGCGTATGTACACTCGTCTGCTCTATTTCTTTTTCGGGTCAACCAGAGTCACCCCGATCTTCTAGTAGACCCGATTTTTATAGGATAATTGCGTGAAAATATCTATGATCATATGTTTGTCTTTAACGATTATTGTTGGTCGTCTAAGCCATATCCGACTTTGACGCAGTAATTAGTTAGAGTAAATTTCTAAGAGTCGTTGAGTCGAGTAATAATTGGATTTGAATGTATGAGGTTTGACTTGGTTCAGCGAGTAGCATATAATATATTATAAAGTAAAAGAAAAAAATATGGTGGCCGCTAGGAACCAAATTATCTATCTTTCATCTGTCGATCTAATAAAATGTGATGAATAAAATAAATATTATTTTTAAATGATTCCATATAATATTGATCACATTTTCTTAGACTGTTAAGCGTTTTTTTCAAACTGCTGATTTGAAAGAAGTCTACCTGCCACACTTAGTAAGTGTGAGAGGCACACTTTTTGTTTTTCTGTTGGTATTTGCTGGAGTATTTTGTTTATCATGGTATAAATATGATATGAATCAAGGCTGAAGCTGAATTAAGAAACTGTAGTACTGTTCATTAATTCTGAAAGATTCAAATCGTTAACAGCAAATGAAACGAATAATATCATTTCAGGTGAAGTTGGATGTTCAGGTGAATTTAATTCAGTTGAAGTTGACTTATAGTATTAATGGCATCTCACGTATCTGAAAGAAATAGAACAGGTTCGATGAGTCGGAAATGGTTAATGTTGATGCTGCGGTAGCTAAATTATTGAAATAATGCAAGTTTTCAGAGCTAAAATTCTCAGTTTTTGTTGTTTCTGCAGATATCAAATATACTTCTGAAAGCTTTGTATTGTCGACGACACATTCCACATCTCTTGAAGTGAACATTGCTATTTATAATGCTCACTATCATAAATGTGTTTATATCAAATCATCCTCTATATCTTTAAAACAAAAGGCATAGTCGTTTGAATAGGATATTTCTAAATCTCTTCAAAAAATCCCTGTCTGTTTAGTACCAGGGTTATTACTAGTTTGTTTCACTTTTTGGTCAGGTCGACTTTGGTGTATTGAGAACAGAGTCTATAGATTTTCTTATGTCTTTTTTTCTTTCACTGAGTTGTAATCTGAGGCGAATTGAATAGTGTACCCTTTAATGTACATTAATACAAAGTCAAACTAGAAATTATTTCTTAAAGTCCTCGTTTACTACAAATTTATTATCGCACATTTAAACGTAATGTGACTTAACTCATAACACGTAAATCCGTTTTGTGCTCTATGAAAATGATTTAATCGTAATTAATTGTTATCAGTTACTCACTTTTAACTGAAGAGTAAAGCTTTAAATAATATAATTTTACATTTGCTGACATGCGGCGTGTTTAAATGTTTTTTTTACTTTTACGATATTTTTTGTACATTTTAGTTTTCTCTTGCTGCCAAGTTAATGTTATTTATTAAAATCTTATGATAACTTAATTTGAATTTTTTTTCGAATATGGTTAGATATGCAAAAAATGATAGAAAAAAACTCATTTTTATTTTCACAATTCGACGACACCGGTTTCCTTAAATAAATCTTTAAATAACGGCATTTGAATTTCATTGGATTAAATTATTTGTGTCATTTGTTTTCATAATTAAGTTACCATTGAATACCAAATTAAGACATTTGAAGTCACTCAGTAGCTTTTCGTATTTATATAAGGCTGCCACTCTATAAACTTAGAAAATGGTTACCGTAAAACCTTTGACTATCCTAAAACAATAGGCACTGATACCCGCAAGTTCATCTGCTTGATTGTCATTTTTATTCCTTTTAACACTCTAAATAGATATCTGAAATATGGAAATAAAATATCTTCATAATTACGTATTCTTGCCTAGAATATTAGAAATAATAGGATATTTGTAAAATATTATGAGAATATTGGTTAATTAAAAATTATTAGTGAAAAGATGATAAAAACTGATCAAATTATCACAGAAAATATAATTTTTACATATTGATTCGATTTTTTATACAAATGTTTTAAGCGTTCTTTATTACATTACTTTAACGATTATTTCATACATTTATACCATAGACTTATGCTATGGTGTAAATTCTTTTGAAGGACGACTTTATGAAGGACGACACCGCAAGTCTGCGTGCAATTGAACGAATTCGTCTCTCAAATGTTGAAGTTCTTTCTACCCATCTGAATCATTTATCTCATGTAGATATACTCTTAAGCAATCTTGATTTAATTCTTTCAATATATATAACTCAGGTGGCCCATTTACAGCAGTCCATTTTTTAGGTAGAGAATATTGTGATGTCATTTAAAAAACAGTAGTTCCGCGTAAATCAATAGTTTAGTCTCCAGCCACACAAGTCCCTTTTGTTCGAAAATATTCCACTAAATCACATAAAATTTGCTATAAAAGAAGAATAGTCATATAGTAAGCATGCAATGAGCAAGTTTTGTGTTCATTCTAAGCTTCTGCTATTGTTTGAAACTTGAGATTTTCTGCTTTCAAAAGAAAAACGTACATTAAAAAAAACAATGTAGTAAAATCAGTACAACTAGAGATTTGTCTATGATCTTAAAACTACATTGAGATATGGTGATAGTCTAGACAAAAATCGTAATAATGTAACTATTGCAATATCTTCAGAAATTAACATCATTTCACTAAATCATTAAATGTGAAATTTCTGCCATGATCGCAATTTTATCAAAACAAAGTGTATTTCATTCAAAAAAACATTAATTAAACTCATATTTACTTAAATTATTCGCAAATCAATGTTTAATAACCTTAACATATACAAAATGTGTTCAGGTAAAATGACTACTAGACGGAGTTTTTTTATGTTATACACGTATCAGAAAGAGAGCGACACCCCCTATTGTAATCTTTAACTTCCAAAGAAGACTATGTAAACATCTGGAAAATACTACGATAAATTCATTTCAAAGTAATCATTAAAATAAGTTTCGATGAGTACTTTCAAATGAATTTATTTCGAGTAATTCAATTTCCCTACTCTTAGAATTATAAAAAAGATAGTAAACATTTTTATATACGTGGAAATAATACAAATTTACTGTATGATTGAGCTTGGTTATGTGCTAAAGATAAATTGATATGAATTATTAAAATATATTTTGCAATATATCATTTCAAAAAAATACCAAAAACGAATTTCAATGCAAGTCCTATTGTCGAGGTATTGAAATATTTATTCAGTTACCATAGACGTTATCACGGGCAAGTATAACTATGACATAAAAATTTATAAAATATATAATAGATATTTTTTGTAATGACTACAGAGCCCTCATATACGCCTGACGGTCGACATAAGCACTTGACCCTTTTTTTTTATCTCGCACTCGCTTATCTGGCATTCAAAGATAATTTCCAATTAATTTGATTGATATAATTTAATAATTTCCAATTAATCATTAATTGATAACCTTAACATATACATTAATTATTAATTGATATAATTTAATAATTTCCAATTAATCATTAATTGATATAATCTACTATCATATTGATTTGAGTTAGATAGAAACCATTATCGTTTTTACGATTCTATGTCTCAAAAGGAAAAACGGAACCCTTATAAGACAGCTCATGTTTCTGTCATAATCACATATCTCAATAGCTAACATTTAATAGATTTGTATGGAAATTTTAAGGGGATAAATTTAGTACTCGACATTTTTTTTATTTCTCTTATAGCGTGGGGTATCGTTTGAAAGGGCTACTTATAAAGGTCTCAAAAATATTTTTTCATAATTTTATATATATTTATCATAATATTTAGACATATAAATATACAAAAAAACGTATGTTCACCCTCCCCCCTCCCTTATTTCTGAAACCACATGGTTTTTAAAAGACTACGCAAAAGTTGATGGAAAACCAAGACAATTATTCTAGATCTTATAATTTTTGACACGTGCACTATGTTTCAACGCCTGTGAAAGACATAGTATGCAATATATTGACTTAATAAAAAATTAATTATTGTAAATAATTGAATAGAAATAAAGTGCTTAAACGTGTACGGAACCCTCTTAGTGCCATTACTACTCGTTTCTTGCAAATAAAATCTATTACTAAGTAGCATTCTAGACTTTAGGACCAGAGGAGAAATTAGTAACTCAATCGAGGCGCGGACAAAAATCTGATTGTCTTATTTATTAAAGCAATTATTTCCTACAAACAAAATATGCTCATTGCAGCATGCTTCTCATACGTAGCTATAGCCCAGACTCACAGTAGACGACAGACAGCTCTCCTTGAAACTAGGGTGGCGTGTGATTATTGAATGAATAATTGAATCGCATATAAACGATTACTATAATCATTCAGCGACAGTAACAAGCATCATTTGGTAAAGAAACATTATTTACAGTATAATATTTGTATTCGTACGAAAATCGTAGAAGTGTCGTCATTATGACAAACAAAATGTCAGACAGGGCGATTATTTTATGTAAACATAATATAAAAACATATTAGACGTGAGCGTGATTATTGTGAAGCAAGTAAGAAGTTACTCGAAATAATCATCAAGTATAACCTTGAAACGAGCGTTATTATTTGAGAACCGCTTGAATTTATTTGCATTCAAAAAGAAATCGGTAAGTAAATATTTGTACCTTAAAAAGCATTACCCAGATATGGTGTGTACACGTATGCAGTATTAATATTGATACGTACTACGTTATCGAAATACATTGCGCATTTCTTGATGTTTTTTTTTAAATTTTTTCTCGTAATTGGATATTTGACTAAATTTGTTTTATTTCATTAATCATAATTTCAAGCTGATGAAGAGTGAACATTTTTTTTAATAAACTTAAAAATTGATAGGGCTATAAAAGTTTAAATTTAACCTTTAGATAAAGACGGCAATACTGTGTTGTGAGGTCATTTTTAATATTGCACATTATATTCTACAAGAGGAAAAGAGATAGGGATATACCCAACTCTATCCATATCTTCAAATTTAGAAGCCTGTAACTGGCTTATTTTTCAATCAATTTTTTAATTTTTATCAAGACTAGTTTTTAATTAACTTATATTTCACAATATTGTACGAAAAATAGCAAAATTTAGAATGAGTTAACTACCATATTTTGCTTTGATAATAATTAATATGAGTTTGAAAAAAAATTGGTAATTCATTTTATATGCTACTGAGAATAAATTTGTTGAAATTGAGTCCTCTACGTCGCATGGCATCAAAGAAAATTGGCTGTTATAGGAAAATAAACGAACGGCTGGACGAATACCTAGCCGATTCACTATATCCTGTTTTTTTTCATTATTGTATGGATATCCTTTGCGTGTTGTTTTAATTAATTCGTGACACAAATTATCATTACGCCTCATCTATTTTGGTTCAACCGTTGATTATAATGATTACAATATTAGGTGGAATACATGATAACGATAATATATTATAATGTATGAATATATGATACGTGATGACATATTATAAATAAAAACAACAAAAAAAACTCTTTAGGAATTATTCTATTGGCGCCCCAAGCGCGGTTCTTTTTACATAAAATATATATCGAAAGTAAACTTTAATCATAAAATTAAACTGCCAACCAAGTTATCTAATTTGACAACATAAAATAAAAATAAAGAATCTGATCTAGCGTGACTTCCTAATTGTACAGTACTTCTATGTGTATTTTTTGTACACACAAGTGTTGAACAGTCCGAATTGAGAACATAACTTTATACGAAGTCGTAAATTTGATAACTGATTACCGATCAGGGGTCTATTCCAATAGTAGTAGAAACCAGATTACCAATCATACTTCTGTTAATAATCGATATTATGCTTGCCAGACCTTATCGACAAATACTATTTGAGCAGTCAATCATACTATGTTAATCATATTGCTTAACATATTTCTAGTTACGACCTAGAATTTATCATAGTACTTCAGAGTTTTCAAGGAGTTAATACTACTTGTTGAGAATTAATATCTTCATATGAAGTAATTGCTCGCAAAATTGTATGTACATTGTCCTAAAACTCTATCAACTCTAGGCTAATGTACTTAACTGTATGATATGACGAAATGAGAAGTCTCCAATTTCAATCGGATTTGACACCTGCAAAATTACGCCTGAATTCAGAATTAGGATTTTTAGCATTTTATATTTATGTTTGTAGTATTACTAAGTTTAAATATTTCTATCTGACAAAGTCTGTGACAAAATAGGCTGCAACATAGTAGATTCCAAAAGTGTTCATTTTTTACATTTT
Source organism: Druceiella hillmani (assembly GCA_039881145.1). Taxonomy (NCBI): domain Eukaryota; kingdom Metazoa; phylum Arthropoda; class Insecta; order Lepidoptera; family Hepialidae; genus Druceiella; species Druceiella hillmani. Next base: position 12,514,900 of record JAYKKI010000061.1, read on the forward strand.
AATTAAAGAATATTAAAAAATAAAAACGCTTATGATGATTAACAGATCTGCTATAGGTAAGCTAAGAAAGATATGGTGGAAAAACAATATTACCAAAACTACGAAAACCCAACACGTTCGAGCTTTACTTTTCCTCTATTTTTCAGTAGACCGCAGATACGTACACGGAAGCAGATACACTACGTAATAGCCGAAGTTAAAAGAGGGCCGCTGTTAAAATATGGTGCTGAAGTTGAATGCTTGAAATTTGATGGACTGAGTTTCATACTAAAGCATTTATACTCTGTGAACCTTTACCTAGTATAGCAGAATCGCATCATGGAATTCTTCGACACGTATCGGGTTGTGGCGATGATAGTAATGAACGCCTGGTGATACATGGCAAATTGGAGACGTGGGAGAGCACCGACGAAATGAACATGTCAGATTAAGACCTCTAGACTTCACACTAGACTAGCGGACCCGGGGGTGTGGCTTCCAGAGAAGAATGGCGACGTATCCTCTAGCGTGTCGATCATCTGCAAGTCACTTGACACGATGACTACGACTTCTCTGCCAAGTGTGTAACGTTTAAGAAGAAGAGGAAATTAAAATAATAAAACAAAAAATACTTTTTCGACAAAGATTTAATGAATATATTTGGCGTTAATTTTGTAGAAATTCATTATTCACCATTAAATGAAACTACGTGATGTAGTATTATTTCTACTTTCTTTAAGTTCTTTACCACGACCTAGGTTTCGTTGTATTACAACATCTTCAGGTGGGCTATTAGCAAAGATTCTTGAAAGATCTTTGCTAATATCCCACCTGAAGATATTGTAATACAACGAAACCTAGGTCGTGGTAAAGAAATTAAAGAAAGTAGAAATAATACTACATCACGTAGTTCCATTTAATGGTGAAAAATATTTAATTACAAGTTTCGAGACGTATGCAAGACAATTATTATCCATATCGCTTTTGAAATTGTATTGATTGTAAATTCACAGCACTTATGTCCGTTTATTTTCTAGCTTGATGATGTAGAACAAAATATTCATAATATAGTCTTGGCAAAGATGTATCGTGTTTCATTGTCACCGATTTACTTTTGTATGTAGACGCGAAGTGCGTAAATATGTTTATGTCAGATCTATGAATGGACAAAAACATTTCTAGAACGAGGACATAGACAAGCATCAGTATATTCCGCTCTGATTGGTCACTTTACGTGTTACAAAGCGGCATTCGATACGGTTACGGTAAGCGTAAGCATTCAGTTGCGTATATCGAAACCAATTACACACGCACATTTGCAAATACAATTATCCACATTTATTTTACTTGCATTTTAAATTTATTATTCTTCACTAGTATTTTAACTTTATTGAATATTCGAAAAAAAATTAAATCGTTGAAGCCAAAGTATAAAAAACGTATTTTACGTTCATATGCTATATTAGAAAGTTTTATTACATTGTTCAAATAGTACGTATCGAGCGGGTAATATTTAATTGTTTTTAAAATAGTTTAATTTTGACAAAAAAATTAAAACTCATGAAAATGTGGTTTTATACAGTACTTTTACTAATAATGGAAAATACCAATTGCCTACTTAGTATTTTAATATCCATACAAAATACTAATGAAGCTCTTCAAAAATAATTTCCGTGAAATAAACCTAGTCGGAAAAATTCACAATAATTCTGAAGTATTCTTTTGTTTTCTGCAACAAACATTTACACCAACGAATATATTTTTATATTAAGTAAAATTTTATGACATAATTAATTACGTAATTATAGAAATATGTAAAAGGCATACTTAACATTCTCGTTAAATAAAAACTAAATTCCATAAAAATCTTAAATAAAGCTGTATAGACATACCAACTAACTATCTATATTAGATATCAAAACTAATTTAAAATAGTCAAGCAATAAAACTGCGAAGTGTATTTTTTCAAACTGTTTTCTTAAAAATTCTCACTAGGTACACAACGGGATAATAATTTTAAAAAATTAATAATCGTTATCTCTCTACGTAAAATAACCAGAAATATTTCCTCCAATTTTCGTCATAATTTTGTGCCTAAACATAGCTCATGGTACACTTGAAATAAAAAATATAACACACTTGAAGATTTTTCATTACTGGGTTAGGGACGCAGGAAATGAAATTATTGTCGATGGCAAATGCCAATTAAATATATATTAAATTATTAATAATTTGGTTATTCTTAAAATCTAAATTAAATAAATTTATCCGTTTATTTTAACCGGTTGATTTGGGTAACATTTTAATTTTACCTAGTAATTTAACAAAAATGTAAACACTTATTACCAAATTTTATCACGTGCAGAGTTTATTGAGGACTTAATATATCAGATTTTCCCCGGAAATTGTCCTCCTTAGCTTCCTCCTTGTGTTCTTGAGAAATACAGGAAAACCCTTTTTGTTTTCTTTCCGAAAAATGGTACTGCTACGCCTCTAAATACTCATTGTTTTGTAAATTTCATTTTGTTCTCAATATTAAAGAGTAGCAAAAAAATTTTCATAATCAACTTTTGCTAAAATCTCAATTAAAAATTATCCAATTTTTGTGCGTTCTCAAATATTTAGAAGAATATGAAAATCTGGACTACGTATATAGGTTTCCTTAAATTAGAACACTCAATAAAATGTTTTTGAAAAACATAAATGGTAAAGTTGATTCCAATATAAAATTTTCGATTGTTTTCTTTTTTAAAGTTGCAATCTCAAAAGGAAGAACGGAACCCTTATGAGGTCACTCATCTGTCTGTCCGTCTGATTGTCACAGCCTTTTTTTTTTCAAAAACCGCTTGACGTAGAAAATTTGGCAAAGTAATTAAACAAAACCCGTACATATTTCAATATCTGACAATGAAATCAATATCTAATAAATATATACTTAATAATATATAATAATACTGAATATTTAATTCCGTATATAGAGGTATCATTTGTTATAGTATCCAGGTAATATATTTACATGGTCAATATAATTGCAAGCATTTGTAAATACATAGTTTAATGTGAATACTACACACCCTTAAATCTTATTAAATACAACCGTTGGTGCATGTGTTAGTGATAGTGTAGCTTCTGAACGACTTGACCGATTAAGGTTATATTCAAACAGCATATTTGTTTCATCAAGACGATGGTTCACAGCTATGGTAGAATTCGATTGGGGCGCTGTAGTCAAGTTATTAACAAATTCTTTATTTATGGACCATTTCCACGATAAATGTCGATGGTTTAGCGCCAAAAAAGAAAATTACAAAATCTGAACCCGTTAGATGGCGGAGTGTTTCAAAGGGCAGAAAAACGTCTGCCGTGCCAGTTAGTTTTATATAAGTATCTAAGTGAAATCTGTATGTAAGTGGAACTCGTACTTAGGAACTTTATTTTTTCATGTTAAAGGGGACCAATAATATGGCCAGAAAAGACATTATAAAAAACTGATTGTATTTAACAAACTATAAATGCTTGCATCTCGTAATGTGTGCTTCTTTGATAAATTCTACATACGTAAAAGACTTCTTTCGTCTATTGAACTGACAGAATATGAGAAAATAGTGACAATGATGTTTCTTCGGCTATTTATGAGACCAAAATCATTTAATCAAATTGTGGTTTAAATGATACTTATGATGAGACATAAATCGCAGAGCTAATAAGCTTGATATATAAAATTTTGAGTCTTTTTAATTTTTTTCATTCTCACTAATTTGCAAAATTCAATCTAATACAGCCAAAAAAACTTAATCATTATTTTTTTTGGACACCCATTCCTAACTTAAAGATCTACCCAAAGCGTCGTACATGCGTAATACTACTCGTGAACCACCAAACCACTCCATAACCTCATTCATGAACCGGTCAATAGCGAAGCAGAAAAAATATATGAAATTTGTTGCATTCTTAAATAGCACTAATGAAATTTGTTGCATTCTTAAATAGCACTAACAAAAATGGTTGCATTCTTAAATAGCACTGAACAAAACTAGTTTACGAAAGACAGGTGAACGCTGCAGAATTTTCGTGCACGCCCTAACCAGATGAAATAAACTACAAGTTCATCCCCTCTTGTAAAAGCCAGGAGCATAAAATGCTAATAGATTTAAGACCAAGGGGTTATCAACCTAATGATATATTCATTAAAAATATACATGATCAAAAATAATTTCGCCAGATTAAGGGTATTAGATACGTCCGTATCCATTACAAAATCTGAAGGAAATAAATAAGGATAATACATTTTATAATAAAAATCTATAAACTTATTTGTCCCGTTAACTTGTTCTCTGTGTACAAAGAGGATACTTACTTGTCCTGTTTATTTGTCTTCTATGTGCAACGAGGACACTTGTTTATCCTGCTTAATTGTTCTCTTGTCCTCTATGTAGAAAGTCGACACTCACTTGTACTCTGTGTACTAGGAGGCCACTTACTTGCCCCTTTTACTTGTTCTCTGTGTACAAGGAGGACACTTGATTGTCCTGCTTAATTGTTCTCTTGTCCTCTATGTAGAAAGACGATACTCACTTGTACTCTGTGTACTAGGAGGCCACTTACTTGCCCCTTTTACCTGTCCTCTGTTTACAAGGAGGATACTTACTTGTCCCGGTTACTTGCCCTCTGTGACTAGGAGAAGATTTACTTGTCCTCCGTGTACAAGGAGGACATTTATCTTTCCTCTGTGTACTAGGAGGACTCTTACTTGTTGGACTTAATTGTCGTCTGTATACAAGGAGGACAAGTAAGCGGGAGCACATCATCGTCGCAGATTTGCTCACATTAAAATCACACTTCGTTGGAATAGATACCATATAGAAACAACTCACTATCAGACTGGCAATTTAAACCTAAAAATAGTTTTAAATCATAAGCAAACAGATGTCAACGAACAGTGTTCATTACATTCATTATATGCATTAATTGAAGGCATAATCTTTACCTTGTTACTGTAATTCTGTACAAAAATTATTTTTGATTTCTATTTCATTTTCGGTTTTAATTTATTATCTTTTTTCGGTTTTTCCATTTTTATATATTTTGGCATTTTTTATATATGTTGTTTGCTAATAAGGAAATTATGAGCATTAGCTATAGACACGTTTGTTCTCAGTCGAGCGTGGGTCTAATCTTGGGCAATGAGTACTTCATACCAAACTGCCCGCTATTCACTTACGTGCTATTCCTCTGGCATAATTGATTCTTTACTTTACAAGTGTGATGTACGCAAACTTTTAGATCTGTAATGTACGAATAAACCTGTGTTACGTTAATATTTTATTTATTTATTAATATCGACTAATGATATCGAATTAATATCGACCCATGTTCGACTTATGGTTACCCAATAACGCACTAAAAGTACAATAACATACATATAATAAATAACATACATAATACACATTGTAACATAAATAATCATTTAAAAAACACACATTAATTCAAATTAAACGTAAAACTTAATAATTATCAAACGTAAACTATGGAGCAAATTCCTAATCGCATTCTAAAGCGGTCAATGAATAGAAAAAAATATTAAGATTTGGCACCTCTCGCAATACCACATTGGTTAAGGCATGTGTGTGAAAAACTGATGAGCGCTGTAGAATATTCGTGCGCGCTCTAGGTAGATAAAACTATGACTCCGTCCTTTCATGTAACAGTCAGAAGTATAAAGTATTACCAAACGGAACACCGAGGAGTTACCAACATAATTATTTAATAATTAAAAAATGCATGACCAAAAGCAGTTCCCGTCAAAGTTGAAGTGAATTACATCTAAACATGTCCATTATAAAATCTAAAAGAAACAAATAAGGATAGTACTTGTGTACTTTTTATATAAAAATCTATTATAACTTTTGTAATATTTTCTCCAATATTAGTATATGAGTTACTTCATGTCGAGACCAGATGACGCCATTGGTTTCATGAATCGTCGTCGCCGTGGTGTGTTGGGTTGATCACAAGCAGTATACCTTTGACGACGCGGCGCACCGCGGGGACCGAGGAATGAGGCTGCACTGGAGTCATGATTGGTTGTAAGAAATTGGTCTCATAGCAATAAGTCCGCCATAGATATCAATTAGATACATTAAAGTAGAGAAATAAATAAAAGAATACTACGGTCTAAAGAATTAAACAAAGTCATAATGCACCCACTGACATGGAAATTATGGGAATGTCGCATGACAAGTCCTCGCACCCTGTAAGCCTTCTGATCGATTTCAATGATATAATCGTGAAATGTTAGATAGTTCTCCATAATTACACGGATGATACTCTTTCGAGCGCCCTTCCATTTAACTCATAATTCTGTATTAAGGGTACACGTTGACATATTATGACGATATTCTATCTTAGGCATTGCTCATATTAAATTGTAACTTGTTGCTCAGACTCTATTGAAATACTGAGTCGATATCACTTTGAAACAGCTCACAATCAAATTGCTTTTCTACCCCAAGAGTAGTTTCAAATTTTCGACAAATTGAAGGCAACGAGCAGTACTAGCAACTGAGAACAAATCGTTAATCATAACAAGAAATAATAGAAGCCTAAATTACTACCTTCGCTGACTCTAAATTGAGTAACGCCCCATGCGTTACTTAATTAGAAATTTTCGAAATGAATACGTATTTACAGGCGTGAAAGTAACTGGCATAGTTTACTAGAAAAAAAATTTACTAGAATGAAAGACATACCAGCCTCCAATAATTTTACTGCGTCTGTCATTTTAACGCCATAGCAACTTGATCCACAAAATTTAATAGCTTTATACAAAATCAAAATATATCAAAAACACAATACAAATATTTTTGTGTATTTTATGTGAACATTTAACATCAACGGTAATGTTTAGGATTCCTCATCTCAAATCGAAAAAAAACCGAACTCTTATAAGATTCCTCACGTGTTCATCCATCATTTTGAAAATGAAAAACCGTAAAGATGTAGAATCTTGAAATTTGGAATAGTAATAAAACATACTAACCGGTTAGTAATAAAACATACTAACCAGTTATTTTCTTACTTAGATATAGTAAGAAAATAACTGTTTGGAAATAAATTTCCCGATCTTTTTATTTCCATAGATGGTGCGGGAGATCGTTTGAAAGGATTGATATATTAAAAATATTCAAAAAATATGCCCAACTTCCCTTATTTCCGGACATATTAAATCTAAAATTATGAAAAAAATATGGGTTTCTAGAAGCACATGGAAAGGTTGTAGGAAAACTATGGCAATGATTCTAGATGTCATAATTTTTATAAATATGCGCATATTTTTATGCTTATGAAAGATATAGTACATAATATAGTTATTCTATATTCATAGCCGATTTTTTCAGAAAATATGAGACGGCAGAAATTTTAACTATATATAGATAGTAATATAATTTAAATAATACAGACTGGCATATTAATACGTCTTATTTACCTTCAGATTTTACAGTAGCTTTTCCAAAATATTGGAATAATAATTAAAGAAGGTATAAATAAAGATCTTAAAATGTTTTTTTTTTAATTTTAAACGTCACGTGATATATCACTTGAAAGTGTTTTTTTATAAGCAATGCAACATTTTTTTCCTGATTTGAAATTGCATATTTAATGTGATATTCCAAAAATTATGCGAAAGTGGAGCATACATCACCCACCCCCCTCCTCATTTCCGAAACTACTAAGCCAATAATATAATAAATATGTTTGGTAAAATCTAACAAGAAAATTACAGGAAAACTATAAGGTAAAGATGGCCAGGCAATGTATCCTTAAATATTTATAAGTGCCTAATGTCTACTCTTGCTTGACAGGTGTTTTCGCTATCATCGATACTCTAAATATCATTTCGATTTTAATAATCAAATTGTTTATAGCAATTAAATGGTGAATTCTGAAAGATTACCTATAGTTTTTTCTTCTATATTAACCTCATTACACAATAAGTTTTTAAGATCTCTCTATTTAATACTTTAGAAAATAAAAAGGTGGGGCAAACAATTTTTATTATTTTTTTAAAGTTTTCGCTCACTATTATTTTTGTTAAAATTTTTTAAATACTTAAATGAGTTTTATGCTAATAAACGTACTGGAATAATTTTTATTATGATCCGTTAACCCTGCCTCAACCTCTTTAAGAATAAAACATTTCAATTTCTTTTTACGAAATAATATAGATTAACATATGTCAAACTCCATAATAATGTTAAATTTAAACTTTACATTTTAGAATGCTATGACAGTTTATGGGTTAGCCATCGAAGTTAAACCAAAGAATATATTTTCTTGAAGGCTAAAATATATCAAATTCTATTGAGTATGAAACTCCAATATATAATGTCATAAAAGTGTATAACTGAGGCTCGTTGCAGCTTTCGTGAATTGCTATATAGAAGGTTAGTTATATAAAACATTTCTTTTTTATTTTATTGTGAAAGTAAAAAATTACAAACACAAACTGTTAGAAATTAGCTATGCTTTCAAAACAAGATATCAAAATTATATTTTAATAATATTCCATTTATTTCGTACTCTAATAATTTAATAAAGAATAAAGAAAAACGAATACGTTCGTAAAATATTTAATCAAATATATATATATATATATATATATATATATATATATATATATATATATATAAATGAGAGTGTGTTATGCTATTCTCATTTAACAATGCGTTGAATCTTGAAATTACGGTTTCCTATCGGAATTAAAATATTTTAATTCCGAGATTCACAAAGATTTCGGGGAGTTTAAATTGTGGCGATTCGCGTTACATTAAGATTATCGTACCTATACTTATGTTAAGATTATCTTGTCTAAACTTACGTTAAGATTGTCGCGATTAAACTTATTGTAAGATTATTACGTCTAAACTTATGTTAAGATTATTGCGATTAAATTTATGTGAAGACGATTAAATTTATGCGACTGAACTCATATTAAGATTATCGCAACTAAACTTATATTAAGGTGCTCGCAACTAAATTTATGTTAAAATTATCGCATCTAATCTTAACATACATTATGTTAAAATTATCGCGTCTAAACTTATATTATAATTACCGCATCTAAACTTGAGATCATCGCGACTAAACTTATGTCAAGATTATAAGGAATAAATTTGTATTAAGATGGATCGACGAAAGGAACGTGGCGAGCATGCCAGCACTTAATATACATATTAGTATTTGCTGATGAATGAATGGCATCTCCTTGCCATTAGAAATTCTAGCCAAGTTTTTTCCAGATGAATTTAATTTTAGTCTCGGGTGTCGAATTTGTTTTTAGAATTATGAAACTAATGTTATAATTAAAATATTTTAAACTGTTATTAATGAAATAAATGTTTCATTTATATTGCAAATTGAAATAGCAAACTTTAAGAGAAAAATTATTTTAACAACATTCAGTACACGATAATATCAATTTTATTATATTGAATTTTAATTTATAGTATACTGTTAAAACAGAAAACAATAATATAAACAAGAGAAGAAAAAAACAAAAATGCTATTGCACTACCCAAATGACGTAAAGAAGCTTCATTTCCGGTGTATACGTTCCGTGAAATGCCACACAGACGATTTGTTTCTTTATCCTTTAGTTCCAGGATTCACACCAAATTTCGAGTTACAAAGTGAATTATTATAAAAATTATGGCTTTATTAATTCCACTATGCCTAATTTGCGAAACTTCTTTTACTCATGGAAATAATCATTTTGAATGTATTGAGGAAAACATTAAAAATGTCTATTCAAAATAAAATGTTTCTACAATACAAGAAATATGAAAACATTCAACTCAAAAAAAAATATTAGATACCTGCCAATGTGATATTTTCAATGAACGAACATCTTAACCGATCCTTTATTCCTTAAACGATGCGTTCATTGCCAATCTGTCATTCTTTCACTTATGAAAAAGCAACGCTCTTTAATAATGTAATGAATTCTATTGTATATGCTTTTATTAACCAGAATATCGATTATGATTGGTAAAAACAAGTAAGCTAGTTGAAGTAGCTGACTACGTAGTCAACAGTGACGTAGATCTGGTGAATGTCGAATTCTCCAATCCTGTTGCCTATGGTAATCGGCTACGTCCCGCGCAACCGACTACAGCCTGTCGGTTACGCGGGACGTAGCCGTTTACCATGTTTATATACAATTGAAATATATTACATTTAAACTAAAATTTGTATTTAATAAGACATTAGTTCATTATACTATAAATAAATAACGTATGTTTTCATAAAAATATATCGATGCCGGAAAAGACCCAAAATCAGGATACCGACAAAATACCGATAATCGCGAGATTAAACCGAATTAATTCCAGTTGCTAAGTAATATAACTACCCAGATGTTAATATTTCAAAATAAATAATATCAGAACCCTTTTTATGTGTTTAATGAAGACACTCGACTACAGTAGTCAAGTGGTTAACGAATCATAATGAGATATTAATGGCCGATTAGAGTTTTGGTTAATATTCAATTTTAACGAGCAAACCTTTTTGGGATCATTGTACAAACTGTGCTTTGACAAAATTCACATAGATCAAAATAAGCTGGATAATTTTAAATGGCTTCATGTAAAAGGGGATTATTGAAGAAAAACTACTTCTGAATTTTCAGGTCAAACATTGAGTCAAGTATTTCTACAATGATTTTTGTGTTATAACATTCATTTTCCCTACAAAATTCAGTAGCAATTTTTACAAGTTTTTTCAGTCTCGTTTATTAATTATGTTAAACTAAATTTTGGTCACGGTTTGGCCCGCGTATAATGCATTTCTTCCATACCAAAATTATCCTTGATCCTTCTGGATGACACAGTTGAATATTTAGCCTTCGTAGTAAGGATATTTCGACATCTGCCGTTTTGTCGGCAAATACCAAACCGTATTATAAGTTTTCCAAATGCACATAATAATATTTCACCGATACTTATTTGAATTAAACAATGATAACGAAGTGTTGCATTATCTCATTGCGTTGTGAAGGTAAGATTTCATACTCCAGACACATTATTGCATAAATTTAATTTTGATTGTTATAATCACTGGAGAATAAATGCATTAGTACTCTTAGCTGTCCACTGTATCTTTAATATTCTATTCTAATACCATAATCTGATTATATCGATTTCTTCATTCTCTTGATAAACATTTATTCAATTAATAGGGAAAATGGGAAAGACAATTGTTTCTTGTTTATTTATTTCTGCTAATCTGCTTCACTTATTCTAATAATATAATTTCACTTTTGTGGTGTATTGGATTTATCCCAGAGTTACGGTCTATGACGGCACGGCATACCGAGGGTCCCGGGTCTGATCCTCAGCCGCTCGTCTCGCGGGGCTAAATCGCCAAGCCACCTACCCAGCGTGGCCCTTATAGGCATTACCTTCAATGATACGTGCATTGGAAAAAGCCTATATCTAGCAGTGGACAGAGACAGGCTATTGATGAATAGTAACAAAGTACTAAAAATATTCCTTATTGATATATACTCGCGGTTTCATTCGTTCGGGGACAAAAGGAATTTAAATTATAAAGACTTCTGCATAACATTAAATGTTATTATGTAATATCTTCTCTGCTGTTTTTGTCCATAATAATAATTATTCATAACTCGAATAAAACTAATTGTTTAAATAGCGTTATTCATAATCGCTTATGGCTAATGCGTTGCAGATATGCAGAAGTGTACACGTCAAACTGAATATATCCAATTAATGGCAAACGTTGCGGATAATGTAAAATCACATAGTTTGCAAACGACAACAATGAGGTGGAGTTCGAGGTAAAACGGTACCAATGACCCGTTGTTCACTTTCATTGTGTTAACCGAGGCGTGTATCCATCACCGTATCGCCTCCTACGTTGACGTGGTACGTGACCGCAATGATCTCTGAAGTGTGTGAGCTAGTGACGTGACGAATGTCCAATTTATACGGTTCGTAAACTTGTCAATTTTACAGCTCATAGGCCTCGAGTGCATGTGTGTTTGGAGTGCATGTATGTTTTAGCTCATAGGTCTCGAGTGCATGTGTGTTTGGAGGGAAATTTATTTTGTTTAGTTTTGAATCACGAAAGGTCCTTGAAACTCGATAGTGATTTCGTTCGTGGCGAACCATACAATGGAAGTTGAGACGCGAAAAATGGAAAGGGAAATTAAAATGAAAAGTATGTATAGCACATGGATCTACGACGAGAAGGGGAAAGCGATGTTAGCGTTTAATATAGCATGTACTGCTGAGTGAATACAATTGTCGCGTCACTAGCATCGTCACGCCTTCGAAGCTCAGAAAAAAATTTCTGATGAATCAATTTCGTATTAGCGACACAATCCAGAGCCGGTTTGCTATTACAATTTATTAAGCAAATTTTACGATAAAATTAAAGAAAAATGAACTATTATAAATATATCAGAAAACGTTAAAAAACTGTTTCAAATCTGTTGAACATTGTATGGAAAAATTATTGTAACCATATTTTATTGGAAAATTTTTTATTTTGTTTTAATGAATAAATAATTTTAATAATCTGCTTAAAAGATAAAAAAATTATGAATTTAAGTAAAACGAAAAAAAAACAAATTACGCTACGTACATGATTGGAACAGATTTATTTTGTTCGAACTTTCACACAAAAAAAATATTGTATTATAATGAAGGACCCTTAATTAGCTATTGTACAAAGTAATATTTTGTCGCTTTTAATTAAAATATATGTAATAACCCATTTAATTTAATTTCACTTTTCTTTAGGCTATAATTATGCCTTAAAGTTATTCTGTTAAGACGATTAACAATTAAAAAGAATTGAGTGTTTACCATTTTGTTGGTTCTAATATAATTGTAGATACCTAGAGACTAATTTAATAAATTAGTGGACTATCAGCAAATTGAATACAAATAACTGGGTGTAATTTATTGTTACCAAATTTTGTAAAATAATAATTCAATAACAAAAATTTAAGAAAGAAAATAGTTTTCTATCCTTGCTTAGGAAACATTCGCAGAAATTATTATAATATTTGTCAATTCAAACATTAGTGTCGTAACAAATATGTAAACAACCTTACAGAATGAGACTTTAAGGTTTCGATGTTGTCTAATCTCTATGTATTATGTTGGCCGTTATTACGGATGTCGGTAATAGCGTTGCGTCGCAAAAGCGGAAGCCGGTATTTTACTGTTAACGATTTACGTCACTATTATTGTCTTATGATCGTTACTTAATGTAAACATTCGTAATTATTAAGTTGAAAACTAATAAACCCGATCAAAGTTCACGAAATTATTTTGTTTTTTATATGTAATTATTAAAATAAATTAGTCTTCATTGGAATACGCACCATCGTTATCTATCACATATCACCAACGTGTATGCAGATACAATTTCTTCCTTGTCGAATTATTTAAGACTTTTAGAAAAAATGGCGTGAGTGCAGTTTTAATATTATTTGCGTCATTAATATATTTATCGGGTAAATAATTTGACAAGCGGAAGAGACATTATCGGAGGGAGAGAGATCAGAAAGGTACGGTGGACGAAGAAGCACAGTCCATCCGAGTGAAAGTATTTTTTTTACGCGCACTATCGAAGTGTCGTGATGTCTTTAAAAAATCCATAAATTAGATTGTACGGTATTATTTGTTTCCTCAGATATAAGCCTCCGAAAGTATTTGTAATGTAAATAATAATTTTCCAAACGAACATTCAAATAATTAAAAAAAATTGAATTTTTTAAAGAAAAGTGCGCTAAGATAAATTTGATAATTTACGAAATTGAAAAGAAGATTTCAAGTTAATCTCCTGTGTTATTAAGATTTTTTTGATAAGAAATGTTAAAAGATGCTGTGTAATTAATATAATGAAAAACAATGTAAAATATGGGAAAAAACATACAGGAAAAAATAAGCACCAACTTTACCTACCACCGGATCTTAATATATCTACAAGACACCATTGAGACGGTTTTTGAAATATTTCCAGTAATAAAATAGGACCTTGCCTATGAAACGAATGACCATTAAAAATTGAAATATCGAGTTATTTAAGAATATAATAAAGATTACTGGACAAATAACAGTATACTTTTCATTATTTTGTAGACTTCCGTAACCAAATGTCAACAAAACTGAATTCATCATTTCGTAATATTTTGTTTCCATTAATTTTTAACTGCTTCCCCAGGCTCCTAACTTGGGAATGAATTTATTCTATCCGACCCCATCAATTGGAACATTATTCTAAATTTATTTTAAAATGTAAGCCAAAATGTTCAAAAATATTTTTGGATATGGTGTCTCACCGTGCGCCGAAACTTTTATTTTTTATATTCTCGAAGATCATCGAAATACTCCTTATGGTTTCAATAAATAAGTTATAGTTATTGTTTATATATCAAAAGTGGTATATAGGAAACCATCAGAACAGCACCATTTAGGACTTTCAATTTTTACTTTAATCTAAGAAAGAGGTATATTTATGACATTATCAGTTAATGATTGCGAGAAATTATTAATATAATTTTTTATGCCGCCTGCATTTCAATCGTTGACGTCACTTTGTGACGAATTAGGTTATATTATTTAATCGAGATCAAAATAATCGACAAGTGAAACGTAATTGTTTTCACTAAGTCCACAAGACTATCATTTCCGCCCACCGTTCCGTGAGATGAAGTGGTGAAGAGTATCTGAATTGTGAAACATTTTACCACGATTCTCCCATAAGAGTATCTGAATTGTGAAACATTTTGCCGCGATTCTCCCTCCCTTCATAGTTAAATTTAGAATAACGTCAAAAACCCTAAAAAATTAAGATAACGTCATTTAGTAAGTTCTTCATTATAATTTTTTTCACTTAACTTACATTATTAAATTAAATAGATTTAGACAACCGTGGTATTGCAGTCAGCAAGCTCCATAGGCTCTTCATCTTATGAAGAGTCATATTATGAAGGCGATTGCAAAGATAACTTTCTCACGAACGGACTTGGTCAATTTACTCAGTTCCTACATCGCTTCATCACGAGGCCAAACCACATCATTTTATCTTAGAAAACATGACTACGAATCCATTCTATCACTACTCACTATATTTACTACTAGCTGTGCCTACGGCTTCGTTCGTGTGTAATTAGGAAAAACATTTTTTTTCCTAATTACGCACGATTTTTTTTCTATTTTCTTATATGTTGCTCCTAGGTATATACTATTACCATACCAAATTTCGTCGAAATTCATCCAGTAGATTTTGCGTGATATTCGTACAAATTCACATACAGACAGGCATATGAAAATTCTAAAAAAAGTTTTTCTGACTTCTATTATAATTCTATACGTTAAATCAATCACTTTTTCAAGTATTTATTTTTCAAAAAGCCCACAGTATGGTAACTATAAGTCACTCACTGTAGAATAGTAAATAATTTCATCAAAACTAATGTCCCTTTCTGTCTAATTAGCCCTTGCCCTAACTAAAAAAACTTTTTAAGTTCGAATATAACTCGCATTACGAAAGTTCCGTACACATTTAGGCTTTTATAAACGTTTAATGGTACATAGTTTTTCAATTAAAATATTTAGAAAAATATTATTATTTTTCACAACAACATATATTATATCTTTCATAGGCTTTAAATATTTGCAACTTTCAAAAATGATAAGGCATAAGATAATCCCTATCATTTTCCTATAATTTCAATAATCCATTTTTTCATGATTTTTGGTTCAATAGTTTCGGAAATAAAGGGGGAGAGGTGTATTCTATGTTTACTTATTTTTAGAATATTTTTTAATATTTTTATAAATTCAGTTATATATATTTATTCCTCATAACAAGCCATGTTTTGACTAATTTATTTACAGCCTTTTTAATTTTTATATGAATATATTTTAATTAAATTATTATTGTGTTCATTAAGTCAAATTTCAAGATTCTAATATGCAAAACGTCAGAAACTATGACAGACGGATAAACAGACACATGAGTGATCTCGTAAGAGTTCCATTTTTTTCAGTTTAAGGTACAAAAGTCTAAAAAACGTACGAATCCAACTGAAAAAGGATTATGTTTGAAAATTGTTTAATTAAGGTTATATTAAAAAAAACAAACATTTTGACACTCCCGTTATTAATATAATAGACAGGTTATATTCTTTTAAAAAGAACAAAAGTGCTCCACGCTTAGATGCAAGGCAATACAGAAGGAGATAGAGTCAAAGAAAATACGTCTATAAAAGAGGTAGCTGTAACGAAGACAATGCGATTGTATATTTTTTTAGGACAATTAATGAATTCCAATTACGTGTCTGTTTAATATAACGTCGGTGATCATTTACCGTACGTTCGTTCTTAACGATAACCTTTTTGGCCTTTGCTTTAAAAGAGCGTTTTTAAGTCATGCAGTGTCAAATGTGTCAAACAGTTTTGCAACGCGGTAACGCGGTTGCGAGCGAGTAACGCGTTAATAAATATCGTTTTTATATTAATTTGTGCTTTGCAAATGAGAAGTGCAAATTCATGAATAAATTTAAAATCTACCCGCAAGAAACACACGGTCATCACGAGTAGTTATTGCTAACCAAAATCTTTGCTAGCTGTTCGACCCGGGCGACTTCGGCCGGGCAAAAAATAAACGATGCCTGCATTTAGTTTTAATTGTTTTGTTACGTAATAATTACTTATCGGTTTATTTGTTAACTACATTCTCAACGGTTATTTGTTCCGTGCTTTAGTCGTATGCACAATTGTACGTTCTAATCTTATAATATAAATAGGCTTGTAACAATTCTATTGACGTGTTAATTCTTTCGAACGTAATTTTAATGTATCTATGGCATTTTGTTTAACTCGAAACTTTTTATATAGTTCGATTATACAACAGAACATTTTTGTTTTAATTGTTTAGTTACGTAATAATTACTTATCGGTTTATTTGTTAACTACATTCTCAACGATTATTTGTTCCGTGCTTTAGTCTTATGCTCAATTATACAGTCTAATCTTGTAATGTAAATAGGCTTATAACAATTCTATTGACATATTAATTCTTTCGAACGTAATTTTGATCTATATATGGCATTTTGTTTAACTCAAAACTTTTTCTATTGTTCGATTATACAAGAGAACATTTTTTGTTTTAATTGCTTTGTTACGTAATAATTACTTATCGGTTTATTTGTTAACTACATTCTCAACGGTTATTTGTTCCTTGCTTTAGACGACTGCCCAACTGAACGGTCTAATTTTGTAATATAAATAGGCTTATAACAATTCTATTGACATATTAATTCTTTCGAACGTAATTTTGATATATCCTGTGGCAGTTCCTTTAAATCAAAACTTTTTCTATGGTTCGCTTATTTAACAGAAAACGGATCAAAACACACTTTTTGATTGATTTTCATGTTATGTATGATTATATACATAACTACATACTATTGATATTTTATTTTTGTATACAATACAAAATCTAAGTAAGATTATTGAGTTAAAAAGAATGAAAAAATATGAAACAAATTTTTATGATTTAGACATTTGCTTAACTGTAGCAGAATTTCATATATTGTAGGTGAATAAAACATACAAACGTTTCAAATATTTTTTTTCTAATTAAATTTTTGCAACAAATATATTATTAACATATGATTATTGATTCATAATGATTTTCTTATTGTTTATGTAATTGAACAGCTTAATAGTAACCTTAATGATAGATAATATGATTTTTTTTCTATTTTTAAGTTATCCGTATGGCAACCCAACTATAAACAGCTGTTGTTTACACACACGGAAAAAATGAAAGCATGGGATCAATAAACATAACTGTTATCAAATATATTTTATACTAGCGTGACCCGTGCGAAGTCTTCGCATTATTTATTCCATTATGAAGCTCAGATGACAGATCAAACAAATATTTTACTAAAATTGACATATAGAGGCGCTAGTATCAAAAGCATTGAGCTAAAGCGCCACTTTATTTATACGTGAGTGGATTTGAAATTAAACAAAAATTTTATCGACCATCAATCATATTGACGTTGAGCCGTTAGATGGCAGCATTGCTGTTTTGTGTATATAATTTTAATAATTAATTAATTTGCAAAAACAATAGCAATAATAAATTTTTTAGTTGTGGATGCCGGTAGAGCAAGCAATTATCTATAAAATGATATATAATTTATGTGGATTAGTTGTGAGGTTTTTTCTAAAAAGGGAGAGTAACATCTTAACCTTAGCGTATTAATATATATGATATGATGATGATGATGATGATTGTGCATATATATTTATACGCATATGTTTTTATATTGTACAGAAATTGGAATAGGTGCATTGTTTTTAAAGTGAAAGCGTAAAAGGAAATTTCACTGTTTTTAGGGTTCCGTGTCTTAAAAGGAAAAACAAAACCCTTATAAAATCACGTGTCTCTCTGTCTTACGTTGTTACAGACGTTTTTCTCTGAAACATATTGAAATAGAAACTTTAATTTTTTGCGTAGTAATAAAGAGTATTAATACTTATGTACATATCTCAGTAGCCAAACATAAACTCAATATTAATATTATAAAATATTAATTTGAAAATTTTTGAGGGGATTAAATACTCAACGAAAGTATTAATTCCATGTAAAGTGTGGGTATCGTTTGATGCTTGTTATAATAATATAGTTTTTTTTTCTTAATTTTACGTAGTATAGCTTCAGAAATATACAGAAAAAAATGCCCCCTCCAATTTCCAAAACTACTGAACCTAAAATTATGAAAATAACGTTTTAGAAGCCTACACTAAATTTGTTGTAAATAGTATAACGATGATCATGTAATTTTTTTTATTTTCACGATAATATCTATGATTCCCTACTTAATTACATTAGGCATTGCTATATCTTTATTGTCTATATTAATGGTTACTTATGGTAAGTAAAGTAATTTCACTTCAAACAAGGTACGGCATCCTCGATTTGCGAGTCAGATTCGCACTCGCCCATTTTTTTATTATTTTAATGAGTAAATCCGACGAACTTGGCAAGCATATTAAAAACGACGTGTTTGATGATAATATTAATTGCTTTCAACTATTTTATCACGGTTCAAAATTACGCAAGTTTAAAACAATTTATTGTCTTGTGGAATAAGATCCATTGCTATCCATATGCTATCGCGGCTACTAGCTTTAAAAGAGATCTTCCAATACTTCATGCTAGTTTATTCGTAGAAAATATTCTATACCTATTATACAACTTTTCAACAGGTTTTACGTTATATCATTAAAAGACGAGTTTTCAGACAAAAAAATCTAGGGCTTAGAGCAGGTACCCACAGCCACAAACGAGTCTCCGTCGGTGAACCAAAGTCGAGCCGGGAGTGGGGGTACTCGAAGCGGATGGGAGTGGTAAGCCTCTCGAGAGCTGGTTAGGAGGGCGCGCTGCAATGGGCCAGCCAGTCTACAACATGTCGTCAGCCGGAATAGTTGCTTTCGTGTTTCTTTCGGTCGTAGCCGCGTGTGCGCTCGCCGCAATCGAAGTCGAGCAGTGTCCCGGTAAGCATTGTTTTGCTTGTCTGTCACGTAGAGAAATAGGATCAGATTTCAATTTTTGTAACACGGCAGTGGAGACTTCAATCGATTGATGGTGGTCTAGTGAACTTGTCGTGATTGAAATCTGATTCTTGTATTTAAGTGCTTCCAAGTTTTTTTTTAAATCGAACCTTTTTACCACAGTGGCCAGTAACTATAGTTTATTCTCAATTTGAACATGACGAACTCATAACACGCAATAGCGCAATTACCTTATTGGGCATTATACAAAATCAATAACGCAGTAGAAATAATTTGATTTCCTTTTGTTTCTGTAAAAGAACCGAAGTATTTTGCATTCAGATAGTACTTAAAGCGGTTTATAGTATTCTAACTATAATATTAGTCTATCTACTATATTTATCCAACTATAATATTTAGATAAAAAATGTAAACATGATATTACATTTTTTGTACCGCTCAACTACTCAACCTATCTCTGTGAAATTTTGCATACACATATATATATATATATATATATATATATACATATATATGTGTGTGTGTGTGTGTGTGTGTGTTATGGAGATGAATATAGCATACTTTTTATTTAATTATAAAAATTATCCCTTTAGGCGAAAAAGTTATGGTAGAATTAGTGTCAATAAGTTATAACCACCAGGGTAGTAGTTAGCCTACAACCACCATGCAGACGGGGAGTAAACAAATACATATCATTATTAATGGTACTAATATAAAGTAGATTTACATCAGTATCAATAATCTAATATTCCTGCATCAAATTAATATTCTTTATAAAGCACTATTTAATATAATCACAAGCAATACATTACGTTATCGTAAATTGTTGAAATCCAATTTCACTAACGTCTATATAAAGATAATATAGAATATCACTAACGTCTTATTTGAAATTATAATATTACGATATATGACCAGCGTAATAATGGTAATCAAATTATAAAAATATTATTAAAATGATAATAAAAATTAATATTATTTATAACACGGAACTATTATATTACGACAAAGTTCCAATTGATTCCAATTTTACGATATTTCAATGAACTTATATTCGTATAGTATCCATACAAGTGATTATATGTATTAAGATGACGAGTTAACAAATATACTGAGGAAAAAGAATACCTAATCGCAATCAGCACGCGCGGGTATCATTATTATAGCAAACTATGGGAGTGTGGAGGAGCACGGTGCTGCGGGTCCTTGTTTTCGCAAGATGCCCATCTTTCGTTATACGCCATTTCGGTTCTGCTAAGATCTAATATTTTCCCAAGAAAATTATTTTTGAGTTATACTGCTTTTTTCCTTTTTCCAAACGAGCAGAGCTATACGTCAACATTTGTATATAAATATGCAGTGGAAACAATATAACGACTTTTTTGTGTGAAATTTTTTTGATTATATTTATTACATCATTCTCATTTATTATTCGAAGACAATGTAGTTTAAAATTTTAAGTCAATTTGCCGTTTTAATATTTTGTAATAAAAAAATGAGGCCGTGTTGTTCGGGTAGAATATTTGTCTTGCGAAAGAAATTATATAAACCTTTACGGCAGTCAGTTTCGAAGATTACAAGTAGGGTTGTCACCCATCTTGTTTCCCCGGACACTATTCTGTTTTTGTAAGAGACGTCTGGAGCATTTTTAATTGTGTTTTGATGTTTTAAAGAAAGCATTTTTTTATTATTATTAAATTAGTTTAATCCACGGACTAATGAAAGAAATAAATAATAAGCAGAGACTGTATCTTAAATTGTTAACACAAAATACTTACCAGTCATTTTAAAACTAGCAGGTGTTTTGAAATTTATTTTACCCTTGATTTAATTTTTTAAGTCCGCTATTATTTGTCTTACCTGTTGATTTAAATTTCACAGTTTAAATTAAGATGAAATTTATTTTTTTATTGTGTATACAATGGAGTAAACATTATAATTGTTTTATATGTAAACATACAAATGTATATTTTTTTGTTTTTGGTCAGTGTGATAAATAAGACTCGATTTAGTCAAAATAACCTTGATGAGAATTGTATAATTAGTATTATTCCACTTTAATCTAATATGAGCTTTTACATTATTGATTTAATTGTCCGAATTTCAAACGAAAACTCTGAGTTTTTTTGTTCACAACTTCTACTTTTCTGAAAATTATTATGGTAAATTAAATTTACTTGTAATAAGGGTTTATTACAAGTAAATTTAAAGAACACATTTTTTTTCTTGCTAAAGTGCATATCATAAATAAAAGAGTTGAATGAAATGTCAACAAATGCTATGTATTTAATTAAACTTGCATTGTTGTGACAGAGTCGGCACGTGCACTATCTGTCATTAACGAGATCATACTAGCTTCGAAGACATTCTCTTGCGGCCACTGTAAACAAAGGAAAAGTCAATGTAATATTCATTTAATTATTGAAATGATTTTCAAAAAGTATAGTTAAAAAATGAATATTTAATTATATAACATGTCCTGACATCATTTTACGAATGTGTGAAGTATAAAAGTGTACACTTTAACATTCTATTTTTATTACAATAAATATATCTTACTGATATTTCTGCTCGTATGACAGTTGAACTTAGACGAATTAGTTATTACGTTTGAGTGGCACAGGGTCGATCTGTTTTAAATATGTATGTGTGTTTACAACACTTAAATATTAAAGAGTAGATCACGAATCATACACGTAATATTTTTGAAAATTTTATTTTCTATCCCCATTTTTGCGAAACATTTTTAGAAATTTTATGTAAATACTATTTTTTGAAAATGTTGAGTGCAATATCAAATTAAAGATATTGAATAGTGGATCCCGAATATTAACAAAAAAAATTAATAATAAAAGATTATTACAGGGGTTAAGAATCTTTGAGGCCTTTGAAAGTTGTGGAAGCATCTATTGTATACTATTTTACATCTTAAATCCTATTGAAACTCCTGGCGACGCAGCACTAGTTTTAAGAATTATTTAAGAAAACAAACTATTAATAACCGTTCCATTATTGAGTTCTGTGTGTTTCTTCTCTTTTCATTTCCAAATATAACGACAAGATTAGTAAACGTATTTGGAAATAAGGACAAGGGATCTATCAATATCAGAGATTTCAATTTAATTGATACAATAATTTTGTAGCCACTTAAATGCAATAATTGCAAGTAAAAATAAAACGAAAATGATAGCGGAAATCCTCTCACCATAAATGAGCCATGTGATATTTAATAAAGTCTTAATCGACAGCCAGACTGGCAATAAAAGTATTGAATGAAATACATATTACCCTACATCATGTATTTAAAAAATAATGATTCCATAGACGTTTTGTTGTCGACTGATCAATGATTGTTCTTTATTTAAATTTATTATGAGAATTCGTAAAAAATCTATTGAGCATTTTTTTTGAGTGGTGTATTTCCTATTAAGTGTTGTTTTAAAAATCAAGTTCATGAACGGTGCTTAATTAGCACCGTATAATGGACATTTTGGCATGTCAAGGTTGTCCGGTATTATATAAGCTGCCATTTTAAATTTGACAGCAAATAAATAGCCAAGATAGATAAAATTGTTCCTTAATATTGTTTTTATTTCCCATTTTTTATGCCAAATAGTGATTATATGAAAGAGTATACAACATTATTTACAAAATGTTCCTATGAACAGAATTTTCGATTTAAACAAGTATTAAATATTCAATATAAGCTTTTAATCGATTCATATATTATATATAGGTACTGCGTTGCCATGTAAACATGAAGGTAATTTCGAAAACAAGTAGATGCTACAAAAAATAGTATCGAGCTATTCAAATAGTTAACAAATAGATCAATGTCACTCTAACGCCGAAATTGAATACGATGTTATTAGTCGTACTTTTTGTATTAGCATACCACATATTTTCGTGGTATGAGATTTTGTGTATTCAATTAACATTTCATAGTTGCAATCACTCTAAATATTTTATTGTTAAATATAGATGACAGGCGTCTTAAAATGAAATATAATTTAACAATCCCTTATGTTTTCTTTTATATTCAATTCAGAATCTCCCGTCTATAAAGTAGTACCGGACTCTCTACACTACATATGTTTATACATTTTTAGGTCAGATATTCAATGAAATATGGTTTGCAAAGTATTTGGACTGATTTCCTCTTACTTTTGAAATAATATTAAATATAATTACAATGAATATTTTTTAGATGAGGCGTAAAAACTGAACGTAAGTATCTTGCCTGGTCATCTCTAAGCAAGAATAGTCTATGTTTCGAAACACAACATGGTATGATAATAAGCACTGTTTAAAAAAATTAAAAACTTTTTAAAAATTTTTTTTCAATATTATTGGCACCAAAATATATTGAACGAACTAGCATAACGAAATAATTTTGATAAACATAATTACCTCCGTTTTCCTTATTTGACTAACCGGATTGATGTTTTTTCTGGAAATCAGGTAGGGACTGGTTTAAGATCTTTCTTGATATTGTGCATAACTTTTTATATTAATATAGCAAAATAAACATTTTGCTATATTAATATAAAAAGTTACTAAGAAGTTTAATTGTTCAAAATGCACCGTAATAAAATTGTCTCGATTTTTTGATTGTTCAAACTGTTCGACGTATCTTTGAATCCTTGTATCTTTTGTATTGAAGAACATTTTATGGCTAAAGTTTAGGTTACGGAGTTTAAGTAATAAACTAAGTTATATTTTCATACCCTCGTTTAATTTGGAAGTTATTAATATACAAAATGTATTTATTTCAATGCTCATTGACTGAGTGATGATTATGTAAATTCTAGGATATTTTCTGTAGTCCTCGGAAAATAAGATATTTTGGCATGTAGGTTGCGTTTTGAAAGTAAATAATGGGAATAGCCTATCCATGAGTTTTCCTATTATAACCAAGAAAGGATATTAACTCGTATAGATGAAAAAACATAAACTCTGTTTATTAAAGTTATATTACAATAAACAGGAAAAATAGCATTTTGTGATAATATTTTGTAATTTAAATAAAAAAAAACATTAAAAGCGGAAAGTTATTTTAAGGACTAGGAAGGTAACGAGATTAAAATTTACGTCGAATGAATTTGTAATAAAGAACGTAGAATCTGAGCTTCGAGTTACACTTTTTGTATGACGAACTTGAGAAACGCTGCCGATTCAAGGGAGGTCATCAAGTTTAAAATACATGCAAACGATTAAAACAAAAGTGGTTTTACCAAGAACTGAACTCGTGTAAGGTGTGCTCGTGTGGAAATATCTTATTTAGAAATAAAAATGTCAATTCATGTAGATGAAAAAATAATATGTCTGACGACTTAAGTAATATTGGTAATTGTTTATTAAGAAGATTATATTTGCAATTTAAGTCAGTCACGCTAAGTTAAAGCCTAAACAAAAAATGCAAAAAATAGTTTTATCTAGATTTAAACTTCGTTAGTTATTTTGATAGAGTCTTACAAAATAATTTTAGGACTAGTTAATGTATTATCTAAGTATCTTTTTATGGAATCGTATCTTAATGGAAAACGACTAGTTAACGCATTATCTAAGTATCTTTTTATGGAATCGTAACTTAATGGAAAACGACTAGTTAACGCATTATCTAAGTATCTTTTTATGGAATCGTAACTTAATGGAAAACGACTAGTTAACGCATTATCTAAGTCTCTTTTTATGGAATCGTAAAATTTTTCCCACTCCTTTGGAGATTATACTTCTCAAATAGTGCGTGTATATATATATATATATATATATATATATTTATGTATATATATATATATATATATATACATATTTATATATATGTAATGCACGGAATCTTCGTAGTGCGAGTTCTACTGGTCATCACTTTACTTATAAAGAATTCAAATTAATTTTACCACCTTTAATATCCGTTCATAGATTATTCTCAATGCTTTTCATAGCTTAATTCAAAAAATATAATTTTTAAAATGCAAAACGAAATCTTCTTTTACATTAGTTTGTGTTAATTGAAATCTCAAAATGTTGTAGCCATTTCTTTTGTACCACTTCGTTATATGTCCGTTCATTTAAAGCGCTGTCTAATCAAAGCAACTGTGTTTACTTTTAGTCTGTTTAACGATCATTGTCTGCGTCTTTCATAATTTAACACAGACATTTTGGAAACAGAAAATTGTTTGTTTTACGTTCATTTGCATTAATTGAGATCTCAAGAAATTGTAAATAGTAGCCAGTTCTACTATACCACGTCATTAAATGTCTGTTCATTTAAAGCGCTCTTAATTCAAATTAAGTATGGATACTTTTACGGTAAGTTCATTGATTATTCTCAATGCCTTTCAGGACTTAAAGAACTTTTAAAATATTCACATTGATTTGTGTTAATTGAAATTTAAACAAGTTGTGAACAATATCCAGTTTTTTTACATGACGTTGTTAAATGCCTGTTCATTTAAAGCGCTGTACAATCAAATCAATTGTGTGTAGTTTTAAAATCTGTTTATTGATTATTGTCCTATGCATTTCATAATTTAATATAGAACTTTTAAAATATAAAACGAAATATTTTTTACGTGTTTGTATTAATTGAGATTTCAAGATATGGGAAAGAGCAGCTAATTCTTTTATACCACATTATTAAATTTATTTTCAAAATCAGATTATTAATTATTTTCTATGCCTTTCGTAATTTAATATAGAATTTTAAAATACATTAATAAAATCTTATTTTAAATTCGCTTATATCAACTGAAATCTCAAGAAATTGGAAACTATTAACAATTATTACCAGTATTGTCAAATTATTATTAATGAGTCAAGCTGTCAATTATAAGGTGTCATTGTCACTTTTTTGTTTCTTAAGCCATTTTGGTGTTCTAATATCAAATTTAAGTTCACTGGTGCATAAGATACTGAAATATTGCATAAATTATATAATTGATTTCTTTAAGAAACCAGTTTTTTTACAGCAGAAGTAGCTAGTCTCAAATTGCATTCATGTCTCGCCAAGAGCTAATCATATTCGTATTTCTTCCATAATGATGCAGTTGATTAATTTCTCACGGTCGGAACTTTACATAGGTCGTTTTACGCCGGTTATGACCCTGTACTTGCAATTATCCGCTCTAATGCAAGCCATATTCGATTCTGGTACATTCATTGTGCAGCTAATTAAGTAATAAAGTATTTCCAGAGAATGTCCATAACACGATCTACCTTTATTACAGTCGTAATGAATTCTACGAAGATCAGTGTTGGCAGTCTGCGCTACGAAGTGTAGGCTCAGATTCGTTTCAGTAATTGCATCTTTGAGCTGCTAGTTTTGTTTTGTTAATTAATTATCTTGAAGAGCAATCATTACCCTCAAAAATGTTTTTATAGCAAAAAAAATAAGGAACACTTCTAGGTCTATCATGTCTGTTTATAATTTTAGTGGGTCTATAGCTAAAGTCTACGTCCCTAAAAATTTACAAAGAGATGCTTTAGTTGGTAATCTCAATAAATCTGTGACAAAATATTTGAAAACTATGTTTAAAACTTCCAAAAAAGTTATGCGTGAGCTTTTTCCAAATAAGCCTCACGGTTGAAGTGAAACTTCTGTACTGGTTCATGCTAATAAACAATTTATAATAATCATTAACTATCTGAAGGTACGTTCTTTTTTGTTATTATCCTGATTAGAACTATATTTCCATTAATTTATAATAATATTGTTTTCACTCAAAATTATTAGTACAATATAAAAGCAAGACGGTTTCGCTTGTCAGTCGGATGCATTCGGCATTTGTTTTCTGAAGTGTTGCACATTTTACCTTGACGAAATAACTCTTACGTCACTAAAGGAGCTGTAAAGAAGATATTCGTACACCCCATTGAGTGGAGTATCACGTAACAGGCCTTTCAAAATAAAATTAAGGTTAATTAAATAAATAATTAATAATTTATTGTTTCTAATTTTCAAGCAATATTTCATCACTTGACAACGCATATAGGCTTTCCAACATTGTTAAAAATTTAGTTTCGTCCATGACTTAGCAATAAGCTACTTCGTGATCGTCTTGATCTTGACATATGGTAGACTTATTACTACGACAGCAATCTCTTCCACCAGTCCAGCCCCGAATCGGGGTCCCCACTTTGCGCCGCCCCGTCAAAGTATACCCTGTCAACCCAACAGATCATGGCGACGACATAATAGCCGATAGTCTGTTACACGAAACATTGATACCTAACATATATACGCCTTCTTTACTTAGTTCTTCCGTGGAACATTAAAACGCACTGTTGACCCACTAAACTTAACTAATATCGAATGACCTCATGATGCCATGATTGATTTTAATACCTCAGAATACGTATATAAGTGGTTTTTGATAAAATTAGAGTTATTCAAGTCTGCGTTCAAATAATTTTTTTAAAATTGTTTCTTACCTTTCATAAATCGAAAATCAATGATTCTTAACAATAGACAGGAATAACTGTGACGATTCATATGGGATATTAGCAAAGATTCTTTGCTAATATCCCACCTGACCACCACATTCCTTTACCACGACCTAGGTTCTATTGTAATACAACGAAACCTAGGTCGCGGTAAAGAAATCAAAGAAAGTAGAAATAATACTACATCACGTTGTTTCATTTAATTGTGAATAATGAATTTCTACAAAATTAACGCCAAATATATTCAATAAATTTATTTAGTTTAATTAGAAAAATGTGTTTACCTAAGAAACCGAAAACGATATTTCTATCGGTAGAATACATACCTAGTTGCAGCATATCATTTATGTGTAGAAAAAGGGTACTTACGCTCACGTGATACCATGTTAATGTTAATTTTCAGATAAAGATATAATCGAACAGAAATGTAGAAACCCGATCAAAGGAAGCTACCAGTCCATTTGGATAGTGATGTAGGTAAACAGACGTTTTGTCCGACATTGGTATTCCAATAAGATAGCTTGGATAGGTCGAGGGTAACCACTTCTCTCAGTTGTATTATCTTGCAAACTTTAAACGAATAATTATATAAAATAACTTGAGCATGAAATTTTTTATTATTAATATCGCTCGTGCAAAGTTAATAATAATATACTCTTGAAAATGTTTACGAATGACCATTATTTGTAGGCAATTTTCCAATTTTACATTGATTAGTGTCACTGATCGGTTGTTCAGGTTTTGTCAATAGCAGAACTCAACGCGCAACGTCTGATTCTTCAGTTCCTACTTATTTTGTGTCGCGTTCCAGAAACTATTGAGTCAAACTTTCACCAAACATCGTCTTTCTCGCTCACGCGTTAACTACTTGCGCATATCAGAATTACAACGCTATAGCGCATTCAGAGTGTACATGTACATATTTACAGTATACAAACCATACACAGATATATCGATGACGTCATTATGTTATTAAATAATGATTTGACAGCTGAATGTAGCACAGCATTCGGCGATAATATAATGTAATTTTTCAACACGAGAGACGATAATGAAGCGCCACATCCTCTGATGTTTTCTTAGAAGTCCTCCTATCTTATATATATATATATATATATATATATATATATATATATATATATATATACTTGATTATAAAATAATGGCGTAAATAGATATATTTTTTGTCGGTTTGTTAATTGGTGGTACGGTGATTTATAAAGACATAAATAGATGTGAAATCTTTTTTTTTTTATTTGCTAATCTGTGGTACGGTGAATTTCTTCTTTTTTGGGGAGCCATCTTCTTAAATTTTTGAAGTTTATAAATGTTACAAACTTTTAAGATAGAGTTTACAGAATATTTTTAGTCAATAGCCTAAAAACAACTTTTTCAAAGGCTTCAATTTATTTGTGTGATTCTTCTTTATTTCGGAGAGAGTTGCCTTTCAAGCGATGTTTCTAACTTAGAAGCAACACGGTTGGTCTCTTGACTTTTTTGTAACCTATGACTAATAAACCACTCCGACATTGCTAAAGTCCGGCGAAACATATCTCGACAGACCGATAATCTTGCTCAATATTTGTACTCTCAAAATGTGATACCTGCTCATCGTGCCCCGTAAATTATTGAAAATGTTTCGCCGTTGTTACTCAGTAATTTTATCACATCTTCAAAATTTAAAGGTGCTATTTAAAATATATATAAGTATTATAAATTTCGAAGATGTGATGAATTTTGCAAACAACTGTACTCATATATATATATATATATATATATATATATATGTATATAATACGGGGCAGATTGTAGCTATAGATGTAGCATGCGGAGTAAAGTTACATCGATTTTAGAATTATCGTATTTTATTTTTGCCAAATTGTAAAACTCCTCGATTGTAATTTAATCTTCACTGTTGGAAAAATATGTATCTAAATCACTAGATATATTTTAATAATATCTATATTGTTATTGTATGTACTCACAATGACAACAAATATGAATGAAAGTTTCAACGTAACCACACGAACTACCGTACAAGAATTGAAAACTGGTTTGTGTTACGATATGATGAAATTTATTCAACATCGTTCAATCTTTCGTGTTTATTGATACAATAAAGTGCTAATTGTCCATGTAGTAATAAAAACAAAACAAAAAGACATAGATTGGGATCATGGGGACTGCCCATTAATTTTTCTATATTAAAATATTAACATGTTTAGTACTCACTGCTGTACTGCACAGTGATCCTACAACTAAACAATTAAAATAATAATCAAACTAAAACCTAATCTTAACAATGCACTGTATACACACACTAAACTTTCCACCTAATAAATTTAACTTGTATATATATATATATATATATATATATATATATATATATATATATATATGCTTTCACTGCTAGCCAAGAGCAACGCGTCATACTCATAGTTACAAACATACTGTTATCGCGACCCCATAAGATTTCCCTTTTAGCGATTTTTTGGTATTGCGACCTGGGTCTGCCTCTTCGTCTCTTTTAGTATCCGTTTATTGCAGCATCTATTTTGAATCTTATAATTTCGTCATGTTCATCTCTATTTCTGTACGTTACCATATTACAACTCTTTTAGTTTACGACAGATTATTAAAAAAAAGCGGTACCCATTTCTGGTGGTATCGATTTTTAATAACTTTTGCAGCCTTTTTGTCAGACATTCTTTCCAGTTAACCTGCCTAGCTTAGACGTTCTGATTTGCGGAACCTAATAATGACTTTTTGCCCCGTCAATACAACCAGTTTGTGGTTCATTCGTATACGATATGTGTTATCTGTCCCTCTCAATGGCCCAAAGATGTTTCCGGTATTTTCCTTTAAAAAATGGCAAGGTTTTGTTCATCTCTCTGGATTAAAGCCCAAGTCTCGCACGAGTAAGTCACAACATGTCTTGTGATAATTCGGTAAATGATGAACTTCGGTGCTTTGCTTAGAACATTTAAACTTTTCTTGCCCACCATTATTCTAGCTTTTACTTCTTCCTCAACCTTGTTCTGACTGGTTAGTATTGACCCCAGATATTTAAAGCTTTTTACTTCCTCAATGATATCACTTCCGGCAAAGATGTTTAAATGTGGTCTGATCTGTATTTCCGTCACGAGATATTTATTATTATAGGTTTTCACATAAAGCCCAAAAGTTTTCGCTTTTTTTCTCAAGATTCAAGCTGTGGACTACCATTCGGCTTTTGGTGACCACTATATCATCAGCATACGGTACAATTTGACAGGTGTTATGGTTAATCATCCCGTTCACGTTCAGCCTTCGGGTGATAACCTCCAGAACTAGACTGAAGATTATAGTAGCATCACCTTGTTTGGCATCGGAGTAGATTTCATAGGGCCCTGATAATTTGTTCTGTATCGTTGCGACGGACCTAGAGTGTTTCAGGGTTGCTTCAATGAGGCGCACTAGCTTGCTGGGCACGCCGAACATCATCATATCGGAGAGGGTCTGTGTATCTAAAGATTTCTTCTACATACTATGTAACATGTATAGATATAATCATGGAACTACGAACCTCTCTGGAAAGAAGAATCCAAAGCATTTTCATGGCGGTCAATTAAAGTGCTACTTTTATCACTTCGCTATGTCATTTTTTCCTTTATTACGGTACTAGCTCTACCAGCGCTCTTCTTAACTGCAAAATTAATACACGTAATGTCATCTATTATAATAATTATAACAGCAAACTATTGGTCAATTATACAAACGTCATATCTTCTGTATATTTAGTCGACGAAATGTTACCCCAGATTCAACAGAGTTCATCGAAATCATTTTATCTATTCGTGAATGATACGCAAACAAGGGAAGAGGTTCGCAGACAAACGGACAAACATTTCAAAAACAATACTTTTGTGTTCTATTACTTTTGTTATATCCCCTTAATGTTTTTTTCATAAATACTTCAGTGTACAGATGCACACTAATTGTATATTTTTATTAAATGAATAGATAATAAGTACTCCCAGAGTAAGTAATCGATAAATATGTTGATAAAAGATAAATTGTATCTTAATTGAGTTAATAATTTTTATTTCACGCGTGTTCAAACGAACAGTTCCAAAAACTATATTTTTATATTCTATTACTTTTATTATTTCCCCATATATAATTTTTTTTTTGTAAACATTTTCAATTTACAAATACGTTAATTCTATGTTTAGATGTAAAAATAGAACGCTGGAGAACGAAACAGACTTATATTTTACGCTCCCCGCTAACTTCACGTCTGAGCTGCCGACGCGAATCCTTATAAATTACTATCGATGGCGTTTCTAATAAGCTTTAATTTCACGCGTGTTACGATTACAACGTTAGCTGTGGTATGGGGATATGATAATACCTCAATAGAAATAAGGAAAAATTATCCAGAGAACCACGTAAAACGAGAATGCGTCAAACCGAGAAGATTTTAAAAGAAGATAATGTTGTCTTTCTAGAACTGTGTGTCTGCAAAAGGGGATATATAGAGAAGGTTGTTAGAAAAGTTTGTTAGTTTTGGCTTTATTGACAACTCGTTAGTGTCAAGATTAATTTTGGCTTCCCACTTTTATAAGCAAAAAAAAAGTAATAAGGAAATGTGCATTTTTAAAATAAGTTTGCTACCCCGTACAGTTGCAAAACTCCATGCAATCTCCGATAGGTTGGTTATTAACTTTCTTTTTCACTGTTGGGAGCGGTATCACGTAATGACTTATTTCGTTATTCGAATCAGCGACTTCAGAATTGCAATGATGACGTTTATCTGAATAGTTTGCAGTTCATTCGTAGTGTATAGCTCACATTTGTTTTTACTTTTAATATTCATTTCTTTTTGCAGTTTATTCCTTAAACATATATATATATATATATATATATATATATGTATATATATATATATATATGTATATATATATCGCCCAGTATGAAGTTTTATGAGGAATAAAATCAGAAGTTAAAGCAGTGTAACCTTTAGGTTCTGATCGTACTAAGTTCAGAGCGTTAAAAAAGTGCAACCGTTAGGTGATCTCTCCATGCAACATTTCTGCGCATGTTAGAGTGAGATATCAATATGTTTATTTGGCATTTTCTTATGGCGTAATGGCTGTGACGGAGTGTGACACACATAGTTTACGATCGTTCGCTTATATCAAGATGTAATCATTAAATTTCATTCTATGTGACTGTTTGGCGTCTTCTATCCTACAAAATTAAAAAAGTATCTTTTAATGTTAACTTCTTACTCTACGTTACTAAACTTTTTTTTTTAATTTTGTTGTGTAAATTTGATCTTTTTCACTTGTGTTTTACTTGAAAATAATTATGTTGTCAACATTTTATTATTGAAGAATTTTCCATTTACATTTAATTATATTTATATTTATATACAGTATTACTTATTTTATATATTCCAACCTATCGTACTTAAGGAGTAAACTCCAGTCGCGCGAGTTAAGTGAATGCCAAGTTCTCAGGTTGCGGTCCTCTGCCGAAGTACCTAGGAGACATCGCACCTATTCCACGCCAAATACGTAATGGGAAATTTTGTAGAAATTCATTATTCCTAATTAAACCTAGGTCGTGATAAGGAACGTCGTGGCAACGAAACCTATGTCGTGGTAAAAAAACTTAAAGAAAGTAGAAATAATACTACATCTAGTAGTTTCATTTAATTGTGAATCATGACATATCACTTCAAATATTTTACGGTAATAATTCAGAATTGCCCTATAGTACATTTAGATAAATTTCTAGTTACGACATATTTTCATAATTTAAACTGTTGCAGTTTAGGTAATAGGAGAAAATGTTAACCTTTTCTTTTTCTTTTTTTTTTTGTGAACATTTTCAATAATATCTTAGATAAAATTCATAAAAATAATTTCAGAATCGTTATACCGCCATCTTTCTGTCCTAACCTAACTTAACCAAACTTCAAGTACCGTGGAACGCGTCGCATCGAACTTATTGAGTCATATATAAAAAACCACTTCGTAAGACCACTGTCTACTCATCGCAAAATACACTATTGAATACGGATGTCAGATTTATGAGAAACAGATCTTTAAGTACCATGGCAACGCGTCGCACAGAGCTCGAGGACTCGCCTATAAGAGAAACTCGCCGAGAAGAAGCGAGCAGATACAAACAAGTAGCAGACACAAACGCATACATGTATTATTAAGTCGTCTTGTATTATTAATTGTAATTATTAAATCATTAAATAAAGTCTATTAAAAATATTAGACTGTATTTAATTAGTTGGAGCTGAAACGTACAATTTTTTTTAATTGTTCTCTGCTTTATTGTTCCGTAATCAAAAAATAAAAAAGAGATCCTTGAAATGTTACTCACGTGTTCCTTCATCTGTCCATCACAGCCGTTTTCCTTAGAGATCGTTTAACGTATCATTAACGTATAAACTTGAAATCTGTCAAAATGCTAAATCATGTTAACAAGCATATGTCTCAGTGGTTAACACTCAAACATTTGTAGTACGAATGAAGTATTTGGTTTTATTTTAATTTCATGTGTCGTGAAGGATGGCGTTATAACGATTCTGAAATTATTTTTATGAATTTTATCTAAGATATTATTGAAAATGTTCACAAACAATTGAAAATGTTCACAAACATTTCCTCCTATTACCTAAACTGCAACAGTTTAAATTATGAAAATATGGCGTAACTAGAAATTTATCTAAATAGGGCAGTTCTGAATTATTACTATATAATATTTGAAGTGATATTTCATAATTCACAATTAAATGAAACCCCGAGATGTAGTATTATTTCTACTTTCTTTAATTCTTTACCGCAACCTAGTTTTCGTTGCCACGACGTTCGTTACCACTACATTCTTTACCACGACCTAGGTTTAATTGTGAATAATGAATTTCTACAAAATTAATGACAAATATATTCAATATTTGATATTTCATAGTTAAACGAGAAATGTGTGAAAGTGATGATTCTACGTCTCATAATTTTTGAGAAATTCTCAATATTTTTATGCTCGCCAAAGATATACCAGGCAATATAATAAATACTATAAGTAATAAATACTATAAATATAATAAGTACAATATTAATAAATACTTTATGAATACTGTCATAGAAATACAGTATATTTACACTTAATGATTACATTTGCCCAAGTGAGTTTTACTCGTTCTTGACAAGTTTTATTTATTTATGGTTTAGGTTCTTTATTATTTATAATAAATAACTAGCGTGACTCGTGCGAAGTCTTCGTATTATAAATTATTCAACTCAATTTAATAAATCAAAATTGATTGCAGGTATTCAATTCATTTCTAATTTTGCACACTGCTTATTACGTTTTTATTCCATTATGAAGCTCAGATGACAGATCAAACAAATATTTTACTAAAATTGACATATAGAGGCGCAAGTATCAAAAGCATTGAGCTAAAGCGCCACTTTATTTATACGTGAGTGGATTTGAAATTAAACAAAAATTTTACCGACCGTCAATCGTATTGACGTTGAGCCGTTAGATGGCAGCATTGCTGTTTTTTGTATATAATTTTAATAATTAATTAATTTGCAAAAACAATAGCAATAATAATTTTTTTAGTTGCGGATGCCGGTAGAGCAAGCAATTATCTATAAAATGATATATAATTTATGTGGATTAGTTGTGAGGTTTTTTCTAAAAAGGGAGAGTAACATCTTAACCTTAGCGTATTAATATATATGATGATGATGATGATGATGATGATGACAGGCCAATAACCTGTAAAGTGAGTGAATGGTTTTCTAATACATAAAATAAATAAACCTTGTTTGTGCTTGGCTGTTTTGTGTCAATTTATTGGTTGTAATTTTGTGTATTCTGCACTTTTCCCTATTATCGGCGTCATGTATTCTGTGAGTCTTAAATATTATAAATCAATAAAAATTACTTAATTACTCGAAGCAAGGCTGATATAATGCCATTATCAATGTGTTCAATTTTGCAAAAAACAATTATTTTGAATGCATTATAATTATTCAATCACACGTGAGACTTTATATAAAATAAGAAATATCAAAATATTTGATTTAAAACGTAAACATTTTATTTGCTCTTTCATTTGTTACACTTTGGAAATTGATAATTTTGGAAAAAAAATAAACAAAACGGAAATTCAACAAACACTAGATATTTCTTTGAATTTGGCTTAATTACCTTATTTTCAATTTTAAAAGTGATACCTGCTTGTTTATCAATTGTTTATAACTTGAAATCTACTGAACCGACCTTGACCCGAATGTTTTTTGCTGTTAGTCTATTCATTCTCACGGTTTATGACTAAATACTGAAGTCTATTTTTTACACTTACTTATTCTACCCATTTTACACATACATTTATATATAATTTTTCATTTTACATATACATTTATATATAATACTTCCTTTTTACGTCGTGGCATACCTGAATTGAAAGTTGAAATATTTTTAATTTTACAGGCAAAAACTTCGATAAATTGTCAGAGCGCATAGTGGTGGAACCGTGCAAGAAGCTACCATGCAGACTTCGCCAGAACCGGAATGCCACCATCACCATTTTATTCACGCCAGGTTGGTTTTCTAATGTTATTTTATAACACACTACGTAACTGTTAACCGCAGCTTTGTTCTTACGAAATTAAGAATAAACCTCATAGAAATCTGTTCAGCTACACAAAATATTAATTTTAATTTATTTTGCTTCATGAATTACTTTGGTTTAAAAAGAAAAGTGAATAATGTATAACTCGTAAACTATTATAATAAAAAGACTAATTTATTTATTCAAAAATAACGCCAAGAAAATTGACGATGGCAACTTGCAGTCTAACCTTGAACTACTTTATTATTTATACTTATTTATAACTTAGAAAAAAGAGACTGAGTAATAACAAAACGAACTATTTAGAATTATGGAAATGCCATCTTTGAGGGAGTAAAATTGGTTATTTCTAATGAACTACTTGAGTATATTGTACAAATATTATTGTAGAAAAATAACATATATGCGTATAACTGTTAGATAACTACCACCTTCTTTGAGTACCTTTTTATTTATAATAATTTTTCTAATAATAAATTTAATTTTTTTATTAATAATAATGATTAAATTTGTTTTTAAATATTTTTAATGGCTTTTCTGAATGTTTCGACCACAAGATGTACTTATGCACATGATTTTGATATAGCGTTTTATATAAAGTTGATTATGGGGGAACTTTTGCTACTGTTGTAGATATTGAAAACAAATTGGAAAATACCAACATTATATGTTCAACGCGTAGTATGCCTTTAAATCGAAAACGAAAAATAGGTTTTGTATATTCTCTAAGGAAATCAAAGAGAAAAAATAGGTGGAAATAAAGGAACTCGATTTTCTGGAATAATTTTTATATGATAATCCATACACTCTATTTTTACAAAATTTAGTAATCATGGGTTAAATAATTGCTGAGGTTGCGAAAAAACTGAGAAAAAAAAACATTTATTTCATAACATTTAAGTGCATATCATTTAAATGTCAAGGAATATTTATAGTTCATCCTATATTACCTGAACAATGGATTACGGTTTCGTTGAGATAATTACAGTAATGGTATTACGTTAACCGATCACTCAGTCGTAAAAGTGAATATCTAATAAACAACCTTTGAATGACTGAGGTTTTATAACTACAATGCTTATGCAAAGTACACATTATAATTGCCAACAAGCAACATCCTAAGTACAATGAAGTTGTAATGTTTTTTAGAAAGTCAATCGCGGCTGTACTTCAAATTACAGTGATGGTGTGCCGAATGATGATGAAACCGAAATTTAAGTGAAAAATCGGTTAAACTGCTCATATAAACAAATATTCTAAAATAATAATAACGCTTTTTCTTAACTCTACTAGCGAAGGAGATTCATATTTTTTAGATTTATGTATGTGTGAAACATTCATATATTTTTAATAATATTCATATGTCAAAGACAATAATACACACTTTTTTCGGCTAATTGTTTGGAACTATCAAAACAACATTTTTAGAAAATGGCAGAGATGAGTGACTTGACGAATCCGTCGTTTTGAAAAATGAAAATTGTATTATATCTTCTAAACGGTGAGGTTTACGAAAAAAACATAAATCTTTTTACAGAGAATTAAATTCTCTACAATTTTTATCGAAAACTTTCTTTCCTTTCGCTTAATCAATATAATTCACAAGCAAAACAAGACAAAAATAATTGAAAAACTTGTAGACATAATATATAACCTACATATTTTTTTTTGTAAAGCAAATACTTCTTAAGTTAAAGGCCCTAAAATCTGGCGTAGCGCTGAATTTTTATGTGTAATAGTATTCTAAAATCATCTTGTTGTAAATTCAAACTAAATAACAAAAAGACAAAGTTTTTTATATGTGATATCTAGTTTCACACATCTGTCGTTTCAAGAATTCTCAAAAAGTAGAGGTGTTTAAAGGTGTTGCCGTGAGTAATCAACCCATCACAAACGTCCTAATTAATGTTAATTAAATCTGGTGCAAATATGAGTCCAAAAATTGACACACAAACTTTGAAGCCCTATAACCATTTACGTGGCCTTATGACAAATACGAGGCCCTATACTCAAGTATGAGATCCTATAACCAAAGACGAGGCAGTATATCAATATACGATGCCCTATAATCAAATATGAGACCTTATAACCAAATACGAGGCCTATAACCAAATGTAAGGCCCTATAATAAAATATGAGACTATAACCAAATACGAGGCCTTGTAACCAATTACGAGGCCCTATAACCAAATATGAGGACCTATAACCAAACACGGGGCTCTACAACCAAATACGATGATCTATCACCAAATACGAGGCCAAACACGAGGATCTATAACTAAATACGAATAACTATAATCAAATACGAGGCCCTATAATCAAATACGACGACCTATAACCAAATATGAGGACCTATAACTAAACATGAGGCCCTATAATCAAATACGACGCCCTATAACCAAATACGAGGCTCTATAACTATATATAAGGGTTGTTAAATTAACGTATACATATATTGAAATCTAATGACGCTTTATGTTTAATAGTTTCATTGATTTGTACAGCTTTTAAATATCCATTTTATGGAAGATTGCGTCAGATTATTAAGAAATAGATTGCCCATATCCTAAGTACTGTCGCATTTAACTGTTGACTATTGTGCGCCTAAAATTTATTTACTTTGTTTTCGACGATGTCAATAAGAACAACAGCATTTGTTAGCACTTCTATTTACGGAAATGAATTTAATCCTACTATGGCCAATGGAAATCGAAACTAATATCATATTTCTAGTTTAATTTTTAATTAATATTTTATATTTTTGAAGGAGAATAAGAAACTCAAATCTTATTTTACTTGTGCTTATATTTTAGTGTTCAGAAGTATACCGATTCAAAATTAAAAAAACCAGCAGTATGGCGAAAATTACATATATAATCCCAAAAAAATGTGCACCTGATTTTATTACTGCATCCTGATGCCTAGTCTAAAACTACTGGTATTTGGGGTACTGTTAAAATAACTTTAGCTTCACAAAAGATGGCTGACCCTTTGAAACGGCAGTGTTCGCGGGGTCATCTTTGTTTTTTTTTTAATAATAATTTTGTTACGTATTTATTTGAATTAGTTAATAAATCTTCGTAAGTATAAAGAACATATAAATAGTATTAACAATTATTAGTATTTTGCGTCGAATCTATAACAATAAATTAGTTAATATCACATGTCCGACAACAAATTTCACTTCATAAGCATTGGTTTGAGTTAGGGACGAACTGTGTTTATGTGTCACTGCTCCATGTTTATGTGTGACAGTTCGATTTTTGCAAAAATCCGTCATATCAAACTGCCATTTTGGAAACATGGAAAAAATATTTTTTTCTAAATTTTGAGTGTTCATGTAAATGCAAGAGTAATAACAAGAAAGTATTAAAAGGGTAAAGGCTTGGGATTAGAGACATTTACAAATTGCAAAAATAAGATCTTAATTCCTATTCAAAAACTCTTGCGTAGTCTCCCCTCGATACAGCACTATTTATTTAAAGTAATGTTTAATGATTTAAATACAGCCGTTTTAAATTAGTCATTATATTATTTATTATTTTTTCCTGTTGTTCAGGCATTATATACTAAAACTGTTAAAATAATCTAAATTACGCTTTGATTTTTTACATATCCTGATCATTTTGATATTTTTTTAAAATTTTACTTTGTTTAGTACTGAAAATAAGGACTCGATAAGAAAGAAGAAATTTTATATTTATGTACTGTTATATGCAAAAATTAAGCTTACTTATGTACGTTATAAAACACTTATACGAAATATTTATTTTCCGACGACATGGAAACTAATATAACATCCCAATTTCCATATTACAATAAAGTAAATATATAAGTCTAAATACATAATTCGTATTTCAAGCCCTTATATAGTATAGATATAAGGGCTTGAAATTTGAATTATGTGGTTGTGAAAGTCTCAGAAACTGTCATAAGCAAGTAGTCACCTAATATGTATATGTAAGTTAATTAGCATATAAGTTAAGTAGTATACACTAATTTTACTTACATCTACATATTTCGCGGCTAGTGAAGAGATAGATATCGTTTATAGGATACAACATTTTCTTTGTTGTATCCTATAAACGATTACACTTTTAAGATAAAGAGATATCCCTTCGAAATATGGTTTTTCTTGGTAGTTTAAAGTGTAGAGAGAAAAAACGACCGACAATTTTAACACACTCTAGTTTTTACCTCTTGAGAAATGCCCTAAACGATTCAAATTCTAACGTTACTTAATTAAAAACACATTTAAGATTACTTTGATACAGGCGGGTACCAAGATTAGGAGAAGGTAATTAAAATTAAATTTTACAAATATTTTAATTATCATAAATTGACGTCAATTGCGGTGAATAAATCGCTTTATAAAATATACGAGTAGTTTTATGTAAGTAATCATTACCTGTTAATTACCATTTAACAGCAACTTAACATTTTAACCCTATCAGATGTTTGAGCTACAAAAATTACACTGCTACTCCATGCACTAGTAGATTACAGTTACTATACCAATGAAATAAATAATACACGTGGTGTGTATTTTGTATGACCAAGTATATAACGAAGCTGGCTACCATAACGAAGCTACCATATATGCTGTACTGTTAGAATGATTTTTACACTGAACGGTAACGTTACCGGACTTGCAGTAATAACAACGTGACGACTACAATTCGTTTTGGTTTTAAACTTCTATAGAATCCGATACATAAGTTCAAAATATTTATAGCAATTGTTCACGATCCTTCAGAATGTGATTTCATCATGAATTATATTTAGGGTAACTATTATATTTAAGGCCTAAATAAAAATGCATTGTCAAGCGCGTATACTGGGTTTACCCGCTTTAGAAAATTCACATTACACAGTCTTTATGAAATTAATAAACCATCGGAAACGTTTTCATGAATTCACATAAATAAAGACACATTTAGAACATTAGTAAAACTTGAATAAGAAATTACGAAACAGGATACTTGTAATAATTCAATTAATGTGAAAATAATTATTTTATATACCATTTATATGACAGACGTTAAGATAATTATGCGACAGACGCTACCTATAATTGTGCAATAGACCCTGCGGTAATTGTGCGATAGATGCGTTGATAATTATGCGATAGAAGATGCGGTAATTGTGCTATAGACGCTGCGGTAATTATACGATAGACGCTGCAGTAATTGTGCGACAGGCACTGCGGTACTTATGCGACAAATACTGCGGTAATCGTGCGACAGGCGCTGCGGTAATAGTGCAACAGACGCTGCCAGTAATTATGCGACAGACGCTGCGGTAATTGTGCGACAGACTCTAATTTAATTGTGCGACAGATGCTGCGGTAATTGTGCGACAGATGCTACGGAAATTGCGCGATAGATGCTGCGGTACTTGTGCGATAAATGCTACGATAATTATGTGACATACGCTATGGTAATCATGCAGACTGTCGCATCGTGCTGAATCCTCCGTGCATATATTTTTCCACGATCGCGCCAGTATGAAGCTTGGTCGCAACGACAAGCGCACGGCTATAGTGTGCCGTTACCAGAGTCACCTAATGTTAAAATGTGTGTTTAATATATTGCAATGTAGTGTCTCACAATCTTCTATCCCACTTCGCTACGATATGATGGACATATGGCTCTCTAAAAATTGTTTAATTAAACGATGACAGTGAAAATACAGGTATTTTCTATAAAGATTATATATAATCCTATTTCTAAATTTAGGTGCCAACTCAAACAGAAAGGAGATGAGGAATAGACTTTTTTCTGTGTGCATAATATTTTGTTTTAATGCACGGCGAATATTTCAAAAAATTAAATAACGGATTATGTAATCACTTCACAAAATAAATGAAAATTCATATCTATTTTACAATGTAATTACTAAATATAATCATTTAACTATAAACACATATTCCGGTACAAACTTTGCGAACTTCTTAGGAGTTTGTTTAGATACTTGTTTGTTGTAGCTCATTTAATGCATTTAAGTTCTAAAATAAGACGACAAAGAAAGTTCTTCTATTCTGAAAACATTTAACAAGTTAGCTGTAGTTCCAAAAGTTATCTTAGCTTGAGTCCTACTTAAGGTCATAACCACTGACTTCACAGATATGATATGTATATTTATAAAAGTCTACTTTGAATGTATGTTCTTGTATATAGTCGTTACATAATTTCAAAGATCGATTGAAAAAATATATCTTCCATAAATTCATAATTTTTCGTAATACTTTCTTGTGGGTTTTCTTATCGAATTTTCCCACAGAGGTACGACCATCTCGCTGGCACACAGCGGGATTACTGGAGAGAGGATTGCTTATAATTTACGCATCGGCAGCTCGGAGCGAAGTGAAGTGAGCGGAAAATGTAATCGATTGTTTCGCTCTCAATCGTTCTATTATATGCGTGAATAAGTGAAAAACGGATACAACAATGATATACAGCTGTATTTAAAGCAAAATGATAAAAAAGTATTACTTTCGCTGCCCACCGTAGTTTGGATATAAAGGTTCGTCAAGGTTTGTGAGATTCTTTTTTCTCGTCGTTATCACGATCCCATTATATAATATTGGACCGAAAACGAACTCCGCTGTTACCGGTAAACACAATAGTTACACGGTCGGTTGTTAGCTTTTGATCGATTTTTCAGATCTCCCTGGTTTTATAGACGTATTTTATAATATTAATTTAACATTATTTTTTAAAAAACAATCGAGAAATTTACATTTAAAATTGATCGCTTTCGTGATTCTCGTCTACTTCTTTTTTTATTAATATTAGGTCGCAAACGAGTTGAGTCGGGAAAAAACGCAATACTTTATGTAATATTTGCGTGCGTATACAAACGTTGTTAACATTTTGTTCGTTAATAACTTGATAATTTGCAAGGAAACGTGCAAGTATATTGGCATTTAAACTGGCAACATCGGTGAAGTGTTGGACTGGTATGATGAAATCATGCGATAACTACACGACATACAATCAAGTAGCAACTGTTTCATTTGACGGCCAACTAGTAAGAATATAAACCTGTTTTATTCTAAATAGATTGAACAGAATTCTGTAAGAATATAAACCTGTTTCTTTCTATATAGGTTGAACAGAATTCTAATAAATACGGTCATTCCTAATTAGTTCGCTTGTGATGCTGGTGATGTTTTATGCTCAAAAAGGCGACCGTTTTCGTTCGCATGTTTAATCGTCTTCTTATAACTTGAAAACTGTTCAACATAAAACCTTTTGTTGATACTTT
Organism: Druceiella hillmani; assembly: GCA_039881145.1. Taxonomy (NCBI): domain Eukaryota; kingdom Metazoa; phylum Arthropoda; class Insecta; order Lepidoptera; family Hepialidae; genus Druceiella; species Druceiella hillmani. The sequence continues at coordinate 12,558,871 of JAYKKI010000061.1, forward strand.
AGAATACTTATTTTATGGTTCCTATATCAATTATACTGGTGAAACCGTTTATGTTTCTCTAGTGATGTTGCAAAATCAGTTTTGTCTGAATTATGATTCACGAAATCGATTTAATTATTGTTAAATCAGAAATGATGAAATTTTATTTTAAAAAATCTATTTACGCAATTTTTACTTCCTTTTACTTCTTTAAAAATGAATTAAAATATGCAGTAATCAGTAACATTTACTGAGTATTATTTGTGTAACTCATAGAAGTACGATCATCTCGCTAGCACAAGGCGTGACTACAAGAGACGATTGATAACAATTTATATGAGTACGCTTAGGCAGCTCAAATTAGAGGGGAGTGGAAAAGACAATCACATGTTTCGCTCTCGATCGTTCTATTAATACATATTATAATAAGAGAGAAAGTGATAAACAATAATTCTTTGTATTTATTATAGCGAAGTGACAGAGAGTATCACTTTCGCTGCCAACCGTGAAAGTCGCTTTGTGTTTTCCATTAGAGGTAGATTCGTTGTGACATGGTGTTACTACACATATCAGTTTCACATAAACTTCTCATTACTTTCTGACCCATGCAAAGAACAAGATTGTGACATGTGATTTTTAAAAGAAGCTGAAAAATTGTTGGTTTATTATTTAAGAATTAATGATTGATTTTTCCTTTTCAAGTAAAATTAATATTTTTCTCGCGTCAGCTTTTCCTTTAAATAATATTTATTTATTACGGCTGAATTGAGAAATAACAATGATTTTACGAAACTTAATTTACAAGTATAGTCCAGCAACCAGATCTGAATGCTGGCAAAGTAAACAAAATTATAGAGTCGCATTTTCAAAATCTTCGTCTTTCTTCAGAAATTAAATCTTGAGAAAAAACCGTGGTTAAAGGATCTAGTTTCAGAGAAAAGAAAATTTTTTCTCTTCTCCTTTCGTCTTTAGTTTGGTCTACCCATTTTAGGGCTCTATGGTCAAATTCCCAAAACAAAATCCTTATAATTTCCTCATATCCGTCTGTCTGTCTATCCGTCCAAATATCACGGCGTCATAACTCTTTCAGTTCAAGACCGATCGCAATGAAACTATACAAGAATGCAAGCACAGTCAACCAGTCACATTGCAGGAAAACATCGAAATAAGAAAAATTATTTTTAACATTGTGTTCAGTAGAAATTACAGAAAGGTCCAGTAGCAACACCGGTAGCAACATTACATTAACACCGAATAGAGTCAATAAAAATCGGAACGTCGATGTTTTAGCGCAAAATGAAAGTGAATAAGCATGAATCATATCAGTGAGTATGTGTGTTTTTATGTTTACCTTGGTGCGTTTTCAAAGGATTACTAAAATAGAACGGAGTATTCGGTCGCCTTTAGGCTTTTATGTTTCACAATATTGGTGACACATAAGAAACGACATATTTAAGGTTTCATAAAACCGTATCTTTTTCGAGATAAATGTCCTTAAAATTTAAACATATAAAATCGTAGAATTGTTTCGGAGATCTGGTCAAAACACTATTTTTTGCCAGAAACTTACTGATGGGCTACACGTATGCAGTAGAGAAAGATGACTGTCGTATGGATACCGTTGCTATGGTTTCGTTGTTTAAGAGCTCTGATTCTTGAGATTATTATATCTCGGAAATTTCTTAACTGGAAATCATCCATGATTGATTGATTCGTTGAACAGGTTTATAGATATTGTATAGATCTAGCCATTATTCCACATTAAATACAAGAGTAGGATAGACTGGGTACGGTTGAAACAATTTTATTTATATTGTCCATAGTTTTGTTTTTTTATAATTCGAGCCACGAAGAAGATATGTCAAATAAAAGAGCATGTTTCTATCTACTAATGGGCAATGTGATTTTAGTTCCAGGTGTATTATTTTTAACAGTAGATGAAATTAAACAAAAAAAATCGATTTGTTTCAATCGTCCCCATACCAGGGACGGTTGAAACAGTGATTAGGGTCAGTTGAAACACATGCTAATAATACAAAATATACTATTGTAACATGTTTTATTAATTGTTTATTTTAACTCTAAGAATAACTAACGACTTATGTGACAATAATATTTAGTTTTCAATGTTTTATATACTTATAAAAATGTTTTTAATCAGCCTTTAACATTTTTAGATCACGCTAGTTAAAATCTATGTATATTATCAGGCATCTGTAACTACAGATTACTTAACATTAATATATAATTTAGGTAAATTAACAAACAACAAAACAAAAATCAACTGTTTGTTTTTTAAATATAACAAACTAAACAAAAATAATTTGAAAGTAAACGAAATGAAAACTCTCTTTGACTTTCATTAGCAAATCAGTCGTTGGTCAAATATAAAGATCAATCTGAGTCGCAGTTATGCCAAACATAGCTAAGACTACCTTCTGTGCATTCTTCGTGAGTCCACAGTTTACAAGTAGTGCATTGGATCTACTTTTCTTCAGCTTTGCTCTCTTAATATGGTCACATACAAACAAGACAAAAGCACTCTTTTTCTTCTGATGGTACTTCCTGTTGTGAATTTTTCTTTTATGGTATTTGTTATACTTTTTTCTCCATCCAATTGCTTCTTAATTTGCTTAGCACTTGTTCATTTCAATCTTGTTTCTTGCTCCTTTGTTATTACTTCCCTGAGGTCTCGAAACTCAAACTTGTGCCGATCCATGACAATGGTCAAATTGTCATAGAATTAACCTACATTAGTTTTGTTAAAACTGGCCGCCCTGGAGAGGCTTGTCGCTTACGCTGAGACAGTTCGGGGTTTCCTCTCATAAACATACCAAACCATTCCTCACCTTCTAGCTCATTGTCTCTCTGCCGCAATGAATCTCCTGTGTTCACCTCCTCATAAGCGTCTCTGTGCTTCGACAAGTCTATTTTCTTCTCGAAGTCTTTCTTACGCATGCTTTCGGCGTTAATAAAACAAGAAAAAATAAATAAATGCAATGTTTCAATCGTACCCAAGAAAAATGTGTCAACCGTCCCCAACTCCTACTTTAGGTAAAAAGCAGTTATAGTAATTATGACAACGATGATACACAAAAACTAGTCACGGTGTCATATTCTATAAGCTTCAATTCAAGCAAAAACACACACTCAACACTCTCACTTAAATAGAACCCATAACAATTGGAAAATTCTCCCAGCTAAAATACTTACTTTTGGTTAACAAAACACAATAAGGTCTTCTAAAAAGAGCTAAAGCGCGCGGAGAGCGATGCAACTCTAAGGTTCCTGTTCAGATCCGTCGTCCGCTTCATTCTCCCCTTGGACTCCTCACCGTCCCGCCAACGGTTTGCGAGATATACGTGTTGTTTCAACCGTCCTTTATTTCAATCGTACCCAGTCTACCCTACTCGTATATAAGACTACCTCGAGGCGAACATACTGTACTTATTTCGCAGTAAACGTCGCTTAAAGACTATATTTTCTTCTAGCCAGCTGGCTGACAAAATAATAAAATTAAAATTACAGTAAAGTAGCTGTGAAATTAATAAATAACATTTTCAATTGCGTGACGAATTATGTTTTAGTGACCAAAATCGATGCCAATCAATTTGTATAAAATTAAAAAGTGAAACCATGACGAGGTTTAATTGATTTACGATTTATATCAAATTTATACTTGAATATCAAACTCGATAGACAAGGCAATTCTTTAAAGAATGATATAGTGAAAATTCAATGAATGTAAGACGAAATTAGCCTTTATATAATTATGTATTTTAAGAATATTTAAACTTTTATAAATGTAAACCAAAATTATATCTATTAAGAGCTTAGTATTACATAGAAACTCAATAGACTGTTAATGAAAATTATAAGTGTAAAAACTTATTACAATTTATAAATGAATCATTCAAATGGATAAATAAGAGGAATAAGGTAAGGCAGGCCAGAAAAGAAACAAGATAATGGTAAAGAAAGAAGACAGAAATAACTTTTAAGGGGTTCGTACCCTAAGGGCCAAACGGAACACTTTTGCTCTCACTCGGTAGCCCTTCCCTCTGTATGTCACAGTCCTTAAGCTTATAAACTATAATACTATATACATAAAATTTGCACCGAGCTAAATAAAATGGAAAACAATTGTTTTTTGAATTGTTAAAGGTGTTTTTTACTTATTATGAAAACAACAAAATTTCTACATATTTTTATTCCATTTTGCAATTGTAATTTGAACTTGTGGCACCGAAAATATGTAAAAGTTGAATAATTAGTTAAATTAAAAAAGTCCGTGTAATTTGTTAATTTTAGGCTGAACAATAACAAATAAATTTCGGTTTTGATATTTTTCAAATATTGAATATATTTTGGCATTAATTTTGTCGAAATTCATTATCACTTAATTTTGATTCACAACTAAATGGAACTACGTGATGTAGTATTATTTCTACTTTATTTAAATTCTTTATCAGGGCCTAACTTTCGTTGTATGACAACGTCTTCAGGTCGGCAATTAGCAAAGTTTTTTTTTTATTTATTTGCAAAAATCTTTACAAATTGCCCACCTAAAGATGTTGTCATACAACGAAATCTATCACGTAGTTTCATTTAGCTGTGAATAAAAATTGATATTTTTCTTGTCCTTCGGACAAATTAGACACATAGTGAAAAATCAAAATTAATAATTTAAGTGAATAATTTAATAGAAATAATATGCACATTTAAATTTTGAAATGTCTATATCTGAATAAACGTATACAAACAGTTTTGTTAAGGTTCCGTTCCTGAAAAAAGAAAACGGAACCCTTATAAGATCACTCGCATATCTGTCTATCCCTATGTCGCAGCCGCTTTTCTCAGAAATCGCTTGACGTAGAAACCTGAAATTATTTCCATTGCTACTGAGCCTAAACTTAAGCAAAGAAAACAAAATTTATACGTAAACGTTGTGGCTTTACCACAACGTAAACGTAAGCCTACCTAAATGTTGTGGTAAAGCTATAATGATGATTCTAGACGTCATAGATTTTGAGATATTTACAATAATATTTATGTCCCTTAGTGATATTACGTACAGTTGAATATTTATTACACTGCAATGTCTATATTAGTTACGATTTATGATAAATTAAGAAATTTTACATCAAATGAAGTACGGAACTCTCGACGCGCGAGCCAAACTCGCATTTGGCTGGTTTTATTTCATACTACTTAATACAAGGCAATGAACAGCTGAGACTTTCAATCTGGAATTATCATACGAAGAACTGTACGGCTTCTACAAAATACAGAAAATTAAATTCACCTTGAAATTAACCTTAACAGTATATTAAATCAACCTTACTTTCTTCTCAAACTGTTATTATAGAAATAGCCGAATAACATTTCTACGTTTAAGAAAGAAGTTGAAATTTATTTTCTTCAAACTTATACTTATATGTAATGAAGGCCTATTACTTTTTTAGGTTAAAAATAGTTTTTTTTACTCTTGGCTCTTATATAAACTGGCTCTTATACAACATATAAACAATCTTATTAAAAATATCTGCTTAACTCTAATAGTTTGTGCTTAACTAATTATTATGAGTGAAATAATAATTAATTATTGATGTAGTAAGTTATTAACTTATTTTGGTTTAACAAGCTTTTCAATGTGCAACTTTAAAATTACGCTCTTAAACTTTTTGGAATGGAGAGAGCAATTATTTTATTGGCACTTAATTGTAAGTCGGATTAAAAGTTATTGAAGGACAATGGTTTTGAAAACAGCGACTTCACAATATACCAAGGAATATGTTACTGAGGTATCATTTGAACATGAAAAGGAGTGAAGTTTGGGGTACTTACGAAACTATTTGGTTAGGCAATAGCGGCAAAGTTATTTATGTAATTATTCATTAATTCAAATCATTACTTGTTTACAGGCTATTCTCGCTTGGTTAAGTAATCATTACATACAAATAGTGCGCATAAATTCATAAGCCGCACCTCACAATTTCGAATCAGTTCAACTTTAAACGGTGATTTAAATTAATATAAATAAATTGTTATCTAAGAGTAGCGGCATTGAAATTTATTTTGTCATTACGGCGTAATATGAATAAAATATTAATTCGTATAAGTAGGGTATAAGCTTAGGACAAAATTTGACGAGTGAGTTTATTCTATAACAAGGTTAATACACTTGACTGGTCAGTTTATTTTGATTGGCGATTTTATTTTATGAAAAGATTGATGCATTTGACTAGTGAGTTTATTCTACGAATGGGATAATACATTTGACCGAATTTATTCTATGAAAAGGTTAATGCACTTGACTGGTCAGTTTATTTTGATAAGTGAGTTTATTCTATGAAAAAGTAGATACGTTTGACTGATGAGTTTATTCTACGAATAGGATAATACATTTGACCGAGTTTATTCTATGAAAAGGTTAATACATTTGACTGGTCAATTTATTTTGATTGATGAGTTTATTCTATGAAAGCGTTGATATATTTGACTGGTGAGTTTATTCCATGAATAGGATAATACATTTAACTGGAGAGTTTAATTTGACCGGTGAGTTTATTCCACGAATATTAGTAGGATATAAATTTAGAATAAAATTTGACTGGTCAGTTAACTCTATGAAAAGTTTAATATCTTTCCTGTCCATATATATCGATACATATATAAATGTGTTTATATTATAGTATGTTATCGTAACAAATATTTAACGCAAAGATATTTAGTTTGAACTAGGCAATAATATTATTAATGTGTAGACGGCATCAACATAAATACTATTTCAAACCTTTATATACCATGTGAATTCTACGTGGAAATCTTTATCTTTCAAAATACTATACCAAAATTATTTAATGATTTTTAAAACTGATTTGGCAAAACTAAAAAAATTGAAAAACTAATTTAGTTTCTCTGGAAGAGTCTCAGAAATTTGGCTATATTTGTTGGATTCGGAAATTTTCATATGATTGATGTTGACAATATGTTTAAATAATATATGAGCAATTCAGTCACTTATGTGATAACCTAATTCAACATTACCTTGTTACCATAATGAAAAGTCAGGATTGAAAAATGGGTAAGGAGGTTATTGTGAAATAACCAGATGAAAATTTTGACGTGACAACGTCTCCCTCATCATCTTCTACTTTCTTTTATATTGGAAATCTTATTGTTATTCGCTTATTTAAGGTTTCAATTAAATATCAAAATTACCTATTTTTATTCCTGAATAGTAATTACCGTTAAAAAAATGGCCAATTATATTATATTCGACTGACAAAAATGTACCAGGCGATACAGAAATAAAACATAATTATTTAAAAAACTAGTATTTTTAGATTATAAAAAACAAACGATTCTACGATTAAAACCCAGGAAAAGGCAAAAAATAAAATACAATTCATAATCATGATACAAACAAAACAAGCTAGCTTCATAAATGTGCATTTTAATGTACCCCCCAAGATTTTAGTTTAGATCTTTAAACACTTAATGTGCTTTTATTTACTAGAAATATTATTAACCTTCCTCTTTTAATTCGTTCTCAAATGAAAGAATCTTTACTTTTCTGTGTTACAACACAGAAAAGTAAAGATTCACGAGCCTCCTTTCAAAAAATTATTTAGCGTCTTTGGCTGATTCATGCTTAGTTTTAGATAAGTTTAAAATTACAGTGCTCTTTTAATGACTTTGAGACTCTTCAATAAAGACATAAGAAAGTAATAAATGATGCCAAATTGAACATTTATTTTTATTAATTTTCTATAATGGTGATATACGTGTATACTTAATTTACAATTTAATTGCGAGATTCTGATCTACCCGCGCGTTGAATAAATTTGTCATGTTGATAAAACTCTCTCAAGTTCAAATCATGAACAAATGAAAAACATTTTCCGCGTATGGAAATACAATGACGAGCGAATATTTGGAATATATAATATTTTGTTGCATAATTTTAACATTATATAATATTTTGTTGCACAATTTTAACATAATTATACCCTAATATCAAAAACGGTCAATCGGTGCCGGATTTCTTGACTTTGTTAGTGCACGACAAATTAGAATTTAATGGAAAATTTTAAAATAATTTCTCATAAATTAAAAAAGTTTTAATACAGTTTTCACTACATCTGTGATTACTTTCAAATCGTTCACTCCCTTGAAATCAGAATTTGAGTTTTACCAATTTTAAAATTTAGCTCTGCAGTTTAATAATGAGCCTTAGTTTTACAGCTTAAATTTATGGCCCTTTATTAAATTATTCATAACAAAAGTCCGTATAAATGATCCCTTTCGGGTTTAAAACCTCAAAAACGAAAACATCTCTAAAAACTTATTCAAGATCGTTTTTCCTCCCGTTTATAACATAGAGTTAATATGAAGTGAAGTTAAATTCAAAATAGTATTTATTTTTTTCTTTTATTTTTATAGAATGTCAACAATCTAATATTTCTCATATTTGATTGTATTTTAATGTGTAACAGTAAACGTCACAATCTACTCTGTCTTGCTTTTTATTCAACACTCTCACAACAACCGCACCCTATTAAATTTCCGACCCCAGTATCAACGCTGGTCAGAACATTATTTTAATTGCGTTACAAATACTCCTAGAAAATAGAGCTATTTTTCTACTATTCACATGCAATAAAATTATAAATGAAGACGGATTAATTGTGAACCGATTCATCAATTGGAATTGTTTATGGCGAATTCTTTACTGTTACGTGCAATCAAATAAAAAGTGAAAGCAGATTGAATTGTGAATCGACTCATCAATTCAATCAAATTAAAAATGAAGGCAGATTGAATTATGAACCGACTCATCAATTGAAATTGTTTATGGCGAATTCTTTACTGTTACGTGCAATCAAATAAAAAGTGAAAGCAGATTGAATTGTGAACCGTCTCATCAATTCAATCAAATTAAAAATGAAGGCAGATTGAATTATGAACCGACTCATCAATTGAAATTGTTTATGGCGAATTCTTTACTGTTACGTGCAATCAAATAAAAAGTGAAAGCAGATTGAATTGTGAATCGACTCATCAATTCAATCAAATTAAAAATGAAGGCAGATTGAATTATAAACCGACTCATCAATTGAAATTGGCTACTAAAATATTGATCAGTTTCTTTCAACCTTATTCCAGAGACCGAGTTGCCCGAACTGAAGACGCGCGTTACGGCTGACGTGGAAGCACTAGGTGGTCTCAATTTGCCCTTCGTCGGCGTGGATGGACAGTCGGCTTGCAACAAGGTCGTAGTGGCCTCCGATCCCTCCAAACCGGCCGGATGTCCGCTCCAGCCCGGCGTTGAGTACCTCTATACAGACACCTTCAAGGTCGAACCTTTTTACCCGCGCGTGAGTGTGCGCGTATATTATGCGCTCGCTTCGCCTAAAGGCGACATCATTTGCTTCCAAATGCCTGCCAAAATTACTTCATAAAAAGTCTTTGACTTTAAACATAGAAATGTAAATTATTAACGACTGATGTGTGTTTGTTAGCTCTTCGAGGCGTAGAAACCGTAGACAAAATGATGGTATATTACCAAAGTACCTTTATATCTTTTTAGAAAAAGTAAAAAAAATCCGCTAATTTTGAATCTTAAATCTACTTCCTAGATACGACGGTTTCCATGAAAACGTCTAAGACACTAAAAATATATTCGTTAGTTCTTGAAGAAATGTTATTCATTTAATGATAATCTCCTTTTTTCAATGTTCCATATAATAATACGAGATATTTTCGTTCTCAAATGGCATATTTTTACATCCATTGATCCTTGAGAATATTTATTATTAATTTTATAATTCAAAAGGTTTCCTATTCAAAAGATTATAATTCAAAAGATTATAAATGGTTTCCTTTATTTTATATAATATGTTCAAAAGATTATAATTCAAAAGATTATAAATGGTTTCCTTTATTTTATATAATCGGCCATCGCTACTCATATAAATATTTAATAAGAAAATAAAGCAAAATTTGTGAAATGCAACAACGTTGTTCCTGGCCCCGAAGAGTTAATTTATAACAACTTCAGACAATAATATTACAACTAAATCATGTTTTTATACCTGAAATTAGTACTTAATTTATTTTGGTACAATTATATAGATAGAGTGTATTATAATAGATTCATTATGTAAATAATGCGAACATTATTATGTGAGTAATTCTATCACCTGCTCTAGTGATCAAATCTGACCGCAACAATTTACATTTTTGTTTGTCTATCTTTATTATATAATCACAATTTGGAAATCCACACTGTGATTTGAAATAGAACGAGCTTAATAAAAAAATATTTAATTCTGAACATCTCTACGTCGAAGTGTATTATATAAGTTAATTATATAACTGACGCCAACGTAAATAACTATTTCCGCAAATGACCTAATTTCATCGCATTACACTAAGAATTCAAATGTTATCTCAATTTTTTGTCACTCTATAATTTGAAAATTTCTGACTGAAAATAACTAACAAATTTTCACACACGTTATTTCAAACAATGCCGATATATGTACTTGATACTTCAATAACTGTTTTGTAATTCTACTATATTTCTCTCTGTATATAAACTATTAATAGCAAATGAGAAGATATTTATATCCTTATATACGTGTTATATATAATAAGGCGTTTCAATAGTCCTTACTTCTATTGCGAGGCCTTTATGCTGAAGGTATTTTTAGGTTTTATACTAAAATGGTAGGCCAAAAACCATTACGGTGATTTTTGATCATCCGTCCGGCTATCTGTTTGTATTTTCTTTAACTAGGTCAAGTGGGACGTCGAATGAAAGGTCATACTTAGCGCATTCTAACTATTTTTATTCTAATTTTAATTAACATTGTTTTTTTATATCAGTAAAAACATTCACTAAAAGTTTTCCAACCCTTATCCTCGAAATAGGAAGGCCTGATAATTTCAATTTATTTACATAAATATATAGTTATTTAGTTATTGGATTTGATATTTTCTTTATGTCTGAACTCTTGTAATATTTATTACAAATTATCGATTCAAATCAATCTCTTATCTGGTCATCTGTGATGTTTGTAGGTTTTATACATTTCTATTTAAATGAGTAAATTAGTTTTTAAAAATGTATTGTTGTCTATAAATTCATAAATAAATATTTTTTTATAATGTTGACTTTTATTGATCTATCCATTAAACCAAATTATCAATTAATTTGTAATTAATTTTGTCCATTACCTACTATAATCGTCATGCGTTTCTAGTCACTGACATGGCACAGACGAGCTGTAAACCACAGAATAGTCGTACAGAATGGTGACTATTCCTTACAAAATACCATTTAAAATAGGTGTCACAATTGCTCATGCAATAGTTTAAAAAAGAAACCTCAGTCAGTATCCTTTGCTCCGCTCTTCGTCCCAATACCTAGTCACAGTGCTTTGTGTAATTGTTATTATTGCTCATAGATGGCGTAATGTCATTCCCTACAATTACTCATAGATGGCGTTATCAAAGACTACAGTAATTTATATTTTTGTAATTGTTTATTAAAACTTTTATAACATAAATATTTCACAAAATATAAGGCAAATGTTAGAATTACATTGCTGTAAAAATACATTACAAAAAATTTTAATAAATTCAAAATTACGTTTTCAAATCACATTCAAATATAATGTCTACAACACACTTCTATTAAAGGAACACATATCTAGAATAATAAATGTGAGAAAATATATGAAGTAAATTTTCTGGTTAAGAATGGACACAATAAAAGCTTTCATCGTTTACATAGTTTCATCGTTTACATAATTTAATCGTTTACATAGTTTCATCGTTTACATAGTTTCATCGTTTGTAAACGTTACCTGAACACTTGTATAATGCAAGTACATTAAATGTGGGACGGAACGGTCTCTGTACCGGTCTCTGTACCGGGACGAGCCACGGATGCTATTAATTTTATCTATTTGTATAACAAGTTATTATTAACATAAAATGTTATTACGGGCGGCGATAAGTGAACATATATCGTTTGAAAGTGCCTAACTATGAGAGATTATTAGACTAACCAATAATTGTAGTCAAGCTAAGATGACTAAAGCAAAATATATTTTGTCTTATTCATTTTGATATATATCAAATAATATATAGTTCGGAGGTGACATCTTTTGAATTTCAAATAATTTACTTGTTCTGTGAACTGTGCGCTGGCCGATTGAATTCACGGCTTCACAATATCGGCCATTTTGAATTCGAAGTAAAATAATAAACATTTTAGTCGCGTAATTACTACATGACTACATATAATGATACCTGCAAGTTAAAATCACTATTATTAAATATTTAGATATAATAGTTGTTGTAACCTAACAAGGTCACATAATAACAGTTGCACAGGCGGATACATAATAAACACATATAATAACAATTGGCAGGAACCTCATGTTTATGCCACCGCTGATGTCGGTAAAGAGGCTAATATGAATATTATTTCACAAAACACCCTCCCACCCAAACATTAGCCCATTACTATCAAGGTCAAAGGGACATTTATCCAATCAGAAATGACGACACCAGAACATATGCGCCATCTATTGAATTAAACAAAACTCGTCGTCAATCAAATGGTGGACTGTATGATGCGACCGTGGCTGCAGCCTTGTCGTGGCTACGTCTTATTTAATTACTTATTTAACCAAACTAAGAAAAAATAAGTTCTCAATAACTGCGAATATAGATATAATACGACAATGCTTCAATTACATATCATATGATATGAGTAATTTAAACATTTAAATTACTTGGAATTTAAATAAAGTAATGAAATTTCAAAATCATTTTTAACTTAATTTAATAGCAAAAACAACATTGAATATATTTGGCGTTAATTTTGTAGAAATACATTGTTCACAATTAAATGAAACTACGTGATGTAGTATTATTTTTACTTTCTTTAATTTCTTTACCATGAAATAGGTTTCGTTGAGTTACAATTGTTACAACAACGAAATAGGTTTCGTTGTGTTACAGCTGTTACAACATCTTCAGGTGGGCTATTAGCAAAGATAATAGCCCACCTGAAGATGTAATACAACGAAACCTAGGTCGTGGTAAAGAAATTAAAGAAAGTAGAAATAGTACTACATCACGTAGTTTCATTTACTTGTAAGCAAAAACAATTTTAATAAGTACATTGGGTAAATTATACTACGGATAAGTGTCACTATAGAACACTCTCTGTTCTGTGCATGTCACTAACGATTCAAAATCGGCGCAAATGAGGTAGTTTAATTATCTCAACTTCATTTTGTGAGGATCAGTTTGAATTTATTCCTCGTATCGAGCGGTCGTCTCTGAATTACTTTATTGAACTGTCTTTTATTTTACACGACCCACCCAAATGTCATCTTGTGTGATTTAAAAATGTATAAATTCTACCTCTGTTATAAGTACGAGTAAAAGAATAGCATTGGATAATTTCTTAAAATGAAATATTGTCATTTTAACAATTGTCACGTTAATTTTTGTAAAATCTTTGCAGATTATCTTATGAATATTAATAAACTTATTTTTAATGTACAAGTGTGATACATTTTAAAGAACACAAAATTGGGGAGGATATCTTAATATTTATAATAATCGGTAAAAACAAACGTGATATTAAATTTTATTTTGTGACATTTTCCCGACACCATTTTCATGACCTCAACCATTGTCGACGCTGCTAAGACGATTATGCCATGACCGATTTATGCGTCTTCGGCAATGAAAACATCAAGGCAGAAATAGTCGATTGAAAACAGAAGATATCTTAAGAAAAAACTTAAAATATTTTTAATGTTGTAATGCTCTCCTACATCACACAATTGTTATACTAATTCTTAACCCTCTGCATATATAGCTTGTTTTCCATAATCATTTACCTTGTCTTCGTATTTTTTATTATTTTAATATTGTGTTATCGTTTTAGTATAAAATGAGTAAAGTATTAGATATATACAAATATACCGACTCAATCAGGATCACACTGATATTCTAGTTGGCCACATAAGAAAACACAAGTATTCAACAATAGCTCTGCCGCAACACACTTCAATTTTTAATATAAAATATTATAAAACATTCTTGAATTACCTTATGATTTCGTGTCTTACTTTTAAAACTGTTTACATTTAGAAAACTTTTCACTTCCTAATCGCTCTTCCACTGTGTTAAAAACAAAAGTATTTATGATGTAAAATCAGATATTATATTAATAAATATTAAATTATTTTGAGAGAGTGACGAAACAATCAGGGCCGTCTTAGACTATGTCGGGGCCCTTGGGCGCACAAGAATTTAGGGCCCTTTTGGAATATAAAGAAAGCGAACTATACAAATTATTTTCACTATGATCTGCTTTATTATGGGTAATCAAATATATTATTATAATACAATATGTCATTAATGTTATTAGTGCTGCTGATTACGATAATAGTTTCTTTCGAGATTTCTGTTGAGCAAAATCTTCTATTAAATCCTCGAACTCAATTTTCTGAAGAATACCACTTTCTATGCTCATAATTGACAAATTACTTAGTCGTTCTTGTAACATTGTTGTTCGTAATTCATTTTTTATTCTCTTAAGCTGCGAAAATGAACGCTCCCCACTACAATTGGTAACCATTAGGCAAAGGAATATTCTTGTAGCAACTTCAACATTTGGAAAAGTTTCTTCTAATTTATCAGACTTTATTAAGTTATGTAAGACTGATATATTTAAATCCGCTGATTGCTTTGCTATATTTTTTAAAATATTGGCTTAAATGAAAACATTCTGTTTTGAGCCTATATACATTAATGTCTTCATGATAAAATTCTGAAAATTCGTTGCATTCTTTGGTCAATTCGTCAGATTCGATTGTTGTTAATTGACAAAGAAAACTAAATCGATTATCAATTTCTTGGTATGCTGACGAACGTTTTTTTAAATGTGTAATTAATGTGTCAATTATGGGAATGTATCTACACGAAACTTTTCATTGCATCTCAACTGGAGAGTCTCCGATGATCCTTCAAAAAAAGTGAGGCGTGAGCTGCGAATTCTTTTTCTTTCAAATTTATCTTTGTAATCAGCATCTGGATTTTTTTCTTTAGCAGCCGTTTCATACTGATCAAAATTATTGCGTGCTTTATTGACATAACTGATCAGAGATTCATAAAGTTTTGTTACAACGTCCATAATCATAGTACTATTCTGTAAACAGACTTATTTTATTCATAATTCCCAAAATATCATTTCATATTTCCGTTAGAAGAGCAATCCCAAATTTTTCCATTTTTTTTGCTAGGCTTTGGGCGTCGTTTCTAATGTCTCCTGGTTGACTGATATCACTTGCGATGAAGGACAATGCTTCAGAAATATTTAAATAACCATTTCGGAAAGCATTAATAGCATTGGTATGTGCGGACCATCTGGTTTCCGAAAGATACTTCAGGACACTATTTACACCTAAATGCTCTGTCAACATTTTCCATCGTTTGGTCGAAGCTGAGAAAAAATTGTACAATTTTTGTACAAATCGAAAGAATGCTACTGCTTCAGTAATACACTCAACAGCTTGAACACCCACTAAATTTAGCGAATGTGCCGAACATGGAACGTAAATTGCATATTCGCATATTCCTTTTATTCTAGACTGGACACCAGAGTACTTTCCAGACATATTTGAAGCATTGTCGTAGCTCTGCTCGCGCCAATCTTTTATGGGGACCTCAAGGCTTTCAAAAAAGTTTAAAATGATATCTGCTATATATTTTGCATTATGTCCATTCATAGGCAAAAATTGCAAAAATCTGTCAATAGGCTGTCCGTCTTTTACGTATCTAACGATGAAAGTGAGCTGATCAACGTAGGACAGATCCGACGTAGAATCTACGCTAATAGAGTAGTATTTTGCTGATTTAAGTTCTTTGACAATTGTTTTTAAAACTCGCTGTTCCATTAAATTAATGAATTCATTATAAATATTTGCAGATAAATATGATATATTTCCTTTTCCACGATTTCCGCAGTTTTGTATGTGATCAGCAAGAAAAGGATCAAATTCACTAATCAGTTCTAAGCATCCCAAATAATTCCCAACATTTTGCGATCCCAATGTCCCACTATCACCACGAAAAGCAAGACCTCTTGAAGTTAAAAATTTAACTACTGCAACGATCCTCCTAAGGACATTTTTCCAATAGCTAATTTCTGTATTATATTGGGACAACAACTCACTATCAATTCGTCTAGTAGTTTTCATTCTTGTAACATAATTCATCATAGATTTCCTGTGTTACAAACTGTTCTCATGATCCATCAATAAGTTACTTACATGCTTCCAATCCTTATATCCACTTGGAGAACTCAAATTATGTCCAGTACCATTAGTGGTATTAAGTAGACGGCAGCAATAACAATACACAGATTTCTTTACTGGGGAATAAAGGAGCCATTTTCTGTCCAAAGACTAACCATTCGTCAATTTAAGAATAAAAATATTTTTTGTCAAGTATCTAGTTTTTGTTTTACCACTTGAATCTGGAAAACTTGTAGAAGTTTCGGAGAAGTCGCAATGTTTATTTTGGAAAAACTCTGACCCTTTTCGAATCCAAATATTACGGACTTCTTCCGTTAAAATGTCGTCACAGTACTTACCAGGGTCATGAGATACAGATACATTCTCCTAGTTTTCAATTATTAACTCACAGTTGCTTGAAGTCGAGGGTTCAGCATTTGATGTATGTTTGTCATTTTCGTCACACGTAATAACCTCTTTTTCCTGGTGATATTCAGAGGTATTTTTGTCTTGAGGTGATGATGATGAAGAATTCCCCAACTTATTTGTTTCTTCCACCGTAAAAAACGAAGTAAGCTTAGGAAGTTTTACCGTGATTTCTTTTTGAACTATAACTTTTTTCTCTTTTGTGAACCATTTAATTATGTTCTTTTCGACATAATGAAATAATATTTAAACGAGCAAATCGAAACTTCTATTAATCTTACCCAAATTATATTAAACGAAATTAAATCACGTTACGTCTCTCCGACTGAAAGTTTATACATCATCCAGGGATTCCGCTAATTATAGACAAAGTCGACATTTATTTATGGCCGCTTGACTTTGGCATCTGAATGGTTTGCATGAATGATCGCTAGTATCCAATGTTAGGTTGGTATGAAGAAAAGTATTAGACGTATCAAGTTATTTTAAATGTGACTTCTGTCTGCTGACTTTATTATGTCGAACTTTAGTTGCTGCAAGTACCCGACATATACAGATATTTAAGAAAGTGGTGTTGACTAAATAAAATAAGTGCATATTTAAATTGTTTTTCGTTCGGACAATTTCGAGTAAATACTAAACTACCGCGCGAAAATCTATATCTTTATTCTTTCCTTCCTTTGAATGGCTATGCGAAAAATTAAAACATTATTGTAATTTATATTACAATGTAAAATGACCCGAATAATTTTACCTGTTACTAATAATGACCTTATAAAATATAGTGATTTGCATTTATTAAATTTCGCGCTAGATGGCAATAGAGAAAATTATGCTGAAATGAATACAATTATTTTAATTACTAGCTATCACTCGCTGTTCGCTCACGTAAAAATGTAAATTCGTATATCGAGACAAAATATTTAGTTTGCGGAAAAATAAATATTCATTTACTTTGACCGTAGGAGAAAAGTAAATTTGTTATTCGCGGACTATTAAAACAGACTATAAAGCGATAGCGTCTTGCTAAATGGGTATCAGAATGACCTTGAACTATTTAATTATTTACGCCAATTTAAAGTTCTGAGTATACAAAATGTTCACCAACTTTTAAATTTTGTTCGTCAGATAAACTACGTATGCTTTTTGATTTTAAATTGAAATATTGGATAATCGTAAATGTACAGAAACCTTTGCAATTGGTTATGATAAGAACAAATTGGACAACCCAAAACCAACCCAATCTTTAAATGCCTATAAGCGCCATCTATCGGGAAATAAAACAGATTTGGATTGTTCTTTAAGATACTTTAATATTTAACGGCTGCAACACTATATATTGGGAAACAAAAGCTCATTTTTTGATTATTATAAGCATAGATAAAGAACAAGATATGTTGACACGTTCCATACACCCATATCAGAAAAGAGGACGAAATTTTGCACAGAACCCATGCGTCTAGGTAAACGGCCTATAGATGGCACTGTACAGAGAGTATGTAATCTGTAGATGGCGTCATAATAGAATCCATATTTATTAAATAATTAAAATACTGAAAAAATGCATTAAAGAAATGCTTTTATTTTCATAATTTTATTAACACTATTAAATAATTTTGACATTTCAAAAATGCAATGTTAGTGCTGTTTCAATTATTAATATTTATTTTTTGATAACATTATTTTTGAGTTGAAAATAAGGAAGGATTTATTGATTATATTTAATTAGTATACATTACCTTGGATGTTCCTTTATAGAAACAACTGCCGTCATTACCATGATCTAATGTCCGCTTGTTCCATATATTGCTGGTCCCCTGCCTCCACTGCGCGTGAACTAGTACTTTGTTGACCTCTTCTCAACTCTAGTTTTATTATAATATCTTCGATCGGAGTTGGCAAATTTTGATTCGACTTTGCATTTAAATATAACAATTTCCTAGAAAAATAGTTTTGAAATCTTGAATTATGAAATATTTCCCCCAATCTTTCTAATTATGGTCATTCCTTAGTATATTATCTATGGTCATTCCACTCGATTGCCCCCTCTTCTCGGCTACGCATGTGTTATTCGATTGCTGCTGCAAAACAAAAACAATAGATAGGTTAACATTTCCGGTTATAAATTGTTTTTTATTATTTGTGGTTCAACTCTACATGGAAAGACGGAATTTTAATTTGCTAAAAAATGTTTAATTTGTTATAACTCAACAAAACAAAACTACTCAGCAAAATAACATTTTAATTTTAGTAATCACGGTGAAATAACTGCGTTCCTTGCGTCTGTGTAATTAACTGCATATTATATTCCATATACCATATATTAGATTGCCAAAAAATAATACGGCAGACAATACTATAAAGAGCTTCGCATTTTGGTAATGTGAGCAATGCAAGTCTTGGTGTTTTTCTTTAGATTGATCTGGATGTTATACATAATAGGATTATGACAGAAATTTTTAAAGAAAAAAAAATCGACTTCTACCAGACAGCTTACAGGAAACAATACTGAAAAGAAGATCAACTGTTTTATCTTTGCCAGTCTATTATTTATGGTTTACAGGATAGACCATATAAAAAGACTACCGTGGCCTTCCTCGATATGGCCTTAGTTTTTGATATTATCTGGAGAAGAAAACTTGTACAAATAGCTCATGAAATGGAGTCTCAAGGCAATGCCTTAATTTGGATTTCAGACTTCCTCAAAAAAAAAGAAAGATCAAAGTGCGCTTTAATTGTGTCTACTCACGAGAAAGAAAAATGTTGGATGGTGTACTACAGGATTCAGTGTACGGAGGCCAATGTTGTTTCTTTTCTATGTTAATAATATCCACCAACACCTTTACAAAAACAAAAACTTGCCCGTTATACGGATGAAATTGCCATTTGGCACTTTGATGTTCGTCTGAAGCAGTTCGAAAGATGCCTTAACTGCTCATTAAAGGGAATCTTAGAATGGTCGAATTCCCTAAAGTGAAAATTAATTCACTTAAAACATTGTTCAGCGTCTTTGTAACGGATGGAAACCACAAACATCTTTTTTCATCGAATATAGTCCTGAATAATCAACCAATAACAAAGTTCTGACTTTATCTATTTATAACCCAGTCTATTCAGTACTCACTCCACAGGCAGAACTTCCTTAAAAACTACTTATACCACATTCATTCGCCTATCATGAAATATGCTTCACCTATTTGGTCTCCCGCTTCGAAATTGGAACTAGAAAAGATTGATAACATACAGGCTAGAGCAGCAAAAATAATCATTGGTGCAGTCTCTTCCACAAATTACACTAAATCACAGCAAGAATGTGATCTACAGCTTCTTGAAAATAGAAGATAATACAATGTCATTAAATTCACAAGCAAGATTAAAAGTCATGAAAAAGATACTTTTAAATTGACGAAAGAACTTTTCAAAAATGGAGCGAAAGTGTAAGACTTAAACAACCTTCTGTACTATAATACAACCAAACAATCAGACAAGAGATTGGTCTTAATTACCACATACATATGGCCTTAGAGGAGCCAATGAGGAAGTAGAGAAAGTATTCTCTACTTCCAAAAAATAGCAAAATAGTAACTCTTCTTGAGGTGATCTGTGCACTTCTTGTTCCAAAAAGGAATTATTTTAACATCAAAGCTAAAGGAATAAGGACCATTGAATCGTATTAAAGTGAGGACTTTGTTTGTGCTTACACTGATGGATCTTCGGTCGAGACTCTAGAAAATGGTGGTATCAATTTTATTTTTTCAGATAGTAGTAGAAAACACCTTAAATTTGGTATAGGTAAAATGGCCTCAAACTACACCTGCGGCTCTAAAACTGTTGCGGCTTCAAACCATTGAAAAGAGACATTCAGGGCAAATATTTAATATACACAGTACCCTAAGCCAAATTCTTGACGTGAACGAAAAATATAATTTGCCATGAAACCCGGCGCATGTTAGTATTTATAGAAATGAGGCCGCTGATGCATTGACACAGGAAGCAAGATTAATTAAATAATGAATTATTTTCTCAAGTCACTATCAGTTATATAGACTTATTAGTAGTCAAAATTTAATGGCCGGATGGGCAAATTGAAATATCAGATCTGCGAATTAAACGCAAGTAGAACACTTGCAAATAACCTAACACGGATACCGCGAACAAAATCAAATATCCTCCACGACCCTTTAAATTGTATCTCTGGAATCAAATTAACAAAGCGAACATTAATAAACACCTGGGAAAGCCATCAGTAATTCAAACATCAAAAAATATAAAATTCTGTCTGCACATCTTCGAAATTACTGGGGAAAAATAATGAAAAACAGTGTTTGAAGGTTTGACTGAAGATTATGGCGATGTCCTAGATCCTATATTTTTTGGAAAGACGGGCGTCTTGCTGTGAAAGTTGTAGTCCATTACAACATATCTACATTGTGAAAAATTAATATTTATAAATATTCTAACAGAAATACGTTCATATGTTTATAAGTGCGGAAATGTGTACGGAACCGACTGTGAGTTTTACTCGTGCTTAACAGGTTTTTTTATACATAAATGTGATTTAAAATCGAGTCGGCCTTAATGTTACGTACCTATTTAACTTATTATTAAAAATGCGTGGCAATACGTCATTCTAAATATTTTAAATTTATTTTCTTAAATTTTAAGTTTACTTTCATTATATTAGGAAAATATTTAAATCTTACAGCAGGTTAACAACAGTTAAACTTATTATTTTAATGTTTTATCGAAATCACAGTTATACTGATATGACAAGATTTAATAAACGCAACGTCTCACCAGAAGCTAGCATATTTAAAAAGTTTGCTTTTCGAAAACTACCTTATCTATCATCGATTGTTTTTCGGTAACTGTAAAATATATATATATATATATATATATATATATATATATATATATATATATATATTTACATCATATATAAGGACGCAATTAGCACAGTGAATATGAAAAAACACTAACAGCCTAATTCTATATTCGCCTCGCAGTCAATAGTCATGGCTCTACCGCACAGTGTCGATTTTGGGTACTTACTTGTCCACAATTCTATTTATCAAGTATTAATTATATCAATATTAATAATTATATCACTTACTGCTAATTCTACTAACTCTCTAAACTTCTACTTCTCTAAATTAATTCTCGTAATTCTACTTCTCTAAACTAATTGGACTGCGCTAATCACACCGCTAAACTTTTTTTATATGTGCTGTAACCAGAACTACGATCATCACCCCGTTTAGAAACTATCATTACGGAACTATTATCGGACACGCCACTGGCGATTAGAAGTTCTTGTGCTTTCAATAAACTTTGAGCAGGGCCAAAAGTTTCTTTATTATCCAATAATGCATTACATTCATCTTTGATTTCTCCAAGCAGTATTTATTTTTTATTTATCAAACTTTATTGGTATACACAAATTTACGAAGTAAAACATACTAGCTTAATATAAAACGTACCTATCTCCATGAGACCAGAATACTTCCATCATTTCTCAAGCTTAATTGTAATCGAATTTTTCGACTTGTGTGACTTTATTCTATCGCTATTCACTGCTTAAATACTGAATTTACTAAATATATGTTGAAGGACCGCCTCGAAACGATCCTTCTTCATGCGATGTAAATGGGGGTCCACTATAATGGATCTCATTTAATTTTAGCTTACCATAATGAAATAATCTCAGAAAATGTATAAAAAAAGGTCAGCAGGTGGCTTACCCAAAACCGAAAGACATGACAAGTGGTCCAAGAGACAAAAAAGTTCTATAAATTGAATAATCAAACCAAACACTTTTTAAGCATATAAAAGGTCAGCGGGGAGGGGGGGGGGGGTGGGTACCCATAACCAAAAAACATGGCGAGTAGTCCACAATACAAAAAATTTGGGGGCCTCTGATATAGAGCATCAAACATAAAAAATCAAAAATCTTTAAAAACCCTCGATAAAAACCAATTCCCTAAAAAAATTAAAAAACGTATGCAAACTTATCTGAAACGTATTCATTTTGAAATACTCGTGCAAATGTTAGAAACTTAGAAGTTTTTAACATAACTTTTTAACATAAATTTTAGTAAATTTTTTAACATAAAAGTTAGAAACTTAGAAGAAGCTTAAATTTTTTAACATAAAAGTTAGAAACTTAGAAGAAGCTTAGAACATAACTTTAAAAGTACGCCAACTTCCAAATATTTGTGTTATTTAAGTCATCCATTATTTTCCGATTATTCAAACACTTCGCTGCTACATAAATGATTTTTAAACGCCTCAGAGCAAAATGCACACGAATGAAGGGCATCATTTCGTACAAATTAATTCATATAATAATTTCATATAATCATTTCATACCCTTATATAAAATCTCTGGATTCAATAAATTAATTAGAAGTAAAACAATTAGCGTTTCTTGAACTCGAAACGGACAGTGCACTACGAGTCACTGGAAGTAACTGATAGTGAAGTAGTCGTTGGACCTCTTTTTCGTATGACTGATTGTGAAGTAGCCGTTGGACCTCTTTTTCGTCAATTACAGCTTGTATTCGTCTAGGCTAATTTCTCAGTGACATTTGAAGTTTTTTTATTTATTTCCAGTTCTTTTTCAACGAATTTTTATTTTTAATTACTAAATTTTTTACGGACTTCTGTAAACGTCTATTCAATTCCTTCAATAGATGTTCATTTACATTCAAATCTGATTATTGCGGAGAAAATCCAAATATATTTTGTACATTGTTCCTCAACCAAGCCATTAATTTTATTGATTTATATTTTAGGTTTGTATTGCAATAAAATCCAATCTTTTTCAAGTTTTAAACGACGAACACACTTAAATAAATTATGGCGCAAAATCACAAGGTACAGCGAAGCATTCATGGTTTCTTCAATTAACATTAGTTCTCCAACTTCTGAAGCAGCCACAGGCTCTATCCATAATTCCACCTCCAAACCATAATTCCACCTCCTCCCTCTTTACAGTTGGAATTGTATGTCCTTTTCATTGATGTTCATTTACTTTGCGCGAGACTTTACACTTTGGGTCACTTTCGAAAACGTTAAATTTACTCTCGTTTAATATTTTTGGAAGTGACAGAAAATTTAAACGCTTTTTTCTGATGGAGGAATAAATTATTTTTTCTTTGAGATTCGTGCATGAACACCACGTTTCCGTAAAATTTTACGTACATTTTCAGAATGTACCAACTTTTTTAAATCAATTGCAAGGTCAGTAGATGCACGTCTTGTAGATTTTTTTCTTATTAAAGCACTAATATCACGATCGTATAGTGTTCTTGGCCTACCTGATCCATGCTCATTTAACAATGTCCCTGTTGATTTATTTTTATAATTAACTGTACTGTCGAACGCTTTTTCTTCACTACTTTAGTAACTTCACCACGAGATTTTTTCTCTTGTCTTAATTTTACTATTAAATTTCTTAGATCTGTACTAATTTCTTACATTTTTTTCTTTCATACTGGATTGAAATGTTTAGTATATACCATAAAATTAATTTGGTATATTAAGTAAATACTCTTCCAACAAACAATAGCAAGTGACAACTGATAAACCTCAGTGCAAGGAAATGTGACAAAGCGACGCATCGAGCAGAAATATGACTCTTTATTGACTGTACGAAAACTTTTGTGACGCAATTTTTTCTTTTTCTGTCTTACAAATTTGATTACATGTAACTTGTAGTGTTTTCAAAAAATATAATATTTGCCATAATTTTGTTTGGCAATACTTGTATTTATATAATATAAATATTTATTGATGAAACATTCATTCGGTTAGGTGTACAAAGGTTTTGTGACTGACTGTATATTCAGAGACACGTATAACATAAAAGTCATACTTAATAGTTATTATTTATTGCTGAACAAATGACCAAAAATCAATCAAATCATCAAAGAATTCAGTATCGACACTATTATTGAGGTGGTAGTTCAGCCCCTGAACAAACTTGCGATTGCAGGATAAGTCGCAGATGTATAATCTGAATGACAAGAATTAGTAACTTGTTGTGAAGCGACAGTCTGTGCTTCTGAATAAGAAACTGTTCCATCTATACGAAGTAAATAAAAAATACCATACTATAGCGTGTTTTGCGTACTTCTTCTTTACCAGCGGGGATGCAAGAAAGTTTTGAAAATCTGGATCGCCATTATTTTGTTGCTGCGTTCAGCTTTCAGACGATTTTTGCGATACACACAATTTTTACTTCAACAGAGCTAGAAATGTAAAATTTATTTTTCGTTCGTTTAATAGTTGTTTCGACTTCTTCATGTTTTGCTATTCAAATTTGTTTGACTCTGAGACTGTTTACACCGCTTGTATACAAGTGCAAGATTTAGTAATGATTAATCAAGTTATAGTCCCTAATTTAAGCAAATAAACTGATAAACGAACACCCTAGTCACGATGAAAGACATACGTGTGTAAGAATCAGAATGCAAATTCAACATTCATTTTATCTTCATTAGGGTCCCGCGCCTTAAGAGGGGAAAAAATGGAGCCCTGATAAGACCAATCACGTGCCCGGCAATCTTTAGGTATAGACTTGAAATTTGACATCGTAATAAAACACGTTAGCCCGTATAGTTTTCAATAGTCAACCATCAAATAATATATTTGCAAGAAAATGTTAAATGATCAAGTGAAATACTCGATTTTTCTTATAATTTTGAATAACACCTATCTCCAAAAATGTGTTGAAAAGTATGCAAAAAATATATCCTGCTCCTTTTCGCTAAATTTTCGAAGCTACTAAATATAAAATTATAAAAATAACAGCTATAATTTTTCTACAAACTCATTTGAAGTTTATAGGAAAACTATGGTGATGATTGTAGATCTCGCAGTTTTTGACAAATTCACACTGAACATATTATTGGTATTTATAAATAGTTTAACAAAATTACTATGTACCCATAGTTTTTAAATTTTACATGTATATCGGGTATATTTACTCAGACTTTTGGAGATAAATAGGAAAAAGGAAGACATCGATATCCCGAGGTGTCGATACTTTTTTCTGAATATGTGTATTTTTCCAAGTTACGCAATATGGATGGAATATTTCAAACCCATACTTATTATATACACAATAAAAGAATTAAAGAAGAATTTAGTTAATGAAAATAACACACAGACAAACGATTAGAGAAAGGCGAATGAACTTGAATAAAGTAGTATTCTCTTCCTCTGTACATTTTGCTTGGGTTTAGCCAAGTTTAAAACTAAGAAAACGTCATGGTCCGGAATAAACGAACAACGTCTATTTTGAAACCAAAAACAATATTAACTGTCTCCAATATGATAATACTTGGTAGTAATGGTAACATTCAGTTGCAATTCCATAGGAGTTTCTGGAATGTTATATTAAGGAGAAAATTTTCAGACATTTTCATTCCGATACCTGCTCTAAAACACTATGAGTAAAGGTTAAAATTTATCGATTTCAGTAGTATTGCTATAAAAAAAATGCTTTCGATAACAAAAGGCATATACATATATTTTTTCCGTCTCCTTAATCTTATTTTCTCCCATAACATGACGTTGAAAATCTGTACCAAAAATTTTCAGAATGTTATATTAAAGACAAAATTTTGAGAGATATTCCATACAATACCTGTTATAAAATACTAATGTGAATAAAAGTATCGACTACAAATTAACGAACACAAAAGTATCGGTATCGAAAAAAATGTACTTGATACTGAAAGGTATAAATATTTTTTTCGGGTCCCTACTCTTTTATAACGTTGATAGGCTCTAAAAATACTGCGCTCTATTTAAGCCAATGCAGTGTGCTATTTTTTGAATTAAGTATTCATTACATTATACTTTTATTATCAATCATGAAGAAGTTTGTGGAGATAAAAACACAAATTCATGGAACTAAAAATTATTGAAGAGGAATCATAAAACGTTCTTGAAATTAATGTTAACACTATTAAATTAATAATTATGATAATTATTGATATACTCGCTCTGTCATTACACTTTCTGTTATCTTTGATATAGAACTTGTAAAAACGTCAGTAGCCATTTCTTCTTTTGTAATTATCTGTATAATTTTTTAAGTGATGGTAATAAAAAAAATGCCCGTGTAGTGCATTATAAAGGGTATTTGACCTTCAGCTGACAATGGTTTAACTCCCAGTCTGGGAAAAACCCGCCCCTTGAAGTCGTCAGCCAGCCAAGGAGCGGTAAAAACCCAGACCCTTACTTGGGCCGGTGAGTGGCACCGAGTCCACCCGCCCAACCACAGCCTAGTTAGGCCCGGTCTAAGACCCTAAAATTATATTATTGATATACTCGCTCTGTCATTGCACTTTCTGTTATCTCTGATATAGTACGGGTAAAATATCAGTAAACATTTTTTCTTTTGTAATTATCTACATTACTTTTTAAGTGATGGTAATTACTAAAGAAAAGCCATTAAAGAACAACATTGCACGCTCATATTAATAGGTAATGTTTACAATGTTACGCACGGATACGATACTAAAAACAATTTTTATTGATAATTGAGTGACCTCTTTTCTTTTGAAATATCGATTTCATTATCTTTTTATAGAATAGCGATGGCTAATAGTGAAATGGCAAATAACAACCCGCGTTTTCGTCCATATGAATGGTGAATATCAACTTGTACTTATGTGGTAAATATATCTAACCATCTTTCGTCATATTATGTAAACTATAATATGAAGTAAGGTTTGACCCGTCTCACAAAAAGTACAGTTTTATAATATTAATACTATCAAAATAGTTTCTTTTCGAGATCGACGCCTATTTATAAAACGGACAAATCGGTGACTACTGTGGAAAATAGTCACTTTTTAATAGCAGTTTAATAGGTTCGTCGTCATTTAGCGAGCACTTCGGACGTTCTAGAAGAATTGGCACGCAGCGCAGCGGCGGCGGCGATGCAAGCAAGTTGACCCCGCATATGCAGCAAGTTAACCCCGCATATGCAAGCAAGTTAACCCCGCATATGCAAGCAAGTTAACCCCGCATATGCAGAAATGCAGGCGATTTTCTATCTGCGTCTATCACGTTTGCTGCTTCACTTGCAGTGTGTTTCTTTACTTAGCCGCGACAATCCTTTCTAAAATAAATGGTTTCTCTCGCCGTGTTTAAATAGTAAGAAAGCTAATTTTTTTTCAATCGATTGTGAGGTATACCATTACATCATTTCTTCATGGGTTGAGACGGTGTATCGATAGTGTATCAAAATATTTATGCGCACACGTGAACTGCGTCATCAATATACTATGTTCTTCTATGTGAATCATATAGTTAATGTAACATGTTTTCGCTAAGTCAAAACGCTTCAAAAATACTACGGAACAGACAGAGGTGTGAGGACAGAGAGCTTCAACAGGAAGTAAGGTGAAAGACAGGAGAAAAGAAAGAGAGATGCTAGATTAACGGATATATCAATAGACTAACAATGACATAAGCAAAGAGAAGGAAACTAAAAAAAACACTTCCAGTGTGCATCACGCACTCTTTTCTACGTAATAAAAACTTAATTATTGGACCAAGAATTTTTTTAAAAGAAATATCTTCACCTCCGTTTTCAAGAAATAAAACCTTTTTATTACACATGGCCAAAGCGAAGTATTTGAACATATTACTGCTAATTTCTTTACTTTCTATAATTAATTATTACTGCAACATCTTTTGTTGTATGTATTGTAAACATTTCAACGGCGTAATTTGTATTTTTACATACTGTTGCCGTTGTTAAAATCATTATTAAAATCACCATTCAGTTACCAATTTATAATGTTTTTTTTCATTTTATAACGGTTTTTAGTTATTAATTCTATGCTTTAGTCTAGTACAGTGTTGTGTGACTCGAATCTTGTAACATTGTCAACACTCAGAACAATCTACTTATAATATAATTAGTATTATATATGTACCTATATGGAACCTATTTTTATATTTTATTTTATAGTACTTACAAATAACAAAAAGAAATACATACATACACACACACACACCCACACACACACACACACATATATATATATATATATATATATATATATATATATATATATGTATATATATATATATATATATATACGTATTATATAGTTTGCGATAATCTATAAAATGTCAACTCTATGTCAATAGGATTGATAGTGTTTTAATAAACCCTAAAAAACGAACAAAACTTTCCTCTTTATTATGTTAATAATATGTGACTTCTACGTCAACGGTCTATGAACAAAATGCCTGTGACAGATAGATGGATGGACAGACACTATTCTGGTATGAAATGGTGAAAATTACATGTTTTAATGATTACACAGTAGTTGTATTTTTGTTATGATTTTATTAACGTCGACAGAGATAAAGATTTTATGTTCACATTACAAAAAGGCGTAAGCGGAATGTTTCTGCAGATACCGATTTAAAGTTGATGAAACAATGTTTTGGTCAGTGTTGCGAAATAAGCAAATAAAGATCTTAAAGTTATAACCGAACTATATAAGTATTCAATAGTGTATATATAGTAGTTACATTCAAAATGTATGCACATCGACGCGGCCTTGGTCCATGGATTTTTTTAAGTTTTTACCTTCACAATATACAACATATCTACCAAAAATTATTGTAAACCACCAGCTACGATCGCAGCAGCAGTTACGATTAACGACCGAAACCACAATACCAATTATGGTCGTTAATGATCTTAATTCTATTGACGTAAATGTTATGCCCCGAATTTCGACGATAATTACCAATTTGAATAGTGACAACCTATTATGTTTGAGAGGCTAATTTATAATAAAAATAATAATTCTATGAAATCTATTCAATATATTTCAGTTATTGCATTATCATTTTTGTTGCTCTATGCTCTAGACACTAGGTCTATGTAGCACATGGTCAGTCAGGTAAAATTAAGTTTTTTTGGATAGATAACATTTGATACTTCACTGTTAAGAGAAATTAAAAGGTTTTGAAAGTAAATAAATGTGCATTTTAATGATATTCGGTACGATTTATTCGCGCATCGAACATTTGTGATGATAAGAATTATGCTGAATTATATTTTTGTTAATTAAAAATCAGCGCAGGAAAGGTAAAATACGTATCATGAAAGGTAAAATACGTATCATGAAAGGTAAAATACGTATCAAAAAATCTTAATCAAATAATTTTAAAACGCTTATCGTGGTTTTAGAAACAAATATTTTGACACTATTTTTCTACCCTAAAATATACCCCTACGAAACCGGGGCGGGTGGCTAATTCTTTATAATTCTATGAAGTTATGATCAGATACGAAAAGGGAAGTGCAAATAGTTAATATGTTATTTAGGTTAATATGTCAAAAAAAATCTATCAATGGAAGTTTATTAAAGCGCGTGTTCAAAAATATTTCCAAAAAAAATGTGGATAATTACAAATATCCTCCACCCTAAAGGTACACTCGTTTAAAAAAATCTGAAAAGAATCAAATACAAAATTTATTTATCATCACATTTTGTTATCTACTTGTCTTGTAATATAAATAAATACACTTTTATTTTGATTGACTGGGCGAGATAGCCTCTAGCCATAATTTGGGCTGATGCACATATAATCGAAATAAATATAAGTATGTTTCTGAAGCAACTTAAGAATAACTCAGATTTTTTCGGGCGGAAATAACGTTCAGTAAAGTCTATAATTTGCTTATGCAGTTTCCTGTATTTGAAAGCACCGACTTACTACAGAATTTCATGAGTATATGTGTTAATATACACATATATACTAGAATTTATTTCTTGTCTATTTTTATAAAGTTTAAACACTAATAACAATTTTATTTGAAAGTATATAGAAGGGAGGTGGTCTTTTATAAATATGGTGATGATATGACGATGAGATTCCGAAACGAAAAATGGAACTACTTAAAGAATTTTAGTAAACCAGCCATGATTCAAAATATTTGCTACTGCAAGTTGTTACTGTGCAAAATAACTACATCATCGACCAGGTCAGGGTCCGATGATGAGTTCGGGATATGAACAATGTAACTCCTTGACGAATGGACGTAAATCAACCGTGATTCAATATATTCACTATTGGTAGTAGTTACTTTGCAAAATAACTACACTATCGACCAGGTCAGGGTCTGATGGTGAGTTCTGGAGATGAACAATGTAACTCCTTAACGGATGATAGAAAATCAGCATTGATTCAAGATATTTACTACTGGCAACTGTTACTTCGCAAAATAACTACACCATCGACCAGGTTAGGGCCTACTGGTAAGTTCTGGAGATGAACAATGTCATTCCTTAACCGATGGTAGTAAATGAACTGTGATTCAAGATATTTGTTATGGGTAGTTGTTACTTTGCAAAATAAATACACCCTCGATCAGACTAAACTCTGAGGGTGAGTTCTGGAGATGAACAATGTAACTCATTAATGGATGGTAGTAAATCAACAGTTATTCGATACGTTTGCTACTTTCCTCTTCCTCTATCTCTCTCTCTCTCTCTCTTTCTCGCCACATGCTACAATGCCGGAGCCGTCGGTTGTGGCAGGCACGTCCCAACTGTCGATGAAGTTTTTCTTCAACCGAGCGTAGATTATTCGCATTCTTTTTTTGGTATATACCTACAATATTTTTATGAAAATCTAAATTATGACCAAAGCACTAGTGATAACAAGAAAATAATGATTGAAATAAATTCCTGGTATTACAATAGTTTAAAAATGTCACATTCGTTTTTTTCCCATTTAACATGATGAGTTTGTATGAATGCCGTAGACCGCTCGCGTAAACTTTGCTTATACGTACCGGTAATAATTGGATGCAAATCAAATTGCGCTTGATCGTTTTTTTAAAGAATACAACTGAAAACAAAAATATTGCGCTTACATATTATATAAATAATGCCAATATAATAATAAACAGAGGCGTCCTTTCTTTTATTATACATAATATCTGAAGTAAATCATATACGACCGACAAGCGACGATGACAACGCCGGTATTTGACATTTGATAAATGTCTCGCACAAAGTTCAGAAGTCCAACACATAGATAATATACTAAGTCCAACAGTTTTACAGAACGCTTTGTTATCAAACAGTGCACAGAATATATATATGTAAAACAGTGTTTATGATTATAAACAACATTTACCCTGTATGTTACAAGCTACCCACCCATATAGTAATGTATACCGTATCTGTTCTGTGATAATGTATTATAGTTGACCAGTATGTGACTGAACTTCACAATGAGCAAGTCGTTTTATATACTGACACTCTTAATTTGCTTTGCCTCTTTAGTTAGTGTTTGTTTTTCTAAAAAATATGCTTACGCCACTTGGTATAATGGAGAAGTAAACGTCAATTTTGGACATGAAATAAATTTAGATAAAAAAGACGAGCACATCGCTGAAGCCATCTACGCAAATAAAATAAACGAAACAGGGTAAGAAAGCCGAAAATATTCTTGTGGAATATTTTTTCAAAACACATTTAGTTGAAACATTAGATATATGCTCTTTTTTACTTTTCAAACGTTGAGATTACTAGTTGGAATTGTAATTATCACTTTTCATTGCTTGTAAAGTATTAAAGAGTGCAATAACACTTGGGT
The DNA here is from genome assembly GCA_039881145.1 of Druceiella hillmani. Lineage (NCBI taxonomy): Eukaryota > Metazoa > Arthropoda > Insecta > Lepidoptera > Hepialidae > Druceiella > Druceiella hillmani. The sequence continues at coordinate 12,591,267 of JAYKKI010000061.1, forward strand.
CCCTATATTATAAAAAAGATGTCTCATAGCAACACAAAGACGCATCTTAAATTAACAATCAGCTATCATTAAACATAGAAGTAACTCTATTAAATTACAAAACACACACATGTTAGGAATGCCTTAGTGTTTCTGATTAATATTGGTTTTTTTTACATCTTCTAATATATTTACATAGAGACTATTCATTTCCTCAATATCACCACCAAAAATGAATAAGTGACATCCCTCATTTCATTTAGGACATAATTTTAAAATGAACAATGTTAATTTTATATATTATTGCTAAAGTATCCATTACCTAAAATTCTTACTGTTTTATATGTTAAATAAAATTTGAGGTAATGTACAGTTTCGTTGATAAGAGAAAGCACAAATGAAAAATGTACATAATGTTTTCTATTTAATTGTGGAATAGCACATTGAGACAGGAATTATAAAACATGTAGGCAAGTGGAAAGTTAGTATTTAATGTGTACGGAGTTGAGTCTTTGTTTAATTTTGTTATTAACAGAGAGACCGACTCAAAACATTGACCCTAAATTTCCACTGAATTCTTTGAAATTGAACTAACTTCTAGAATTATACTGATTTTAAAATTTTTTTAGAATGTTGTGATAGTTTAAGTAGGATACTTTCAAATTTTTAAACCAATATAGAAAATTGTCAAAAATCTACTCACTGAATACTTGCAAAAAGTTTTATATAAATTGGAAAATGCGACAATTTGTTTTGAGGCAGTACTTTATACTTCCTATATGGCCCAATTGTAAATGATCATCTGTGAAGTGAATACTTAAGAGGTGTTTTGCTTTTTAGTTGGGCATTCCTTGAAATAAGAACATCGCCTAACTATACCAATGAAAAACAATCATATTCTGCTGGTTTCATCGAGGGATATCTTACTGCCGACTTGATATGGATGAATTGGCAAAATGTACTAAGAGGGTTAGTATACTAATATTTAATGATCTCAAACTACATAAAGTAACAATAATATGGTTTTAAAATAGCAATGGATATTCATAATTAGGATAAAGATAATTAAAATTTTTGGTTTTTAATTTAAATAGTCAATTAATAATTGTTACCAAAAAAATTATTATGTTTTATGTTTTACTAACTTCATTGGACTGTTTGCATTGTAATGTTTTAAAAATAAACACACTTAACAAATCTTTACAATCATTGTGAGTGTGTTAATTGTTAGGGTGTGAAGAGTCAATAGTGCCGTATAAAAACTCTGATTATAGGGTAACCATTTAAAGTTTACAGTTCATATTCTTTGTAATAAAATAGAACTATCCAAATTTACTTCGATTTTGTCCACCATGATTTGCCTTTTTTGTTATATGTTACAGTTTTGACCAGACCATGATTTGCCTTTTTTGTTATATGTTACAGTTATAACAATGATGAAATAATAATTCAGGGAGTATGTTTAATTATATCACATTTTTGTAATATGTATATTTTAAATTTTTTTCTTTACCATTTGCACTATGAAGGCAAAAATGTTTGAGTCGGGAGTTACAGAGAACATAATAATGGAGTTCTTGGAACAATTGATAGTAATACAAACTGCAATTTGGAGGAATCAAATCACAAATCTATTTCCGAACATGATGTTTCATGATGAGGAATGTCGGTTAATGAGGAACAGCTAGTGGACACTTAACTTTAGAAGGGATAAAATAGCTAAATGGAACAAAGGGAAAAGTTAAATAGCGATCAAAACTGATTCACGAAATATTGTAACACAACCATCTAGAACAGAGGTCCCAAAATTTTTTCTTGTAAACCACTTTCAAAATTTTTACTGTTTTCGGTAGAACCCTGCTGCTACATTTCCACCACACTCCCAAACCCAAAATTTTTTTTCGTGCCATCATAAACCCCCGCAAGTACCCCGTGGACACCTGGGGGTCCACCTGGACCACTTTGGAAATCACTGCTCTAGACTCAAAGATACAATTTCTAAACTCAATGGTACATAATATGTAGATCCTCTAAGCCCAAAATTATAAAAATATCCAGAATAAAGTGTTTTCAACTTTTTGCATAGGGCAGCTTGGTAGATGGAGTTACTAAATGTCCTAACATTTATATTCATAAAATATCATATAAATATTCATGTCAAAGAGACTTTGAAGAGGGAAATAAAATTGAGATACGAGCTGCATTTAGCTGACTCATTTTATCTGATTTATGCCAGACTAGCCATAGACAAGTGCAAGCCTTATGATAAGATGAGAATTCATCAATTCAGTACTGCACAATGCAAACTAACATGTTAGCCATATTTAGAATCAATTGGTTTAGCATTGGTACAAAGACTAATTGATAAAAGACTTTAAATACTACAACTACCAAAAACATTAAAAGCCATACTGAATGTTCCTTAGATAAATCCAGAAACAATTTCACTGGGTAAAAGGCAGCTAGCTATATACTATTTATTCCAGATCAAAAATGTATGTGCTCAAATCACATGCATTTTGGCGTTTCTTGCTGTAAAAAAAAATAATAGCAAATATCGATTACTCTTTACCAGTAGTTGTATCATTATATTTTCAATTTATACGCAAATTTTTTTTAATAAAACGCTAAAATTTAATTTAAATATATTTTTTTGTCGAATATCATTTGTCCGTCAATTTAGATTGAATTATATAGAATCAATTATCGATACGTTGCATTTTTATTATATAAATAAAATATTGCTAATTAACATGTTACAGTGACTTTTTCAAAAATAACAGTTGCACTATCTTAGTTCTAATGTACACATGTGGGAACCTCACGAGTCCACGTGAGTATTTGCATAGTAAAAAACTACACGAGTGACCAAGGGTTAATAATGAAGTAACAAAATTTTCAATCAGTAATATTTAAAAAAAAAAATGAAACTTTAATTACACTAGGCAAACTCTATTTAGCCTTACATGCAGTACAAGAATAAATGTTGTTTAATATTTAATGCCTAATTCTTATAGAATTTTCACTTCCATTCTGTGAATTTAGCGTAAATCTTACACTATGTGGGAATGTGGTTATCCTTAAATTTTGTGACACAAGGCTTTCATTTTTATAAGTAGATCAAATAAGAAATGCTTGATAGCAGCCACATGAAAACAACATAAAGGCACACAGCTACTATATAAAAGTCTGTACCACTATATTGTTATAATTATACCATTTTGGATAACACAACCAATATAATTTTATAAAATTTTGATCACAATATTTACCCGTGACTTTATGTAATAGGAAAGCAAATACAAACATGGTGCAAATTTTTTCTGATTGGTAATGTAATTTTATATAGATGTTAAGGTAGTACAAGGAGTTTTATATAATACTAACTGTGCGCCACGATTTCGCTAATGTGAAGTTCAGAGTAAGAAGAAAAATTATTAGAATATTTTTCTCTCATATGTTGCTCTTAAGTATAAAATATCACCATACCAAATTTCATCAAAATCCGTACAGTCGATTTCACACAATTGACGAGTAAATTAAAATACAGGCAGATCGACAAAAATTGTAAAAATAGGTGTTATAGCTTCTATTATCGTTCTATAGCTAAATTAATAACTCTTTTTAATATATTTGCCATGTATAGAATTCACTCTATTACAATTTTATTAATAGCATAGATTTAATTTTTTATAAAGCATTTCCTAGGGATTATCGATGTTTGTTGACTTCAGTGTTTTATAATAGTATAAAAGAAAGAGTCTTCAAATTACAATGAAAAATTTTTAATAAATACACAGTCAATTGTCTTTCAAAAAGTACACTACATTTTTTTTGCAGAGGATAAGAGAGAGTTCAGTTTTTAACAATTAATAAATACAAATCACGTGCTTGTTTATCGTACAGCAGAAAAATTTTTTATTTCTTACTATAGGAAATTCATTGAATGAAAAAAAGAATTTAAAAATTCCGTTTCCTAATAAATATTTCATCATAACAAAGTGATAGCGAGTGATTCGAATAGATTGGCGAGAAAATACTAAGCTTTAAGGTATAGTTATACATTAAGGTGTTTTATATATTTGATAGTCAACCCTATTCTTCTTTAAAAAAGTCAATGATTGCATTTTCCTCATACGCACATTATTTTATAGTTAATTTATATGGCAAGAATTTTCTTTTTTCAAATTTCCCTCAAAAATGCATGATGAAAATAATCTTAAACATTTTTTAAAATTAAGCCTTCATTACAGGTAAATAATACATTATTCAATAAAAATCATTCCTACTTTCAATATTTTCTGATTTATAATTCATTTAAAAATTTCACTGTCATGAACATAATTTCCATAAAAAAAATGAAGAAAAATACTGATTCACCAATATGTTGATTCGATACATTTCTCTAAATACTCAAATCCCAATAAGAGATTATTTATAAATTCCCACGTCGCATTGTATTACTTTAATGGTTCCACGGGTTGCCCTGTGTGTGTACAATTTATGACATTTAAAATTTTCGTTAGTATTGAAATAGTGTCTCGGGAACTGGACTAAATATGAGTAATTTTATTGATTACAGTCATGCTGTATTCAGGAAGCAATGTACAAGAACCAAACTAACTTGCTATACCAATTGAACAAAACCTGCACATGTAGCACATTTTACCAATTCTAGCTATCAAATATAAGCAATTTTATTTGATGCCCTAATATCGTATGTTTTCTGCTGTTAGTCTGCCTACGTAAACTTTAGTAATTATTGACATAATAACCTTTTACACTGATAAGCTAACTATTGAACTCGGTTTGTTGTGACGAGTACAGGAGTATCTTATTTGTGTAAGCATTTTTGAGTAGTAAACAGGAGAAATGTAATCTTTCTTGATACTGACATAAATAAAGAAAGATTGAAATCACAAGATATAAAATGGCTTGTAATGCTGGAAATATTTATAGACCGAACTTACTTTAAAAAAACTTTTTTATTAATTACAGTTTATTAAAAAATAATAATCATTTGACCCAAATATATGGACTACAATAGATAACCAACAAATTACTTCATAAAAATATTTTAATGGCTTTAAGACTATAACATGTAGTCCATTTATAGGCCAACAAATTATTTTATAAAAATATTTTAATGAATTTAAGACTATAATATATGAGGAAATCGGAGACTATCACACTAAAACACGAGTGGGATATAAATGTTGTTATATTCAATGTTAAAACTTTAATATTTATTAACTCCACAATGAATTTAATATTTCAGCTTCTGTGTGAACAAAACGAAAACATGTAAACTAATAGAGAAATATGTGAGCAAAAACCAGGAGTATATTTCGAGCATGATCAGCCTGTATCCAACTGACCCTTATTGGTTTCAGGTAAGGACATAAGTTTTGTTGTTTTTTTTTTGTTTCATAAATACAAATTTCGTTGTGAAACAGATGACAATGGCTCGTCTAAAAGTTTTCCAGGCCATAGACTCAAAAATTTATCAGATCTATTTTAATGTTAATGTTGTGCTCTTGCTTGCTATTTTCTAAATACTTTGTACTTACATTGCATCATATCATTTTTTCTTAAATAATTACCAATATTCTCTCTGTGATTTGCGGACACAATTTCTCTTTATCAAATTAAATAAACGTAAGTTCAGTTTTCTAACAAGTTCGATTATAAAATAAAGAGGTCATAAAATTATAAATATATATCAAAAATTGAGATAAAACGACCATTCTCATTTTTACCGAATTAAGAATAAGAAACTCTACCAAAAATAACTTTAGTTCGAACCTTTTATTCCCAAATGAATATTCCAAGAATTTCACAGATGTTTGGAATGTTTAGGCTTATATAAATCACTAATTATGAACACAATAATAATTATCAGATAAATACTGAAACAAAATTACATGTCGCAATTTTTTAACAAAGAGCTTTCTTTATAAAACTCATTCTTCCATTATCTATGTGAAGTATTTTTCATTCTGCCTACACCAATAGAAAATATTAAAATTTTCAGTTCAAAATCTGCATGAATTTAATTCTGTTCTATGGTTTATTAAATTCTGGCACTGATCTTTTTTAATGATATTAAACGAGCGCAAAACAGTACTATTTCACAGATTGTTTACACATAGTGACATTCGTTTATGATATTTACATAGTTTTGTATTATTTGCTTTTTAGATTTTCAACATCGAAATTGCGATTGCGAAATATTTTAAATATTCATCAATAAATAATAAATAAAAGCAGGGTTTTTTTTACAAGATGTTAGAAAGTTATTTAAGTGGTTTCACAGTAATTTTTTTGTAAACTAGACTGCCTTTTACAATTCTGATTTTAAAGAACACAGTATGTCTTGTTGTATCAATTATCTTCTTCCTTTGTTTTTAGGTCAAGCTTTTTTACGTTCAGTTAGAAGGTTTGGCAGCTGGCTATCAAACTGTAATGAAAGATACTAAGAGTAACTTATCCTTACTAGATTTATTGTAAGTATTTAAATGAATTAAACCCAAAAACTTCATTTTTGTTATGATATACATAAAATTGTTATGAAGTGAGAAACCCAGAAGTTAAATTAGGGAAAGATGTGGTGCATCTATATATAAGTATCTTAAATTGCGGAAGTAAAAAGATGATCTTGAAAAATTAAATAGATCTTATGCTTCAATTAAACTCCACGATGAGCCACAAGCACACCATTTACACATACGTCTCTGACGTTTACACACACGTCTCGAGGCTCATTTCGTCTCATCTCACACAAGTATAAATGAGACTACAATTTTCTTCACCAAAAGCAGTAGTTCGTTATGCTTATAATTCTGGCTACAATAAAAGTCCTTTGTAACTAAATATTTACTTTGAGACTTGATTATTATGTATGCTAATTAGGGAGTTCATGATGCTTTGTGTATTATTTCTAATAACAAATTTTTCTTATTAAAAACATGTTTCCAATACGATACAAATTAAAATGTTATTTTATAAAGATATTGACGAACAAATATTTTCTTTCCCAAATCTTACAATGAATGTTTTTTGTTAGTGTTTCCAAAAAAAATGTTAATCATGATTGTGTTCTCTATTTGAAATTTTTTAGTGTTGCATGATAAAATATTCTCGATTGTGCATGTTACATTACGCGAAATTTATGCAAGGCGCACTACATTTTTGCTTAGTTCATTAACTGTAAAAGCAATGTTTTCAACTCATATTTAACAGAGGATCCGTTTTATAGAGTAATTTTGTTTATGAGTGATTTACTTGATATATATGCCAGTATTAAGTAAAACAATTTATAGCAAAAAACTTTTGTTCAAAAATTTATTAGAATAGAAAAAAGCTATGAAATTAAAGTCACCAATAGTAATTTCGACATATTGTCATAAACTTACATAAGTTTATGGACTATTGTAGTAATGAAACAAAGAAACAACAATACTCTTTAAATTACAGATGGCTAAATATGCTTGGAGACCTTTATGATCTCGTTACTGCATTGGACTATCAAAATAATGTGACCATAAAAGCAAATATTGATGGTGGACATTGCTCAGGCCTTATTAAACTTCTACCTGATTATACAGATTTATATGTGAGTCACGTTACGTGGAATAGGTATGTATCTTAATTATATTAGAAATAAAAAGTAAAAAAAAGCTATAGAGGCTACCTAACAACAGTTTTATGATCAACACATTCACTTGACTCATAACAAAAGGCAGCGGAATATAAGTTTAAATATTTTCTTAAATTTTAAAGTTTATATTTATAAACTTTTGAAATAGGATATTACAACTTAAAAAAAATGAAAATAATGAATGCAAGTTAGCAATAGATGAGGAAAGGGTTAATGATTTATGTGGTTATTACTAAGGAAAATAAGTCAAGCTAAATTACATTCAAATAAATGAAATACTCTGAAAATTATTTTGTGATCTAAATAAAATACTTTGAAAATAATTTTCAATATTGTAATATTTACTTTTATTATCAGATGTTTCTTACAAATTTATTAAAGTAATACTCATTCATAAACCAAATTATGCGCATGCACAGTGCACAGTACCTGTGGCCGAAGTGCACAGTATTCTTATTTCATAGAGAACCTATAGCATCTGTCTTTTCACTGTGTTAAGTGGAAACTTAGAAACATCAAAACATAAAATAGCTTGTGGTGGTATTTTAATGAACACATAGCATTAAAAATATGTCAACATACAAAAGAAGAGTTTAATCAAGGTTTAGGAGAATCATGCACCTGGATGGTTATTTCAGTGAGTCAATAAAAATATATCATGACATCAAGTTCAGAAAACCATACTGTTTTCGCAAGGTTACAGTTCTTAAAACACCTATAAATGGTCTGTGATCAACTCGTAATGAATGACTATCGAGTCCTGCTGATAGCAGAGTGTTCATACATCGTAACAATATTTATGCAAATAAACTTAAATTGTATAAACATTGCCAGTAATAATATTATAAAATTATATATTAAACTGAAAATAAAATTTGCAATTTAAAATTGAAAGAAATTTGTCTTTTTTGGTCCTGTCCTTTTTTGGACATTAAACAACCTGTTAATTTATTGCCAGATGAAACTTGGCTCGTGCGTAATAATTTCACTTACAATAGTAATTAACCAATCATATGCTCGGAATGAACTCAATACCTTCCCTTAACCGAGTTCGAAAGAAATGTCTTTCATGAATAACAGTTTTACGACCGATGCTTAGCAATATCTTTACCGGCCACTTCACAAGGCAACAAGTGACACTATACATTGAGGCTTTTTATTAATATAGGCATACAGTATTCTGTAATCAACAATGCTGTTTAATTGATTTTACACTTCTTTGCAATTACCAAATCATATTACCTCAAATAACAATACAATTGAAATATGTTTCAGCTATCAGTCAATGCTAAGAGTTCAGAAGAAGTACACATTTCCTTTCACTGTGACTCCACTCGTCAAAGCCAAGATACCTGGCTACTCAATGTCTTTCTCCTCTTATCCTGGCTTCATTCAATCAGCAGATGATTTCTACGTTATCTCTTCAGGATTAATTACATTAGAGACAACTATAAGCAATACCAATGAATCTCTATATTCCAATGTTAGGCCGGATGGGCAAGTCTTGGAATTTGTCAGAAGTATGGTGGCAAATCGACTGGCGAGAAACGGCGAAGAGTGGGTGTCTATCTTCAAGAAGCGCAACAGTGGAAGTTACAACAATCAATGGATCGTAGTGGATTACAAACAATTTGTACCGAGATCTAAAAACGATATTTCGACAGAACCAGGTCCAGTCATTAAAAAGGGTTTGCTGTGGGTTGCGGAGCAGTTGCCTGGTTATATGGCAGCTGCAGATTTGTAAGTACATGTTTGTGTTAGTTTGGACAATCTGTTAAAAATTTAATCGGGTAATATAAGACTTATGAGACTATCAATTCATGTTACGAGTATTTCATATATAATTTAGTGAGAACAAACATTTTTATATATGTAGATATTACTTTGAGGGTGTCATACTTATATAATGCATTTTCTTGATTACAATGTTAGGTGCATTATTTATTTCTTATAACATATTTGCACAGGGTTATTCAGTCCATTATTCTGAATAATGACAAGAAAAAATTTTATGTTTTGAAAATTGTTTGTTTTAATAAATTCATTTTTTTGCTTTTTCCTATTAAGAATAATGTGACAAATCACACATATAAAGAAAATTTGGAAATATCTTGCAAATCGTCAACTGATCTTATCAGAGATGTTTCATTTTGAAGAAGGGTTTTCTGACAGTTTTATATTCCTAAAAGTAATAGAACTTGATATAACAATGTATTGAAAACATTTTTTTAAATTTCAAACGTTGAAGGATCTCGGTGTTGGGTTTTTTCATCTTCACAACAAAGATTTTATGTTCAGAATGATGGGAAGAACCAACCCTGTGAAAATATGTTATAATGAAAAATGAATGTGTATATTAAATTTATCTTTTTACCCTAAAGGAAACATTAGTGTCCGTTTGCATCTAGCTCTGACATTTCTATGAATATACAGAACTCTGAATATACTGACTTTATTTTTTTTCGAAATGTTCTAAAATGTAGTAAAAATTTTAAACTGGCATGCTTATTTTTCTCATTTGCCAAAATATGCACAAGTTATCAAATTAAAAGTAAATGACCAATATGTTTGAAAACCTTTGCCACAAACCTTTTCTGAAAATCAAAATTTCGAATACACAAACCATAGCGTTCACAGAAATACTGGTGTTCAAGTGAAAAGTGTAAAATTTTACCAATTCAAATAACAAAAAAATTATGTCTTTATCACATATAAAATGTGTTTTTTGTATTGTTATGTAATTTCTTGCCGTATATGGTTCTGAATATAAAAATTACACATTTGAAAATTTTAAGTTAATTTATAGGTGGAACTAAATTCCCAACAACAACCCAATACATAAAACAATATCTCACCAATATAATCACGCAACTCGCATTTAACTAATACAGCTGAAATGTCAAATGACATAGCTAATACGGCAATGCGACAACCATGTTTCTACTTCACTGGCTCTTTTGGCCACAAATCTACAAGTGCATTAAAATTTTTAAAAAAAGTCTTTTTTTTTGATCAGATCTCCAAAACAGTTTTCCCGATTATAGCCAAATACAATAGGTAGAATGTATATACCAAAACAAAGAAAATTTTCCTTGTTTAATTGTAGAATTAAGTGTAAGAAACCTCTGTAAATTTTATGAACAGGATATTTTACGGTTTAAAAAATCATCAGATAAACAGAAGTAGCACTTTTTTTACAGTTGTATGTTCCTTTGAAAATATACTAATTAATTTAAAGTACGTGATATATTTATTAGTGTATATATTGTGTTTAAACTGATATAGAAATCAGCTTCCATGGGTGCCTAAGTACAAAATAGAACTATATAATAAACATCATTATTTTATCCTGTTGTCAAGATACATTAATTCAATGGTAATGTAAGGTTCCTACCATGCACGCACGCACACCTTGTATCGTAAGGCATAATTAAAGCGACACAATAAAGACCTTATTTAGCTGTGAATATTGAGCGACACTAGTATTATTTCACAGAAACAAAAATGAATTATAATTCAGCATTCTTCTTAAATTGTTTTTATCATGGTATTTCTGTTATGATAATGAAATATTTAAATGTAATTATTATTCAGAAAATATTTAAACTAAGAAAAAACTTATTTCTCAACAATAAATTATTTTGATCTAATGTTTTCGGTAATCTAAAATAAAATTTTTGCAATATCGACCTATCGACAGCCTGTATATTCTAACTTTTCTTTCATTCGCCAGAACCATGACTTTGGTTGCTAATAGATATTGGCCATCCTATAACATTCCCTACTTCAAAAGCATTTTTACATTGAGTGGTGGGGAACAGCGGGTCAAGAAATTTGGCCCTTGGTTCACATATGAGAAGAATCCTCGTGGTCAGATATTCGCCCAGCGTCATCAGGACATATTCAATATGGACGACATGATGAAGTTGATGCGGTACAATGATTACAAACACGATCCACTGGCCAGGTGTAATTGCACACCACCTTACAGTGCTTGTAATGCCATTTCAGCTAGGAACGACTTGAACCCTGCAAATGGTAATTAAAATTCTTTAATTTTATATTTAATTAGGATAATTTATGATCACTACTCTCTATAATGACCCAAAAACAGGTTCCAACAACATATTTTTCAATATTCTCTATAATGACCCAAACATAGGTTTTTCACCCCATCTGAAGGTCCACAAATTCTATATTGATAGTGGTCTCAATGATATTAACCCTAAAAATATTTTAACCCTAAAAATATTTTAACTTGAGAGTAGGAATGGTTTTTTTTTAAATATGATTTCAAATGACATGCCAGTATTATCCATGGCAATTAAATATACAAATGGCTCTTATCAGTTTTATCTAATGACAAACTGCAAAAAGTAACCTCTCTTTCTTTTAAAACATCTTATCTTGATCTACATGATAGTCGAAAGAGGATTGTTTTAATTGAAACCGTTTGAAATACCAACACACATCTGATGGGGTGAAAAGACCATGATATCTAAAAGGGTTAAGATTATTTGGACTGACATTTTTTGTTTTATAAATTCATTTCAATATTTAACTTAATTATATTTTGAAATATATTATAATTAAATATAAAACCATTTAAAATTCATCTTTAAGCGGAAAAGAACTTACAATCGGTTTTACACAATTTTGGATGGCCATATTGAATTTTTAAAATTGGCCAACATTTCTAAAATTTGAAGTACCAAAAACAATTTAAAATTAGAGCTACCAGGAACATTTATATATAAAGTTTTATTTATCTACTCACCATTTATGTATACTATGGTCACATATCATGAGGAATAACCTAATGATTACAATTGCAGTTGTTGATCAAGTTTATAAAGTATAAAATTGAAAAGTTTTAATTAAAATCTGTCCAGTAGTTTGTGTAATGAATACACATACCCGTCCTCATTATCTTTTTATTATATTTATAGATTGAAAAGGTAATAATGACCGTTTATGGTAACTTGTATATCTTATACTAAATTTTTCTCAAGCCTTCTCTTGCTTGGTTATAGTTACAAACTTATAATGAGAAATTAAAGCACCCAGAGCCACCTAGAATGGTTAAGGGAACTTAAATAGTAAGTCTTTGTTTTTGTGACTTTATAATACAAATAACAATGATAACAGAAATATTTTCTTCTAAATTAGAGATTAAAGGGAGCGATTCTCTTGCTTCTTTATTCCATTTGTGTACTTTTTCAGTTCCAAATAATAATTTTACTGAACGATAAAAATTTTCTAGAATAAAAAGTTACCTGTATCATTTCCCAGTCCACCAACTATCACTTTGCAAAAAAACACATTGATTTATATCGTAAAAGAAAGATAAACAAACACATTCTTAACCTTTACTAAAAAAAAAGTGCTTTCTGCTGGTCTAGCCGATAGAGGGCCTGAAGCACCCATATCATCTCTGATACAAACCTACGTTATTGGTCGAAAGAGCCGACATTACCTAAATGCACACAAAATGCGTCGATGGGCCTTACATTCATGAATCAGCACCCGGCCTTTGGGAGGCTTGTAAATCTAGCTTTCAAATATTATAATCAATCATTAATACTCACAGGATAGAAAGTGAATGGTACTTAAATTAGTTTTTCAATTAAAGATATTTTTATGGCATGGCAGACCTATTTTGCGAGCCCATTAACTCTTTGAAGGAAGATCACAATTAAAATACAACTTTGAAATAGTGTTTGTTAACCACACTTCATTGATCTGCAATAAGTATTATATTTTTGAAACTACTTAATCAGTTATAAAAAAAATACAAGAGTGAATCAAATATTAATGGTATATAAAATAAATGATACAAATTTTATATATTATTTTATTACATAATTTTCACATTTGGAAATTTATTTTCCTCATTCGAATGAAAACCTGCTGATCTCATCTTGGAAGTAAGTAGAGGGATATTTTAAAAACCAAATTGGATATGACTTCCTCTTACACACTGTTCTCAGGACACCTTCCTTTAAATGGTTCTTTTGAAACAAATGGTAGTCATATGAGGTTCAAGATATGTGTAGCGAATTTACTTCAGTGTCTTTTGTGTTGTGGGAATTCAATGATTCTGGCGTTTTAAAGTATTCTAAGAGTTGGCAATAGTTTACAGCATTTATTAGTTCTTTTTCATAAAAATCCATTCTTTAAAAACCCTGGAAAAAGGAGATGGCTGACTGGTGCACCAATTTTTTTTTTATTCTGATAAACTACTTTGAAAGTTTATCCTTTTTTAACTCAACAAATTAATAGTAACCAATTTCCTTGAGTTTATATATATATATATATATATATATAAGGATAGAGACTAATGTAGTTTGAGAAACATTTATCAATGTGTTGTGATTTCTTATTTTTCCAGGCACATATCCATTTCCCACTCTTGGTCATCGCTCACATGGAGGCACAGATGTCAAGATCACCAACTGGAATTTAGCTAAAACGTATAAATTTGTTGGAATATCAAGTCCTACTTACAACGAATCTCTGGGTATACCCGCTTTCGATTGGAGGAAAGTCGATTTCGGTAAAACGACTTTGCACCTCGGCCATCCTAATGTTTGGAAGTTCGCTCCTGTGTTGCATAATTGGCTATTTTTGTAAGAATCTCTATTAATCGTAACCGTTTAGATATAAACTTTTTAAAAGATATATTTTATTAAATCGGTATATGTTTATTATTGTTTTATTTTACCTTAAGGAATTTGGATATAACCAATATCCAAATTCCTAATCACTAGTTGCATAATCATTTCCAAATTAAATTGTAATGTTAAAAGTTTAGTAATAACCACTAACAAACATAGAATATATTTTTAAAAAACTAATGAGCAAAAACAATTTAAATAGTGAAAGTTAGTGTGCTAGGTGCATTTTTTAGTTATATTTTTAAACTAGAATAGCTATTAGCGATGACAGAATTATAACGTAACAGGTATAGATAACATAATATCGATTGGAAAGAATATATTATGTTATTGCGATTTAAAGATACTATGTTATTAAAAAACGTTATGCCGGCTAACATGTTAAAATATTATGTTACGGTGGTATCGTCAAGTAGCTTCCGTACAATGGCTACCACTTGCTGAGTAAAGAGAGAGCGAGACAGCACGTTTTCGCATTGCCTTTCGTTTCATATTTACCGAACATAACCGAATGACACCGAACTTTACTGAAAGATTAATAATCTGTTATTAGAACGTATTCATGCCTGTTACGTGATTCATACCTATTACCGATTGGAATAAACGCATTATGTTATTATATTGCTTTATTGTTAGGCAGCGGCCGTCACTCGTCGTCTGAATAAAAAGAGCAAGAAATAGCGCGTTCCATTTCTTAAGGCAATTCATTGTTTTATATATTATTTGTTTTATGCTTTATTCTTTTGTTTCGTATTGATGGAACATTACCGAATGACATGGAATTTTTACCGAATTATAATAAACAATTAATTACTACAAAGTTCAAATCTATTTCATTCAGTCTTCACTGTTATTGTTTCATTTTGTTTAAATTATCGAACTAGGAAAATACTATGTGGTTCGAAATGCAATTTTTTAGCGTATTGGCCATTGCCTGGCTTTCTTTTAACGTTATTTAATCAAATGTAGATTGAAACCGTTCACAAAAAAAATACCTATATTCTATCAAAAACCAAATTAAAATTGAACTAGTGTTTCTCCAGTAGTATTTAATATAGATAGCAATTATAGTACACATGTACTATACGTATTTTGTATACACACGCAGAAGGAAAATTAATTTCATGGAATATATCGTTTAAGAACGTATTGAACAAATGTTATTCTCAATAATGTCCAATAACATGATATTTTTTAACAGGTATGATACTATGTTATTGAATAATGATGTTATTCATTATAATAGGTATGAGGAAATAACAGTTATTTCCATCTCTAATAGCTATATTAAAATAATTTATAATGATATCATAGATGACATGAAAATCTACAAAAAAGTTCCCGGATGGGATATTGCTAATTATTACATACTGTCTTACAACTCATTTTCAGTCATAAAATATTTTTCAAGTTATTCAAACTAAATCATAATACCTCTTTAATTTCTTATTATCCTCAAAAAATGTATGAATATAGACCACTAGTTACCGTGAACAATACCATAATTCCTTCAGGATGAAACTTGGTATCTACTCATTTATAAACAATTCAAAATTATGTTGATATTGAAAACATTCATTATGAATGTAGTTTATTGATTTCGATTAATTAATTGAGTGAATTTGTGTGTCCATTATGTGTTTTATAATCACATTAATTTTTATCAGATAGGGTAACTCAGGTTATGTACATATAAAAACATTTTAATGTGGGCATGTGTTAAAGAGAAATTATAAATGAAACAAAGAATCCAAAGGCATATTAGGGTATGTCTAGTGCTACAGCTGAAAACAGCACAGTTAGAAAAAAATCTAAAGAAATGGCTGACAACGTATCCTTAGTTGAGTGGCCATCTTATCAGCAAATATTCAATACCATGGCTTACGATGATAACGAAAGATCTGCATTTCCAAAGACAATTAAATATAGGTATAATAAAAATTTAAACATGCATCTATTTGTTTGTTTTAGACTTAAAAATGGCTTCCTAAAAATATATGATCAAATTACCTTGATTTGCCACATGTGTTACTCAATTGAGGCGTAATCACTTGATTTACACTTTTAGACTTTTTTCTGACTAAGCTAATTTGTTAAGAAATCAAGGAGTTAATATCTAATATTCCTTTGAATTTTTTATTTCCTTGTTATTTTTTACAAAACTTATCTATAATAAGAGATACGCGACGAACGGCCTTTTTTCCGTAAAGTAAAATCAGCTTCAATTATTATTTTTTTGTAAATATGTTTACAGAAAACTAGAATACTTTGAAAAAAATTGACCATCTTTTCCAATCGCGATATTTATATTACTATATATTCTGATCTAGCGTCACTTACATTATTTGTAACGAAAAACAGGACAATATCATAATTTTCAAAACTAAAAACATTACAACCTGATTACCATACATACTTAAAAAATCGGAGGTTGATTGAAACTTCTGATCTAAAAAATACTCCTATTTTATAAAAAAAAAACGTTTGCAGCCAGCTGCTGTACATTAATAGTCATTATTTATGGATATTAACCATAGAAACATAGTAAAACAGATTGCAATACTTTGATAGGCCATTTTACTGGACTTTCCTTATTACCCTGAATTACACTAATTTTAACATTAAATTCCTATCTATATTAAAGATACTATCCAGAAGTCATTAAAAAGGAATGTAGGCAGATATATCTCAATAACTCAAATATCAAAAGTAAGAAATGTTTGACGTTTCGTAATTGTGCTCTATGGTGTTGTGGTTTAAACATGGTTTTGATAAACCGGCAAACGTCAAACTTAGTTTTGTATTGTAATCATTAGGTGATAATAATTGTTCTTGTAGAAATGAATGTTTTAACATTTTAAAATATAACTTGCTTACGATTGTGTCTTAAAAATAGAACAGTGCTTAATACAATTTTAACAAAATGACTTCAATCATAAAGCTTCACGCCGTGTCCGGAGCAAGAGACGAGTCTCCACCGTGTTATATTTTGCAAGTGGATGAATTTAAGTTTTTACTGGACTGTGGATGGGATGAAAAATTCAATATGGAATTTCCGAAAGAATTAAAACGGTCAGTTTTTAGTTAACACAAATTTTGGTGACTGCATTTTAAAATTCCCTTTAAACTTTAGGGCATATACGATTAATGAAAACATCTTGAGGAATTCGATTGACAATTAGCAAGCATTTTTGTTATAATGGATGAAATTTTCGTGTTCAATAAATATTGTTACATTTATATTCTCATGAAGTATGTAATTGTGAATCTTATAAACTTTATACAAAACAAGTGTACTGTGATAAAGGATACAATCATTACTACAGTAAAATTGCTACTTAAATCGCACATTTTTCTTCAATAAACATTTAATATATAAATAAATATAAATACGAATTGTTGAATATTAAATTTAAAAAAACCAAGAAAATGTGAGAAAGCAAAATATTTAGAAAAATTGTATGAAAATATATTTGAGATTTGATATTTGACAGCCATTAATCTTTAATAATTGTTACAGTCCTTTATAGGGACCGTGCAATAAACCTAGACGTCGCTCGAAAACGGCAGAAATAATAACTTTGATTTGCAACCAATATAAGTGCAGATTTTGTTAAGAGAAAAGTGTAAAGGTCATTTCAATATAAAGAAGTTATGTTACGAGTGAATATAAGACTAGATTTTTAAAAAACTAAACATTGTATTGTTTTTATGAATGATTAAAATGCTTTTTAATGACACACCATATTGAGGAATTATAAATAATTTTTATTGATTATAACATGTATGAAAGTAGAAAATATTTTATTGTTGAAAAATTTATTATTTCTTCATAATAAAGTCCCAAATGAAAAGTGCTATAAATTATTTTTGTTTTACGTTTTTGAGAAGAATTGGAAAGAAATACTTGCTATACCAATCAACTAACACCTGTAAAATGAAATATGTTAAGATGGTAGTGGAAGAGATGGAAGCTCCCATGAAGTGAACCATACGAGTTGACAAGGTGTCGTACAGGCATAAATGCGTAGCATAACATTTTATATATGTTGTGTAATCTTAATCGAAGAAGAATGGTATAATACGTAGATACATACATGTATCTTAATGTGGATGTTTGGTATGAAGGATGCCATAATTATCAATAATTTCCTTGCATTGATTTCTGTGAGCGATGTGGCTGTTTTCATATCTCATTATTATTTATATTTTAATTATTATTAGTTATTTCATCAGTAAAGCGCACTGAAGGTATCTGCCTTGCAAATTTGCCACATTAACAACCTTGTTGAGCTTGGTTGGTGTTGTATTACAGTTAATTGTTGATGACTATCTTGAAACATAGAAATCAAGAAACATCGAGGTAGCTTGAAAACGACAGTAATAATAAAATCTTTTGGGGTTACATGTTTGTCAATATTATTGCAGTATTTTATCGGTACAAAAGGTAAACCTCATTCAATTTAAAGAGATTATGTTATAGTGAATAGGAGATTAAATTGATTAAAAAAATTACCCTATTGTTTTATGAATTACTAAAATGCTTTTATACTACATCATATTTAGGAATTATAAATGATTTTGGTTAATTACAATGTGTTGCTGTGGGGACATCACACGAAAAAATTATTCCAGTGTAATCAAAATGGGGTTCGAAATGAGGGGTTAAGATTAAATAGTGGGATGGCAAGATCAGTGGGTTACCAAATAAAAGGACTGTGTTTACAAATACTAAAAACTATTTTTCTTTTCATTTTAAGTGACATAGTTTTTAACTTATGACCAAAAATATGCGAAAAAACTACTTCATGCAACTTGAAAAATCTGAAATAATCAAGACGTTTATATTTTTGAGAAAAAAATAAAACTTGACTGTTTTCCTTAATTTCCAGACCACAATGTAGATATTTATATATTAATAGAATAACAATAAAAGAATAATTTGTAAACTATATCAACTTTAAATAAAATTATTATTATAATAATAAATTATTGAGTCATCAAATTATTGTCGAGCTTGCTCACTATAAGTTGTTTATGTTTGGCGTCTGGAAGAAAGTGACCTGTATCTGGTACTGTGATTGAGTGTGGGGGATATGTTCAACAGTGTGTGAATGAGAGTTAGAGCTATAGGATGAAGTAAGCAATTTAAATGTGGACTATATGAAAATTATTTTGTTGAGGCAAATAATTTCTTTTTCTATTTTTTTGGATATTTAAATGCAATTTGATTTTGCTTCCTTTGCCTTTAGACAGCTTCCAAAAATTATTAATCTGACGGCAATTTACACATCTACTATAAATAACATATTTTATAATATAAACATTTCACAAGTGGGCATACTTGACATTTTTTTATGATGAGAAATAAAAAAAAGATTAAAAAATATTTCGTTCCTGAAAAGTTATTTTATATTAATAATTAAAATATCTTAATATGGAAACTTGTGATAAACGATACAATCACTTTCTTCCATTAGTTGTTATGTTCAGCTGTTTTCTATGATGCTATGTTTTCAGAAGTCACTATTATTTATTTTTTATTATCGGTTATTTTATCAGTAATGTGTGCTGACCATATTAGCTTTGCACATTTCCTATGGGTAACAATGTTGTTTGCAGTTGGTATAGTACCATAATTTTCTTTAAATATTATCGAAACTTAAAATACTGCATTACATGTTAATAAAAATTAATATTCATGCATTTCTTTCATAATATTATTTCAGGCACATTAACAGTATTGATGCTGTCCTCATATCTTACCCAGATCCTCTGCATCTTGGTGGGCTGCCGTACGCTGTTGGCAAGTTGGGCTTGAATTGTCCAATATATGCCACGTTACCAGTTTATAAAATGGGACAAATGTTTATGTATGATCTTTACCAGTCTAGATATAATATGGAAGATTTCGATCTCTTCACTTTGGATGATGTAGATTCAGCATTTGACAAAATGACACAGCTCAAGTACAATCAAAGTGTTTCTCTTAAAGGTAAGGTTAAAAGTGATTTTGCTCCATTGAAATATAGTTCATGATGCTAAATATTTATGATAATCAATTGTTTATTTCAGTACCAGTAGTACTCCATAATGAATTTCTGAACACTTAATTTTATGTAATTGTACGTATACAAAAGATAGGATATATCTTAGCCTTGACTATGTTGACTACTTTAATACCCATCAACAAACTTAGATCCTGTATAGAACATGTTGGTTCTTTAAATAGACTAATCTGCCACAAAAAATATTTAGGTATTAAAATCTCTCAAAAGATTAACCTTTTAGGGAACATATATGTTCTTTATAAAGACAAATTTCCCTTAAAAAAGTTGATTTATTAGAAAAACTGCCAGTATTCAAAAGGTGAAAAAATACTCAAGTTTTAACATAATCTTGAAATTGAGTTAAAATTTGTAATATAATTTTTTTTAAAATGATTCATTAACACCATGTTATTTCTAAGTGGGTTTTATAATCCTGGTTCTTCTTAACCTTTTCTATCTATTTTATTTGATGAAGCAGTTAATTTTTTAAATTTTATAATATATCTTAAATGAAACATAATTCATTTTTATATTAAAAATATTGTTTACAACTTATTTACAATACAACCTTTGATGCCTTTTGTCCAATATGTTTCCTGTATAATAGCTCAATTGAGCAACATTGAAACCTCCATGGACGTTGATTACCTCAATTAAGAAAACAAATGATGCCCAGCACCATGTAATATTACCTCAAATGTCACTATCTTATCATTGTTTCTGATGTTGCATTTGACTTTTAGATCTGTGTCTAAGTTTTGACACAAATTCTTAGATACAGTTCCAATTATTAGGCTATTCTTTTCCTCTTTCCAGTATAGTGTACCATTGAATTTATTATTAATAATTTGAAGAAAATGTAAAGTAATAAAAGTATTTAACTGAGTGTTTACAATGAAAATTTCAGGTAAAGGCTTCGGTCTCACAATCACACCTCTACCTGCTGGTCATATGATTGGAGGAACAATATGGAAAATAGTCAAAGAAGGTGAAGAAGACATTGTGTATGCAACAGATTTTAATCATAAAAAGGAAAGGCATTTGAATGGATGTGATCTCGAGAAGTTACTCAGGCCCACATTGTTGATAACTGATGCGCTGAACGCAAATTATCAGCAAGCTAGACGTCGGACACGAGATGAGAAACTGATGAGTATGTTCTTTCTTTTTTATAATTATTAAAATTGGAATTGCGTTGTTGAACACTGCCACAGTTATTTAAACAAAACCTTTGTTTTTAATAATTTAATTAATTTGCTACTTACATTTATTGAATACAGGATAATGCCATGACAAGTAGGTTAAATGTGGCTTTGAAATTATTTGCAAATGTGAAATCTATCAATCGAAAATGTGAGTTCATTTTCACCATGCACAATTTGTGACATCCAACCGTCACAAATGTCGGAGCACTACTGGCCTAAACTTTCATCCTTTCTCTTTAAAACATAAGAAACATGTTACAGATAAATTTTTTTTACTTATGAACATGGATGCTGTTTATCAAAATGTAAATTGAAACAAGACACTCCAACATACCAGAAAGGTTCTAGCACAATAAACATAGTGAAATCATGATATAAAATACTCATTCCAAGGCATAGTTTTAAAATATTGTTTATACTTTCGAGGACATATTATGAGAAGGTAAATTACAAATAGTTTTTGAACCTCAACCTTAAACTGTCTTCTATATAATTAATAAAAATATGATAAAATATACGTATTGCCATTCTTAACATTTATATTATAACAAAAAATTTAAAAAGAAATACGCAATATTCTTGGAAGTATTCCCTAACAGAAAATGTTATGTATTAAAGTTACGTAAAGGGAGAAAAGGAAAAAGGGTTTAAAAAATATCTCCATAAGCGTACTTTTTTTACAAGATTTTAAGGACGGTTTAAGGTCAAGTTCCAAAACTATATGTACTGTCTTTTTATAAAAGCCCTCATAATTATAAATAGTATTATGAAATTATCTGTTGGGGTGCTCTGTTATTATGCTTGTTATGTTAGAACCATTCATAATAGTATTATGATATTATCTGTTGGGGTGCTCTGTTATTATGCTTGTTATGTTAGAACCATTCATATAAATTAATTAATTAACTTTGTTTTAATATTACTATGAAGAAGAAATATAAATGTCCATAATATTATTAGTATTACCTATTTCTGCTCAAAAGTAACTGATCCATAATTCCTGTTTCTTTTTTAAAGCCTTTTAGTCTGCACCATTTGTATGTACTCAACTTCTTTTCGTCTTAAGTACAATTATGTTTTTGTTTTCAATATTTTTTATACATATATTGTTTGATCATATACCTACATATCCATCTTTGACTAGCTACAATCCTGGGAACATTGCGAGGCGGTGGCAGCGTGCTCGTTGCTGTAGACACTGCTGGTCGAGTTTTGGAACTAGCTCACATGCTGGAGCAGCTCTGGAGGAATAAAGAGTCTGGACTCATTGCCTACTCGCTTGTACTCCTTAGCAATGTTAGTTATAATGTGGTGGAATTCGCCAAGTCACAGGTAATTAACTTAGCTATAAAGGTTACCAAAACCAATCTTCTTCCACTATTATGATCTCGACAAGTTTAAAGAAAATTATACGAATTTCTGATGAATGTGGGTATTAGAGAAATACTTTAAGATCATAAATATTTATTTATTTCTTTCTAAAAAATATAATTATAAATAAAATAGTTAATACTTCAGTAATTGTAAATTTAATACAAATAATGATAAATTACTAACGTAAATTATTATCACTTGTAATCAAGTCATATGTCACTCTTGTATTCGATTAGACACAAACAGTTTAATACTATGGGAAAGTAGTGAGTTTCTGTAAAAGGATCTAGCAAGATAAGCTTATTGAAATGGCCGTTATGATTAAAGTTTGAAAGAACTTATATCATGATACTGGCATATCATTAGAGTACAAAATGTACAGTCTTTGGCCATTAATCTAATCTTTGAGATAATCAACAAAGTATATACGGAGGTAGTCCTTTCTCAGCCTGATTTTCTCAAAAATAAATGATAAGATAAAACAAATGCCGTTTATGAGATATGATATTATTTATTTTCGTGTTCTTCCGTGAGTACAATGATAATAAATATTGTTATTTTATTTTCTTATTTTAGGTTTATTATTATTTATGTGCATTCACAAAATTTCTTTCAATCATTATACTAGACGATTCTCAATCGCACTAGGATATTAAAAATTCACTGGATATGTATAATATTGCGTGAACACTAATTTTTCTTTGTCAAACATAACAGATGCCATACAAATTGTCAACAATACAAGCTTGTTTATATAGACTCTGTCATCACATTTTGTACCAACCAATAGTGTTGTGTTTCGACAGTTTAAATTTCTCTCGCATAATTTACACGTTTTATATATTAATTTATGTAATTAAAATGGAATTAATTAAGAAAACAATGGTTTAAATATAATGTCCAGTTTATAAATAATTGGAAAAAAATATTTTAAGTAAATTTAAATTATATTACAATAAAGTAATCCCAATTACAATAAAGAGCAGATAAAATTATATAACTTTTAATAAAAAATTCTTTTCTAATGCAAAAAGATAATTTTCACAAAAAGTTAAATACGACTGGTATTATATCTTTTGATCATTAAGAGGAAAACTTTTAACAATGATTTATTGAAAAATTTGCAATTTTCACACAAATGTAAGCTTTCTTTAACCTAAAACGATAAGGGCCTTGCAAGATTAGTTCAAAATGGTCTCCGTGACCAACATTTGAAATAACTTTGATCTATCCTTGAAATAATAAAGTGCACACAGGGGTTTTCATTTTTCACACTCAATTTTTTTAAAAAAATTATTAAAACTTATAAGAAAATACTTTCAAAAATCTTTTTTAAGATTTTTATTAGTAGTGAAAGAGGAGTTTTATTAGTGGAGTATTAGTAATGAAAAATAAATATAATTATTTTTACAAATTTTTTTACTTTAGTTCTAATATAATTATACAGATGACTAAATGCAGAATATTATCCAGGCTATTTACATAAATCAATTTCATTAAAATCATACAGGCACTTTTAGAGTAGCAAGTAAAATACAGAGGGCAAGCACTAACTAATCTATAGAGAAATATACTTTTTTATATAATGGAATAATTAACCAAAATTTTAAAATAAAGAAATATGAGTGTGATATGTCTCCATTGTTAGTAACTAGTTCAATATTTTACTCATTACTGCGTTTTTTCATTGTTGAAAATATAATAAACCTAAACTAAGAAAATAAAATAACAATATCTATTATCATTGTACTCACAGAAAACATGATACTAAAAAATAGCATATTATTAACAGTACCTTCTCATAAAAAAAATTTGGTTTATCTTATTATCATTTATGGTTTTTGACAAAGTCAGGTTGAGAAAGAACTACCTCTTTATATACTTTGTTCATTATCTCAAAGACTAGATTAAGGGCTAAAGACTGTACATTTTGCACTCTTATGATGAGCCAGTATCATGTTATAAGTTCTTTCAAACATTAACCATGCAGGTCATTTCAATAAGTTTATCTTGCCACATCCTTTTACAGAAACTCTTTACTTTTCCATAGTATTCAACTGTTTGTGTTTAATCGAATACAAGAGCAAAATATGACTTGATTACAAGTGAAAATAATTTATGTTAGTAATATATCGTTATTTGTTTTAAATTTACAATTACTGAAGTATTAATAGTTTTATTTATAATTATATTTTTAGAAACAAATAAATAAATATTTCATATGCAATGGATTGTATCCTTATTTTTATCTTAAGAGTTTAAAGAAAAAAAAAAGTTTTATGCAACCCACAATGTTTGACGAATTGATTGATGTATGACAAACTTCTCTCTCTACACTCTATCTCAAAGATATTTAGCAATAGGTTACTGAAATGTAGGAATATACTTCCACGGTATGTATCCTGCAATACATCCATATTCAGGATGTTATCTATTAATTTCAGTAGATCTTGTGCTATATATCTTATGATAGATCTTTCTTTAATGTGATGTTAGTTTTGTGAGGTACAAGTGAGTTTGTTGGGGGTGATTAAGAAGCCTGATTTTATATTTGACGGTTTGGACTTTTATATCTTTCCTTTGGCTATTTTTATTGGATGATATAGTCTGTTCTCGTTTATATATTGTTATATAAAGTACATTAGCAATAACATGTAACATTTTGGACTGAAATCTTTGGAAGAATTTCTATGTTTGAGATACAGCTGAATTGTTCTTACACTTAAGTTCATTTTAGCTTCAATATAGTTTTATAGATTAGCAGTTTATTTTCTATTGATAACTGTGATTTTCTGTTCATTAGTCAATATAATTTGCAGAATTGTTGACCCAGTTATATTATTAATTTGCAGAATTGTTTGTCGTCAATCTAAATACATTTCTACATATTTAATTTCATTTGCCTGTGAAATTTTGATTCCGTTTAGTTTAGTGGCAGCATGTTTCATGGTATAGGTGACTAACACAGATTTGGTTTCATTGTCCTTTGTGCACCAGTCTTTTAACGAGTTTGAAATATTATCAATTGTAGTTTTTGAGAAGCTTCATGTGGGTTTTCATAAAATAATGTAACTAGAGTATCATCGGTGAATGTTCTTAAGACCACATTTTATATCGTATCATATGTATGAGAGGAGATAAGTAATTGGTATGAACATGAGGGACACCAGCTTTGGTTTTAGGTAGATTAGTCAGTTCATTACCTTGTCGCACTAAGAAGTATTTATCGCTAAGGTAAGATTGGTTGAAGATGTAAGAATTTATTGGTAGCGATTTTTATTACCTTAAGCAGCAGTTTTTCATGCTAGACTCGATCGTTGTGGAATAAGACACTAAATTTAGTGTATACATTTCTCTTTGAGTGAAGCCTTAATAATGGCAGAGAAGATTCTTAGTCGTCTTAAAAAAATCATTTTTGAACAAGAGGAAAAATTAAAACACAAATGTGGAAATAAAATAACTGAAAAGCACAAAATACATATATAGACTATGATATTCCTAAATTTATATATCCTAGGACACTTTTTGGATAATGACGAATCTAAGGACACCTTGTTTGTTGAAATCACTTCAGTATTTAATCGATAAGAGGAACAAACTAACTTACATACACACTTAGCCTGTGAAATTCATTACCCTTCCTCTGTCGGGTAAAAATGATAATCTAAAATTTTTTATTCAATCCCTTTTTAAATGTGTAAAGGACTTATGTTGTATTTTTTACCAATATTGTTTTTATTGGTTCGATTAACATCTGATCGTTCCATTTAATAGCAGCATAGATGCCACTAAAATAATGTTAAAAACCGTGGTAGAAGTTAGAATTGCTGGTTACTTATCTCTAAATGCCAGTGCAATATTTTTGTATTTAAGAAATGAAAAAAATTATCATATGCTGTTTTTAGCCAATTAATATTGACGAAAAAATATGAATGAAAGGAACTATTTGAAGCTTCTCATATCATTAATGTGATTGAACTTATTCATAGAAATCGAAATTTATAGTCAAATAGTTACTAATGTTAACGATAAAGGCTTTGCCTGAAATCTAGTGCAGAAACTAAGCTATTATGAAAATCGCAAAACAGTGTTAATTATTTCAAATTTTAATGAAAATGGTTTAATTCTGAGAGTAATAATATTTATATTGAAATACACAGACATGTGGCTTGCTTGTACATGACAGAAAATGGTAATGCAAAACGAGATTATGTTATAAGTAAATATGACAAATGGTTTTTGAAAACTTTTTTTTTTTGTTTTTGAAACTTTGAAAATTTGTTATGATAAATTATTTAAAAACATGGCAGAAAATGGTAATGTAAAAAAAGGTTATGTTACGAGTGAATATGGCCAATGGTTTTTGAAAACTAAACACTATACTATTTGAATAAATTATTTAAAAACATTTCTTTTTTCTTTTTTTTTTTTCAAATTTATTTTGACTATCTGCAATCGGCTGAATAACCATAATCAGATGTTTTCCAATACTTGATGTTTGGATGGCTGATTCTCCATCGAGATTCAAAGCCATTTTTAAATTTACACATTAAACTTTAGTGCCTTTTATCAAGATTTAATATCTGCCATCTTTTAAGACGTGCAATTTGTTCATTTGTCTTTAAATAATCTTGGGCCAGATTATTTGCGTGGCACCGAAGTCTTTCTTTGTATTTTATGCAACGGTTATTTATTTCCTCCTTGATGGTTGGTATACCCAGATATTCATGTATCTCAGTATTACGAGCATACCATGGTTCACTAGACAGCATTCTTAAGATATTATTTTGAAACCGTTGTAAAATCTCTAGGTTTGAGTTGCTAGCCGAGCCCCACAATTCCAGGCCATAAGTCCAGATGGACTTTATAATGCATTTGTATATAAGCAGTTTATTAGTTAGTGAGAGCACAGATTGTCGACCTATCAACCAGTACAGTTTTTGACTGTGTATATTTACTTCTTGTCTCTTTACTTTTATGTGGTTTGCCCATGTTAGTCTCCTATCTCAATGGAAGCCTAGAGATTTAGCACTGGCTCTGCATGGTAACTCTTGATTATCCATAGTAACCGGCTTGCAATGTCCTTTACGCAAAGTAAATGTCATTTGAGTTGTTTTAATGGCATTGCATTTGTTTGTCCATCTCTTTAACCATTGATTGACACTATCAAGCTGTATTTGTAATTTAGCTGATGCTTTGTTGGGATCTTTATCACAGGAAAGACAAGCTGTGTCATCTGCATATGTTGCAGTCATTACTTCCTGGGTCACTGGTAAATCAGATGTATATATTGAGTAAAGAATTGGACCGAGTACAGATCCTTGTGGTACAGATGCTCGGATATTATATATTTGAGAAAATTCTTCATCAAATTTTACTATAAACTTGCGGTTCTGTAAATATGACTTCAACACCATGTACGAGTTAGGGCGAAGAATCTTCAGTTTGTACAGGAGCCCTTTATGCCAAACTTTGTCAAACACCTGCTGGATATTTAGGAACACGGCAGAGCAATATTCTCCTCTCTCTAAAGATTGTCTTATAGTATTCACTACCTGGTGCACCTGTTCTATGGTCGAATGCTGCTACCTAAATCCGAACTGATGGTCGGTGATTACATGTTCAGTGTTAAGAACTGGCTTTAGTCTAGTCAGAAGTATTTTCTCAAAAACTTTGGAGATGATAGGTAACAGACTAATTGGTCTGTATGAGTTAAGTTCAGTTAGTGGCTTGCCAGATTTTGCTAACATACGTATGACAGATATCTTCCATAGTTTTGGATAGTATGAGAGTCCCTTGATTGCATTGAAGAGCATAGTGAGGAAAACTATTTCCTTTTGTGGTAGATGTTTCAAAATCTCTGCTGTAATGAGATCAAACCCAGGAGCTTTCTTGTTTGGTAGTTTCCTTATTATTTTAGCTACTTCTTTTGGAGTAGTTAGCTTTAATGGTGGAGACAACTGTTGATCACTGCTTATTACTCTTTCAATCTCACTCTCAAATTCATCATTACTAGCCTAATTTGGCCTGAACACATCTTTAAGATACTCAGCAAACAGTTCAGCTTTGACGCTAGGCGTTTTAACCCAGATACCAGAAGATTTTCTTAATGGAGGAACTTGTGGTTGCAGTCTTTTGAATTCCTTAGTGATTTTCCAAAGAGTGTAGTTCTCATGTTTGGTTGCTGATAATTTTGACAGTCTTTGTTGAAGTGATTTATTTTTATGTTCGACCAACATTTCTCTTGCTGCCTTGTTCCATAACATTCTATCATCCTTTAGTCTACTCAGTTTCCATTGAAGTCTTAGTTTTCTTTTTTTCCTTTAGCTTTTTACGTAGTTTTAAAGGTATGTTACATTTTGTAGGAACATTCTGGTTAGATGGAGTAGCACGCCAGGCAGATTCCTGTATTAAGTTCGTGATGAGAAATGTAGCCTCATCTATATCCTCCTCGGACTTAAGTCGTACTTTTATGTTTATTTTGGATTCCAAAAATTCTGAGAATGCCAGCCAGTCAGTGTTGTTATTATACAAATTTATTTGTTGGATTTTGTTAATGACAGACATGCTGAGGGTACAAATTACTGGAGTATGGTTAGATTTGGTGTTCAGGCATGATTCGACACTAACATATTTATGGGGTAAATCTTTATGAATGAAAAAATCTATTAGATCTGGAGTTTTCTTGTGATCTGTAGGCCAGTATGTTGGTTCCCATTGGAAAGTGTTTGTAGTCTTAGATTGGTCACACACTTCATTAATTCACGGCCCCGAGTGGTAGTCAGCCTGGATCCCCAAAATGTATGTTTGCTGTTCCAGTCTCCTCCAATGATGTACCTCGAATCGAAGGAGCTAAAGAATTTTTGGAACATTTCTTGAGTGATTTTGTATCTTGGGGGGGGGGAGTATATGGCACTTACATTAAAATTTCCATTCACATCTTTTATTGTAACAATTGTGGCTTGCAAGTAATTTTCTTTATAGTTGATGTGCATATAATGTTTTATATTGCTTTTTATAATCACTGCTGTTCCTCCATGAGATGTGCCATCAGGATGATTTGTAACGTAAATGTTATAATTTTTGAGTCTAACACTTTTTTGGCATTTAGGTGTGTTTCTGACAATAAAATAATGTCAATTTTGTTCACTTTGAGCATTAACTCTAAATTATCTTTATTTGGGAGTAGCCCATTGATATTCCATGTTGCAATTCGTAAACTATGGAATTTTATTGATGAGGACTGTGAGCAGGTTCATCAAAGTTCCCATGTGCTGTAAGAGTTGATCTATTTTTTCTGCTTGTGTTTTAATGAGCAATTCCAAATTATTAGCTGTATCGTGCCTCTGGGTGTAGGAAGTTCTGTTTTCAGCAGCACTAGTTGTGCTGTTGTGGATGCGCTGTGACTTTTGATTGTCAACGTTTTTATTATCAGCCCTTGTGGATATGCTAGGTTGATTTTGTATAGTCTCACTATATGTCTTTGGTAACATGTGGGTCTTCGTGATTGTCTTTCTATTCTGTCAGGGATTAATATAGTCAATACACCGTCTGTTGGTTCGTATGTATCTTTCATTCTTAGGGATATCTTAGGTATATTTTTTTGCAATTTTCGTGCGAATATTTCTTTATATACTACACATCCCTTATAGTTAGCAGGGTCGCTTCCTGAACAGAGTGAACAAACTGCTGGAGTATTTTTGTCTTGAGTGCATGACGTTGCTTTGTGAGAACCAGCACACTTTACACACCTGAACGGTCTCATACAGTTGTTCTTTGTATGGTCATACTGTTGACATCTAGTGCATTGAGGGATAGACATTTTCTTTTTTGGGTCTTGTATTAAGACTCTTTGGTAGTATATATACTTAATTTCTTTAATATTTTTGTTGTTTTCATGCGGAATGACATTTACAAAGAATGTGTTTAGTGGCTCCTTAGTTCCTTTTTTATGTGCTGTAAAAATTTCACCTTTTACTTTGTTTCCACTTTCCTCTATGACATCGACGATAGCCTGTACTGGTGTACTCTGGTGATGATTTTTAATAACATACCGTGGACACCTCTCATCTTTATTGGTAAATGTATGGCCAATCAAACCGTTACTTCTAATATGATCAATTAAAATTTTGTAATTTTCTGCTGATTTTGTGGATTTAACTAGTCCATTTCTATTGACCACTTTGAGGGTGTATTCATCTTTGTTTACCACTTCTAGCAGTAGATTTGTTAACTGTGTGAGATCATCTATGCCATAGAGAATTATAGGTGGAGGTTTTGATGCTTTTTTAGAATTTATTGTAGTTTTGGTATTCTCCACTTCAGGGTCTACAGTTAGTATTGAGAATCTATTTGAAGTCTCAATTGCTCTTGGATTTTCAGACTGTATATCAGAGTGTCTGTCGATACTTTTCGGCTTAGTTACTAGTTTTTGCCTTGATTCATTACTTTTATGGATCTTTGTTTGTGTTTGTACTTGGTCTGGTGACCTAAGTCATTTTGATTTTGGGTAGGCATTCTCTGCCAAGGCACTTTTGGGTTCATTTTGAACACTTTTTGATCACTATTTGGACTCTTTAAGACTTCAGTTGTATCTCATTTGCTTAATTGACGTAAATCGCTAGTAGAAGCGCTTCATTCTCTTGCAATAAACATGCTCTTATGAAATTTTTGCTGATAGTATTGCCGACGATTTTCTGTGGTTGCTTTTTTAGTTGTATCTGTTAAGTCTATGATGTCTTTTGTCTTATTATTTATTGTCTCCTTTCCTGAATCTGCATCCATTATAAAGAGCGAAATTTTGCCCCACCCCCAGATACGAAGGGGCTGCCCGAGTTGAACTCGGAGAGGGATTTTCCGGTGAGTCCCGCTTCCATAGTTAATTTGCCATAGTCTCAATGTTCTGTAGCCACTCTTTTTGAGGGTATTAATCCTCAAGTTTTGTGGTGACCTAAGGAGTGGTTATACCGCCACTGACTCGGTCGCCATTGCCTCGTCCGTTATCTAGCAGGGAGCACCGTGGGGTGGTGAAGCCACGCCGTCATCTATTGACGCGTGCAGGTGAGGTTGACAGTAGGCCAGATAAGATGTTAGATCCGTTCTCCCCTTATTTAAAAACATGACAGAAAATGGTAATGTAAAAAGAGGTTATATTAAAAGTGAATATGATGAATGGCTTTTGAAAACTAAACACTGGACTGTTATGACAAATTATTTCAAAACATGACAGAAAATGGTAATGTAAAAAGAGGTTATGTTACGAGTGAATATGGCCAATCGTTTTTGAAAACTAAACACTATACTATTTTAATAAATTATTTAAAAACATGACAGAAAATGGTAATGCAAAAAGAGGTTATATTACAAGTGAATAAGATGAATGGCTTTTGAAAAGTAAACACTGTACTGTTATGACAAATTATTTAAAAATATGACAGAAAATGGTAATGTAAAAAGAGGTTATGTTACGAGTGAATATGGCGAATGGTTTTTGAAAACTAAACACTATACTATTTTAAGAAATTATTTAAAAATTGTTGATGAATATTTTTTTGTCTGCTTCCCATGGTGTAAATACACTAGAATTGAGGAATGCATGAAAAACAATACTATGCTAACCAAGTGTTATTATTAATAATATATTAATAATGATATAAGTGGTGATTAGAAAAAATAGAACTGATTGTTTATTAATTATTTTTTAAAAGTTAAAGATTTTGTTATTTGAGCTTATAATAATTATATTACAACTCAACTTAAACTAAAATATTACAGATAGAATGGATGAGCGATAAACTAATGAGAAGTTTTGAGGGAGCTCGTAATAATCCATTTCAATTGAAATATTTGCAACTATGTCACAATATAACGGAAGTTCAACGAATACCCGGGCCGAAGGTGGTCCTCGCAAGTTACCCAGATCTGGACTGCGGTTATGCTAGAGATCTCTTCATAATGTGGGCCAGTCAACCTCAAAACAGTATTGTGCTGACATCCAGGTAACTTAATTTTACTTGAAATATACTTACCAATGTTTTCAAAGTGTAGAAGAAAAGAGTCCTCCAAAATTTTTTGAGATTCAACCCTTGAAATAAAGGAAGAAGTTATTTCATTGTTTTAATAAACATAATGCAGTCATATACGGCAGCTATTATTACATATATTTAGGATATTTTAAATCGTTTTTATCCTTAATTCTTTCCCTCTCTATCAATTGAATCATAGGATTACCGTACACCTAGAAAACATTGGAAACTGTAAAAAATCTTTGAATTATGTTTATTTTATTTATCTATCACTTCATGAAAAAACCCAACTTACAATAACATAAGTAATAATTAAAAAAACACAAATAAATGATTAATAAAACTAATCGCATTCCTAAAGCAATCAATGGGGCAAAAAAATATTAAGATTTGGCATCACTCACGATACCTCGTTAATTAGCATAAGTATGTAAAAAACTGGTGAATGCTGCAGGCTATTCATATGTACCATAGGCAGATGAAATAAACTTTGACTCCGTTCTCTCACGTAACAGTTGGGAGCATAAAGCGTTTCCAACCCCAAGACCGAGAGGTTATCAATGTAATTATTTAATACTTTAAACAAATGCAAGATCAAAAGCAGTTACAATCGGAGTTGAAGTAAATTAAAACCGACAATGCCCATTATAAAATTTACCCTTGAAACATCCTAAAAAATTGATGGAAGCCTCATTAATTTTCGGGAATTTATTTTAATAATTTGCTATACATTCTCAAATAAGTCTTCTATTTTCTTCTTATTGACATTCTCAATAACAAGAATGAAATCTATTAAATTTCATTCTAGTTATAAAAAACTTAGATTAGATGAATAATAAACTCAAATAATTACACAATGTGTGGTATTACACTATTATCTGATGTAGTATTTAGGATGGCTTATGCACCCCTTGCGAGTATTAAAATATATACGTTAACAACTCTATTTTGACATAAATAAATTTAAACCTTTATTGTTACTTCATATTTATTCAACAATCTTGCTCCTAATTGTTTTAGTCAAATAAATGTTTACTTTTAATGTTTGTTCAGCATGTTAAAAACTTTATTATCTGCAAAAATTAGTTATATCTAATAATTTTGTAAATTAATTTCAGAACTGGCCCAGGTACACTAGCTCGTGATTTACTTGATCACGGCGGTAACAGAACTATCGAAATGATTATTAAGAAACGTGTCAAGTTGGAAGGGTCAGAGCTAGAAGAATATTTACGTAACGAAAGGGCTAAAGCAGAACTTATTAAAAAGTATGTGGAACAATGTATATGAATGATTTGTTTTATCATAAGTATATCAAAAATTTTAAGATAATGTATCATTCGCTTCCGAATTTTTGTATAAACAAATAATTTTGAATTTGGTTTATTTCAAACAAATAGCCTGATCAATAATCTCTAAAAAATTGGATTTTGAATATTCTGTATTGTTTTATAAGTGGTTTATTAAGATAAGTTTAAAAAAAAAGTTAATTACTGGTTTTTCAGTTTTTATAATTTTATTTTATTTCTCCCAATTTCTGACTATATATTATTACATAGACTATGCATAATAACGAAGTGCTAACCTATATGTACTTTCATATATTTTTATTTTAAGAACGTAAAACTAACTCGATTTAATTTTGAGAAAATTGTTTACAGAGAAGAAAATTTGGGCATCAGTTCAGATTCTGAGTCAGACGATGACTTAGAAATGTCCATAATAACAGGGAAGCACGATATCATCGTGAGGAATGAGATTCAGCGGACATCGGGATTTTTCA
The DNA here is from genome assembly GCA_039881145.1 of Druceiella hillmani. Lineage (NCBI taxonomy): Eukaryota > Metazoa > Arthropoda > Insecta > Lepidoptera > Hepialidae > Druceiella > Druceiella hillmani. The sequence continues at coordinate 12,626,020 of JAYKKI010000061.1, forward strand.
AGTCTAATAAACGACAGTATGCTATGTATCCGTTTCACGAAGAAAAAACTAAATCCGATGAATACGGTGAAATAATAAAGGTACTTTGTTTCTTATACCGTTGTTTTTTTTTTTAAATTAGTAATTACTATAAAAAGTGTGTATTTCAAAATAAGTTTCTCATTTTAGTATTGTTTTTTATATATTAAAGTCTTGTAAATTATCCATATTTATATTTATAATTTCATATATGGTTGTATTCAAAAAAGTATTTATTACAGTTCATAATATTTAGTTAGCCTTTTTATGATCCATAACTCAAAAGGAAAAAATAAGATCCCTTAAAGGAACACAAACAGCCGTTTTCCGATGTAGAAAGTTGAAGTTTGGTATAGTAATGAAACTTATCGACCTGCATTTTTCACAATAGTAAAAACCTAAAAAATATTTGCCTGACAAGTTTCTGTTTCGGATTCTAGAAATATTGTTAAAAATATCATAAAGAAATACGTTCCTCCATCTGGGAAGTTTATTTATTTACGAATATACATTTATTGACACATTACAGGTAACCTATTCGTAACGATAAGCAATTAATGGTTTAACAAATTTTAAACTTTTCATTTAAATATGAATACAAAATACATAAGAACTATAAAAGGTAACGATACATTTCAACAAATTTACTTTTACGCATAAACAAATCACATGCTGGTGCGACTGCGATCAGGTGATTGAGCCATGGAAATTGTTAAAATTGAAATGTTGATATGGCAAGGTTACTGCAACTTTACTGAGAAACTACATTATAGTTTTTAACAAATTCATGAAGTCTTTAAGCTTATGTGAATAGATTGATGTTTATACATATAGTGTGAACGTGTATATTTATGTGAACAGTCTGATGTTTATACACATAGTGTGACTTCTGCTTGTACTTGACGTTGTTTTTTTAGTAATGAGTGTACTTTGATAGTGGATGTTCACATACCATCGAGTTAAGAGTTAAGACTAGATATACACATTTTTACACAGTGCAAATGGACGTTGGTGGACCTGTTATTGGAATGTGAAAAGTGTGAAAGGGTGCCATTTTTTAAAACTAATTATAAATTTGATACACTGACTAGCACTCTGTAGCAACATTTGATATGTTTGGCTTTATTAAAAATTAAATTAGAATATATTTTGCTTTGCCTATTAGTTATAACATGACAGAAAGTTATTGTTGGGGATTGTATAACCTTGTAATTTACAAAAAATATATTATACACAGTCATCAGATGTTGCAAGTAATATGAATGTTTGTATTGAAATATAAATATGCATTGAGATTTAGCATTGTTTTTTCTAAGAAATGGTAACAAAATTTCATTAAAACATTTACAAATTATAATATCGACGATGTCATATTTTTTTTATTAGTCTATTACCTGTCACACTTTAGTGTGTTTGATTTTGTTTTAATATTCGTAGCCCGAGGATTATCGATTAGCAGAAGTGATGGATGGCGATGCCGATGTAAAAGATGTACCACTTGTAACACAGAAAAAGGAGGAAGATATTGGTAAGAATGATATCAATATTCGTATTTTGGTTTTATTTAGTGTTTTGTTAGGAAAAATTGAGAAAAATGGGGCTTGCTTTACAGAAATAGAATGTCATTTTTAAATAAGTTGGTATGTTTTAGAAAAATGGGGAAATAGTAAAAATGTAATACAATTTGTAACTATAATATAAAACAAAGAAGCTGTCTTCATAAACACACATATTTTATATTTTTATGTTGGATACACTGATAATTTGTTGACGAGAAATAAAAACAAAAATAAACAATAAAAATGTAATAAATAAAAACAGAACAGTTTTTTAGAAATAAAAGCAAAAAATAATCTTTTATCAATTTGTAATCATTGCCTAAATCAATTAAAAATGAACCGTTAATTGACACTAACATTAATTCTGTTGTTTTTAAAATTAACGTCTCTTTTGCTCTGTTTGAGTTTTAATGACTTTTCTACGACCATGTTAGTCCAGCTGGTTTTGTCTATTAGATTAGTGTATAGATGAGATAATGAGACACAATTCGCACTTTCTTTCACCTTGCTGGTTCAAAAAGTTCAATAGAAATGGGTTTTACAAGCTATAAGTGAAAATATCTTAATTTTTTATAAAATACTACACAATTTCTCATTTGTTTGATTGACGATTTAAATAAAACTGTTAAGAAGCTAATTTTTTCATTTTGTCTTGTTGAGAGATCCTTTTTATTCTTGTAACATCTGGGTTCAACATTGTGGATTTTCGTCAGTTTCGTTAAAGTCTACAAAATCTATGTGATCAATAACATTATGTGTGACATTGCTTTGCAGTGATCTACAAAATTTGTATAATATGTAAATTATAATTTTGTATAAAATTCTACCGATATACATTTTACTAGCTGTGCCGATGTGACTTTGTTCTCGTGGAATTCGGTGTAAGAAGTTTTCTTTCTCAGAATTCTATAAGCATAAATTTACTAAAAATGCTAATAGATGGCTTTGGCAGTGTCATCTCGCAATATAATTATGGGCATAAAGTTTACCAAAAACACTAATAGATGGCATATGCAGTACCAATATCGTAATATTCACCATGTCAGGTTGTTTTTTTAAATCTGTAATATAAAAGTATCCTACATCTAGATAAAAGTATCCTACACATCTTGCTTGATAGATTATGCATGATTGAAAGACAAATTAACACAGAGACAAACAGACGAAATTCTAAAAACAGGTTTTCTGACTTTTAACTATCATTCGCTAAATCAATGATTCTTTTTAATTTAGTAGCTAGATAATTAGTAGCTAGGTAGTAACTAGGAACAGCATATCTTCTCAATATATTGGAGACTTCCGTCACCACTGATCCTCTGGATTAATTCATTTTTGTGGATTGATATTCTCCTTTGGTATTTTGTGTTATATTGCGTAATCTGTTTGTTTTTATTTTTAGATCATAGTAGATGAACATTACTTATGTATTGAGGGATGTTCACAATTGCTCTCAGTGTTTTGGTTTGAAATCCTTCAATTATATCAATTTCACGGTTCCCGGCTTTTCCCCATAACTGGACACTATAAAGCACCAGCTTTCTGTTTCTGCTCAATTCTGAATGGCATCCTATTTTCCAGTATATGTTCCATAGTATTGTATCTTAATTGGTTTCGCTGGGACCAAATCTGTTTTTGCCATGTTAATCGTGTGTCTAAATGCATGCCTAAATATTTTGCGTGCTCTTCTTGAGGGATTTCTTCCTTATTAGTTTTACTTGTGGCCAGGTATCCCTCCTAAGGGTGAATAATATATGTGTAAATTTTCTTTTATTAGCCTTCATTCTCCAGGTTTTTAACTATGTTTCCACTTTATTGAGGTGGCTGTAGGTATTGGGATGCTATTTTTGGATTGTGTTGTGTCACCAACAATGCTGTGCCATCTGCGTATGTCGCCATTATGGTGTTCTCCATTACTGGCAGGTCAGCAGTGTAGATAGTATATAGTATCAGTCCTAATATACTACCCTGTAGTACACTTGATGTAATTTCATACAAACTTGTAACCTTATCAAATTATACTGATGATGAAACCAAATCAATGGCTTGGTATTATATCTGTTAGCATTTCTTTTATTTGACTTAGCAGAATTTTTTCAATGTGTTTTTCAGTGATTGGTAAAAACTTGCGAGTCTGTAAGGAGTGATGCCTTGTGGTGGTTTCCCAGGTACCTGCGCTATCTTCCACTGTCCAGGGAAAAATGAATGTCGCAAACAACCATTGAATACCTTTGTTCGGTTAGTTTTTATTTGGTTAGGTTTCTTCAAAGAGTTGCATCTGCAAAATCGTAGCCTGGGGATTTCCCTTCTTGTAGGGTTTTTACCATTTTAAGAACTTCTCTAGGACTAGATTTTTTCAATGGTCGACTCATTTATTTTGTGCTTTCTAGACACTTTTTCACTTCAATATTTTGGTATCTCAGTATTGCCTTTCAGCCATTTGCTGAAAAATAGTCAATGTTTTGGTACAAAGACAGTATTGAGATATTCAATGAATGGGTTGCCTTTTCATCATTTGATTATAGATTTTTGGGGTGTTTTAATTTAATTGTTGCTTTGTAGAATGAGTAGTTTGTATCTGAGTCAAATTTGAGAGGTATTATTGAATAAACCCCAAAATTGAAAAATTTTTTTGAAACATTTTAGTGACATTATTGCTCGAATTATGTATTTCATAAAATTCTGGTCATAGGTTTCTAAACTTTCATTATTGGGCTTGAAAACGCCAGAAAAAGACCTAAAAATGCATCCAACTCTACTTCACCTAGACTTTCTCATTCATTTTTGAAACGTGAAGAGTTTTCTATGCTTATTTCTTTCAAAAGAATAGATTTAATATTGTACATTTATTTATATTTAAATCAAAGGCACACCTGAATGTATTAATACAATGTGATACAAACTGATGGGGTCTTACTTCTGATGGGGTCCTTTATCACACAAATTCACTATTGAACGCCTTTGGCTGTTAGCACTGCTAATATTCATCGCTATTTGTTTCATAAAAGCCCATCTGGACTTATGGCCTGGAATTGTGGGGCTCGGCTAGCAACTCAAACCTAGAGATTTTACAATGGTTTCAAAATAATATCTTAAGAATGCTGTCTAGTGTACCATGGTATGCTCGTAATACTGTGATACATGAATATCTAGGTATACCAACCATCAAGGAGGAAATAAATAACCGTTGCATGAAATACAAAGAAAGACTTCGGTGCCACGCAAATAATCTGGCCCAAGATTTGTTAAAGACTAATGAACAAATTGCACGTCTTAAAAAATGGCAGATATTAAATCTTGACAAAAGGCACTAAAGTGTAATGTGTAAATTTAAAAATGGTTTTGAATCTCGATAGAGAATCAGCCATCCAAACATCAAGTATTGGAAAACATCTGATTATGGTTATTCAGCCGATTGCAGATAGCCAAAATAAATTTGAAAAAAAAAAAAAAAAAATTTTGTTTCATCATTGCTACTTTCACTATTCTTTGCAAGCTGAATATTTTTGCCAGTGTTTTCTTCCATATAATTTTTCATTTTGCTAACTATTTCATCCTTGGAACTTATTGGAATTTGTTAATTGGATTTTATACGAATTGGAATTGAATTGGAAATTGTTAAATCAAAGAAATTGCCATTTCAAACACCAATAGAACTAAGAGAACAAGACAAAGAACAAATAACTAATGAAACATAAAGCAAAGTGTCGTCTCACGTAAAGTGATTCTACCAGCATCAAAAATATAAATAAACAATACAATGGGCTTCCATTATAACAAGAACTAAGGAACCTTTAAAATAATGACGCTATATCCACATGTCATAATATGCCAAATAGGATATCTGTGATACAAAATAATATGCAATTTACATGCATGTATTTACTAAACAACGCTTATTTGTAACTGATCTGTATTACTAACTCCCAGCCCTAACTAACCTACCAGCAAAGAATTTTTAAAAAAAAACTTTTTAAAAACAGTCTTTATAACCAAAATCAGTGTTAAATAAAATGTTCTTATATTTGAGCGAATTTCCTAGGTAATATTCTAAATTTAAGGGACACAGCTATTACCAGAAAGTCTTTTAACCATAGTTGTTATGAATAAAATCCACTGTTTTGTAAGACAGATGCCAACAGTACTAAAATGCCCTAAACGATGTGTATGACTTTATTATAAAATATTATTATAATTCTATAAAATATAATAATAAACCATATCTTTATAATTAAGTATTGTTTATAAAATATGTGCTTGAAAATGTCTGAGTTTGGACATTTTGTGTACTTGGATATAATTAACCCGAGGATTTCAGATTGTAAAAAAACAAAATAGTCTTAAAATAAGTGACAAAATTATTTTACTTTTGAGAATATGTGGTAAATGCATGACTAATAATTGTGATGAATTGTTTTAAATTAAGTTTATAATTACGAGTATTATGGTGAAATAAATTTCAGTTTCGGGTCTAAATGACCCGAGGAACCAAGGAAGGTTTAAATACTATGTTAATATATAACATGACTTATATCTGTGCAAAATGTGATAATGATTGATCAGTTTATATATTAATTATTTGAAAATTTTAGTTATGTCTCTGAAGATTAGTTATTTTTCTTAAATTTTGTTTTCATTTACTGCATTTGTTGTATACTATGGTTTTATGGGATTGGAAAGTTTTTTCGACTTATTAAATCTCTCGTTAATAATAAAGTATCTATTTAGAAATAAACAAAAACCAAAAAATAGATATGAAAAATTAAAAATTATGCGAAAGTGCAAAAATTATTTTTTCTCTAGACTCCTACACTTAACTTCTGGGTACAAATATTACCTGTACAAGTGTATAGAATATATTTGAAAAATAGTGTGGAATTATATTCTTCTCTTCAACAGAGGAAATATTTGATATACCGACAAAGTGCATAGTGCAGAAGAGGTCCATAGCAATAAAGGCTGCCATTCAATACATAGACTTTGAAGGTCGTTCTGACGGCGAATCATTGCTGAAGATAATATCGCAACTCAAAGCCAGGAGCGTAATTGGATTGAGAGGAACAGAAAAGTCATTGGAAATTTTGAAGTAAGCCTTGTTTATATTAAACAATATGTAAATGACAGTGTCTAATGTTATTTCAAGAAAAAGAAAAATGTCTTTATATTGATTGATATAACGAATTGTTGGTTTCACAATAATTTCACGTTTCACGTAAATAATAACATCCTTGAGACAATCACGATCTAGGTAAAAGTCACATATAATAGGGTTTATTCGTGCAATATCCATCAATGGTTAAAAATTAATGACATATACAAAAATATATTCTGTAAAAAATTAACAAAATTTTATAATGTGCTTACTTTCTTGAAAATTATGTATCAACTGTAATCAACTATAACGAAATGGTTTTGAAGATACACGTAAAGTATATCACCATATAAGTGATAGTGTTCAGAGAGTTTGAATTTAAATATTGCTGATTCGCTTATTCATAAAAAATCTTTTCCATCTAAGAGTTAAGAAAGTATAATGGTAACCATAGCATTGATAATCAATGTTTGGAATAGTATTACCAATACCATTTAAATTCTATCGATAACATCAAAATTGTTGTTACCTTTTGTCTTTTTAACTTTTATTGTCAACATTATTTTCAAAATGTTTTTAAAATTATGCTTGATAACTGCAGGAATCACTGTATCTCAGAAGGATGTAATAAAGTGTTTATACCCCACCGCGGAGAGACTGTCGACGCTACTACGGAATCACACATTTATCAGGTGTGTGCCTCTTGTTTTTCCTAACTTCAACTCCTAAATTTCATTATTCTTCATAATTTTATTTCTGTACATATTTAAGAAAAGTTTCTGGCTCTCGAAATGTTCGGGCTATCATATTGATTTGTGAAAATTCAACGTAAGAAACTTACTGTTATTAGGCCTTAATATCAAACCTTATTGTACTGTTAGTTATCAAAAATACAAAAAGTATCTTGTATTGTCACAAATCCTGATTTAACCCTGCCAATACCCGGGCGAAAGTTAGCATTTAGATGCGGAACATCCCAGTCTAGATTTTGCAGACATTTGAGGCCTGATATTGGGCCCTGGGGCAATCGGTGTAAATTCGTGTTGGACCTAATATCAGGCTCTCGTGTAAGAGTGGGTAAAGGCAAAATACTTTAGGGAATTAGTATATTGTAAATACATTAAAATAAAATTAATAAAGTGTAAAGAAAATTTCATTATATAAACAACTTTCCTTTCAATTTGTCAGTATGAAATTAAAGTCTTTGTTATGAAAGTGAAAGTAACTACTATGAAACTCTTTCTATGAATGCTCCACCGGCTACTTGACCGTGATTACTTATTTCCATAAATACATTCTCACGCCTGCTAAGCGAATCCCATATTTATACTGTTCAATTACTACAGGTGAAACTGACAGACGCATTAGTCTCTGCTCTGGTATGGCGACGTGGGGCAGCCGGTGCCGAACTGGCGTGGCTTAGTGGCGCAGTGCGACTGCGGGAGAGTGAACCGGTTGCTGGAACTGGAAATGCCATGGAAACTGACCAAGATGTTGACAGGGTGGATGGTATGTTTATGACTGTATACTGTTATAGTATACTTCAACTGCTAGAGGGCATAGAATTAGGAAACTGGCTTATTTTTGTTGAATCAAATTTTTGAATTATTTAATAATATTTATGAGCGGTATTTGCTAGAAAAAAAATGTTAGTGAATTTTTGGATAAATGTAATAATGGAGTGGAACTTAAAAATAATATCTCTGAATCTTCCTAACTGTAGTGGACGATGATTTTATTAAAATTTATTTGTATAAAATTCAATGTAAGAAAAGTAACTCATAATATTTTGGACTCTTGTTTAAGGTTACTGACATTTATTAAAAGCTACATATTGCATTGTTTAAGGATTAGCTTTGACCATACTTTTGAATACTTAGGGCCAATTGATTGGTCTGTGATTAATAAGTTACTTTTGTTAGACTAAATATAGTTAATGAAACAATAGAAGTTTAACTAATAGTTATCTTGCAGGTAGGTTGTTTGATTTATTTAATTTATAGCAACAATAGTTAATTTAACATTATTTCTTTTTTTAAATGTTCTTTAGAGATTATTGTTATTTTACTAATGCCGGCAATAATTAAAATTTCAAAGCGTAACTCTTATCACCAATTTTTTTATTGTTGCATTAATAATGGTGCTGATGTGTATTTAATATTGGAACATATGTGCACCACAGTGCACCAACATCCTTTGAAAATTTATAAATATTTCTCTTTCAGTAGTCTTTAGTTCCTTTGTAATTTGTATCGTGTTTGTGGAATATTTTAATTTTAAAGGTTCTTCCAATTTTAGATGTAAATGATTTGCGGATACCAAATATATCAATTGATCTTTGTTTGTTGATACAGAGACAATTTCATTTACATAAGAAATGAAGGGTTAAACCTTTTACAAAATAACCATAAAATGCTTTCTTTGCCATTGTACAAAAATCAATAAAATGACATCTTGTCCAATTTCTTGGGAAACTTGTGAAAGTATTGGGTATTTTGGTCCACCCAATAAAATACAATTTACTATTTCTTCGTCGCCGTTACATGATATTTCATCAATATTGAAATACCTTATCATAATCATTAATTCTTCCTAATTACCTCTTGTTTCAAAAAAATCTAAGATGTTTGATTTGCGAGCAGTTGAACTATTTGACTGATAGTCAAATTTTTTTCCACTAGTTAAGACAGTCACAGATCATACAACCTCATATTGTTACATTTAACAGTTTATCAATTAAACCACCATATTTAAACAATTAGTTACTTTAACTATGGATTACAGGGCATTAGAAAGTTGTGCTACAGAGATGCAAAGCCTTTAGATATATTTGAAATTTTATTGAATAAATTGAAGTTCCCCATTTTGTGTTTATTTCTCATTTGCTTATTTAAATGCTATGTTTAGAATTGATCTCAATCAAATTACTTTTTAAAATCTTTATATTAAAAAAATTTCTTACTGTTCTCTACCTCCCTAATAGAGGAAAAGAGTTGAGGAAAAAGTTTTATATTTATAACAATATATACATACCGTTCAAAATGTTTTTCATATAATTTTAGCAACAAATCTTAGCAAAAACTCTAAGAAAAACAGGATATTATTGAGAAAATATCTAAATACTACTATTATAGTAAACATGTTCCGACTGTAACATGTTCCGACCTGTACAAAAAATAAACATGTTCAGACTACATTGTTAAAACTGTTATAAAAACAATTTATTTTTTTCATAAGTGTTTTGCTGTTGAATATTAAGAGAATTTTATATGTATTTTCAAACTAATCCACACTTGTAAGTTGTTTTATTCATAACTTTCTATTATGTTTTTTTACTTTTTTATAGAACCTTCAAAGGAAGAACAAATTTACACATTAGAACCGTTACCTCCAAGTGAGGTTAAACCGCATGAAGCAATATTTATCAATGAGTTGCGGCTCTCCGACTTCAAGCAGACACTAGCGAAATACAATATCAGCTCTGAATTTGTTTCTGGTGTGTTGTGGTGCTGCAATGGGACGCTGGCTATTAGGAGAGTATGTGTTTGTTTGTTTTATTTGTTTTGTTTTTTTTATTCAAAAAATATATTTGTGTTATGCATTCAGTTGCTATTTTGAATTCGCCATAATATATTTCTAAGTGTTTTCTAATTGAAATGCAGTTTTTGTACCCCAATTATGACTACAAAGTTATAAAATGGACAATAGTTATGCATTCTGATGATTCTTCAGTTTGTTAATATTTATGTTCCGATATTCCACTTTCGGCCTTTAGACCATCTAAGTAAAATTTACACAAAGTTTTGTGTAAATTTTACTTAGATAACTAATGGAAAAAACTAAAAAGTAAATTTCTTCGGAGATGGTCAAATTGTAAAATTGATTTCAAATGTAATTTCTTTTAATTTTTAAATCCGCTAATTTGATGCAGATTTTGGATAACAATATGATTCAAATCCCATTAGGAGTGATTTTCTAAAATTATGATTTCATATTATTGTGTTAGAAATATTTGTATCTCTATATCATACTACCATATCATAGATCCCAAGTTTCTGAAGGTAATTCAGAAAGAATAGTTCACTAAAAATACCTAGCTACTCCAAGATGTTTACGGTTATTTTACAGATATATCAAATGAAGGATTCAATGAAAAAACAAAATAAAAAGAAATTTTCACTAGCTTGCTTTGTAAGTAACATTAATTGGAATGGAGTTCTTTCCCAATATATTTCCTAACTGAATATAGATTTTTGCATACATATTTCACATGTATAATTAAATAATTTTTTAAACCAACTTATTTATGGCTTTTTTTCTCTACAGCACAACAGTGGAAGAGTTTCTTTGGAAGGAGTATTGTCAGAGGAATATTATAAAGTGCGAGAACTTTTATACGACCAATATGCCATTGTATGATTCTTAAATAAAGATATTGTGTGCAGTTGTTTGAGATTATTTTGTTCCTTTCTGACATAAATAATTATCTATTTAAATTATATTTACTGTTTTTAATATTTTTGAAGAATATTACAAGAAGGTATTCTATAAAGTGCAATTTTAAAATAAATGTCAAAAAGGTAGTGACATTATTCTAAATATTAGTTTCTAATTTCATATTATAGTACTTTATTGTTGCAAACCAAGTTTTAAAGTAATCATATAATATATTATTTATTATTAATTCCTTTCTATGCATGTATATCCACATTAAATGTTATCTAATCTTTTTCTTTCAATTTAAAATTTCCTGCACTAGCTTAATTGCTTTTTAACGAATGTAAATTTTATTCTATTATAAAGCATACCAGTAATGTGTTAAGTATTAATAATAAAACAAGTCTACCATACCACAGGTTCTAATACTGTGTAGTGACAGCTGAAAAGTAACTAGGTAAATGATTCATGAAAAATAAATTCACACTAAGAAGTGTTACATTTAAATTTGAAATTGCTAAAAAGCCATTTATGGGTGGAATATTTCACATATCATTTTTTTTATAAAATCCGAACAGATTTCCGAACAGCCAAGATTGTAAGAAAGCTTATATAAATTTACTTTGAAAAGTATGCAATACTGTGTACCATTTTTACATAAATTATTACTAAGTTCAGTCTATTACAGTTACGGACATTAAACTATATATCACCTAATAAAACAAAATTAATTAATGAAATAATTATTGGTTATATTCACCTTTCATAATAAACCTAATTTTTTATTATAAAAACATTCTTAAATAAGTATGTAATTGTATTTCTGATAAACATTTAAATGATTTTACAAACAAATAATGGCATTGAGTATGCTAGATGATAAGTATCACAAATTGTATATGAAAACACTAAGCGCCATCCAACTTAGTCTGTCCTCATTTTTTCTTACAAGTGCCTTTTCTACCTATTGGTTGTGCAAAAATGAAGTTTTATTTTTTTGCCGTTCATTCTCTCCACAGAGAACCATTACCAGTGTCAACTTTAGAATAGGTGGCTAAGGTAATACTGGCTAAGTCCTATCCAGTCATTGTTGCTTAAATATACACAAACTATGTAGCAAAACAAAAATTAAATAGGAAATGAAATATATTCAAATAAATAATGCTAAAATACAAATGAAAATATATTAAAAAATAATACAAAAACTTTTACAATATACAGAGGAGCACAAAACATGACATGTATAACTACAAAAAATACAAAAATAGAGATATATACATACAGGTGTTTAGAAGCTGTGTGAAAAGTTGAAAGGGAACGATAACTTAGGTCAATTAAACATTTTGAGCCATATATGTATTAGACAAAGACTGAACATTTTTTTTATTTCTATTTTTAGGTTTTGCTTTTAAAAAGTCCAAAATAAATTGACAATAGTTAATAGTGCCCCAGTAAAAGTTGGTATGTCAATATTTTGTTTATTTGCATAATGTAAACCCTCTAATCAATCTATATTCTAAGCACCTATATCATCAAAAAAAATTACGTTTGTAGTTTACGAAAACGTTTGTAGTTTATGTTAAACTGAAGAAAACAGTTTTGATTGTGGCATTTAAAAAAATGAAATCGCCTTAGTCATTCAAGCCTTTTTAAAAACATGCTTCGTTATTGCTCTTTCTGTTAAGGTGTCAACAATATAAGATATATCGCCAATTGTGTTAATTGACGATATATCTTATATTGACTTATATTACCTTAAATGAATTAGGGTGCACAAATGAAACTCCAAACACGGCCGCGGGCTGAACAAACGTCACCGCTTTGCTACCACACAGATATCTTGCTAATTCTTAAAATTAGGGTGCACAAATTGAATTTAAGGAGATAAATTTTAATTTTTAAATAGGCAAATAAAACAAATTTTTTTGCTCAAATCATTTATTTTTTGCGTTCAAAGTGAGAACCGTGATTTCTAATACAGACAAGGGTCCTTTTTCTCATTTTTGTCATAGTTATTTTTAGTTGCATTTTCTTCTTCATGACTTGAAAAGCCGATTGAATTTTACCTATTAATTCCTCTCTTAGTTGATATTTCTTCGGCGGTGTAAACAAACTCCTTGGCTTATCCCCAAATGAAAAAATCCACGGGGTTTAAATCAAGTGATACAATGGGCCAAGGTATGGGTCCGTCTCCGCCAATCTAGCTTTCTTGGAAACAATTACTGAGGTGTTCGCTCACTGTTATACACTAATGTACTGGACAACCATTTTGTTGGAAAAAATACAAGAGATATTTTAAATTGACACATCAGATAATGTTTCTAGACCTACCTGCTCATACAAAATATATTATTTATTAGTAGTGGTCAAAATGCTAAATCCTTTTTTGAAAATTCCATTATTTTACAGGAAGGTACTTAAAATAATAGGAACTCATGTAAGTTATATGTACTATTAGGTATAATTTTGTAATATTAACATTTCATTACATTAAGTTATATGTACAGATGACAGCGTGAGCAAGTGCATTGTCGACTGTATTGTTTTCTTAAAAATGTTATTTTTTTTTTTACATGAAATTATGGGAGTCAATAAATAATAGTGAATCCTAGTAAATAATATTTGAAACTGAATTTAGATAGATAATTAACAAAAAAATATCAGAACAGTCCTTTTATTACATAACTCCTATTGCAATTGTAATAGACTTCATTTGACAGTGACAGTTAAAACAAAGCTGAAAACTATTATCAGTAGTTACATAATAAAGTGGCTGTTTGTAATTATTATGTTATTAAAGATAATAGAAAATATAAATTTCTAAAATCAAATATGAATATGTTCAAATAATATACAGTTGGCCCAGAAAGGAATGCACTTTTGAAACTTTAAAGAAAAAAAAACTATTGTATTTAAAGGCATTTAACTTTTCACAATGTAAAATTGATTAAATGTAATTTTATGTTTTGTAAATCAAATCATCAAGATAATGTCCTTGGCGGTTATGACACTTTCCAACTGGGTATGAAAATTCTGAAAAACTTTCGTAGGAGTATCTCTTGAAAAGGATTCCATTTCTTGCTGAATATTCAGCTTCAGTTGCCGCAAAGTTGTTGGATTATTGGAGTTTACCTTACTTTTAAGGTGTCCCCATAAAAAAAAGTCTTCCGGACTTAAATCGGGGCTCCTAGGGGACCATAATATCCCCTAGGAGCCCCGATTTAAGTCCGCTCCTCTATGACATCACTTTCTGAGGAAACATATCTTTTACCACGTGCATGCTCTCATTTGAAGTGTGGCTCCATCCTGCTGAAACCAAGTATCCCTATTGTAGCCTTGTGATTCTTGCAAATTTTGGTGTCAAAACATCCGCCAGCATAGACATGTACCCCTCTGTATTTACGGTTACTGCTCAGCCGCGATTGCTTTCAAAGAAGAAAGGCCTGATGTTGCCCCATCTTGTGATTCCAACCCAAAATGTAACCTTTAGTGAGTGAAGTGGCTTCTGGTGTTTTAGACAAGGATTTACTGCAGCCCAGTATTGGCAGTTTTGTCTATTCACAAAACCGTTAACATAAAAATGAGGTTCGTCGGAGCAGATAATGTTATTGAAGTCAGTGAAGATGTTGAACATTTCATTTGCAAAATTCAACCTCGATTCAAACTGTGCTGACTTCAATTCCTGTACCAATTGAATCTTAAAATTAGGAAATTTCATATTGAGGTGTAAAAGTCACTGCAACGTGGATCTAGACACACCTAGAGCAGAAGAATGTTTACGAGTCAACATTCTTGGATTCGCACTTAAAGATTCTCGAATTTGCTCAATGGTTTCGTCAGTGCATATAACTATTTTGCGAACTTGTTCCTGTTCTTTCGTATCTCTCAACCCACTGCTTTATTAAATTAGCACTCAGAATTTGACACGGAAAAGGCGTCGAACAGTGACATAAGATTGAAGGTTCTCATAATAGCCGCAGGCGCAGAATGCGTGCTGTTCTCCAGTAAAGTGACTCATGGTTACTAAAACTGCAATGGCCGCGCTATGCACTGATAACTCCTACGCGTCCCACTTTTATAATGTTTTAAAATTAGTGCAATTAAAAAATGAATTTCTTTCTGGGTCATCTATGTATTCAAATTTTAATTAATTCTAATGACTTTTAGGATCTTACCAATATTCTTTGGCCATAGCCGTAGTCATCTATGTACTAATTTTGAAGGCATAGATAGTGATTAATTTTGTCATTTTATATGTAATAGACCAGTGATTGACTCAATACACAGCCTGTCTCATTTTATTATCATAAGATTAATGTGCAAGAATATATGCTCAATATTAGCTAATGAAAGGGGTAATGATAAAATAACAAAGACAAAAGTAAATAACAAAAGGAAACATTTGTGTTCATCGGCGTACTTTAATAAACTAACTTGGTCCCAAAATAACTATGTCATCAAAAAATATTTTATTTGTTGGCAATTCTCTAAAATTCGCTATTTTGTGTCAATTGGTTGGAAATCATTGCTATGAACTGGATACAATCCAGTCGAATCTTTTATTATATTATTTTGTGAAAAGCGTGCAATTATTTGAACAAACTTTTATGAAAAGCATGCAATTATTTGCTGGCAACTTTCGAAATAATAAGATTAAACTAGGAACTTTCGATATAAGATTGGGCTTAGATTTTAACTACTAAGTAGCATATTAGATGCCACAGTGTAATAATATACAATATCAATGTCTGTAAAATTTCTAGGATTATAAAATGAACATTTTCGATTAGAATACTTGTTAAATATTCTCTTTAAAAAGCAATTAAAAAGGGTTCTTAATGTTTGACTTACTTTTTTATATCAAATATGAATTTTCCAGTGTTCTGCCTGCATTTCTTTGTTTAAATAGTCAAATAATGGTAATGCAAAATCTAAAAATTCCAAAAATAGTAATGTATTTTCTATTAGGGAAAAATCTACAGTATCTATATATAAATTTTGCAATATATTTTCTGCAGCTAAATATGATTATTAGATAATTGGTCTATGAAAAATTGTGCCCGTCAGATGCAGAGCATTTTTATATGGTATATGGTTGTTAGTAAAAAAATTACAATATGTTCGAATAACGATACTGCATTAGCAGCTTCTAAACGAATAAGGGCTAAAAACAAATTTTGATGGGACACTTTTTCGCATATCGCCTAACTAAACAGAAATCAGAAATGTTTGATCGTGCTTATATCGGTGGCCTTGTCAATACTAAATGAAAATTCAGTTTGCTGCAGATTTTCACATAAATTCTTCAGATTTTGATAGGTAATTGGATACTAAATTTTAGTAATTTATACATAAATAAAGGGAATTTATCATCGAAGTTAAATCGTGGAGTCTGATGTGCAGTCTAGCCAAATGAGTAGGAATACATCAATGCTCCAAACACATGACATATCACAGAGATTTTGTTTCGAAAAAAATATATTTTGAGAACCAAGGTTTTGAGAGAATAGTAAATTGGGTCTGGAAGTAGCGTGTACCCGTATATTTTATATACACACAAAAATATACATTATGTGAAGTGTCTTTCTATTTTATTGTTACCAAAGTTCTTAGCAAACTAATTTGGCAATTTCTACTTTAATTTCCTACAAACTCATTATTTTCTATGACCGAAGGACAAAAACAAAACCACATAAGCTGGTGTTGAATCTTTACATAGTCTAACTATATCAAGAGTTCGGTCAAAGCAGGTGTCTTCAGCATGCAAAGAACAAACAAAAGTTTCTTTCATAACAAGATTAAAATTTTCTTGACCAATTTTCTTGAAATCTACCCACTTTCTTTAGAAATGCATTTGTAGGAAACCTGAAATATTCAATAATACAGGTACTAAATAAACAATAGAGTGTATAGCTATGGTTAGAAATTATTATTTTTCATATCTGTTGCAGAGGCTCTGCCATGATATGAAAAGACAATACTCTATCTCTCGCCAAGTATAAAGTTCATGTCTACAACAAAGTGCATTTTATAAATATTTGTTTAGACGTCATAGGTTGTTGAATGACAAAGGACGTCATTATGCAAAATGTAAAAAAATCATCAACATCAACAAAAATTACAATAACATTTGCTTTACTTTAAAATGAAGTTTCTTCAACTACAGCCAAAACCTGCTTAGAAAGCAAATTAATATACTAAATTAATATTTTTGTTCCTAGTAGGTGAGGTATTAGGTCGATTTTTAGTGTATTTGAAACTTCAACCTTTAGTACAATACTTGGGCATTTTCACATATAATTTGTCCACACTTGTAGCACTTAAACAATCTCTAAAATACACTTAACAAATGTTTTTTCAGTAAATATATTTTATAATAACATGCAACTTCACATCTCTGATAGTTGATACACAGATCATATATTACACAGAACAGATACATACGGAATGGACATTACACTTACTAATCCATATAAAAGAAGAGTCACACTTTTCCATACCTTCCCAAACGCTGTCATCAATTCGAGACCCATTTGTCCACCCCCTGATCAGTGTTGCCAACATCAAATTTTTTTTCTCCATAAGAGTGATTGAAAAAACCCCTAAAATTAATCCGAAATCCGCTAAATTTAATGGTAATACGTTTGCTGATTATGACGTAAGCAGGAAATATAGGTATTCTTATAACTAGAGACCAGATTATATGCAACATAAAAAGCTTGAAATATGCATGCAAATATGTATGAAAAATGCTTGAAATATGCACGAAAACTGACAGAATATTCAATATTAAATGACTAATTTTTTTGTTTGTTTTGTAAATATTATTCCTTTAGATTTAAGTTTATTGTTAGTAAATACTTGTTTTAAGTTTTACTTTATTAAGTATTTATCTTTATAATTTATTGTTTTTTAATAAAATAAAAAACAATTAAGTTTTAGATTTTGTATTATTACAAAATCAGCATACATTTAGTAAACTATCCATTGATAGACGATAATCGATACAGTAACATGTAACATTATTTAATATTTTTGTAAATGTTAACAATCAAGTATTGTACTAAATGTTCAGTGGTAAGATTATGTCTTCGATCATTCAAAATATTTTTAAAGGTCGAAAATGATCGCTCCACATCTACTGAGGTAACTGGGCGGAATTTGAACTTGGGTGCTATATTAGTGCTTATATTTTCTGGCAAAACTTCCGCCGGCCCATTAATAAAGCTATCAATTTGACACAGATGTTCAAAGCCTGGATTATTGTTCAAAATGTTTTCAAACTTTTCTTTAAGTTTATGCGGCAACGTACTTGGCAACGTGGAGTTAATTTGGCGGATTTTATTCATTGTTTGAATGGATTCACTCAATGCCAAACCGTGAGTTTCAAGCTTTTTAATACTTTCAGGTAGGTGAGAAAAATTGGTGCAAATTACAGCTATGTTTTTTTTATGGTAGAATCGTTAAATGCTGTCTTTGACTCACAAATTACTCTTGACTCGGCACTGTCAAAATCATGTACTACACCTTTAATGGCCTCAAAATGTTCATTGTAAAACAGTACAGCTTCTATCCATGTCCCCCATCAGGTTACAACTGGTTCGGGAGGGAGAGGAACATTTGGTATTTTTTCTTTGTAGGCTTTATTACGAGCAGGTGCCTTAAGAAACACTTTTTTTGTTGATGAAATAAGTTTATTTACATTCCCAAACGTGGATCGTACTTCTTCAGCAAGTCGATGTACTCCATGGGCAAAGCACGTCACATGAATCAAATTGGGATAAAATACTTGGAGGGCCTTGGCTGCTTTGATCATATAGGGAGCAGCATTTGAAAGAAATATAAATACTCTTTCTTCTGCAGATGATTCAGGAAATATTTTTTTAATACCCTCATTCACAAATCTGGCGATCGTAGAATGATTAGTTTTTTCTAATTCTTTGCAGGCCACCAAATAGGAAGGAGAAGGTTCTAGTTTCAAAGTACCGACAATTAAATTCGCTATATAACGACCACAACTGTCGGTAGTTTCGTCAGCTGAAATGCAAATAAGGTTCTCCTTGAGTTCATTACGTATTTCTTCCATAACATTTTTATAAATTGTTGGTATATAATTTTTACCCAATGTTGATTCGTCTAGTATATTTTGATTTAAGCAATATTTTTGCAGAAACTGTTTGAGGGTAAGATTTTTTAGTTTATGGAGAGGAATATTACTTGCAAGCAATGCTTCACATAAATCCTTGATAAACTGGTTGTTTTGTTTCCATTTAGAGCTAGAAGTAGACGCGGTTATAAGTTATTGTCGTGGACTTTTTTTCTGCAATCCTGCGACGTGAACACTTTCTTGACATGTTGGTCTATTTGAAACTTTTTAGTGCAAGAAATATTTTTCTCGCAAAACTCGACAATATAAAACATTTCCGTCGTAAATAGATGTTCCAGGGAAGTAACTTATCCATGAAGACACACTTTTTGTTTCGGGAGGCATTGTACAATTTCACACAAAAAATTTTAACTGCAGATCAATGAGCACGCGCGTCAACAATGCAAGCAATAACATGCGCAATAGGTGGGAGGAAGGAGTAGTGCGGGAGGCGAGCGCGACGATCATTTGTCTCTTTCATTTTATTATCGTACCAAAACAAAAGACACGCGGCTGCTTGAGTGCGCTGTGCTCGAAAAATACTGTAAAAATTTTGAAAAATACTAAATTATATCGATAATATGCATCACTAGATCTTAGGAAAAATATGCTATTAGCGCTGAAAATGGCTTAAATATGCAAATGCATATAATCCGGTCTCTACTTATAACTAATCTTAAAAATTAATTTTTCTGAGAAATGTTTATTTTCTAACTTTAGTTGTACAGTGTATAAAAAAAATGTTTTTAGTTAAGAACTTAGGGGTAAAATCAAATTAAAATTATTAAAAATGTATAAAAAAAATTCAATAATACTTATTATTTTAACAGTTATTTAATATTTTAATAGTATTTTAACATCTGTTATTTGAATATATGCAACCAATTACAATTTTTTAGTAAAATTAATACCGATCATGTCAGAATACCATTATATTTTCTAATATTTTCTCCATCACAACACAATCATTTTCCGTATTAACATTGCTGGTGTCAGCATGAAATTTATGCAGAACCATCGCAGTTGTAAAGTATACCTTACCATCATTAAGCACTGCAACATTTCCAGTGATAATCTGTTCCTTAGTTTATTTTTTAAAATTGAATAAATGGAAAATGCACACTCCACACTAGGCATTTGAAAAAGACAAGCTGTTGCTAATTTATATACATTATTGAACCGTTTATTTCCCGCCGAATCATTATCTTCTCTAACTTTAGCATAACACTCTTCTGTATTTGATAAATTGTTCCATTTCTTATTTTGCACCTGACACCACTCATTCTTAATGTCCTCTTTTACACTATATAAATCAGTCCCAGATATTTTAATAAGAATTTCCTTCAGATCAGGTTCTACCTGCAATGTTTCAATTTTAGGATCGAGGTTTGCCATCATTTTAAGAATTGATAAATTTTCTGGTAATCTATTTTGAATTTTCAGCCAGAATAACTAAGAAATTTGTACATCTTTCTCTAATATCAATCAGATCTTTTTCTTCAATATGGTTAGCTACAGTCTCAAATACGTAACAGAGATATATTGACAGAAGTGTGCATCAGACGTGAATGGAAGTTGAAATTAGTAAGTTCACTATCATCTATTTTTTTTGTAATTGTTATGGTACTACAATCTTTTGAAGCAAATTTTTGTAAAGTAGAAATAAACCTTCAAATAATTTAACTGATTACTTTGGAACAAGTGATTCAACCGAGTTATAGTTTTTAGTTTGGTTTTTAAGAAAATCAAAAAGGCTTTGAATGGTAATCTTTTCATAATGTCATGCAATTGATCGGCCATTTAGCATTTGTCTTGAGTTTTAATGATCAAATTTATTGTATTTATAGCATCAAAAGGAGCCAGAAAGCGAGTTCCACTTAGTCCTTGCACTTTCTTTAAGTTACGATTACTATTGATTGTTTCATACATATTTTTGTACTCTTCAATAAGTTTAAAACTACAAGCAAACCAATTGTGCATTTCTTGAACCAGAATTTCTAATTGTTTAGGCAGTGTATCGGCCGTTTTTTCTACACACAAGTGCCAGATGCATTTTGCAACAACGAGGTTCAGCAATTCTTTTTTCAGAATAGCAGCCACAAAATGATGTTTGCTTACCATCACATTGGCACCACCAACGACTATCCCAACCAAATTTTAAAGACTCGAGCATCATGTCCTAACTGGCTTTTTATAGTATCACATACACTCTGAGCATCAAAAACAGTCAACTTAACTATTCTATAAAAAGTAGTAATATTTTTTGTGAAACTGAGAAGAAATGTAACATAACACAAAGAATCTTTTGTACTTTCATCGATAAGGAGGGAGTATGCAGAGTCACCTACCTCTTGTATTATACCTTTTAGCATACAAGGGCTACGTACATTTTTTATAACCATTGTGCATTTTATTTTATGAAGTTTTAATTTAGATAAAGCATCAGAGTTATTATTTGACTGTGACAAAATTTCCGTCAAGTGATCAACAGTTTGTATAGATGCATGTTCCACAATAAAAGTCAATATTTTCAATTCTGCAATTTTGGTTTTTTCTGAGTAAATTGGTATAAAAGTGGATGAAAGTTTTCGACATGATTTTACACTTCTTTCCATCTCAACTGCTTTTTTATGTTTCTCTGTTTTAGCGTAAGCTACAAGATTTTTTTCTGAAACAATTAACTGGTAGTGCTTACTGGGTAAAATTAACACTTATATTTATTTATGTACAAAACAATTTATTGATTGATAGTATCAAAAGCTTTAGCAATATCTAAAAATGCTAATATGGACTAATTTATTATAATTACAGATAAATATGTATGGAAATATTTGGTTAAGACAAAAGTAAGACCATATTTTTACTATTGTAATTAGGAATGGATATAAGAATTATAATAAAGATACAATACAAACCTTGCGGTAAGATGTATTTCTCCCACACTTTAGTATATTTTTGATAATATTTTTTACCTTTCGTTTTCGACGTAACTTCATCAGTTATTTATTATCGTTAATAAAACTACCAAAAATGAAAAAAAATCACCTTACATAAAAAATAATATTCGTACGTGTTGTTCAAAACGGCAAGCAATTTGGTGAACTGTCACCAAATTGCTTGCCCGTTTTGAAATACACCGCCAAGTGGTGGTGCCGTCATTTGAAAGAAGATGGCGTTGTTGGTTGTATGGTTTCGAAATCAATTGAATTAATTTTTATTTGATACTCTTCAAACACACTTTTCTAAATCCCTTAAAAAAACTACTCAATATTTTTACCACCCTAAAAAACCCCTAAATATGTTTCCTCCCTAAAAAAACTTCATTGTATATTCTTCACCTCTAAATAGAGGGAGGAAACCCTTAAGTCGGCTACATTGCCCCAGATAACTTGATACTCGCTGAAACCAGAGGTAAGAGCAGAAACTAAAATGACAGATCACCACAAAATTGGCCACAAGTGGAGTTTAGTGACATTCCTTTTCAAAATGTAATCAGTTTTGTATGGACGAAAATTATTTAGTTCTTTTTGTTATATGTTTGATAATGAATATGGTGTATAATAAACAATGACATGCCTCCAGTTTCCATAGCTAAGATTTAAGCGGTGTGTTGAGATTTGTCTATGTTCATTGTATTGAGGTTATTAATATTAAATGACAGCTGTCACTTTCACGTGTTGATACACAATGAACAAATCGCGAAATAAGAAATTTCGAAAACGATTCAATAAGTCGTCAAAATTTAAAAAATCATCCAAGAAAAAAAAATCGAAAGATGTTATCGAAGAACCTGTCAACAAAAAGGCACAATTTAATCGCTACAAAAACAAACAACGTGTTGAAGAAGAACTTGCGAAAAAACGAAAACTGGAGGAGAAATTTAAAGAACAGAATCTTGGTTCGGAATCGGAACAAGAAGATCAAAACTCTTATCAGCAACTGCTCTCCACTTTTGAGTCTAACATGAAGCGCCGTAAAGTTGAAGTTCAAAGTGATGATGAGAGCGACAATTCCGATCAAGATGACGATGCTAACGGTGAAGAAAAAGTTTCCGATAGCGAGGAAAGCAATATTGATAGCAACGATGAAAGTTTAGATGGCCATGCTGATTACGGAGACTCCGAAAATATTGAAGAAGCCTCGGATGAAGAGGTGCTACAAAACGAACAAGAACTGTCGGAAGACAATTTAAGCGAAATATCTGCAGAAAATAGAAAAGCTGATAACAAAATAGAGAATGGAAATTCTGATAATGAGGTCTGTTAATCTTTGTTTGGAACAAGTTCGGTTTAGCGCAAATGCAAATTTCCCAGTCTTTTTTTAATGAAAGAATATAGTTAAAATGAAGTACTTGCCAAAAGTACGGATTGCATGCAATTATTTTATGAAAAATGGGATTTGGAAAAGTTCCTATACAAAGTGCTCTTTTTGAATGTAGTGCAAGTTGATGCAAAAAAAAACAAACCTAAAAATCAAAATATTGGAATCAAAAAAGATCGCAAAAACATACATTTATACAATTTAAGTTCTATAACCAATTGACAGCTGTTTCTTCATAGTAAGAGCATTATTCAAATCAATTTTCTATCATAAAATAATTGTGTACGAGTGATATTTTTTTGATTACGTTCTTTTTATGTATATTTTTCATTACAAAAAAAGGGAAATTTGTATTTACGTTAGACTGCACCTTTAGCCTTTGTTTATACGGATATTAGGAAACAGTGCGAGTTATCGAGAGTAAATACTTGAGTATTTTTTTTTAATAAATGGAAGAAATTTGATGTCAAACTGTGTTTTGCATAGTCGTGAAAGACGTTCACATTATTTTTCTAACAAATTACAAAATTTTTTGTCTTGATTATTTATTACTTGATATGTAAATATGAATACATATTGCAGGATATTAAAAGAAAAATATTAATGAAATATAAAAAAGTAAAATAAGAAATAATCTATGTGAAACATATAAAAATTTACATCTGATACTTTCATAAGTGAAATTACTTTTCAAATCAATTTTTTTAGTAAACTAAATTGTACGCAACCTTCATAACAATTAAAAATATAATAATGCTTACCTGTTAATTAAAAAAATTAAATTTTTGCCCTGATATTTTTGTATGGCATCATTTGTTAAATGCTATTTTTGAACTATTCTATGAAAATTAATAACCATTGAAACTAGCCAGTTCAACTTAACAATTTGAAAACTCAAATTTAATTCATCTTTAATTTCAGCCCGAAACCATTAGCACCATGGAGTTAGATCCGGAAGCAGTTGACGAGGAAACCGAAATTGCTGTAGATCCATTCTCGAGACATTTTCGTGATGACCTTGATGATTACTTATTTTTGTCTGTGAGCAATACTCCACAAGTCGTTCAGACGTATTCAAGAACATGGCCTGTCTTAGGTAATTTAAATATAACCATACCAACAAGTGAAATCATTCAAAAGAAAACAAAGAATTCAGGCAAAAGAGTTACAATTCTTGAAGAAAAGAGGTATACCTTGCAAGGAACTGTTCCTTCTATCATAAAAGAAATAGATTACAAGGCATTGGCAATCAAAAGTCAAATACATAATCACATTGTTGCTGCAAACAAGGTGAATTTAATTAAAAAAGATCTTGAAATCACTGATAAACTAACACCACTACAAACAGAGCTATTCTCTATAATAAATAATTATCAAGATTTATGTTTTCCCGAAAGAACTCTAATAAATGGGGAGGAAATAAGATTTATTTACTGTCTGCATGCAGTGAATCACATTTTGAAAACAAGGACGAAGATTTTACATCATAATGCAAAGTTGAATAAGAAAGCTGAAGTACCTGATGAATTTCGAGACCAAGGGCTTGTTCGACCAAAGGTAACATTAATAATACTATTCTGTAGATTTAGATACAAGAAAAAAATATCAAAAACTGAAATAACAACCTATGACCGAAAAGAGGGCATGTTATTTAACATAAAATACATGATCGTTAATATTTAGATGTGTAAGATTTTAATTAGTTTATTTGCAATTTTTTGAAGCTATATTATTTAGGTGCGTTATGAAAAAAATTATTCGAATGAAATTTCAAATGTACGCATGTACATGCATGATGTAACAAAAATCAACAGGATGTAGTTGGTCATGATGCGTGCGCACAATGCAATAAAAATTGACAGTACAATCTTGCTCATGATGCGCGCGTACGATGCAGCAAAAATCGACAGGGTGAAGTTGTTCGCTAAATATGTATTTACACGTGGGTAGTGACTGATACTATATTCATGATAGTTACTGAGGTATTTGTAAATAGACAACATTTGTTTTATATTGAAACAAAGCTAAGTTATATCTGTGCTTTTAAATAATATTTTTTAATAATTGAAATTTAATAGTGGTCCATGTAATAAAAAACATTTATTTCTTGTAAATATTTGTGATAGAAATAGTGCTTATAACTTTTTAAAATATATTTTAAGTCTATTTCTCTAAATGAGGTTTACTTTTGGTATGTATTTATTTACATTATAAATTAATACTTTATCATTGATTATATACTTAAAATTCATAAATACAATAAATTTTCGGCACATTCATTTTTTAATTATTAAATTTTAATGATTGTAATTCTAGATAAAAAGATCAAATATTTGCTACTGTGAATGAGAACATAAATTTTAATTTTAATTTAGATTTTACTAACCGTATTTGTAATCTCTCTCCAGTCCTTTTATTATTTTATTTCCATTAATAATTTGCATGCTAAATAAAGTTGTTCTTGTATTATGTCAAAGAAGTATAACTTCTAACACATGTATATAAGTACACACACAATTTTTTTAAATAATTCATATTACTACAGCAAACAGACTGATTTACCTCCGAATTTTGGTTGTCTCAATTTATTCATACGAAACTATTTTTATTACTTTTTTTGATATTAAAAAATGAAGAACAAAGTTTTTATAAATGGTCCAAATCAGGTGGGATGAGTACTATCC
The DNA here is from genome assembly GCA_039881145.1 of Druceiella hillmani. Lineage (NCBI taxonomy): Eukaryota > Metazoa > Arthropoda > Insecta > Lepidoptera > Hepialidae > Druceiella > Druceiella hillmani. Next base: position 12,652,273 of record JAYKKI010000061.1, read on the forward strand.
CTTTTAGGAGATGAGACAAAAAATATTTTGTCAGAATTACTAGATTTGCTTAATATGAACAAAAAAGGTGATATACATCTTTTCATCATACATCTTTTCTCTAAGTTGGTTAGTTTTTGGCTAAAAATAGCATACGTGTGGCAAAAAATAGCATGCAGTGATCTATTAATATTTCAGAAACCACGAACTTTAGCATAAACAATACGGTTCATTGTTTATTTTAATACGATGTATTGTCACTGAAATTGAGCGTTTAAATTGCACACCTATGCACCAGGAAACAAATATCATACTTCCCACTCAAAATAATAAAGAAATGGTAAGGTTTTCAGTGAAATTGCATGGGGCATTTTTTAATGATCCCAAAGACCCTTTAAAATGCTTTTCTAATTTTTTATTATGTGAAACAATATAATTGCAGTGAAAACCATTTCGAAATTCCATTGTTTGGTTTTAGAATAAGGTTTTAGAGTAGAACTTAAAATACTCTACAAAACCCTTTTTTGTGGCATCGGAAATAACATAGATTTAAATGAAATATCTGTAGTCATATTTATTTTTAGAAATCTATCAGAAGCTGTTTATAGTCTGTACCATAAACTATATACTTGGTCTATAGTTTTTATACAAATAAAGAGAGATATCGAAAATTACAGATGTTAAATAACATTGTGACAATAAATTTTTTTGGAGGTCTTACGTTCATCATTTTCAAACTTAAATAACTGATTGCTGTAAAAGTCTATGTTTACAAATTTTTTTTTTAATGAAGAAATATGGACTAAATCAAAAATTTATGACGAGTAAATGTTTTCATTTTAGCCTAAAAATTATACCAGATATTATTTTGTTATTATATCATAATTTATGTCAGGTTTTTTGGGAACTTCTTTAAGAGGTACTTATCCTTCAAAAATAAATTACTTAATTTAACTTCTCTTATGGTTTCACGTGCATGTTATTACGAGTAATACAAATTTTGATTCCAAGAAAGTTTCAGTATGTTTTTGAGTAATAAATATTCTGAAGATATAGAAGGGCTGAGTTTTGAAGGGGTTTAGTAGGGGGTCAAATAGGGAAAGTGGATAAAATATGTGCAAATTATGACCTACAGATATTAGTAGAGCAATGACAACCCCTAAAAAAAACTGTGCATTTTATTTCCTAGTGAATGTACATCATGATATTCATTTTTGAGTGCTTTAGGGTAATTTTCGCTCTTTCAAAGTTATGAGTGTCAACAAAAAATTCTTTTTTATAAACTTTATTAATGCACTTCCACTGAAACAACAAAAATTTGGAAGTTCCATTGCTTCTCTGGCTCTGTTTACTGGTATAAAAATATTTCGAAAGATTCTTAACTTTGTCTTCATGGTTATTAATTATCTAAAAAGATTTTGTATAATTATTTATCATTTAAATATAAATAGAAACGTTGAAAGGTAGTAGTGATAAATTTCTTTGCAACTATTAAGTATTACTATTATGAAGGCCCACAAAAAAGTCATTTTTCATAAATTTTTTTCTTAACTACATTTAATATTTCAAGGTTTTGTAATAAATACATTTTTACATCTACTTTCAATTATATTGAATCAATTTTTCATTAGAAAAGATGCTGTGTTTATGATATTATGTGTGAATAAGCGAAGAAGCATGAAAATATGTTTTTTATATCTTAATAATATTCTTCGGCTTATTTTATAGAAAAATATAAAATTTAAATACTTTCTTAAAATTGAGGAATTTGGTTATGGCTAAGCATCGCCATTTTTTCTTTATTCTTTAGCGAAATGACAATTCATTTTCTAAAACAATTGTTTCTAGGGAAATTCTTCATTATTAAATGGTCGCTCTTAACATAATTTAGACAGTTGCAAATGTTTATGTAACAAATTTTTTCACCATGCTATTAGTGTTCTAGTTTTTCAACTCGCTGGCTCAAAAATGGTTGGTTTGAAAAAATTCTACCGAAATTGATTACGTAAGATTGTGCAAATAGGCATGAGGTCTATTTGCGCAATCTTTACGCAAACTTTAGAAAAAGCAACAATGTACATATTTTAAACTATTCTTTAAGTTGATAAATACTGAATGGTTTATATTACACTTCCACGAGAAGTGGTTTCTGGTAGATGTGTTTTTAAATATATACTTATATTTTAGATATTTTGAGAGCAAAAGACTTACTTAAAATAAATATTTAGAAATTGTTTCTCAAATGTCTTTAAACTAAAGTTTTTTTACAGTATTTCAAATATTTTATATAGTTTTTTTTTCTTTAGGTATTAATGATAGTTCCATTCAAAGATGCCGCCTACAGAATAGTGAAAACATTAATTGAAATACTGGTACCAAAAGAGGCAGGTCAAGTGATGAATAAAAATAGATTTGATGAAGATTTTACTGGAGGTGAATTATTTATGCCTAAGAAAAATCCAAAGCCTGAAGATTATGAATTGCTGTTTTCGGGGAACACTGATGATACATTTAGGGTCGGCATGGCTCTTACGAAGAAGACGCTTAAGGTGAGTTGAATTTTACAATTGTATATTTTCTAGTAAATATTTTGTTACAGGGATGCATGTAAGATCTTTTATCGCATTAATATACTATGTGTAATAATCCATATATTCGATAAAAATACAATAGACTAACTACAATAGACTAAAAATACAATAGAAAAATCTTATAGACTAGTGCTAACTACAACTGATAATTTCTGAGCACAAAATTGCATTTTATGGAGAATCATCAATCAAACATGTCACAAAAATATGGTACCAACTGAATATAAACTCACTTTCTTAAATTAAAACTTTTGAATCAAAATCGCTCTCATGAATTAAAGTCTTTTTTTAAAACAACCCAAAATTGACACGACTTTCTTTCATTCAGCTCTACACAGATTTCTATTCATCGGACATCATCATAGCATCGCCTCTAGGACTTAGAGTGATCATCGGAGCGGAAGGTGAAGAAAATAGAGATTATGACTTTTTATCTTCTATAGAAGTTTTAATACTGGACCAGACGGATGTGTTTTTAATGCAAAATTGGGATCATCTTCTTCATGCTATGGATCATTTTCATTTGCAGCCCAAAAAGACTCACGGTACAGATTTTTCAAGAATTCGTTCGTGGGCTGTAAATGGATGGACGAAATATTACAGGTGATAACATTTTAATAAACTGTTTTCTGTTATTGTAACAAATTGCTACTTTTTTAATTCTTATATATAACTTTCAATGCTGTTCTTATTATGTCGGAATAAGGATTACAAACATTTGGTCCTATATTTGTAACAGGCTCAGGAGAAAAATAATTAGTATGATGATTACTGCCCTACTGTGTAAATTTTTATGGAACAAATATTTTATTTTTACCATGTTAAATTATTTTTAACTATTCATGACAGTATGTAACAACTTGTAGTTGTAATTACCATTTTATAACACATGGTTACATTAATTAAATATTATCTTCTGCATTTTATTTCAGGCAGACATTGATATTTTCATCGGTAATTCTTCCAGAGATAAACTCTTTATTTAATAAACGATGTTTTAATTATGCTGGAAAAGTAAAAGCGGTAAACCCAATCGATGTAGGGAGCATTAAGCATGTTGCTGTACAAGTTCCCCAAGTTTTCCACAGGTTAGTATGTAAAGAGATATTTTTTTTTAAAAGTAAGTATTTGCCACGTTGAGAATATTTGATCAGATAAGATACAAAGAACATTGTTAAAGAAATATTGAATTTTGGGATAGAATATGGATTATGGCTCCAAAAATTCCATGAAAAAGTTTGGCTAATTTAGTGTGCAGATGACTAATAATAGAACACTAATATTAGATACCTTTCATGAAAGAGTTGATCATTGTTCTTAATATTACTACTTTTTAAATTTCAGAATAACTGCTCCAAATCCGCTGTCAGCTGTGGAGAGCCGATTTGATTTTTTCATTAAGGAGGTTTTACCCCAATACAAAGATACATTGATGAACCACACACTCATTTATATTCCGAGCTACTTTGACTATGTCACTTTGAGGAATTACTTTAAAAAAGAAGACATAAGTTTTGTTCAAATCTGCGAGTACACAAAGGTGTGTTGTCTTTTTTTAGTTATATAGATCTAAGTAACATTGCATGAATTTATTAACTTAAAAAATTCTTCTAAATAAATAATTTCTGTTATTAAATATACTTTAATGATTAGCAATTTGTTTTAATTACTTTTTTAGAGATATCTATGGTAAAATTCTTTGGTTCAATTGCCTCGTTTTTTATATTCCGTTCACTTTGTCTTTCAGTACCTACTATTGTCAAATTTCAACTGTAAACAATGTCATCGATTTTGAGTTAAAAGATTTTAAGATAAATTGAAATTTCGACAAATCGAGAAAAAATCCTTACTCGATCAATTCTCATGATATTTACTTGAAATATGAAGATATGTAAAAGACAACAGAAGTGAGAAAGGGCCTGTGCTTATATTAGAAATTGCTACAGCCACAGACTGAACTAATAAAGCTGCTTCTAATTTTGAACACAAAAAATAACAAATTTTAGCAAAAATGGTTTTTTAGTTGTCTATTTAAAAATTAAAATTTATCTTCCTCAATTCGGTTTGTGCACCCTAATTCCAAGAATTGGTGAGATATCGGGTGATTGTGAAGTGGTGGCCTTAGTTCCACGCGTGGTGGTCATCGTTCGGCGTTTTGTTTGTGTACCTTAATTCTAAGAATTGATGAGATATCTGCGTGGCTGATACCTTAAAGGAAAGTCCAATAACCAATCATATTTTAAAAAAAGAAGAAAAAATATTTGAACGACCAAGGCTATTTTATTTATTTTTTAATCGCCACAGTCAAAATAGTTTTATTTCTTAAATTTTACAAATTTTCGTTTATTTCAAAGTCTAATATTTTTTTCCCATGACATAGATACTTCGAATCTATTTTTACTATATTTACTTTCATTAGGTTGATAACACAATACACAAATCGAAAAAAAAATTGTCATATTAGCTTTTATTGGCACATTATTAACAGTTAACTATCAAATTTTGAATTTTTTAAAAGAAAACCCATTATAAAAAATATTTAAACTTCAGCTAACACATGTATGGCTTAAAATGTTTTAAATGATCTGAGCAATCGGTCACTTTTAACTTTGCACCCTGCTTCCAAACATTCTTGTATACATAAGTAACAGAGCAAGAATAAAAAATAATTGCACAAGGGAAGGCCGTTAGTAAAGCCGATGTTAATAATAGACATTACAGAATAAATTTGGTACGTTTTAGGAATTTGTTTTGCTAACAAAAGAATAATGATGCATCCATGATAATAAATCATACTATGTATAGGAAGGCTTAAGAACTGATTATATGATGATGTTATTATAATCGTCAGAGGCTTCAGAGGCAATGTTCAATTAATGAAAGAACTAAATTTGATAGTAAAGATGCCTTATAAATTAGAATGATTCCAGGTAAGTAACATTGATCACATAGATAGGAGATGCTAATTATTCAATAGAAACTTTTAAAGCACTGAATCAAGAACCATATGTAGGGGACTACGTAAGAATAGTACCCAGCATATGCAATGCCTTTAGACTGTCAATAACACCAGAAAATGATTAAAGAATTACCGAAGGTTGTTGGCATTATCAATGCGTTTAAATAATTTATAAAATAGAGCTTTTGATGAAAACTGGAAAAGTCAGGTAAAATATTTGATAGACTTCCAACATTTCACTATAGAAGAATTGAAAAACTTAACTACTGATGTTCAATTATCAATTAAAATGATCTGATCTAATATGGCTGAACGTGTGGTACAAAAGGCTCTATACAAGCTGTTTTTGTATGGAGAATTTTCTGACGTAATAAAGGTTTAGATCCGAAGTATATTATCGAAAGTACATACTTTATCAATTTAATACAATAAAGCTACTGTTGGATCGTGAAATTGTATTAGTTCAGAGCATGTATAGTAGGATGTTATGCTCACATTGTGTCGGTTTTATGGTTTCTTGTCTATAAAAGGCACACTCAACATTGTCCAACAAAACCTTCAACTTGTTATCCTGAATATGTTCGATATCTAAAGTTGAAAAAACAAAGGCATGTTTGCAATAAGAAACTATAGACTTATACTATTTGTTATTTTTAATTAATAAAATCATTTAAAAGTTTATGTTTTTACTTTAATATCCTAAGGACTATTTTAGTTAATAGCTTAAGTTGCCTGAATTAATGTAGAGGTTGAAATGAAATTAATTTTGTTTTTAATGTTAGTGTTGTTGTTACTAAAATTTCTAAAAGAAATTGATATACATCATATATCAATTCTTTTACAAACCTTCTTATAGATAGGTCTCATGTTTGTCTATAGATATACATAATTTCATGTATTACCACAAGGTGATTAAGTTAATGTTATTTAAAAATTACTGACTCTATTCTCATTTGTTTCATTTCAGGATGCAAAAATAGCACGAGCTCGTGATATGTTTTTCCACACAGAAGCTCACTTTTTGCTATATTCGGAGAGAGTTCATTTCTTCAGAAGATTCAGCGTGAAAGGCATAAGGCATATCATATTCTATCAGCCTCCTAATATTCCTCATTTTTATTCAGAAATGTGCAATTTAATGCAGGTGAACATAACACATTTTTATTATTTTATGCCCTGATAATTTTATAAATAATTATATAATTACATAGGAAATGTTATTTTAGAGAAAGAAATAATGCCGTCTTAATTTCTTTTGTTTCAAAATTAAGACTATTTCGGTTTTTTTAATTTGAAGAGATAATTTACTAATATTATATTTGTTTAAAATGGTTGGATGCTACATTGGATGCTACATGCTGATTACATACACACATTAAAATATGATCTTCAAATTTAGGAGTTACAAAATAATAATGCTATTAGAGAAGCAATTTTCTCTTTTCATAGCGTTACTAAAAATTACTTATCTTTTAAATTGAAATCTGTAATATTTATGTAACCATAATTTTATGTAATCTTAGAGAAAGTTGTGATAAAATTTTAATAGATTCAGACATATGGAAGTAAAAAGTACAGGTTTTCTTTTATTTGCAGAATTAGAACTTATCATGAATTCTTTTCATTTGTTGTTAGTGTTTTGTATTAAAAGGGAGAAATTAGTATAAATATAAAATAACTTGGTATCTTTCTTTTTCTCAGAGACCACTTGGCATAAAAAATATATTTGCTACAGTTACAGTAAGCTCAAACTTAAAGTTTAGTGCATTAAATAATTGTTGTTTTGGAGCTCATTGTTTATATTGTCAAGTGAAAGCTGGATGAAATTAAATATTCAGAGAGAGAGAAAGAGAAAAAAGAACAAAGTCCCAATTTCTTATCTTGACGATAGATGTTTATAATAAGAAATTAGAACTTTTCTAGACATCAAAATAATTTCATCCCACATTACATTTCGTTTTAATAATTCTGCTATGCTACAAATTGTATTCAATGCAAGTAGATTACGATCAGCTAGTTTTCAATAGTTTTTATTGTTTAATATTTCAACTGCCTATACTGCGAATTGTGATTTATTTTTTATTATAATCATGACATTTAAATATTTTCCATTATATACTTTTTCTGCAAAGCAGCCTTAATAAGAATTAAGGCAAGTTAAATAGCCATCCAAGAATATCAATATCTTTGATGGCTGCCGCTAGGCCAAAAATGCCTAATCTCTATTACAATTATTTTAAATATAAGGTTGAATAAAATATACAGTGTACACTCTTTATAACGTTATCCTTTATAACGATAAACCCCCTATAAAGTAGAAGTTAGCACAACTTGGTTGGTTTGCGTTAAAACCCACATATTGATACACTCTTTATAGTGATACAGCCATTCTCTATTACGAAGAATTGTGTTCATATTTTTAGACAGTAAGTATTTATTATCGATATTGTTTATGTTATGTTATCAGGTAACAAAAGACTTTGAAGCTCCGAAACATCCGTCTAGCTTTTGTTATTCTTAATTGCCTTGAACACGTGCAGCATGACGCTTTGTTTTCTCGGAAGTGATGGTCTTCAACCAAGCATACTGGGTACCTATCGTATTATCAGTCGTAAACCTACTTTGAAACTGTTAACATGGCCAGTAAAAGAAAAGCGATTAGTGTTGACGAAAAAGTTTGTGTCATACGTGTGATTGAAAAGGGAGAAAAGAAAAGTGACGTTGGAAGACGTTTTGAACTAAGCCAATCCACTGTTGCTACCATTTGGAAAAACAAAGAAACAATTCTGCAGGCGGCGCTGGAAGGAAACTCTTCTAAAAAATTAAGAAAGTCAAAATTCGAAGAATTAGATCAGGCAATGTTGTCGTGGTTTCACAATCAGCGCCAGAATAATGTACCCATCTCGGGGCCAATTGTAAAAGCCAAGGCTGAAAAGTTTGCCGACCAACTTGGCATAATTGACTTTAAAGCATCTGAAGGTTGGCTCGGAAAATTTAAGCACCGTCACCAAATTACGTACGGTAAAATGAACGGAGAGGCGTGGGATGTCGATATGAATGTGACTAACAATTGGATTAGTACAGTGTGGCCTAAATTAAAGAAGGAGTACTCACCAAAAGACATTTTTAATGTAGATGAAACTGGCCTTTTTTTCAAGTTGGCTCCCGACAAAACTTTAAAATTCAAAGGGGAAAAATGTGTTGGAGGAATACTGTCTAAAGAGCGTATTACTGTTCTAGTAGCTGCCAATATGAGTGGCACAGAAAAAAGAAAGCTCTTAGTTATAGGCAAATCAAAAAACCCTCGGTGTTTCAAGAACATAAAACAGTTGCCAGTTACGTACAAAGCAAACAAGTCAGCTTGGATGAGATCGCAGTTTTTTGAAGAGGAAGTGAGAAAATGGGATGCTGAATTAAAATCACGGAAAATCTTGCTTCTAGTAGACAATTGTCCTGCTCACCCAATCATATCTAATCTTCGAAACATAGAGTTAGCATTTTTCCCAGCTAATACAACCAGTATTTTACAACCAATGGATCAGAGTGTAATTAAAAGCCTAAAGGGTCACTATAGACGGAAAATGTTGATGGATATGATAGAAACTGACGGCAAGGTCTCGATCAACATGCTACAAGCAGTGAACTTCTTATCAAAAGCCTGGCAAGAGGTAACAGCAACTACTATCCAACATTCTTTTCGACATGCTGGATTATGTAGTAGCCAGACAGTAGAAACGAACCAATTTGATAGTGAAGACAATCTACCACTGAGTGAATGGATAAGCCAGTTTAACATACCAAACAATTTTAACGAAGATCTACAATCGTACGAAAATATAGATGAGGATGTAGCCACAACCGGTACATTTACAGATGAACAAATTATCGATTTAGTGTCTAAAAATAAGGAAACACCCGATAATCAAGATGAAGAAGATGATCAAGTGGACGAAGCCGAATCACCACCAATAATTCAACAAGCCCTAGATGCCGCTAAGTTGGTAGAAACATTTTTGTTGTTTAATCAAGACGATTCCACCACATATCTAGATATGAATAGAATACATAAAATAATACAAAACAAGTACTGGCATAGCAAAAAACGTCAAACAAAGTTATCAGACTATATGTGCAAACAATAATTTATAAGCATATTTTATCTAAGACTTATTAAAAATTATTGTTAATTTGGTTGTTTTTTTTGTTCACTCCATATAACGATAACTCTCTATAACGATAAAAAATGCTTAGTCCATTGAGTTTCGTTATAAAGAGTTTACACTGCATCTCATAAAATATCAGTGAGAAAAATCTAAAATTTGGGATTTCATAAAATCCATATTAGAAAATGTCTGGCGGGCATTTTCTCATATAGATTTTATATTCTATTTATAAAGTTGGTTTTTTAAGAGAACAAATTGTTGTATTACAGGAAGCCAACCAAAACAAATATGGAGGCAGCGAATGCAATATGACAGTCACAGTATTGTACACAAAGTATGATCTTCAGCAAATATCTGCAATTGTTGGGACAGAGCGGACGGCAAAAATGGCTCAGTCTGAACGAAATGTACATATGTTTATGACTGGGGAATAAAGCTATTTTATTTATGATTATTGTCCTTTGAGTTTCATTTTTTCAATGCTAGTTTAGAGAAACTTTTATGTTCTTTTTCTTAAGAAAAAAAAAAAGAAATTACTTCTGTCCGGCAACTGGTTACAGGTCTGGGCTGCTTCAACAATAAGCGTCCAGCGCTCATTATCCAATGCAGTTTCTCTATTTCCTGTGGTTTGCAGACATTTTAGGTTCTAATGTTTTTTAGACATCTGGCAGGAAGTTTGCCTTTTTTTAGTTGCTTTAACTTTTCAAAGTTAGTATTTTTACTATAAAATTGTCTGAACTTTTCCATATGTGGCCCAGCGGTTTCAATTTACTTTTAATTGTCTGGGAGATCAGAAGTTGTGTGTACAATCGGAATAATTTGGAGTGGAAAATCTGCAGTGGCCGTTCATGCCTATTGGTCCAAATGTAGTTTTTATCAATTAATATCAATATGTAATTTTTATTTATTGTCTTTCAAATATAATTAATCGATTTTCATCCTGATTTAAGATCCAAACTCCATTACCATAAAGAAAAACAGGTAACATGAGCATCTTATACATGGATAGTTTTGTTTTAACACTGATTAAATGGGATTTTAACACTTTTTTTTAATCTGTGAAAGCATTTAGGTACCATTTTGTTTCTGTTGACAATTTTGGGTTTGAGATTATTATCACCTGTGACAAGTGTACTTGATATGTTTACACTGATGAACTCTCTCAAATATGTAATTGTTAATGGCTATAGAGACAGTGATAAGTGTAAAGAGATGTTTAAACTGACAATTCTCTCAAATATAAAGTTGTTAATGGATATAAAAATACATTTTACTACTTCAGAAGATGAAATTTCCGTTTACTTAATTTTGTCTTCATTATTAGTCCTGCAATATTGATAGAATACTCAAGAAAATGTGTTTATCACTTGTCGTTAAGATTTTCCAACCATGTTGCGGTTATATGCATATACCAATATCTGCAGTGACCTGCTCCAGATGGTGCCTCTTAGGTCCAGTATGCTGGCACTTACATTTTCTAAGCTGATATTGAACAGTAAGCATCCTGTATTATAGCCCTTTTTCTGTTACAAATTGTTCTAATATTTGATCGTCAAGTTTAACTCTGCAGCTGACTTTGCTTAAGATATCTTCAGTTAGTTTAATTAAATTAGTGGGCATTGCAAATTTTTTATATCTTCACATTGGACATTAAGATGTTGTGCAAAGGATGAAATATTGTTCTGGTGTGTTGATTCATTTAAAATTTTCTGGCAGAATTTGCTCCGTGAATTTATGATACTTCTTAAATTTAAGTCATTTTTTGTATTCTAATTAGGTATACATTTACAACATACCTACAACTGTCCATTCCGCCAAGACCAGTCACATTTGGAGAACTGAGGAGGGCTATAAAAGGACTGCAAGATAAAAAAGCCCCTGGATTCGATCTCATCACAAAAGAAGTTATCATGCAACTTCCCAGGAAAGCACTGGTGTTTTTAGTTATTCTCTTCAATGGAGTGCTTCGAGTACAGTGCTTTCCCAATCTATGGAAGGTATCCATAGTAACAATGATACACAAGCCAGAAAAGCCCCCGGAAGACGCATCATCATACAGACTTATAAGTCTCTTACCTGTGCTGTCAAAGTTGTTTGAGAGAATCCTCCGAGAGCAGAATATTACCCATACTCAACAAAGACCTGGTGATACCTAAACATCAGTTTGGATTCAGACAACAGCATTCTACGGTGGAACAAGTGCATCGAGTCTGTGATAAGATTAGACAGTCTTTCGAAAAGAAGGAATACTGGTCCTCTGTATTTTTAGATGTCCAGGCAGCTTTCGATAAGATATGGCATAAGGACTTACACTATAAAATAAAAACGTCTTTACCGCATAGTCACTACTTGTTGATGGAGTCATACCTCACGAACAGAATCTTCCAGGTGAGAGAGGACGGAGAACTGTCAATTATCCAAGATGTAATGGCGGGAGTTCCACAGGGATCTGTCCTTGGTCCTGTCTTGTATACCATCTACACCTCAGACGTCCCAGAAACAAAAGAGGTAACTACAGCTACTTTTGCTGACGACACTGCAATTCTCGCGAGCAACAAAGATCCGATTGTAGCATCCGCCGTCTTGCAGAAAAGCCTCGATAGGGTCAACGAGTGGATCCAGAAATGGAGAATCAAAGCCAGCACAACTAAATCCGTACAAGTTACTTTTACGCTGAGGAGAGGAAGCTGTGCTCCGGTGAAACTGGGAAAAAATGTTCTGTCACAGACTGACTCTGTTCGATATTTCGGTATGCATCTGGACAGAAGGCTGACCTGGAAGAAGCACATCAAATCAAAACGAGACGAGCTGAACATGCGGTTCAGAAACATCTACTGGTTGATGGCACGGAACTCTAAATTGTCGATCGACAGTAAATTGCTGATATACAAAATGATCCTGAAGCCAATATGGACATATGGTGCACAACTGTGGGGAAGTGCTTGCGACTCCAATTTAAACATAATGCAAAGGCTGCAAAACGGTATGCTAAGAACCATTTCCAATGCACCATGGTTCATCACCAACACAGAGATCCACAAAGCTCTGAAAATAACAACAATTAAGGAGGAGTTAAAATTAATAGGGCATAAATATAAAACACGGCTGAAAAACCACCCAAATGATTTAGCTACTGCGTTAGCTCCTACAATAAACGACTGAAACGCTATGATATAATTGGTGACAGATGGTGAAGGATGAGGTGTCTCCTGCTGAGGAGCTCCTTGGAAATGATAAAATGACATAGAACTAATCTGCTTATAGTTTGGAACTGATTGCAAATAAACACAAAAAAAAAAAGAAAAAAAAATTTACAACATATTTTTGTAATGAAAAAAAATAAAGTACATTTTTGAAATAATTCACAGACAGCATTAAATACTATACTTTAGATATAACACCTGAAAATGAAGCGTGTATAAAACAAAATCCCTTAGGCTTTTCTTAAAATTGAATATATAATAATGATAAAGTGCCCTAAAAAAGCTAGTCCCAAATAGAATTTATTAAGTGTAAAGGATTATGAATAAAGGTAAGGCAGGATGAAAAATTAAATAAAACTCATTATAAATAGTCTTTCAAATTTAATTGAGTACTGGCAATTCTGAAATAACGACCTAATTGTATTACATCATCTCAATTAATTACCATAAACTATGTTTCTACATTGATTGTTTTTTTTTATTCATGGCATCATGTAAGAAACTTTTTTACTTATCTAAATCAATAAAATGAGATCAAAAATCTAAATCAATGTAATATTACAAAGACCATGTATATTAGAAAATTTTTTTATATATTTTTGTAAATATGTTTCCTAACGTACTATAAATATCACTTACAAATTTATAATAATGTTTTTATATATATCAATTTATTATAAACGATCACCATAAAGAGTTTCATTACTTATGGCATGTGTGTTTTTTTACCGCGACACCTAAAATTTAAGTGGAAGATTATTTCTTTTTTAAACTATTTTCTTAAAAAGAAAATGGAGATGTAAGACTTACTTTTAAAAACAGCTACTTAAATAAAAGTTTACGTGTTTGCTTTTAGTAAATATTTTTCTTTTGTATTTTATAGAATAAACCAAATATTATTAAAATTCTGTATAACAATAATTTTCTTTAAACATGATCGTGCTACTTATAAATATTTATAAATGTAGTGTTTTGTAAATTCCTAATATTTTTGTGTACATGTGACAAGTTTGGATTAAATTCTACCGTATTATCAATAAATAATTCTAATCGATGAGAGACATCAAATGAAGATATCTTTTATATGCATCATTAGACCCACAAAAGACTCGGCCAAAACCATTGATAGTTCTACATTTTTCATGTTTTTTTATAGTTTCACAAAAAATTCATAAAAAAACACCTTACGTGCCAATTCAATTATTACAATAAGTCTTTAAAAATGTTTACAGTAATTTACTGAATTACCCTTTTAGAATGGTTAGGTACAGCCAAATTATGTTGGAAGTATCAAGAAATTTTCATGAATATAATTCCAGTGAGCATTTTTAATTTGGGCAATATTATTAGAAATCTATATATTTAAATAATAACACATTAATTACAACTACCGGTATCATTTAGCTAATAACATAGAGCTATTCGTATCGTTTTGGCCGATTGTTAGTAATTTTAGTAGTAGCTTCATGGTTCCTTTTAATTCCAAGTATTCGACTCAGTTTCGTAGGAACACTCGTGGAGTCGAAAAGCATCTCCGTGGATGGATCAAAGCTAAGGGTCGTATCAGTCGTCATTTCAGTACTGCTAGTGTCATCTTCGTACATCGAGTTAACTGGATACTGTGAATATGCTACTTCTTCATTCAGCACTACTGTAGAATCGGTTGATTCTGAGAACAAAAATAACAATGAAATTGGTTAATAATTTTCTTAATTTTTTATTTTATACGAAATGTTATTAAATAGAAAAATGATATAAAAACTGTATAAAATTAGTCATTTTGATTAACAATTATGGTAAAATAATTGTAATCATTTATAACTTTGTAAAATACTTTTTAATTAATGAAAATAAAGGAATGGTACTTCATTTTTATTCGTTTTGCGTAAAGTAAATGCACAGGCACTTGTGACATTTTGTTGTGAAATGCCATTGACACTTGTGTAATGTTTCATAACATGATTCTATTAGCTTGACCTGTAATTTCCTAACATTGTAAGCGAGTTTTATAATTCACTTTGCACCCACTCTTAATTGTCATAATGATTTGGAAACTTGGCAAACTTATGCAATTTGGTGATACCATTGAACTGAAGATGGAGGAGAGAGGTTGTCATAGGAACTTCTCAATGTCTAATTGTAAGCCTGTCGAGTCAGAACTCATTTGACATGTTTGTAAGTTTTTTGGTTCTATAATGTAACTGAGAGGATTTAATGACGGAGGATAGAGGTGGTTATGGAAACTTCTCAGTGGCTAACAGTATACCCATCGAATTTGAGCACATTTGACTAGTCTTAATGAGCTCTTTGGTTACATATTGTAACCAGGACGATCTTATGATGAAGGAGCGAGTTGGTTATAGGAACTTCTCAATGATTAACAATACTTCCATTAATTTGGGCCCATTTGATTTATCTCAATGAGTACTTTGGTTGCAAAAGCTTGTTTTTAGTTTTCTTTTAAACTATGAATTTTATTATATAGAATAAATGTTTAAGAAAACACTGAGTAATAAAAAAAAATGTTTTGAAATTTGGAAAAATCATGTAACAACTGTGATGATAGTGTTATTTTAATTTTGAGAATGCTTTAATAACTTATTTCATTTTGTTTGTGAATAAAAATGATTCACCAATAAATTTAATGTTTTCAAATAATTTTTTGATATTTACATGTGAACATGTATATGTATAAGCACTTGGTTTAATAAGATAACAAATTTCGTTAAATTTAATTTAGGAATAATCTAATATGTACATTCTTTACAGTATCTTGAAGAACATGAATACGAAAACATATGTGTTAAAGTATTTGTTAATTTTTTAACTGACTTCAAAAAAGGAGGCGGTTGTTTGTTCGATGCATATGTTTTTTATGAATGTACACCAATTTCTCCGAGATTTCTTGGCAGATTTTCGTGATTCTTTTTTTGTTTCAAAGTGTATACTAGCAAGGTGTTGTATATAAATATTTGATGATGAGGTTCATTCATTGCTTCTGCTATTGCTTCGTTTCTGTGTTTTGTTAATAATTAACTTTCGACAAAGAGGAAATTATCTATATACCAGCTTTCGACGGTGACTTTTAATAATTATACAATATTCTAAAAAAAGAAATAACAATGTTAGATATAGTACGATGATTAATACCTTTAGTCACTAAAACTTCCAATATAAAATATTTTTTAAAAAATCGTTTTCAAAAGAAATAAGTACTAAAAAGTAAAATATAATTGATTACAAAATAGTCACCTAATTATTCACAATAAATAACTGAGTTATTTATTTTCGAAGTCGGTTCCAGCACTGTCAATCGACGTAAACAAATTTATAATTTTAGTTAATTTATAATTTAAATTTAAAACCTTAACTTCTAATGTACCCATAGTAAGAAATTGTTTTATAAAGATGTATTTATAATGTAAAATTTTGCATTTGTTTATCGGTGGTGCTGGCACCTACTTTAAAAATTAGTAACTTAGTTATTTATTGTGAATATACTTTTTTAAAGTAATTTTTTTTCAAAAAAATATTTTCTCGTTTCAACACCATGTTAAGTGTAGTTAGAGATAATTATTTATGAAATTATTTAGAAAAATTATGTAAACAATTTGTTCTTCATAAAGTGTGTCATTATTACAATCAATTCACAAACAAGTCATTATCACAAACAAATTGCTTGCTTGTGGTATTATTTCTTGGAGTATTGTAGTATTCTGTACCACTGTATTAATGCAAAATTCATATACTTGTTTTACTAGGTGAAATTCCTTTGTCCCTATCTCTTGACTACAGTAAATACTTTTAATTAGGTATGATATTGAAATTATTATAGAAAACGCGTATTGATATTGATATCTACATGTCCAGGAGCTTACAAAATGTGTGAAAATATATCATCTAAATGTGAGTCGTCACTCATAATAAAACATAGGTATTAATGAATGTGTATAAAGGCTTTTAAGAATGCGTGACATTTGGCACGCAGATGTTACATTTATTCTTTATGTGTAGTATTGCTTGGGTAATTTTCATTTCTAAGTTTCACTTGTCCCCATACTTTGAATTGAGAAATCTCAAGAGACAATGATTTTGTTTCATTTTCCTAACAATTTTTAGTTTCTCGGTAAAATGTGTATTGTGTACAAAAGTTTAGAAAAAACAACTTTCGATAATTTTTTTAAATGGGTAAAGAAAAATGAATGATGGAAAAAGTTAAATTGTGTCACAGTATTTGTGCATTTATATGAATTATGAAAGTTCCGCAATAGGTAAAAAACCAAGAGAATTTATGACATTTCTGTCAAGCTTAAGTTAAATCTCGAGCAAAATTATACCAAGAGATATTCACTTTTAAAGCTATTAAAATTTTGTAAAGAAATGTTTACAAAATTTTAATAGCTTTAAAAGTGAATTCTCTATTTTGGAGATCTTTTTAATTTCTTCATTTCTTAACATTCAGTTTACATAATATTATAGAATATAAATTTTTATTGCTTTGATTTAGTTTTGGTGGTGAACTATTAATCTCCTGGGATTTTTATGTACCTAATGACATCATGCGTTGCAACACGCATTATATATATCTAGTGAAAGAAAAATTAAGTCCTGCATTTTTTTTTATGTAATAAATTTATAAAATAGCAATTTTTTGTATGCGATGAGTGGATTAAAAAATTCACATTTTAATCTTGATAGGAATTCAGTCAGCATCTTAATTATCTTTACATGCCACTTTATCACAATTCACAGCACAATAACTAAGTTCAAAAGAACTTGATACGTAAGTAAACTACTGATTCAATGTACTGTGTAATTAATATCAAGATCCTAAAATAGCGTGAGAATCTGTCAAGGATATTGTTATTTGTGGCATAAGCTCAAATGAAGAATATTAATCCCACCTGTTCTCTAGTAAATTGATGGGAGTGTTTATAATCAGTCTGATATCTTGTGATATACGTCTTTTAAATTGCCAGTCATTGTGAAAGACAGTTTTATGTAGTACGACAGGTTATTGCAATTCGAGTTGTTGTCTGTATCACCTTCTGATCTATAAAGCAATTTCTGTTAATGTATTGCAACATATATTGGAAAACAATATAGAATAGAAAAATTATAGAAAGGAAGACAATTTTCTGGGAAAGTGTTTCAAAGTTCTAGGTTACAATAAATATTTTTATGCATGTCTTTTAATTGTCAAGAATTGGGTTTCCTGTTATATCCACAGTATTGCCTTCTTTTTCAAAAAGAGTGTCCAATATGACCTAGGCTAAACCGATAATAAGAAAGGCAATGGAATCTGTTTTCTTTTGGCTTCTGTGCCTGTATCAAGTTCTTTTTTCATTTATAATAAACTTTATTTTTGCAGTAAATTTCTGACAGTTGACTTCAATATTTCAATGGAATTTATTTGACAAAATAGTCATTGGAATTCATGATATACCAAGAGTTAAAAATGTAAAATAGATTATTAAAAAGTATTAAAATGTATATATATATATATATATATATATGTATATATATATACATACATACATACATACATACATATATATATATATATACATAAATATATATATACATAGGGCAAGTCTACATATTATATTTTTTGAGTAAAATATTATTAAATAAAAAATGAATAAACATATTGTTAAAATCTTTATTTCATGCAAAATTAATGTAGTATGCTCTTGCTTTTTAAAAACCACTATTACATCTACAATCATTTAAGTGAAAAAATCAACTAATCTACTATGTTTCAGCAAGCTGTGTTTTGTAACTGTATTATGTTACCACAGTTAATGTATAAAAATATAGCTTGCTTTCTATCGATTAGATATTGAAAATAGTTATTTACAAAAACTACAAAAGTATTGCATAATGCTTTTCAAAAATGGTCGCTTGCATTTTTTTTGTACGAGTAGAGAAATTCATGGTTAACTGAAATATTTCAATGTACTTTCTATAGACTTATTATGTAAACCACCTCGCATTCAAATTCCGCATAACCTAAATTAAATTGTTTGTGTATGTAAATTAAATTGTTGTGTTGTCAATCTGTATTATCGACATGGATGTATTTCTAAATAGATTCTCTTTTAAAAACTTTTAATTTGTTAAGATAACTAAAATTAAAGCTTTCCTTAAGTATTTCATTTACGCTGAGAAAAGTTTGTTAAATTAAATAATTTGAAAAAATTATTATAATCAGATAATTTTATTATAATAATTATAATTTTATTAAAATAATAACAATTTTAAAATTAAAATATTTCAAGAAAAAATATATAAAGTCAAAGTTAATTAAAAATGATTTAAAAAGTTATTCTATTTAAAGTAAATTTATTTGGTTAAATATTTTAAATATGAATATTCTCAAATTTAAAAGAGTTGTTTAATTAATTTACTGAATATAGCATAAATATTGTAAATAATTATGTAGAAATTATATTTTAACAGTTTTTAAAAATATTTGGTTTCTCAAGAAGCAAATTAAATTTGTATAATTATTTATCATGTACAAAATATTAATATCTCTGCGAGCTTTTGAAAATAAGTGCAAAAAGTATCAATGTTTACAAATTATATATGAAATGGGCATTTATCTGGATTTACGTTACCATTGTTCTAAACACATATTTTAACAATATAATAATGGACAAATTCACAATTACCAAAAAAAGGAAATGCAATTTTCCGTGTTTTTTCTAACAAATAATATCGCTGTTATACATCACCGTACTGATATTAACTAAAGACAAAGATATTAACTAAAGACAACTTAAATCAAAAGTTTCTTTCTTTTTCATTAAATGTAATTATCTACTGACAATGTAACATCAAAATCAATCGCAAATAAGCAAGTGATGCCAAATTTGAATATATGACCTTATTAGCTAATGGTGTTTTTAAGTGATATAGCTATATGTATTCAGTGTTCTGTGTGTATTTTCATATAAAAATGATAAACTAATGTGATTTCACTTCACAGTATGAGAACATGCCTGTTCATTGCGTTTTCGTCACTGTTAGCATACATTAGAGAAAACTACATGTAAAATAAAGAATATTAAGTCTTGGCTTCTTGATTCATATGTATACAGGGCCAGAAATGTTCACACTCACTGCTCAGCCAAGTAAGTGGCTAGGCTATTGACAACTTATTTTTAGTTGAGTTGCACTTTATCCCCACATATTCGATAAGATGGCTAAAACCTTGTAGAATTTACCTACTATTTAATTTGTATTTTATAAACAATTACTTTTATAGTTACAAAAGACCTCAGCTTTCGAAGATGGCTTAATATCGGTTTAATAAAAAATGATGGTATTAATATATCTTTTTATTTTAGCCTTAAAATTGGCTTTGAAAAACATGGCCATGCTACGTGTTACTCTGAATGATACTAGTCGTTTCGCAAATAATTTAATGTAAACTATTGGAGTAAAACCTACGGACGTTACTTTCAATGATAGTCAACTCTGTTATGAGAAAAATTCACTTTTTACATTTTATTGTAAATCTGTATAATGATGTGTCAAAAATAAGCTGTCTGAATATTTAAAGTTTAGATTTAAAACATGAAGTTTTTGCTCATCATAAGTAAGGCTGGGTTTGAAACAGCAATTGCGTTATTTAATTTTTACTGTATCCGGAAGAAACGTACTGACCATTTAGAATGGAACCATTTGGAAATAAAATAGATCAAACATGTAGTGATGAAATAACATTGACTGTGCAAGACATATTTTACTATAATGAAACTCATAAGGATTGCCAACTGACTTTATTGAAGTAAATATTAACGAAAGTATGACTCAACGCAATAAAACATTTTTACAAAATTAGTTGAACATTATGGAAGGTATATTATTATAAAAATGAACGAAAGAGGTATGTCGAAAAAAAAAGAAAGAGGTATGTCAATAAACTGTTATAGTAACACTTATGCAGATATTTTAAATAAAACATGGTATGAAAATAAAAAATTACATCCAGAAGATGAAATAATGAGAGTTTTGGAGGGTGCAGCGTCAACAAATAAGAAATAGAGAAGATATTTATTTTGTCACTATCTGACTGAAAAGAAGCGAGATATTTGCAAAAAAATTAATTTGGTTTCTTATAATGTTTCAAGCCTAAATACTATCTTTTGACTTTTGATACTTTATTTTTAATGGCTAAATAAAGGTGTACGCAAAAAAGGTATTTGTAGTGTTTGCAGTTAAGATCAATGTTCACTAATATTGATATTTTAACATTTATGTGAAAGTATTATTTGTTTTAGGTTGGCCGTATATTACTTATTAAAGTAGGTATCTTCTCGAACACCTCTGCTAGGGTATATAAAAAGCGCTGCGCTCAATATTCTGTTCAGTTAGCAACGGAGTTTCGGCGAGTAAAGAACAAATAAAATATGGAAATTTCCAAAGAGAACTTAGATTGTTCTTATTTTATGAATTTCGTTTTGGGTGAAAAGCAAGTAGTAATATGCTGTATGGATGACAGATGGGTGAATGTGTACTCTATTATGACACAGTATAGCATAGATAAGCATCGGTTCTAAACATTCCAAGAAATACATTTTGTAATCCGGTAATTTTCATTTAGACCGACCTCTTACGTGAAATTTGGAAAAATTAAAAAGCATTATTGAAACAGATACCAGGTTAGGTGTACATTGTCTAGCAGAGCTACTCTCATGCTTTTGTGTTGCAATAGGAAAACAACTTCATGTTTGAGGAAGGGGTGCGAATATTCTGTTTGGCTAACGCATGAGCTAACACCCCTTCAAATAAGAAAATGACTGACATGTGGAATGAACTATCGAGTTCTCATTGTAAATACTTTTATTTGGGTAGACAGTGCTTTCTCATCTACCATACACTCGAACCTCTCGCTCTTCGACTACCATCTATTTCGTTTGCTGTCTAGTTACTTGCTATATAACAAATTTAAAGACTTATTCTATTCTACAATCAAAATACCAAAGGATAGTACAAGGAAGAAATTTTATCTCCGCATCTTCACTGACTCCAAGTGATATAGATAACTATGATGTGTATATAACAGAAGATTGATCATACTGACTATATTTAAAAAATAAAATAACTTTGTGAACTAAGATGGTGGATTATTAGCCAGCCAATCTAACAGGTAGTTTTATTTGTATGTATTTTTGTTAACGTCTATAAAATCAATTTGTAGAACATCATCAATGACAAAGAATATCGATGTTTTGAATTTGATGATTATCAATCATGGTCATTGACATTGATGTCAAGATTTATGATTTGTCAACATTGCTACGACGAGTGCATGCACTGTACCTGTTGTGGACATTTATCGGTAAAGCTCGCTTGTGGATTGGTGACAATACTGTGGTTCTAAAGACCACAGTTTGGCTTGAACCTCGTCGTGTTTGATATTTTGATGTGCGTCGGAAGTGATACCATCAGTGGAGCGTGGTGTCGCAAGCCAAGTGTCTTTTCTCCAGGGAATTTATACGTATCAAATAAAAAAAATGAACACGCGATGCTTTAAAATTATACATGTACTTATTTATTTAAATCAATATTAACTTTTAATTTAATGTGGAGTTAACATGGTGAAAGCAAGCAACAGAATGTCTTACTATAATTTTTTAATTCTATATACATAAAACAAAAACAATGACTAAGATTCAAAGAATTAAATACACCTGACATTAAGATTTGCAGAATCGCTAACAACAACAGGACACAACTTTTACATTGTTCTTTCTAGAGTCCATAAAATGCGAATAACCGGATATAATTATTTTCATAGAACTATGTTTTGTTTGAACCTGATGCAGCTTGCTTGATGCTTAGGTATTTCAAATAGATGTTGGACAATCGTAACATAAATTTATATTTCATCTTTGCAGCATTTAATAAACTTTTTGGAATAAATAAAAAAATATCAACCTAATTCCAAAATTGAACATGTGTCTAACGCACTCAAGTGATTATAAGGAGAAATTGATTCACGGAAGGCGGTATTTCCTTTTGGAAATGATCCTGGTGAAATAATTGCCGGTAATTTTAGAAATACATCATACATAAGTAATTATGAAATTTTCTTTTCCGGTACCATCTCCTTACTCTGGCTTCTCTTCTCTTTTTCATATTTTGTAAAACACCGCTAAGTAGTAGAGAAGTTTTTCTCTGAATGAGCTATATGTGCTGACTTACTGCCTCGCGAGACTTGATTGTTTGATTCGCTAATGGTTATAACGTCAATCAGCAATACTTCTTAATGCATTTCATTGCTTCACGCATTATCTGTTTTATGCTTTGTTCTTTTGATTTGCAAGCAGCAGTACCCAGTACGCCAATAGTTCACTTGGAAGCTATTAATGAAAATGTAACCAAGTATCAAAGTGACTTTGTCACTATTATGTCGACATCAATAGTGACCGTATGGCTGTATGGTCGCCATTCTTAACTTCTACAACCATTCTTCATGCCACAGTTACCCATCCACCACGCATCCAACCTAGTTTAGAGAGATATCTATCTATAGAAAATAAATTAAGACCAAAAGCAATGTATTGATGAAAAACTGATGTTATCAAAGATTACTAGCCATTTTCTATAGTAGAAGACATAGGCTTTCGTGAATTTACGAAAGTATTAAACCCATGTTACCAACTGACAAAAAGGAAAACATTGTCATCTGCTCTGTTACCAGCGACATATGAAAAGTATTTTAACGTAGTCCAGGGGAAAGTATAGAATGAAGTACGAATGAACTTTCGAACTAAAAAAATACTGTGTGGTTTGAAAGGTAATTCTTCACTTTATTCGCTATTGCTCGGTTTTTTTAGAACATAGATTAATCAAATTTAGATTAAAATCCATTCACAAAAATTACCTACATGCTATGGAAAACCGCATTAAAATTGAACTAGGAGTTCTCGAGCTACAAACAGAGATATATGTATTTACTATAGATAGCGATTGTAGTACTCGCACACAATGCATATTTTGTGTACACATACAAAGGGAAAATTAATTTTATGGAATATATCAATTTGGGAACGTATTGAACAAAAGTTATTCACAATATTGTCCAATAACATGTTATTTTTTAATTGGTATGATATTATGTTATTGAATAATGATGTCTTTCATTATTACAGGTATGCTTCGAATGTGAATGAGTCAAATATCTTAAGGCATATTGAGACCCTAGACTTATTAGATAACCACCTAAGTTTTAAATCCCATGTAACCTAAATAGAATTGTTTATGTGTGTGTAAATGTACGATAGTATAAGTTTAGTGGTGTTTTGTAATATCGATGAAGTTATCAATAAACTTCTTCACAGATTCCATTTTTAAAAGTTTTAATTTGTCGGTATAACTAAACCAAACAAATTTTCAAGCGGAGTAACAAACATTTAAAAATTAAGAGAAGTTAAATCAGATCAAAACAAATCAAAGCTTTTTTAAGTTTGTCATTTATATTGAAAAGAGTTTGTTGAATCAAATAGTTTAATAAAAAATGACTTTGTTTTATGGTAATAAAAATAATTTTAAAATGAAAAGTATTTTAAAATAAAAAAATTAAAATTATTTAGCTTTGTGTAAGAAATTTGAAATGATTTAAAAAGTTACCGTATTTAACGTGAATTTCGTTTTTTGTATCTTGTGTGTAGAGTTTACTAAATTTAATTAATTAATTAATATTAATTGTTTAATTAATAAATTTAAAATAGTTAATTAATTTAGTGAATGTAGCGTATTTATTAAAAATAATTAATTGTAAATTATTTCATAATTTAAAATAAATTAGTTAACCTATTAAAAATATTATGTAGACGATTTTATTAAAATTAATCCTCATATTATTAATTGTTTACAATTTATTAATTTCTAAAAGATTATTAATATTAATTATATTCAATTTCATTTAAATTAGGTTATTTATTTAAAATAATATTTCAAAGGTTATTCCATAAAATATTTGGAGTAATGGTGAAGGTATCTTATTATTTTATTCTGATTTTTAAATGGTATAATTGGAAAAAAAGGTATAATAAAGTACCCAAAAATATTACTTGACGCTTATGATTGCATTTTGAAAGTATTCACTGATAACCCATTTGATGGAGTCTGTTTTCAAGTACCCATGAATTAACTAAACGTATAAATGCAAAATATGTATGATCGCAAAATATTTAAAAATGACAGAACCACTGAGCTGTGATATATATACAGAATACGGACGGACAGATATGATGAAATTAAAAATGGCAATACTTGAATTTCTATCGGCATAAAATTGCAATCAACAATACTGAGCCCAATTAATTTCATCGACAAAATTATCAATAAGAGGATTTAACACTATCGTAAACGTCAAACAAACACAAAAATTCGTCAAATCATGACATTTTAACGTACCTATATTTTATGTGAAGTAAGACATATTCTTCTGTAAATTGCCACGTTTCATAGTCATTTCAATGCGGTTTTTGAAAATAAGTAGAAAAATGGCGGTATCAATTCTTTACTAATTACCTTTGAATTATGCGTTTTCTTGGGTTAATTCGATGTACAATGACTAAAATTAAGAACAGAGTATGTTACTGTTGCTCTAAACATACTGTTTTTGACAATATAATAACATATAAATTCAAAATCGCCAAAAAAAACGAGTGTGCTTTAGACCACACGACTGAAGTAAAACTTCAAATTCACAAAATAGGAACTTTAAAATTAATTTACAATTTTATTCAGTTTAAACGTAGAATATTTAATGTATTGAACAAAATAATAATTTATAAAATTGTTCAAGAACGAAATGAAATTACAAAATAATAAAAAAATCACCGTTCGCGTAACGCTAGCAAACTCGCATATATATATATATATATATATATATATATACATATACATACACACACACACACACCCACACACACACATATATATATATATATATATATATATATATATTTCATGCACTGGCTATGAGAGGAAGAGAGAAAGAAAATGTGCGCGCGCACTGCTCTCTCTTGCTCCTACAGTGTGATACAGACAATAGGCTTGCGCTGTGTCTTAGATATACGAAACATAACTGGCTATGAGAGAAAGAGAGAAAGAAAATGTGTGCTCGCACCTCTCTCTCTTGTCCCTATAGTAATATACGAAATGTAACTCTCTCTCTTTCTGTCTTCACTAACTTATATCTCCCTCTCAATTTCCGTTCGCCTCGCCCGATCACACTTTTCGTAACGCTCTCGTCACGCATTCACCAGCTTACTCTCCAAGTCAAGCGTGCGTAAAGAAGTTTTACTTCAAAAACGTAATTTCCGCGTGATTCTATTGATTCCGTGTACCTCCTTTGTTGCAAAAAACGGTTCCAACTGTTTTCATTTTGCTATCTCTTTTTAATCCATAATATCGATATACATCATCGCGCTCTCTCTCACCTTTGTTCATCTATTTAATATAATACACCCGTGGTAAAGAGATCGCGGGGCGTGTTGTTTGTTATAGCTTTGTTAATCGCGTGCAATTTTTCAGTTTTCGGCAATCTGCACACAACGCCGTATCGAGGCCATGACGTCCACCGAAAATAAGAAAGCGTGCGGCTCAAATGCATATTGTGGGTGATGAAATGAGTAAATCGCATTTGCTTGGACTTTGTTTGCATCTGTTCCAGGCATGTTTGATAAGGCATTTGCGTTGCAAGCCTAGCGATATCTGGACACATCTTTAGAGAACTAAAATCTAAAGTACCTACCTAGAATATTACAGAATATATATAAGATAGTAAGTAAGTATCGTTTATTAGCACATGTGTCTTTTGAAAATATGACACTCAAACAAAAAGTAACACTTTAACTAAGGTACTCTACATAAGCAATCTTAAGAATGTACCTATGTTTGGATATAAAATATGACTAAAAATAGTTTTATTTAAAGCAGTTACTTTAAAGATTTTTATAGCTTTTATTATTTTAAATGATGAATTGCTAGACGTATAATTATTATATTTGACAAGTCTGTAGTATCTAGGAGCTTATAACCAAATTTTATATCTCCTGGAGTAACCAGCTACAAAAAGACAAGTTGTTTTCCTTAAAACATTTCTTAAAAATCAAACAGTAGTATTGACACCCAATATCGGATTAAAATATTTTGAAGAGAAGATAATGCATGGTAATATAGTCCAAAATTAATTAATTTTTACTTAAAAATGTACATGATTCAGTTATACATACGTAAAAATTTACGTTATTCAGTTGTATACATAAAAATTTACGTAATTTAGTTATACATAGGTAAAAATTTACGTAATTAAATTTTACATACATAAAAATTTACGTAATTCTGTTATAATTATTTTATGTACTTAGTTATCTTTTTGAATTTCCGAAAATGACCGTCAAACTAAAATGTGATATTTGACTAATCTACTCATAGTAGGTAAAATTACAATCGGATAAGTGTAAAATATCACGATTCAATTTGTCCCTTACCAGATGCTTATGTATTTGTGTTTGAATGCAGAATCTATATAAGGTCACATACAAAAAAATATACAAACGGACTAAGGGAAATGATTGTTGCTTTTGAAATTATACGTTCACAAGAAGTTATTGATTAATTTGTGAACCTGGCCCAGCTTGTAGTATTTATATTCACTAAAAATCATTCAGTTATTATTAATTTTGATTACGCATCCTTAGTTTTGCGTTATAATTATCAACCTTTTAGATTTATTTCACAATTTTGTTTTTGAGGTTATATTTTTCATAAAACTCAATGAAAATGGCGAGCACAAAATCATATTGCACACAGGTCGCCTAGCAACCGTCGACGCTATTTTACTTGTTTGCGAATAAATGGCGTCCGCTCATCTTCTTATACGACACAGCACATAGCGTTAATCGGGCTATGAAGTGTGTTTTCACGATTTTCACCATATCGATTTAACGATCTAAATATTGTCATGCTCGAAAAGAGAGTGGTTAGAAAATTTTAAATTTCGGAGAATATTTCTAGCGGGTTTTGAATTTAAAGATTAGAATATTTCTCAAAACTCGAATTTCGACTGTTTTTGAGTTTCGAGAAGAACTCGAAAAAATGGTGCTATATATACACAACGTTGGATGAAGTTGTACTGTTTTATGATACAGCCAAGTATTGGTTTCAAAGATTCAACGAAGATATATTTATTATTCGAAATCCTCATTTAGGGCAAATTTTAGATAACATTAAAAGCCATATTGAAACACATGTTCTCATAGTAAAATAAAAAAATTGTGAGCCGTAACGGGACGCCTGGTCAAATATATATATTTCAATATATCTACATTGAAATATATTTATTTGAACGAATAGAAAACGAACAAATCAAATATTCATGTAGTTGTTAATAAGAAAATATTAATATTAATTGTATTATTTTATTTCTATAAAACAATTTATCAGATAAATCTTTTTAACAATCTATTGAAAACGTGTTTTTAGTTTTATAATATTGTCAGCCGACAAGACGCGAAGCTGGCCGAACTTAGTTGGAAAGAGCCGACAAGACGCGAAGCTAGCCGAATTAAGTCGTAAAGAGCCGACGAGATGCGAAGCTGGCCGAATGGTATATCGCGACGTGCCATCTGAACGATTTAACTCCCATCCAAACGCACCATTAGATGTTTCACATCAAAAACAACTTTATTCTTTGGGGAAGCAGTAGAAATGTTATGTTTGGTTAATATTTAAGCTAACACTGATGAACTGAGATGGTGGGTTTATTAGTTACCAAACTAATACTTTAACATATCATATAGATACATAATATAGACAGGCTACCATTAATCAAGGGCAAATAAATCCTACAGCTTACCTACACTTGAAAAACGCATCACAAAAGAATGTGAGTGTAAGCTTATATAAATATGTTGATAAACAAATATGTTTCGATATTTCGTCCTAACTAATTAAATAAATTAAATGAGAAGAGGCGTTAAATGATAACATTTTTTTAAAATTTACTAACGTGACTTTCAACAAAGAATAAAATTTGTATTACAAGTTCAAAGAATTTTTGTAGTAAGTGGTATTTATCTGTGGATAAAATGGGATAAAACTTGCTAGCTTATTAATATCCCACTAAAATAATCCCAGCAATAAAATTACTGTCAAAAATTCAGAGTCCCTCTTTAAAAAGTAATCCGTTAAAAGCAGTGAGGTAGAAGCAGTTAAGTTCTTACAGAGCTTTGCAAGAGAAGTGTAGTTGAGTGAGTCAGAGGTTCGTGTCTACATTTACAGAAAATTATACTTATTACAATACTTAAATGAAACTACGTGATGTAGTATTATTTCTACTATCTTTAATTTCTTTACCACGACCTAGGTTTCGTTGTATTACAACATCTTCAGATGGGATATTAGCAAAGATCTTTGCTAATATCCCACCTGAAGATGTTGTAATACAACGAAACCTAGGTCGTGGTAAAGAAATTAAAGATAGTAGAAATAATACTACATCATGTAGTTTCATTTAATTGCGAATAATGAATTTCTACAAAATTAACGCCAAATATATTCAATATCTACAATACTTAACATGGCCGGGATAAATTATTATCTATCTACGGTATTGCTCTATTACATGTAAAACTACCAGAATTATAGGTATTACTCGTTACACAATTCTGATTTTTAAAGCAATAAATATATGAAAACTGTCAATAACTATGGTTTAGACAGTAATACGTAAGTTTCTGTAGTAACGTAACTACTAAAAAATGAAATATATTTTTCTTCTCTGTAGTCGGGTAAAAATTGCTGGAAAAATGCTTAAATCGTGTGACATTAGTGTCGAAAGATCTAAACATGTACCCAGAAATTATTCATAATGTGTGAAGTCAATTTTTGATGGCTTCCTCAAGTTTGCAATTTTTAAGTGTAAATATTAAAATAATATTAAATAATTTCGTGTGCAACTTAGTACACATAACGGAAATGAAACTCCTTTGGCGATCTAAACCTCGATTTGTAAGTATATAGAAAGGTGTAAAACGACAGAGAGAGAGAGAGAGAGAGAGAGAGAAACAGAAATAAATATTAATTAACTATAAATACATTACATTTTGTTTAGTACAGTACATTTCAAAGTTGCAAACGAGCTTAAGAGCAGGATAAAAACCTTGAGTTAAAGCAATAAATATATGACAACTGTAAACCAAATTCAATATGGTGATAATATTTTATAAATCTAGATACAAATCTCTAGCTCATTTATCTCCACTACACTACCAAAGCTATGGAAGAATTTGGCTACTTTTACCTCACTGAGAGGAACATGGCGCTTTTTACACTAATGGTTTGAAGGGACTTCATTTCTTGTCACTTGACTGTGGTGGTATTGTGTTTATCCATCTATTTGAGTATGTAGGTGTATCCGGATGTTATTCTTTAAGCCCGGAATAGACAACCTAATTTGGATAAATGAGGTATTGCTAGAATTGTCTTAAACGGTAAGTGGTATCACGATCCATGCAATATGGCGGCTAAGAGTCGCTATTTTTCCGACACGAAACAATCAAAATTCGAAAAATCCATAAAATTATAGGTCTTGATAACGAATGAAAATTTAATAAATAAATAATATATTTTATGTATAAATTAGGTATTTTATAAAATATGTTTAAAAACTCAACAAAAAACATTGCTTAGAACTTGACTTTGGACTATAATGTTCTAATTAAGAATTAGGTTTTCAACCTCAAAATGTTAGTCAATATTCTGTAATATATTTTTAAGAAAGTTAGGGAATTGTGTGAAAGTTGCTTGAGCGGTTTTTATACACAAAAATTCTGCCCGCCCTTCACGCGGCAAAAGTTGTGCTACATTATATATTTCTAGATTAATGATATCAGTTCCTATCTGAAAAATAACAGTTTGATGTTATATCTTTCCTCTGTTTTCACCGATGAAAAATCAATCAATGTTTAAATTTTGCTGTATGCCTTTTAGATAAAGATTAGAAACAAGGAAACCACATATCTCTCACAAAGCCTCATTCATATAAACAACGTTAAACCTAATAGGACAGCTGTGAGAGTGTGCCTTTACAATAATAATATTGCATGACTACTTGGACCATTCACCTTTATGTTTAATGTAAATCAGTCCATTTGTTGAGGAGGATATAGCAAACACGCGGGCGCACACACAGCACGCATGCGGTCACACATATGTACATTGGAGCGTAAAGTTTACCCTAGCATGCATACGTGTATGCACGCACGCACGCATAAACGTAGCAGGAAAACATTATATTTTTGTAATAGATATATGAATTATGTTGGGGAAAAATACCGGATGGATACAGAATATTTATCCTTTAGGAATGAACAGACATACATCCAGATTGTTATAGAACGAAAGATTCAAGTGAGCATGCTTTCCGTCATTTGAAAATAATGACTACGAACATTGTTTACGAAGAGGAAAATTTAGATCACGTGAATGTTAGTTTTTAGTAAAGAGAGATTGGGATTCGACACGTGCGCTACGTGAAGTTGCTTCAGTGGAGATTGTTTATCATCAAGAAATGTTTCGTATGTTTTACACTAAAATACATTTTTTTTAAAACACATGGAATAATTCCGAGACACAGGACTTATGCTCGTATTCCAGGACAATCCTGGTGGACCCCGGCCACCTGGAAACATATGAAAATTTCTTTTAAATCGTTTTATAAATAAGGCATAAGAGGGGGTGTGCGTCCAACTCGTGGAAAGGTCCCCAGGCAACACAACTCTAGGGTTATCTCCCCTTGTATATAGGCTAATCAAGATAAATTAGCTTCACTAGCAAACTAAGGCTTCTAGGAAGGGTGACATGGCACAAATATCTTTTATTGAATATTGCGAGTTGACAGGGGGTAACGTTTCAAAGCTTTTCTTATAAAATTTTATTAATAACTTTATCGTGTCGACCACTTAAATTTAAGACTAGACCTGAGTAGATGAGACCCCTTGAAATCAAAGGCTTTGTTACTGTGTTGTAGGTTCCATGAAAGGTGCGGGCAGTAGTTTATTTCGCCTTTAACTTAATCCGACCTTGGGCATAATTTCACCCCTAGAAGTGCAGTGCTTCCGTAAAATGCTTTTAATATATATTTCTATGTTCTTTTGACTTCTTGCAAATGAGCTATCAAATAGATGATACTTCTGTGAAGCCAACTTTAAATCTTTTGAAATTAAAGAAGCACAAAATTCAGGTCTGTGTTAGAAGCAATAACCGTACCAAAGAGCATCTCAAATGAAACTAAGTTATCTTCACCAGAAAAATTAAAGGTGATACATACTAAAGTTTATACAGGAAACGGGAAATTATAATTATAAAAAGAAAATATTGAATCCGCAGATGCAGAACACAGTGTTCAAACACCAAATAAACCCAAGCGCCGTCGTTTTTCACTTGAAAGAAACACCAGAACGTGTAATGGAAAAATTCTTTAAAGAAAATGGAAAATTGACTTTCACTAATTTCTGGAAAATTATATTATCTTTATTATGATCGATTTCTTAATTTTTATGCTTTTGATGTTAAAAGTAATTTTCGGTAGTGCGATACCTTTTTTCTGTTAATAATTGTCGTATAACTAGTATCATTTTGTTCACGAGTATATGAAAAAAATATATTTTAATAAAACCTTTAGAAATAAAATTAAAAATTATTTCCGCCATCGTTCAATTTAGGACAATTATTTTCTATATGTTGTTTTCTAAGTATATATGTTTTTATTCTAGTCAGTTTTATGTGCGTAATTAATGTGTTCGTTCTCTCGTGTCTTAGCTCTCAAAGTATTTGCAAGTATCGCAAGCAAAAAAAAATAGTTTGATTTTAAAAGCATTAGGCGGAGAAGAAATAAGGTAGTTTAAAAAGTTATTTTATATTTAATTAACTAATAAATTAATTTATATTTAAATAGAATACTATATTCTGTTCGCAAATAATAATTAATTTTGGCTTCGATGCTGTCTTAATTGGTTAAATCTAAACAAATAACTTCTTGTCAGATTTAATGATGATGGTCTTGTGATATTTCTTGACGTTCGTACTGTAATAAAACTCATTAAAATATAGAATATTATGAATGTTTTTAATATTAGTGACACGCAAAATTCTTTACATAGGTGAATATTATTTTTTTAAACATACACCAAAAACGCATAAATTATATGACAGTTTAATATTTTACATCTTAATTGATTAACCGTTAGAGTGCCGACAAGCGCCACCTAAATTATACTAACTAAATTTGCCACGAGCGCGACGGCGCTCGCGAAATCAGTTGCTGTTTAACGCGCGGTAGGGGAGGTCGCTCGCACGCATCGCTAATTTTTTATCTTTCGACGGGTTACATAAAGTTCAAATTATAATATTATTAGTAATTACAATATAAAAAGGATCCAGGAAAAGAAAATGTTTAACCCATAATGTCGAAATACGAAAATAATTTCAGTGAAAATGATCGTTTTAGAGTGGGAGTGACATTGTGGTGTGCTCACAATTTGGCGTAATGCAAATTTTGAGTGATAGGGATAATAGTGACGATAAAAATTATTTTGCTGATACGGACTGTGAAAATACGATGTGACCTTGATTTCAGTTTTTGTTACAATTTTTGTTCACAATATATATTTCCATAAATTTCTTTGTATTTTATTATCCTTGTACAAGTTTTTATTACGAAAACACCGAAAAAATTATTAAAATTGGATAATTTTCGGAAGAGATACAGTTTTTTTCGAAACAAGGGTAAATGACATCAAAAACAAAAGATATCTTTGGCATTTTTAAGTATATATGAGTAAAAAACCATGTCACTAAAACAGTTAAAGAAATATTTACGAGAATACCAAGTGATTAGGCAATTTATTTATAAAGCTCGAAGTAAAAGTGAGACAGAGCATATCACAGAGGTAAGTATATACAAGGCAAAAACATATTTGAAGTTAAAATTTGAAAAAAAAACGAGTAATCATATATGTATAAAGAGCAAAGTAAGCGGATTATGAGATATAGTAACCTAATAACAAAAATGAAATATTGTAAAAGCTGACATGTATCAGAGTATCGCATAATGGAACATAAATTTTTTGCCATTGCCAATAATTTTGATAAACAACTAACTTCCTTAATAATTAAGGGATTTATTCTGGGAAAAATAAAGCATAGGTTTTCCTAGACTTGAATAGAATATTGCGCTGGCAGACTTAAAAAAATTGTTTTTGAACATATTATTAATCCTCTTACTCGTCCGTTTAAAAAGTGCAGATCATTGGACTAGCAATGAAAAAAAAAATCTTGTAATTTTAATTCCAGGTTATTTTATACTAAGTGGTTATCAAAATGACTATTTAAAAAAATTGTGTAGCCCATTGGCTAGTCAAAAGTATTGTAGTGTAAAATAAATATTATATAAATGCGGGAATAAGGGTGATAATGCTGTCTTCATGGACAATTCATAAAGTTTCTTTTTGAGTCATAACAGATCTTCAAGAAGTGGTATTATTTTTCTAAATACATTTCTTAGTTATGTTATGTTATATTATTACCTAATAATATTTATTAATCTAATAATTTAAATGTTTCTAAGCCATTGAATGCACATTTCAATATCAAACCGAAATGATCTAGATCAAATTTTGCCTTTTATGCTATTTGACGAAATACGATGATATAAACTTAATAATTATGGTTTTAATAAGGTTTTGATATAAGGTTCACATAATATTATTTGAATGACTTTTTATTTTTGAACCTCAATGTCGATTCAGATCAATAAATTAAAATCGTATGTTATTCAATCAATAAATTAAAATCGTATATTATAGTATGGATGTACAAATGTATTCCTAATCGAACACTAACTTCAGGAGGAAACCTCTAAATACCACGGATAGGTGAGTAATTCGTTTATTTTCTCAGAAAATAAACGTGACCTTAAATGAATTCATATTCTCTTTAATTTTGATCTTTTTTTAAGTTAAAATATTGAACAAAGCTTTAAAACAGCCAAATATATGACCGTATATTTGTTCTAGAAAACCAGTAACAGTAGTTATACTTAGTTATACTATACTTAGGTAGACTATTTATACATTCAACTAACCGCAGATCTGACCATGCGGCATATGTAGATAAAGAACTATTTTGAACGATAATTAGAAATATTTTTAACGTAAAAACTTTATTAATTAAATCATTTTTTAAAATGAGATGCGAAAATGTGACACGAAAAATGTGAATTTCGAAATAAATCTGAAATGGATATTGCGCCTAAGAATATAAAAAATGTTGAATTATACATTCTTAAAGGGATTATTTTCAAATTTCCGTATTCCCACCCATAATCCATCAGACCACGAATTATGAGCAGTCAAATGAAAAATTTTTAGGGTAAACTTGCTTGATTCGTACTTGCGCCTAATCATATTTCGCTTATATCGGCTTCGTTAATAGCTGTTAACGTTTTTACTGGAAAAAAATGTAAATAACGGTCAGCTATATTACCATCTGATAGATAACACGTTGTTACGCTGCTCCCGACAAAAATATTGAAAACGTAAGTTTTTCAAATTTTTTTGTTATTTTTATGCAATTCGTGAGAACTTTTTTCAAGTTGGATCGTGTATAATTTATTTAATTAAGTATTTGTATTGTATTATTGTAATTTTTGTAATTTTTTTTGGCGGCAAATTTAGTTTGTTCTACTCTTGCGCCTAGTAAGTAGTTGAGGTAAGTTCTTAAAATGTACTGGTATGATTTAGGAAAACCGTTTTATGAATTTCTCAATAAGTTATTAGCTACCCGTAAACTGTTATTGACGAGTTATTTTTTTATTAAGCCAATGATTTTAAAAATAACCGCAAACGCTTGAAACAAATTTAAACTTAATTGTTTTTCATTTCAGAAAAATATGTCAAAAAGAAAATATAGTTCTTGGAGCAAAGAAATATAAAGACGGGACTTTAGAATTTAACGAAGTTTGTCGTGTATATAATGTACCGAAACCGACATTTAGATAACATTTAAAAGGACTGAATATATATAAAAAATTGGGCATCCGAAAGATTTAACTGAGGAAATGGAAACAGAACTAATCAGATATGTTTTGCTGTTGGAATCTAAAGTTTTCGGTCTCACAATTCCTTACTTCCGGCGCTTGGTTTATCAGTTAGCAGGAAAATACGGATTGAAAAATAGGTTCAATAATTAGTCGCAACTGGCCGGTTAATTATTGAACCTATGTTTCAATCCGCATTGCCGGAATTGTATTGTAAATTTATAAAGAATTATCGAGAAATATCATTACGAAATCCGGAACCAACATCTATGGCTCGCTACAAAAGATTCAATAAAAAAGCCGTTACGACAAATATGAATGTGGCGTTCTTCGACAAATATAAATCAATCTCATATGTAGGACAGTTGAACACATTTATAGCATGGATGAGATGGATTTAAGCACGGTCCATAAGCTTTGTGAAATGTTGACTCAAAAAGGGTAACA
Source organism: Druceiella hillmani (assembly GCA_039881145.1). NCBI lineage: Eukaryota > Metazoa > Arthropoda > Insecta > Lepidoptera > Hepialidae > Druceiella > Druceiella hillmani. Next base: position 12,688,743 of record JAYKKI010000061.1, read on the forward strand.
TTAAGTTGGAGTTGTCACTAGTAGCGAACGTGCTATCAACACTACATGCATTCGCTGTATGAATACTGCTGGAGAATTCGTGCCACCCATGCTCCTATTTTACGTTTATAAAAGAATAAGAGGTATCTTAAAGCACGCGAGGCTATCGAATACGTTGTACGATTGTTCAGAAAGCGGATCGATTTTGAAAACATTATTTATCATATGGCTTGAACATGTTGTAAAGTGTCTGAGACTGCAAAAATCATAAGACAGTCAAATTCTTCTCATCTTACAGGGTCATTGAAAGCATACGAAGAACAGTAAAGCAATTAATCTTGCAAGGAAGTATGGAATAATCATGTTCTCTCTGCCAGCACATACCACACATAAGTTGGAACCATCAGATGTCCGTTTTCAAATAACTAAAACAGAATTTAAGTACTGCTTACGCTTTGTGGGTATCAAACCATCCTGGTTCTGTAATAAAGTAAGCAAATATCGCACAAATGTTGGGAGAGGTATATCCTCGCTCCGTTCGTATGGCATGCATGAATCCAGCGGATTACGGAATTATCTTAAGACTATAAACCAATGATAAGATCTCAAAGTACGATTTAAGAATGTAGCAATACGATTTAAGATGAATGGTTTTTTTAAATTTATTATTTCTCCGAAGTTTATAAGACTTAAGTTTGATTATGGTAGTAATAAAACATTTTCCAAATAATTAATTTCGAATGATAGTCCGAATCGATATGTTTTTCCTCAAGCGGTACGAATTAGGCAAGTTTATCCCATTTGACAGCCCATATCTCCAATTCAAACGTGAAATTAAATGGAATTCTTTGCACTGTAAAATATGTTCAGTGGATTTTATGAGAAAAATTGGTTTCACCAGCACAATGTTGCCGTTTTGTAGAAAAATTGGGAATTTTTAAAAAATTTCTTTTTGATCTACAACTCTGTAGATTCATAAAAAATAACGAAATGGTAACTTTAAAATGTTATTTTTTCATTTTAATCGAACCGTCTTTGGTTAAAAATTACTTTTTCATATTTTGATTCTGCTGAGTACTTTAGATTTATACACAGCGTTTTTATGATTTCAGGCAACTATGCTCTAGAAAGTGATACGTAAATTCCTATAGTCACGAAAGTACTGAAAAATAAAATATATTTTTCTGCTCTGTAGTTCGGGTAAAAATTGCTAGGGAAAATGCTCAAATCGTGTGATGTTGTGTCGTACGATCTAAGCATGTACCCAGCAATTTTTTATCCATAATGTATGAAGCCAGTTTGTGATGGCTTTTCTAAGATTACATTTTTAAGTGTACATATTAAAAAATAAAAATTTAGCATGCAACTCGGTATAGTGAAAAAAGTGAAACTTTTTTGCAATCTAAACTTCGATTTGTAAGTATATGGTAAGGTGTAGATATAAAAAGTATATGGTAAGAGGAAGAGAGAGGAGAGAGAGACAGACACAGAGAGAGAGAAATATATATTAATTAACTGTAAATTTTATAGTTTAAATATATACAGCACATGCTTATACGTACATTTCAAAGTTGCAAACGTGCTTAAGAACAACATAAATACGTTGAGTAAAATATTTAAAAAAAACATAAGTCTGAGTCCATAGATTGTACTAAATTCGTAAACGAAGATTTTAATACTATACATTCAGAAAAATTAATAAAATGTCATTACAAATCGACCCAAACTAATAACAACATCTTTATATGAATTTATATATACAATTGTCAATTAAGAAAATAGCCGCGATGCCAGCCTCATAATACGGCTAAATGCAGCTGAAAATAGTCGGGATGTATTGCTCTTGTAAATTATATTTACGACAACTTTATGAGCGGGTTCATTGCGGATTATAAATAAATTAAGTACGTATGTTGTTGGTCTTGTCAGAATTTTGTAATGGGTGGAGTACACGCAAAATTAGTAATAAATCTATCATAAAAAGATATTGACAAAATTTGACAGTTTACTTTTGACACATAACGTACTACACAGCTGATGTAGTAGGTAGCGCCATTTTCGTTTGTTTTCGTGCATACGTACACCTAGTACACCTAGTAAAAAAGTACCTATTTTTCGACCTTCTTGCAATAAATTCGTTGCATTCAGACTTTACAAATAAACGTTGCAAAATATCGCATGAAGAGTGTTGCGGTATTGACATTTTACTCTCATCGCGTCCAAAAAAGTTTCACTTCAGAATCGCTCGTATTTCTTTTGACATTTACTATTAACATTCCGCATTACTTTCCTTGCTTTTTAATAATAGGAACTAAAGTTTGCGCTAATTTTTCTTGCATATAATGGAAGAATTTATAATCACAAATTGTACAGTAGATGAATCTGTAAACGGTCACCTCACAAAAATACCTCAATCTGTGTTTCGTCAATTAGAATATTTTCAGAACTTTTCACTTTAAGCATATCTCGATTTTCTTGATTTAATCACTTATTTAGTTACTGTTAATTTTACAATCAAATTTTGTATTTTTCTCTGTAACCAATTTATTATTCATAAAACCATTTATGATCATAGCTATCATATTTTTGACAGCATGTGTCATTTAAAATATCGGTTACTGCCGGCTCTTTGATTAGGGCATATATATATATATATATATATATATATATATATATATATATATATATATATCAAACAGTCTATCCGTCCGTTTGGCCGTACATATTTTGTAGTAAAATAACGTTGTTTATAGTTTTGTAGTTATGTGGACGAAATTTTTTATGTATCTCATTATCAAATATATCATCTTTCATTATATAGCGTTCGTTCTCTCCATTGTAAAGTGTGCTAATGCCAACTATGGAAAAAAGGGTATGCAACATGATTAAATGAAATTCCGGATATTTGTCATTGTCGCTTGTTAACAAAAAAATAAACTGTATAATAACACAAAAATGTGTTATTTATATATATAATTTTTGTGTGTTATTATACACACAAAAATTAAGTAAAAGGTCCTACAGTTAAATAAAATGAAGAAAAAAACAATTAAATTACATTATACAGAGGAGTACAAAATAAGCATATGCAAATATAAAAACAAACATAAAACAATATAAATATGAAAGATTCTACATTTTGATGTCATTCTTTCTTGTGTACTGAATAATTAATCCTAGAATTGGTTTGTTGGCAATAGATAAAAGTGATCTTATGTTAATGGGCAATTGAATTTTATATCTTAATAATTTGTAAATAAACGTAGGAAATCTATTATATAATGGATATGAAAAAATGAGTTGATTTAGATCACCTTCTCCAAGTCCACACTCACAAATTGGAGCTTCTTTCACACGCAGCCTAGTTAAATTGGTAGGAATAGAACAACGACCTAAACGCATGCGAGATATTACCTTTCAAGAAAAAGGAAATTTTGGTAATGACATCATCTCCAATGGAAAATATTTGGGTCGGCCAAATTTAAGCGGCGGCCTTAAATAACTTACGGCACCCATCTGGGACTTGTATGTTTTGTAATACTTCCTGGTCAGACCAATCGACTGGAACATTGTGAACAATGCCTATAGGACTGACGTTAAAGCAGGGGATGAACAATTAATTCTGTCCCGTAAAAGCTGAGTGGTTTACGAAACGATTGGCGGCGTCTGCAGATGAAATTTCCACCGAAATCCTGTTTCTGCCAATTTATTTAACTCCATCTCGGATTATGCCATCGGCGTGGTGATTTTTTATGATGGAGTCAAATTTAATTGCATGAAGTGAGAACCCGGGCTAGGGTTCTTTTCTTTGAACGTGGACAACGTCGCTAGAGACATATAAGCGACCCTCAAAAGAATTCGGGGAATGGGAGGAAGGAGACGAAGCTGGGCCGATGGAAGTGTACCCTCTGTTTGCGTGCAGGAAGAGTCAGAAGGATGAAATGAGGGAAGATTTTTAGATTTATTTTTTTTGCAGTTTGCTCTTTCACAATTTTTTAATTTGCGTTTTAATTCTTGTTGGAAGTTCATTACGGTAACATAACTAGCTGGGGAAGTAGGACAAGTAAATTAATTATTGGAAAGTGGAGATTTAAAAAGGTCTGGTGGTTTAGGGGGAAAAGCTAAATCCATTTTCACGAAGCTGAAGCAGATTTAATTTGGCAAATGTTAATAATACAAAAAAATAAACAAAAAAAGACACTTATCGAATAAAACAATGATTATGACAATTGGTTGAATATAAATACAGACAAAAAATAAAAGGAAGATAGATTTAGAATACAAATAACATAAATAATAGATAACTTATTGCAACAAAATAGACAAAATACCACGAAAATAAGAACGAAATAGTCAAGCAGCGAAAAACTTCTCCATTTCGTTTGACAGTTTCTATGGCCAACCATAAATGTAAAGTGATCATTATTGGATAGATTTTTTTTTCTTTTTTTTAATTTTTAAGCCTCGTTTTCGAAATATTACGCTTCGAAATGACGTGAAATGTGTTTTTCTCTAACTTTTAAACCATCTGTGAAAATTCTATAAGATTTTACATATAATTAGAAATGGAATTGTTTCGATTAACTTGCCTTCATAGTTTCAAGAGATAGACAATTACGAAACGACGCGTTCCGCGTACGCAATTAGCTATTAAAAATTAATAACGATCTACGATTTGTTACCTTCATATGTATATAGAGTGGGAAGTAAGTTGTAACAAAACACCTGTCAAGTACGAGTGGAACTCACACTGCGAGGGTTCGGTACACTTATGAATATTTAAACGCACGTAATACTACTTTTAAAATATTTATTAATATTACTTTTCACAACATATTAAATACTATATCTTTTGCAGGGGTAAAACATGCTGAATATTCCAAAAATCATAAGTTCTAGGGTAGTTGCTATAGTTTTCCCGTAATCTTTTTGACAGATTTTACCAACCCCATATTTTATATCTGAAAATAAGGGGATGGTATGCTATATTTTTGCATATTTTTTATTATAGAATATTATTTTAAATATTCTATTTTTGTATTCGCACGGTCAGATAACAGACAATTTTAAAAACGGCATAGAGGTATTATGAATTAGGTGAAAGAAGTGTATTGAGCTGAGCAGAAATTATGTGGAAAATTAAGCAAACAAAATCGGTATTTATTTTTTTTGTTAGGTTGCAAAATTTCTAAATCATTTTCATACGATGGGGGAATTCCGGTTTGAACTCGAGCGTCGCGTCCTGCGAATGAAGACATCTTTACTCAAACTTTCCTGTGACATCTTTACTCAAACTTTTACTTATAATTCACTTAGAATTAACTATTTTTTTCACTTTTAAGATTTCAAAACTTATGTCCGCATGTCGGTCACAGCCGTTGTTCTCAGAAACCTCTTGACGTAGAAATTTGAAATTTGGCACAGTATTTAAATGTATTAACCCGCATTTATTACAATAGCTGAAACGCAAAAATATTCATTTGGATATTTTAGGGTGAGCAAATTAAATATTAGAATTTTTTTTCAATTCCGTATACAGTGCGGGGTATCGTTTGAGAGGGTTAGGTCAAGGTCTCAAATTTTTTTTTAGATTTTAGGTACTGCATCTTCAGAGACATACTAAGAAACATGCGATAAATATTTTCATAGGAATATGCGACAATACGAATAATTTACGCTCAATGTTTATAAGTGTAGAAATGTGCACGAAACCCACGCAGTGCAAGTTTTATTCGTGCTTGACAGGTTTATTTTGAAAATAATCCCATTTTTTCAATTTAATTTTTTCGCGTAAATGATCCAGAAGGTTAGATAAGTATTTCACATCAGGTTACTGGTAATTCTTGCTCTATACTAAATACCTTGGCATTCAATAAAGCCGAGGCCATAACTTTGTTTACAATAAAAACTTGTTTGATCTTCTCTGTGGATATCCTGATTTTTCCATTATTGTTTGGATTCAAGTGTTTAATTGTTGAAATCATGTGTTGTCACTTGTTACAAATTCGCAATTCTGCGGATTAGTCTCAAACAATTCTAAAATCACATTACCGTATCACAAAACCGTGAATCGCGTATGTTTTTGTTCTTAAGAATGTAGCTTTGGAATCATCTGGACCAGGCCTTAGAAAATAGCAATTCATCTACAATTATTTTATTCTACCCCTTATTCTAATATTTAGTCCACCAAAATCAACTTCGTAATTTGTTTTTGAGGGAGCTATATCTTTCCTATCCAATGCTTTCTGAAACTGTTTATGTTAAGGTTAATCTAACTTTTACGCATTGTGTGAGGAGGAGTAGTTTCTCCTAGTGTCGGTGCTATACCTTTGTGGACGTTTTACGTGAAGCCCCTTTTGTGCAATTGCTTAATGACCATAGGGTACATGTTTTTCTCCAGAAAAACAGCTAATGTGACGAGGGTAAATTGTCATCGCCGTGGTGTGTTGGATTAATCACAAGGCATACGGTCTTTGACGACGCGGCGCACCGCGGGACCCGGGTTCGATTTCGAACGGGGCTGGACTAGTGTTATGGTTGGCTGTCAAAGATTTATCTTGTAGCCATAGGTATCCCGCCCGCCATCAATTGGATACATTAAAGTAGATAAATAAATAAATAAATGGAAATAAAACGTACTAATGCTAACGAGGCTAGAAACGTTTCAATAGTCCTGCCCGCTGAGTATTGCATATCATTACAAACGTTATATTAAAAAAAGTTCATACGAAAACTATGCACGGAAAGCCTCACTATACTATATATAAACATTAAGCAAGGAATACGAATATGCGAAAAACTGCCCACAAAATTAATTACCGAACACTCATACGAAATATAAGTTCGTCGATTATAAAGTAATTTTTAAGTTACACTAACTAATAGGGATGTATCGGTGGTGAATATGGGAAACTGCCCACAAAATTAATTACCTAACACTCAAATGAAATATAGTTCGTTGATTATAAAGTAATTGTTAAGTTACACTAACTTATAAGTATGTATCGCTGGTGAATATGGAAACTGCCCACAAAATTAATTACCGAAAACTCATACGAAATATAGTTCGTTGATTATAAAGTGATTGTTAAGTTATGGTAATTTATGACGATGTACACTTAATTACTATATGTACACTACACTTAATACCATTCAATTTACACCTTTGCTTGTTACATTTGTACGGATTTTGTTTCATTTTAAAATACTAAATGAAACAATTAAAATATTTCAAGTTCATGAACCTAACGTATTCGTATACTTATATATAATATGTAATACATGCGTATTTATATTTTTTCACCCTAAAATTGTCAAAAGATTTTCATAAACATTTCTCCACTTACTTTATACCCCTAACAACAGATGTAAAGAAGTTGGCTATCCCATTCCCACTTCCTTACCCTCGTATGGTAATGGAAGTTTGATATGGATGGAGTAATGCCGGGTACCTACTTAGCTTGTTTTTGGAGTGGTTGGAACCAATTTTGGGCCAAAGTGCTTTCCTCATGGATAAGGTTGTCCAAAGTGAGAACACGAGAAAAATAGTGTATTTCATCTCTACAAAATAATAAAACTATAAATATTATGTATCCTATTAATAAAAAAAAATTAGAAGAAACAAATATATATGAGTGAACATAACAAAATTTTATAAAGAAGAAATAGAAAAATACCTCACGAATAGTCACGAGTGTCAAGCAGGAGTAGAAGTACGATTTTTCGTTTAACTTGTGCTACGAGACCTGCAGTCATGCCAACTTTTAGGTCGACCGGAAGCATTTTATAAGTTTTGATGACGGTATAAATAACAAACAAAACGCCTATACTTTTGTGTCCTGGAAAGCAAAGGGCCATATCTTTTTGTTTCCTGAACCAAACAACTTGATACACTTGATAGTAATGTAGCTATAGGCCTCGATATACGATAATACTTTCAACTTGATATTTCAAGTCGGTTCTGCGAAAAAAAATTGACAGACAGACGAGCGGACGGACAGACAATAAAGTGATTCTAAAAGGGTTCCGTTTTTTTTTAGTTTTCAAGAGCAAAACCCTAAAAAAGGCAAATAAGTGTAAAAAATAAATCTTTTAACCTAATTCCGTTATCCACGCGAAAGAAGTTATTAACATTACTGCCATATAACATTCGTTATTTGATGGTAACATGATAAAATGGGTCGTGTTGCACAGCCGTAAAAATCTAGAGTACCAGAGGATGAGTGGGATATCTTAGAGACGTGGTCGTGAATGGCTAGCTTTGTGTTCGCGCTCATGAAAGCTAACTTTGTGTTCATGATCGTGAAAGGTTAACTTTGTGTTCGCGCTCATAAAAAGCTAACTTGTATATTCGAATTCATAATTTCCACTCAACGACGCAACAAGTCAGCACGGTTACAATAATTACGATTGATATAATCGCGAGTACGATTCGGTACAATGTACAATGTAACGAAGCGTACACGTACCATAGTCACGACTCGACTTATTTAACAGGCTAGAGAAGGCACACTACCTTAAATTAGCTGATGTTTTCACATGTTTTCTAAATAACAGAGTCCATTTTATTTAACCAGACATTAAATAAATGTGGCTTAAGTTAAAATCTTAACTTATTCCTGATTGTTCGAATTATAGATTTTATTAGTAACTGTTAAATCTACGAAGTGAAAAAAGTTAAAATTAGCGAAAAGCATGTGTATTTAAACCTATTTGCAGCTAGAAACTTTCTTCCTCATGCTTTTTCACGTTACTTGCGTATGTTTGTCATATATGTAGTTACGTAACAGATATTACGGTTCCTTATTTACGAGAGGAATTATGGAAATAGGCGTAATAATATACTGTAATAACTAACTGCAAGTGTAAATGTATTAGTGAATTGAAAATATTTTATGAAATAAACACCGCCATCTAGTGGAGAATTATGGAACTACACGTTTATGTTTAAGTAGCAATAGATGTCGCTGTCAATTAGTTATGTAGCAACATGTAATTAAATATACGTAAGTAGTTTTCAAGTCAAATGATAATTTATGATTTCTATTGAAGAGGTTGATAAAGCCTCCGATGTATAAGAATGCAGTTTTATTAAAATGAAAACAGTGCAAACAACACGCACATCCACATCCACACGCACATACTTTTGTGCTAGATTTTTAGTTCCATTAAATGTCACAAGAATACGTCATCAAAGATAACGCATTTATTAAACATTATTTTAAATTGCAGCTTGTAAATAATAGTAGACACCACATTCACCTATAAGATGTTATCCATTTACAATAGTACTGAACAGCAATTCCATTTCTATATAAATGCATTTAACATTTTTAACCAGGTCGATCCTTTTAACATCAGATAAATATTCAGTTTAAATTATTTTTGTAATAAATTATTACAAAAGAAACATTTAAAACGTTTTCTACAAAACTATCTTATTACAAACCCAAATACGAGAGTAATTTACTTAACTTTTAAACTATTATTAGAGTAATTTTAATATGCCAACCGTTATGAAATAAAAAATATGCTTTAATTCAAAATTACATTTAACTTTTTTGCTAAAAGTTATCAAATGAGTGCGAGTTTCACGACGTGCTTCAAACAATCCAAATGGGTGTATTTAGTGCAGAGAACATCGTTATTCAACAAAGTAGGCCAACGACAATGGGCCTGTGGTTACAGAAACAGAATGTAATGTTTGAAAAAGTTGGTATTTCTAAAACATAAGAAAGCAAAAAAAGACCGCGATTGCAAATCAGGAAAGAGAAAATAATTAAAAAAACGATTTGTAACCATAATATAATACAAAAAAAACTATCTTCATAAACGTGCTCATTTTATATATTTGATAGATCAAGATTTATTAATAAGATATATAAATTATGTGTATTCGCGCTTTTCGAGTTTTACGTTACTTTTTCGGACGACTTTGTCGGAGTTTTGTGGATCAGTACCTCACGCGTGTATATAAGACTCGATGAGCCACATGCTGCATTTGGTTTCATCGTGCTAGTATCAACGGCTCCGTAGAAATATAATTTTACTGTCTTTATAACAAATGACATAACTTTTCATAAAAAAATACAACAATTTTCAATTTACCAAGACAATTTATTTAAATAAAACTATTAAGGAGTTAATTTTTTTCATTTTATTTATTTAAGAGTACTATTTTTATTCTATTAAAACCGAGGTCCAACACTATATCGCACCATTAAATACAAACCGTTACTAAACGAAAATATCGCTTTTACAGAGATGTAAAATAAAAAAAAACGGCTTTATCGCAATAAAATTAAATTTTTTTGAGCCGTCTTTTTAGGTCATAATATGACCTAAAATATTATGTATTTAATTATTATATTTTGGTCATTTTTGCTTCTCTGCAAAATTTGGTATTTACGTTTAGTAACGGTTTGTTTCTAAAGGTGCGATATGGTCTCATTTATGTGTCTCCTCTCTCCTCTATTCGTAAGTGCAATCAAACTAATTTTTGTTAGGAAGTTTTAAAGCGTGCCTAATTATATAGTAACATATAATAAGTTCGGAAATAATGTTCCCTTTAATAACAGTAACAAACTTTCTAAGAACGCCTAAAAGCTATGTCTGTTGGCTAAAATGTAAGTAGAAAATTATGAAATCGATCGGCAGGTGTGGCTGTGTGAAAAGTAGGGCAACGGAGGCCTGTGACATCGAACCCTGTTGATGTCATGTTATATGCATATATATATATATATATATATATATATATATATATATATATATATATATATATATATAAGTTTTGGTATTGTTTTTCTTACCTTTATATCAGCTTCCTTTTGTATATATACCTACGTATATAACTCGGAAAAATATAACATTTTTACGACAATTTTGTCACTCCTGGTGCGAGTTGAAAGTTGCTTCCGTGCCATCGTATTTTTATGGATAATTAAATAGTTAATATCAACAAAATCAATTACATAAAAAAATTTACGAGTTAGGTTTTACTATCTCAGCATGACATTTGCTTCCATAATCTTAAAGTTTCATTGGTAATTAACATTTTATTCAAAATTATTTATATAAACTCAAAAGTTATTACTCAAAATTATACTCAAATGTACTTAAGATAATATTGAAAAAAGCGTAATATTAATTTTAATACTGTGCTTTCATTGTGAAGAATAAATTTGAAAAAAGTGTAAAATGTCCGTGTAACATGTTCAATAGATGCTAGTTTTGTAAATAAGATGCAAATGAGTATGCGTTTTTTCCATGCCCTATGAGCATCTAATGTTACATTAATATTTTATACTCTAATTGAATAGCTGTGTGAATAAATTATTTTGAGAGTGAAATCATTGCAAATACCTCGCTAGCTGACAATCCTCTAATTATATAAACTTTCGCAGATCTACTATTCATGTGTTCATTTGCATAGTTATAGATGTTATTTCAAAATACAAAGTAGTGTCAATTGTTTTTTAGTGTCGTTTCGAACGCTACTTCGAACTACTCGATCTAAGTAGTAGTGTAGAGCCACCTCGGTTTGGGGTGGTGGTGTAAAGCACCCGGGTAGGTTGTGCAAGTGTACAAGTGGACCTACCCTTGGTACTGTGCAAGCAGCTAGGTGCTACAGCTGTAGTTGTGGTAGTTACGTTAGATGGAGCGTGCACAGCGGCGGCGTGGTGCGCCACGTAATGCGGTCCCGTCGGGTGCCAGAAGAACACGTAATACAGCGACAGCATGATCGCCGCCAGCGACACGGAGAATACGTAGATGACCACAGTCACGACACGCATCATCTTCTTGTCGTGCTTCGGCTCGTACATGCGATCCTTGGATTCGTCGCCGGCGAGTTTCACCTTCTCCTCGCCCGACGACGTAAAGTGCAGCTTCTCGTGGAGGCTGCTCTGCCTAAAGGAGCCGCCGCTGCCGTTACTCATGATGGACTTGGAGCTCATGACCCGCGAACGTGCCGCGCCGCACTGAGCGCCCGTCGGACTGCGCCCCTCGCCTTATTGATACGCCCCAATTCGCGATGGCGCGCGCCACTCACCTAGATTCGGGGCGCATGCTGGCGCCTGTCACTACGCCGGTCTGCACACCGCCAACGCTCCCCCGATGAAAATAACAGATGTTCACGTGATACTTTACAGCGATTTAAACGCTTTCAATGCAGTCGCCTACGCGCTGGTATCTGGTTCACCACACGATGCACTTTGGGTAAAAATATCACGCGCGATCGATTCTCACGGGCAACTTATGGTTAGTTTACTGGTTACACTGACAACTTAAACTTTCCCACGTATCAATCAGACTGTCTTGTTTTCTCTCCTGCTAATTTAACGTTTTCACCACACATAAAATATCGAAAGTAAGCAGGCTACACTTGCCGCAAAGCACAATGCAGGACTGCGGGCGGACTCGTTAGCGTTTAGCTAGACATTTGTTTATCTCTGTATTCTCTACACGTTTATTTCTATTCGTTATAATGACGCATCGACCGGTGTTTCTCTCATTAAGCGAGTCAAATAAAAGCGTTTAATGTCAAATTTATGATCAGACCCAGAGGTAACCAACGCGTCGCGTCCCAAGTTGCGAAGGGTTCTGGTTAACACGTTGTACTTATTATATTATTTCGCTGAAGTCATTAATCACACTGTTGTATAGTTTACCGCAAACGCGTTAGCTGTCTATGTATGTCATCGCCCGTAATCGTAAATCAAATCCATGTAAAAATAAGTCAGCTTTTCTGTTTAAAAATATATAGATCGATATTACATAACATATATTAAAATCAATCTGGCATTTAGGGATGGCCGTAAAAGAAAAGTATCGAGACCTTAATGACTTATGACTAATGACTAATATTTTCTACAATTCCTTAGTTATTGAAAAAAAAGGATATATCTCGAGAGAAAGTACAATCTGAATAATAATCAAAATTATATCTCGTAAATATATATTAAATACTAAATTATATCCCGTAATTATAATCTAAATTATATCTCGAAAATATATTTACCACTACAGCAAACAAATCATTTAAATAAATTCTAGAATGTCAATACAAAAAAACCAAAAACTTATTTTTTCGGTACTGTTATTTTGAATGGTTGTATGTTTCGTAATACTTTGAATAATTAAAAAAAACATGTATACACACACACACACACACATATATATATATATATATATATATATATATATATATAGATTTGTCAAGTAAATTTTTACAGTTTGAATTCCGAGCCTCTAGTTCATGTTTATTCGTTTAGTCTTCCAACCCATAATTGATTATGTTTTTATTTTAATTACATGTACACAATTGAATATTATTCACTCGATTTTTCGACGTCGCATGAACCGTGTTTAAGATAGACTCGAACAAAATATAAAACATGACTCAAGAAAATATAAAATTTGAACTATTCAGAACATTTTATATAATTATTATATAAACAAAATAGACAAATTCCAAATATCCGAATTAAATTTGTAAAATGGTTTTCCTTGGGAACAAAAATATGACAGCATTGATAAATACTTTTTAAATCAATATTTGCTTGACGTTTAATAATAAAACTTTTGCTACAGCTTTCAAAATAATTTCAAAATTAAATGAATAAATGAGATGCAATGTAAAAAAATACCAGTAGACCTCTTCACGAAAACGACCGTTTTAAAAACGTTTAAAAAATATATACAGATGCAGTCAATTTTACCTACTATACAAAATAATAGTGTTTTAAACTTTAATTGTATCTGTCCTACGTTAGTTTTGTAACAGGCCGCTAGGAAATCAACTTGTTGTCAATAAAAGTGCTCCGTGCATATTTAACATTTTTATAGTCTTTCAGACTAATTTCTTTTTCAAATATCTTAAATGTATAAACTTCTACGGTTTTATAATATTTAAAGGTGGTTTAAGTCTTAGAATTAAATAGAAACTACTTTTTGACATATTTCATACTGACAGATGGGTAATTGCCTAATATTTCACTGCCATATAATGACATTTAAAATATTGAAAAGACAATATGATCATGTATGATAAAATTTGGACGTTATCGTTAAACTACTTATCGTTTAAACGTCTTAAATAAAAACGATTATCTGCGGCATTTTTTGAGATATCGTAGAGAAATCATGTATTCAAAAGTATTTTATGCTTCTAATATATTTATTTATATTTAATGAATAAAACTGTTTATTATATTGTTAGTCCATTAGAATAAAAATTACGCTAGTATTTCAGCTAAATTCTCTTAATGGTGGTCAGCTAAACTGCTGAACGGTATATTTCTGACTATCCGGCAACAGATTAATAAGGCACATAACATAAGAAAATTCCCTCATCCCGCACAGCCTCTAGGACAATGATACCGACTGTCAGATTTTTGACCATACTGTCCACGTTTACATACTTTAATCCGGGTTCAGTCCCCCACGTATAATCAGACACAAAACCTTCAAATTAATTTGAAATTCTAGTTTTCAGAACTATGGAAACCGCGCAAGATGCTATTAGTACCACCTGGTGGTAAATTAATAAACTTTCAATTTTTGTGTACGTTCCCATAGCGCACATATTGTGATCAATCAAAATTATTTATAATTTCTAAATGCGATATAGTGTCTTGCATAAAGGCATTTAAATAATGCATAAAATAAATGTAGCATTAGTTTTTCTAAAATCGAATACTTATCATATTCACTCCTAACATAATATCTTTACATCCAATGACGATTAACATTTTTTTCCATAAAATACTGCACTGATATTGACAAGTATGTAATTAAAAGTTATTATTTCTGTCGTTTTCCAGCGACTTCTGTTTTTTGCACGATCCGATTTGAAATATCATATTCACTTCTAACATAATCTCTTTAGATTCAAAGACGTTTAATATGCTTTTTTTCGATAAAATACTGTACCGATATTGACAAGTATGTAATTAAAAGTTATTATTTCTGTCGTTTTCCAGCGACTTCTGTTTTTTGCACGATCCGATTTGAAATATCATATTCACTTCTAACATAATCTCTTTAGATTCAAAGACGTTTAATATTCTTTTTTTCGATAAAATACTGTACCGATATTGACAAGTATGTAATTAAAAGTTATTATTTCTGTCGTTTTCCAGCGACTTCTGTTTTTTGCACGATCCGATTTGAAATATCATATTCACTTCTAACATAATCTCTTTAGATCCGAAGACGTTTAATATTCTTTTTTTCGATAAAATACTGTACCGATATTGACAAGTATGTAATTAAAAGTTATTATTTCTGTCGTTTTCCAGCGACTTCTGTTTTTTGCACGATCCGATTTGAAATATCATATTCACTTCTAACATAATCTCTTTAGATCCAAAGACGTTTAATATTCTTTTTTTCGATAAAATACTGTACCGATATTGACAAGTATGTAATTAAAAGTTATTATTTCTGTCGTTTTCCAGCAACTTCTGTTTTTTGCACGATCCTATTTGAAATATCATATTCACTTCTAACATAATCTCTTTAGATCCAAAGACGTTTAATATTCTTTTTTTCGATAAAATACTGTACCGATATTGACAAGTATGTAATTAAAAGTTATTATTTCTGTCGTTTTCCAGCGACTTCTGTTTTTTGCACGATCCGATTTGAAATATCATATTCACTTCTAACATAATCTCTTTAGATTCAAGAGACGTTTAATATTCTTTTTTTCGATAAAATACTGT
Source organism: Druceiella hillmani (assembly GCA_039881145.1). Taxonomy (NCBI): domain Eukaryota; kingdom Metazoa; phylum Arthropoda; class Insecta; order Lepidoptera; family Hepialidae; genus Druceiella; species Druceiella hillmani. Next base: position 12,704,447 of record JAYKKI010000061.1, read on the forward strand.
ACCGATATTGACAAGTATGTAATTAAAAGTTATTATTTCTGTCGTTTTCCAGCGACTTCTGTTTTTTGCACGATCCGATTTGAAATATCATATTCACTTCTAACATAATCTCTTTAGATCCAAAGACGTTTAATATTCTTTTTTTCGATAAAATACTGTACCGATATTGACAAGTATGTAATTAAAAGTTATTATTTCTGTCGTTTTCCAGCAACTTCTGTTTTTTGCACGATCCTATTTGAAATATCATATTCACTTCTAACATAATCTCTTTAGATCCAAAGACGTTTAATATTCTTTTTTTCGATAAAATACTGTACCGATATTGACAAGTATGTAATTAAAAGTTATTATTTCTGTCGTTTTCCAGCGACTTCTGTTTTTTGCACGATCCGATTTGAAATATCATATTCACTTCTAACATAATCTCTTTAGATCCAAAGACGTTTAATATTCTTTTTTTCGATAAAATACTGTACCGATATTGACAAGTATGTAATTAAAAGTGATTATTTCTGTCGTTTTCCAGCAACTTCTGTTTTTTGCACGATCCTATTTGAAATATCATATTCACTTCTAACATAATCTCTTTAGATCCAAAGACGTTTAATATTCTTTTTTTCGATAAAATACTGTACCGATATTGACAAGTATGTAATTAAAAGTTATTATTTCTGTCGTTTTCCAGCAACTTCTGTTTTTTGCACGATCCCATTTGAAATATCATATTCACTTCTAACATAATCTCTTTTGATTCAAAGACGTTTAATATTCTTTTTTTCGATAAAATACTGTACCGATATTGACAAGTATGTAACTTTTGGTTAGATGGCTTATTATTTCTATCGTTTTCAAACGACTTCTGTTTCTTGTTTATGCACAATTATTGTCATAATACTTGTTATACTGTTTGTTATAAGTTTAAGTTTATATACTGTATAATGTTTATATTATTAGTACACGTGAAGAAAAAAATTTATTTAAGTTGATGTAATTATATCTATCATTAAAACGTAGAACGTATCTCCCCTCTAATGCTAAACTTCTTTACAGTTGATAGATATGGAAAAGTTGGCAGCTCTAGTTTAGGAGTATCAGGAAGTGGCTAACACAACGAAGAATGTGCAACACATTTATATCGAATATCTTCACAATAGTTATTCATTAACTTTTTTATTCAGACGGCTGACGTAATTATGACGATGGAGTTACCGTAAGAACTTCTACAATATTAGAAGTTGTTAACTAAAAGCCCAAGATATTTTGTTCGTAACCACGGACACTTGAATCGTCAAATTAAAAGTACAATTATTAAAACCTAACAGTACTAATCTTGTAATACTAATCAATATTACTTTGTTTTCATCAAGTCTTATTTATATTACTGACCGCAAAATAAAAAAGTACATCATGATTACATATAAAACAATTATAATCTATTGCATAAACAATAAAAAAATCAATTCCAATATCCATAATTAAAACTCTGAAACTTAAATCAACTCATAGCAACCAATTGTAAATGTGAAATCAATAGTAAAATAAATTTTGAAATTTAGGAGTTTTAAAATTTCTGGCAAGATATTATAAATTTATGTCTAGTATGCAAGATACAGTTTCTGATATTGTTTATTTCTTTCCTTAGTCTATGGATTCAATTAATGTGTAAATAGAAAACTGCTTTCTTTAAAACCCCGGACATAAAAAAATACCTGAACGGTTTTTTTAAAAACAAGACAGTGTCCGGGCAAAAGAGGACGCATGGCAATCCTATATGACAAGGAGAAAACCCTGAATTTATTAAATAATATAGTAAATTGGTTTTTATAAATTTAATCTTGCAATTTGGAAACATATTGTGTTTATAAAAATATAAGTATGGTACATCACTGAGATATTATTTGTACGCCATAAGCACCCAATCCGTGGGCAACCGATTGCGGTCCATTGACCGCAATAGCATTAGTTGTTCGCGAGAGTTCGACGAGTCTATACGTTTTAACAATTTGTGTAGAAAAGTATCACAAAGGAAGGGGAGAAAAAATGATGTGAATACAAATTTTTGGGACAAATTACTTATTGATTTTATTTTTCAAATGAAATGTTTTTTTTTACTTATTTATCGAAAATAATGGCTATTTTCCATATTCATGATGTCATTTTCAACCCAGCCCGTATTTATCGATGAATAAGAAAAGGTAAGATAATCAGTGTGAAAAGGCGAATATTACTTTCTCTTTCGCTTCTTCATGTTGTGAATGAGAAATAAGTTACTGGAAGTATATGAAAAATACGATGATTGCAGATCGATTAATTGTAACATAATTGTAATTCGATATCGTTTGAAATATCTTATTTTTGCAAATAATACCTTAATGATTATAATTTTAATTTGATATATTCTAATTGCATAATTGTATAATTAAAACACTTCTCGAATATTTCGAGGACAGTTTACAACATTAGAAGAAAGTATAGAATAAAAACTCGTATAAAAGAGACACCAAAATTGGAAGACATGTAGTATGTAGAATTCAAGTACTGACAAATTTGTGTACTTTTATATTCTTAGGTTATTGATAGTTAATATTTTTCTTTGAGTTGAAATCATGGGTTCCAAGGCCGTTCAATTGATTGTTGTAATTATTTGAATCTATGCGAGAATATGTCGAGTAATATGCGAGAATATGTCAAATTATATTATATTATACTAAAAAAATTGACTTAGAATAATGGCGCAGTAAAAAAACAAAGGAATCTGATTTTTCATTCTCCTTTAGAGGAGACGTGGTTCTTAATAAATGGGGAAATTTTCAAAATTTATGAAAAACAATTCAAATAACTTTTTTATGAAAAATAAAATATTTAGTAAGAATTATTTTAAAATTTCACCCTAAAGATTAATTTGGCACCCAGTGTAATCCTTTACAGTAAGTGAAAGTACAAATTCTGTATTGATTTATATCCTGTGTGAAGCAGTTAGTCAGTTATTAAGGATACAAAACAGGTATTAAGGTATCCTTAATACCTGTTGGTATGGCAATAATTATAGTAGCTGGGGTCAAAGACGTTCGTGTATAACCATCTATTCCAATTGTAGATATTTGTTTTTTTTGTTGTAGGATTCTAAGCCAATCTTTTTTTGGCTGTAACTTAAAAAATTCATTAGACCGTGATAACTTAGAACACGGCAACTTGAACCGCATCAACTTAAACCGCGTCAACTTGGACTGCGCCGACTTGGACCGCACCAACTTAGACTGGGCCAATTTAGACAGCACCCGCTTATTAAATTATTCATGACGTGACCCTTAACGATATTGTCAAAAATTGAAAAAAAAATACTAAACTATATGAATATTTACCTAACTGTGCGTCATGCTTTACGAACGTACATTTTACTTAAACTATATGAACAATTCTGGCGTTTTATCAATTACTTCGCAATAAAATCCAATGGATTGCACACTTATGTCTCTTGCTATAATAATGATAGGGTACTGGAACTACAGCTATATTAACGGTTATTTATTTCAAAAGCTTCGAAACCTGATGCATCTTCAACTTGGTTTTAACGAAATTAAACAGTTGGCCATCCATGAGCCTTTACATCATTCAGCAATGATACAAACATTGTATCGGAGAACAAAAGTGGCTTTGAACTGTTATTTATCTGTTCTGTTCGGTTTTACTTTTGGTATGACTCAGATATTCAAATATGAAATATTGCTCTTTAAAAATATATGTTATTGTTTAGTTTCATCTTAAGCATATAGGAATGTTAAAAAAAAAATAGTATTTTTTAACTATGTCAAGAGTCGACGGACTCGAAATAAATTTGTTAACTTTTATTTAGATTGTTAATATGTAATGTGACCTTCTGCACGTGTCGGCACCAAAATCTTTAATCGGTTCAGATACACGAAGAAAGAAGGAAGTTTGTAGTTTGTGGCTTTAATGAGAAGCAACACAATTTTGTGGGACCAGAGAACGTACAAAAATACTTACACAAATCCTTTGCAATATATTTTCCAACTTCTTGTTTTTTTAAATAGCCAAATCCAATGCCGAATAAGTCTACATGTTGAAGATTATATATACTTGAAATGAAAACATACTGAATTTCATGAAATATATTCTACAATTGAAAGAATAATGGTATAATTATATATGTGTATAGCTATGGCCAGCGTCTTTGCTTATGTAGATTTTTTACTACTGCGGCACAAAACATTTTGTAAGTATTGCAATCAAGAAAGTATAAAGGACTGAATAAACCATAGAACAGCTTCTTTGCAGGCTATATTTTTAGTTTTATTATCTAGGTGTCATTTATGTGGGTCATAAATAATGTTTGTATCGTAAAATACATTTGGCAGGGATAAAAGTTATTTATAGCTTAGCTTGAACTTTAAGCTGAATTGCTGCCGTAGTCTTTATAAATAACATTCATTAGCTCTTTACCTCGTGTACTCAAATTATAATGCAATAATTTTAATTCAAAGTTGCCAATAATTGCAATTATTAGGGAATACTCGATCAGCGTAAAAACAGCGCAGATTTTAGACTAAAATACGAACAATGTACGAATGAAAGTACCATTCAAATTGATCTAATTTTTTTTCTGTAATACGCTACAAAAAATTGGACAGATTTTGTAAAAGATGGGTAAGTTGCAATTAGAAATCGATGGCTTTCGAAGTCGATTTTGACGTGAATACGTTTTTAAATTTGATACCATACGGGGGCATTCCAAAAAAAATGAATGTATGATAACAAAATGTGAATGAATCTAATGATAACAAAATCGGGGTATACAGTTTGGCGTTGCAGTTTCGAATCTATCCTCTACGTCAAAAATTAAATTATACCACTGGATAGCTAAAGGATCAAATAATTCATTACGATATCGAGAACAGTGACGCATTGCGCGCGCTGGAGGGGGAAGCGCCACCATTTTGAGGTTATTTTGCTGCGTATCGAGATTTGCAATTAGTATAACTTTTGATTCGGAAAACTACGATGTTCGTTTAAGTTTTAATCGTCAGTTGTCGTCAAAATCAAAAATTAAAACATTAGTTTAAAGTAGTGACAGTGAATATAATAAGGTGTTAGAATAAAAAAAATCGTATTCGGTTGGAAAGAGCTTCTCAAGAGCAATCCATTGATACCTATAAAATACCATATGCTTACACGTATTCACGTAAAACACACGGCCGTGCCCCTGATACAGCCGTGGCCCGTTTTTTTTCCTTTCATTGTACTATTGTAAGACTTTCCTCCGTCCTAAAATTTCAAGACCCTAACTCAATGTTTATTATCTTATAGATTCTGTTATGTGAATCAATGAGTCCACGTTCAAATATGTGATATTTGAAAGGCCGTATCTTTTTATTGTATATTGTTAAAAGCTTCAATCTTTTACATCAATATGAGATCGTAGAATATAGTATTGATACTGTTTTCTGATTTTTAAATTTTATTTCACTAGTTGTCTGAGAAAGAAGGCTTTGGCGGACTAAATAAAATAAAAATGTTACCTGGGATTTCTTATCCTTTAGGAGCAGAAAATTTTATTGCTGCTGCAATTAATATATGGACAGAAGGGAGACCAGTTCACCGAGTTGCTATTACTGCTTTATTGTTATAATTATTACCACTCGCAATATTAACAAGATCTCTTAATATATTATCAACAGATGTAAATTTAAATATATAATTTTTGATCTCGGTGATGATGCAATTCTACATCAACAATTATTTTGATTCTTTAACCATCTAGAAGACTACATTTGAATTTTTTCTAACAAAAAAACAGAATTTGGAATAATATCACATAAGAAAGATTAAGAAGTTTCTTATGTTAAGTTTCCTATTTGGTTTTATTGGAATTTATTGTTTGAGCTCATCATACATTTACAGTTAGAATAGGTACTGATACGCTAGTTTATTTTATATTTGCTACTGTAGTTGTCGCAAAATCAAAAGGTATTATACTATTCAATTGATTTTATATAAGATGTAAATTAATATAGAATTTGTACTTTTATTTACTGTATGAGGATTAGACCTGGCGTCAAATTGTTATTTAGGGCGAATAGTGGAAATAATTAAGAATACTGGTTTTTTTCCAAAATAGTTTTTCAAAGTGTAAACATTTTTAAATTTTCCTCAAAGGGGAAGTGTCGGAAATTTGAGAAGTGTCGGAAAAGAACAATTTATATATATATATATATATATATATATATATATATATATATATATATAATTTTTTTTTTAATTGGTGAATATTTCTTTGAGTTACGATTCTATAAAATTTCGGAAAAATGTACGATTTCGAAATAAGACATCTAAATTTTTATTAATTTAAATATTGACGGTAAAATTAATCATTATTTATGGAACCGGGTTAAATCTGTATCTGATCTCGATGTATAATTGTTTTTTTATTAGAAAAAATGCAATATAGCGTTTTGTAGTGACACATTTTTTCCGAATTTTAAAAGAGCATCACTTGAAGAAGTATTAATCTAACGAAAATCATCTATATAACTTTCTTGTCGAGAAAGTTGTAAGCATTGATTTTATACTTACTAAATGTTTTTACCACCGAAGAAATAAAACGATAAACTCCAAAAAAACTGTGGGAGTAAACCCTTATTTCCCTATGGAGGGTGGTACGCGGTTCTTGTTGGAAGAAGAAATCTGTTGAAGTTATTAATCTATTTATACAGGAATAAACTTTGATCAGTGACCGATTAAGAATCGACAACTAAATCACAAAACAGACAACTAAAAGAAAAAGAACGTCATTTTCTTAAGTTTTCCATACAATCCCGTGTTTTATTAAAGCGGGATTGTATCTAAGAGTTAAAAAATATTGCTCCATTTCTTCCTTTTTTTATTTTAAGATTTAGTTCCAGATTCTTAATCGCTTCTTCAAATTCGGTCACCGAGACCAAAATTTATTCCTGTATAATAAAATTGTAACTGAGTGAATTCTGTACATTAACAATATTTTGAAAAACAATCACTGTTTTAATTTAGCGTAAAAAATGATAGTAGAAGCTAGAAAAATTGTTTCTAGAATTGTTGACTGTCTGTCTGTTTCTGTGTTAATTTGTTCTTCAATCACGCGAAATCTACTGCACGGATTTTAATGACATTTGTTATAATAACATTATATACCCTCAAGCAACTTATAGCACACCTTTTATTTTCATATTACAGATATAATAAATACACTGACTTGGTGAATATTAGGATACTGGTACTGCCAACGCCACCTATTAATAACATTTTAGTAAAATTTATACTCATAAATATATTACGATTTGGTACTACCATCTATCAGCGTTTTTAGTAAACTTTATGCCCATCTAATTCTGAGAGATAGAAAAAATAACAAATGAAAAAAGTAATTCCTAATACATTTTCTTATACTGAATTCTGTGCGAACAAAGTCGCGTCGGCACAGACAGTGGTATTTAAAATAATAAATAGGAAAATAAACTTTCATTTTAATTAGTTCTACTCCATAATATTTGGCGTCTGGCCTTAATTAATTGGTCTCGTCTAGTCTCGATTGATTTTACATTATTTGATAGATATTACGCAATAGATCATTTTCATTATATTTTATCTGAATAAAAGTACTTTTTATCTACACGCAGGGAACAAAGTAATCCAATAAAGCTTCCGTTTATAACATTTTGAGGTAGGAAATCCTGCATAAACGGATGTTGTTTTGTATCTACCGAGATAAAATATGTGGATACGCATCTTGAATGTAATTACTATTACGAAGTATGTAATCAATTATTGGAATATTTTTATAAGGATATATTACGAATTAAAACATACCAAGCCTACCCTAATGGTCAACATCAGCAACGCAGTGCATGGCTAGACGCGACGCTTGTGTTTCTAGGTGACCTGATTTCCAAGGGCCGTCCCAATTTTTAAGCATCGCACTACTCGTCTTAAAAGGACAAATGTCCTACTTTTTAGTGAGGAATGAACGTTTTATGATTCTGTGGTTAAACTTTTGTAATTTTGTCATGTCCTACGTCTGTCTGTCGCAGCCAAACGGTTTCTACAGGTTTAGTTCTACGTACATGAAATTTTGCAAAATGCTTTTAATGGGATTCTTTATTAATAAAATTTTAAAAAAAATAGTTTTTAATGTGTCTTATAAAAAGTAAGGGTTATTTTTTCGCACGTTTCTGTGAGTGGGAAATCATTAAAATGGTATTTTAAAATGAAATTGAAGTCTCATTTATTATTTTATGCTCCGTTTGCGAAATATTAACCTTCAAATATAACCTTTTAATCTTTATCCCTCCTTCGATTAAGTTTCCGCCCACAAAAGTTAAAACGAAAATCTTAAGACGTCATTTACGTGTGCATATGTCCGTGTGATCCAGTCATTTTTCTCAGAGACCGCTTGACGTGGAAATTTAAAATTTGGTTCATATTAACCCATATATTTCTCGATAGTTCATGTTCATATAGAAAATATAAGAGGCAAATTAGATATTACAAAAAAAAATTTTAAAAATTCCTTATATAGCGTGGGGTAACATTTAAGAGGGTTAGTTATAAAGGTCTTAAAATATATCTTCAGAGATGTACTGAAAAATACGCAAACAGATATGTTCACTTCCCCTTATTTTCGAAAGTACCTACTAAACCTAAACTTATAAAAAATCGGAGCCTACACACACAAAATTTGTAAGAAACTATAACATTGATTTTAGATGTAATAGGTTTTGAGATATTTACCATATGCTATCCTTATTTAAATATATTAGGTATTATTAAATATTTATTGCGTTATGAAATTAACATTAGAGATGCCTTATGTTGAATGTAATTGGCTTTAATTTTGTAGAAATAATTTTTCACAATTAAATAAAACTACGTGATGTGGTATTATTTCTACTATATTGAAATTCTTTACCACGACCTAGGTCTACAACGAATGTATGACAACATCTTCATTTTACAAATTGCCCAACTGAATCTGTAGTCATGCAACGAAACCTAGGTCGTGGTAACGAATTTAAATAAAGTAGAAATAATATTAAATCATGTAGTTTCATTTCATTGTGAATAATTAAAATAAATAAAATGATAAATAATTTCACTTCTAACGCGGTAGGAAACCAGACTCGCACTTGACCTGTTTCTTCGCTCAAAATTCTATGTATCAGTACCGAATTGTAATTAGAAATTTCAATTAAAATTATTCGGAACTTGTGCCAATAATATCAAGGGTATATCTTGTCGACTATGATTTAATTAAGAAACTAATTTGAATTGTTTGCTTATTTTTCGTCATTAGCGTGAAGATGAAGATCTTCAAAATGATAGCTCACTCATTGGTTTTGATGAAGTTTTAAGGGAGATATGTCGTACCGAAAGAAAACACCTTTGAGAAATAATATATAGAGATAATATTTGTAAGCAGTTATCACGCATAAGAATAAAATTAATCTATATCATTCGTAAATGAATATGAGAAATGTGATTATTCCAGAAATTGGAAAAACAATAAAAAATATTGTGTTTTTATTAACATTTGTTTGTTAATAAAAACAAACGAATGTTAGTAAAACACAACGTTTTGAATTGAAAGCTATTTGAGGGTTACAAATACGAATTGAAAGCTATATGTGGGTTACAAGTAATTAATTAGCTACATAATTATTATGTATATTATGAATGTGTTATTGTTTTACAGAGTTTTGAATGTTTTTGTTTAACAGTTCAACTTGCTGTTATCACACAAACATACGTACTGATAAATGGAAAGATGAATGTTTTAAATACTGTAATTTTGATATTCATTAATAATGCGTAGATAACAAAAATAACTTTCTATAATTAAATATACAGTACCTACTAAGCCTTACTAAGGTTTTGTTACACGAGTATATAGGGTAAATATATATACATGGACCAAATAATTTCTCGAAAAAATATAAAATGCAAACACAGTGTTGCAGCTGATGTTTTGAAAACTGACTAGTTTTTTTGAAATAATTTGCTTTAAATAAATATAATTAGGAAAAACGAAATGTATAAGCAAGATCGAGGAAGCAGAACTTCGTCGATTCGTTCGTTCGATAGATAATTATGAAATATATTTATTTTTATAAAATAAAATTACAAAAAAATAGTTCTTGTCATTAATATAAGCATTGTATGACGAAAAAAAATTATAAATCGTGTTTTGGTACGAGTATCTTCCGTAATTATTACAGACTTAATGAGCAATATTTTTGATATATGTGTGTATAAATTTCATATAGATTGGTTCATATAACATAAAGAGAACTTGGTTCAGTTTAATTTGGCCTTCAGGAACTTATAAAAATTCGGTTACAAATCTTTGTTGATAATTATCATTTCAATATAAGCGCTACATGAGTTTTAGTTAGACATGGCAACACCGCTTAAATGTATTTTTCCAACTTTTATTAATTATGGAAAAATCAATTTTCAAAACTAATAATTATTCTTTGAAGCAATAAATTTTCATGATTTTGACACTAAATAAAATACAGATAATTATTTAATTTTATCTTTTTTTATAATATTTATATTATTTTTTAATCGATACAACTGTATTTCTACGAAATCGAGGCAAATATTGGGCCTTGTCAAAAACTTATTAGGCCAGGCACAAAAATCTCCATAATTATTTTTAAAAGGTAGATCCTGAGGTTAGATCATTTTATTTATTCTATTTCTCTTATTTTAATAATTAAAATTAAGAACCTTTTTGAGTTTTATTTTTTAAATAATTACAAAATAATATAATTTCACCTATTTTAAGGTTAAATAATTAATGTGATATTACAAAAATATTTTAACGCAAAGAGCTAAAAAACGATTCATTTTAAATTTTTTTGTCATGAGGTTTTTGTGGGGTACGAAAAAACAATTTGTAGGTGTTTTCAAATAATTTTTTTTTCACTCTAAACATACACACGAATATTCCTTAGGTTAAATTTCCATATTAAGTACTAATGGATCTTGACGAATTAACAAAACAATGTTGTGATGGTTCATCGTCTGAAGTAAGCAAGGATAAAAACCTGTCTTATATTTTTTAAACTGTTGTAATACTGCCATTTTAATTTTATTCATGACGTATGGTTTTTTTTAAATTATATGTTTTTCAATTATATTAAATGTATTTGTAAAATTGATGAAAATAACAAGATTGATTTTATGGGAAAATACACGGTTACGATAGAGTAAATTATTTAAACTTCGTTTTCATAAAAAAAAATTTGACTTTAGAATTTTCTTTTGCTACTCGATAGTTAAAAACGATATGTTCATTAATTTATTTTTCTTTACTTGTGAAAACACTTTTTGTTTGAAAAATTTACCAAAAAAACAATAAAATATTATTATGTGAAAGTGAGCATTAATATGAATTAATTTTATATTTAAATCGTTCTAAGATGAGATTGGTTTAGCAAAGGAAAATGGGACAAGCATTGCAATTTTTATGCTTTTATGTTTTTATTTCATTAACTTTTTTTTGGGTTACTGTTACGTGAAAATAAAAAAAACCAATACTCGAGAATATGCCGTAGTTTCTTTATCTTTCAACAATTTAGAAAATTCTCTTGCGTCCAACGTGTGTCCAATTATTAAATGAAATGAAACAACTTGTCAATTATGGAAAAAAAAATTCATAATTAATTATTCTTTGAAGTAATAAATTTATATGATTTTGACACTTCATACGATATAGACAATTATTTAATTTTGTCTTTTTTATTATAATGATAATGATATTTAATCGATATAACTGAAGTTTTACAAAATATACGCAAATATTGGCATTGAAAAATTTAAAAAACTCTTCAAAAATTTATTAGACCAGAGTAAAGAACCTCTAATTATTTTTAAAAGAATACAGAGTTAAGATAATTTTATTTACGCTATTTCTCTTATTTTACCAAATAAAATTAAGAACATATCTAATTTTTTTTTAAATATCCACAAAATAATATACCGTCACATATTTAAAGATTTAACAATTAACGTTATAAAATGGAAATATTTTAAAATAAATAGGTCAAAAACGAATCATTCAAAAATTTCTTTTTATAAAATATTTTTGTAAAAAAACCATCGATCTAAAAACAAATTGTAGATATTTTCAAAATATTTTTGTCACTCTGCCCACGAATATTGATTACGTTAAGTTTTCACTTTAGATACTAATAGGTTTTGATAAGTTAAGAAAATAAAGTTGTAATGGTTCATCGTATGAAGTAGATGAAAACTGTCTCAAGTGCCATTTTGATTTTAACAAGTTTTTAATTATTTTAAATGAATTTTAAATTTTACTATTTAGACATTCCTCATAATTAATTGTTAGGCCAAATAGAACAACAGAAACGCTCAAATTTTGCACCTAGTATCAAAGGTAAAATAAAAAAGGTATATACTTAATTAATATAAGGTCGTTAACCTGATTCAAAATAATAAGAGTGAACGTATTATTTGCTTTCGAAGAACTTTTTTCCTTATGATAAAACCCATATTCAAAATGACCGGCATTTCGCTTTCACTAACCCAATTACTAAGCTGTACACACCGTTACGGTTATCCTGTCAACGAACAATGACAAACAGCTGTTAGTTTAACCGCATTCGTTATTAACATTTGTTTCGCCTAAATCTTGTTCCTACATCCAAACCAAACTGATTACGGCAAGAACACGTCAAATAAAGGGTCGCTATTGACACGAAGACGATACACGTGTATTGTTATTTCGCAAAACGACCCCCACAACAGGTACGAACAAATTGTGCCATATTCTGAGATGGCATTTGTCACAGTTTTCCACACCTTAAACGTCGAGCACCTTTTATTTATAAATAGGCACAAACACTCGCGACACTTTGGCTCGAGAAAACAATTTCCTTCGCCCGTTAATGTTTACACAACACGCCGGCCGCATAGGCGAATTTTCTATCGATACTTATTGAAAGTGTTTTCCACTACTTCTCGTTTGACATATGTTAGGCGACTGTTTTTGAGGTTATACTGTCTGGAAGTAAGGGGCGCGGCGCGCGCTGCCCCAGGGGATAAAAATCAATATTAGCTACGCGGAAAGTTATACGTATGTACGTGAGGGTTGATTTGGAGGGAATATTCAAATTGAATTAGCATTTAAGTGTATTTTTTATATTAGATATGCATAAATAAATTGATGAACTACGTAAATTAATTACTTATACTATACGAGCATATTACGTATAGATACGTTTTTCATTATTTTTGATTACTAAAATGTTAGCAATGTGGAAAGTGGAATAGAGGATTTATATGTTGAGCTGATTTGGAGGGAATATTCAAAGTGAATTAGTATTTAAGTGTATCTCAGATTACATTAGCACGAGCAAATTGATGAATTACGTTAACTTAATGCACGACATCGATTACTTATACTATACGAGCATATTACGTATAGATACGTCATTTTTAATATTTTTGATTACTAAAAGGTTAGCAACGTGGAAAGTGGAATAGGGTAAGTATGTGTAGGGCTGATATGGAAGGAATATTTAAAGTGAATTAGCTTTTAAGTGTATTGTGCATAAGTATATTGATGATAATTTATTGCATGCTAATGATTACTTATGCTATACCAGTATGTTAGGTATAGATACTGTTTTTATTATTTTTTATTACAAAAACATTGACTGTATGGAAAGTCGAACAGAGCATGTACGTGTAGTGTGATTTGGAGGAAATATTGAAAAGCTTAAGTGTATTTCATAATAGATATGAATAAATGATTTGCGATAATACTGTGTATGAACATTGATTACTTATATAATACGATTATATTATTTATGACAAGGAAATTATGAGTACAGTGTTTTTATTATTTATGATTACTACTTTCTCGATTACATATGTCATATTATGCTTCTTATTAGAATTAATAATATTTTCATTATAATTTTTTTAAAAAGCTATAATATAAAAATATTATTAAACTTATCGATGTGAAAATGAAGCACGGAAAGTAATTTGAAAATTGCAATTAATTAATCAATTTTCAAGCTACTTTTAAATTAACCGCAAATTTGTTTATATGGTAAGAACATTTTTTAAATAAATAAGTTGGCGTCTGTAGATTACTTTAACATTGGATTTTGTGTTACTAGCTTTCAACTGCAAGGTAGTTAACGTAAAAATAGATCAATGACCGAATATTATATTTGGTAGATGGTATTTTGCAATGTTTGGATTGTGTAGTGAACAAAGTAACGAATATTTGATTAAGAAGTTTATTTCTTTAGAAAAAAGCAATGGCACCATCTAGCGGCGCCGTAAGACAGTTCTCTTGTTATTTCTTAAGAAATTTGTGTTAGTCGTAATACGTTACATTAATCTTAAAGAAAAATTAATTAACTAAGAAAGAAATAAAAAAAAATACTTAGGTTTGTAATATTCGCAAGCATTGAATAATTTGTTTTTGAAATATTTATAGAAGTTTATGATTTTAAATCACACAAGCAATGGAAAAGCTGATTTTTCAGGAAAGCCTGTTTGAATTTGCGCGTCAGTTAGTGTTGTAAAATCGACCGTACTATATGTAGCATTAGTAAAGCCACAATGCGATGTTTTACTCGTCCCATACACCATATTGTTTGTACCGACATAAGTTTGATGTGCATAAAATGTGAAAATCGGCCAAGTTTGAGTCGGACTCGCGCACAAAGGGTTCCGTAGCACCAAATTATGATAAACTTTTGAAGTTTTAAGTTCAACTTAGAATTTTATACACGATAGTTGAAAAGTTGGAGGGGGAGTGACACACTTTTAAGACTTCATATGGGAATATTCCACCAACTAATGACCTAAATAAAAAAAAGTTATTTTGTAACCTCTATATCATTTTTTAAAACATATCTATTAATATCCCATACGCCTATGTGCCCTGGATTTTTTTTCATCCCTCAGTTATATGTATGGAGTGCCACCCCTAATATATTAGTTTTTTTTTATCATTTCACTATTTCATTGTATTCTCTTTCATTCACGGTTGATAGAACTAACCCAAATTTCATATATGTGTCAATAGTTTCCGAGTAAAATGACTGTGACACACAAATAGAGAGATGGACAGACAAACAGACGGACAGGACGAAATGGTTCGGTTTTTACCATTTGGTTATAGAACTTTAAAAACGAAAAACTTTGAAGAGTAATGGCGTTGCATAGTTTTACATAAAATAAAGGTTACATTATCTATAATTGGTTGTTAACTTGTGAGAGCCACTGCAAGTTTCAGAAGGTGTCACGTTTTATTTTGTTTTCAAACTTCCAATGAGCTATACCTGAAAGTGCACGAAGTACCTACAACATACATGCAGTCTTCGTAAGAATTAGTAACATGAACAGCTTTTAATCGTCGGCTTCATCGACAACAGTGGCAGTCGATAACGGTTCGTGAATACAGAGTCCGTATTTTCTTCTCAGCCAGCCTCAAAGTGATCAAACAACATCACTTACCTTTGTTTTCAAATTCCTGTGTAGACTGATTGACCAGTCAATATTACCTATTACAAAACAAAACACTATAATCTAGAAAACGAGTTATTGAACGAGTATGGTTTATATTTTTAGAAAATAAAGAGAGATATAAAAAAATTGTTGTTAAAATTGATTTATTAAAACTTATGAATAAGCCAATGTGTAAACACATTTCGATGTTTTTATTAACCAAAAAAGACTACAATTCAGTATGTTCTTAAGTTATTTAATAACTGTTATTTAGTATGTTTCTAGTAACTCTGCAATTCAGTGTATTTGCTGGTCACGCTCTAATCCAGTGACTTTTATAGTTACCTAATAACTGCAATTCATTGTGTTTACTAGTCACTATGTAGTTAAATGTATTTGATAGCCACTCTATAATTCAGTGTATTTGTTAGTTATCTAATAACTCTGTAATTCAGTGTGTTAGTTAGTCACTCCATAATTCAGCGTATTTATTAGTTATTTAATAGCTCGGCAATTCAGTATGTTTATGAGTTACCTAATAGCTCTGAAATTCAGTGTGTTTGTTTGTTACCCAATACTTGCACCCGTGCAGTCTCGAATCTTACTTTAATTTATAATTATAAGTACACAGATAGTGAACATATTGCTATACGTGCAGATTTGTGCAGCTCACCGCAATGCGACTAGCGAACACTCTTTTTAGTAGATTATGAATGATTCATATAGATTAACGACAATGAACAAAAAACTAATAATATTAATTACATTATATTATTAGTTTAACATTTACAATAACATTATTCGTAGATATGTGTCCCATTTTACTATCATGATCGCCATTGTGTGTTAAACTAATCATAAGGCGTAGGCTTTTGACAGCGTGGCGTAGCGCGAAGACCCGGGTGCAATCCTCGGTCGCTCGTAGTATAGGACTGTAGTGATGTTTGTAATAGGGTAAATAAAATATTATATATCAGTAAAGGACAGCAGTGCCACTGGCGCGAGAAGCTACGCACTGCGTACGCAATCCGGCTTTTCAGTGTGGCGATTATGACATTATCTCCAATGACACGTCCATTGGAGAGATGCTGATAAAATATGCTATTGAAGAAGATGATGATATATGATAGAAGATAATGAAATATATCACTTTAGGGAAGTCAAATAAAAATAGACGAAGTTTCAAATCTGTCAAATACCAGTGGAACTCGCACTAACGATAAGATTGTGAATCTTGGCATTAGTAAACTATAGGTCCATTTCTAGTGACGTTGTTTGTTCACCATTTTGACATTAGCAATTTTGGAGATAGGGTGGGAGCGTATTCTTTGTGTTCATTTTCAGGAATTCCTCCAGAATTTCCTTACTCTTCAGTCGGGCATTCTAGTCAAATATGGCGTAGTTTGTGCAGATGGTGAGTGTAGAAGTTCTTGGAGGAACTTGGTTTTCCGTGAGTATTGCCCCTTTTGCAATAAATTTCCACTTCTGGCACTTGATGACATCGCGCATGCATGGAGACATTTTGGATCGCGTTGTTGTCTTGATCAGCTCTGTCCATAGTGTCGGTGTTCGACCTAGAATTTTTTTGTTTTCCATTTGACCCTGCATTACAAGCCGTTTCAAGGAGTATTCATTTCTGGAGATGTGTACGGAGAGAGTCGTATTCTACATTGCCCGGTTTAATATCATGATCTTTGTTTTCCTCTGTTAAGAGTAAGTCCTAAATTAAGGCTGACAACTTCCAAACGAGTTAGGAGATCTTCTACGTCTTATATCGTGCGAGCAACAAGGATAGTATCGTCAACTTCCGTAAGTTGCTAAACAGCCGACCTCTTACTAATATTCTTTCCCAGTCCTCAAGAATATTTTTTCCTCGAGAATTTCTAGTAAAGTTTTTTTTTATAATTCCGACTCTAACAATTTCGGAGATGGGGGGGGGGGATTGGGTGACACATTTGGCCATTTCTAGCAATATTGTAGGATATTCGCCTTCTCGACCATTTTCGTACAAATATTTTATAGTATATGCCGGCTAGTGGGCTTTGTACATAAGGAATCGGGAATTTCTACATAAACGGTTTCTGAGAAAAATAGCTGTGTGAGGGAAGTACAAAAAACCTTACAAGGTTTCCATTTTACCTTATTACCTTAGAAAAGAAAACATTTGCTTACGTTGAAACTAAGAAGAAATTACACATTTTTCGGGAAAACGTCGAGATAAAATTAAAACAAGTGTTTCGTATTAATATGTAATTTAATTACCAATCTCTTGATTACAATGATTACACAGAGTAGAGAACGGGGATTGACACTGGATGCTAAATGCCCTATGGGCTAGCTACGTAATCGCTGTTTCGTTTTTCCATTTTCTTTTCAACACTTTCGAAGCTCTCAATTTGTTGAGCATTGAACTTTTTAGATACTTTGGATTCCTTTTGATGGGAGCTTTTCTCTGATTTACGTTTCCTATAATTCCGAGCTTATTTACGATTCATATGAGACGATATCTTAATTTTTTTTTGTAATTTACCATTTAATACCGATTTTACTTAAATTCCGAATAGTTTTATTGTCTCACTTTGGCTCCTAGTAGTACTCCGCAAAATATTCACAATGATACCAAAAGCAACATCCTAGCAACGCGAGTTTACGCTACTATAATTTATAATTTTACACGATCCTAATTCGTAACAATTACGTGCATGCACCTACACTAGTCCGATTACGTCACAGATAAAACAAATACAGCATAACAAACATGTAAAAACATGCTCTATCCGTTGTGGGCTCAACCATTGTTAACGCATTATTAGTCTCATAGTAATTAGTGATTGAAATTTGAGGGTATTTTGTAAGACAAGAAAGTTCGATCGGTTATCGCGATATTTAACGAATGAATAGACGTTTTCACGTCAAAAGAAAAAAACAAAGAAATATCTTCTTCATTTTCTTTGATGGACCTCCCTTTACAACAAACTTGAGAATCAAAAGTGCTTCTTCACGGCCTCTGCCGATTGGAGTATCTAGAAAAGGTATTTTAAAATAAAACCGAAAATATTGCCAATCCTTTTTAACAGTGGACTTTTTAATTATGCATTTGAATAATCTGAAAAAAAAAATGATAGCGGCATTTGGTAACCACTCTAATGAACAATTGTTCTCTTTAATTTGCATTAATAAATAAAAGCCAAATATATAAAATATATATTAGGCCATATTAGAGCCATCGCAGTCGCCGGATGTAAACCCGGTGGAACTACAGCTACCCGATTGCGCCCATACCTGCAACTCAAGAAATCAGTTTCTCCAGGTTCCCTAGTTTTGTTAAACTATATTTTATTAGAAGCTGCGGAGTTTACATTAGGGTCGATGGACGTCAACCCGAATATCTTATCTGATTTCTTAATAAATGGTACTTTCATTTAATTTATATATAGATATATATATATATATATATATATATATATATATATATATATATATATATACATATATATATATATATATATACATATATATATATATATATATATATATATATATATATATATATTCTATGAAAGTAGGTGAGCCCTTTCATTTTAAAATCCTTACTAAACATATAAATGTTTAAAACGCTTGAACAACAGGTATAAATACATCAAAGGTTTCAAGTAGGAAAATAAGAATTTCAAATTGAAGCTTTAAAAAAACACAGTAGTCGTTTGAAAATTCTAATATACTTATGATATATTTATATATAATTATGGAGAAATATCACGAACACACAAGGTGATAAAATACTTTTATTTACATCTAGGACACATAGCAAGACGTCTAGTTTCTAAAAAAATTTCAAATATTTCGAAAACTATGGGATTTTCAACAAACATAAAATTACATTTCCTAACTAAGAATGATTCCCTCTATCTGTGTTTAAAAGATTATTCATTGTTTACAGGGCACTTGTATAAAATATCGAAAAATAACATTAATATGCGGATACGGAACATTCATAGTGCGAGTTTTAATTATACGGTTTATTTTTAAATGTACGAATAAATTGAGATGATATTTATTGAAGTATTTTTTTTTAAACTATCTCTCATTGTCCCTTATTAGATACTTTACCCTTATCGAAAAGAAGCCTAGAAATGTCCTAAAGCAAGACTTAAATCATATTACGTAAACGAAATGTCGAGAATCAGCCCATTTCTGATGCTACCCATGTACAACGAGCTAATAAACATGTTTTGACGAGTGCTCCAGGAATATCTCACTAACGACTGCGTTTTCTGGCATTCAGCGACTGAAGTGGCGTTGGAAAGGACGAGATCTTGGTTCTGATGCAACTTATCACTGCGTATCAAACACTCTTCATTTACTCATTGCGGCATTGTCATTTCGTCATATTTATCTACGTAAATACAATTGTATTTAGTAACTGTAGCCATAGACGCAATTACTAGATATGGTAAAAATTGGTTTCTTCATTTAAAGTCTGAGCTACGATTCCAATTTTTCATCCATTAAGAATTTCTTATAACCATCTTCAGTCTTATTAACAGACGTAAGCTTTTTCTTATAGTTTAGTCATTGTACAATTGAAATGTCAGTGTGAAGCCTGTAATTCATTGTTTCAACTGAATAATAAATCATTGCATTGTGTAAATAGAGAATGCGGTTCTTAATTAATATATCAAGCAAAAATAAATATAATTAATACAAGTTTCTTTTATCTCATCCCGTCATCGGGACATTACTCCAACTTCAACGCAAGGGTTAAATGTCGTCCATTGCATAGCACACCGCGCGTCGCGAGGTACCATCAAAACAATACGACGTGAGGCAGCGAACCCCACATTCCCATCTAAATATGCAGCGATACGAGCATAATTTCGCTGAAGGATGTTTTCCTTAAATTTTTTTGTGTTAGAGGTTTTGTTTATAGTAATTAGAGGATTAAATATATTTATGATTAAGAAAATGAAAAATATTTTTTTATTGAAAAATTAATTATTTTTTCAAAATAATTTTCAAGTGTTATAGGTTATTTTTGTCTTATAGTTTTGAGAGAAATCTAAAAAAAAAATCTTGCTATATCTATTTATCAACACCTGTATATGTATACTGATAAGAGTAAATCGTAACAAAATTTACGTCCATGGAATATAATATAATAAGTATAATTAAATAATTGCTTGCATTAATCCAATGCCGTTCTTTTTTTAAATTAATTACAAACATATGGCATAATTAAGTCTGTAAAGTACGCGTCTCTATGGAAGCCAATATTGTAGAGTGAATTGTTTATGAACGCGAAACGATGAAGCGCGGGCGAACTGAAGGATCCCTAAATCAAAACATTTCACAGTAGTGGAAGTTTGTTTAGAGATTGTTTTGCTGGAACTATGTAAGTGATTTGGCAAAAGGTCTGGTCATGGATAGCCGCCTCTCATTTCACGAACATTTTGTTTATATATTATAAAACTGCGTGTCGTAAAAAGTTGTTTGTTTTGTAATGTGGAATACTCGGAAATTTCAAGATAATAAATTTAATAAGGCTTTGTTTGGCATTATTGTTCGTAGTATATCGGAAAGTAACTCAGTCATTATGTCATCTTTATGACCTTCTTTGCATAGATCCCTTCTCTATATGCGATGGAATCAGAGCAGTAAGCTTAATTTCATATTACTAAGCGCATCTTATTCCCCAGTACTGATTACTTCTCAGCCTGTATTGGAAAGTTCTAATTTCGCACACGTTGCCAATGTTGGGGATCTCTGTTTAGCTATGGACACGTGCCTCTTATGTCAGTAATATATATATATATATATATATATATATATATATATATATATATTTATATATATATATACATATATATATATATATATATATATATATATATATATATATATATATATATGTTCCTCAGGAATTTAACAACATAAAAATTTAACAATATGATTGATTATGTAATGAAAATGAATTCATTCATTTGGTTTCCATAGGTTATAACTTTCATTCTTATGTTGGAATAAACACAGAAATTATTTATTTGTTTACTTCACTCTGTAATTTATGAATATTATTCACTTATACATATTTCTCTCACTTTTTATCTTGGACATTGGCAAAAATAACACTACAAATGAGAAGCGAGTTGTGCATAGTTCTTGTTATATTAACAACCCATTTGAGTGTTGTCGTTTTATGTGCAATTCAACCATTATTATACGTTTCACACTTTTGTGCGCGAGAGCAAAATCGCCCATTATTATACGTTTCACACTCTTATGTGGAGTATGAAATCACTCATATGCGAGCATGAAATCGCCCATTATTACACGTTTCGAACTTTTAAGTACGAGTGCAAAATTATCCATTATTATACGTTTCACACTTTTATGTGCGATCACGAAATCACCCATCACTGTACGTTTCACACTTTTATTTTTATTAAATTTTGCATGGCATTTCCCGTTTAGGACTAATGTAAAATAAGAAAATTGGCAACAATATCGTAAACGATCGTGGAGCTTTCGAAAATTCGAGTAAAGGATATATATTCTATTGTTATGGCAATATTTGTGAGGCCACCAGCAAAAAAATCGCTTTTTTTTGCTTCCTTGTTTCCTTCGACGTGCATTCGAAGATTGTCACGCAACGGATCTGGGCATTTGTTTTCTCAGACACTTGTCAAATAAAGCAAAATAAAAGAAAACGACTATCTGTACTTGGATAATAGTAGCAAATAGCCAATACGCAACGCCAAGAGAAATATCAGTTTTATACGAACTAAAATGTACCTATAAATGTGCATATATTGTGGTAGTAATTATGTCCTGATTACGGGTTTAATTATAAAATTAATGTAGCATTTTTATTTACCGTATTTGGCAATGAGGAAATTTACAACTTTCTAACAACTTGAACAGTAGCCATTAGTCAAACTTCATTTTTATACTCATATTGAAATCAATTGATAATTGAATCACAAAGTTTAAATATCTACAAAATTACTTTGTGAAGGTAAGCCTTTTTATATAATTTAGCCAGAAATAAGCCACTCGAAAATATTTTTATGGAAAAACTATTTTCGAGTGGCTTATTTCTGTACATGTGGAAAGGAACATTAAGATATGTCAAAATATTTTTTTTAATACTTTTTTACAAAACAAATTGCATCCATTCGAAGCATTAAGCCCTAAATATCCCCTCAGTTCTTCTTCGATGACATATTTCACTATCTGTAGATTTGAATGAATAAAAATTGTATTCAAATCCTTCTCCTTTAGTTCTTTATACTTTCTATTGGATTGCAACAATTTGCAGTCAATAGTTAACGACTATAAACTATTGTAAACGTTTACTGTTTGGTTCAGATGCACTCGAAATGACGTCAGTGCATCGCCTGCTTGTCGCGATCGTGCCCATCCGGTGCTGCGAGCGCAGACTCACCTAATGCGGTAAATAAAGCTATTTCCGTTTTGAGGTTAATCGAGGAGCGTTATTGTGTTGATGAAATGTTCGGTTCGCGAAGATTCGCGAGCCGACGCTCGTCTTTGGATCGAACGTTTACAAAAGAATACACAAACGATGACGATTAAGCTATTCAGACATTTTACGTTTACAAAAGAATACACAAACGATGACGATTAAGATATTTAGCCATTTTACATTTACAAAAGAATACACAAACGACGACGATTAAGATATTTAGACATTTTACGTTTACAAAAGAATACACAAACGATGACGATTAAAATATTTAGACATTTTACGTTTACAAGAGAATACACAAACGATGACGATTAAGATATTTAGACATTTTACGTTTACAAAAGAATACACAAACGATGACGATTAAGATATTTAGATATTTTACGTTTACAAAAGAATACACAAACGATGACGATTAAGATATTTAGACATTTTACGTTTTACAAGAGAATACACAAACGACGATGATTAAGATATTTGGACAAAACTATAGGAATAAGACAGGCTGTTTAAAATGTTTATGTTTACGAAAGGATATGTATAAGATAGATGAGAAATATTTCAGTGGATTTGAAGAAAATAGAATACATAACAGGTTTTGTGATAAACCAAATAGAATTGTGATGTCAGAAAAAGGCAATTATGTATTTATCTCATAGAAATATTCGTGGGATAGTAAATAAAGACTTTTACTTTTCAGTCGAAGGTGATCTTAATTAGATTACTTTCGACTGAAAGGACAAAATAAAATAATAATAATTAAGCAGAATGGAATTTTATACATTTTTACTTCGCCGTATCAAAATTAGAAAAACAGCATACTACGGAAAAATTCCGATCTGTCCGTCTGAAGCATATTTCTTGGAAACTATTTGACATAGAATGTGGAAATATGACACAGTCGCATAGATAACTAGCCCAATTATAGACATTCTAATAAAACAGTTAAATTTATATTTTAGGAGTGCGTTATGAGGGGGGAGAAAGGAGGCAAAATAAAACTGTTTTTAAGGTTGTATTTTTATTAAAATAAAGATAATTTAGAAAGAATAAGTAATATGTATCCTTTTTGGACAAGCAATCTAAGTTTTAATTTACAGTTTAGTAAATAAAACGGTTAAAGATAATTTGTTTTTTTACACTTCATATTAAAAAAAATATTTTTCTTCGTTGCATCTTAAAACTTATTTCTATGTATTTCTTATATTTCAGCGCCAGCACCTCCTTATCTGATTTGATTGTTATTAGTGTATTAAATTTAATAAAATTTCCGTGTAAATCGCCGCTTATTTTAAATTTAGTAGATTTATGGACGTAAACGTTTTTTTATTGCAAAAAAGTCCCCCCGTGTTTTAAAGATCTATAATATAATAAAATAATTCCGTATTTTTGAAAGCTAAATAAAATCCAAAGAAAAGAAACATCTGTCCTTTAGTGTGTCAAAATATTGTAACACTTTCAATTGAAGACCGATTATGATGAAACTTAGTTTTTGTACTATTCAAACTTAGTTTCTTAGTATATCTAACGTTTCTTACACAATATATGCTTTGAATACATAGTGCTAATGACATTTAATGTGTATAAATTATAATTATTTTTAATGAAGCGAACTTGAATGATATGGATATTTTATTTTTGCCTTGGAAACAAACACTGTTAATTTTTTGCTTATGTCCTAACACTGTTTTTTGATGATAACAATGTAATAGCAGTAATAGGAGAACTCAAATATTACCCCTGTATATTCAACGTATATCTAATGTTTATTACATAAGATATACGTTAAAAATATAGAGGTAATGACATTTAATGTGTATAAATGATAATTACCTTTAATAAAGCGAAGTTGACTGATATGGAAATTTTATTTTTGCCTTATGAGTAAACATTGTTAATTTTTTGTGTAGGTCCTAATACTCTGATGATAAAAGTTATTACTTGAAATTTACAACACGTAATATTTCTGATGGCAGATGAAATAATATAAGGCAAAAACAATAACTTGTAACTCATATTCAAAATTTTCAGTACGCAGTTAATTAAAATACCTTTTAATGTGAGTAGTATGTATTTGTTCCACGGTTTAAAACTTCCCAATTTAATTTTCCAATTTCCTAACTATTTATTTATTTTTCTTGTGTTAATTATAACTCTAATTATACTAATGCCTATGATTCATCAAATTTATTTTTATTATAATAAATCCTTTCTTAAAATGAAATTAAATGTTTCACATAATCAAAATAATTTTGTTAAGTAGAATGTGGATTTCTTTTCCGTAAAAAAATTGAATGTATTATCTACACTATTTATAAAATTGTAACAGAATTAATTCTGTACATCGAAAATATTTTAAAAAGAGGGATTGATTTAGCATAAAGTTTGATAATAGCAGCCAGAAAACCTATTTTTAGATTTTTTGTCTGTCTATTTGTATGTTAATTTGTTCGTCAATCTACTGGACGGATTTTGATGAAATTTGGTATGGTATAGTTTGTATCCAAGAGCAACATGTGGAAGAAAAACAATTCTAATAACTTTTCTTATTCCGAATTCCACGCGAGTGATCGCGGGGCGCAGCTAGTATATGAACAAGCGAATCGACCATAGAATCCATTATTATGTATTACTATTCAACTGACGTATTGTATGTAGTTAAAAACACATATAAAGAAAAAATCGCATCCAATCGGTCAAACGTCAAACACTGATCTCATTGCAATGTAATTGTATAAAACTTAATTCACATTCAATTTGTATTCATAAAAGTTTTTTAAGTTGTATAACACTTTTCAGTGGTTTCTTCTATTTAAAGTTTGCTTCAAAGGAGACAACTTAAAACGAAGCTTCTCGTATTTTTCAAATTGCATGCCTAGGTCGGCAGCGGTATCCTAAAATGGCGAAGTGCCCTCATGTCCGCTGTGCCGGCTTGACCTTGTTGTGACACCGGCTTTATTTAGCCACCAAGAGAACGTGTTGGTCAATGCGGTGCAAGAACAAAGGTTTCACGTTTATAAATACACGTTACTGCATTTCGCTTTTTTTTATTATGCGCTATATTTACATACCCTCACATCACTGAGTTGTTTATTTGTTCAAGTTACGTAAATTTTAATAAATTTGTTATTATTTGAAATTGACAACACGTAATATTTCTGATGACAGATGAAATAATATAAGGCAAAAAAAAATTAATAAACAAATGTAACGTTTTTTATTATTTTTTATTTTTAACTAGAAAAAAACGAGACGTGGATGAAAGTTATCTGAAAAGTGTAAATTAAAGTAACAATTCGCTTTTTCGCGGTTTCGATCACGTTGATTTTCAAAATGAGTCAATGAAAATTTAATCAATGAAAAAGATATAAAAATCCTAAAAATATAACATAAAAAAATTAAAAGAAAACGTCAATTTTCTGAAATAAAATTATATTTATACTACTTTTTAATCCAGGTGATGAATTATCTAAGCATTTCCCACAAGTAAGAAGTGAAAACTTCTAATTTTAAAATGTGTAAATGTATATATATGTATATATATATATATATATATATATATATATATATATATAGATATATATATATATATGTATATATATATATATATATATATATATATATATATAATTACATTGATGTTATATGATGGATATTAGTTCGGCGAAACAGAAACAATATATTTTGAAATGATTATTTTAAAATACAATACAATGCGCGTATTATATTAAATTATACTCGAATCAAATATAAATAAAATGTAACTCCATGTTAGACAGCAACCTCGCTTGGTCCGAGGGGAGTCAAGTTTTCCCGTAATAATGAAACAACAGGTTTATGGAAATTGAAATAAGTTATAAATACTTTAGATTGGAATTTAATGAGATTTCAAA
Organism: Druceiella hillmani; assembly: GCA_039881145.1. Taxonomy (NCBI): domain Eukaryota; kingdom Metazoa; phylum Arthropoda; class Insecta; order Lepidoptera; family Hepialidae; genus Druceiella; species Druceiella hillmani. The sequence continues at coordinate 12,731,378 of JAYKKI010000061.1, forward strand.
AAAAGTGGGCATAGTATGCTTACAAAAGTAGCTCACTTGCCTGATGACGAAGGCAGCCGAGGTTATCCGAGTCAGCCTCACCGATCCGAGCGTGGCAGCTCACTTTCGTTCACTGCTCAGAAAAAGTGCGGCTAAAAAAGTTTTCACTTCAAAATTTATTAAAGTATCCTCTGTATTCTCTAAAGCATCTTTAACAATTTATTCCAACCAAAACTAAAATCCACCCTTTTTATACGCTTTTACCGCCCTTGTTTGGGGATGTGTGTTACCTTGATATCACTGAAAATCGGTTAAATAAACTACAACGCCTTCAAAACTTATGTATTCTCTATATAGCCTGAGAAAATATGAGTATATTTCCCAGTTTAGGTCCCATCTCAACTGGACGGAAGTACATCACTGGCGTAATTTAGATATTACCTGTATGAACTTCAATAAATTGAATAATCCTTTTTGTTCATGATATCTCAATTCTAGATTCAAGCCTAAATATAACAATACTTTCTGCAAGGATTCTTTCGCTGTATATTCTGAAAAATTCTGGAATAAATCTGATCCTAATATTCAAAATGCAATGTTGATTTATGTTTTCTAAAGTTGTCTGATAAAGATATTCCGTTTCTGATTCCCTATCACTACCCTATTTCTTCTTCTCTTATCCTGTCCATTTTCCCCATCCATGTTGATAACTGAATTATTTTCAATATAGCTATATTTTTAGATGTTCAATTGTGATAAGATATAAATTTTATAATGTCTTGTTGAAAGTCTATTGCAGTTGTCCACAGCACTAAAGTCTCAACTTCTGGTGTTTTGGTTGATTAAAAGATATTGCTAAAGTTGCATTAAATCTGCCGAATATATTTTTACGATAAAGATTAAATAAATAAATAAAAAGAAATATTCTTCATCAGTATCTTCATAGTAACCAAGTAGGTATTCATTAATATTTACCTAAATGTACAGAACTAAACGACTGGAACTTCTTCATGTTGCCATGATTGGAAAGTATCTGTTGCTGTTGAAACGTTCCTATTTACCAAGACGCCTGTTACAATATTCATCGATTTCGTTTGATTCAACTGAAGATTATTCGCAATTTTTGAATCATCATGTATTGTTGCACGGCCTACAAGATCGATAGGAATGAACGTGAATAATGTTGTGACATACTTCACACGCTTCTGCTGCTGCCACTTTTTTGGAATATTAGACGACGTCATTGGCTTATTAAAATATAATCGCAATCTTAAAACTTTTTTTGCGCAAAATATAGAATGCTTTGTTTTTATTTTCTTCCTCAGATGTCCACGATCTAAATTAGAATTGCGCCCCATTAGCTTTTGTAACTACAAACGTACTTTACTTTTCCGTTTAACTTATTTTGTGGCTTATCATTATCAATGCTTGATTCATTCATTTTGTGTAAGCGCCGGTGCTACCAGTTTTTAATAAACATCACTTGCCGCTCGCCTTTCCAAATAAAAGTTATCGACTTTTTAATACAAAAAATACATAAAACTGCAAAAATTTATATATTTAAAAAATCATTTCACAATATACTAAATTAATTGTAATATTTTTTCTAAAATATCTCATAAAAAATCTAAAAATACTATATACTACCGTTTTCTTTATAATCCTTTAACTAGTTTTTAAGTTAAAGGATTATAAAGAAAACGGAAATCTTATATGTTGCATTGATTTTTCCACAATTGACATTTTCTACTATTTTCTGAAAAATTTATTCATCTCCGATGCGAAATTTCTATATATTATTCTATGGAGTCGTAGACTACGTGACTCGCGCATTTCTTATGATATATGCGCGCTCGGCGACTCTAACAAGAAAGTATTGTCGTTTTCCTCAGGTTATAAGCTTATCTTGATAATTCAGTGGGCTTATAATGAGTTTTAAATCTTTTAGGAAATGTTGCACCCATTTATATAATGAACTTCATAGTCGTGGCATAAAAATGTACATTATATATTTTTTCTGTCATTGGACCATAAAGAAAGTATTTTTAAAAATATTTTAGAGAGTAACCTTAGTTGAAAAATTCTACGAATTATAGAATGCAAACCAACATGTTATCTAGCGAACAGTTTTTGGTTTATTAGTCTAGCGGAAAGTTTTGAAATAAATGATTTTAAAAAGTACACGCTCTAGCGCATACATGATGTATGAAGGTCACAAGCTGAAGAAATGTAAATGGTAATCCGATTATTCACCAGTGCCCTAACATAAGTTATTTTCAAAATACCTTTCTGGGGTCGCTAACCCTACCTTACCGCTAGACCCGTTCTCTTTTGGAACTTCCTTGTTAAATTTCACTTTCGAATTTTTCATGTTAAATTTTACTTTTGGAAATTTCGATGACAGAATAAAATGCGACTTTAGACAAAATATCTAATTTGTGGATCGAATGGTCTGATTTTTAATATGAAAACTCGCCAGGTGGATTCCGTTTTTATTTTTGTGGCACGGAACTATAAAGATTATCAAGCATACGCAAGATGTGACAGTGTTCTTTATCGTTGGTAGAAAATGAATTTTACTATGAAATTTAAGTTTCAAAATTTTTTTCAAGAAAACAAAAATGTGGACTTTTTTAAATTTATGGCAACACGATATACGTTTTGTATCAAAGCTTACAAGTTGCTATTTAAAACATATAATTTAGTATTCCTATTACCGGGCTTAGGAAAAAAAAAATAATTTTTTTTAAAAATATGTTCTTTCCTTTTTCCTATAAATATTGATCAACGAATTAAAAAAAGATATTGAAAAACTAGATAGAATACACGGGAGACAAAAATGCTGCCATGCTTTTTGTTACTTTTTGAGATTGGCGGCGTACACGAATTTTATAATTTGGCCCTTTCAATAAGTCAACAATGTAATATTATATTGTAAGGAATGCATGTTTGAATTATTTATTAAATATTTATTAATAGAAGATTAATGAGAATTAAAGAATAATTACATAAAATTCTATAATTATTTTTTAATAGTTTGTACAAGCACTTAAAAAATCTGTCAAATAAAAGAAACAAAAGATAAGTGATCAAATCATGTTTATATTTCTTAGTAAAAGTGCAATCAAGTATAAATACATTTTCATTGAAAAATATGCACTGATTTTTTTCAATATTTTATTTATTTACAAAACTTAATGCGCATAAATGACATGTATGGCAGACTTATTGCTACGAGAGCAATATTTTAAAGCCATGCAGGATATCAGTCCAGTTCCGCTAAACGAGCGCCTAAATCCTATCTTCAATCCATGTAAACATGGGACAACATTTTTTTCACGCTTGAGACCTCTGTAATGCTCTACTTAGTGAAAATGGGACATCATTTTATAGGTCTTTTAAAACAAAATTGATGTTTTCGATTTTTTTTAATTTTTAAACCCCATTTACGAAATATAAAGTGTGTAAGTGAGGTTTAATGTCCCCCCCCCCTCTGATTTTTTCAACTATGGTTTTCAATAATCTGAAAAAAATTATTTATTCGCGTTTTATTGCTACATTCAAATTCAATTATTTCGATTAACTTGCGTCAAAATTCTTAAAAAATTACAAAGAAAATGTGTAAGACGTTCAAAGACCGAAAAGTAGTCAATAATATGACTACTGTTCCTCGTTAAAACTACGATGTAGCTATGATTAATTACAAAAGCATAAACTGAACAAGCTAACTGGTTAAGATGAGGTGCTACGTACAAGATAGAATTTATTAAGCGCCGACACTTTGGAGAATCGCAGATGAACGCTTATACGCGAAGGTGACTGGTAAAATACCGAATGTAATCTTTCCTTGAAGTATCATAGCCATCGAGAACTAGAATTTCCAATCCCAATAGGGGAGGGTAACCAACTTGATCAAATTATTTGATCTGCTTAAAGTAATGCAAAGGCTGCTGTGTTCAAGTTACCAGACATAGAGGAAAGAAGCTATAGAGATCAAACACATTTGATATGGAAACCTAAATCACCGCTAAAACGAATTTATAAAATCAGTATTTTAAACAATATAGTATCCAGTTGAGTAAGAGAGATGCCAATAAAATAATTCAAGTTATTTGCCCTATCATCCATTTCCTCATTTTAATTCCACTTTTTTTTTGTACATTACTATAGAAAATCATAAAAAAACAATCGGATACTTACTTAATTTAAATGTTCTTATCCAGAGGGCCTCGTGAATAAAAGGTATCGCGTTCTTACTGAACTTGAACGAGATGAGACATTTTTGTCCGATTTGCTAAAATTATCACATTTTTTGATAAATAATCGTATTTTGTTTTGTCAAAAACTTGTCAAAAACTTAATTCTTTATGACTGTATAAATTCAGTTCATTTAGAGATGTAACTTGCCAACGGAATATTTTTATCGACTTTAAAAAAAAAACTCACATTCCTATCTTTACAAAAATATGAGAAATACACTTGTAAGTTTATAATTTCATCGGAGAATGTTCATACATCGATGAACGTTGAAAAGACGAACATGTTTAAATACTATAATTAACGGGTATAAATATTTTGGAAGACAAAAGTTCATTTTGTGCAATTTTGGACACGTTAAATGCCTTAAAAAGAGATTAAAGCTTATTTCAATAATTTTTTTTTAAAACGGACATTTAAGAGACATTCAATTAAAACGATCCTCAAGATATCGCGATCGGATGGAGTGATATCTTTTAAATTACGCTGTGATAAAAGAAAAAAAATTGTGACTGTCCTTGATATGAATATGCAGATATTCGTATGCTTCGCCATCTGGTAAACCAACGATCCAAATATAATTGTAAATAAAGATAATTTTTAAAAACATTTAATTGCGCCATTTACGATAATAGTAATACCATCGACATTTTTTATCAAACCTTTTTTGCTACTAAACGTTCTGAGCAGATTTTTGTAAAAGAAATATAATTTTCAGTACCTTGAAAGATATCTTTTCGGAGCTTTAAAAGATTACATTGGATGGAGTTATTAGTTTAACTTATGTTTCCCTCTAATATTATTAATTATTTTAAAAGTCATTATTCCATTGATTTTTAAAATAATTGATAAGTTTAGGTAAAACTGACAATAAACTAAAAGGTATTTATAGAGATTTAATGTACGTACGAGACTTTGTAGGTACGAGCCTTTTTCATATTATGTCGACTTAATAACTCTCTAATTCGTGAACACAGTATTGTTTAAAAATAAAACAATTTATTTAATATAGAAAGATATTTAGCGAACAGACTGGATATATAAAAATTCACTTGTATAGTTTTTCAGTTTTTACAAAGTAGTCAGTTGTTGACATTTGATGTATCTGTCGAGAGTAGTGTTTGCTTGTTGGTAAATAACATTTAGTATTGCATCTCTTAATATTTATATATTTTTTTCTATGTACTTTGTCTTTTGGGAACTTTGAAATAAGAATTAACCAGACATACAAATGCTCTTAAATAAAAGGATTATAATAAAAGGAAGTTAAGGAATTATAATGTTATTAAATAACTTGGAAAATGTGGAAATATCAATATTACAAGAAAAATTATTTGATGCCACTGCATTGAAAAAAACAAAATTTTAAAATTGACAATTATCAACAAATAAAGGTATTGGTAGCATGGACCTGGAGATATTTTATATATTTTCAATTAACATTTTGCTTATAATAAATTATGCCATTATATATTAAAACAGTGTCTTTGATATATATTTCCATTGGAAATTTAAGTCACTGGTACGTAAATTATTACGTACTACTAGATAAAATGTTATATCGGCATAGAACTTTTTCAGAAATGTAATTTATACCATTAAATAAATTATGCCGTTATATATTAAAACAGTGTCTTTGATATATATTTCCATTGGAAATTTAAGTCACTGGTACGTAAATTATTACGTACTACTAGATAAAATGTTATATCGGCATAGAACTTTTTCAGAAATATAATTTATACCATTAAATAAATTATGCCGTTATATATTAAAACAGTGTCTTTGATATATATTTCCATTGGAAACTTAAGTCACTGGTACGTAAATTATTACGTACTACTAGACAAAATGTTATATCGGCATTGAACTTTTTCAGAAATATAATTTATACCATTAAATAAATTATGCCGTTATATATTTAAACAGTGTCTTTGATATATATTTCCATTGGAAATTTAAGTCACTTGTACGTAAATTATTACGTACTACTAGACAAAATGTTATATCGGCATTGAACTTTTCAGAAATATAATTTATACCATTAGATAAATTATGCCGTTATATATTAAAACAGTGTCTTTGATATATATTTCCATTGGAAATTTAAGTCACTGGTACGTAAATTATTACGTACTACTAGACAAAATATAATTAATATCCTTAAAACACCGATAAAATTATTATCTGGAATTTGATATAGTAAACAATTGAAAGTATAAGAAATACTCGATACAGAATATTAAAATATATCAAATATATTAATTTAACATTTCAGTAATTTCAAATAGTGGTAAACTATTTACAGAAAAATATACAGGTGTCCTCTGAGTCATAATCTCACCAATCGAACCAATCGAAAAGGGCCAATATGAAAAGCTGTGATTGGGTTACTGACAAAAGTTGAGCTTACTGAAAATCTCTTAGTTTTCGAGATATGGACACTTTTTTAAAATTTGTGGAAATCACTACTCTGGGTCGATCTGTTGGGTGCCTTGATTACAAATTAAGCCCGATCGTAATTTTCTGTAGTTATGTTTGGTTAAGTAATATGCCTTTCGAATTAATTGATACATGTTACGACATGTAATACGGTTCTCTAAAAAAAAAACATTCAAAATTGTTCTTTTTAGAATTTCGTGATTATCGTCACACAAAAATACTACTCAAAACTGGCAAACATCAATTGTTAAAAAAATGGCACATGTAATGCAAAAATTATAGTAATAATTAAATTTTACTCCTTTAACCATAAAATAGTGCTTATTTTATGGTAGAAGGCACCCATTATGAGGTTAGTTACCCTATGTTTAAATTTTCATATAAAAGTATTTTTCTTTAAATCGTCTTTTCGTGAAATCTATTAAACACTTCTGAAAAAGGAAAAAATAATTTAAGGTCAAAAAAATTTCAACAATTTCTTCAAAAAATAAAGTTTTTTGTCGATATAAGAAACGTTCATACTGCATAAATTTGTATTAATTCACGTGCGATATTAAAGCAATAAAAGTAATTTATTTATTTCTGTACACTAATGTGTCTAATTGATACATAGGCGGACTTATTACTAGAAGAACAACCTCTTACAGTCAACCAGAACACCAGTCCAGCCCCGCTCTACGAGCGGCCGGGAATCGACTCCGGGTCCTCGCGGGGTGCCTCGCAGTCAAAGGCCGTATGCCTTGTAATCAAACCAACACACCACTGTGATGACAATATGATAAAAAAGGGCAACAACTATTCTAAGATGTTGAATAATAATTTTGAATCATAGTTAATTTTTTTCTATTTAAGATTAGAAAAAAATTTAATTATGATTAAAAATATTCAAAATCTTAGCAAAAGTTGTTGCCCTTTTTTATCATATATTTTTTAATTGGCGCCAAGTCACGAGCAAATGTACGAGTAGGAGGAACGATACATACGTGTTTTTCGTTTATGTGTAGTTTAAAAAATATTTGAATTTTGTAATTTTTCGAAAAAGGAAAAACGGGATATTGTTTTTAATTTTAAAGAGGTTTTTAAGTTGTTTTTAAGTTCACGTGTCTTTCTGCTATAATTATTGCACTTTTTGATGGACAAATATAAAGGTATTTTATAAAGGGGAAGCGTTTTATATGAGCTTGACTGAGATTGAAGTATGACTAGCTGTAAATGCATACCACAATTACTTATATCGTACCTTCTTACTTCTTATATTTTTACATCTTTGCTAGCAGATCAAATTTCTTAGGGATTAGAAAATTTTTGCGATGGTTGTATCGCGGGCGTTCGACAAAAATTTAGAAAACCGCAACTCAGAAAAATGCACTTTGATCAAAATCAAAACTTCCTCATTTATACAACAATGACTCATTTTATAGCCTAGCAAAGTAAAATTATATAAAAAATGACAAAAATTATTACAGGCTAATAAAATTTGTGCACTCGCCAAAGTGTTTACAAAAGATCGTAAATCTTACAAGATGAAAGCCAAATGCTTTTAATTTCTCTATAATATAATTTGATCTATCAAAAAATGATAACCATGAAACTAAGAATACGGCCATTTAAATGAAAGAAAATAAAACGGTGTTACTGCATTTTTGCTCGAAATTCCAATAAATAATTACTTTGGTTCGAGTGTACTCCGAACTAGTGAATTATGAAAAAAATAATTCAATCAATTAACAAAAGAATATTACTAAGTATGTCTAAAATCGTACATAGCTATCTAAATCGTATATAACTAAATAAAACTCGCACAGATGCAATTCATATCAAGCAATTCACGTCAACTATTTCACTCACTATGAATGCATTCACGAGGAAACGTCATCATAACATTTTTACTCACATCAAAATGTAGCTTACTTAAAGTTACTTGCTATAGCACTGTCTAGAGATGGATCACTAATAATTAGCAGAAATAGAGAGAGTACTAAGTTAGTACTATGGCTGATATGAGAATTTGTAATATAGAATTTGTAAAATTGATCTGAAGTTTTCATACTGGATGAATCGCTTACGATATCAAAATAAATCTGAAAAGGACCGCATTATAATAAAAGGTAAACAAACCTGGAGTGTTTTAATGAGAAGAAACAATACTCACATAACCCACGTAATGTGAATTCAATTAAACTACAAATACGTAATCTAGAAATAAAATCTTCTCAAATAATTGAAATACGTGCTGGTATTCAATGAGATGGGATTGAACTCATAAGCAAAATGTACTTATGAAGAATCTTACTTTTAAATAATATTTCAAATGCTGGTATGGATCTGAAGTTACTTACAATAATTTTGGATGCATTTTTGTGAACCAGCTTAACGGTTTGAAGTAGTTAAAACCTCCTATTCTCACCTTTCAATGAGATGTTATTGAACTCATAAGCAATTCAATGAGATGAGATTGAACTCATAAGCAAAATGCAATTATGAAGAATCTCTCTTTTAAATAATATTGCAAATGCAGGTATGGGTCTGAAGTTACTTACAATAATTCCGGACCTATTTTTGTGAACCAGCTTAACAGTTTGAAGTAGTTAAAACCTCCTATTCTCATCTTCCTTCGAAGTTGACAACTATTTGAAAAAGTTTTATATTGAATTTATTTGGCGTTAATATCGTAGAAATTCATTATAATTTTATTTTCATAATTAAATGAAACTACGTGATGTAGTATTATTTCTACTGTATTAAATTCTTTACCACGACCTAGATGTCGTTGTGTGACAACATCTTCAGGTGGGCAGTTTGTAAAGATTCTTCTTTTGTTAGTTTTTGGTAACTTGTAAAGATCTTTACAAATTGCCCACCTGAAGATGTTGTCACACAACGACACCTAGGTCGTGGTAAAGAATTTAATACAGTAGAAATAATATTGCATCATGTAGTTTCATTTGGTTGTGAAAAATTAAAAAAACATCAATGTATTCTGTATGTTATAGATGCATAATTTTTTTTATATTTGTACAGTTACAATTGCCAAAAATGTATGCTCAAAATAGAAAAATCAATATAACGTTACTTAGGCATATTTAAAGGCAAAATTATAATGGTCAACTCGCGTTAATAAAGATATACAGATTGTAACAAAGACTATCTTTATTAACCATACAGATGACTTTTTGCATCAAACAAATAGAAAATAACTGTATGATAATTTTCAACCGTTTCCAAAAATATCAGTATATATATATATATATATATATATATGTAAATATATGTAAATATATATATATATATATATATATATATATATATATATATATATATATATTGTATTAGTACCAATTTATATTTAGTCTAACAAAGGCACTATGTACCCTTAGTGTTTAAAGTTTTATATGTAAACAAGTGTGTACAGAACCGTCGAATTGAGTTTGGGTTCTACTGGTACTTGATAGGTTTATTTAAAAGTTAGAAATATTTTATAACACAGAAAAAAAAGAAAATTCTTGTTATTTACTTTTAAAAACAAATCGTATTGGTTATTCTTAATATACGTCACCAGAGATATCAGGTAAGATACACCTAAGTAGAATGTTCAATGTAGAATATTACGTACAATGTAGAATGTTCTTATGTAACATATAAGAACATTCTACATTGGTTATTAAACCGTGTATCGGATCTGTTAGGTTTGAATAGGGCAACATTTTTATTTATTTTATTTATTTACTTATTTACAGACTTTAATGCACACAATTAATTCAAATGGCGGAGTTATTGCTACAAGAGCAATCTCTTACCGCTAAGTAGAACATCAATTCAGCTTTGCTCGACGGAGCGGTAGGAAATCGAACAAGGGTCCTCGCGATGCACCACACTGTCCAAGGCCGTAAGCCTGTGATTAACCCAACACTGCGGCAGTGTGTTGTGTTACTCACCCATCTGTGCCTACTTCTAATTAAATAATCAATACATATTGTTAATATGATTATAACAAGGCACAGAACAGCAAGGTGTTACATAAACATATAATTTAGTTATTTACAATTTTATTTAATACCCCTTGTTATGATGTTACCGAACCTAGAGAATAAACATTTTCTAAATTAGGTCAAAGATACAAGAAGATATTGAAACTATACGAGAGGTATTCCACAGCGGAATGTACACAAAACACGTACTATATTACGCGATTAACTGGAAGCCGTACAGCGGGTGGCCGCGTGACCACGGTTCGCGATCCGCTGTCGGGTCAACTCCGCTCTGCCTTCGAAGTTTGAAGGTGAGCTCAAAGCTTATATATGATTATAATCAGAAGACATTTTGATGTAAATTGGTTATTAAACTTTCGAGATATATATATATATATATATCTTGACATGGCAATGAAAGCATAATGAAATTATACGAGGTATTAGCTTTGTGAAATAATAAAAAAGTCAAAGTTTTGAAACAATTTTCTAGTCATCGTTACGTGACTTAGTAAAAAAGTTAGTGACCTTTTTAGTGCGGTAAAACTTAAACATTTTAGTGCAAAGTCATGAATAGTTAGCCTGGCAACCTATACCCTAGGAGTTAAGCCATTCCAAGCGCTCAAATATGCGATGGGGACGGTTAGGGGTTGAAAGCGCAAACTACATTATCAATGAAAACGAGTATGATGTACACGGGTATTCTACTTACAGTGATAGATGGCGTCCTCACGGTTTGCTGATCTTGCAAATAAATGTAGTTCTGGCTATCATTTATTCCTGGCCTATTGGTCTGGTAATTTCATTTTCGTGTTATGGACATTAACTAACTTTCATCTGACAAAATATTAACTGTGATGCTACGCCTAGTTCACAATTTTTTTCGGCAATTGGGGTGACATAGCGCCCCGGATATGGCTTACTATTTTTTGGTATAGGAATGCAGATAATCTCTAAATTAAAATTTTCTGGTGTCATGAAATGCCTACATTAAATAGGTCTATCTCTATAAATGTATTAAGTAATAACCAAAGAAAAGTAGCGATACAAAATAAATTATCAAATGCCGTGAAGAAAAGCAGTAACGAAAATTTTATTGAAATTTCGTTTATTTTACGTAATATGTTTTATTTTGTTGTTTCTTGCAAATAACAGACAAACAACTTTCAAAAATTTATTTTATTTGAATATATAGCGGACGCATGGCAGATAGAGCAACTGCATATTTATTAAGTATAGATAATTTTGAATTTAAGTCAAGAGCGATTGAGAAATTTGTATTTGTATTATTTCTTTAATTACTTTTCTTTCAAAAATATTAGTAAAAAACTAATTATTTAAATATTTTATGTATATGTCTATATTTATATATTTTCCAAAAAAGAAAAATCTTTATGAAAAATGGTTAAGTTAAAGAATTATTTTAGAAATATATTTTCTGAAAGCATAGCCTTCCAAGGACTCAATACGCTTTAATTTTCGGAAACACCAAATTTCGTTAAAAGTAACTGCCACATAAGTCATATAGAAATGATATGAATTTATATGTTTTCATATTATTTAAACATAACTTTTTTTGAGAATCTCATCAGTCGGATACGTGAGAGAATTCCAATGTCAATAAGATTATTTGGTCGACTGGATAAAAATAATAGAAATTACAGCTTTTTAAACTGTTTTTTTTCTGCCACGCTAGCCATATTTGACTGAAATATTAATTCGAAATCTACCAAAAATCGGATAGTCGAATAAACCTGGGGTGTTTTTCTTATGTTTTATATATGTGGACGAATTTGAAAAAGGTAGGGGCTTTCATAAACTACGGGATATGTTTATACCTCTTCCATAATCTTCAAGAGGCTGTGCTGAGCTACTTTATTCCATTAGTTATTATCTAGCTACCTGTCTATTAAAAAAAGACAAATAATAGTAATAAGAAATAACAATAATAATTTTAAGAGTAGAGAAGAAAGATAAAAGAAAGAAAGAATGAAGATTAGAATTCAAGACTGCTAAAGTTTTATTGAAAGTTTTAATGCAGAACGTGGTAAAGTTTACTGTGACCAATTAGTTTTCACATATTTATATTGGTAATCCGTGAATTTTGCTGAATGTCTGGTACTTTATGTCTGACAAGTGGTTACAGTAATTATCATTGTAGACATTTGCCAGTTCATCAAATAATATTCGAATAAACGTTCATTATCACTTCAGGTTTTCTAATATTCTGAGATAATGCTCTACAAATGACGTCAATGGTCCATAGGAATTATATAAATTTACCATAAATAGGTTATAAGACGGCGGACGAACAGAAACGAAGAGTTATAATACGTCAGAGTTATTTATATCGTCTTAGTATCCTTTGCGTTTCGAAAGGATAAATTAAAGGAAAAAAATCTCAGGCGCCACAAGTTGTCATTGCCATAAATGTTTGGGCGGTTCTCTTTCCCTCCCCATCGTTCTCGAGTCATGTGTTGATTGTTGAGTTCAGCGTTATTTTTGTTTACATTCGCACGTTAGCCTATAAAGACGAGCTAGACAAGTATTATAATTGGGTATTTGACAAATTTTTTTTTATTTTATTAATCATAATTTCAAGGTACAAGTTGACGAAGAGTGGAAATTTTTTTAAATAATCTTAAAAATTGACCGAGTTATAAAAGTTTAAATTTAACCTTTAGAAAAGGACGGCAATACTGTGTTGTGAGGTCATTTTTAATATTGCACATTATATTATACGAGAGGAAAAGAGACAGGAATATACCCAACTCTATCCGTATCTTCAAATTTAGAAGCCTACAACTGGCTTATTTTTCAATCAATTTTTGAATTTTTTTCAAGACTGGTTTTTAATTAACTTATATTTCACAATATTGTACGAAAAATATCAAAATTTAGAATGAGTCAACTACCGTATTAAATATTTTTGATGTATTTGGATGTACGGAATATAATTAAAAGTCTTAAGTGCGACGATGTGATAAGCGATTTGTGTTTGTACAAGATTTAAAAACTTTACAAGACTCACAGAAATTGTTTCCGTAGTTAATTTTTTGAAACTGAGAATTAAAAAGGATCTGAATGAGCTGAGATCTTTCAAGTAAGTTAAAAACGTTTTTCCTGCTAATGTAGAAAGTAACCATATACATCCATATACAGTAGGTATGTGGAGCTACTTCTAAAGAAAACCAAGAAGGGAAACAACTCTCCTTTGTTTTTTTACTTGATAGAAATGTAGCATTTATTGATTAAATACATATATTACATACATGTAGAAATTTTTGTTGACAAATTGAATTTTGGTCCCAAACTTCGTTAAATATTAAATCGACCGTGCATGTTTTTTATCAAATAATTGGATATTTGACTAATTTTTTTTATTTCATTATTAATAATGTCAAGGTACAAGCTGATGAAGAGTGAAAATTTTTTTTAATAATCTTAAAAATTGACCGAGTTATAAAAGTTTAAATTTAACTTTTAAAGAAGGACGGCAATACTGTGTTGTGAGGTCATTTTTAATATTGCACATTATATTCTATGAGAGGAAAAGAGACAGAGATATACCCAACTCTATCCATATCTTCAAATTTAGAAGTCTACAACTGGCTTATTTTTCAATCAATTTTTGAATTTTTTTCAAGAGTGGTTTTTAATTAACTTATATTTTACAATATTGTACGAAAAATATCAAAATTTAGAATGAGTCAACTACCGTATTGGCTACTTTTACCAATTTTTTGTGTTTTAATTGTTTTCTTCATATACCTAAACTCTCACTCACTAGTTACATAGTCTCAAAAAGCGTTAAATGGTTAAAATGCCAACAAGTATTGCATTAGAAATTGTAGGAGCAATTCAAAGGATGTTCTTCTTATAAACCATGTTTTTCTCCAATCATCTTTCCTACTGCATAGGGATACTGACGAGCTGCTTTACATTCTGACTACAGATCACGGTGAGAAGAAGGATAGTTTTGTGACCTATCTCTAATAAAGTAATAAGAGCAAGGGTTTTCCTATCCTGATCCGATTCTAACTCTACAGTACCTCAAAGCGCGCGATCAGATTGGCAGCAGGCTGTGAGTATATACTGATTTGTTCCTTCAAATGAGTTCCTGCTTTAAATATTGATTTTTAACCTTTAAAAAGATATAAACACTTTTGCTACTTCAACCTATTATGGCTGTAAAACAGTCTCCTTTTATTTCTAGGAAGGAACAATGACACATGCGGCGAATACTTTGCTAAAAAAAATAATGCATTGTCGAGCTATTCCACACTGAAAAAGAAAACCTTTACAAAATGAGATGAGACAGTATTATGTGACCTTGATTTGATCGAAACAATGACAGTGTAGATCGGGGGAGGAGCGGTAGAACTGGAGCCTTTTGTTGTTGCTGAATCTAATTTTATAAAAGAAAAAAAATTGTGCGTGCAACTCGGTACACGCGACGGAAATAAATTTATTTTGCGATCTAAATATCAATATCTTGAATTACAATTAATTTACTATCATTAAGGAATTACATTGTTCATCTCCAGAACTTATCATTAGACCCTGACCTGGTCGATGGTGTAGATATTTTGCAAAGTAACAATTACCAGTAGGAAATATTTTCAATTATGTCTAATTTATTAAAAAATTCAAATAAAGAAAAGAGGAAAATATTTTAAAACACGCACGCATGCAGGCGCGCGCGTGCATGCGTGCGTATATACGTTTGTGCATGCACGCGCATGCCTGTGTGTATGTTTGTGTAAAAAATAAAGTCTTCGTGCAAATTTATATAAACAATTATCAATTAAATAAACTTACGAGATAAACGAAGACTCCATATTAACCACGTTAAGTAAACCAAAAAAAATGTACCAGTCACAAATAGATAAATAAATCGACAAAATTTTGAGAGTTTACTTTTGATAGACATAAGGTACAAAATAGCTTATAGCAATAGCCAGCGTCACTTTTGGTTGTTTTCGAGCAAAATCTTGGCACTTAGCTTTTGCTAGCGCCATATATAGATATTTCTATCGATGCATCACGTCCAAAGCAGTTTCACTTCACTAATTGCCTGGTCAAAAGTAATTTACAATAGTGAATACTGACAAAATCACCATTTGTCAATTTATATTATTGAATGGTGAGATTGGCTTCTTTTCTACAACAGTCTTATTAACTCACTTTCTTTTATCTCGACAAAATTTCAATTAAAATTACGACTAGTTCTAATTAGGGTAGAGGTTTAAAGAGTATCAAATGAATTGTCAAAAGTAAATTCGTATTTTTGTTTTGTTGCATGAGCGGGATATGCTATATATATATATATATATATATATATATATATACATATATATATATATATATATATACACACACACATACACACACACACATACATATATATATATATATATATATATATATTCACACATATGTATACATACATCTGAAACAGATGATCGTAAATCAACCGTGATTCAAGGTATTGGCGCCACTGGTTTTCATTACTTTGTAAAATAATTCCAGATATTGGCTGCTGGTTGTTGTTGCTTTGCAAAATAAATTCACTATTGACCAGGCCAGGATCTGATGATGATTTCTGGAGATGAACTACGACATTCTATAACGGATGATAGTAAATCTACCGCCATTCAATATATCTCTAATGGTAGGTGTTACTTTGGAAAAATAACTATACCATTGACTTAATTAGGGCCTGATGATGAGTTCAGGAGATGAACAATATAATTCCTGAACGGACAGTAATAAATCAAACGTGATTCAAGATATTTGCTACTGGTAGTGGTTACTTTGCAAAATAACTACACCATAGGACTGATCAGCGTCTAACGATGAGTTCTGGAGTTGAACAATATAACTATTTAACGAAAGGTAGTAAATCAACCATGATTCAAGGTATTTATTACTAATAGTTGTTTTGCAAAATAACTACACCGTCGACCGGATTACAGTCTGATGATGAATTCTGGAGTTGAACAATGTTATTCCTTAACGGATGGTAGTAAATATACCTTGATTCAAGCTATTTGCTCCTGGTTGTTATTACTTTGCAAAATAACTATACCATCGACTAGACCAGGACTGGGTAATGAGTTCTAGAGATGAACAATGTAATTGTGATTCAATATATTTTGTACTGAAAGATGTTACTTTGCAAAATAACTACATCATCGACCGGCTCAGGATCTGACGATGAGTTCTGGAGATGAATAATGTAACTCCTTAACGGATGGTTGTAAGTCAACCGTGTTCCAATTGAACAGTGTAACTCCTTAACGGATTGCAGTAAATCAACAGTGACTCCATATATTTGCTACTAGTAGTTGTAACGTTGCAAAATATCTACACCATCGCCTAGGTTAGAGTCTGATAATGAGTTCTGGAGTTAAACAATGCAACTCCTTAACGGATGGTAGTAAATTAACGGTGATTCAAGATATTTGCTACTGGTAGTTGTAACTTTGCAAATAATTACACCATCAACCAAGTCAGGTTCTGATAATAAGTTCTGGAGTTGAATAATGTAGCTCCTTAACGGATGGCAGTAAACCGTGTTTCAAGATATTAGCTACTTTTGTTTTTTTCTCTTTCTCTCTCTCTCGACAGTTTTACCCCTTACTTATAAATTGAGATTTAGATGGCCAAAGAAATTTTATTTCCGTCGCGTGTACCAAGTTGCAAGCACAATTTCTTTTCTTTCATAAATTTAGATTAAGTAACGACAAAAGATTCCAGTTCCACCTCTCCTTCATCGATCTACTCTGTCATTGTTTCGAGCAAATCAAGGTCATATAATACTTTCGCATCTAATTTTGTAAAGGTTTTCTTTTTCAGCGTGGAATGGCTCGACCATTTTTTTTTTGATAGCAAAGCATTCGCCGCATGCGTCAGAATTCCTTCCTAGAAATAAGAGGAGACTGTTTTACTAACATAATGGGTTGAAATAGCAGAAGTGTTTATATCTTTTTAAAGGATCTTCTTCTCCAATGGCTTGACAGCCCAGGATGGGCCTTCCGCAGAATCAACTTCCCAGCTCTCCTGTTCTTGGCCAGAGACATTTAGTTCGTTACACTTAGGATTTTAAAGTCTTTCTTCGGGCAGTCGAACCACCACAAGTTTAGGTTTTCTCTTTTTTTTTACAGGACAAATCAGTATTCAAAGCATGAAGTAAGTTGGAGAAAGAAATCAGTATATACCCACAGACTGCTGCCAATCTGATCGCGCGCTATGAGGTACTGTAGAGATAGAATTCGAATCAGGATAGGAAAACCTTTGCTGTCATTTACTTCATTAAGGATAGCTCACAAAACTGTCCTCCTCACTGTAGTCAGAATCTAAAGCATCTCGTCACTATTCTTATGATTTTTTTAAAAATTTTGTTACCGAGCATGTAAAATTCATCATTCCTATAAGCAAAAATAGTAATAATACCTAAAAAATTTGTTTTCATGCGCATTGACAAAAATTTAAAAAAAAAATAAAGAATCATATCTCTAAAACTATTAGGTCTAGCATAATAAAATTTATTGCTCTGTATGTGTAATAACCCCCTCTATCACCGACACTTAGTTTGCCCACTCCTTACGGGGCAGCCTGTCCACATAAATGTACCCACACATACATACACACACACACACACACACATATATACATACATATATATATATATATATATATATATATATATATATTCGAGTATATATGTATAAACTGATTTTAATACAATTTATAATAAGTCCCAACTATCCTTAATACCATAAGTCTGAAAGTTGATTTCTTTATTAATTTGTTGGTTAACTAATAATAACCAAACAAAGAATTGCTATTAAATTTAGCATGCTATATGCATACCACATTTGGCAGTGTTTAATTTATTCGTGTGGCGGAGTAAGACATGGACTGTTATCTCCGGCTTCGTTCACGACAGTTAGTAATACCACGAAAAGGGGGTTTGGATGTTTGTCACGGCTAAACAGCGTATTAGATTTCCATAGATCTAGTCATAGATATACATTGGGATTTAAATGGGTACACAGGCTATTTTTACCTATAGTTACAGTATAACTATAACAAACTGAAACTCGATTTATATAGAATATTAAAGAACTACGAAATTAGTACTAAATTGTACATCGATACATTTTATATATTATTAATTACTGTTTTATAAAGGTTTCTGCGGGATAAACAATGCAGTTTTAATTAGCGGGAAAAATCCGTTTTAGGATGTTTTATCATTCACTTGTCCTTCCGTCTGCCATGGTTGTTTTTTTAGGAAAACAATTTATATAGAAACTTGAAATAATTTTGTCACAGTTATAAATCATACTAGCCCGCATTAGGTCTTAAAAAAATATAGAGGTTCGAAAATAATTTTTTTATTGAAGTCGACAGTTGGTGAGCTCTGCACTTATAAATTATTAATAGTATGGCGGACATACACTTTTAAGATTCTAACTTTTCAACTAACGTATGTAAAATTCTTAAAAAAATTAAGAGAGTAGAATTTAAAATAAACTTTCAGTGGAAATTGGTTTGAATAAGATGCGTCGTGCAGCTTTTGAGATATGGGATATTTTTATATCGATCGCAGCAATACCTTTGTTTTTCAGTGTCTTAGAAATACGAACTTATAAGTTTAATATTGCTTGGTGCTACAGAACCCATAGTGCGCGACTCGGACCCGCACTTGGCCAGTTTTTATTTAAAATTAAATATCATAATAAGATTAGCTGACGATTTGCAAAATGTTGATGTGCCCTCTGCAAATTTTAATTTTCAATGTAGTAGTAATAAATTATAATCTTTAAATGTTGACTATACGATCCTAATAATTACCAAGGCACATCACCTATGGAATATACAATTCGATCATAAATCAATTTTTAAGCGGATGAAGTCGGGGTAATAAATATATAAATGCATTTGCGAACACCGGAAAAAATCAATTGCGCAGATCGGGATAAGTACGGCGACCCGATATTAAAGTAATCAATTATCGCGGGCACGGTAACGTTATCGTCTTGCCTATAGAAGCGCAGTTTATCTCCTTCAAACGCGACGTGAACGTAAATATTTCGCGGGCAAATCATCACTCCACTTACAGCATCATGGATACATCAATCTTCGCGACGAAGAGATTAAAGGAGATGTTTTAAAAAGGGTTTTATGTAAGTATCACTCGTCGGGGGCTGCCTTTTTTATAAGATTTCATTAGATTCGAGGTCCCTTTATAGATTGCACTAGATGCGGTAAACAGTGTTGCAAAGGTATAATCGATTGACGCAACATGAATTGTTTGTTAATCGTTTCAGGATTTCGTAACCGAAGGGACCAGATTGTTATTCTCTACCCTGATGTTGGATGTCTCTCTATTCGACATCTCTGCTGTACTTCTTTGGCTACGAGTACAATAAAACTCTTATTAAGCGCATGTAGGATTCGCACTACGAGAGTTGTCTGATACGAATCGAAGAAAATAGAACATAATCATATGTTAAATCACATTTAAAAGTTTAACACATCCCAAATATGGGTCTTATAAAACATCGGAGCACGTCTGGCAGACTTGCTGATAAAATCAATCTCAAAATTACGAGTTAAAACGCGCTAAGGGAGAAAAGGACAGAACGTTACACTGAACACGTGCTAGCAGAGACAGCAGACATAGTTGGCGGCGCGTACATCATGACTTGTGCGGTAAGTCGGTTGAAAGTCGGTCGCCGATCTTGTTCCAAATAAGCGTATGTTTTATTAATCATACCTTACGGACTATTATTGAACGTTATTTTATTATCTCTTGCATTAATATAAAATACCAAATGATTGGCTCAGCTTTGGAATCATTATTTTATTTTGTTTCCTTTGTTATTTTCTTTATAATATTTATAAAAACGTTGAAATTGGCGTTTATTTACCCTGAGAGTCTAAATATAATTTTCATGCCTCTGATATAAATTATTTCCAAAATCCCTTTACAATTTTTCATCACAATTTTTACATAATTAGGGGTTGGATTTCGAAAAATCCTTTCGTGATAATCTAGAAGGCAAAAAACTTCAAGTTTGTAGGCTTTATAGTACAGGAAATTTCGTGATGTGTCAATTAGTCAATGAGGGAGACCAGATATGCTAGGTATCCAGATTATCAACGTCGATAGACGGTTTGGCGATAGCAGCTCTTCTCACCAGCGGTGCTGCTGTTAGTCAAAGGTCTGTGGCATTTTACTTCGCTACGCGGAATGGAAATACATATAATCAAGGTGTTCTTTTTCAATAGCCTAATTAAAAGAAAATATTTTTCTACCTGCGCCATTTTTAATGTTTTGTATACTCTCAGAATTAATTTGTACAACATTTCAAACACGATTTTAAATTTTACGTCAAAGCATAATACGTGTAAAGCCTAAATAGAGATTTTTCTATCCAAACAACTAAAAATATAGTAAATAAAACTGATATTGATACAAATTCTTACTACGAAAAATAACGCATTGTAATTCTCAGTGGGTTGAATTGGTTCTGTAGCGGACGTGCACGTGTGTCGACCGGTGTGCTCAGACTTTCAGGTTTTCTAGAAATTATCATCATTTATAAAATAAACTTTCTTTCATATTCTTGAGATTGCTGAAATCTTGAGTTTTTCTTGACTAGCTCTCGAGAATGTCGACACAATTGGGTGCATCATTTAAGATATTGTGTATTGTCCTTGGTGGTTCAATACACCAACACATAACATTTTTTAGAAGTAATTTACTTGCTTACTTTGTTATATGATGACCTTTTATTCTAATATTACATATATATATATATATATATATATATAAATATAAATATATATATTTATATATGTGAGTACGTGTATATTATTCTTTAAAAATATGTCGACTTATTCCCATGCAAAAAACTCTTAAACTTCTCCCAAATTTTTTTATTTACTTATATACATTTTATTTTAATAATAATAATGTTTTTTTTTAATAAAATCGAGGTTTATTTGATAAAAAAATGTAAAATATTTTTCCTTTAATTCCATGTTGAATACATAGAATTAATTAATTAAGTCTTCCTGTAAAATTCTATCAAAATCATTCTAAAACTCAACGAGCTATGATGTTATGAATTATGGACAGACGGACAGTATGATTTCTGTTTTCCCTTGACTTATATTGACAAACTAGAAAAATGACCTGATTTCATGATGCCCCTTTATTTGTATTCAACAAATAAATCCACAGTCAAGCAGATATAGTAAAAGGCAGTAAAGGAGACCAGCGTAAATAAGGTTTGAGAGTTTGGTTAGAGAAAGAGAACACAATTTTAAAAAGTGAAAATATTCTTTAGAATTTGAAATAAAAATAAACACTTCAACGTTTAATAAACAGGGAAGGATATAAAATAAAATACAATTTATATTAATTGTTTTGTATTATAACTATAATACAAAACAAAAAAAAACTATATTCCTAAACACGCCTTTATTTTATTTGTAATACATCAAGAAATTAAATATATTTGGCGTTAGTTTTGTAGAAATTCATTATTCACTATTAAATGAAACTACGTTATGTAGCATTATTTCTACTTTCTTTAAGTTCTTTACCACGATCTAGGTTTCGTTGTATTACAATATCTTCAACTGGGCTATTAGCAAAAGAACTTTCGCACCAGTGGTGCTGCTGTTAATCAAAGGTTTTTTTTTCTTCAGGTAGGATATTAGCAAAAGGAATCTTTTGCTAATATCCCACCTGAAGATGTTGTAATACAACGAAAACTAGGTCGTGGTAAAGAACTTAAAGAAAGTAGAAATAATGCTATATCACGTAGTTTCATTTAATTGTGAACATCTTAATAATTTCTTGATAAGAAATAAAAATAACAATAAAAACCTAAAGAAATACGTAATAACTTTTTAGAAACGATTACAAAAAGGTAATCAATATCGATAGTTCTTTTAATGTGTAGCCATTGCTTAAATTAATTAAGAAGAAACCGTTAACCGACATTGACATTCTTTCTGTGTTGTCAAAATTAATGTTTTTTCGTTATTTTCAAATTTTACGTGGCTTTTATCAATGATCCTGTTGAAATTTCCTGTTTTATGAATTAATATATTTCATTTATGTATGGAGGATCGAACGGGACACAATCTGAATTCTGTTTTATCTTGCTGGTTTGAAGAGTTCCGTAAACATATCGTTTACAAACAATCTTGGAAAATAACCTGATTTTTCAGAAAAAAAACAAGACTCCTCTTTTCTCTGAATAAGGATTCAAATAAAACTTTCACGGGTTTTTTTTGTTTTTTATTTACTTACTCTAAGAGAGTCGTTTTTATTTTTGTGACACTTTTGGTCCGATGCTATATGAACTCTTGCCAATGTTTTTTACACAATCGATTGCAGTGTGTAGTATCATTACATATTAATTATTTATAATTCCAATATTAATATTAAGTGGTAGAATTAATTGTTTAAGAAGCAAATTCATCGCTTGCAATGTTTCTGTATACATTAATGTTTTTAAAGAAAAAAAATATACTTCATCTGGTAACACTAGTTCACTCGGTTTGTTTTCCTTGTATCCGGGAAAATACGTTCTTAATTTGAACGAAGATCAAAATTGCAATTTATTACTGGGATTTCCAAATCAAATACGATCGACTAATGCACACCTGGTCGTCGTACGTCACCAATACAAATTATAATCGACAGATATTTACACTCGTGGAGAATTTGCAAGAGGCGTAATTAATGAAATAAAGTAAACAATATTCGCTTAGATTATTTTCATAATTATTTCATTTTTGCCATTGATTAATATCGTTCTGAGCGTCGTGATAGGAATATCTTGGCTTGAAACTGCGCATTGGTCGAGAAAGAAAACAGAACAAATGAAGAAAACGGAAAGAACCCAACGGAGGGATATAACAATAAACTAGTCTTTGATCTTAGTCATAAGCAAGATCAGTGTAGATTTTGCACTTTTCACAAGATTAAATTGAATATTATGCGTACAGTAATAAAAATACTAAAACGGAATTGGACAAGATCAATACCGAAGCAATACTCTTGTTAAAACCACCAATGCGGAAATCAAACCACTTATTTTCCATAAGCGTAATTTAACAAAATTTAGTTTTTCTGTTTTCCTCTATTTAATTATAAGCAAACTTATATTAAAAATTGTTTTGGGTAACTATAATGGGCGCTTACGGTTAATTACCTAAAAAACCTGGTTTATTTTAGAAAAAGTCATAAAATTCTTAAATATGTTGTTATACGTATACTTTGTTAAAAAAAAGGATAATTCAAATTAGCTAAAGTTGAATAAGTCGATTTTTTCGATTTTCTTATTTGAATCTTTACGATGATTATAATAGATGAGTATAATGAATATAATAGAATATTTACATTTTCAGGAAAAACCTTAACAGGAAAAAGATGAATCTCTATATCACCTATATAATTTCTAAATCACGTATTTAGGAATTTGAAAATTGAAATGGCAATAAAGTACATTAACCCGCATCTCATTACTTCGTAGATAAAAATGTGTATATAGAAATATGATAAGGGTGAAATTAAGTTTTGAAGAAAGTTTTTAATGTATTACATATCGTGTGGGTTATAATTGAAAGAGCAATTTATAAAAATTCCTTTCAGAATTTTGAGAAACATAGTTTTAAGGTTACAGATTACAGATTAGAGCATTATACCAGTGAGGGAGGAGAACCGAGATACAACTTGTAACATCAATCTGCACCGTTTGTAATTGACCGTGTTGCGGACGCGGAGCGCTCCCGGCACCGTCAGTTACAAGTTAATTAAATATTACATTACAGGCGAATTCTTGCCACTTCGGGAGGCAGCGTTGTAACGTAATGCTCAAAATCGAATCTAAAATGTTACGTTACATGCGAATGCTTCCGGGGAGGGAGCACCTTGGTGTTGCTGATAATATCCAAAAAAAACCTACGTACGTCACTCCTGCCTACCATCTCCAAAACTACTAAAGTAAGTCAGTAAAAAATTATGAAAAGAGCGTCATAAAAGTTTACCTGGATTTTTACTGAAAAAAACTGTCAAAATAGTCATAATTTTTCAGAAATGCACTGTGTTTTACGCCTGTGAAAGGCATTCTAGGCAATATAATTTCACGGTGGGACATAATACTAATATTTGTACACACACACACACACACACACACATATATATATATATATATATATATATATATATATATATATATATAATGAATATACTTATCAAAAAATTGTTGAAAGATCTACTTTGTAAGCATCTCTAATATCTAGAAACAAGTAAATAGCGTGGGTAGAAATAAGTACTATATTTACTACATATACTTTAAACAAGGTCGCAATTTTTAATCCAAAACGAAGACTTGAATTCTTATTGGAAAATCGAGAAAAAGGTTACCCTTATCTCGATCCTTATCTTACTTTTGCTTATTACTACTCTTTTTCCCATATTAATTACGTAACGACACAAAATCGTCAATGACCGGTGATTTGTTAACACGGAAATACAACAAACATCTTTTTGGTCGTTTTCTTAAGTTCTGAAAGTCATGTCCTTAAAATGCATTCGTGGCTTCATGTACATACTTCCTTTACTTTGACCGCTTTTAGAGTTCCAATTGGGTGGATGGTATCGACTAACCACTATCAGGAAGACTAGTGACAGTGGTTACTTGGTTACACTAAAGACTGGTTGATCGGCTGCGGTGTCTCTTTTCTTCCATCTTGTCCGCCACAACCATCTTGTCCTTGTTTAGTTATATGGCAGAAAATATACAGCTATGGAATTATAATCAATAAGGATAGTATGGTTGGAAGTCATGCATGAAAATTATATCATATCAGCACTAGGCAAAATATCGACAACAGCTTACGTGTCATATTCTATACATGTTTTTGTACTGAGTAGAGTTACCAACATATCAGAAAGCAGACGATTATCACTTGATTCCAAATTTTTACAAATTTCAAGTAATTATAAATTCCAAATTTTTACAAATTCCAAGTAATTATAAATTCCAAATTTTTACAAATTTACTATGTGAAATGAAATCTCTTATTTATTCAGTATGACGACGATAAATATGTTAATAAAATTGTGTCACTTTATGTTTTTAATAAATTTGGGATAACATTATAAATAAAAAAAAATTATAAAGAAATATTATATATTTTTTCTCTATTTCAATATAAGCTATTTGCTTTCGTCAATGTTTTAATTACAATTTCGATTTAATTATTTTTTTTTTCATAATTAACCAAAAACATTTAGAAGACTGTCCATAAATTTCAATATTTACGAGATGATTTGAAATTTTCATGACTTTTTTAAATTATTCCGATTATTATTTTTCGTCTTTATATCGACATAAATCAAATTAATTATCATATCATTTTGGGAATATTTGAATTCTACGAATTATTAGCTTTCATTGGGTATTCCATTCGGTAGTTCAAAAATTGCAGATCCACAACAGTAATACGCACTTCAGTTATGCTAAATATTAAACCTCTTGATTAAACGAGTCAGATTCTATGAAACGGTTAAAGAAAATTGACACTCATAGCATAATCACTTTACATTTAATGATATTTATATCTGTGTTTCGATGTAAATATAGTTGTATTCTTCTAGACTTTTTTTAATCAAATTATAAATAAGCATCATATTTAGCTGATAAATGGCTAAACTGTATTTTATTTACTGATATTAACAAACATATTTTTTAATATCAATGAAGTACTTTTATTTTTAAGATAAATAAAATACAATTTAGCCATTTGTGCATTGATATTAACAAACAAACAACAAACATTCTTATTTCAACCACTTATGGCACTGTAAGCATTTGCAAACTATCTCTTTGTTTCTTGCGCCATCCCTATATTCCTCAACTTTGGATGACAGTTTTCGTTTATATTTACTTGTTTGATAAATATTACAATCAGAAATGTCATCTCATGGTGATCACATAACGCATATCGAAGGAAGCAGAGAAGAAAATGTTTGGCTAAATATGAAAAAAAACCATTTCCACTTGACATAATATGTACACAAAGTAGACACATAGTTGCAGTTAGTCTGAAAAAATAAAATAATTTATCCTCATTTAGTTCGGCTTTTTGAATAGCTAGCGGTGCTAATCAGCGTTTCCATTTCCATGGTCTTTTAATAGCTTTATACTTCTCGATAGATAGGAGACAGTCGTAATAACATACAGCAAATATTTATGAGATAAAATGCAATTATTTGTTGAAATATAGATCGAAAATAATATATACGGCTGCCCGTTTTGCAATATTTGGGCATTGCCATTATGTGTCGAATTTTTTGGCGAAATTGCCAATACATAAATAGCAAATACGCACACTAAGAATTAGCATTGCAGTTAAATAATTATCTACAAAATGGTAAAAAACTAACATGTGCTTAAAACTTCTGGCATAAGGTTATCCCTTTTAAAAGGCGAAGAAATAAATGCAATTAAAATTATTCACTTAAAGGATAAATACACAATCTCCACTGGGCCTCATTTCTTGAACAAATTTTACCACAATTTTATAACATAATAACCTAGTACTTTTCGTGCAACTGTACTTACAAAGTAAGCGCTTATAGATTCTTAGTAATCATTTGAATTGATGACGTACGTTTTGGCAGCTAAACTAGGGTTTACGCATTCACGTCTTTCAATTTCGTCAGCATTATCGTATTACGGTGTTTGGATTCGAATAGTGCAATTTTCGTCTTAAACTTTTCCATAAGTCTGGTCACGCTGAATGCACTTGAGTGTGCTCTTTGCGCTTTGTGTAACGAATACTTTTAGTGTTCTCTTTTTAGAATTCTGCGCCTCGAAAAATAAACACGAGGCACTTATATTGGTCATTTTGTCCATCTGTGTAGGTATCATAAAATGAACTAAAATTTGAGTCATTTGACGTATAGACTTCAATTTTGGACCGATTTTAAAGCCATCAAATGCGCATAGGGTACACTTTTAATTAAAATTATTTCTGTTAATATGCGTCAACGATTACAAGAGACAAACTAATGTATAGAGTTCAAACAAAAATAATCTATATACATAATAAAATTATAAATTTTGTAGATGGAATATATTTTAAAAATAACGCTTGATTTAGCGTAAGGAATGATAAAAGAAGTCAGAAAACCTGATTTTTGAAATTTTTGTCTGTAAGTTAATTTGTTCGCCAATTACTCAAAATCTACTGGACGGATTTTTATGAAATGTGGTATGGTAATAGTTTATATTCAAGAGCAACATATGAGAGAAACAATTTTAATAATTTTTCTTATATCGAATTTCACACGAACGAAGTCGGAGTCACAGATAGTTTTAAGTAACAGTTTTTGTCAAATACAAGAAGACGGGGGACATATCGCATAAAATTTTAAAGTTTGATGTTTCACAAATTATTTATTAACTTTATGTATAGTACATATGGCGGACTTGTTGCTACATGAGCAATCTCTTCCAGTCAACCATAACAATTTGTATTGAAATTTAGTTGGTAGACTGTAAAAGATTTTACAATGAAAACTCTTCATAGCACATTAGACAAAAAAAATACAAAAGTAAATTAAAAAAGAAAACAAAATATTGACATGATTTGGGATGGGAAAGACAGGAAAGGGCGAGGATACAAAGGGAAAGGTTTCAGGAGATGCAGGACTTTTTCACTCGATCTTTGAAAATATTTATAGGCGTGATTTTCCTGATGTCAGGATCCAGGTGAATTACAAATTAGGCTACAATACAAAAAAAAAGATGGATTTAGTTATAATTTCATTTCAAAAGACTTGTCCATTTGATTAGCAAAAAAATCATCCCGATTTTTAATATGGCATATGAATATATGTATGTTAAACTTTTCTTTTCTGTTATTACATATAATAACTTAGATTTCTATATGTAGAATTTACTTGCTAAATTTCATATACAGATTTAAAACCGTAGAAACAAAGGTTGGATCAGACAAACGAATGGGCTGGAAAATGGATATGAAACAATTTTAAAGGTTCATTGTTTCATTTAGTACGTGACTCGAAAAGAAAATAAATGAGCTTGGAAAATCCCGAATTTGCAACCTTTTCGTAGGCTTCTAAAACCTTGTTTTTCATAATTTAACATATATTTTTGCATATTTTTCAGTATACCTAGCTCTTCTGATACTTGATGTTCTGGAGTGAATTTATGAAATCATTTTGAAAATTTACAATTTTTCTTATCTTTAATAATACAGTTTTGCCTTGCTCACTTTCTATTTTTCCTTGAAGATATGGATGGAAAATATACTCTTGGACATGTAAAAATATATTCTTTAGAAAACTTGATCCTATTGTTTTAACTAATCACTACTTAGTTTTGTTTATAAGACAGTAATATTACTGACATAGACATTTTTGGAAGACAAGGCACACGAAAGCTTTACTTTTTCATTATGATTATATTATATTGAAAGGAGATTAAGGTTCATTTTTATATTTATTATTTCAAGTTTATTTTTCTTTTTAATTTTATTTAATAATGATGGAGAATTGGAATGAATGAATTTGGCCGTAATAAGTATGACATTTAAAAATAATGAAAGGATCCTAAAATTACAAAAAAATATCTTTGGTATTTCTGGCAGTCCTTTCAAATGATACTCCATAATATATATAGAATTAAAAAATAAATTATTTCAATAATTTATTTTCCCCACTTATTTTCCCCCCATATGGCAATTTAGCATATTATGTTTTCGAGTGTTAGCTATCGAGATATGTGCGATTTAATAATGCTTTATTGTCGAGTGATTTCTTAGGAAAAGGGCTGTGACAGACGGACTTGTAAATGGTTTTATAATGATTCCGTAATTGATCGTATGGTTCCAACTGTCCTTATTAGGATTGATTGATCTTTGAATATCTCAAAGGTCAAGAAAAATATTTTTTCTCAAAAAATTCGCTTCCACTGGCTCTGGTTTATCATTAAATTTTTCTGCTGGTTTTCTACTGCAAGCCAATCATCTGTCTTCGGTATGTATTTATTTACATTATAAATTATTACTTTATCTTTTATAAATTACTTCAAAATGAAAATTTTCAAAATAGTGATGGATGTTAATGATGATGATTTTAAAATTAAAATTAATTTTGAATTTAATATAATTAACTTAATATATAAAAAACATTATTATTATTACTATCAATAATAATATTATTGGTAATAATAATAAATTTTTAAATGATAATGATTAAAATTCTAGATAACAAGATCAAATTTTTTACTACACTATATGGAAAAATAATAACGCTGAAGCACTATAATTTGGAAACGGTCTGGTAGATGATTAGCATGAAATGGAAGGCCAGTAGAAAAATAAAATGGTGAACCGCTCATTTGTCACATAAATTTTAAATCTACATTTTTAAAATTTAATTATTTCATTGCATTCAAATTTTACCGTCAATCACCCGTATTTATAATCACGCTCCAATCTTGTTATTATTTTATTTCTATTAATTATTTGGGTGCTAAATAAAGTTATTCTTGTATTATGTCAAAGAAGTATAACTTCTGACGCGCGTACATAAATACAATTTATGAACATGAAATGTTAAAAAATTCAATATATTTTATTCAGATAAGGACAACATATAATGGTTTCAATAACACTTTTAGGGGACTATCGCTGACCATGGACCATTTTTTAGGCTTCCGTATCCGTAGGCTCTCAAAAGGAAAAAAAGGACTCTTATAGGATCACTTCGTTATCCGTCTGTCGGCCTGTCAAAACCCTTTTTTTCAGGAATGCGTGGAGGTATCAAGTTGAAATTTATATCAAATACTTAGGTCTAGGGTTCCTTATAGCTGTAAAATCAAGTGTCTAAGCCAATGCAATCAAGAAGAACCCTAGAAGTACGGTCATTTATGTTGCATAATTTGACACTCGCAAATACATCAATATCTAATAGGGTACTTTCCGTTTACCTGGAATCATGAAATTTGGCAAAAAGCAAGGTAAACAGCACAAGTAAAGGAAATAATTTGTCGTTATATCACATAAAACATAGATTTTTTTATATACCGGATTTAGATACCAGACAAATATTTTTTTTTAAGTATGGGTCTGGGAAAGACATAGTAATATATTTTCATCCTAAAAATTAAAATTGTGTAAATAGTTTAATAGGAATATTTATGTACCATTAATTGCTTATAAATGCCTAATAATGCACGAAACTTTCGTTGTGCAAGTTCTGCTCATGCTAGACAAGTTTTTATAAAACAATATTAGTCTGAAGATAAAATGTTGCTTTTGGTCACGGTTCGGGGGCAAATGTTGGTTTCGGTCACGTGGGGTTATTAACTGAAAGAAGGGACTACTATACTTACTACAGGTTTAATTAAAATTTACTAAAAAAATATGGCGTAATTCTAGACCTCATAGTTTTTGTAAAATTCCTAATATACTTATTTATATCAATGACATCCGTATGGTAATATATTTATGTGTTTAAAAACAGTATTAATATTTCTAAATAGTTTAATAGAAATATTATAATACCCTTAAATTTGTTTATATTTATCCATTTTTTAACTTTATGTGTATTTATTTATCTAAAACTGGACACAATCCTGTTAGTGCGGATACATAGTAAGATAGTCTACATGATAGTCTACTCGTACATAACAAGTTTTTATTTAGATACGAGATTTATTTACGTACGAGCTTTTCATTTAGGTACACATATAGCAAATCTGGCTTATTTGTTTAATAAGACATTTCTTATACGACAAATAACAGACGCTAGTCTAGTGGCACAATGATTTAAACGGCAATCAAAGGTGTCTGTTCTAATTTATGTGTTAAGGTGGGTTGTATTTGAGTGTAGTGTTGAGAAGAAGAAATTTAAATAAACTATAGCAAATATGGCTTATTTGTTTAATAAGACGTTTTTTGTACAATAGCAGGCGCCAACCTAGTGTTATTATGACTTACACTGCAATTCAAAGGGTCGGTTCTAATTTTTTTGTTAAGATGAGGTGTAATTTTAATATAGCATTAAGAAGAGGAATTTTAAATACACATATAGCAAGTCTGGCTTATTTGTTTAATAAGACATTTCTTTTACGACAGATAGCAGGCGCTAGCCTAGCGTTATTATGACTTGAATGACAATCCAAAAAGGGCAGGCACTAGCCTAGTGGCACAATGATTTAAACGGCAATGAAAAGTGTCGGTTCTAATTTTTGTGTTAGGGTGAGTTGTAATTTCAATATAACGTTGAGAAGAGGAATTATAAATATACGTACCGCAAATTTGGTTTATTTCTTTAATGAGACATTTCTTATAACACAAATATCAAGCGCCAGCCTAGTGGCACAATCATTTAAACGGCAATCAAAAGTGTCGGTTCTAATTTTTGTGTTAGGGTGAGTTGTAATTTCAATATAACGTTGAGAAGAGGAATTATAAATATACGTACCGCAAATTTGGTTTATTTCTTTAATGAGACATTTCTTATAACACAAATATCAAGCGCCAGCCTAGTGGCACAATCATTTAAACGGCAATCAAAAGTGTCGGTTCTAATTTTTGTGTTAGGGTGAGTTGTAATTTCAATATAACGTTGAGAAGAGGAATTATAAATATACGTACCGCAAATTTGGTTTATTTCTTTAATGAGACATTTCTTATAACACAAATATCAAGCGCCAGCCTAGTGGCACAATCATTTAAACGGCAATGAAAAGTGTCGGTTCTAATTTTTGTGTTAGGGTGAGTTGTAATTTCAATATAACGCTGAGAAGAGGAATTACAAATATACGTACCGCAAATTTGGTTTATTTCTTTAATGAGACATTTCTTATAACACAAATATCAAGCGCCAGCCTAGTGGCACAATCATTTAAACGGCAATCAAAAGTGTCGGTTCTAATTTTTGTGTTAGGGTGAGTTGTAATTTCAATATAACGTTGAGAAGAGGAATTACAAATATACGTACCGCAAATTTGGTTTATTTCTTTAATGAGACATTTCTTATAACACAAATATCAAGCGCCAGCCTAGTGGCACAATCATTTAAACGGCAATCAAAAGTGTCGGTTCTAATTTTTGTGTTAGGGTGAGTTGTAATTTCAATATAACGTTGAGAAGAGGAATTATAAATATACGTACCGCAAATTTGGTTTATTTCTTTAATGAGACATTTCTTATAACACAAATATCAAGCGCCAGCCTAGTGGCACAATCATTTAAACGGCAATCAAAAGTGTCGGTTCTAATTTTTGTGTTAGGGTGAGTTGTAATTTCAATATAACGTTGAGAAGAGGAATTATAAATATACGTACCGCAAATTTGGTTTATTTCTTTAATGAGACATTTCTTATAACACAAATATCAAGCGCCAGCCTAGTGGCACAATCATTTAAACGGCAATCAAAAGTGTCGGTTCTAATTTTTGTGTTAGGGTGAGTTGTAATTTCAATATAACGTTGAGAAGAGGAATTATAAATATACGTACCGCAAATTTGGTTTATTTCTTTAATGAGACATTTCTTATAACACAAATATCAAGCGCCAGCCTAGTGGCACAATCATTTAAACGGCAATGAAAAGTGCCGGTTCTAATTTTTGTGTTAGGGTGAGTTGTAATTTCAATATAACGTTGAGAAGAGGAATTATAAATATACGTACCGCAAATTTGGTTTATTTCTTTAATGAGACATTTCTTATAACACAAATATCAAGCGCCAGCCTAGTGGCACAATCATTTAAACGGCGATCAAAAGTGTCGGTTCTAATTTTTGTGTTAGGGTGAGATGTAATTTCAATATAACGTTGACAAGAGGAATTATAAACATACGTATTGCAAATTTTGTTTATTTCTTTAATGAGACATTTCTTATAACACAAATATCAGGCGCCAGCCTAGTGGCACAATCATTTAAACGGCAATCAAAAGTGTCGGTTCTAAGTTTTGTGTTAGGGTGAGTTGTAATTTCAATATAACGTTGAGAAGAGGAATTATAAATATACGTATCGCAAATCTGGTTTACTTGTTCAGCAAGACATTTTTATACGACCGATCGCAGGCGCTAGCTTAGTGATAGAATAACTTAGAGGGCAATCAAAAGTGCCGATTCTAATTTGTTTGTTAGGTTGATATTTATTCAATATAGCATTGAGAAGAGGAATTTTAAATATACGTTGCACGAATTTGGCTTATTTCTTTAATGAAACATTTCTCATACCACAAATATCAGACGCTAGCCTAGTCGCACAATCACTTAAACGGCAATTAAAGTGCTGGTTCTCATTTTGGTGTTGAGTGAGTTGTAACTTCAATATAGCGTTGAGAAGATGATTGATTGCCATAAAACTAGAATTCCTAACCCCTTTTCGTAATTAGTTCAGAACTACAGATTAAATAAAACCCATATTTGCAGATTGATATCTGTCTTCGAAGACAGGATTTCTACTTTGTGTCAACTGTGACTGGAAAAATTGTAGTAACTCTAAAAAACTAGAAAAAAATTTAAACAGCGTATATCGCTAATTATTATATATTGTAAGTTATAACTTTCTATAGCAAACCCTGGTCATAGAAGTATTTTGAAGATAAATAAATTGAACCGTTTTATCCACATCAAAATGATGGTTCGTAGATTAATACGCGATAATAAACGACTTAATAATATATAGATACTGGGCATACATTAATTGCTAATTGCTAGAAGCGTTTTAGATTATAAGATTACGTACACTTCGGTGTAAGTAAAGAACATATACCGTTAATAAAATAATTATTATAATAAACAATTATTAACGCATAATTAAGTTATGGTATCTTTGTAGCTTAATTGGGATGGCCAGCTAGTTAGTTATAAGGGAATAAGTAAATCATTAGTCAATCCAGTAGATCGATAAAGGCACAGATCTACTTTGCAGTCGTCAAGAAAACGAATTAATTACAGTTTCGTTAACATTTTTATTAAGAAAGCGGCCGAAAAAGCTTTATTTTACTTAATTAATACGAATATTATTAGATGCAAATAATTTGCGCTTAATTAACGATAGTTTTACACAGGCTGTTAGCGTTTTTCATCGTCATTTTGTATTTGAATGTTTAAAACGATATTTATTTGCACGGGCACTCCTTAAGCTTGCTGCGAACACTATTAACGTTCAAGCGAAAAACATTATGGCAAAGATGAATCGCGGATCTTTACAGCCGCGCTAACGGACGGCACGATCGTTTCTGCAAACTCGCATTTCTTCAAACTTATAAGCTTTATATAATTTTACACCTTTTCGACGTTTTAAAAATCTAAATAGTTACAAAATAACGTCTAAGGTTGTTGGCTCGGAGCGCGAGCCGCCAGAGCCAGACGTGCTCCGTGTAGTGTTTATTATTCCGCCCAAGCCCGCGTAGCCACAGAAAATAAATAAAGTAATTGATTTCATATGATTCTATTTTTGATTTTAATATCGCCGGAGGAGTTTGGAGTTATGTCAGACAAGGTTGCTTACGCATCGAGGCCAATGTTATCCGGACGTGATGCCGATATCGGCCATTATTCATACGGCTTACGGGTCGTAGTTTATCGTCGATGTTGTTAGGATACACGATACTGCTTATATAATAAAAATAAAATGACGTAATCGAATACTTTTGAAAATTCGAATCGAATATTTTCGAATTTCAAATTAATTTTTGATTTTTATTTATTATCTTTATGGCTATTGTTTAATTAATGTCATTAATCTAAATTAGCTGCATACAATACTGTTTACTTCCATCTTCACTCGTTTCTTTTTTCTTACTCATTATGATGTACGCAATCTCTTGATTTTTGTAACTTTTTAAATTATTTTCATTTAAATATTGACCAATGTATTTTTTGACTTCTTTTCCCTTCACTTCCTTAATAAATACTTCTTTTGTCCCTTTTTCAATGTTAATACAATTGATAAATTATCTCAAATTCTTTTCTTATTTTGCATTCTTATCAAATTATTTTTTTGTATTTTCTAACAAAAATACTCTGATAGGTATTTAATTTGATTTCATTTTTTTTATATATGTCATTAGACAATTTTGACATAAATGCATTATTATTGGTTTTGACTTTGTCTCTGTAAGAATTTATTTAGAACCGAAATTAATATTCCGCAGGTGGTATTTTGTACAACAGTGATATACAATGGGGGGTGGAGGGGGGCCTCGAAGCCAGTAAAGAATAACAAATTGCGGACTAATATAATAAATTGATGATTTTGCTTGTTTATACAAAGATTGAAAATATTTTACATATTAATCCGTATTCAGACCCTGCGTAAGTGGTTCAATTGAAAGTTATAGATATAGGAATTCTTAAGGAACCAATCTAAAGGAACCAATCAAAATAGGGTTGTATAAAAATGTCAAGTTTAGAAGTTATTTTTTATAATATCCAGATTGTTCGTACCATTACTGCACATTAATCGATCCAGCGAGATTAAGCAACGAGTAGCCATTAAATTCGATGAAAATATAATTTATCAGCACGGCTATAGAACAAAGTATTGTTTTGTCCAAATTTGAGAATTTTAAAAATAAAAGTGTAGAACAAGTGTAATGAAATGTATAGAACAAGTGTAATGAAGAGGATATGTAGATTATCGTAAAAACTACTATGCTTAATGGTATATAAACTGGGAAAAAGTGAAAAAAAAACACATTTGCATAGGTATATTTTAAAAATTGACATTTCTTTGCAAGATCATCAAAAAATTTTAAAATACTTATGATTATTTTATTTCTCTTTGGCCACTTATGGTACCAGTAAGATAAGAATGTTTGTTTAAGTATTAAAAAAAACTGCCTCATACACTGTTTTTATTTCAACATACAATGATTTGTTTAAATCAAAATTTTAAAAGACGTGATCTCTTTGGAATTGGCTATATATTGAAAATAGTGCCACATGAAAAAAAATGATCGGATTTAAATCCGGGAAGCTCGCTGGCCAACTGATCGTCCTACCGCGACCGCTCCATCGATGTGGAAAAATGTGCTTTAGGTGTTTATCGTACGCTTCGTGCTTAGTGACATGGTACGCTGTCTTACTGGTATCACATGGAGTAAGTTTGTCAATTAGCTTTGCAGAAACTGAAAATATTGTTCTCCATTTAAATTTAAAGACAGCTCGACGGGACCAATTAATTGCATGTTCCAAATTACACTCAGCAAATTCGCTGATGTTTAAAACTGGATTCTCGTTCGTAGGGGGTTTACCATACACATATAATGTCAGTAATGCACGTCAAACTTTTCGAAATGCCTAAATTTTCCTTGACAACTCTGTAGTATATTGCCAAAAAAGTTCTGGTCTTCCGTATCTTCCCTTATCATATCTCGAAAAACTACACAAGTAACCTATTTGTAATTTTGAGTCACAGCAGGTGCAAATAGTGCAAATCGCTTTATAGTAATCCAAAGTCCATTAACAATCCAAGTTGTTTTTCATTACACCAATCCAAATGAGAAGCACAAAACAAGCCTCGAAATTGAAATCTCAATAATATAAAAGAAAATAACTTATAATTGTAAGAGCAAAAGCCAAATAGCTGAAAGGAACAAATGAACCAAAGTAACATTAAAGCAATCATGTCTTTCAACACTTCAAGTAAGTGTTCTCTCGTTAATATAAAGAAGCTAAAACTGTTACTAATACCGCGTTTTTGTTTACTACCATTACTCATTAAATATTATTGTTTTTTTCTTAAATCACCACTTTATTAATTATTGGTTTTTCGTTCACATTCCGAGCACATACGCTGCACATCGAAATAATTTGTTATTACGTGCTGTTATTATAAATATTCCAGAAACAGAAATTGAGCTTTCATGAAAAAACGTGTATATTTTAGGCAGAAAATTATTGCTTTCTCATTACATTTCGCTAATATAAAAGGCATACTGTTTTGTTTCACTGGGACCACCGTTAAGGGCCAAAAAGAAAATGAGGATGTGGCAAATTGTTTCAAGAAAATGTAAATGTTTAAAATGTTCCCATACAGATGTTTTTTTCTTCAAATTTTCTCCGTTTATATACCATTAATTTTTAAATTACTAAGACAATTTGCATATCCTCGTTATTACACTTTTATTACACAGTGGATCTGGGAAAGTGGAACACAATTTTGTAGAATTACGTATTTTATCACAATTGATTAAAATTCCAAAACTTTTTATTAGTTTTCGTTCAAAAGTAAGAGATTATTTTATGGCCACACTTATAAGTTATGTTTCAACAAAAATTTATGGCTCTCCGTTGCATAATATTCATGAAATTGATTATATAAGTATTAACATGAGTCAAGGTATAAACAATTTAGATATTTTGAAAATACTTAACACTTTTGAATAATCCTGTTTTACTTTAGATTGATTGCTTTAGGAGATCCTCCGTCCATAACTTTTTGGGGGCTACTGCCGCAAAGACACCTGTATAAAACGGAACAGTTTGTTTGTTCACGCTAATCTCTGGAATCTCATGTCCAACATAAAAAAACGTATCAGTAATCCCATACTTTGAGAAATGTTATAACATGTATACATCTGATTAATAAAAACAAAGAAGTGATAAAAATGAA
The DNA here is from genome assembly GCA_039881145.1 of Druceiella hillmani. NCBI lineage: Eukaryota > Metazoa > Arthropoda > Insecta > Lepidoptera > Hepialidae > Druceiella > Druceiella hillmani. Next base: position 12,769,741 of record JAYKKI010000061.1, read on the forward strand.
GAGAGATAGAAGATAATTGCTTAAAGGGTGCAAGGCAGAGAGAGATTGGCTTATTTATTACAGATCGTCCGGAGTATTCCCGCCTATACACAACCGAATCCAACGACCAATATAGTTTGGCGAATGGAGGGGATGTATTATGTGACGGCTGAGGGAAAGCTGCATAATCTATATATAATACGTGAAAAGAAAACTTTGTACCCCCTTTTGAAGCATATTGCGAGATTTGGCATAGTTAAAGTTCATGTGGAGAAGGAACGCAGAAAGCTAAAATGTATATATATATATATATATATATATATATATATATATATATATGTGTGTGTCATAAGTTCATTAAATTATATATTACAAATGCATTAAAAGATTCATTGTTTACGTTCATACTGTCAATGTTAAACACAATAGTCTGTGGTCAAACAGTCGAACAGAGTAGAGATTGTCGCCAAAGAATTTTAAAATGTCAAATTGACAGCGAATTTCACGTAAACGAATAACGTTCGAACATAAAAATTTAATGAATTACGGTCGAATTTCGACCACTGGGTGACCACTAGTTCAAATAATCCTACTTTGGTGAAATTACGGGGCACAGCTGGTACTATGGATGATGTGCAAAATTTCAATAAGGATTGTTTTATTTCCTAAAGATCTATAAAGGATTGATTTATTTCTTAAAGAACTATTAAGGATTGATAAATTTCTTAAAGAGCTATTAAGGATTGATAAATTTCTTAAAGAGCTATTAAGTAACAAAGAAACAAAAACATTTTCAATTTTGACGAGTATTTCAAATACTCGTCAAAATTTCCATCTATTAAAGCTTCTATTGTTCTTCCCTTTTCTCATAAAAAACGTTTTTCGTTATATCAGCTACTCATTGTTCTCATCAATTAAGAATTTCTAATTATTTTAAAAAAATATTCACAAACATTAATGGTATTTCTTTAACAAATTAAATATATTGTCTAGCCTATGTTTCAATGGCGTAGTAATATCACGACTATAACAAACACTATGAAATTTAAATTCATCGACATAGATTTCTGATAAACAGTAAGTAAATTTCTAGTCACACTGGTTTTTTATAATTTTAATTTATTATAGCGTTTTCTGGCATGGGGGCATATTTTCTACGGACGTTTTCAATAATGACTCTGAATATTTTCTGTGGACGTTTTTGAAGTTTCTACGACAAATTGTTTCTGCGAAAAATGGCTTCGACAGTGGGACAGACGGACGGACGGGCGAGTGATCTTATAAGGATTCCGTTTTTCTTTTTTCGAGGTACTACACCATACAAATCGGTCAATGGAAGTTTAACTCGCCCGATAACTGTTCCATACTATAATTAAAATTAATCGGTTGTATGTGCTACCAATAACCTTGGTTCAATATAGACCTAAACATATTTTATATACGGAACCTTAAATTTAAATCGATCACTAATTTTCACCAGACTTTTCTGCGTCTGACAATTGTTTTTATAGATTTTTTGTATTTTTTTTTGGTTTTAGACATATTTTAGGTTTTCATACGAATAAAAATTGTTACTATTTCATTTCATTCCATTTTACGACCATTTTTAGTTTTTCCATATGGCGTCAGGCAACTTATTTTAATTTGTAACAAATGGATGAACACGGATAGATGGACACGGATTCATTTCATAAGTGTGACTGTTTTTAATTAGAATAAATTGATAGAAAATCTGTTAAATACGAACATAACTCGCACTATGAGAATACACACACTTAAGCACATGCAAATTTTATACATTTAAGGTTGCATAGTGTGTCTACCAAACTATTTACAAATAGAATCAGGCGTAAATCTATAAAGAATTTTCCCAAAATTACGCCGTCTAGAATCATTATTAAAGTTTTCCCATAAGCTTTAGATAAGCTCCTGAAAATCCTGTTATTTTCATAATTTTTGGTTCAGCAGTTATAGCCAATAGCAAAGGCAGAAAATATAGTTTTCACACATTTTTCATCATACCTCTGGAGATATTCTACTTAATATTATTAAATAAATATGAAATATTAAATTAAATAAATGTTTGAAGGTTTAATTTGCTTTCTAACATTTTCCATATAAATATTTTTGCATTTTAACTATTTATATGCCTTGTGCATTTGAACGTTCGACATCAAATGAATCATCATATAACTACTATCGAGCGATACCCGAATCGCGTGACGTTGCAATTTTTCCATAAATAATCATCATACATTGTGTTTACGTTTTGTTTATGTTAAAATCTTTATTAATATAATATATAAATATTATTTATTTTGTTTGAAATTTCTATTTAATTTGTTTGACTTTTTTTTTTATTCTTGACGTAATTGTTTATATCACTACTTTAAAGTATTTGTGATAACCAATACTAACTAGGTTTTCATTTAATGTCGAACGGTCAAATCCATATTGTATATCCTACGGGATAGTACGCTTTATAGCTGTGCTAAATTTAAAGTTTCTACGTCGAATAGTTTTTGAGAGAAATGGCTGTGATAGGTGGAAAGACAAACAGATACGTCTTTCCATCTGCCACTGCTTTTTTTGTTAGTGACAGTGTCTTTGAGAAATACAAATTTGTAAGTTTGTATTTCTTAAAGACACTGTAATAAATCAAGTTATTGCTATCGTCGGTACCGAAATATTCCATTTCTCCAAAACTACACAACATATCTTATTCAAAATTTCTTCATTAAAAGTTTATTTTAAGTTTTATTTCCTTAATTTTTTTCAGTATTTTACACACTTTGGTTAAAAAGTTAGAGGTGGAGGGGTACACATACACTTTTTAACCGACTTCAAAAAAAGGAGGTGGTTCCCATTTCGTCGGAATTTTTTTTATGTATGTTCAGCCATAATTCTTTACCGAGTGGACCGATTTCGACTATTCTTTTTTTTATTTTAAAGGAAAACCTTAGGGGTAGTCCCATATATGATGATGAGCTGATTATGAGATCCGGAATGGCAGTAAATCAAGTATGATTTAAGAAATTTGCCATGAGTAGTTGTTACTTTGCAAAATAGCTACACCGCTTACCGGATCAGGGCCGGAGATAAACCATGGAACTCCTTAACTGATACTAGTAAATCAACCGAGATTAAAGATATTTGCTATTAACAGTTGTTACTTTGTAAAAAAAACTACACCGTCGACCAGGTCAAGGTTTGATGATGAATTCTGGAGATGAACAATGGAACTCCGTAATGGGTGGTAGTAAATCAAACGTTATTCAAGATCTTTGTTACTGGTATTTGTTACTTTACAAAATAACTACATCATCAACTATATCAGAGTCTGATGATGCATTCTGGAGATGAAAAATGGAATTCTTTATTGGATGGTAGTAAATCAACCGTAATTCAAGATATTTCCTACTGGTAATCTTTATTTTGCAAAACAGCTGCATCATCGACCAGGTCAGGGTCTAGTGATGAGTTTTGAAGATGAATAATGTAACTCTTTAACGGAAGGTAGTAAATCAACCGTCATTCAATATATTTCCTATTGGTTAGTTGTTACTTTAATTATTACTTTGCAAAACTTGGTATTAGACTTTGGATATGGAGAACGAAACTCCTCAATGGCTAACAGTTAACCACTGGCGGTTACTACAATCGCTTTCTATTTGTTGTTGATTACCAATTTTAGACAAAGAGGAAATTATCTATATGCGAGCTTCAGACCGTGACTTTTAATAATTAAACAATATTTTAAGAAAGAAAGTAACTGAATGTTAGTTATAGTGTGATAACTAATATTATTAATCACTTTAAATTATAAAATAAAATATCTTTTAAAAAACCGACTTCAAAAAAAACTAGGTACAAAAAAGTAAAAAATAATTAACTCAAAATAGGTACCTACTTATTCGCAGTACCTACTTATACTAAGTTACTTATATTTGAAGTCGGTGCCAGCACTGTCAATCCATTTAAACAAATTTATGATTTCATTTACAATGCAAATTTGAAACCTTAACTTTTAATGTACTCACAATACGAAATAGATTCATAAAGAGCGTATTTGAAATATGAAATTTTATATTTGTTTAAGTTCATCGGCGGTGCTGGCACCGACTTCAAAAATAAGTAACTCATTTATTGCAAATAAGTACAAATTTTGTGTTAATTATTTTTTATTTTTTCAGTCCCTAGTTTTTTTGAAGTTGTCTTTTTAAAAGATGTTTTATTTTGTAATTTTAAGGCCTTAGATGCCCATATCTCGCCAACTATTGACTTAAAAAATTATTTTGGAATCTCTATATCATTCTGTATTGAATTTTTTTTTTCATTTCTCCTTTCCGTGTGGAGTGCCACTTCTAATATTTTTTCGTAATTCCATTATTCTATTGTATAACGGTTCATAGAACCTACCATCCAAATTTCATCTATATAGTGCCAATAGTTACCGACTAAAATGGCTGCCACAGAAGAACAGACAGACAGATGGACAAGTTGAAATCCAAGCAGTAAAAGCAACAGTGATATATCCGAGGAATAATTTGGTAAGTGTAACCTAACAAGCATTTTAACTTGACAGTGGCAAACGTTCTCCCGATAGAGGGGAACAAGCGCCACTTCGAAGATGAAAAATATTACTTTACAAATGTTTTTCCTAAAAGAAAAAAATCATGTTAGGATTTATATACAATTATTATATGCCAATAAACAAAAAATTTGTGAAAGACTTTAAATAACTTGTTTTCATATCGCATTGCTAATAAATGTGTATCATTATTTACGAGAGCACAGAATCTCAACATATTAATATCGCACGTGCTTTTTATCAAGACGCGGCTCGCTTCTCGCCGAGATCAATTTCGCGTTCTTCCTGCATTCTCGTGTCTGGTTTGTATAGCACAGTATTTTATTGCTAGCTTTTTGTTCGTGTGGAATCCAAGAGTAAGCTGAATTGTTTTTTAAAAACAATGAGTGTACCTATTGTAAACACCATGTGGCGCGATTACAACTCTCACGCATTTTGTTTGTGATTTTTAAAGGATATGTTTGGGCGCCAGCAGAAGGCAAAATACAAATTTTTATAGAAAGTCGTTGCGTAAATGAACAAGGAAATATAGTTGCATGTCCAGATTTTGCTCAGAAAAAAGGGACCATTATTGCGTTTTGTTTTATATGTTTTTGAAGTTATACTTCTTTACGCACATCGAAAATCGACAGGATGAAGTTGGTCACGATACTCGCACACGATGCAATAAAAATCGACAGTATGAAGTTGCTCACGATGCGCGCGTACTATGCAACAAAAATCGGCAGGATGAAATTGCTCACTAAACATATATTTATGGTATATGCGTGTAATGACTGATACTAAGTTTCGGTATGTATTTATTTGCGTTATAAATTGCAAATTATTATTTTACCATTCATTGAATAATTAAAATTAATAAATTACAATAAATTTTCAGCATATTGATTTGTTGACATTTTTAATTAAATTTTATTTAGATTGTTTTAGCAAATTTAATAATTAATTATTTATACGTATTTTTATTAAATTTAATGCTGAGTATTTATTTAAATTTTAAAAATAATTAGATTTAATCTTAAAATTAATTTTAAATGTAATTTAATAAAAAAATAAATAATAATAAGGGTAATAATAATAAGATAATAATAACAATTTCATTAATATTATCAAAAATTATTATCGTTTTGTTATTTAATTATTAAACGATGTTGTAATTCTAGACAGAAAATTCAAATCTTTTCCTTTTTTAAATGAGAAAATAAATTTTAAATTTTTAAAGTTCAATTAATTTACATTGTACTGACCGTACTTATAATCACACTCCCGTTCTTTTATTATTTTATTTCCATTAATTATTTGCGTATTAAATAAATTTATTCTTGTGTTATGTCAAAGAAGTATAGCTTCTAACGCGCGTATACAATTACACGCTTAATTTTTTTAATTATAATAATCTATCTGAAAGTCATTATTACAATTATAATAATCTATCTGAAAGTCATTTTATTTTCATGCCATTGACGTTATTTTTTTCCAAATTTCCAATTTTATGGAAATTTTCCATTTCATGAAAATTTTCCACACTGAGTTTTAGAAAATCTTTCTCGTAACTAAATGAAACGTACGCGCCAAATTTTTAGCTATAAGTTTCATAGTTTTGGAGATTTTGTAATAAGTCAGTCAGTGACTGAGTGGCAATTGACTTTTACAAGATTTCATTCTTCAGAAATTACATTACTCATAAACATGAAAGTAGCTGTGTGTTAATCGTAATCGTAAATTACTGTAGAAATTTATGAAGTCTATTATACAACTGAGACGTGATTCACTAATACAACAAACGATTGCATTTGTAACATAAGTGGGGTCAAGAGACAACTCGTATTTCTCGAAGTTTGAGAAATAACGGATATTTGCGTACATATCTAACACCACGCAATCTCCCTTATATTAACAAATTCTCTTAGTATAGACCTCATGTAACCTCCGACATTACGGGTCGCATGATCTGAATTATCGCTCACAGTCGTAAACGTAGCCACCTGTAGCGAATCAACATTTTTTGAGTAAAAGATGCCAGTAGAATAGTCAGTTGCCCTTTAGATGCGCCAAAATGTGCAGATTGGATTTCTTTCCAATGTCAAAAAATAAACCAAGTGTCAAAAAATAAAAAAATATTTATTTCAAACATTTTTATGTATTTTTTCACATCGTATTTTACATAAATGTTATACATTTTTTTTATAAAAATACTTTGTTTTAATTTATGCTCACGTTTTTCAATAATAAATTTACAGTATAACCAATAAAGAACACCAATACTGTAACAACATTTAAGAATAGAGACAAGGAGGAGGGTTTAACTACAAATGTCTGTTGACATGTTCATAACATCATCCATTTCTACAATGTTAAACTTTTACAAATAATTAAAAGCAAATACTTGAATTTATGACTGATCGAAGATAACAGCATGTTTTTCATGTCAGCTAATTCTGCATTTGTTAAGACGGTTGGTATAACTATATTGTCACATTTTTCTCAGTTTTTGTCTCAAAATCATTTTATTTAGGCTTATAAGCAACTTTTTGATGTTTTTTTTATTCAACGGTGCGGGAATTGTAAACTGAGGTGACATCTATCTCTTTTCATATTATTAAATGTAATCTATATCTTTTTATATTATTAAATGTAGGAAATCGTCCTGATTTGGAAACATAACATGGTCAGATCTATTTTCACACTCATTTCCTATTTACCAGAAATAATTAATTAAGCTCCTTCATTTAAGCTATTTGCTCCTTCAGTTGATACCCATATGATACATTAAATAAAAAAAAATCGGTAAATAACTAATTTGTTTACTCTACATTATTATATCAAGACTTTTGAGTTCTTACGACTGTTAACATATTTTTTGACTACGCCAAATTTCAAGTCTCAATATTAGGGTTCCTAAAAAAAATTTCAAGATCGTTCAAAAAAAAAATATCTTTTATAACATTCAAAAATATCTAATATAAAATTCGAAAATAAATATTTTTAGAATTGTTATACATTTCTCTTGCAATTGATATGCCACACGATTACGAAATTGAAAAAAATTGTTTAATGTATTTGTTTTCTAAAATGTTCATTTTATGTAATTGATTTCTTTTTTCATTTTATATATTAGATTAATGTATTTGATTTCTTAAAGACCATTTAGAACTTGTGCACTTACTCGCTCATTGATAGATTACAAATATTACATTATTTTCAAAATGTCTAGAGAAATTCGGCAACTGAATGTAAGTGGTTTTGGATACCAATAAACGAATAACTCGGATATATTAAAATTGTTTTCTAGAAACAATGATAAAGTGTACTTCAGTATACCTACATATTTCGTTATGGTGCAAGAACATCTGCATTTCTATGAAATGTTAAATAAATAAATAAACCATATATCTGTTTGTTTACATCATGGCTCTTTAAACTCGCTATGGTTTTTAGAGTTCCTTTGTCAAACTAGGAAATCGTATAGTTTCGCCATGCCCATCTGTCTGTCTATCCATTTGTTTATCATAACTGTTTTTCTCGCAAATTATTACGGCTATTAGGCTAAAACGTGGCATGGTTGTCCTTTTTTGTAACGTTTAGATCATTGCAATAAATCACCATTATATTCGTTTTTATTTTATTTCACAAAGCTTTTTATACCCATGTGGTGGCATCCATATCTCTCACAATAAATCGTCACTTTATTAAAATTCAAGTAACTTTAGGGTTAAACAATGGACAAAAACACCTAACGTTTTCACATCGGGGACCCATGGGCAACTGAAAAACAAATGAATCCCCAAAGCATTTTTACTATAAGAAAAACGCGAGTCGCGAAGCCACCCAATCTTAATATTGTTATATAACAAATATTGTTATATAGAAATTTTGCACGGCAAATAAATAAGATTTTTCAGAAAGTTTACGTGGTGAATAGTGAAAAAATCAACGTAATTAATAAGGTTTTCGTGTTCTATATAATATTTATTACCTTAAAGAATGTCTTGGAATAGACGTGCTTCGGTTAACGCCTTTTTGAGTAAATTCAATATTACAATTTCAATGGAATTAATGTCCCAAAGACATAAATATTACTCTAAATTGTTTCAGAATATTTTGAGCAAAGTGTATAATTACATCACGCTATAAAATGTATCTAACTCGATGTGAAACATCTAATGGCGCTTTTCTAATATTGAATATATTGATGATGCCAGTAGAATGTATCCTGGAAAAGAAACTGTCTCGAAGGACGAAAACGTAAGTGCTAATTTTTAGACAATAAAGACTTTACATCCTAATTTTATTGCTGAACGAAAACTTCAAGGCAATAAGTTTTAATGAAGTTACTGATTTATATAAAAAAAATTACATTCATTGTCACGGTGTTAAGCCCGTCTGAAAAGGAAAAATTCAATCTTATTACATAAAGTACACTTATTTTAGAAAGTCAAAATAGGGAATTCTATTATTATATTGAAGTTTGCTTAAAATAAACATCTTTTTATAACGCATTATAAATAATAATTAAAAATGAAAATAAAAAGTTGGCGATAATTTGGACGAGACACAAATTATTGCAGAAATCAATTTTGCCGGAAATTATAAAACTAAATATGTGAAAGAAATCCAATCTGCACATTTTGGGACATTGTCAAAATGTGCCAAAATGTGCAGATTGGAAGATATCAGCACAATAGTCAAATGCCCTTTAGATGGCTAAAGGGCAACTGACTATTGTACTGGCATCTTTTACTCGAAAATGTTGATTCGGTACAGGTTACGTTTACAACTGGGAGCGATAATTCAGATCAGATTTAATTTTGATGCGATTTATTTTATTTTTGTTCATTTTTTAACAAAATTCAGGAAACACGGACGTAATTCAAATAACATCACTGTCATTTCTGACAACTTTGGAAGAAGACAAATTATTTAATATTGGTTTATGTATATATATATATATATATATATATATACATATATATACATATATATATATATATATATATATATATATATATACATATATATATATATATATATATATATATATACATATAAATATATATATATATATATATATAATCAAAGTTTCTTTAGTGATATTATACTTAATGCAATGTTAGGATGAATACTGCAAAACTTAATAAATATATTTGATCTAAGTTTTTCTAAACAAGAATTGTGTGTCTCTGCAACGTACCATATAAATTTATAAGGACCGTTCCCGAAATGACTAACATATTCCATATTTTTGCAAGTTTATCCCATAACCATGAAATACATCATTTCTATATATGTCAATTTTCAATATTACATTAAGACATCTGATGCTGTAATTAAAAACTCAGTTTAAAATTCTAACGCAATTTTTGTTTTTTTTTTTGTAATTTGGAATCTGAAATGTCTCTCCTATTTAATTATTTTAGGTATTATTAAATATTTATTGCACTAAAAGGTACATATTAGTGATTATTTATGATAAATAAAGTAATTTCACTTCAAACGAGGTACGAAACCCTCGATGCGCGAGCCAAATTTTGTACTTGACCCTTTTATTTTTCTTACCCATGGGACAAATCAACAATACAATACAACAAAGCTTACCTACGTCGACCTGTTGTCACATAGGCCTGCTTTTCGATTATTTACGTCCTGAAATACTGTTTAGGTTATGGAGAATTTATTTGAAGTACTGTCTATACTTCAATGTTATCTTTTCAGAACATATAAATAGTGTAACACTTGAGAAATGGCTAGCTGCAGCGGCAATTGAAGTAGCGTTCAATGTATAACCTTGTTGCGTACTTGTTAGTATATCAGGGTACAATGACTGCATTTCGTACAGTCCAAATATCGTTAAACGTCAATTGAAAATTTTAGGTTGCGGGTAACAAGAAGTATTGATATATTTTAAGCAAAAAATCAAATTAATGATTTATAGCGTTCAATGTATAACTTTGTTGCGTATTTGTGAGTATATTAGGATACAATAACTGCATTTCGTACAGTCCAAATATCGTTAAACGTCAATTGAAAGTTTTAGGTTGCGGGTAAGAAGTATTGATATATTTTAAGCGTTCACTATATAATTTTGTTGCATATTTGTGAGTATATCTGGGTACAATGACTGCATTTCGTACAGTCCAAATATCGTTAAACGTCAATTTAAACAAAGTTTTAGGTTGCGGGTAAAGAAAAGTATTGATATACTGTAAGCAAAAAATGAAATTAATGACGTAAACCATTATTTCTAATAGAAAAGTCTAGATCGTAGACCAAAGCTGTTATTATCTACGGCGTAGTACAAAGCGATTATTTGTTCATGTTAAATTTAAGATAAAAAGTATTAATCCTAAATGTAATATTAGCATTTACCCTAAATGTAATATTAACCAATGAATTTATGTCAAATTTTACATTATCAGCAATATTGCACGATACATAGATTTTATTTATATTATTGTTTCGTCAGTTGAGCTCTTGATTTGTTGTATTGCACTCCCGCAGCCGCGCGGTGTAGGTACGCTTTATTATCGACTAGCGCGCCAGTCGCGAGATTTGACGCTAGAAGTAATAATAACTCGATTAATTTTATTCAACTTTTCATTTCGCTTTTTGGAAATACGAGATCTATCATCATTTTATATTCATCTAAAAAATGCTACTTTAGGTACCTGTCTACTAAAAAGTGTAATAGTTTATTAGATCGTAAGTTTAAATTTTGAGATTATATTTTTATAAGGTCTATCAGTTCTTGAAGTCTTTTACCTGGTTGAGGTCCGGTACAATTACTCAAAGTTTCCATTGTATTTCAGTAACATTTTTCATTCAGTATTTGTATTTAAAAAAAATTGGGAATATTTATTATAATCTAAATTTGTCTTTGAAAAATGGCGTGTGCTATGTCTGTGGTATGTGCGTATGTGTGTTTGTATGTATGTATGCATATATTAATGTGTGTGTGTATGTATGTACGTATGTATGTATGCATGTGTGAATGTGTGTGTGTGTGTATGTATGTAGATATGTACGCATAAGGACGCGTTATATAGGAATAAATGTTGGTCAGTAACCGAATTTTAAGTAGCCATTAAGTATCGGCAACTAAATCATAAAATGAAAAAAAGAAAAAACGTAAATTCTTTAACGTTTCCAGACAGCCTCACTTTAATAAAATGCAGGATTTTATGGAAAATTTAAAAAAAGATTACGTTTTTTTTCTTTTTTTCATTTTATTATTTAGTTGCCGATTCTCAGTCGCTACTTAAAATTTGGTTACTGATTAAAATTGTTTTTTTGTATAAGTCGTACTTCTTCATCAACTTTTGAGATTCTTTTTTCTACCAATGTGCTAGCCATAAGAATAAAAAAGTCTCAATAAAGATTTTGTAATTAATTTTTTATTCAATATTTCCTACACAACTCCTTTTTTTTGTGCTGGGCGAATCTGTTTCGTACATTTTTTTGGCGAATTTGTTTCCTACTTTTTTTCTAAAATTGTTTATTTATTAAACAATAAAAAACGTAATGTGTTCACTTTTGACTTCACTAAAGATTTTAAATTTTCCTATACAATTTATAATTTAATAAAATTCACACTTAAAATGTCGTTGCGTGAATTCTGTGTCAAGAATATTTATTATATTTTATATGCACCACTAAGGTATTCCTCACTAAAATATTCTAGTAGTAAAATTCAGTTAATATATATAACAGCTTTATAAACTTACGTTGTGACCAGTATCTTATTTATAGCAATTTTGGGTTTTGCTATTCGTTATTTGTTATTAAGATATTGCGCAAAGGGCAGCCTTTGAAGGAATTACAAATACAAGCAAACAAGCATTGAACCTTTTTTATGTTCGTTGATTATCATTTGGTATGAACTATTATAGATAGAACTGAAATACCATATCTAAGATTGAATCGTTTTTATTACTAGATTTAGTATAAATTACATTTTTAATAAGTATATGCGACAGTAGAAAGTATGACTGAGAGGTACATAATAAACTTTTTACATTACTCCATATTTTACATAGCTTCCTCTTAAAATATAAGAAACAGAAGTAGCTTAATTAAGGCTTGACGTATTCAGCGTTACAGCTGACAATAGCCTCCTCTTATTTTGTAAGTTTGCGTTAGGAACTTCCAATTTGGCTATTAAATTACTCCAAAAGTTAAACTATGATACTAGAACCACCCTAATGTTAGTTAACCGCCCGCTCAGGGATAGGGCTAACCCACAAAGGACGCTTAGTCCACAAAACTAGTGTCTACAATGCTGCGCTACAACGATAAGAAGTTATTTGTCTACTATATTTAAGTTTTATTCGAGGTCTCAAATATTTCGTTCGTAGAAGACAAAGTGACCAAATAGTTCGTAGACTGTTCAAAATTCACAGCACGAAAGAACGAAAAGCAGGCAGCGACACGAGAGCAACACAGCAACGGCGTCTGGGGCGATATCTAATTATATAAAACATGGCAGCTTGTCTCGGAAATTCTAAACAGAAGTTGCGGTTTAATAACTCGTCACGGGGATGAACGTATTCCCGTTGCGCATAACTTAAAAGGCGAAGCTGAAGTTGATTAGATACGTGCGCTGGCTACGAGCGGGGGGGTGACTATGTAATGTGGCGTAGCTCGACTTGATCATCGCTCAAAAAGATTCACAGATTCTGTGTCCATTATACGATTGCAACACTAATTATATCGATACACATAATAAAACATTGAAATAGTAAAGACAAAAGTGTCCGCTCCAATTTGCTATTATTATTGTTTCAAGATTAAACATTTTTTTCTTATGTTTATATATCAAAATAATGTAATATGTTTGAAAACCAATGAAAGATTTAGTCATTAGCCACACCTTTGGTCATTTATTTAATAAAAAGAGGTTCAAAAGATTAGAAATTAATAAATAATATAAGGGAGCAGAGAGAGAAAATATCAGGATAAAAATATCAGATAAAAAATATAAGGATTGAAAAATTCCTGCACAGTTTTTATAAACAATTTAAACGTTTATTTCATTATAACTACTGAACAATTGGTTTTCCAAAAAAAGTTTTCCAATAAAATTTTCTTCTTACAATGTATGGAACAACATTTGTCTCGTACGTTTTTAAACATTTTTAATTTGTCTCAGTCCAAAGGTATATGTGATGTGACACGGCACTGGTGCGGTCGCCGGCGTGTATCTCGGCGGATGGGCCCCTTCTAAACACAACATAATTATACAAATACAGGTAGTACTTGACCGAATTTTTATTCTTACTGTTTGCCACGGATCTGTTGCAACTTGCCCCAACAAATCGTGAAAGCAGACTTGTGTTTGAAAAATGTTTCTGGTGTTCAAATTAAAAAAACATTAGATGTTTTTTTGTATATAATGAATGAAGCATTACTAATGTTACAAAAAAAATAGTTCAAAAACTTTTAAAACTAACCGCTAGCCCCCTGTATATATGAATGCACGTAAAGTTCCTCGTTATAACTGCATACCTATTTTATCTTGAAAGGGATCACATGTTATGTAATACAGATGAAAGTTTAGCTGAATCGATCTCGCGCTGAACAGAGATAACTGTTGATCGAAAAGCATAGGGCAGAAAATAAAACGACCATCCGAACTGAAATTGGTGTCGAACTACATATTACGCGGCTAAATGTAAACCTGCTGTCAGATCGGAGACTGTCTTCATGTTACCGTGTAAGATAAATCGAATCAAACCGATAAATAATATTTCAGCTTCTATCCTCCACATTTTACACCCAATTTCCATTCAATCTGAAATATTGTCAAAGTCTTGTCCCAATTCCTGTTTTATGACTTCTTCATCATCAAAATCTAAAATTGCTTGTCATGCAAAGTATTTCTGTAGGCATTTCTACAATAGCCATTCAATTTAGATTATTTCCACCTACTTAAAAAAACTAAAATATTTAAGAATGTGAAAAACTTAAAGGTTCTTTTCCCGACGAAGCTGAATATTGGTTATCAAACAATTATAAAATTTAGCTTAAAATCCGTGATACAATCTGTTGTTTTATATTTATTTATTCAAGTAAAATGTTTTTGCATTGATATATGAAACGTTAAGAAATAATTATATAGCAGTTTATCGACATGGTACACAACCCTAACGTTACCTATCGATAAATTATCCATAACAATATTTAAAAAATAACTTTCCGTAATCAATTAAATTAATATATTATGTATTGTTATCATAATGTAATTATTTAAGTCTTGTTTATTATTCGGCAGTACATTTATCGAGATAATTTACTGCAATATTGGTTGAATTAAAACATGACCATTGTGACTGTCTGATATATGTTCGTGTTAATTATGTTGAATGAATTTAAAAAAAACCTTTCATCGCATGGTCGACGATTTACAGGCTGTAAATTGTTATGTACTGAACAAAAGACGATTCCAGTCTCTGCCCCACTACTTACTGTAACGTACAGAAAACATAAATATTGGAGAATTAATTTCAAAAACTTAATTTGTTTTTAAAAATAATTTCAATTTATAGAACTTATGGTTTATATAAACTAAAAGTATTTGTTTCATTTACCGCCGAATTTTAAACGTCAATGCTAAGTCACGGAAACGAGCATGTTCATTTTGTAAAGGTTCTTGGCCCCGGGAAAAAAAATTAATCGTACGCTAATGAACCTTATGTCACTTTAAAGCTTAAAATTATTAATAAAAATGTCGTTTTTTAATAAGTTGCGTGTTTTAAATATTTAGAAAATTATATCATGGTTACTGGCAAATGTTCGCTATTAGAGAATGAACGCCATAAAATAAAACAAAATAAGTATACGATCACGGTTATGAAAATTTAGCGCCACCTAGCGCAATGTTTCATGTTTCAAGTGTTCTACTTTATCTTTGTATTTGTTAGTTTTACGATGTCTGAGATTACTTAACAACATTTTCTATGATTCAAAACATACGTTATTTGAAAGATTAAAATTAGCGTAATCATATAAAATAAACAGTTCGTTAACAATTTGCAGAATTTTATAAAAATTTGCAAAAGTAGACTATGGTTGTATAGATTTAGTGTCACCTATATCATTTAGCGCAATGCCACAGTGATCTATTTTACTATTATGTATTTTTTTCACTCTGTCAGACATCATTGTGCACTATTTTCAATAACTCATGTACATATATTTCGTCTGATTCAGTCATTGTTAATTAGACGGATTAAATTACCTATCATTTCATTCTTCACATCCATGTACGCATAAATGTGACTTATCAAGAGACGACACTTACAATAAAGAGTACTTCAGAAGGAGAAAACACGCGCGATAGTGTGTCCAAAAAAAACTACGCATAAAATGCGTAGTATCAAAACACGGCTGTCGATACAATTTAAGACACAGCTCTGAAAGGTCACGTAACATATAGCTTGAAATGCCGGCTTGTGCTATTCCCACCTGCAAAAATATCACTGGATTGCAAAAGAAACAAATGGGGATTACTTTTCATACGTAAAAACTATTACTTAATTTCATTTTTAATTAACTATGCAATTTTAAAATATCGAAGTAGATTATTATTAACAGAAGCGCGCCATTTTTATTGGTGTTGTCACCTCTTAAAAAATTGTTTACCCAAATTAAAATATCTTAATTGCTCGATACTGAAAAATATAAAATTTTATTTGTAATAAAATCGGGATTTGGAAAATGTCGTTGGAGAATTTGGCGCAATGTTTGAATTTCCGTTATCATATTCAATTTTAGAATATTTTACGTATTGCGTATACAATCACTATATGTAGGATTACGGCAAGAAACACATGTTACATTCATTCATTTCCGCCGTCTTCTTTAATTTCTTGAAAAATGCGAACCGATATTGTTTAAAATATGAAGAAATTTTATCACGACATTGAATGCTAATTAGTAAATAATTGTTTCGTCCTGTTTCGAATTTCTTTAGTATGAGATCGAATATTTTCAAACTTTTATTATGGGCTTTTTCACATCTCTTTTTATTTTAAGACACTAAGATAATTGTTTTCTTTTTTGTATTAAAACTGTTAAGTGATGAATAAAATGGCAAAATGTTGCAAAATTTTTAAATAATTTTAATCTAAATACTTAGGCCATTGGTTGCGGTCAGAATAAACATTTTAGAAATTTAACATGGCAGCTTTAATAATACTTCATATAAGCCAAGCCATGACCATATGAATTGCCGCAAGCAAATATGCGTCGATTTCGTGAAGTTGGTGGGTAAATTTATTCTGCTGGTAACACCGTGCGCTTGGGGTGGGGGGGGGGGGGGTTGAGGGGGCGCTAGTTGGCGGAGTGCCGTGCGCCCCACACTTTTATATCCAAATATTATACTCAACAACAAGCGTGGCTTACACTAAAGTCCTTACAGAGTAGACAGAGGAAACCGGTTCGATAATTATTTTTTTGCTTTTACGATATTTATAAAAGCGTACTCTTTTTACTTTTTTAAACTATTAATTTGTTTTTACTTCCTTTAGTCTTGTATTAAAGGAGAGAATATTTTTTTAAAATTGCTTTATAGTATTTTTAGAACTACTTTTACCAATATTAACACTTTATTAAAAAACTTCCACAGAATTTAAATTAATTCTATCTGTGGGCGACTAAGCGTGCACTCTCTCCATCTCTGCCAATGTATCAGTACTGTAAGGCGTCTTTCCCGTAAGCTTGGAACAAATGATCTAAAATCCGCAAAGTGATTTTACTCTTCTTAGAACTATGAATGCCCGCCCAGACGTCAAGGTTCAAATCCACTGCGTATACAACTATTAGAAGCTCAAAAACGGTTGGTATATGTTGTTCCATTATCGAATTCAGAGTCTAACTTATGGCTCTCTTTCATTAAATCAGGCCGATGGTATCATTATATTGTATTATCATAAAAACTCTACACGACTGCCAAGTTTCATGATGATACAATAATTAAAAATCCTAAAACGGTTAGGATACATTGTTATTTTATCGATTTCAGTGTCTCATTTTCTATTCTGTTTCATTGAATCAGTCCGATGGTACCATTTTATTGTGTCGTTTTCAGAACTACACACAATTCAACAATTAGAAGTCCAAAACTGTTAGGATACGTTGTTCCATTATTGAGTTCAGTGTCTAACTTCCGGTTCTATTCCATTGAATCAGTCTGATTGTAACATTTTATTATATTGTCATCAGAACTACATACAACTGCCACGTTTCACGATGATACGATAACAAGAACTGCATGAAATTTAGTTTGATAGATTCCATTACATTAGTTAATTAGATATAGTTTTATATATAATTAGATTAGCTTAACCTAATAATAATATAAAATAATTGAGGACCGTCACCTGATTTGAAGTCGGATAATAATACTAATAAAAGAAAAAAGCGAAGGGTGCACTTTTGGTTTTAACAACTATTTAAATATTACCATTTATATATTTTATTTCTGCAAATAAAATTCATTATAGCGTTCGTTCTTTGAAAATATTTATGTAAATCGGCCAACAGATGGCGCTATGATAGCGTTATACGTAATTGAATTCTGGCGGAATTATTCTTAAACATTTCATTTATCAACACAAAAGAAGTTACATTTCTAAAGAGAGTCTCGTATAAATTCATCGTCACATGAAACTATACAAATTTGGAGATTCTTATAAAATTTGCAACATATTTTTGTATATAGGTTTACACATGTAATTTCCAGTATGTAACAAATGCGTCTTTTATCGTGTCTTTTATTCGTAAAGGTGATTTGCGCGTCAAACTGAATGTATTTCAATGGTGTTTCTTTAAAAAATTTATTTTTTTCAGATACGGGTGAGAATTGTTCTACGTTTACTTAACATTTTCAGTTTAATGCACAGTATCACCTACATGAATAATAGACACGGTTTTTTTCACATTCTGTATAATCAATATTTTATCCTAAAACGCTTTGCGACCGATTGGAATGATTCAAGCTCAGCTGGAGTTAAATGTACTAATTAAAACAAACATTACTGACCGGATCCTTTTGTTACATAAATTTATCATGGTGTGTAAATATATAGGTTCTAATCGTAGTAACGACCCCTTTCGTTTAATTTATTTGGTCAAGTTGTAATTCCTAGTATCTTCCCCAAGGCTTAAACACACTTTGTTTTTATATAGATACTCACACTAATATATAAGCGGAAAAGTTCGTACGTGTATTTGGTTTTTTCCCGCTTGACTTTGGAATCACACGTTCTATTTCAAAAAATTGTATATTGTTAGAAAACCTATACTTTGATGGTACTTATATCATAATGCCTTGATTTATAGGCGGCCGAGAAGTGATAAAATATGAAAATAGAGCTTAAAAAACTAAACAAATACGTTTTTGTAGCAATATGAACTAAAAAATAAAAAATAATCTTTAAATATTAAGATTTTGGTCAGAAGCGAAAGTATTTCTCTGATAACAAAAAAAAACAAACTTTCATGTAAAAAAGGGTGGAGTGCTCTCGACTTATTTTCGTTATGGCTCTACCTTTAATAGCAAGCGGTAAAAAATTACGACAACTGACATCCCCACGCTTTTTTTATATTACAATTATTTTTTTTGTCATTAGAGACATCTCTTAGTCATGATCATCTCTCGATCTGAACAAAGTCTTCATACACAAAGATTATTTTTTATTTTTTAGTTCATATTGCTACAAAATCGTGTTTTTTTAGTGTTTTTAAACTCTAATTTTGTTTTTTGAATCTTTTTTGTATTAAGACTAAAGATTTTTTTTTAATTTATGAAATTATTGTATTGTCATCGATTCTTGATACGTGTGCAAAATTTTAAATAATTCGGATCATGAAAATTTAATTGGGTAATTCCGCTACATTTATTATTTATTTACCTAATTGATACATGTGACGGACTTATTGCTACGAGAGCAATCTCTTATAGTCTACCAGAACACCAGTCCAGCCCCCCTCGACGACCGGCCGGGAATCGAACCCGGGTCCCCGCGGCGCGCCTCGCAGTCAAAGGCCGTATGCCTTGTGATCAACCCAATATACCACGTTGACGACATACATACATATATATGTGCATATATACAAGTGATGTCAACAAAAGTGTGTTAATATAAGTCGGGAACACTGCCTAGAAGGTAGAATGTAAAGAGACCGTTTTATGTATTGAATGATCACCCCGAGCATTCTCGTCAATATAACCATGATGTGACCTCTCATGAGCATTAGCTAATACTGATACCATCTTTTACTCATTTTTCTATATCTACAAAGTTTAAAATTGGACGTATCTTATTTTAATTTAATTTACATAATAATCACGGTTAGTTTGTTAACAGTACGCTTAATAGTTTAAGCACTTATTGTGTTTTAGTCGTATGCAGTTATTGTTGTTGTCCGTTGTTAGTAATGTTGTTGAGTTGTCCAAGACTGTAAGAGCAAATTTTAGGATACAAACATATGTTTGTAGTTTCATCAAAATTATGAAAATATTGCTTTGGATTCCTGGAGAGGGCCAATGAAAGTAAGGGAAGAGGGGTGTTTTCAAAGGAAATTTTAGTGGATAAGCACACCTAATATCGGAATCTATATGTATGTACCTATGTACGAAATCATGCGATTTTTCAAAGGTTTATAAAATCTGAAGGGTTCGTCCGACTGACTTACGGACTTGTTTCATTTGCTGCCGGTTACAGGAACGAATGAAACTATAAGTTTCCGGAATTCCGTTTCCTGTTTCCGTGGAACCTCGAGTTATGCACCAAAAAGTATAAACCTATGTCCTACAAAACTAAACATGCGAGTAAATAATATATGTAGACGAAGTTAACTTCCCGAATGTATTGTAGAGAAAAATGTTTACAGTACCAGAAGCCAATTCTAACTAATTTTATAAATGCGTTTTATGTATATTTTGACGTTTGTTATTTTATAACTCCGTAATTTCTGGTAAGATCTTCACGATTCGACACATGAACGATTATTCAACGGATTAATACATAGGCTACTTTTTAAAAAGAAAAACAAAACTTTATAAGTATAATTTTCACTGTGTTAACAAATACCGTGCGTCCCGAATGCCCAAATCCGTGCGTGTCTCCCGTGGGACAACACACAACATTTTCTCCGTTTTATACTTCGGTCACAACTATTAAACGTGAACGAATTTTGAAAAAATTGAAAAAGAGATAATTTATAGCCTTCATTGACACATGCGTGTGACCCGAATGCTCAAATCAGTGCGTGGTTAACTCATACCGTGCGTCCCGAATGCCCAAATCCGTGCGTGGTTCCCGTGGGACAACACACAACATTTTCTCCGTTTTATACTTCGGTCACAACTATTAAACGTGAACGAATTTTGAAAAAATTGAAAAAGAGATAATTTATAGCCTTCATTGACACATGCGTGTGTCCCGAATGCTCAAATCAGTGCGTGGTTAACTCATACCGTGCGTCCCGAATGCCCAAATCCGTGCGTGGTTCCCGTGGGAAAACACACAAAATTTTCTCAGTTTTATACTTTGGTCACAATGTTACTATTAAATGTGAACGAATTTTGAAAAAATGAAATTGAGATAAATTATAGTCTTCATTGCTACATGCGTTACATAACTTTGGTCCACGCGAACGAAGTAGTGGGCAGAAGCTGATTGTTTATAAGCCATAGTGGATATCAAAATAAATGCTGATAATGCCACTTAGCTTCACCGACGCATTTGTAGCAAGGCATGGGAGTACATATGCCATTTTTTATTCAACAGTCAAACAAACTTACTGTGAAGCATAAACTATTTCAAGCATAAACATATGTACTTTGTGAGAACAGAGTGTTAGCAATATTCACCGCCCAACTCTCTTTTTAAATCAACAAGTTAATCTGTTTCTTTGGCATAATATTAGTTTCGTGTGTTAACATTTTCACCAGGTGAAAAAAAAAGATTTTCCGCCTATAATTTGAACGGTGTTTTGTTACGCTCGTACTTTATTAGTGTGTGCATTTTTTCTGGCACTGTACCCCCTTGATGGAATTGCAACATAGCTGCAAAAATATTAGAATTGATTAAAGCATTTGTCAAGGTAAGTAAATCCGTTTCGTTTTTTTCTTTTTTTTTTATTGATATGAAATGTATATTAAATATACGTTTCATATCAATAAAAAAATATTAAATATATTAAATATGTTTTTAGATTTTTATAAAGATCACACGCCATTTAGTTTACTAAACAATTCCGTTTAAAATGTTGCTTTTGATAAACGGTTAACAAGAGTTTTTCAAAAGAATTTTTAGTATATTTTCACTCATTTCAATTTTTAACGTTTTAATATTTATTCCTTTAAATTTTTATTATCTTGCGTTCATATTTATAATAATAAGAAGCTCGCTCAGTGACAAAAAAATGTTAATAAACTTGAAAAATCCGTCAAGTGCGTGATAGAACTCGTATAGGGTAGCCTTCCTTTGTTGTGTAAGTCTTTTGAATTTAAATAAAAATATTTTAAATGAAAATTATAACCGAAAGCTGAGATTTTTATTTAGGAATTTGTTTATAATTCCTGAAATGCTGCATTGATTTCCATAAAACTTCCAATAATATGTAAGTTAATACACTTGTTTGACTTAAATGATGTGGTAACAGAATACTGAACAAAATAACATTTTAATTTATCTAATAAATTATTGGGGATTAGTAATTGTTCTGTTTAATGTATTCGAAGCAATCAGGCTTTCAATTTTTTTCTTCGTTTTGACTAATTACGTTATTTCCATATCAATAATAAATCTCTATTAGACAATGGTCCGTAGTGAAAGGAAAATATTGATACATATTTCCAATAGTCTCTTCAATGTGACAAGTGTTTAAAGAAGCATAAATTGTGGAGTCTGCTTGGTAAGCAGATTTTTTACGAATGCGGTCGCTTACGCCACTTAATATTAATGAACGGCGCACTTTTGTGGGATGAAATTCGCCGAAGCTGACGTTAACAATATTGTTGGTCGTTACATCTTTATATATAGTACGTACGCGTAAGAACATATATATCAAGCTAATATGAAAAGTATAATCACTTAATCCATGGTCCAAATTACCTAAAACAAGAAAATTTCATATATATCGTATATTCGCTTTGACTGAAGTTTTAATTTAAGTTTCACTTAATGAGCTGGAAAAATATAAATAAAACCACTACTTTTGTAGATGGACATTTTTTGTGAATAACTTCTGATCAGATAATTGGCTTTTTGCCCGCGACTTAGCACGCGTAGACTACTCGATTTATCCACATACTAGTGACGTGAGATATGTAATTAATGGTTAATTATGTTATTACGTCGTTAGTGCGCCGACCATTTTTTTTTTGTTTTTAAAATTTTTAACGTGGTCTGAATGTTTTCCTAGAATATAATACATAAACTAATAAAAGAAGCAAATACAAACAAAATGTCATAAAAAGCAGCAAACAATCGGTCAATTGCGAGTTTGTCTCGCGCATCGAAAGTTTCGTACCGTGTTTAGAGTTAAATTTCATTATTTACCATAATATGGACTTCCTAGCGTAATAATTATTTATTAATATCTAATGCAAGAGGGGACATATATTTTCATGGATATCACAAAAACTATGACGTCTAGTATCTAATATCTAGGTCTTAATATCCCAACACTCTCCTTATATTTGAAGCAACCATTCATTTTTTATGTAACCCTGAAAAAACGTTGCTTTCTCTTCTCCGGCTTATTTACCGACTTCATCCTCATTGCTTCATTATACGTGCTTCATCGCTTTCTCCATGTACAAAACACAAAGTCAAACAATCAAAGCGTACGTAACTTTACTGAAATTGAAACTGCTTTGGAGATTAAGAGTTGGTATTGAATATATTTGGTAGAAATTCATTGTGTTAATTATTAGTGTTAATTTTGTAGAAATAAATTTTTCACAATTAAATGAAACTACGTGATGTAGTATTATTTGTACTTTCTTTAAGTTCTTTACCACGACCTAGGTTTCGTTGTATTACAACATCTTTAAGTGGATTATTAGCAAAGATATTTACAAATATTTGCTAAAGATGTTGTAACACGTCGAAACCTAAGTCGGACGTAGTTTCATTTAATCGTGAATTGAGAGTTGGTATTAATGAAAAAAAATTGACTGAAGTTTTAATTTAAGTTTTACTTAGTGAGCTGGAAAAATATAATTAAAACCACTACTTTTGTAGATGGACATTTTTTATGAATAACTTCTGGTCAGATAATTGGCTTTTATCCTCAAGACTTAAATCAAAATAATGTCTTTAAATATTGCAACGTATGATTGAGTTACGGGAGTTGATGTTAATATAATAATTACAAATTAATTAATGTCTTAATTATAAATTCGCTGTAATTCCTCGTATTTTAATTTGCAGTTCGATTATTTCACGCAGTCGTGTTTTTATTTTTTTTTAAATTTATTTGTTCTTTTATTATAGGTAAATTAATAGATTCGTCTGGATTACCGAAATGTTACGGAAATAGTGGAGATGTTGAAATAAAAAAAAAATATTTCGGTAAAAAGGTCAAAATATTCGTAACCCCCTAAAAGGACTGCTATGTACAATAATCTAGTTTGAAGAAAATTAATAAGTATAATAATATTAAGATTGGTATGAAGTAATAAAACTTATAAAGCTGAACCCATCAATTTCTTTTTAATTTTACAAAAAGAATTAAAAACTTATATGAAAAAATATTTTAACAAAATTGTCCAAATTATCAAAATATTTCGTTATTTACTTTTTAATTTTTTTTGTATAATTAAAAAGAAATCTATGGGTCTATAGATCTTCAAGTTTTATTTCTTTAAGTCAATCTTAGTATTATTCTACTAATTTTCATCAAGCAGTAGCTTAAGATTATTTTCCAGAGCGATCTTTTTAGGGGGTTCCGTAATTAAAAGAGAAAAACGAAGCTCTTATAAGGTTATTCACGTATCCGTCTGTCTGTCTATCTATCGTAGTTATTTTTTCTGGGTAACTGTTTGAAACAATGACAGTATATTATATACATATTATTAGCGCTTTCAAAGTGTTCCTTAAAATACGAGGTAATCATCACGTCTACAATATAACTGTCTCTCTTGAATAGGCCCTTTTTTGTCTCACGTGAAATATGATGGAAAAGATACCTTTCATCATATTTCGCGCGTGTCGCATCTTAAGATCAGAGTTTTTATTAAAAAATATCGTTAAATACGCGCCTGTGAAGGATATAGCAGGATACAGTATATATTTCCGTTCTAAAAAATTAAAATTTTGTAAATAGTTTAATTCACAGATGCTTGAGAGGTTTTTATAATCAGATTATAACTTTTAAACGATGAAACACTTACTTTGATTTCTGGTCACATTCTATAATAACCTCATGTAATGTAATGAAATATTTTGTTCAATTTAATGACTAACTTATCTAAGTTATTAATAGACAATATCAAAAAATAATATACCAACAATTTTAAACAATTTAACTCAAGCTAATCTCGGCTGGATGAAGAGTTACCGCTTCATAACTGCTGCAAGGTTTATTTATATAAATAAGCGTATGCATGTCCGGCATGGGTATTTATAACGGACTACTCGAGTAACACACAAAGGCATACAAGAATTTCGAGTACATACCGGTGACACGATCGGTGTCAGGAGACAGTCGGAGGTTCGCCGCTACCTGGTGTGTTTCTCGGTGGTCCCTCAAAGCCAGCGGCGCATCAGGCTCGTGCAGCGACGGCGCAGGATCCCACAGAAATATGTAATACATGGACAGCATTATCGCAGCGAGAGAAACGGACAGTATGTAGGCCAAAACGGTCAACACCCTTATGAATTTGCTCGCGTTTTTCGGTTCGTACAAGTCCTTAGGGCGGGTGCTTATTACCTCGTCCGAACTATCGCTCTCCTCAATTCTTCGCTGGAAGTATCTTAAGGGTGACAAGTCGACCGTGTTGACGCTCATTTTGAATAACGCCAAGATCCTCGGCAAACGCGAAGTGAGCTTTTGGACGTGACTGAGAAACCTGATATCAAAATTTTAGTTTACACAAAGGATATTTCGATTCATATTTTTGTAGGCGAATTTTTTTTTAAACACTTTTGCTAAATAATATTTTTCAAGAAATTATTTCTTCTTTTTTGATGTGGCGATATATTTGTATTAACACAGTTTTTAAGACAGTATTTTCTATCATTTATATTATTTTATTTTTATTTTTTTTTATCAGCGATAAAACTGTGAGAACGCGCGATGTGCAGCGACGGCGGGCCTCGAATTTATTTCGAACGGAGGGCGGGCGGTACGGGTGCGCGCGGCGATGCGCCGAACTCGACTTGGGCGGCCCGTTTGAAGCAGTTCCTATAATAACCAGTCGCGTATGTTGGCGACGTAATCTCCGTGATGTAGGTACTCGTTTGAATTGCACGCGTGGGTCTTTGTTTCCGGTGGGCGTTTGGAACGTTAAAGGATTTGCGATGGGCGGTGGGTGATAACCGATCCAACGTCTAGTCTGGGTTTGTATGCACCAGTTTTGCTTTTTATTAGGCGGTGTTAATTTTAGACTTTGTGAAGTAAACTGAGATACGTTAGCATTATGTTGAACAAAGTATAGCTTTACAACATGTTAATGAAAATATAACCAGAAGACAAGATATGTGATTATTCATTTAAAATTATTAATAACATAGATAAAATATGTCTATTATTAATGGAATAAAAAGCAAAATAACATTGTATTAAAAATATAATATATAAATAATAATAAAACAAATACGATAAATAACTTAAAAAACGTTGAACGTTGTGTTGTAAACGTATAGGGTTTAAAGTTTATTGTTATATTTTGATTTATTTATAGTCAACTGTCGAATTAATCTGGCATTTGTTTACGTAAGTGATTTTTCGTCCGCAAAAAAAAACAAATTTTCTAATAAAAAGTTCAGAAAAATTGGTTTGTATATAGGTGTTACAACTTAAAATATTAATGGTGTAATAGGTGTTACAACTATAATAGGTGTTACAACTTAAAATATTAATGGTGAACTTAAAAAAAAAGAAATAAAAATTATAATACTAAATATTCACATGAGTTAAGATGGGGAAGGGAAAGATAAGGGCACAGACGAATATCCTATTGGGATGTTTAGCCAACGATGAATCATGTCATCGTCATTAGTAGTCCTCAGTCTCTGTAAAATTATCCGAAATTTTAGGCTTAAAAACATCCTTGTTGATATATTTACAAATACGGAAATGTGTTTGTAGGTTTGTAACAAAAAAATGCGAATAAAATTATTCAATAAACCTGAATATTGGTAAATAATGAAAATTACGTTATTTTTAAATATAGAAAGTTATAAACAATCTGTATTTTAGGACACGTGCTACTTTAGGAATAAAAATAAAAACAAGCCAAGTGTGAGTCGGACTCGCGCACGAATGGTTCCGTAGCACCAAACAATATTAAACTTAGAGTTTGGAGTTCTCAAAGACACTGTGAAAAACAAAGTTGTTGATGCGGTCGGTACCGAAAATATATTCATATTTCGAAAACTACACAACATATCTTATTCAAACTAATTTTCTTTCAAGGTGTATTTTAAGTTCTACTAGGTACCTTAATTTTTTCAGAATTTTATACATGTTAGTTGAAAATTTAAAGGGCGAGATCCTTTAAGTTTTCAACTAACATCACTTTTTAAGACTTTAGAAGCGCATGTCTCACCAATTATTGACTTAAATAAAAAAAGTTATTTTGGAATTTCTATATCATTTTAAGATCTATCTAACGATACCCTACACGCCCATGTACACTGTTCTTATTTTATTCGTTCTTCGGTTACATTTATAGAGTGACACGGCTAATATTATTTTTTTTTCATAATTTCATTATTTCATATACCATGAATAGAAGGCGGTTCATAGAAGACTTCTATCATTGAAATTTCATCTATATAGTGTCAATAGCCTCCGAGTAAAATGACTGTGATAAATAGACAGCCAGATGGACAGACAGATAGACGGACAGAGCAAAATTAAAGGCTTCTGAATGTAATAAAAAAAACACTGTCTATCTGAATTAAAACATAAAAACAACCAATTGCGAGTTCTGTTCGTCTAAACGGGGTTTTGTACCCGCATAATTTAAATTCGCATGCACGCATTTCAATTCAATTGCATTCAATTCAAGACATTGATTAGGATGAAATCTTTAAATATTTACTCTTTATTTAAAATGATATCACGGAGGTTCGTGATAATTAAAACACCTTACAATTTTTCATTACGTTTGTACTTTATTCAACGGGCTCTTTTCAAAGAAAACCCATATGGTAGAAATATTTTTTCTCTCTCTCCTCAATCTCTCATTTCTTTACATCTGTGTGACTCTTTCAAAAATGGATGAATGGATAGATACGTCATTGATCTTATAAGGATTCCATTTTTTTCCTTTTGAAGTATCCAACCCTCAAAATGAATATCAATTTAGCTTATGTAAAATCAATTACCTTTGTATTTTAGTCAACTAAATTTTACAAACCGCATAACGAAAACATAACATATAATCCAAGTTTAATCATGACCATTTATCTGAATGATGAACCAGTTGAATGCCGTATTATATATGAAAAACAATATTTCGAATCGGGTTAGTACTGTCTGAGAACAGCATCTTACAATACCATTGGATATGTGAATTTGAAAGCCTTCAAAATTCTTCACATATTCTACGTTTGTACTTTCTTTGGACATTATTTTTATTTTTACGAGATAACGTACTGCCAGTGACAATTGGTAACTATCTTTAAATAACATCGTATTCTTATTTCCAATAAGTTCCATAGCGACCATCAGACGCTTTGTAGATAATGTCGTCAGTATTTATTTTATGTCAATTATATTTCTGTTTCCACTAACTAACACCACTAATTGAACACAATGCAGGCACTGTGTTCAATTGTATTTGATGTTATTCATATTGAAGGTAAATATTATATCTTCTAGGCTTCAATTAGAATTTAATTGTTTACATTAACACAGTTACAGAACGAAACACAGTTATTCGGCAAAATGTTGTTAATACAGACAAATGTCCGTTATCCAATACATTATGTAAAAAAATATATTTTTGACCAGTGTCATGTTATGTTTGTATATAATGTTGACAGCCAATGATACCGTTATTATGAATCTCAATGCGTTTGGTCCCTCTGTTATTTACCGAAACTGGTAAAAGAACATAGTTACCTTACCGAAACTGGTAATAGAACATAGTTTCCTTACCGAAACTGGTAAAATAACATGGTACCTTTGCTGCTCTACCGAAACTGGTAAAAGAACATAGTTACCTTATCGAAACTGGTAAAATAACGTAGTACCCTTGATGCTCTACCGAAACTGGTAAAAGAACATAGTTAACTTACCGAAACTGATAAAAGAACATAGTACCCTTGATGCTCTACCGAAATTCGTGAAAGAACATAGTTACCTTACCGAAACTGGTAAAATAATATAGTACCCTTGATACTCTACCGAAATTGGCGAAAGAACATAGTTACATTACCAAAACTGGTAAAATAACATAGTACCCTTGATACTCTACCGAAACTGGTAAAAGAACATAGTTACCTTGCCAAAACTGATAAAAGAACATAGTGCCCTTGATGCTCTACAGAAACTGGTAAAAGAACATAGTTACCCTACCAAAACTGGTAAAATAACACCCTTGATACTCTTTGTACTTTACAACGCCAAGGAAACCACGATTAACAATGCAGAAGTCATTTCGTTGTAGAAGCGATATAAACTTGTCGAGTTTCGCTAATAAGGTTTTCATTATTGATGTATTGCTCTGTGGTACGGGATCACTACACCAAATATATAAGTATTTCTTGTACAATTTGCTACACCTTTGGTTTGTCCGGAAAGGTTTTTCCGTTGACAAATATTATTCTAGTTTTTTTACATCGTTCAATATCAAACCCGGAGTGAATTCTCCAAAATGAAAAAGATTTTTGCAGCACTTGCGTGTATTTAAAAAGGAGTTAATAATACTTCCTTTTCCAAATCTTCAAACACCTGTTAAAAAAAAACCGATATTTACATGCGTTCTTAACTTAATATTATATAATTTATCTGTGTTTGAAATAACTTAAATACATTTTCAATCAATGCTAGTGTTACTAATTATGCTTCACTATTTTTATATTTGTAAGCATTTTCCTCAATTAAATCACAGTTTCCAATTAATATTTAGTATTTCTCACAAAGAAACAGAAAATTCGCCGATATCATTATGTCGCAGTAATCTCCGGTAACTGCAGAGATATTCAAAAAATTAGTGACTTTTCTTTTTTATGTGGACCTAAGATTGAAAAACAAACGTAAAAGTGACAGATATGAATAATCATGAAAATAAAATGTTTTAATTAAATGGTTAGCACAACAACTATTATTACCTCTAGAAATAAAATTTTTCTGTCAATTAAATGCTTGAAAGTATGATTCTAGAAGCACAACGGTAAGATAAACATTGTATTGACATAATATTTAGTGTTTATGCGTCGTTCCATATTATCTCTCTCTAGAGGAAGTTCTACAAATTCTGTGTCAATTAAATGCTTGAAAATTCTCTATCAATTAAATGTTTGAAAGTATGATTCTAGAAGCACAACGGTAAGATAAACATTGTATTGACATAATATTTAGTGTTTATGCGTCGTTCCATATTATCTCTCTCTAGAGGAAGTTCTACAAATTCTCTGTCAATTAAATGCTTGAAAGTATGCTTCTAGAAGCACAACGATAAAATAAGTATTGTATTGACATGATATTTAGTGTTTATCCGTCGTTCCATATTATCTCTCACTAGAGGAAGTTCCACAAATTCTCTGTCAATTAAATGCTTAAAAATTCTCTATCAATTAAATGATTGAAAGTATGATTCTAGAAGCACAACGATAATATAAGTATTGTATTGACATGATATTTAGTGTTTATCCGTCGTTCCATATTATCTCTCTCTAGAGGAAGTTCTACAAATTCTCTGTCAATTAAATGCTTGAAAATGATCCGTCAATTAAATGCTTGAAATTATGCTTCTAGAAGCACAACGATAAGATAAGTATTGTATTGACATGATATTTAGTGTTTATCCGTCGTTCCATATTATCTCTCTCTAGAGGAAGTTCTACAAATTCTCTGTCAATTAAATGCTTGAAAGTATGATTCTAGAAGCACAACGATAATATAAGTATTGTATTGACATGATATTTAGTGTTTATCCGTCGTTCCATATTATCTCTCTCTAGAGGAAGTTCTACAAATTCTCTATCAATTAAATGATTGAAAGTATGATTCTAGAAGCACAACGATAATATAAGTATTGTATTGACATGATATTTAGTGTTTATCCGTCGTTCCATATTATCTCTCTCTAGAGGAAGTTCTACAAATTCTCTGTCAATTAAATGCTTGAAAATTATCTGTCAATTAAATGCTTGAAATTATGCTTCTAGAAGCACAACGATAAGATAAGTATTGTATTGACATAATATTTAGTGTTTATGCGTCGTTCCATATTATCTCTCTCTAGAGGAAGTTCTACAAATTCTCTGTCAATTAAATGCTTGAAAGTATGCTTCTAGAAGCACAACGATAAAATAAGTATTCTATTGACATGATATTTAGTGTTTATCCGTCGTTCCATATTATCTCTCACTAGAGGAAGTTCCACAAATTCTCTGTCAATTAAATGCTTAAAAATTCTCTATCAATTAAATGATTGAAAGTATGATTCTAGAAGCACAACGATAATATAAGTATTGTATTGACATGATATTTAGTGTTTATCCGTCGTTCCATATTATCTCTCTCTAGAGGAAGTTCTACAAATTCTCTGTCAATTAAATGCTTGAAAATTATCTGTCAATTAAATGCTTGAAATTATGCTTCTAGAAGCACAACGATAAGATAAGTATTGTATTGACATGATATTTAGTGTTTATCCGTCGTTCCATATTATCTCTCTCTAGAGGAAGTTCTACAAATTCTCTGTCAATTAAATGCTTGAAAATTATCTGTCAATTAAATGCTTGAAATTATGCTTCTAGAAGCACAACGATAAGATAAGTATTGTATTGACATAATATTTAGTGTTTATGCGTCGTTCCATATTATCTCTCTCTAGAGGAAGTTCTACAAATTCTCTGTCAATTAAATGCTTGAAAATTATCTGTCAATTAAATGCTTGAAATTATGCTTCTAGAAGCACAACGATAAGATAAGTATTGTATTGACATGATATTGAATGTTTCGTTCCATATTATCTCTGCCTGGAGGAAGTTCTACAAATTCCATATTAATTGCTGTTGGTAATTTAAAATTGCCGTCATAGAAGTAAGCATAGTGATTATCAATTTCAAAATGCTCATTACAGAGAATTATGAACGAATAGCAACTATTGTTCCTTTTCGTCTAGCTCTTAAAAAAATGATTAATACTAATGTATCGTGTTTCTTACAATTTCCTGGTTATAGTAAACAATACTGAAAACGAGTATGTCACAGTTATTATGATGTACTTCCATACCAAATTTCATGTGATTTAGTGGAATAATTTTCAAATAGTGATTTATGTGACTGGAGTAAACATTCTTCAAAAAAATATAAAAAAAAATTTCGCTGGACTAATGTTTTCAAATGCCATATTACAATATTCTCTACTTAAAAAAAAATTTGGACTTCTGTAAATGGACAACCTGTAACTCACGCGTCTTTTTTCTGTACGTTATTTTTATATATTATTTACACAGCTGTGACATACTCGCTTTGAGTCTTTTTCGCTCTCGCTATTATAACCAAGAAATTAAAATTATGGACCTCTGTAAATGGGTCATCTGTATAAATCTTATTTCAATATATGGATAATATTGATTTTAATTTTTTAATATTTTCGATCTATTCGAGCCTTCTGTAAATTGTGTATGTATTAATAACTAACTAAAGTGATTTAACCAACTTTTTTATAGATTCCAGGCATTCATGGAGTTAAAGCAAAAAAAAATTATATCGAAAAGTAATATTAACCATCTTTTATCATAAAATTTTTAGAATAACATTTATAAGAACCTAAAACTAAGTTTAAACTCCATTAAGATACTTTAACTAAGAAAAATTAACTTTAAGGATTATTATCCTCACATTTCAAACATATTTAGGACAAAGGACAGTAAATGCAAGGGTAAGAACATGTAAATATGGGCCCGAAGACTTGTGGTATAGTTTAATTTATCTCAAAATTACTGACGGTATATTTTAATAATTTTCTCCAGATACAGCACACTTGAAAACTCAATATTTCCCACCGTCCAGACTGCTGTTGTGATCTTGGTAGATTTGGAATCAAGGAGAATCTCCGTTAATCTTAATAAAATAACGTTCTGAAAAAATATTGCTTGCTCCTAGACTTATACTTTTAACTCGTGTAATGGACAGTCGCATACGCTTTTGACTTTCCAATATTCACGGGACAATACAAATTACGTACCTAAGAAGTGACAGCTTCTCATTACTTCTCAAGTACGTCATATGCGTCTTTGAAAAATGACGATATACCGTTTCAACTACCTTACTTGCTAATGAGTTTTAAGCATTGTAAAATAATAATCGTAAATCATAAATTAAACCATAATAACAATAAAAACTTGTGTTTATATTTGATATTAATAAGTTTTAATAGTTTTATTAGTTTTAAAGAAAAAATAATTTCCTTACTAGTTTTAGATAAACAGTCCAGAAGTTATGATAGGCACTACAAAACTATTTGTCAATTAACATTTCCACAAAATAATTTCAATCAGTTTTAATATTTCTGTTATGAACTTTACGCAAAAATAGTTAAAAATATATACGTGAAGATATTTTAAGCAAAAAATGCTTTTCCCAAATAAATTTTATTTCCCCTAAGTATTTTCAATTTACGAGATATTTGCAGTAGCCCGTTAAATCAAACGAGTCTCATACTTCACTGCGATGCTTATAATTATGCTCCGATGGTGAGTATGTTTTGAATTAATACTTCATTGCACATAAATCACGGAGTACTATAAACATTTCTGAGCATTGTATATATTTCACTTACGCACAAGTCTCTCCTGAAATTAAATACATTAGAACACAGAAATAATATGTATTTTAGACGAATCTCAACGTCACAAAATTACTAGCGAAATATATTCGCGAATACTTTATTCAGAAGAGTATGTAATATGATAAGAATCTTATAGCTATTGGAATATTGTAGTATATTGCTGAAAAAAAGATGGAGTTTAGGGATTAACCCTGTCTAGACCAGATTATTTCTAGTTGGAATGGGATATGGACACCAAAAATTTAAACGTCTAAAGCCAAATTGTAATTTGTAATGACTAAAAAGTTTGCATAAAAATCAAAGTTTCATAATTATATCATTACAGCCAACAGAAGGTTTTAAAGCTAATTTTAGGGTTGTACTAAACTTGTATTAGGGATGTACTGTTTTAAAAATATCGCTAATTAACGTACATAATATCGTTTATTATGAGGATTTGCTCATTTTTCGCCGTCTAACGGACAAAATCATTCGTAATATTGGTACATAAAGACAGAATCAAACAGTTATTAGAAATAAAAGTTTACAAAACTAATAATAATATTTTCATCTATAATTTTTTTTTACTTTAAGCCGGGGGCGTATGTTATCTGTGTCAATATCCTTACGTGCGAAATTTAAGGAGACTTCTCAAATAGGCTAAATAAAGGTAAGTTTTACATAAAATTAGCTTTAACAATTATTTAATTTTTTTATTCTTAAATTTTTACAAAAGGTGTAGTTTTATACTATTGTTTTATATATAGTATATTATACTATTGTTTATATACTTATACTATTGTTTTATATATAGTATAGTATATTATATATAGTATAGTTTTTTACTATTGTTTTACCACAATAAAATTGAATTATATTATTTTATGTATTATAAAAGATATGCAATATCTTAGTTATTGGACTGGTAAAGTTACTGATCAGTGCCTTGTTAAATGTGGTACACCTTGGAGTTATGAGTGCATACAATTTACTTCAGTTTTCTATGATATCTAGCACTAGATCAGAATATATTTTATACCAAACAGACAATTTATATTATTTAACTTCTAAACTAATAACAATGTGAAAACTTTGAAGAAAATCCTTAGACCACTTTTTGAGTAAATCGAATTTTTCAATTGTTTTTCCGTGTAAAATGTCCGAAATTTTGAGCTTACAAAAAAGTACCGTGATGTTTCTAAAAAAGTAACATTAATGCGAAAAAACGATCAAAGCGATCCGATGATTAGGACTGAGTGACCTATTTACTATATAGACACCGACATACTAACATTTCTACTAAGAACTTCTATATTCTTGCGTCGCTCGAAAGTAAAAATTACTAAATTGTTATATTTAAAAAAATCATCATAACTAATAAAATGTTACATTTCACGAAAGGGCCATTATTAATGATCACACAAATTATTCCAGACCAGAACATACGTCTGTACTGTGTGCTGGCTCGGTTATGTGTGGCGCTAGTTAGTCATACAAATTTTGATGAAAGTCCCCCACGTTCTTTCTTTTTCCACCACCTTGTTACGCTTTCATCTGCAATCTTGAGCACAAATCACGCACCATTATTACTCTTAGGTTTTTTTATGTAAATTTTTTTTTCTAATATTACACACAAACCAAATTTACCTATTTATATGAAGATGTAATGAATATTTTTTTGGATATCTTAATTTTATGTTTATATATAATTTGATAATTATATTTTTAATTAGTTATTATTAGAATTACTGTCAAAGTGGTCGTTTCTGACTTTTCTTTTCATTTCATCTGGCTTATTGGTGACACATACATCGGTGGTGTAGCCGATCACTTATGTTGTTTTTTTACATTGTCTTTTTACTGGCATTTTTAGTTTTTTCTTTTACGTTTTACTATATTTTGCATTTATTATGTACATACTGATATATCTGCTTATATGTCAATTATTAATGGACTATAATTATTGATATTATAGTTTAAATTATTGATATTATATTTAATTATTAATATTGTATAAGATTATTGATATTATAGTCAATTATTAATATAGTCGATTGCGAAATCTCTTTGTGTTCAGTTGTGTTGCGTCACGGCACTCCGTTGTCGAAGTTCGTAACAGGCTAAACGAGATGTTTGGCATCCAGTGGATCGGGCGATTTGAACCTATACGTTGGCCTCCACATTCACCAGACATCACCCCATTGGACTTCTCCGTGTAAGGATTTATTAAAAACTTAGTGTTTGAGAAAGATTGTCACAGTTAAATAGAGATTCGTGTGCGTATTATTGTTGCTTTTGATAATCTTCAAAGTACCATTAACCAAGACATTTCTTTATTTAATAGAGTCTCCGAATGGACAAAACAACGTGTGCAAAAATGTTGAAAATGCTTGTGCCATTTAATTTGCTCTTTAATTTTCATTAACTTATGATTTTATAACTTATTTTTACTTCAATAGATTGAAAAATCAGTACAATCATAATTTGATCTATCATCCGTGCATGCCCGTGGCAATCATAGGTGGGCCATTCCTATTTTATACTTAGACAACTTCAAAATATGAACATGCCTATAGGTGGCGAGCACTCATACACAGATTATCACTGTAAATAAATTAATACTATTATATTACAAAATACTTCTAATAAATATAATGTGATGTCTACTGCGGTGTTTAAAACCACAAAGCGTCCTTAATTACGAAATCTTAGTTGCAAGCGTAATCCAACATACTGCATATAACCATACGCAACTGTCAACAGTCATATATACATCAGAAGGTAATTTTCAATAATGGTCAAGTCCACTTTATGCCAAGTTGAGAAATTGTGTACTGTCATGAAGATCAGGATTATTGAAAAATAACAAAAATAAAGTTACGCTTGTATTTACGGAGAAAACGCGATTAAAAGACAGATTTGACTAGTTTTGTTTCCAAGGTGTGGATTTGACCATTTTTTGATTGAAAGCAAACTGGATTTGACCAATTTTGTTAAGTAACTGTCAGGATTTGACTACTTTTGAATAATCCAAATTACGTTTCAAATGGGATTGTTACTGGCTCTAAATACTTTTATCAAAGATAAAGATCGAGATTTATAGAAAAATAAATCAATGAATATGAAATTTAAAGTTGAACTGAATTAAAGTTGAGCTGAACAAAAAATTATATCTTAGCAATTACATACCTTTAGTGTCTAATAAAGCTACCCTATAGCATATAGCACACAAGGTTCTTCATCATATTCTTCAGATATTGCTTCTATATTTGTATCCTCCAAATCATCAATCTTTGCATCAGCATTATTTCTGTTACGGTCTTGAACAGTTTTTTAATGGTTGAGGTCCTCTCTTTGCATCCAGTCTTTTTCAAAATGACTTGTTAGTAACTTATTTACATCATAATATTTTTCTTTTTTTTTATTTTAAAAAAGGTGGTGATAAGCTCTGGTAATATATCTGAAGCATATTTGCTTGGTTTAGTAATAGAGCTACGAGTAACGGTACCATTGTGGAAAAATGGTTCACCTCTTACTACAACTCCTCGGGGTTCTCTTTTAATTCTTGTAAAAATGAACCTCTTGCAAGCTATTATTTTGAAATGAATAACCTGGGTTTCCTTATGGATCTGTTGGATTGCTGTCTTCCAGTCACATCCTTCAATATGCTTCAGATGAAAAACAGTTGCATATTTTTGTTATATCTACATATTCATCACCAAATACTCTATCGAGAGGTATAAATGAATGTCCTGTCACCGGAAAAATGTATTCTACCTTTTTTAGTGACCTTGATATACTGCTACTGAACCATTCGGGAATCATTTCTATTGTGGTGAATTTCTTAATTTGCCTAGAGTATCCATCAGTCAGTAGTCGGAGTACCTCTACACTAGTGAAATCTATATTGTTTTGTAAATTGTCATAGATATAATTTGTTTGACCCCTTTGCATGAACATCTTCAGTCTATACATTAAAAAAATACATTTTTTTGTCAGATCTCCATGGGAATGACTTACTAGTACTGCATAGTTATACATGTACAACTGGCGGGAATAATACGTACTTTAGTCGGAAATTTGTGATAAAGATTGGTTTTTAACACAATGGAAAATAATATTTTTTCTTTGGGATTGGTGTCCGTCAGGAAGTTGAAAAATTGCTTCTTGTTTCGTAAATTTTCAGTTCGATTTGAATTTGAGCTTTTCTTGAATCGTCCTTCTCAATTTTGATGATTAAAACTTAAATTAAATTTGATATTAAATATTCTTCTAAATTATGACTCTTTGCAATGAGAGAATTGTGAATTTTCTTCAAGGTACATTTTGAACATTGATGCAATGCTTAACTCTGAGGGCTGATAGATACGGAGACTTTTAGATTCAATACCCTTGAATTTATTTACAAATGAAACATTTGATTCTCTCAATCCAACGTTTTTGGCGAACACTCTATCTCCACCTAGTCTCTTTAACACTCCTCTTACTCGACCTTTTTTTTATTTATAGATCACTAAAAAAATAGTTGCGACACACCGGTATCATCACCTGGTCAGAATCTCTCATACTGTAAACAATGTTCATAATTTGGCATTGCCTCTTCCATTTACTAATCTTTTAATTAACAAACACAATTAACGAAGCCTTGGAGAACAAAGACTACTGCTCCGCTGTTTTTCTTGATATAAGTCAGGCCTTCGATAAGGTCTGGCACATGGGCCTCTTATACAAAATAAAGAAGCATCTACCGTACTCATTTTATCTACTTCTAAAAAGGTACTTAGA
The DNA here is from genome assembly GCA_039881145.1 of Druceiella hillmani. Classification (NCBI taxonomy): domain Eukaryota; kingdom Metazoa; phylum Arthropoda; class Insecta; order Lepidoptera; family Hepialidae; genus Druceiella; species Druceiella hillmani. The sequence continues at coordinate 12,808,283 of JAYKKI010000061.1, forward strand.
TAAAAGATGCTTTGAAGTAAAAGTCAACACTGAAACGTCAGAACTCTACGAAATCCACTCGGGTGTCCCTCAGGGCAGTATCCTCGGACCCGTATTGTATCTGATCTACACTGCGGATATTCCTAAAAATGTTGACACAGTAATGGCCACCTATGCAGATGATACTGCTATACTGTCCGTACATTCAGAAGCAATAACCGCGTCTATATTTCTTCAAAAACACCTTACTGAAGTTGAAGCGTGGCTTGCAGAATGGAGAATAAAAGCGAATAACAGTAAATCCGTTCACGTAACATTCAGTCTCAGAAAAGGAGATTGCCCAGCAATTACTTTAAACGGGCAACAGATACCGCACTCAGATACTGCTAAATACCTCGGCATGCACTTGGATAGACGATTGACGTGGCAAAAACACATCTGGAATAAACGTAAACAATTAGATACAAAATTGCGAAGCTTGTCCTGGCTCATCGGGAAAAAATCTCAACTATCTAATGAAAGCAAAATGGCTGTCTACAAAACAATATTAAAGCCAGTGTGGACATACGGGATCGAGCTGTGGGGTACAGCATCTAACAGTAACATCGAGATCTTGGAAAGATTTCAAACCAAGACAATGAGATATATGTTCCAAATCCCAAACTGTATAAGTAACAAATACATACTCCGAGATTTGAACCTAACAACTGTAAAACAGGAAATAGCCACCAGAAGTCTTAAATACCAGACCAAGCTATCTGAACATGTGAATGTGCTGGCTACCAAACTATCAGGAGATGGCAGTGTTAAACACTCACGACTAAGAAGGAACAGTATTCCAACCCTTCATAGCAGATTTCTAAACCCAAAGTGAGAGAGATCGATGGATTCTCCTCACAGCTAAATTACATACGCAGACTGTAGTCACCAATAATAACAGCTAAATGTGAAAAACAGATTGCTGTGCTAAGCAGAATAAAAAAAAAAAAAAAAAAAACTAATCTTTTACGGCCAGGGTTAACAGTTTTGCAGTATTTTGCTAATAAAATTATCTTAATACGTTTTATCAGGGTTAGCATAAAACGAATTATGAAATTGTTTAATGCCTTGCATCGATATGTTAATACATTTATAAACCACGCGGTTATGTCTACAGGGTTATCTGAGTAGTAAATTTGTACACGAATACCTGAAAAAGACAAAAAAACATGAAAAACAAAAAAGCCAGCTGAGTGCAAGTCACACCCGCTGGCTATAAAACTGGCGGATTAAGGCACTAAAAACATACATACATATAAACATAGGTTAACCCTGAAAGCGTAACATTTTTTTTGGCAGTAGTGTAATAAAAATGCAAAGTAACGAATATTTCATAATACCAATATTTTATTTTTATAATAAATCAGCTTATCCAAACATCTACAATCCAATGTCACAGATACAGATATTTAGTAAGAATAGTGTAATGGTAACGCTTACTTAGCTACTAATAAGAATAGTTGTATAACCCTAACCTTTTTAAACTATCAAAATATTCTAGGAATTACTGAACTTTTCTTTTCTTCGCGATTATTTGGTCCTGCGGCAGATTTTCTCTTCTTGGCTTGATGGCAAGGCACTTCCTCTACATTTTTCTTCATTTTTTTTAGAATTAATAGGTTTTTCTACTAGAAATCCACATATTTTCACAATGAAAACGGAGAATGCAAGATGGCGGATGTACGGAGAATGCAAGATGGCGGATGGAGTTTGGAGCGACGTGATTGACTCAAACGAATTTGTGCATGATTGGTCTAAAATGAGCTAAATTTTAATATATGGTCGATAATTATTTATTTTTTGAGGGCTTTAAGCTTGATTTGGTTAGTTATGATTTCTATGAGTCGATTAAGAATTCCTCCTAGAAGAGTGTTTCGTACATACTTCGAAATGTATGAATTTGGATTTGACTACTATTGAACATTACCTTCTGACATAATGTCCAATTTAGGCGTTCGCCTCACCCCTCCTTTTGTTCTAATTCAAAAAACAGCCATCGATGCGAGCGAGCGTTGCGAGTGACGAGGCGAGTCACGTGACGAATGGCGAGCGTTCGGCAACGCGAGCGTTAAAAGCTTAGGCTTTGTTCACAGTAGACTACTTATTATATATTGAAAATCTAACATGTCAATATTTTTCTGAAATATATGTTGTTTTGCAATCTCCTTATAAATATATATATATATATATATATAAATATATATATATATATACGTATATATATATATATATATATATATATATATATATATATATATATATAATATATATTCGAATTTAATTTGTATTTTAGCAAACTTTTTTCTACCTTTTTACAGGATTATGTTGAAAAAATAAACATTCTATTACTTCATATCGTAAACCTTTTAATCGACTCCCAAAATCAAAATCGAAATATTTTTACTTCATATCTTTAATAAGGCCGCCACTTGTTATACATTAAAAGGCGTACATCAAATAGTACCTTAGAAAATGTCGTGAAAAATGACTGGCGAATGAACATTGAAGAAATATTCAAGAGTTCTGTTTTGTCAATTTTGTCATGAAACTAGCGTTTTCAGATGTCTCGTATTTCTCAGGACATCCCCATTTACAGTCGTATTTTAGCCACACGAATAAGGCTGTAGCGTTCGTCTATCTATGATGATTGAATAATGGCGGTAAGTAAGCGAGATGACTAGTGCTGTTCTCTTTCCCGTCTGAGCCTCCTTGAAATAAAGGCAATCTTCATTGAATTATAAACAGTAATTATAAAATAAATTATATCATGTTACATAAAAGGAATTTACATTTTTAAGAACAAAATAAAAACTTTTTCTGTTTCCACGTTTCCTTTGTCCCTTATTGAATTATGAAATCGAGCATTTCTTTCATTTTTTTTCTCTCTTTACCTTACAGACAAAAAATAAAATCTAGCGTCCTAACAAAAATCGCAGAAAATTAAAAAAAATACTTGAGCACTTTGCCCCGACGATAAATTCCTTATGATTGAATCATTTTTTTATAAAATTTATTGTTTCAGAAGTTACAAACAGACGCACAAAACTGACTCTTACAGGTGATATTATATGTACACATAATATAAATGAAAGATTAAAGTTGCAAAGGAGCGTATAAAATTCACTCCCTCGGTTCATATTATATGTCTATACAGCACATATATTAGGCTAAAGTTGCAAAATGACGTATTAAATTGACTGCGTCGGTTGACATTATATTTATATACAGAACAAATGTAAAGTTAAAGTTGCAAAGGTACATATAAAACTCATTAATTCTCTTAAAGTTGCAAAGAAAAATATACTCAAAACTCATTGATTCCTTGGCATTATATTTGCATACTCCACAAATATAAGGTTAACGTTGCAAAGGAACGTACAAAATTCATTGCCTCTATTGACATTACCTTAATACACAGAACAAATGTAAAGTTAAAGTTGCAAAGGAACGTACATAAAACTAACTGCCTCGGTTGATATTGTGTTTACACATACGACAAATGTAAATTAAAATCGCAAAGGGGATATAAAACTATCTGTCTCGGTTGGTATTATATTTGCACACGACACAAATGTAAAATTATAGTTGTAAAGGGACGTACACGATTGGCTGCCCCGGGTGATATTCTCTTTATATACAGAAGAAATGTAAAGTAGAAATAGCAAAGGGACCTAAAAAACTAACTGCGTCGGTTGATATTATATTCCTACAAAGCACAAATATAAGGTTAAAGTTGCAAAGGAACGTACAAAACTCACTATCTCGGTTGACATTATATATGTATATGGACTCACAGAACAGTTCTAAAGTTAAAGTTGCAAAGAAAAGCATATAAATTCGTTGCCTAGGTTGACATTATGTTTACAAAGCGCAAATGTAACATTAAAGTTGTAGTGAGACGTACAAATCCGATTGCCTCGGGAACATTATTACGACATCAATGTAACGGGAAGAGTTATTAAAATATATAAGTACTGACGAATCACATACTGAATAATAAAGCGACTTATTTGAAAATATAGTATTACAAAATAATGCAATAATTATATTATAGTATTACAAAATAATGCAATAAAATAATGCAAAAACAATAATGCAAAACGCTAATATTGGCTATTTAAAGTAATGGTTTACTGTGAAGTAGATACTAGGGTCTATATAAAACTAAAAGACACGAAAATAGAATAATTTTATAAATTGGCCAAGCAGTAACCGAATCTGTGTTACCTCTAACAAAATAAATAAATTCGAAAATCATGTACATAAGGTAGTGTCAACGGAACGCCACGTGTCGTCATACTGAATAGCGTCACTTGTACTTCGCCCCGGCCTCACCGTTGACCTTGGGACACATTATGACCATCCGTATGGGCCTTTCACGTATTCCACTGCAGTAATAAGTGTAGTCTGGCATCGGCGGAATCACAACTCAATGTCGCGTTTATTTAGTAACGTCTAAAGTGTAAGTTGTTCGACTCGTGCCTCGACAATGTTCAGTGGTATTGTTAAGAGTAAACTTAACGTAAAATTAATTATTTGGGTTTCTTATAACGATCTTTATAAGTATACTTATATTAGAAAAAATCCAAGAAAAATTAACTAGACTTTAAATCTCTAGATATATGGTTATTATTCTTATCTATTTTCTCCTATCTCATTGTAGAAAGTACCTGCTACAGCTCTTTTTTGTAAGGCAAGGATTGCACTTGAATACGAAATTTGTAAAATTATTTAGTCTTAACACTTTGATATTGGGATTGGTTTCGATATACCCCTGGGTTATGGGTCAAAAGGCACCTATTGCAAGCAAGGCAAGTATTGTTTCCTTCAACCAACAACCAATATTCGATGGCATTCCCCTATCGAAAGGTCTCTGACATCTCGATTCGGTGAGTTGTGATGTCACTAATTTCGACGGTTTTTATATGGTTTATCATACATGTTTCTTTTAATTTGCCTATTTCTTTAGTTGTTCTATAATTAATTTCTCTGGAACACTGTTTTATATTTGTAAAGTCTAACTAATTTTGACAAACTGACCCACATATTTGAAATAGAAAAACTCAAATAAATATAACATGAAAGTTTGAGACCTATATTTTTTAGTTGCCACGTATGGAATTGAGACCTTTTCATTATATCAAATCATTAACAAGATTAGAGTAACACATAGAGCCAAAAAACTGTCTATGCTAAAATCGTTTGTTAAGCATACATACAATATCAGTTCACGGCTATAAAATGCTGTAAACTTAAAAAAAGTAAATACAATGAAAGATATTATTGTTAAGGATACGAATGTTTATTTGAAAGATACGCTTTCTAATCGAATTCCTGATATTGTGTCGTTAGTAATTTGAAACTTATTTAAGAAAATAATTTGAATACGGTAAAAGATAAAACCTGCATATATTTTGTTTGTTTATTCTTAGTATATTTCGTTGTCACAGTCAGTAACACGTGTTTCGTATAAAAGTAATTACGGAACCATTTAGATGGTTTAATCACCGGAGTAATTATGAAGCGAACAGGTACATTAACCAATGTACATATGGAAAGGTATACCTACTGCTTTTAAAATATAGTACTAATGCTTACTGTAATGATGAAATATCTCATTAAAGTTATCAATCTTCCCTAAAACCCTGCTGGGTGTCAGTTTGAGAGACAGTGTGCGAAACGAAGGAGTTGGAATTGTTAACTTCAAAAGGATAAAATAAAATTTTAAAAAAGTTTGTGAGGACATCAGAGAAAGTGTTGCATCACTGCGATGGCGTTGACTGCGGCATATCCCCAGAATTCCAGATGGAAAATATACATATCATCTTTCGATTTGGCACTCAGGAGCCTTCACCAGTGCAGCAGGTTATCCCTTATTTCATAGCGATATAATATCAAGAAGATAATAGGATCATCTTAGCTTTTTCAAGAAAGATATTTAAAAAATTACAGAAAACCTATATCGAGGGGTGGACGAAAGAGGCTAAAGAAGAAAAAGAAATGTAATTGACTTGTTAAACGTTTCGAATTATTTATAATAAAATAAATGAAACATATATAAACTTTGGTTGCTCGCGTATGAGCGTTACCGCAATAGGTGCAAATCTGACAGATCACAGTCAGCAAGGTGATTTCAAATGAGTTTCACAAAATTGTTTATCAAATGTTTGCTATGTTCCTTTTACAACCTTTTATCCAATTCTCTGTTAATAAGATCGTTCTTATTTTATTTTATTTTCGGCTCGCGTAAGATTCAAAATCACGTTTAATAAATCACTTCTGCTTTGTTTAATATATTAAATATTTTAGTACCATTCTAAAAGTGACACTCAAAAATTGACGTTATCTATTCAAATTTTGCTAAGCTGTCATTAGTATGAATTATGATTCAAAGTATTTTGTTATCTGTTACCACTGCCTTATTTTTCGATAATAGATAGCAAAATATTTTCCCGCTTTATGACAAAGTATCTCAATTAAACGTAACACAACATTACATTCATAAATATTTGCAAGTAATATTTAATTTTTTACAATATTTCATTTTTGTTCGCTTCATATCGTCTAGAAGGTAAAAGTGGGATAGCAATATTCAGTTTTCCTTGTCACACTGTAATATGTTATATATGTGTAATCAAACTTAGATATGTCCTATTAGGATGACATCGGCAATCATTTATGCTGATCCAATTTGCGTTATAGCAATACTATCTCATTCGCACTAATGTTGTACTCACTAACCTATAACACAATCTTAGAAACTTTCATAATTACAACTATTTTCTTTGTATACGTGCTTCTTTAGCTCGACGTCTAATTCATCTGTACGTGTTATTCAATATTTAAATGTGTTTGTAAAATTGTATATCATCATTATTTTCAATAGCTGGAACAATATCTATTGTTTGTTTTATAAGGATATAACCAGTTTATTAAATATGACGTCAAACTGTAGATATTAGAAAATAAGTGTTTCATTAATGGGAAAAACCTGAAAAAGACGTCAAGAACAAGACTGAATCGTGTGTCAAGTATTGTGGCCATATCTTTTAAGTTATAAAACTAAAAATTTCTTAAATCGGGAATTCTACGTCTAATTTATACGTGACTCGGTTTTGTAATTTTTTTCGCAGAATAAATTTATAAGAAAATAAAACAGTCACATACAATTAAACTCTTTTGTAGAGTTACTACGAGTTCGTTACGTCTTGTACAACAGGTACAGGGAATCAAACAATATTTACAAGAGGTTGTATAATTGGTCGGTTCGGAAGAGGTAAAAGTCAGTGAGATATTTATGTTAAAAGGTGCCTTTGCCGACAATAAATCTTATTACTTTCCTATTCATCCGAGATAATAAAACTAGTATTTTACTAAGATCAGGAAAACCTGGACTATTGGAGACGAACAAAAGGACGCTAGATCGGGAAGTTATTCGAAGTCCAGATAGGTTCTAAGAAAAATGCTCCAAGTTAATGACCAAAAAGAATGAAGAATTTTGGCATATAGCAACCAGGGGCGTAGCTACCGCCGTATCTGCCGTATCAATTATACGGGGCCCCCGAGCCACAGGGGCCCTCACTCATTCACAAATGACAAAAAAAAATAATTTCTCTTTTTTTTCAACTTTTGAATATCAAAAGTTGGCAACACCCTACATCGGGTATTTATCCCTGGCTGCGGGATTTCCCCGTTTAAGTCATTTGCTTCAACGGGGGAGGAAATCCCACAGTAATCTATGTACATACGATGATAAACCACGGAGAGCGTGTTTATTTATGCGTTTTATTTAATTGTGTATTGCATTGCAATACAATACAAACAATTGTTGTTTTGCTTTAGTTGTATTAGTAGCGATTTGTAGAAAAAGAATGAGTGAAAGGAAAAGAGATTATCCCAGCGGAGCTACGAAAAGAAAAAGTAAACAGAAAAGGGAGGAGGCCATAAAAAAAGTACCCAAAATTTCATCATTTTTTGAGAAACCAGCTCCTGTGAGTGATTTAGATTGTAAAGGTATGTACCTACTACCCCAACCTATTTGTCTTATCTGTATACCTGTAGCGAAGGGTGAATTTTGTTTTTAACCCACTTCACGCCACGGAGGAGGTTGTTCGAATTGGATAATAATTTAAGTATAATAAAATAATCCATGTAGGTTTCCAAGCACTGAATTTCGTACGTAAGTGTATGTTTATATATGGGGTGTAAGGGACAGATCTGAAAAGTATTTGTTATAGGTACTTAAAAAGATTTTGATGTGCATAACACAAAGGCTGTCCCATATCAATTTCATCACTGTTTGAAATCGGTTAATGGGTTTTTAAAATCGATTATTAGGGTTTCGTACCTCAAAACGAAAAAAACGGGAACTCTTCCTTACCTATTATCAGTCCGTATTGTAAATTGCGTGTTCAAACGTGCGCGAGCTCGAGTTGTGTTCGTTTTGTATTGCTCACACACACTAACACACGCACAATCCGCGTAGAGCCTGCTTACGTCTGAACACTCTCTAACTGTAACCTTACGTATAGTAATTTATTTAACATATATTTTTGAAATTTATGAAAACATTCGCTTTTATTTTTTGACAATTATATTTTCAGATTCTTCTGAAGCACATTCTACATCAGATATTCATCCCGAAATAGAAGAAACCCAAGCACATTCTCTATCGGATGTCCATCCGGAAATAGAAGAAACCCAAGCACAATCTTCCTCGGATGTCCATCCGGCAATAGAAGAAACCCAAATTGACGATTCTGAGATATCTGAAGATTGTAATATAGTTTCATCAGATAGAGGAAATTTTAGTGACGGTCTAAATAAATGCAAACGAAAAATCGTTTTTAAATTAGGTCCATTTAAACCACAAGAGCCGTTTCCAAAAGATTCAGAAAGTAACAGACCTTTTTCGGCCTATTATTATTCATATTTCAATAAGGCAGGCATAAAAATTTCAATACCATGGTTATGTTATTCTAATGTTTTAAACAAACCGTATTGCCACTTCTGTTGGTTATTAGCAGATCGTCGAAGCAAATCGTACTCCTCTGCATAGGTTAAGGGTGTTTCCGTTAGGAGTAATTTTACGCAAACTATACTTGACCATGAAAAGTCACAGCAACATATTAATGCATCCCTATCTTATAATAATTGGTACCAAGGAAATACCATCGATACTCTATTGCAAAGTGAAATCAGTAGTAAAATTACATTCTGGAGAGATGTATTGCATCGTATAATTAATGTTATAATTACTTTAGCATCTTATAACCTACCTTTAAGAGGTCATGATTCTGATTCTGGAAATTTTATGGCAATTTTAGGTTTGCTATCAAATTATGATGCAACTTTAAAAGAACTTCTTTTAAAACCGAAAGACGAAATAAATTATTTAAGCCCTACGATTCAAAATGAAATTATTAATTTGCTTGGTACCGCAGTTAGGAACAACATTATCTCAGAAATTAAAAAAGCTCCATTCCTGACAATAATTCTGGATACAACACAAGACTTGTCAAAAATTTACCAACTTTCTGTAGTTTTTCGATACACTTCGATTGCAGAAAATTATGATAATGTGCCTAAAGAATTAAAAATCTGTGAGTCCTTTTTGGGGTTTCAAGCAATATCCGATTGCAGTTCTGAAGGACTTAAAACTGAAATTTTAAATACGATTAATGAATATGGAATTGATTTGACTAAATGTAGAGGACAAGGTTACGATGGAGCAAATGTTATGTCCGGTGTTTATGGAGGATTACAAACCCTAATAAAAGAGCATGCTCTGAATGCCGATTATGTTCATTGTGCTGCGCACGCATTCAATTTAGTTTTAAACGATGCTGCGAAACATGTCCGTAAAGTGTCCACTTTTTTCGATAATTTAGAAAAAATATATACTTTTTTTAGCAATAGTATAAAGCGCTGGTCAATGTTAAGTGAGGATTCATCTGAAAAATATTTAATTACCCTTAAAAAGGTATGTCCTACCAGATGGTCTTCAAGGAACGATGCTTTAGTAGCGGTAAAGAAAAATTATTTATTAATCATGAAAACTTTGCACCAACTAAATTTAATTTCAAATAAAAAAGATGAACGTGAAGAATGTAAAAATATAATTAACATTTTAGAGAGTTATGATTTCTTAGTGCTTGTCACATTTTTTTCATCACTATTTGAAATCATTAATCTTGTTTCTAAAGCTCTACAGCATGAAAATAATGACTTACAGAAAACTAATATTTTGTAAAGTAATCTTTTGAATAGACTGTGTGAATTGAGAAATCAAAATTCATTCAATATTTTGTTAAATGAGTCTAAAGATTTAACAAAAGAGTGGGGGGGTAACAACTGTTTCTAAAAACAAAAGGCGAAAGATAACGAAGCGTTAGTAAGGATAATAGAAGCGAAGATGAGTTATCAGAAGATGAGAGAATTTCAGACCCGGAATCCTATTTCAAAGTCAATTTATACTATTGCTGCTTAGATATCTTAATTTCTCAAACTAAACAAAGATATCAGAGCCTTTGCGACCTGAGTAGTTTGTTCGAAATATTACAACCGGAGAAACTCCTGTCTTCTTCAAACGAAGAGATATTAAACGCTACCGGAAAAGTTTCGGCTAAATATAGTAAAGACATCTCAGTTAATCTTTATGACCAATTAAAGGCTCTAAAAGCTTGCTTAAAATCTGAAATTCAAAAAATCCATTCCATTAAGGAACTCGTTGAGTTATTGCTGATAAAATTCAATAGTCTTGCATGCAGTTTTCCGGAGGTAATAACAGCATGCTTTTTATTCTTGACCCTTCCAGTTACAACCGCAACTGCTGAAAGAAGTTTTTCGAAATTAAAACTGATAAAAAATTACCTAAGAACTTCGATGGGAAATGAGCGCCTGTCAGACCTGTCGCTATTGTCCATAGAGGCAGAAACTTTAGGAAAACTAAAGTCATCATTAGCTATAAATGATTTAATAAATCAATTTGCGGAAAAAAAGGCAAGGAGAGTCTATATTTAATTTTATTTCTTTGTAAAAATTATCTGTCTGTAAAATTACAATGAATAAATATTTATTTTAATTTTATGCAAATATTTTTTTTGTGAGAAATTTTTACCCTTCATAAGAGCCCCCAAAAAAATGTTTATACGGGGCCCCCCAAGGCACGCTACGCCACTGATAGCAACATATATTTTCTTCTGATTAATACCGATATTATCAGAGAGTGGATATGAGTATGGAGTTGTGCGTATTTGAAAGAATGCAGATCATTTTTTTAGACATACCGTAAAAATTGTGGCGCTCGTTATAAGAAAGTATATATTCTCGCCTCTATTTTAATTTTTTTAAACATTTGATTGTAGCTTTAATTGTATACACTTGAGGCATTTATTTCTAATGGATTTTCCATTTTATTACCTGGGTGCATATCGATGTGTATAGAGGGCGAAATAAAATATCCAGATCCAGATAAGTATGGTAATATTTTGTTTGCATTGGTGTAATTATGATCGAGTGGAATAAAGTTCAGGTGACTGTAACTTTGGAAATAAAATTGTGAAATGAATATCAAGTGCCACCTACAAGTGACATTTAGCATTATTTTATAAACAAATATTTTTATCAATAACCACTATTTATAAGATATCATCACTTATCTCGCAACATAAAACTTACCAGTTAATCAAAAATAATATTAAGTATCACTTGTAGGTAATAGAATGTTAATTAACTTTTTTCATCGGATTTTTTACTACGTTTTTTATACAGAATATGTTTTTGTACTATATTTAAGGACGCGTCTGTGGATATATTACTAAAGAAAAAAAATCATTTTTTCCCAGTTGTTTTTATATGAAAATTTCCGATTTAATAAAGAAAGAACGTTTTCTTTATTAAATCATGAAACGATTTGAATGCGAACGTGAACTTTTCATAAAAATAATCTAATAATAAGGCTTCAAAGATCAGCATTATACCTATAAAATGTTTAGCGTGTCGAAATATTGCCTAGCTTTGTTTCCATAGGCGCTCATACGTCACAATTGTTATCAGTATTATAAAAAGTATACCGACACCTACAAGGAAGAACATTTTAACTTACTTTTTGCGATTTTATAGGTCTAGGTAGAATCTGCTGTAAAGTGACACCGAGTTTCAAAACTTTATATAAAAGAACCGAATTTTTACAATTCTTTAAGTCTTTTGAGTTTATTAGAAACAGTTACAAATATGATGGCCTTGTAGGGAAATAAATGAACAAAAAGAATATCAAAGTTAGTTACAAACTTTTTCCTTGATGGTGTCGATTCCATATTTTCTACCGTAATCGTGACTAGTATAAGATAAACAGCATTGTATACAATAGTTTTTTTAAAGGGAAAAAAATGTTTCTGAGTTTTCCTTTTTTTTAGAATTTCACTTAAAAATGGAATGAATATCTTATTGACAGGAAACTTTCACCATCTTATAACTTTTGATATGCAGATGTTGATGGTTGGAGAAAAAAAAACTGTTTGCCATTGTAAGTTGAGTGAAATCATTTTCCATTGAAGTATTTAAAAATGTCGTTGTCTTTTTTCAGTTTTTCGCATACATTACCAAAAAGTTTTGGGGGCGTTGTTACACTATGAAATATTTTGAAGACTCGTATGTTGCTGAGGAGGCTCTCTACTAGAACCATTACTGGACCTTAAAAGATATCATCAGTGGCGAGTAACTTGATGACATCTTCATGGATCTAAAGAAATGTTCCTTCAGTCATGGGGACTGCCGGCATTTAAAAATTTGCTACAACATTATTATCAAACGACTAGAAATCTGTTTTAAAGACAAACACACACACTCTCACACACACACACACACACACACACACACATATATACATATGTGTGTGTGTGTGTGTGTTTTTACTGCTGGCCAAGCGCAACACGTCATACTCATGGCTACAAATATCTTATTAACATTAGTATGTCGGTGACGCAAATCCATAAGATTTCCGCCTAACAAAAAATCGCTCAACGCACCCAAAAGAAGTTTTGACTTCAAAAAAGTCAGTCTCAATTTCAATGTATAACGGGAAGACTTTCAAAAATTTTAAATCGACGCTGAAGACGGTGGGAAGGCAATTGCGCCCAAATGAGGAACCGTGTCTGCCGAAGTTATTTGAAACTTCAATAACTCGGCTAAAACAGACCACCATCATTTTAGTCTCATTTTAATGAGGCTAAGATGGCAGCACTATGTCTTCTGTCTTTTGCGCACGTGCAGAGGTAACCCATGTTTTTTGACCTAAATATTTAATATTTGCAAGAGGTATTCAAATAATTTCAGAACTCAAAAATTGTTTTCTGCTTTTTATATTAACACCCTGTATTTAATAAATATAAGTTGCAAGTGAATTAAACGAATCAAAACAAAAATTAGGTTTCACTTCAATATATACTCACAATTGCCATTTTCACGAAAATCACTGTGGTAGAGCTCGACACTGGAAATAGGAAAAAAAGGAATTGTAATTAAAACAAAGCTAAATCTTATATTTTGGATCTATTTCTGCTAAGCTGAAACAATAACCATTTTCTATTATTGAAAATGTGAGAACTTCTTAGCAAGTTCTCCTGAAAAAATCTTGTTTATCTAGATGCAATGAAATAGAATTAAATAGAAATTATTCTTAATATTTAATTAATAGTACGGCCCTTTAGGTATCTTTATTCACTTCCAACATGCCCTATTTTATTTACTTAATTTGTATCAACTAGAGAAAAGCTATATATTTCAGTAGTTGGATGGGAACCACCCTATTTGTTTGGTTGTATTTATATATATTCATAGAAAATTGACCTGTACAATAACTACGCCTCGTGCAAGAATAGTCTGACCCGCTCCACGGACGTCAGTCAATGTAATCAGATTATTGAAGTTTAACATCTTTTATCGTGTTATAGAAAAAACAATGTCATATACATGGTTTTAAACTAAAGAAACTGCAATACTCAAACATTCTGAGGAAAGTATGAATGAAGACATTATAAGAGTTCTTTTTTTATTACGGAAAACTGCCATGCGCCTAAAAATATCGGTAAAACAATTTTATGACAACGCAGACGAACAAATAATGCAGATGGAAAATCGGCGGCCGACAACTGCTGTATTTCGTCAGTGAATGAACGAATGACCGACTTTCTGTCGACTTAATATACACGCCAAGAGGCGCACGCCGACGACCAAATGTCTCCTGTTTCCTTCAGCACGCATTATAATGTATAGTTTATCTTTTTCTCCATTAGCGCGTTTTAACCCGTGATGTTGGAATCGGTGATAGCCGGCCATATTGGCCCCGATTTTTGTAAGACCGGTTTTTGTATGGCGTATGTATTAAAGTATTAAATATTATACGTTCTATTTACATTAGATTATGCGTGATTGACGAACAAATTAACATACAGATAGTCAGACATAAAATCTAAAAACAGTTTTTCTGGCTTCTGTTGTCATTTTATACGCCAAATCAATCACTCCTTTTAAAATATTTTCCATCTACAGAATTCACTCTGTTGTAATTTTATTGTATGAATATATAATGTAAAAAATTTCAAATTAATTTTAATGTAAGTAACGAATTTTTATTCCTTTCATTACTTACAGGCGTTATCACGCTCAACACCATATCGATGATAGCCAACCTCCGGTTTTAAACACATGATACACGACGTAAAAACAATCTGAATGGGTTATACACACCCTGTTTAATAGCAAATTTACTTGATATTATATACAAAACTTTCTTTTAAATTACTTGTACACGTTAATATCTATACATGGTCACAAAATCGTTTCAGAGAATGTATGTATTATATTTTTCTCTCCAGAAACCCACGCGTTGGAAGTGAAACTTCTTTATTTTCAACAAATTTTATGGTCCCTGAGCAAAACAAATCTTACAGTTTCGCCGTGGCTGTTCATCCGTCCGTTTGTATGTTGTAATCCAATTACTCTTTCATTTTTTTATCTTTTGAGACAATTTTGTATAGAGACATGTGCTGATAGCGCAGTATCAGAAAAAATTGGTCTCCCCCTTCTAAACAATAAAAAAGAGGGCAAAAAACTATTAGCCCATCGAGTGAGGTGTCGTTGGACAGGTGTTTTAAAATAGAATTCCATTGTAAAAATCTAAAAAGTACAGAAATCCAGCTCTAATTAAGTACTTTTAATGGAAAAGTATAAAGGCTATTGTAGCACATTCACTTTCAGAAACGTTTTGAAATAAGGTCTCGAATGAATGACGAAATTTTAGCCAATGTGAAGTAGCTCTTATGACCTGTTCTGTAAATCATTTATAAATCATAATAAATTCAGTGCACAAGTAGACATTCAACTAAATAATTTACTTATATCTTGCGCGGTACAATAGCTACAATATTACTGACAATGTAAAATAACACGTATCTAACATAGATAACTTGGATGGGAGACTTAGTGATTCTAATATAAATTATTATAAAATGGCTGCAACATTATATCGTGAGAGTGTTCGAACTTTAGCCAGTTTTAGTAATGTCACATTTAATTAAATATGTATTTATTGCAAACTCTATGATAGACTCAACTTATTGCAAACTCTATGATAGAGTCAACTGATATGAAATAACTTGTATAAACTATATAAAAGTCATTGAATGTCAGTTGATTCAAACTTTACTTACACAGTCTTGTGATTCAGTATAAAAATTATTCAGTATGTACAAACGTTAGCACGAAAATGTTTTTGTTGAAAGCACAAACATAATGAAGAGCACAATCTGCGGTCTGCAGTTCAAATTTAAATATTCATAAAATGAGCATCGCAGATAGCATTATCGAAATGTTTATACAAAACTATTAGTAGATGGCGTTACGATCATATGAAGAATACGGCATCATATGTTGGAGAAAGGCTATGGAATTACCGTCCACAGTTCCATTTATCAATTCAAAGAAATTACACTTTAAAACTGTTTGAATGATTTTGGTAAAACTCTACGTGTCAATAAATTATATGAAGCTAGACGTAAATTATGTGAAACGGCCATGTAAAAATTTAGTAAAGTAATAAAGCTTTTCCTTAAAATTACTATAATCATAAAATACATTTTCTTTTTATCATACAAACTAAATATAACATTTAATATTTACTGACAAGTTATGTAGCCTTTAAGAGATATATAAATGTTACTTATTTAAAATTATTGCAAAATCAAATATCTTATTTACCCACGGAAGTCCTTGTTAGATGTATTTTTTGAAGTTATACTTCTTTAGGCGCGTTATGAAAAAAATATGAGAGTGAAATTTTATGATGCTCACGGACGATGCAGCAAAAATAGATAGGATGAAGTTACTCACTAAACATATTGACGTTTACATGCATGTAGCGATGAATACCGTATTCATGATAGTTATTGAAGTATTTGGGAATATACAACACGTGTTTCATATCCATACAACTCTAAGTTAAACCTATGTTTTAAATAATATTTTAAAGCAATTAAAATATAGGTCTATATAACAAAAATACATTTACTAATATTCGTGATGAAAATACTGCTTATAAGTTTTTTAAAATATATTTTAAGTGTATTTAGCATATTAATTTATTTTCATTAATAATTAAAGTTTATCTAGATTCTTTTAGTAAATTTGACAGTTCTATAATACAATTACATTGAATTGAATGATGAGTATTTAATTAGTAAACGATAATGATTGCAATTCTATGTAAAAAGATCAAATTTTTTACCACTCTATATGGGTAACTAAATTTTAATTTTTAAATGTAATTATTTGATTGAATTTATGATGAATTAAAGCAACCGTGTATATATATATATATATATATATATATATATATATATATATATATATATATATATATATATATATATATACATATATATATATATATATATATATATATATATATATATTATTTAAAAGTTTTCAATTCATTCGGTTAGTCATAAGCATATACTAGAAATTGTTTTCAAGTTATGTTGTCATAATGAGTTCAATTTGTGGAATAACTGCGGAATTCTAGTTTCGCGTTTTGACACGCATTTCACTATTATTTTGTTGATTTTTATTTTGTTATATTAGTTATTTCTTAATCTAAAAAGCATCCAGCTCATCATTACTTTACAATGAAAAGTTTTCAAATAATAGATAACCGGTTTAATTATGAAACCGGCATAAGATCCTGGTACCTTGTTATTTGACATTAGCTTGTGTGTATGCAGTGCAAGTGAGATAGAAAGTAATTTCCAAGTGAGAAGATAATAATTACTGCCTTTCCATTTAACGATAAACTAAAGGAATCCTAAAATCGGTTTTCATTTATTTTTACTCTAAAATTGGGTTTGGAATATGTTATACTAGCGTGACCCGTGCGAAGTCTTCGCATTATTTATTCCATTATGAAGCTCAGATGACAGATCAAACAAATATTTTACTAAAATTGACATATAGAGGCGCAAGTATCAAAAGCATTGAGCTAAAGCGCCACTTTATTTATACGTGAGTGGATTTGAAATTAAACAAAAATTTTACCGACCGTCAATCATATTGACGTTGAGCCGTTAGATGGCAGCATTGCTGTTTTGTGTATATAATTTTAATAATTAATTAATTTGCAAAAACAATAGCAATAACAAATTTTTTACTTGTGGATGCCGGTAGAGCAAGCAATTATCTATAAAATGATATATAATTTATGTGGATTAGTTGTGAGGTTTTTTCTAAAAAGGGAGTGTAACATCTTAACCTTAGCGTATTAATATATATGATGATGATTATTTACAATAAAGTATATATAAAGTATATACAAAGTATATATAAAGTATATATGAATATGCACTTTTACACAATATTTAAAAGAACTTTTTTTTTCATTCTGATTGTAACACCTCACATTTTTTTCTGTTCTAAATGTATTTTTCGACTCAAGTCAATACGTAACTCGTAATTTTATCGCTTCACGTAGAATTAACTAAAAGTAAAGGTCTGTGTAATAACCGGACAGGAGGACAAAGAAAAAACCATTTCCCTATTAACTTTTTGAATAAATAAGTGTTAAAACGTTAAAATTACAAAGATAAAAATCGTAACGATACGGAATCTGGTCACATTTATTTTCTACTTCGTAACATTATACTCCATATTAAGCCACTTGTTTACGCAACATTTTTGTTATGTAAAGCCGTTGTAGGCACACTGTGGGGACGTCAAAGGGCACTATCGTGGGCATGATCTTGTTGACAAGGTTCTACATGCGGAAAGACGAGTGCGCTGACAGTCGCCGTCAGGACGGAGATGGATTGAGCGCCGCGCCCCCGGTTGGAGTGACGCGTCTCCCGCGTAAGACTATAATCCAATTATACGCCTAGATCGTATCAATAGTCTGCAGTTGATTAAGTTAAGGCGTTTGATTAGAAATAATTAAGTTCAATAATAACATAAGAAAAAACATTTTGATGTGTGCTTTTAACCACATGTATAAAGTAAAACTTCTGCTGTTAATATATATATACATGTGTGTGTGTGTGTGTGTGTATATATTGGTCACCCGCTTCCTTCACAAACACAGATCGTATACAGAGAGGCTTGTGTCATCACTATGCCTAGTATGGGATAGTTGGAATACAGTTTTTTTTAACTATATCTATATTTAACTTCAAGATAAGAGTATCATATGCCCAACGTAATAATAAAAGTATGTGTATGTATGTGTATATATTCATATATATGTATATATTTTATTAGCATATGAATATATTAAAAATATATATAGTAATTACTCCAATGAAAGATGACAGCGCTTAATTATATTAGTTCAAAAATACGGTCACTCTAGAACACGGCTTAGGGTTAGTTGGGTGGCATAATAAATTAAAAGAAAAATTAAAATATAAGCAGAGGAATATTATGAACTTGATTGCTAAATTCCAAGAGAATGAAGAAAAAAAAATTATAACACTACAATCGGTGCTTGAAGGATTTAAAAAAACGTCCAGGTTTTCGGAATAATTTAAACGACCTTACCACGTCGTGTAGTAATGAAACGTCGTAATTTTTAGTAGATAGAGTAAATGAAAAAAAGGTGGTAAAATAGCCCATATGAATATGGTGAAGAGCTTAGAAATTTACACTAACTCTCCATTTCTAAAGTCCAAGGTGTTATGATTATATCCGTGAAAATTTTGATCTTTGTTTACCTCACATTAACATGTTTAGGAAATTATATTAGAGAGCAAATTGCGAACCGGGCTTTACAGCCATGCCATTTAATACAATAAAGGAAACGGTTTAAAAAAATGATATATTAGCATCACGCGTTAAGAAATATACTGAATTCGTCGACAAAACACACTTTGGCTATATTAATATAAGCATTGATTTGCACGGAGACGAATCAGCAATTGCAAATCAAGTTTTAATATTTATGGTTGTGGATATGAATAGCTTTTGGAAAGTTCTAGTTGGTTTCTTTCCAGGAAGAAGTTTTACAGTTTCACAAAAGTAATAAGACTGCATGTGTAGAAATTTCAGTTACATTTAACTGAATCGTTTCAAATCTTAACATGTCCAATTTATATTACTCCTAATATATATTACTATAATACTCCATATTTCAAATACAAAGCTAAATAATATTATATTTTACTAGATCCATATCACTTGTTGAAACTTATAAGAAATATGTTCGGTGACAAAAAAGTTTTAATGGACGAAAATGGTAGAAAAATTGAATTTATCTTTATTACGCAATTATACAATATTAAAATGAAGGGAGGTCTGAAATTGGGGAACAAAATTACATTTAGGCATATTAATTATTTCAAACAAAAAATGAAAGTGATGGTAGCAGCACAATTACGTTCAAGGTCTGTTGCCACAGCCATTCAGTACTGCCATGCTTTTTTGAATTTATAAAAATTTGAGAATTTGGAAACCACTGTGCTATTTATTATCCTCGTTAACGACATATTTAATATTTTTAATTCCAGGAACTTTCTTTCTTCTGGGTTTAAAAAACTTTTGTGCTCAACTAACAATCAAGAAATATTCGATAAAATCGATTAAGTATACAAAACATATTACAGAAATATAAAATTTGCGGATGATATCGTTATTATCGAGACGTTTAAGTTTATTCGGATTCACAGTAAACATAAGTCTAAAATATTAATACGTAGACTAGATTCAAAACTTGCAATTTTTATCTTTTTATAAACTATCACAATACCATTTGGATATATTTTTTAGTGCATTAGCTTCTCGCGTTAGATCAGAAAATTTATATTTGCACACAAAGGGTTACTTTGCCATACAGAGTTAAAATTGCGTGAAAGTGGAAACTGTTTGGAAACTGAAAAAAAATCATTTTCTGTCCGGTATAGTTTCCACCGTAAAACGTATTAATACTGCAATATTATATGTTAAAATTCTAAAGGAATATCGATTGAGCGATAATTTGCTAATGACAATCCAGGTGATATTGATATTATTAGATAGACTACCTAACACTTCTGAAGACTTGTCACAATTTATTAAGTCGGTTGTCGAATATACACGTTTCGTGGGTAAAAAAATATAAATATATAAACATTGTGAAATTTGTATAGATTCCTTGGTACAATCACGAACTAATGAGTTATTTATAAGTCGCAAAATTTCGCAAAACAAAGTAAGGGCTTTTTGATTTATCAACATATGAACGTATAAACATTTAAAAACTAATTTTAACTTTGGTAAGACTATTTAACTTTGGTAGAAAAACAGTTTTAGAAATTATACAATTTATTTATACTGACAATTTTTTTGATAATCTAATAATTAATAATTCATATGAATAGAACCTTCTTAATAGCTACGTGTATCTACTCGTATTAATAAAATATATAATTGAAATTGTTTTGACAATAAGGTTAAGATGTGAATGTGAACCATCGGCATCATCATCCGACTTGGTTTAACACTAAACTTTTCCGCGACATTCAGGCAAAATCCTATTACTATAAACGTTTTAAAAAGTACGGTATCAGTTATGATTGTTAAATGTTTACATTCGGAATGTTGCTAACATTAAGTCTGATGCAAAAACATTTTGGACGTACGTGAAATGTGAGCGTTCGGACAGGCAGCTTCACGCAACTATAGTACACAATGGTGTCTTCTACTCAGATGAAGCCGCTGCGAATATCTTCAGTATTTTAATTCAGATTTTTTTGGATACTGTACCGACACTCGACTTTGCAATGGCAGCACATGCCTCTGTTAATAACGGCTTCTTTTTTTCATATTGGTGGGGTGGATATAGCGGAAGTCGGACTCGCGTTGGAACAGCTCCAATCTAAACATATTCCACGTCCTGATAGTTTACCTTCATACGTTATCAAGGCCTGTTCTGACAAATTCGTCAAACTTACATTCTGAAAATTATCCATATGTTTGGAAAACTTTCCGTGTAACTTCGATTTTCAAATCTGGTATTAGGTCGGACGTAAAAAATTATCGGCCTATTATATGCTGTCTTACCTTCATTCGCCAAAGTATTTGAAACTGTTTTGCATGACCGTATTTATATGCATATCCAATCCCATTTAATTTATTGCCAGCACGGTTTCCATCCAAACCGTTCCACCGTCAGTAATCTCACTAATTTTGTGAATTATGTGGCTGGAGAATTAGATCAAGGTCGTCAAGTTGATGTAGACTATTTTGATTTCAAAAAGGCATTTGACCGAGTCGACAATGATATTCTACTCATGAAATTATTGGAAGTAGGGTATGTCCCCTACTTTAATAAAATTTTTCGTCAATTACTCTCGGGCTCGTAAACAATACGTCCGACTTGGGAATTTCAAATCTCGGCCTTACGTTACTCAATGAAGTGATTTAAAAGTCTTCTTAGTTGTTAATAGTCAATTTGACAGTGATCTGTTTCAATATGATATCGACTCAGTATTCCAATGGAGTCTGAGCAACAAGCTACATTTCAATGTAAGTAAATGTACTACGATGACATACTTCCCGCTTACGTGTCCCACTTGTGCATAGTTATGAGCTGCACTCAGCTACACTCGGGAGGGTTCAACTATGCGGGATTTTGGTGTAATTATGGGCACCCATCTTACATTTCACAGTCATATCGTGGAAACTTGTCAGAAAGCCTACGAGGTACTAGGATTTATCATACGGTATTCACACGATTTTTAACTCTTTAGTCCGTAGTATACTTGAAACGAATGCAGTCACTTGGTCTCTGTATGAAGGTACTTATATCCTCATGTTGGAAAAAATATTTAAAAAGTTTAATAGGTTTTTGTATTATAATATGCATGGGTATTATCTTTCAACTCCGAAAGGAATTGCTTTTAATCATACATTTTTTTAAATTATTAAAGTATTATGTTGATAACCCCTCGATCCTGGGATTCTTGACACTTTATGCTCCTGGCTGGTACATGAAGGGACGGTGTCATGGTTTATTTTACCGCCCTAGAGCGCGTACGAATATTCTACAGCGTTCGCCTGTCTTTCGTATACTCACATTGCTCAACGCAGTGTTGCGAGATGCTCCTATCTAGATATTTTTTCTGCTCCATTGACTGTTTCAGAAATAGGGTTATAAAATTGCTTAGTTGTTCACGACTGATTGCTAGATGATATTTATCCAAATTACTGTTTGTTTTTCAATTCTATGGAATTGCTCTGTGAGTGTATTGTCCTATTCGTCATTGTTTTGTAACTCTTTGTTATATGTTCCTCCACATGCCTAGCTATTTGGGTAATACTATAAATTGGGCGTGGGTTTTCAAGAAATAAATAAATATCAAACAACTTTAAAAAAATTATCAAAAGAAGCTTTGAGAAACCATTTGAATAAGATTATTTTATTTAAAAACTAATGATTTTTATAATAACTAACAAAAGGATTATTTAGAATCTTAGAAAGATATTTTTAAGTTTTGGTGCCACAATATCATTATATGAGGACTGTAACGAAAATTCCTTTTTTCATATTGAATTGTATAATTTTTTCTAGTAGTTAAATTATGTGATTGAAATCAGTACTAAGTAGTGTTATTGTATGAGGTACTCGTGTTGGTTATATTTTTCAATTTTAAAAACGAATATAATTTGTTTATTGTTAGTACTTAAAGGTTATTTAAGTAATATGTTATTTGTTTAATTTTATATAGAACTTTATTTTGTCTGTTACAACTTTTGTTTTATTTTTAGCCTAAATTTAAGCGCTTTTGCGGCATTTCTGGCCGTAATGTTCAATTTTTTATTCGAATACGCTCGGATTGATATTTTTTCATAGTACAAGTAACGCACCCAAAATGTTTAAAGTTAAACAAATATTTAAGATTAAAATGAGAGGGAATGTCTCATACGAGGTATTGCAGAATTATTTTTTGACGGGAGTTACTCTTATAGAATTGAATCATTCCTAAAAACATGTTAAATTGAAAGCGAGTTTATAATTATAAGCTCTGAGAAATAAATCGTTAACAATATTTGACTAAATATGTGTCCCTTTATTTTTATATTATCGATATAACATCGTTAGTAAAAAGCCATCACTAAAACTCACACATATGTATAATTACGCACACAAGGGCAATTCAAATTTCGGTGATGCGAGGCATATAGAATGTGTTCATCTATTCGGAGTATATTAAATCTATGAGCGTAATAATACAGTTACTTTTGTTGGTAGCACAAAACGGGTCTCCGTTAAATGCAAATCTGTTATAATTGGATATGCCAATTTGACATTTAATTTTGTGCCTCTCCGCGCTAATAATATAGACGCAAAATTGCAAGAAGCGTGTCTTATCTACGATCATTTGAACCATTTCAAGTTTGTCTGTTTAAATGGAATTATTCTTGCGTAAGAGTCGCACGAATATTATTTCGTATGTATTCATTTTATGACGATTAGATATATCCGACATATAGCTAAAAGTATGAGTTTAAAACCGTAAACACGTTAATTTGTTTATTAAAAAAAGAAAATATCAGCCGCAAACAGGGATGTCATCTATTCCATAATCACAGACCCGATAAAATATTAGATGAGATTGCTTCCATCTTTAAATTATAGTTAAAATACGGCTTAATATAATAATTATAATCGACTATCATTAACATAATATTGTCATAAAATATACTATACGTACTATATGTATGTTGTAATTTTTTTACGATAGTATGTTTCTTATTGAGACAATAAGCGTAAGCCAAAATATAACTTTATAAATGAATATATGCACATGGAAAACGAACTTCCGTAAAAACTGTAATATTAATTGATTTTTTACGTCTGGTCGTATATACCTGAATACGTAAAGCCGGACGGTCCGATAGAAAACCGTTTAGCAGTTGATAATTCTGTCCCCGAATCACACATCAGAAGTTTTCTGTCTTTTCAATATATGAGCATTTGATATCGTTGAGTATGTGGTTAATTTTATATATGTATATTTGTGTATCTTTTATTAATAACTTTAAACCAACACGTATATTATATTTTATGTGTAGTAAGTAATTACACAATATGTTGACATTTTTTTGTTTCTTTATTAATAATTCTGTTTTCTAATATACCTTCCCTTTAGAATAAAACAGGAGGATTTGACCATTCAACATTAAATAAAAACCCAGTCAGCGCTTCTTGTCATAAATGCTTTCAAATAGTGAAATGGACAATTACGTCAAAATTAAAAAGAGTTTTTTTTTTCAAACAAATCAAATAGTATTTTAGTATAAATGAAACGTAAACACAATGTGCCATATTTATATTACTGGGTTTTGATCGGTGCACAGTCGCGATTGAATCAAACAAAAATAGTTAAGATGACACGTCCATAATTCGAATTATGTTCGAATAAATAAAACCAAGCACACTTTTCGCTTTTAACGGTAAACTCTTGTCATGCTATAACTCTTCTGACCCAGGCATAAAATTATTTTACAATTTGCCTGTAATTAAGAAATAAAATAACTATGCGAAGTTGTTGATGTGGCAATGTGTATCGTGTTTAAAATTACAAACCACTTAGAACTATTCCCGTGACTAAACTATTGAATTTTGTTAATTTATTTTTGGTGTGTGGTTGAGAAACACCATCTACTATATGAGGATTCATTTAATGTCGAACAGTCAAATCCATATTGTATAAATCAAGGTAAGGTTGGATCACTCTAGTACAAAAAGAGCCAGACTATCGCAGATTTAAAGTGATTTCCTGTAAACCAACTAAATATATAATTCATACCACATACTTGCAACATATCCATGTGAATTAGCGCAATTCTAAACTAATTCGTTTTCAAGATACCGTTATTTTATTAAAAGACCAATTTTTCAAGGTACCGTTATTTTATTAAAAGACTTTCTGTTAAATAGTAAAAAATTCAGACTAAAGCACCCACAGTGCTATCCAGTTCACACAATTATGAAAATGGCAAGACCTTCGAGTACAAAACGTTATATCATTCCTACATTTGTGTATGTAGATTTTTTACATCTCAAATACTTGTCTGTACATATAAAAATATTATCATTAAGAAAAGGTAACGAAACTGATATGCCTATTAGAAATTATAGAATTCTGAGTTAAAAATAATTTACCTAGCATAGTTTTCTATGGAATAATTTATAGGGATTGATTACTTTGTGAAATACAGACACAATTTTTTTGTAGAATGACGTGTCACGCAAAATTTTTGGTGCGAATAATAATCATTCCCGAATTAAAATTTCCAGGTTTGATGAGTTATGTCTCGTGGATATAAAGAATACTAGAAAAACTTGCCTCATGATGAGTGAGATTTATACCTATAACCTACCAAAAAATGATTTATTCAAATATGATGGCCCACGAGTGCTATGAAAATTTAATTTAAAAAATACCTTTTTAGAGTACAATATGTTATGCTTGAGAAGTCGAACAAGTTTGGTATCAAACAGGTCTCCCAACTGCGATATAAATATCTGTCAAAGAAAATCAATTTCCCTGGGATGAGTACTATATGTCATGGTTGACAATTGGGAACAGTATTAAGAGTCTTAATTATGAGACTTCGTTTTTTTATTTTTATTTTATTAGTTCCGTTTTTGAGATTTGATTTTTTTAAATTTATGGCAAAGCTTGTACGATGTGATGTTACCAGAAGTAAATATATGAAAAATCCATAAATTTCTTAACGTTTTCAATTCCACAAGTGGCTTTTATCATGAGGTTTACACTTAGTTTATCTTTTGTGTAATCATATTTTTCTTTTATTATAGGCGCCTACTAATTAACTACGCAAATTTACAAAATCAAAACATGTCCTGTTAAAATAAAGTCAAAGCTAATATCCTAGGATTCAAACATAATAATTTTTAACAATAAACTATTCAATATCACAAAAGTAAAATCGAGAATCCTTTTAACGTAGAACCAAACACAACATATTTTTCCTAGGAGTAAATTAATGATAATTTATTCAATCAACTACCTAAAATAACAAAAACAAAACGAGAATGCGTAATTAACGTAAAGCCTAAGTTCATTGAAAATATATTTCATCATATTCGCATCCACAATTCTGAATGAAAAGAGTGCTTAGAGGCGATCACCCGCAACAACGTGTGCCCTCGCCGTGTGTGTGCAACGTAGTGTATTCACCTCGCTGCTATAAGTTTTGTTTTATTTGCGAGTGTTAAAATATGCGATTTATTTGCTTGTGTCAATAAATGGCCGTATTTTTAGCGTTCTTTCTGATTACGTTGACTTCGTATATAGCTATCTAAGATAGTTGATAACTTTCTCTCTGTCTTTAGTTTGCTTGCCACAATTATTTTGACGTTTTAACTGTGTACCGACAGTCGTAGATAGCCATTCTATCCCCTGACCCCTGACCCCTTGTACAAACGACGCGTTCCGTTAATATATATGACAAATTCGAAATTAAAAGTATATACGAACTAAATAAATAAATGATAACTAAACGGAAATATTTTAATTATATACTATTAGGCATAATTTAAATATTTTGTGAATTTTTAAGCAATAGATGTATTTTTTACATTTTGAAATCAAGAAAAATATGATTTAAACAATTAAAGTTTTGTATAGTTATGGAACGCAACCTGTCTCTGCTTCTTCTCTATGTCAAGTGTTAAATCGGACATAAACCAGTATTAATATAACATTTCGATTGCCATAGAAACCGTCAAACAAAGTGGAAAGGTTTTTCGCAACTCTATTATTTCCTTATTTTTTTCGTGATATTTAGTCTTAATCTGTTGCAATAACTTATTTAGATTTGTGTTATTTTTATTTTCATTTAATTTTTTACTTTATCTGTATCCCGTTTATTGTTTTATCCAGTTCTCGGTAAGTTTGTTCTTTTGTTCATTTGTTTTATTATTTATTTTTGTGATTCAGGTTATCTTTTGGGAAAGTGGACTTAGTTATTCCCCCGAAACCTCCAGACCCTTCTAAGTCTCCTATATGTTTCAATGAATTTGCTTCTCCTACATCTCCTGCCAGTTTTATTACAGTTTCGGATTCCCAACAGGAACTGAAACGAAAAAATACAAATTGTAAAAGGCCCAACTGTAAAAAAAATAAGCTTAAGAATAATCCCTCTTTTCATCCTTCTGATTCTTCATGTACTGAAACAGAGGATACAATCCCTCGCAAGACCCCTCGCACTCCTCTTTCAGAAGCAAGTTCAAAATCTCTTCCTCCAACCCCGACCTCTTCTCCTCCCTCTCTCCCTCCGAATTCTTTTGAGGGCTGTTTATACGTCCCTGGCGACGTTGGCCCATTTATCGTTCACGTTCAGAGAAAAGAACCCCAGCCTAATTCCGGATTTTCATTCCATGCTGTGAAATTTGGTTCCTCTTTAAAAAATTTTAATGTTGATGGAATTATACGAGATGGTGTGAAACAAATTGGCAGGAACAGGATTTCGGTGGAATTTTCATCTGCTGATGCCGCCAACCGATTCGTTAACCACTCTGCCTTCACAGGTCAAAACAAATTGTTTATGCCCTCCTTTAACGTCAGTCGTATGGGAATTGTTCGCAATGTTCCAGTCGATTGGTTTGACGAGGAGGTTTTACATAATATAGAAGTCCCTGAAAGGTGCGGTAAAGTTACTAAGGTCCGCCGCTTAAATTTTAAAAAGATAATTGATGGCCAGCCTAAATATTTTCCGTCTGAGACGATGGTCATTACCTTTGATGGCCAAGTTCGTCCCCAACGGATATATATGGCTTATTCATCGCTTCCAGTCTCAAAATACGAATTCCCTACAATACAGTGCTTCAAGTGTTGTAGGTTTGGACATGTTGCTGACAAATGCCGATCTTCTGAGCGTTGTTTCCGATGTGGTCAAGGTCACGTTGGGAGAAACTGCCCACTTCCTCTTGACAAAGCAAAATGTATCTTTTGCAGTGGAAATCATGATTCCACTGATAGAAATTGTCCAGAATTCGAAAGACAAAGAAAAATCAAATTCGAAATGTCTGAAAGAGATATTTCCTATGCGGAAGCGTCCAAATTGGTCCCTTCTGCTAAAAAATCATACGCCTCAGTTGCAGCTCACCCCCCTCTAACTCTTCCTTCTCCAATTTCTTCCCAAAGTTTGCTTTCTCCGTCTCGTCCTACCAACTCATCCCACAAAAAAATTATTTCTCTGAAACCCCGATCCCACTCTTCGACTAGTTCCAACCAGGGCTATGACCGCTCTGCTCTAGAACAAGCCTGGGCAGACTTCCGTATTCCTCAACCTGAAAATGGTTGCGGTTTAAAACAACCTTCAACTAATTCTTTTACGAGTATTATTCAATTTCTTCTGACCACCTTGGTCAAAATATTGAGTTCCCCCAATCAAATACCGTCCAACGTTGCCTCATCTATTCTCACTTCCCTTCAATCCCTCCTTTCCAATGGCTTCGCCAGTAGTGGCGAGGGTCTTGCAATGGAATAGTCGCAGTATAATTTCCAACAAAGCAGATCTTCGTCACCTCCTTGTCAAGTATTCTCCATCCGTGGCTGCCATCTCGGAGACTTGGCTGAAGCCTGGATTCCATTTTAAGATCCTAGGCTATGTCTGTCTCCGGGATGAAAGAGCGGATGGTAAGGGCGGATCCGCCCTATTACTTGACAAATCTCTTCCCTTCTCCCAGATTTCTCTTGGCTCCCGCAGTTGTCACTTCAATATTGTTGCTGCGAGAGTTAAAGATATCACTATCCTCTCCATATATGCCCCCCTTCCAACATGTTCCGTAGCATTAGAATTACGGGATATTTTATCTTCAATTCCTGGCCCGTATATTATTCTGGGAGATTTTAATGCTCATCACCCGTTTTGGGGTTCCACCCGAAGCAACCCTCTTGGGGTCTCCTTGGTGGAACTCCAGGACGATTTTGGCCTGTGTTTACTGAATGATGGTTCTCCAACACGAGTTCCTGTCCCATTTCAGAACCGGAGCTCAGTAGATATCTCTCTTTGCTCCTCATCCTTGGCATCCTTGGTTTCCTGGAATATTCTTTCTGAGTCTTTTGGAAGCGACCATTTCCCCATTTTTATTTCTTTCCCTCACGTAAATTTACATATTGAAAAAACTCCCCCTCTTCAAAAATACAACCTACATAGGGCAGATTGGGTGGGATTCCGTACCTTCCTCAGTGTCTAAGTGGATTCCCTCCCTCCAGTGGACTTGGATAACATTGACACTTGCTATGACCAATTTGTAAAGGCCATAAACCTATCCGCTCGGAAATTTATCCCACTTAAAAGATCTAACCATCACTTCAGATCCTCTCCCCCCTGGTGGGATGGAGACTGTTCCGCAGCGGTTAAAACCCGTAAAGAGGCTGAAGCGATATATAAATCTAATATGTCGGAAGCAAACTTCCTCTTGTTTTGAAAGACCCAAGCTCAGACTAAACGAATTCTCTTTAAAAAAAAGAGGGAAGGTTGGAAGAAATTCTGTCAATCCCTCTCTCCTTTTACTCCCTCCCGTGTCGTCTGGTCTAATGTAAAACGCTTTCGGTCTATTTTTCAGCCTGATCTTCCCAAATCTGTTCACGGGAATTGGATTGACCAATTTTTAAATAAACTTGCTCCCCCATCTGTCCCAAATTTAGATGAATTACCTTTCAGGTATAACTTTACTAGCGCCAATCATTTTTTAGAAGAAGATTTCTCCATTAACGAATTGGATTTCACCTTACACCATCTTAAGGATTCTTCCCCTGGTATTGACGGAATGTCATATTCAATGGTGAAAAATACTTTACCATCTACCCGTTGGTATCTTCTATCCCTCATTAACTGTATGTTCAAATCAGGTTCTATTCCAAAGTCTTGGAAAACTCAAATAATAATTCCCATCCCTAAACCTCATAAAGATCCCAATGTAGGTTCATCCTACAGACCCATAGCCCTTTCTCCTGTTCTAGCGAAGATTACGGAACATTTAATTAAGAATCGTTTGGAATGGTTTACTTGGAACACCATTCTATTTTTCCAAGGAACCAATTTGGCTTCAGAAGAGCTAAAAGTACGTTGGACAATCTCAGCGTCGTAACCACTGACATCAGACTTGCTTTCTCTCGACAAGAATTTCTCGTTGCTGCTTTTTTAGATCTTTCTTCAGCCTATGATAATGTAATCCTTCCAGTCCTCCAAAAAATTCTTCATAATCTTTTGATTCCGATTAAGATTATAAATTTTCTCCTCAATTTTCTTTTAGAAAGATCTATTATTCTTAGATCCCCTGGACCCCCCCCCCTTTTCAAGAACTATATGGAAGGGTCTTCCCCAAGGTTCTGTTTTAAGTCCATTACTTTTCAATATTTACTCTTATATGATTCACTCAACAGTTAATCCTTTCTGTCGTGTTTTGCAATACGCCGATGACCTGCTTTTATATTCTTCT
This sequence comes from Druceiella hillmani, assembly GCA_039881145.1. Lineage (NCBI taxonomy): Eukaryota > Metazoa > Arthropoda > Insecta > Lepidoptera > Hepialidae > Druceiella > Druceiella hillmani. The sequence goes on from JAYKKI010000061.1 coordinate 12,839,298, forward strand.
GATAAATCAATAATGGTTGACGAAAATGCTTTGAACTCTGCCCTGGTTAACCTAAATAAATGGGTTATCTCTCATGGTATGGATTTATTCCCTTCCAAAAGCGCTGTCGTGGTCTTCTCGAGAAGGAGAATTACTCCTCCGTTATCTATTTCTTATAATTCCTCTTTGATCCCTGTTCTTTCCAATACCAAATTCTTAGGTATGTTCCTATACTCAAAATTATCCTGGAACATTCACATCGAATATGTCATCTCCCAATGCCAGACTAATTTGAATATCCTCCGCGCTCTTTCGGGAGTGTGGTGGGGCTCTCACCCTTCCACATTAAAGTTAATATATAACGCTCTAGTCCGTAGTCATCTAGAATATGGTTCCTTTCTACTTGATCCTATTTCCAAATCCAATGCCACTAAATTGACCCGCATTCAGTCTCAAGCTCTGAGGATCATAGCGGGTGCTATGAAATCCAGTCCCATAAATGCCCTACAAGTAGAATGTGTTGATCCTCCTTTAAGTCTCCGGCGACAATACCTAGCTGATCGTTATTTACTAAAGGCAGCTAGGTTTTCTACTCACCCTATTTTTCCTAAACTCACCCTCCTCTCTAGGTTTATTGAACATACTCCTTTTTGGCGTTCTAAGTCCCGACCTCTTCTTATCGTTAGCTTCCAAAGATTCAAATCCCTTACTAACCCCGTTTATCAAAATTCTTCTCTCCCTCTCTATAGCTTCCCATTTGACTCGGTATTTCACAGGCCAAATATAAATTTGTGTTTTGGAGTTGATAAGGAGTCCAAAAATGCTAATTCGCTGTTCAATTCTATCTTGAATTCGTTTTGGATGGATTGGACGCGAATATATACAGATGCTTCAAAAACCGGTAGAGATGGCTATGTCGGAGCGTCATTTTACTCTCCATCCACCGCTCATTCAGCTTACTTTCGCCTTCCTAAGGAATGTTCGGTATTCTCCGGGGAATGCCGTGCTATTGTGGAGGCCTTGAATTATGCCCTACACAAAAAGATTCGCAGGTTCCTTATCTTCTCTGACTCCTTAAGTTGTTTACAGTCCCTTCTTGCTAATCCATTTTCTTCAAACTGTAGTTTCTTGATTCTTCGGATCAAGCAACTTGCGCTTGATTTGGAGAGATCGGGATCCGATGTCGTTCTTGCATGGATCCCTAGTCATTGTGGCATAGTAGGTAATGAAATAGTTGACGCAAAAGCTCGGTTTGCCGCAGTGAACGGGGATCCATGTTTCACTACTAATTTCATTGAGGATCTTCTTCCCATGACTCGTTTCTGGATGGCGTCTGACTGGCAGAGGGCGTGGGAAAGATCATCCCAGATTACGGGTGCGAGATATTTCCAGATCCAACCTTTTATTCCTTCAAAACCTTGATTCTCAACATTTACTTTCTCTCGAAAGGAATCCTCTGTGGTATCTCGCATGCGTTTGGGTCATTGTTCTGTTCCTACTCATTTGGATAGACTGCGGGTCAGAGAGTCTCCAATTTGCGATTGCGGGTTTGGAGAAGGCGATTTAAATCATCTCATTTTTTCATGTCCATTAAATAATAGATTTCCTTCGTTTGTTTCCAAATTATTAAAATATAAAATTCAATTGCCCATCAACATAAGATCACTTTTATTTATTGCCAACAAACCCATTTTAGGATTAATCATTCAGTTCATAAGAAAGAACGACAAAATATAGAAATTTTTATACTTCTGTTTTTTTTTTGTTGTTTGTATATTTGTATATACTTATTTTGTACTTTCTGTATATTATAATGTCGTTTTCTTCTTTTAGTTTAATTGTAGCCAACTTCTTATTTAGTTTTTGTTTTATTGTATAGTTTATTCTTTTGTTATCAAGCAACAATGACAAATATCCGAAATTTGATTTAATCAGTGGTGCCATAGCTTTTTTCCACACTTGACATTGGCAAAGGTTCTCTATGGAGAGAACGAACGCTATATAATCAAAGATAAAGATAAAGATATAACATTTCGGACAATTGATGGAAGTTATAAATTATAATTATAAATGGATAAATGCTATTATAATTTATTATATATACAATAACACTCTTATTGTATATGTAATAAATTATCATAAATATTATTATAGTATAATTCAACAGAACTCTTATAAACCCAAAATCTAGTTTTAATATTATGCTTATTGAGCTCACACAGAATTTTCACGGTGTTTATGTAAACGCCGGGCCCTATTACTTTCATTATGGGAATCGTCATCCCAGTTGATAACGATTGCAAAATGTTTAAATTGCTATAGCTAGAGAAGGATATGCTTGCTACTGGTTTTCAATAAATGTTTACAATAAAAATTTGGATAATTTTACAAAAAAACAGACCGTTGATAGGCGTTTATCCCTCAAAAATGACATATATCGCCTACTGCTGATAACCTAACCTATCAAAGATAACTGTCAAAAAGTTATTGAGAAGCAACATCTGTCATTTCTATACAACGTCGGATAGCTAATGAGTGATTTGCCCTCCCATTGGTAGATAGCGTGCGGAGATAATAATTCTTATCTGTTGATACATTATTGATATGCTAAACTAAAACGTAAATTAGAATTTTTACCCCTAGTAATATAAAAGCATTGATAGATCATAGACTTATATTACTTCGTAAGGACAGATCCATGGCAACCGAAAAAGGTATCTGAATGAGTTTGTATCTTTCCTCATACGTTGTATATATATATATATATATATGTATATATATATATATATGTATATATATATATATATATATATATATATGTATATATATATATATATATATATATATATATATATATATATATCTTGCGCATGACCAATTTTGCAGTATTACAACATTATAATTTCTTTGAGATCAATTTTATTTCTTTAAATCTCAACCTTTTCATCAGTAATGAAGTGTATATCAGTTCTTGTATAATCGTCTTACCAACGCCGACAACTACAAAGAATAAATTAAAACTGATTGGCACAGAATGAAGTATAGATGATTAAGCCACCTTAATTTTGAATCAGCCTTGACGTATGTATGTAGTGTAGTACCATTAGGTCTACCTATTATAATTGCCTTTTGATATATAAAAATAACTTTTTTCATTACTTTACACAAATTTCAAGCTACTTAAGCGTTGTCATATCAACATACATGCGTAGAAATTGAAAAACTTTTTTTTTCTTAATTTAGTTAAAAAATAATAAAATAACTCCAAGACAACATTACATCTACGGTCGCATACATTCGGCCATGTGAATGAAGAGGTAGTTTCGTTTAGTTACAATAGATGGCGCACATGAATTGGTGTTGTCATTTTTTAATTGGTTTATGTTCCTTTGACCCTATCTTGATATTTAGATAATGAGATAGATAGCATATTGGTTTTGGGCATTAGAAGCTTGATTTTTACAGCTCAAACTTAAACTTGATACCTTCACACGTTCCTGAGAAATATTGTCTTGGCAGACAGACCACGAAGTAACGGACAACGAAGTGATTCTGTAAGGGTTCCTTTTTACTTTTAAGGTACGGAACACTAAAAACTGTTATTTCTTTTATATTAAACCATAAGACTTATTTTTAGCAATATCTACTGTTTTGCGAATGTGTATGTAGTTTTAATGCACGGTACAGATTGAGGATATATTTTCTTATCACAATGATTAATGTTAACGAGTAACAATATTCTGATAGGTTATCTATATTTAGCTAGCGACATCGCTTAATAAAGCCGCGACTACGCTGCCATAATATTTAAACTTTTTTTTTATTTTGTATTACAGCCTTAAAACTTGAGATTGTACACGAAAACTTCCGCTACAGATAAACACCATTTATACAGTTGTCTAAACAATTGTATATATCAGAACTGACAATTATGCTAAATGAAATACATCAATATTGTACAATTGCGACAGCTGTCCGACAATTTTACAATATTGACTCATTTTATTTATTATTTTTCTCTTCTTTTTCTCATCTTCTTATTAGATCAAATCTAATTAAAACATGGAAAGTAGATACTTTGCCTGACTTCTTTGTAGTTTGAGATATTAGTATCATATCTGGTTCAGCTACTGGTAGATCTACTTGTTTTAATGCTGACGACAACTGAAATAGATTCATCATAATCGTGAACTGCAATGGACTCAGATTGAAGAATTTTAGCTGCAATAAAATCTTCTTCTGAAAACACTTCAGGATTAAGAGAATAAATGCCACTTGCCCTGAACCCAGATTCGTCTATACTAATTGGTTCAACAATATTAAATGCTTTCCTCACTATGGATGCTACGTCATACGAGTTTAACTTTTCTGGGAGATGGTCTTTGCTGAAATAAATCACATTCTTATCTATATGCCGTTTTTGGGGTCCAAAGAAATACACGTCCATGGGTTGTATTTTGTGAGATGTGTGTGGTGGCATAGATAGCATATGGATATTGTTGTTTTTGCAATATTATGAATATTGGTGGAAGGAGAAATATGACTAATATGTTTGTCTATTATTAACAAAACAGATTTACCTGGAGACGGATTGGTATGCTGTTTAAAGTGCAATAGCTATTCAAAGAAGAGATTCTCGTTAATGTAACCAATGTCTGAGCATTTGTAAAGAGCTTCTATTGGGTCGTCCTTTGTCGATGTGGATCTAATCTTTTCCAAAGAAATATAAACTTTGGTGGAATGAATCCGCCTACAGAACTCATTGCTAGCAGCAAGGTGATATTTTTTCTTCTCTCCCGATTTCTAATAGACCCCACTCTTTTCTGCCCTTTTGTGGCTAGTATTTTTCCCGGGGTTTGTATAGTTGAAATTCCTGTTTCGTCGCAATTATACATATTTTTGGGAACAAATCTATGTTTTTCCATCAGTTCTCCTTGCAACTCATAAAACAACTGCACCTCCGTTTTATTAAAAGTTGTGATTCTGTTTATACTTGTTGCTTTTAGCTTCTTAACATAAACGCGTGTAACAGTCACGTCCAGGAATTCTAGAATATTCGTTGAAATTGTGTTTTAAATTCAGGTTTTCTGCATATTCGAATGCCAGTTTTCTAATCTGATTAGCGGTACAATCATAAAAAATATTGGCTATCTTTTTCACCAAATTTGCTAATATGGTTTCAACGTCGGAACTGAATATAGTAAGTCGTCCAAGGCATGATCCCAAGGTATATTTATTTTTGTATCTCTTTTAAAGACTTGATAATGGGATATTCATTGTATTAGCAGCTTTTTTTGTGGTAACCTTGTTGTTAAATAAACGGCATAGTTTTTTCCAGACTATCAGAAGACCAGGAAGCCTTTTGCGTTGGTTCTCACTCGTATTTTTGACATCTAAAAAAATTATCAATGTAAATCATTTAGATAATTAATGCGGGTAACGGTGGTCACTTGACTCTCATTGTCCACATCTGAACAAATGACAAAAAAAGGTAAAAAATAAAAGTGTGAATTATGAGATACAGTAAGAAATTTGACCTTTTATTTTACTGGGACGTAAATTTACATCAGTGAAGCGCAAAAACAAAACACTGTTGTCACTCAAAAACGCAGGCGATTATTGGCATGAGCGACGGGGGGTACTGAGCGAGGGGGGGGGGGTCACGCAATTCTCGGATTTTTTTGGATTTACTTCTTTTTTTACAGCAAGTGCACATATATCATAAATATTGGAATTTAACGTTTTATGTCCTTTTACTCCGCATGACATACTTGCTCGAAATATTCTTTGTTTCATTTCAATGCATTAAATTTTGTGGCCATATTGTTTTTTTTTGTTCAACCTTGCATAACCTGACACTTCCTACATATGAGAATTACATTATAACTTGTCCTTCCATTCGGTGTACCAGTTAATTATAAACAAAAATCACGCTTTTGTGGCAGGCATTAAAGAATGTCTGAACAATTAAATAAGAAGCGTCTACACTATTGCGTTATGGTAATTTTGCCTAAGGCCGTCCTGAAATTAAATTGTTTTAAAATTAACTACTAGCTTAAATCTGTAAAGTATCTTTGTAACCTTCTGTGGAAGCGCGAATAACGCATGCACGTTAGTAATTTACAAACCGATTACTATACGATATGACGTATCGCATTTTTATTTAAATACATGCGCACACACCACTATCGGCGTATAAAACGTGCATTATTTAAAAAGTTAACGGTTTGGGATTTGAGTTACTGATTATTGTTTTTAGCAGCTTAATGTGAAGATAGACTAACATATACTTTAAATCCAAATTCAAGTAACGAATAAAAACATCTTCAAAATTTATTTGTCTTCATTAAACAGTTTGTCTAGTAATCAAAACATAGGGAAAAGAGAGTACATGGATTAAATAAAATTGAATGTTTCGGTAATGAACATCTATATACGATTTCTTAACTGAACAATCTGCGAAATATTGGGGTTATTATCGTGTCTGATTTGTCTTGATAGAAATCAGCGATTTCAAGGAAAGACTCTGAATATAATGTAAATTGTCAAAATATACAATTTTTCACTTTTATGGTTCTGTACCTTAAAAAAGAAAAGAAACGGGACTATTATAATATCATTCTCGTGTCCGTCCGCCTGTCAGTTGATTTTTTCAAAATTGGAAATTTGGCATGGCCAAGAATTAATCCGTATATGATTCATAAATTTGCCCTAAACAATATTCAAATGAAAATTTTAGAGTGTGTGTATAAAGTACTCGATTTGATGTTTCGTGGTTTTATGTATCGCGATTTTATTTATCGTGATTTTATGTATCGTGTTTTTATGTATTGTGCGGGATATCATTTGAAACCGCAATTCCCAAACTATTTATTTCAGGATTTTATGTAAGATATTTTTAGAGATACTATTGGAAATGTCCTCAACAATACCCTAAAGAATAATTTAATGCAGACATGACATTTTGTATGCTAATAAAACATTTTAATCTGCTTTTAACACAATAAATAACATTCAAAAATGTCTGTATGAAAATTTTAAAGAAGATAAGTACTCAAAAAATTTACAAAACAATTTCAATTTTAAATTTTATGCGATATTTCTGGAAACATTGTTGAAAATGTCTATAAAAATTTTTCTTCGCCTTCCCCATTTACGTAAATGATTACAGTTAAATTATGGGAAAATAACGGTACTAGAAATTTACTTAAAATTTACTTGAAAACTAAAGCTATTATTCTGCTTTCTATATTTTTTGAGATGTTTACGATATAAATACTAGGCAAAGGCATTTGAAAGATTTACTGGGCAATAAATTTATATAGTAAAAATAGTATTTATATTTACCAATAATTTAATAGAAATAATATGGACCCTTATATAATTATAGACACCCAAGTTTTGCGGAACGCTTTTAGTGAGACTTCTGTATATACTTAACACATTTTATTTACTGTTTATTTCGGTTTTGCAGCTAAATAATACATGATTGTGCAAAGATTATTCTTGAACAAATCGTTCAACCGTTCAACATTTTCGTCATTTTACAGTAAGAACAAATATAATTATCGATGATAAACGAATCAAAGAAACAACAATCTGTCGCTCATACAAACACAATTATATTAAGGCGACAGGATGTTTGCACAATTGTTCAATTTGAATAAATGCATATTTGTATATTCAATTTCTAATTTACATATTTCCTACGCAACTTTTTGTTCAGCCATTTTTGTTTCCATTGAAAAGCTTTAAATGGTATTTTACTGCCATATTGTTCTTCAGAAATGAAAAATACACGTGCTGTATTTAGATTTAGGTAAAAAATATGGTGTTGTCCATAAAGATATTTGACTCTAATTAGAACGAATACAAAACGTGGATTATACTTATGTGGAGAAAATAGATTTATAGAATATAATTTCTGGAAAATGGTATTCCATTAGCAGATAGAGAATTTAGAACTATGTTCTTATTGAAACATGCTTAAATTGTTTTTTTTTTATTATTTACTGGAAACATTTATGATGTTTACGACTATCGGTAATCGCGGAATAATTTATAATTTTTTTTAGTGTTTCGTAGCCAAATGGCAATGACGGTGCGAAAAATATTTCTACAATGTGGATTTTCTTTGAAAAGGGCTCGTTGGGTATAGAGGTTCCAAAATTTAATTTTTATTTAAGTCAATAGTTGGTGCGATATGCACTTTTAAAGTATTGAAAAGTGTCCCTTCCCTTCTAACTTTTCAAATAAAGTTTGTAAATTTCTGAAAAAATTAAGATAGAACTTAAAATAAAGTTTGAATGAAAATTGGTTTTAACAAGATATTTTGCGTAGTTTTTGAGATGTGGGTTATTTTTGGCACAGACCGCAGCATTAACTTTGTTTTTCAGTGTCCTTACAAAATACAATTTTTTAAGTTTAGTATTGTTTGGTGCTACCTTTAACCCTACATCAATGTTTACCTTGAGTAAATGATGTCAGCTGTTGTATCTTCAGAAAAAAGCTGAAGATACGACATCTAGTTGTTTATACTAAAGCTCACTTCCATGCAACACTCTTATATACTATGCTTATCTATAGAAATCTATGCTACCTACATTTTACTATGAACCGTCTTAAAAAATAGGAACGCCTTCAAAATTTGTGCATCCGCTATGTTTATGATTATTACAAATCTGAATATATTTCTCAATTCAAAACACAACTTAAATGGGCGGAAGTCGGTGCTGGGCGCAATTTATATATTTTTTATAATATATTGAACAATCCAACTTAAGCAACATAACTCAGCAGCAGATTTAGTTACTTGGCTGCACATGGTGTAAGGTTACGTTCTGAAAACTAGCTTAGCCTCCTTTTTTCCAAACATTCACCCACTTTTTATGGAAGTTCCTATATGTTCAAGCTTTTAAACTTTGGAATCGACTGTATCCGGATACCAGGAACTCGCCCTCTATAAATGTTTTCAAAGACCGTCTGAAATATCATTTCGCTCACAATCCCTTAGTCTTACACTTTCATAATTCCTTAACCCTACACTTTCCTAATTTTCTAATTAAATTAACCGTGCCATGTCAAAGTATATAATTAACATTTTAAAAATTTTTTCATGTTTAGTCTTGTTTTTTAATTATTTATCCTAGTGATATATTTTTGCTTTTATTAATATTTTAATTTATAAATGTTGTAATTGTGTAGACGTAATAAATATCTTCTATAATCTTTCACATTACTAAATTATTATATTTAACCCTACTCTTTTGATTTATATATATATATATATATATATATATATATATATACTGACTGAAATGATGAAAAGTGGTAAAAAATACTACAATTCACGTGAACCTCGAAAGCCTTATATACCAACGCCGATAAGCTCAGAATATAAATATAGCAACATAGTAGCATTTGAAACGCAAATAATTCAAAAGACGTCTAATCAGATATTTATAAAACAGTGGAACCAATTTCATAATTACGAAAGAATGGAATACGAAAAAGGCTCTCAAACACCAAAAGATAAAGCTGGTATAGATATAAAATGTTTACATTTTGTGATATTGGCATTGAGAAAAAAAGACGCGTACGATAATAAAGTTTGTTATCTAATCCGTTTGTAGTGTGACTTTGAAAGTATTAATTACATAACTACGATAAGGCGATTGTTATTACAACACATAAATATTGTACGAGTATCTGAAGACATAACGTAAAGTATTATTGACCGACTTTAAAGAGACTGTAATGTAGTAGCATTAACCACATCCCGATTCGCAAAAAAAAATAACGAAAATGGCTAAATAAATTTTGCGAAATATTATTTACTTTTTACCTTAATGTTGAAATTCAACGACAACAACAAAAGAGGCAATTTTTTACTATACAGGTGCAGTTTATACACACTTTTGATGCCGGATATCCGAAACTACTGAAATTCAACTAAAAATATTGATTTGTTACCATCTACGATCCGAAACAAAAGGCTGATTTATATTCGGAAAGGACTCTATAAGTTTTGCTCTAGTGTTGTAGGACTAGGTTTAAATTGTAAAGGAACATATTTCAGGAACGCTATAGTTTACATATTTGCCACCAAACAATGTAAAATAAAAAATATTCGAAGCGAAAGTGAATTTTTTTTTTTAAATTTTATAAGCGTTTATACATTTTTAAAGCGCATATACATATACGTACGTAGACATAAGTACAAAACACGTTCAGCACTGATCCTCCCCCATCCCCCGCCCCACCTGTTTGATGCTTTCATCACACTTTTATCTTTTTAATTGATGGAAATAAAAAATAATTGATCTTTGTAATATCAAGGATGTTCGTTCTTTCCTCTGTGTATATTTGTAAAACTATAAGAGTACGTAATCAATAATATAAAGTTTATAATGTGTTAATAAAAATACGAGATCGATCGTGCACTTAGTTTTTAAAATAAGATTTTAGCAAACTTTAATTTTAAGAAAGCCTTTGAAAACGTACTGGACAACGTAATAACTTTATAAACATGCGTAGGACACCATCAAGGTAGAAAAAGCATTTTATTTAATCTGAGAAACATCTGGGGCTTTGAAGACGACGTATTTCTCTCTACGTGTAAACAATTTGGTAACGAATGACTGAGTTGCCGAGTTAATAGGTATACATCATTTTCATTGTAAACATCATTTTCATTGTTAATGAGTTATTTTTCATCGTAGTACAAAGTATGTACCTTCTGAGGTACTTCGGTCTGTTTAATCTAACACAAAGTTTCACAATAGTATCCAGACAAAAACACGTTTGATAACGACAGTATCCAGAGAAAAACATGAATGAAACCGATAGAGTGTAACGTTTATTATTCACAGGTTTCAATGTAAACGTGGCCTTAACCAATTATCTTTAATGGATAATGTATCGTGACGCTGTCGTGGTCTGGTAACATGCTCCGCTTTTATTAGAACAAATCTATTTTATCGGTCGTTAGTGGTAAGTGATACGCGACATTTAATACTTTCTCCTTCGTCATTCTTTTTAATTTGTCGGAACTTTTTTGACTGAACGTTGTGCGTTGATGATAAATTACACATCAACCACGTGTGCTTCCAAAATATTTTCCTGTTTTTTAGTGAGAGGTTTACCGCATTATCATTAACATTCTTCCAAAGAAACTACGACATTCAGATTGTTCCACTCACAGTGTAGTTTATGTAAAAACACTAATTTAAAGTTATTCTCATAATTAGAGTTAAACTTTTTTTAATTTTAACTCCAGTTTTTTCAGTTAAAGTTTACTGGCCTCTGTTTGGACTTTTTTCGAGCTTATTTGTACCTAACAACAAATAGATCATTTTAAAATGTTACGTGTATCATCATGTAAGTTAATGTTAGGTTTGAAATACCGTGGATAAAATTCAAGTATTAATTTTAAAATATAAGCGTGATATTTGATTCATAATATTTTTGTATTTTTCGTATTATAATTTTATTAACAAATATCTCGTTTTATCCTACACAATTTATGAATTTTGTTCAAATCGAACAGTCGACTTGATATTTAATTAAAATTATTAAATATGTAATACGATTTCAAAAGAAAACTTATTTATTGCTTATTTTATTTCAAAATAGAAAAATACAAAAATAAAATTTGGGAATAACACAATTTAAAGAAAAAAAAATATTCAAATTGATGATGTAGTAGAGAAAAAGTTGTAAGAGGAAATTAAGGAGCGATAGGGGTTTAGGATAACAATAGGTAGGACATTTCCAGAACACCCTTGAAAACTTTTATACAGGCCCAATTTCCGGTGTGATTTTCTGGAAAAAATCCTCATCATCCTCAAGTTGAGGAGATGAGATTTTTTTCCAGAAAATAACGTTGTGGAAAATATTGAGAAAAATAAGACTGAGCTAGTTTTTAAAGTGTAGACCTAGATCAAGAACAGACAAGAAACTGAAACTGCTCTTGAGATTGATTGAACAATTAAGATTGCTCAAAATATTGATAAGAAGAATAAGTATATGAAGGTGGCGTCTGATATTGACTACTTATTTATGTTTCAAAATATGGTCGTATCATCTCAAACAAAAAAAATGTAGTTTTAAGAATTTTATTTATTTTACTAGAATGAGAAAAGAATATCCTTCGTTTCTGTTCCCGAATAGCCATGTAACTCTTAAATAAACTAATATTTTATAAAGTTCTTTACACAAATACGCCTAAATTGCAAAGTTAACGCAGTATTATGTTATGCAAGTATATCTCAGTTTATTGTAGTAAAGCGTAAGTAACATATGCCCCGTTATTATCGATACTCATCTTCATCGATTTGACAAATAACGAAAACGTCAAAATAGAATGTCCTCGTCGTGATGAGTTAGATTAATCACAAGGCATAGATCCTCCGATGGCGCGGTGCACCGGTACACCCGGATCCCCAAATCCGGGCTCAATTCCCGGCCGCTCGTCGAGCGGGGCTAGACTGGCTTTCTGATTGCCTGTAAGAGATTGCTCTCGTAACAATAAGTCTGTCTTCTTTATCAGTTGTATAATTAATGTATATATTAATGTATATTAAAGTACATAAATAAATAAATAAGAACTCTCATGTTTTGAATTGACTTAATTTGATAATGGGCTCGCGGAGATGGTCCTCCTCGACAGAGTTTTTTTTACGCAAAGCATTATTTAATGACCTAAATAGACAAAAGTCGGAAAGAGTCACATCTGACAAACAACCTTCCAGATAACAAGATATCTGCTACTTCACGTCCATTAGATCCCAAGGCGTCACGTATTATGCGTAGGATTTTTGGGCGGCACGCTTTGCTTAAGGAAGAGCACTACAATTGTAATAATGAAAGAAATAATCTAAGAAGAAAGTTATTCTGGAAAGAGCAGCACATCTATACGTCGATATTCTTTCTGCGTAGCCACCTTCGAGCAAAAAGCCCCAACCCAATTGTAATAATCTAAGAAGAAAGTTATTCTGGAAAGAGCAGCACATCTATACGTCGATACCCTTTCTGCGTAGCCACATTCGAGCAAAAAGCCCCAACCCAACCGGCCGCTCGAATCAAAACGCCATCACGCATTATCAGTTCTCGCTAGTCTGTATAGGTGAATGCCCAGTATCCCGATCAAATCGGCATGTCACCACGAAGAGGGGCGTGCAGGAACGGAGCTCGGCGACATCCGCATGATACGGCGATTGGTGGTGGAAATGACAAGCGCATCGAACACGGTTATATTTATAGACCAACGAGGTCATGACGTGCGGACCAGACACGAATATTTTACTCTTTTTATTTTCTTATTGTACTCATTCATTCTTTTATATATATATATATATATATATATATATATATATATATATATATATATATATTTATATATATATATATATGTATATATATATATATATATATATACATATATGTATATATATATATATATATATATATATATATTTATATATATATATATGTATATATATATATATATATATACATATATGTATATATATATATATATATATATATATATATACACATTGATTTTATTTTGATTATGATATCATTGATTTTAAATTGAAATGCAAAAAACAACTGCAAAAGGCTGTAGGAAAACTATGGCGATGGTTCCAGATGCCTTAATTTTTTAAATAAACACCGCATTTTTATCCCTATGATCGTATTGCGGACACAATTTCACCGTCAGTATCAAACACATGTGACATTACGGACTATGCGAGCGTAAAAAAATCTCCATTCCAAGCGTGTCAAAAAAAACACTCTCAATATGTTTTGAACAGCTGGAGTTATGAAATTAGGTGCAGAGAATAATATGGCTTACCAGTGGTTGTCTATAATTAAAAAAAGTACAAACAAATTTACGTTAGAGGGTAAACCATTTGTTCTTAAATAGGAAATTACTATCACATTAAAGTTGCACATATGCTTGTAACAAAATCAGAACATTACATAGTATTTATTAAATCAAATGTTAATAAAAAAAGTTGGAAAATTTGTTATTTAATTGGTTAACATTTGCTGTGTTGAAAAGTTTCAAAAAAATATAATAAAACACTTTTTGTTGTTTTTTGGTTTCATACTTTTAAAACCACACTTCATCTAAAGTAGACAATAAAAGAGGATTACATGAAAAAAAGACTAATAAATCATTTGAATTCATGGCCATCTCTCCGTTACAGAAAAACATAACATAAAATTAAAAAATAAAACATACATAAACTTAAAATTCTTCAAAATAGTCTTATTACAAATTTAATAATTATTTCTTGCAATTGCTAATCATAAAGTTTAAGTCTATAAATTACTATTATATATAATTCCTCCCATCTTTTAGAACCTTACGATAAATGGAAAATATTAGTTACGCCTTTGAAAATATAAAATATTTTTTTTTTGTTTTTGAATATGTAAAACTTAATTTTGATTTTAGTTATTATCATTTTTCATTATTTGTTAATCCTTTATTCTCTCTATCTTATGCATATAAATCCTGAAAATACCCTTGCCTCCGACTGAATTTAAATAAGCAGACGCTTTTATCTAAATTAATTTAGGCTGTCTTAATATTCTTCTAATATTGATGAAATTGACTAAATAACGATTAATAGTAACAAATATTTGTTTTTAACAGATATTTTTATCACTCATTGTCGTCATTGCATATTACATTTAATTAATAAAAAAAACAGAAAAACCATTTAGGATATAACCGTTTTTAATGATTTTGACGTCATTTTCTTTCATAATTACATTACAATTATGAATTCTCGATGTGGTCTGTTTCCAGTTTAGTGTTCGTATCTGTGAACACCAAAAGTAAATACCCTGGACGATGATATCATTAGCGAAGTCGCAAATTATCTAATTATTTCTGTTACCCGTCTACTTTTTCTTTTTTGATATTTTAATATGTGATCTTACCTCATACTTTTTCACATGCCAGATTAGCGAGTAATTTAATCATTAAACCAAGCCCCGCCATTTCAGTACTCGTTTGATGAATTCAGGGGCCATCATTACTTATCGACAACCATCCCAATGACATATACTTATTATTCAGGAGCTTTTACTTTTTTAAGATTGTTTATCTGGATTTCGACACACTGCAAAACTATTTGCACAATATATATATATATATATATATATATATATATATACATACTTATGCACATATATGTATACATACATATATTTAAACTACCGGGAAAAACACATCAGAA
The DNA here is from genome assembly GCA_039881145.1 of Druceiella hillmani. Lineage (NCBI taxonomy): Eukaryota > Metazoa > Arthropoda > Insecta > Lepidoptera > Hepialidae > Druceiella > Druceiella hillmani. Next base: position 12,854,537 of record JAYKKI010000061.1, read on the forward strand.
CCTAAAATCTTTCCCTTAAATTATTTTTTTTAATTGAGATCTTACAAATTTCTAAGTGAAAAGTAATATTAGAAAAATATCTTAATTTTTTAAATTCTTATCAGCATAACATCCTAACCATTAGAAATACCACATTTAAACAAAGTCTAAATTTGTACCATGGTTACCATTTATAACTATAATGTTAATAGCTTGAGTAATTTTCAAGTAATCATTAATCAAGAACTCTTCCTACATACAGGCCAATAGTAAATATTATTTTATATTAGATTAATTTTAGTAATAGAATATATAAATGGAAAAAGTATTTTAAAAACTGAAAATTTCAAAGCAGTAACAGACACTTCCATTATAATCATCTGTATGTTAATGCTTTAAATCCTATTAACACACAATAGTTAAAAATACCAGCGAAGAACAAAGTTGAACTTACCATAAATAATTAAATAGAACAATCAACAATTTATTCCACAGTAGAGGATCTCCTTCCCCTAACTCGTCCCTGAATGGTGTCTGACTGGTAGACGGCATGAAAATGGCTATGTCAAATCACAAGTGCGAGTTACTTCCAAGTGCAATCTACTATTCTCTCAAAACCTTGGTTCTTAATATATATTTTTTTTCAAAAAGCAACCTCGTGATGTCTCATTGACATTGCTCTATTACTATTCATTTCGCTTTGCTGCGCAACTCAGAGTGCAGGGTTAATGAGAGCCATCTAAATCATCACATTTTTCCACAGCCATTAAATAATAAATTTTCTTCGTTTATTTATAAATTATTAAAATATAAAATCCAGCTACCTATTAACATTCAATCCCTTTTATCAATCGCCAGTAAACCCATTTTAGAATGAATCATATAATATATAAGAACATTATTTTTTTTGTTTTTGAATGTGTAAAACTTAATTTTGTCATATCATCATCATGAACATCAAAATCTAGAACCTTTTAAACACATATATGTCTTAATATCTTTTTATATTTGTTTGTATAGCTGTATATGCATATTTTGTACTCTTATATATATTGTAGTTATATTGTTATTATGTATAAATATTTTTTTGTTTATATTTTCACTTCATTGTTTTGTTGTATGATTTATTTTTTTCTTACCAAACAACAATGATGTCCGGAATATGATTTAGTCAGTGTTGCCTAGCCGCACCTTCTGAACTTTACACTGGCAAAGGTTTTTCTATGGAGAAAATGAACAATATAGAATAAAAGATAAAGATAAAAAAGTTATTCTACTGAATAATCAAATGAATTTTACAGACAATAAGCTGGCGATAAACATGAGCGCTCACATTATATCTAAGACTGTGGCCCTCCGTGTTTGACCAACACCTTTTATTAAATAGGTGTTAGTTTGGCCCGAGTCTTTGGGTTTGAAGAATGCCTGTCTGGACCACAAGTTAACATAATGTAAACTATCTAAGAGGCCTGAGAGCTTAAATTTAGGGCAAATACTGCTAGATATTGGTAGGAGTAGAGTTGTAACGTTAATGTTACAGTTAAATAGGATGTTGAAAAAGCATTGTCAAATATCAAAGCATCAAAACTCAAATACATTGACAATTGTGTTGATTTACAAAATATGACGATAATTAAAATTACATTAATTTATTATCCAATTATGGCTAATTGAATGATAAATTAATGTAATTTTATCATCCATCATAATTATCTCACGAAATATTGCAGTATTAAATTGAATGCCTCTTACACGGACTATTATATTTATGAATACGGCCCATATTTTAAATTTGCGATCTTGATTATTTATATTATAATATAATTATTTGAAGATAACTTTATAATCGTGTGAAATAAATACCAAAGGCTATATAAGCTAATCTTGTCTTGATTATTGTTAGTAAGAAAATATTGTCTTGTAATAAAATAAAATTTGCTATAAATTTTCTGTGATATTCTGTCAATTTCCATTTTTTTTATTTTTTAGCTTACGCGTATAAATTTATCTAAAGAATGCAGAAGTAGTCATATTCCTACGGCCACTAAGCACTGCGTAAGGTAAGAGGGAAGGCGCCTTTAACATGCAAGCGAGCGAAGCGGCATGGCAAACCGCTTGGTGGTCCGTGTTCAAGGTGATTTATGTTCTATTTCAGTTATTTTATCTTCTATTATATTTTATCTTCATAGCTTTTACTTCTCCTGTTCTGACAAATTGAAGTGCAGTTTACTTCTCCAAAACTTTGTTTTATAAATGGCTATAAAAACACTTTTAATGTCTACTATTTCAAAACATTTAGACAGAAATTTCTAAAAATTAGGAATTTTTCTTAAAATCATGTAAGCCATCAATTCTCTAAATATTGAGTTGAAAAACAATTGTACAGAGAGACACTTATATTTGGATACTAATTAGAAATTTGGTGAGTTGGGGCATTGTTTGAAATTTATTTAGTGCGGAAGATATTGATTCAAAATATAAAGCTCCTTGTAAATTTTTGAATCTACCAATGTTTCTTTTTTGGAAAATAATTTGTTTGCACGGTGACAATATAATGTTTGATGTGCGACTTCACCATAACTAATGAGGAAAAAAGTGTAGTATGACCTCCTCGAGCAAATCTAGATCATGATTATTGATTACAATTGAGTATGATCATGATTATTGATTACATATTTGTGTTTCAATTAATCCATATTAAGTTGTTTTTATATTAGTGACCTCGGTTTTATGTTATTATTATCACTTATTACAACAAAATAAGAATACTATCAAGTTAAATGGTAGCAGAGAAGTTAGAAAACTGACCAAGTCCGTGTCGGAACAGTCATGTTGTAGTTTGCTTGAAATTAACAGCTAACAGAAAGTAATTCAATTGAAAGTTCTATCCAATGCCAGCGTCTACAATTTCTCAAATTTTCACTTCCGTGGTTGAGAAATAAAAAGGATTGTCAATGTCATTTTGAAGCTAAATGTTTCGCAAACATAGTTTAAAAATGTCCTTTTAAAGGACCTACCCAATGATATCCCTTTCTATAAGATGCGTGAAAGAAAATTAAAAAATAAATTCCGTTTCTCTTTTGATGATGATTTAAAGATTTAACGAACAAAAATACAACCAAAACTTCGGACAACCAATATTTTGGCTTTTCAACATTCAAATAGAGCTTTAGATGCACAATTTCCGGTGATATTTTAATATAATTAAAAAACACACTTTTATAGATACAATATAGCTTGCCACTACTAATAATTTTTAAGTGAATATTTTATTTCACATTCCTAATGTTAACTAATGAACCTAATGAGCATTAAACAAACATATCGATTAAATGCAAAAATTCTTTTGAACATCATTAATATTCTTTATAAAACAATTTATTTAAATAATGATAGTTTAATTGGGAAAATAACTACATACAATTATACTTTTTTAAGACATGTGTAACACAATTGATTCTGCATCATTAACAAGTAAGTATAATACTGAACTTAATTTTTAACATCAAGCTGATACTATGTATGTGGCCGTTCTTAAAAAATATGATAATTCTGCTCTCTATAAAATATTACTGTTATCTGATAAACATGTTATCGTGTTAATTACTACAATAACTTATAGACTTTTATTCTACATAATTAACTTGTGTGGGTTTGACCTTTGTAACTGTGGCCTTTGTATCAGTGCACTTGCATGTATTGTAGTTATTTTATTAATAATTACGCTTCATACTTAAAGTTTGTATGTTTTTATTTTTTGTCACAAGTATGAATGTTTCATTAATTTTTCTGAAACAAGTTTATATTAAATTTCTGATTAACAAAATTAATAAATATAAAATAATAATAAATAGTTAACTTACACTATTAAAAATTTTCACATTTAACTGCATTTTGGGAAATTGTCAGTCTCCGAGTAATACATGGGAAGATAAATACTTTAGAATGCAAATGTATTTTCTTCTATTTTTTATTAGTTTTAATTTTGATTCTACACTTGCTACAAAAAAGAACATTCTTTACAGTCAAAAATGTTTTAATTCTTTAGTAGTTTTCATATCAATTAAATGAGTTATGTTTTATATTTTTTGATATAATGTTACTTTAAAACTTGTTTAATTAATACCATTCATGATGGAACGTTTTTTTTTCGTTTCATAATTGATTTAGGCCAAATTATCTGCATTCCTTTACATCCATATGTTCGCTCTTTTATACTGAAGAATGTATGCTAGTTATTTTTACAGAGAAAATGAATTCATTTAAATTGTACATTTTTCAAGATTAATAACAGCTGGAATTATGGCTTTTTATTTTTGATTTAAGTTTTTTGGTATTTCTTGTTATTTAATTTTTTGTATATCTGTCTAAGCTCTTCATCTGCCTATCAATGTAATTTCTAGCAACTAGATTTACGTAATATATTTTGGGTGGTCTCCCTTGTATCTATTAGGTTTTTCAATTTGAGATCTAAACATTTTTAAATATTTTTTAAATCTTAAAAACCAAATTAAATAAAGAACCTTTTTTAATCTAAGAACTTTAGAGTAAAATTATTTTGAACAATGAAAAATAATTAGAAAAGGAATCATTATAAATCAAATTCATTATTGAAAAATAGCTATTTTAAATAAAGTTACTAGTAAAAAATTTACTCAAAAATCACTTATTGTTAGTTAAAGCCTTTTTATTACATTTAATAATATCATCAATTTATGAGCAAAACTGTAATTTAGAAAAAAATATAGTTTTGATTTGAAGAAAATTATACAATTTTACGCTTGTAATATTCTAAATGAAAAATAAATTTTTAATGCTAATAGAATGCGAAGAAAGTGATTGTAAGAGTTTGAAATTTATTCTTTCTTTTCTAATTTTAGGCAAAACGAAACGGCAGTTTAATTAAAACTTATAACGTGTAACGTTAACCGGCGGGTAATTTATGGCTTATCCACATTTTTGTCAAATTCATCGACATAAAGAGATGCTAATAAATTATGAAAGTCGACCAACTATTTCAAACTTAGAGCGTAAGAGCGATAGTGTGTATTGATTATAGTATCATATAGTTTTCTTATCAGTTATAAAGATAACTTTAATAGTAGTTTTAGATACATACTTTGTAGTAGTAGATACATGCCTCTGGCAATTAATTCAGTAAAAAAGTGCTAAGGTTCTTTTAATATTTGTTTAATATGGAACGAAGTGAGTTTATATTGCAAGGACCCTCAGAAGTTGATGTCCCAGGGCATATATCTTTCGGTCAATACATCTACGAGAGGCTTAAAGCAGGAGGAAACAATATAGCACAGGTATTAATATAAGATTCAAATGATGATTATATTTAAAGTATCATTATTTTAGTCTTACTTTATAGCTTTATACCTATGGACCTAGGCAAGGTGGGAATAGCTACACCCCTCCTGAAATTTCATTTAGTATGAGAATCAACACGTATGTAAAATTAAAAAATAACTAATTGGTACACATTTTTTTTATTTCTGTACTTATTTAATGATATAGTAAAATGTAATAAGATTATTGACAAAACTCATGAAATAAATTTTTTTTAGATATGGCCTTGAAATTATTTAACTAATTACATATGATTAAAGATTAGACATTCCCTTTGTAAATATTTATTAGGAATGAGTTAAATTGTTGACAAATATATAACCATAATGTTTCTCCAAATTTGTAAAGGTGTACAACAATTTATTATTAATGACGTTGCTTTAACATGTTATTTAAATCTAATTAGTATTTCCTTCCTAATACAACAATCATAATGATTGTAAAATGTAACTAAACTCTCAAACTGAAAATTATATTTATAAATTTGTTAACATATTTGCATTGTAATGGCTCAGTTGAACCAGCACTGATCGTCGCCAGGGCAGCTCATTTGAGCCAAAAAGTTATCACTAATACCATTTTTGTTTGTTTGGTAACTACATGAATCTACTTTTTCTTCGTTTCGTCTATTTAGCTCAATGGTTCCCAACCAGTGGTTTGTGGACCACCAGTGGTCCGCAGAAGCCGAAATATGGCCGCGAATGATTTTAAATTATTTCTTTTTATGTAAGTTCCTATTGAGTCTTTAATTAAAATTTATTACATTACTTGCAATCTATTTTTATTATACCTACCTTGTGGTCCCTGCTAACAAGAATGATATAAAAGTGGTCACGGCCAAGAAAAGGTTGGGAACCCCTGGTTTAGCTACATGGTGCAGCTCTATGAGCGTCATGAAAATACACTCCATTATTGATTGCATCAATCCCTCTTCCCCTAGCCTATCAATGAACTTTGATCTATTGATAATCACTTCCCAGTTCAATTGTGCTGCACTTTTCCATGGTTACGATCTGTTCAGGTTTAGTTGAGCCATTCCACTTCGAGTTCATTAAAATGATGTTATACCTAATATTCTCTTTTCATGGTTATGTCAGTTATCAATTATTCGAGTCTTGTTATATTAGATGTATTCAAGATTTACAGAAGCTTGATTAGTATTACCGCAGCTTGCATAAAGGAAGGAAATCTTCCGATATTAAATTTATTGTCTACATGTTGCTGTAATTATGGAAATGTTTAGAATTCATTGTTTTAAATAACTTTCCAATTTTATTGGCATTTTAAACCAAACATGAACTAGGCCATTTTGTAAACTTGATATTATACCATATTGTACTTAGGTGCAAATGAGGTTGTATACATCCTGTGAAAACATTGCACTCCTGGTATATTGCATAGATAGTGGCCAGTTTCTACATCACCACCAGGTCACATATACTTTATACTGAATTTGATAATGCAGCAACAATTCTTTGACAGTTTTAGAGACGAATCATAATTAGATATTCATAATTCAACCATAAGATTTTTCATAACAGAAGTTTTTAAAATGAAACCTAAAGTTTTTTTTAGAAATTGGATTATATCAAAACAATAAATCGTACTAACAGGAAGAAGAAATTTGAAAAGAAAACAGAATAAAAGATTGTAGTAAAATAAAAAACAGAAGTGTAACTGATTATAACTTCAACAATTTTTTTAATATTATGATCTGATAAATCATACAACTGCAAACACAAGAATGAGTATGAAATGGAATTGAAATCTTACATTTATCCACTTTACCCATATATTTATATCTGTTTTTTTTTATTTTACTGCAATAATAAAATATCCAAAGACTTAATAGAGGCATATGAATATATAAACACAATAATTAATTTCAAACATCTTAAGGTTCAAAACGAAGGGAATAATTCTGCCTGTTAACAAGACAAATTTATAAAAAGAATTCAAAGGCTTACTTTTAAAAAAAAATACATACACTTCTATAATCTTTTACTTTGGAAACACAAATATATTAAAGTTTAATTGGTTGACTCAGCTAAAGAGTTCGCTTTTCCTTTTTTGTAAAAACTTCCTCCTCTGATTTATTTCAATAGTTCTGATAGTCAAATTATCTTAATTGAACTTATGAGTATGACACAAGATAATTCTACGTTATATGCAACATTTTTCAAAAAATAGGATTATTTGATTTGCTATAGTAAAGACTATTGGAAATCTGGTTATCTCAATAGTGTGAAAAAATAAATATGTGACTTAGTATACTGTTAAATGGAGCATAACAATTTCACTATATTCATTAAATTATCACAATTTCTAGCTGTTTTTTCCTTTTTCAGATATCTGCAGAAACAGGGGAAAAAGTAACATTTAATAGTATTTTACAAAAAAGTATAAACTTGGCTGTTTCATTAAAAAAATTAGGAGTAAAACCAGGTGATGTCATTGCCATCAGTGCTGAAAATAGATTCGAGTTTACCGAAACAACACTAGCTATCATATTCTGTGGTGCCATTGTTACCACTTCAAATGTTGCTTATACAAAAGGTAATTGATAATAACAATTCATAATAATTTAATATCACTGTATGTAAAGTGACATTAGATTATATTTTATAGTAGAATACACCAAGGAAATACATAAATGCACATAAGTGCACATTTTACAATTACAATTACATATTAATTCGGTGATAATTAGATTTGATAGCACAGAATAATTCTAAGTCAAAAAGCCAAGCTGAGATGTAATTCAGTGGATTTCGGATATAACGACATTGAAGGGACCACGTAATTTCGTTGTTATATCCGAAAGTCTTAACAGGCAAAGGTAAAGAGATACAGACACATATGTGTACAGTTTATTTATACTCATTTATTGTTTTAAGTATTTGCACATGTAGTTAATCATTGGAACATTTAAAATATAGCGTAATAATACTTTCTTTTAATTAATTTTGTTGAGCTAGTGTTCGCTGTAGGGTGTATTCTATTTTCATTACTCGTTCAATGTCTATAATATCCTTTCCATTACCAAATAAACAATATTTTTAGAGCTTAGATACAACATATAATACTTATTTATTTGTAAAAATCTCATCTTCTTTGCAATCTTCTTCTTCCTCCTCATACTGTTGTTCCATCACATACGACCCTTGGTCGTATGTGATGGAACAACAGTTTCAATAATTTCACTATCGGACATACTGCTACCAGTGATAACTTGACTGTCAATATCAACATATATTTCCCAATCCACAATATTTGTTTCGCTTGACGATGTTGTTGTCAACTGTGCTAATGGTGTGTCCAATTCATCATCGGAGTCATCGCCAATTGTGATATCCTAAGATTTACAGAACCCAGCATTTAGAAAACACTTTTTGATCGTATCCGGAGTCACTCGAGCCCATGCCGTAGTTACCATTTCAATGGCATCTAAAAGATTAACAGAAAATGGGCCTGCCGTTTTTTTGATGTCCTCCATCATTCTCTGTATTAAAATCTTCCGATAATGACTTTTAAGGGTTTTAATTATCCCTTGATCAATCGGTTGAATCACCGATGTAGTGTTTGGTGGTAAAATGCCAGTTAAATATTGGTCAGATTCTCAATTTGAAGATGAACTGGGAATTGTCAATAAATAAAATGATCTTTTTTTTGTTACTTCTTAACTAGGAGTCCCACTTGCGTAGAACTTTTTCAAAAATCTCTAAAGTTATCCAGGCCTTTTTATTTGGTTTGTAATCAACTAGCAATGATTTAACATTTTTGAAACACCTGGGTTTTTTCACCTTGCCTATGATCAATGGTTTTCTTTTTTCCCCTGCGATACTTGATGCAACAATTCAGCACGGGGTTTCTATCTTTTGATAATTTTCCACTTACACACTTTTCCCCTTTAAATTTCAAAGTTGTTTCAGGAGTTAACTTAAAAAACAAACCTGTCTCGCCAGAGATATTTGGCTATCAGTGTAATCTTCAATCAATTTTGGGAAAACCATACTGGAATCTACAATATCGTATCGTTGACGAAACCAGTATATCCAGTTCTCAGAACACTCAAAATCCATTTTTCCAAATAGTCTGGTAAAATGATTAGCCTTTTCTTGCAGCAGACGACCGCTCAAAGGTACATTGTGGCTTCTTTGAACTTTGAACTACACTAGAAGGGCATTTTCGACATCTTGAGTGTCGATTCGGTTTACGGTTTGTGTCGGTTTACGGTTTTTCTTAATTTTCAAGGATTTAGGGTTTTCCACATTGTAGATATTGTTGAATGGGAAACTTTGTATTCTTTGCACAAATCAGTATGTCTGTGTATTTTTCAATTTTGAAATTATTTCCACCTTTTCTTTAACAGTGAATGAGCATCTAGGAGCCATACTTATTCAAAAGTTTGCTAAAAACAATGGCTACTCAAAATATCACTTTGTAACTTAATTATTTGAACTCCAAAACATACACGCTTACCTACCTACCTAGCTAATATCTATAGACAAAAGGTGAAGGTCACCATAGTTACTGAACATCTGTGTGCATGTAAACAAAAGATAAGAAAGCTCTTTGTGTCTTCGGCGGCCAAGTCTGGTCGCAGCATCTGCATGGGATTTCTAGGAATTTGTTACAAATGACTCATTAAAAACAGTCGCTATACACCAACTCGGCGTTACATCCGAATTCACTATAGGCATATGAACTGTATTAAAGTATGCTTTAAATTCAAGGGACTTAGATTTACTGTCGCTATAGAAAAATGGTCCTTATAGCCAAGGTCGTAATAAATGAAATCCACTGTATGTGCAAACTAAATAAGTTTAGCATTGTGAAAGTTTTAGAATAGTTTAATATAAGAATATATACTATCAGTGTCAATGTGAAACTATGTTATTAAAAATAATTGAATTTCAGCTTTTTATTTCAAGAAACACAGAAAACAAAAATTGAAACTGGTATAAAGGCACAGGGCACCCTCAGAAAAAATAAATATTAATTCTGAGGGTGCCCTGTGCCTTTATACCAGTTTCATAGTACGTTGCAAAAATTAATAAAAGTACTATACATTACCATTCATTACCACTTTGTTCATGGATCACATCAGCTTCTTGTCAATTCTACGAATTCGCACTAGAAACAATGTTTTCATTTGGACAATTTCTTAATTGAATCTACAACTTTGAAGGCCATTATATGTACATAGTTGTCGTAACTGATTGAGTTACATTAAATTGGAACTGAGCTAGACTTTTTTTGACAGAAATCCCATTTTCAAAATCCTCATGAAGCGTTCATATTTTGATTATTAGTTACAAAATGCATATTGGATTACCATATTTCATTACTCTATTCATAAAATAAATACTTTTCTAATAATTAGAAACCATAGGATCTAAAGAGGATACAAAATATTCTCGCAATATTTATATATGAGATGCTATTATCAATTTCTTTTTTCAGTTTCAATTTCTTCATGGTTTTCTTAGGTTTTCACAAAGGGTTAGTGTGACTAAGTTTTACCTTTTAGATAATAGAGAAAAACCACAATCAGTTTCATGAAAAAAATTAACATTTTTTATATTTTTAAACCTAAATTCATACAGCTGCCATTCACCATTTATTTACTATCCAACCATCTGTATATTAATGGCTATCAAATGACAGTTTAGATATAATTTCAAGTTTGTTGATATGTAAATAGATTTATGTATGACTGTAAATTATCACATGGCATAACACAATATGCCTTACTCAATATAGATTTTGACTTGGTAACACAATTTCGTGATGTAATTTCGCATACTTATTTTCCAATTTTACCTATGACTTGGATATTAGGTGAGTAAATAATTAGAAAACATATATTGAAATAATTTTTTTTAGTTAACTCTTAAGGAAAAACAATTAAACACTGGAACCATACTTGCTTATAGTGCTGTTCATCTCTACAGATTTTTAAATTTATCATAAATTAAAAAAAAAACAATGTAAATTGAAATTATCCCAAAGTTAAAAATCACTGAAACGGTACACCTATTCAAGTTCCAGTTTATTACAACGGAAATAAATGCCAATAATGTTACTATTACAAACCAATAATGTTACAACAGAATTAAATGGACTGTGCTAAAAGCCACAACCACTTATAAAATTTAAGTCACTTCCCTTGAGGTGCATAGTAAAGTCATATACAATTACATGTTTGGTGAGCATGTAATGACACATGGGTGCATTCCATAAAGCTTAGAAAATTGCAAATGAGTCATGTGACTTTGTATGAAGAGTCACGTCACACGGTAACTCATTACAGAACATCCTATGGTTGGCAGTAAATTTTTATATCATCTACCACTGCCAAATTTTAGTTTAATGATTTAACTCATTTAAAAATCACATTAATTTTCAGAGGATTTGTTACATACACTGAAATTATCAAAACCAAAAATTATATTTTACTCATCACTATCGGCAAAGCAAATCGTGGAAGCAAAAGCTCTTATACCTTCAGTTGAGACATTGATTTACTATGGTGACGAGTGTAAAAATGGCAGTCTGCTGTATAAAGATTTATTTTCCACGCAATACGACATTGACAAATTCCAAACAACGGATGTAACTGGGCAATCTGACACACTCTTCGTGTTGTACTCATCTGGAACGACTGGATTGCCAAAAGGCGTTATGGTTACACATCTCAACATGTTACTAGTGATGAGACATATGAGGTATGATCAGTCAAATCAGGCTGTCAATTAATAGATCTAAAATTTTACTTCTGTGAAATAGGTTGTTTTATATTGTATAATCTTCTCTAGGACCGGTTTCTATCACTGGTTTGGCTTAATTTGATTAACTTCGATTAACTTAATTTAATTAACTTAAGGCGATCGTTTCGCCAAAAAGTTGTAAATAACAGTAACAACTTCAAAGCGTTGAAATTTTATTTATGTTCAATATTAACTGATTTAAAAATTACTACTTCAAACACATTCCAAAATAAGTAGAGGAAATAATCTCTTTTTTACGTTTCCACTCCACAACCAATATTATTCGCTAAAAATTCTTTGTCAATATTACACAATAACAAAAAGTCAAAAATTCACAATTGTGTCATACAATAATATTAAGCTGATTTTAACTGGTATATATTTTAATTTTTTATATTCAAATTTATTCTCCTACATTTTCTTGCATATGTATATTTACCAAACATTATAAATACTATGATGACTACTCACAGCCTGACAATATAATATTTACGCTATAATCTTACTAACATTTTTAAGATGAAATTCGGTTTCTTTGTTTGTTTGTTAGAGGTTCATGCAAAAACTACTAATCCAATTAACATACAACTTTTGTAATACAATAGCTTATAGTTTCTAGATTTCCATAAGCTAAATGGTATGTACATATGTAGTACATATAATTATTGAAAGTATTAGAATTAGAAATAAAAATATCAGTGTAGTTGAAAAAAATCACTGATCTAGGTGCTTTCATGAATTCTGGGAAACAACAATCTATTCTAGGACTCGTCCCCGGTAAGGTATATAAATATTAAATTTGGGGGAATTGTAGTCATTAAACATTTTGAGTATTCTGCGTTGTTCAAATATCTGGTGAGCAACAATATTGAAAACAATTCCAGAGGTCCTCAAATACATGATAAGGACCAATTACGATATTGTCATGTAAACATTAATTTCTTCGTCCAAACTTAATACTTGTTGCTTTCAGCGATGAGCCGTGAAGTTTGTATGGTTGATTTACATCTATGCTATGTATTTCTTTTATATTCATTGCCATCTTGTTATTGAGACACTGTTATCAATCTGAGCACCCATCTGACCACTCTCTGAGTTATGGATTACCGTCAATGTTTTATATAAATTTCATTTCATATTTTCATTCATGGTTATATTAGAGTCTAGTGTGCTGATTATAAAGGTGATTTCAATTTGTGTTTATGAATTAAATATAAAAGGTATTGAAATTTTGCAACCCAACTTTCAAATTAACTATATTCTTGACATATTGGATATAAGTTTTTATTATAAATTAGCATAATATTTGAGTTTAGTCATCCAAAAGTTTGCATATTTCACGATTCTTCTCAACTTTCATGTCTCATAATTATTGTAATAGATGTTTTTTCTTAAAATTCTGCCCCAACTTCAAAGATAATGAGAATGTTCTTTCTATTGATGTATAACTTATAAACTTTGTTGCATATTTAGTATAAATATGTCCCAAATTAAATCATGGCATAATCTAAACATATTGTGCAATGTTAATACTATGATTTTAAGAGGATATTCTTTACTATAGGTTCTTAAGTCATGGAATTCTTCATTGAGTTTTGCGCTCATATTATATTTATATTGGGGCTCTATTACATGTATATTACATTATATAAATAAACAAAACAATCTGGTTTAATCCAGTATAATGTATCACCAGCCTATACGTTTGTTCAATATCACTGTAAAGGTATTTAACCAGCTATGACTTTTTTTAGTGTTATAAAGTATTTAATTTACTTTTTTGTTTCGTAAATCATAATTTCAAGGTACAAGCTGAGGAGGAACAAAAAATGATTGACAAACTTTAAAAATTGACGGAGTTGTAAAGGTTTTCATTTAATGTTCATAAAAGAAATAAAATACAGAATTGTGATGACACTTATAATTATGCTCATTGTATTCTATGACAGCGAATGAGACATATATACCTACTCTGTAACCTTCATTAAATTTACTCATAACTCAATTATTTTTTATACATTTGTAATGTTTTCATTACTGGTTTTTAAATAATTGTATTCTCATGCTATTTTAGTAAAAACACCAAATTTAGGAATAGTCAACTACCTAAAGTTACAAATCATTAGTATTGTAAATATATGGAAAACATTTTGGAACCGGATAGAAAAAAATTGTAAAATACTTCTAAAACATATTTTTTTAAAGCTATATTTTTCTTCACAAAACTTATAAATATAATTTTTGTTGATAGATTTTTGCTTTTTTTGAATGTTCATTATCTACATTATATTTCAATACAATCTTTCAAATTTCAACAATTAAATAAAGATTTAGTTTATTCTGCAACTAATTTCACAAGAAACATTTTTTTATACAATGACTACTTCACAACACTTTTGTCACATATTCCATACCAGTACGTCTCAAAAAACCTAAAGCAAAGTTCAAACTGTTCAAAAAGATTTTAAAAAAGAAAACCTAAAATGGTGAAAAATTAAAAGAAAGGGTGAGCCTCAGTCACATAAACAGATGGATGGGAAATGTAACTTCTTTAACTGTTTGTCTATTATTTTGTCAAAATTACTAGATTACAATTTTTTTATTCTCTTATTAAAGAGAATACCAAACAACTTGACAGATAACATTTTCTTATATTTTGCACTAAAAATACATGCAAATGAAATGACAATTTTCAAATTAAAATACTTTATTGTCAAAAAAAGTATCCCCCAGTTTGAGTAATATATGTATTATTCATTTATTATGACGCACATCAAACCTTTATCCATGCACCAAATGTAATATGCATTCTATACAAAATTGTAGCATTGTAGTTTTTCTGACTCAGATATCACTAAAGAAGTTTCACTTCATAAATATTGGTAATAAGAAAATCATTTATTTTAAAATATTCCCAAAAATCAAATGCAATTGATTAGCCTTAATGGGATATATTAATAACTGTTTAAAAACTTGATTCAAAAAATCCAATTCAAAAATAGATCTTTGTTATAAACAAATGTTTATCCTCTCCCAGATATATCATATTTAATTCCAATGTGGATGGAAACACAAAGTCACATGTAACGCTAGCTGTACTGCCTTGGTTTCATGCATATGGTCTCATGACCCATCTTCTATTCTTGAGTCACCATATTCCTACTGTAGTCTTACAACGATTTAAAGAAGAATTGTTCTTGAAAAGCATTCAAGACTACAAGGTATTTGAATCTGCAATTTTAATTTTTTTAAAAAAACCTTTTTAAAAACAATATTTATGTATTGTAAGTTGGAAAGCAAAAAAATTTAAATTTTACTTTTTTCGAGCATCATGAATTATTGGTAATATATTTTTAGGTGTCTTTATGCTTTTTTGCCCCACCTATTGTGGTATTCCTGGCTAAAAATCCTCTGGTGGATAAGTATAACTTAACATCATTAAAGCAAATCTGGAGCGGAGCAGCTCCTTTATCTGAAGATCTACAAAATACTGTAACAAAAAGGTAAGTCTGGAGACAGATATTGTGCATAATCAAAATTTGTTCATTTATACTTTGTACATAGTGTTCACCCTTTAACTCGAGAGAAGTTTACCTGGCAACTAGTATGATTTGCAGTGTATTGCTAACTTTTAATTATTTTGCTTATTTATATCCTCCTTTTAATGACCAGTATTAAGGGACACAAATTTTTCTTTAATACGCCATATAGAACAATCATAAAATTTATAACTCCTGCCAAAATTATAGAAGAATTGAATGGCATTGAGCATCTATTAGCATACTCCTATATCACTAAAATTAGCAAACATTCAGACCGAGATTGGAAACCAAATGAAATAATTACTTACTTTTTTTTTAATGAAATAATTACCTCTCGTCATTGTTATTTGTTACCAATTTTCTTTTTTAGGGCAACATTTTATAGGTATACTTTTCATAGAATTGTCTGGAGGAGGGATTGGGAGAAGAGGTACCGGATCCATCAAATCTCATGTATATTTGCACTTTCTTACTTCTTTCCAGGTTAAATATAAACTACATTCGGCAGAGTTATGGTATGACCGAGTTAACCCTGGCTGTGACTATGGATTTATCAAGTGAAGGAAAAAATGGTACCGTTGGAAAACTTATGCCTGGATTTATGGGAAAGGTAAAATTAGAAAAATAACTGCACAATGAAACTTAGTTATTCTATTATATAAATGTTATTATGTTCTATAATCAGAATTATAAAAGAAAACCTATAAACAAAAAAGTATTCATATTTCAACAATTATGCACATTTTTTTCTAATATTAGTCCTGAAACTAATTATATTCCAATCAGGCCACTTGACATCTTTTGAGCCTATTGACTAATTTGGTATTTATTGTCGAGCAATTCAGTAGCCAGAAAGTTTGGATGGATAGCTCAGCGTTCCTCGTATCTTTTTCTAAATCTATTAATCTCCTCTATAACAGTGGTAGTGAATTTGTATTCATGAATTTCACAATTTCGTACGAATCCAGCTGCACTGAGTGTGTTTCTCAAGACGGCATTTTGAGCCCTTCGGAAACACATTATTTTGCTGTTGTTGGTCATGCATTGGCTTGAGGATAGATTTATATCATAGTAGTTTATTATTCACCTATCGCACTGAATTACCACCCATCAGCCAATACATATTTTTGCACCTGATATTTACCTGGTCACATTTCTGCTTGATATCAGTTTTCTAGGTAAACCTTTTGTCTAAGTGGAAACCTAGATATATAACCCAATTTATGTGTGGTATGGTATCAGTTCCTAATTTCACTTTGGGACAATTGCCTCCCCTCAATGTAAAAGTAATATGAGTCGACTTTTGATCTATTCTAGCCAAGGTTGATAATAATCTAATGGACGGGGGGGGGGGACTTTTGCTCTTGGAACTTGTCTAAGTTTTTGAGATTTTCTACAAAGAGTGTTTACACTGGCCTAAAGTCAATAACATAAAAATGGTTTGTGGCATCTTATTATTTAGAGTTTCATACTCATCGACAAGTGCCATACTCATCTTGAGCTATGCTTCTCGTAGGTTTTAAGTTTTATTTCAGAGGTTGAAAATATAAGTTTTACGACTTATTCAGTTCTGGTGAGTTGGTCCAACAGGTCACTTGGATTATATTGGTGACATGTTGGCTTATTTTTTCAATATCATTCTGAGTCTTTAAGGAAAGTTTTAGGTTTATTGACTTTCAACATAAACGCTAAAGCGATTATAGTCGGTTCTTTGATTGTAAAGAGTCTCTGCATTCTCTTAGGTGATAACTTTGCTGCTGATATTAAGTTTCACAAGGGTGTAATTTGATGATTCATCAAGGCTACTCTCAACAGTAATGTATTGACTACTCATTGCGCTAGCGATAAAGAAATCCAGGAGGTCAGGTTGTTTGTTCAGATTGGAAGGCCAGTCCACCATTGGACCAAGATTGTAAGTGTTTGGTTTCCACAGAGCTTTTTAGTGTTTGATCTCTGGTAACAATGCATTGTGTGCCCCAGAATATGTATTTGCCATTCCAATTCTCCCAGCAATAAATCAGAGGCCAAGGGTTTGAAAGTACTGTGAAAACATACTTTGAGTTATTTTATTTCCTTGGGAGACAATATAACACAGACAGGGTGATTGGATCTGCACAATCTTCTAACTTGATAGAGGTGAGTGGTAAATATTTATGATGAGTGCTATTCCTACATGAGCACTGCCATCAAGGTGAGGAGTAGTGAAGATGTTGTAGCTCTTGATAAGGAAGAACTTTTTATCATATTATGAGATTCGGTTATAAGTACAATTCCTAATCTGTTTTTGTAAAGGGTTTCTGCAAGTCCTAATTATTAAATATTGGGCGATAGTCCGTTTATGCCACATGTTACAATGTTCTTAGCATGTCATTTTGAGTCCATTTTGGAGATTATCATCGTCGATAGGTTTAATAAAGTTGCTATTTGTTGGAAAAGTAAATTTATCTTTTCAAATTGATTGATAAGTATTTTCTCTATTAAGGTAAGTTGAGTTCAATAGTTTTGTTGCAGGTTCCAAGTTCTAAATTTACGAAGAAAGTTGATGTGGGTTTTTTATCAGGACTGTATTATGAGTTAATTATTTCTTCTCTAACTTTATTTCCTGTTTATTTCTATTTTTTTCACAATAGCTTCGTGGTGATTGATGTGGCTAAGATTTTTTATAATAATTTGGTAAGATTTCGAGTCTTTCTGAATGTTTACCCGATCAGACCTTTTTGTCTGATAAGGTTCACTACTATTTTATGGTCTTCAGTCTTACTCATCTTAACGCATAACAGGCTTTTAGTTACAATCTTATATCTAAAGTTTAAAGGGCTGATCACAGTTTCTATTAATTTGGAAAGTTCATTCACATTGTTTATTCCATACAGCATGAGGGGTGGCATTTTAATGGGGTTGATTTGTTCCGATTCATCAACGGATATGTCTATAAATCTATTTCGTGTTTTGGTTGTTGGACCCGGAAAGGAGTCGGATATCTTAAATTTTTTGAATCCAATACTAGTATGCCAGGAAGATGGTATTTGTTCTGGATTAGGTAATTGTTCCTTTGTTTGATGGTGACTGTGTTCATTAGTTAAGGGGGCTTATGTTTCATCTCTTAGTTCTATAGCTGTCGTTGAAGTTTCATGGAAAAAATTAACTCTTGGTCTAAATTCCAACAAAGTTTCGTGGAACACTTTTTGATGGTAAACTTTGAGCTTTTCTCAGGTTTGAGGTGAATTTTGATTTTAATGTGAATAAACTGTCTGTGAACTCATTTTGATGCCCACATGTAGGGTTAATGAACTATTACAGAGTCAAGTCCATCTTTGTGAGAAGGCTCAACTGTTGCGTGGCTCATCGATATTGGCGCTACATACTAATTTTCCACTACCTCCATTGGTATCCTTCTAGCTCATTCCCATTGTAGGATAGGGGTATTTTGCTACAGCGATATTCTTCATTTTGGCCCAGACGATGGAGTCAAAACCGCCGTTCTAACAATAAATCACCGCAGAGTTTAGGGGCAGTGTAAGTCATTTACCACTTCCGTGTAACAGGGTTTTTAGTCCTGCTGAGTCAGGTTACTTAATCGCCACCTAATGCTCGACGTTGTTGCTCATTTAGCATCACCCGAGGAACATGTGTAGGGTGGACCCAGGAAAAGGTGGTAAATCCTGCAGACGTGAGCAACATACTCCTTATATGTACATATAAGCAAATAAAGTTATATTGAAATAAATTTATTATTTTATGTTCTTTTTGAAGCACTGCACAATATTTTTTAGAAAGACTTAGGTTAAATTGGCTGAATTTTTTAAGTGTATTTTTTAATTTTATTATAAAAATACAATTTTTTATAGCAGAATAATCACATTAGGCAAATATTTGCAGTAAAATTTAATAATCCTTAGATATATGTAGAATTAAAGTGAATCACTATATATGTTAATGCTAGTACAATTAAAAGCAGTAGTATCAACATTTTATATATTATACATATATGAATTTGAACTGTTCCAAGAAAAACTTATTCGATTTGTAAAACACACAAAGGAGAATAACTTGTTGCACATTTAAAAAATTATTAATCTTAAGTTAAATAGAGTTAACAATTAAAGGATGGCATTGTAAATTATTTATGTTTACTTTATCTTATAATCTATCCCTTGTTAAAGACATTACATAAAGACAACAATAATATCTCTGACAACATCTAATGAAGATTTGCACGCAGTTTAATCAACGATGTATTGCAAAAAAATTTGTTCTCTATTGATTCACTAGCATTAGAGGATTGTTTCCCGCATTTTTTGGTCTTCACTATTGTAAACTCATTAATATATAGTTTTAGTCAGAAACCAGATTCAGCAAACCATATGTGTTGTATAAATTTCAGTGATTTTTATAAGGGTATTGGGATCTAATGGATCGAATATATATTATGGGTATAATAAAAAAATAACATAATAAGAAAGGATCAAGGATAAAGAGATTAGGATAAAGCAGAAGGACTTAATTGATGCATACATGCTTTGGATTTATTTGTAGAACTTTGTGTTAATGTTTACAATATTCATAAGAAGATCCACAAAAAAATTTAAAAAATAATTGAGAATGTTGGTAAATTTCTAATAGCTTGAACAGTGATAGACGTACAGAATTTCTTTTTGTTTTTTCCTGGTTATCTAAACTGCTGCGTAGATATACATATATACTTATAAATATTAAGTATAATATTTATATTAGTATAAATATTAAGTCTATAACATAAGGATAGTAGATATCTAGTTCATTAAAAGTTGTCTGAGTCATTAAAATGCCTCAAAAACTTACAACTCTGTCTCATTAATCTTCCAATAATAATATTAAGTTATACTTTTTTTCACACTTTCCGTTCCAGGTGGTTGACATAGAAACAAATAAACTACTTGGACCTTATAAGAAGGGAGAATTATGCTTTAAATCACCAATGAAAACGAAAGGCTACATTGGAAATCCAGAAGCTACTGCTGCTATGATAGATGAAGATGGATACGTTCATACAGGAGATATCGGTTACTATGATAGTGACGGTTACTTCTATGTTGTGGACAGACTAAAAGAACTTATCAAATACAAAGGATTTCAGGTAGATATTTAAGAAACATAAAGAAAGATATTATCAAAATATAAACTGATAGTTGCAAAGAGTGGTTGGAAATTTTTTTAGCAAGAATTTTATAATTTTTGCGAACAGATGAGGGTGTTTAAATGGATGTATATCAATAAAGAAACGTGACAAGGCCGACGACGGGATGGTGTAGACAAACAGATATGTTTCACAAACTACTGAGTAATTACAGGCTTGTAAACTCTAGCAATTCTCTATTCAGGGATTTTCAACTTGATAAATACATAAAGTGATTCAATTCTTCATTTGTTTTTTAAAGGTTACATGTATAAAAAATATCTACTGTATCATATTTCAAATAGGTTGCCCCAGCCGAACTGGAAGCTGTATTGCTACAACATCCTGGCATAAGAGATGTTGGGGTGACTGCAATGCCAGATCAATTAGCAGGAGAATTGCCCATAGCATACGTTGTGAAACAAGCCGATGCCAATATTACCGAGAAGGAAGTCATTGATTTTGTAGCAACAAAGGTAAGTTTGTTCTTAAAGTGTATACTTATATTATTTATTTTTCCATTTAATTAAAACTTTAATGTACATATAATATATACATTTGACGTACTTATTACTACATGAGCAATCTCTTCCAGTGAACCATATTGATTAAATATAAGCATCTGTAATATGAAAGACTGTAAAAAGAATTAATAAAAAAAAGAACGAATTAGAATATTAACAACAAACAACAGAAAATATCATAACAGATAAATAAGGAAAAATAAACTACATACAAAAATACAAATAAAGGCAGAAAAAAATTATTATTTATAAACTTTGACATTGTCGAGAATAAAGAAAGGAAAATAAAATAGAATTAAGAAGGGTAGGACTAAGGGTTTGTGAAAGGAATGATATTTTCAGATAGTCCTTGAACACATTTATAGAAGATGCATTCCTAACATCCGGATATCGGTCTATTAAAGCTTAGACAGCGACGGAAAGAGAAACTTCATAAAAGATCATTGTAGGTTTGGGAAAAAGAAGACTGAGGTGATTTTCGAAGCTAAATCTGCTTCTAAGATAAGTTGGATAAATATTATTGTCTAAAATATTATAAAGAAGTGTAAGAAAGTGTAGTTGCACCAATTGCAGGCTTCTGTCTATTTAACCGTTTGAGTGCCGACGCGCTTGTGCGCGTACTAACTAAATTTGCCACGAACGCAATGGCACTCGTGAAATCAGTTGCTGCTTGGCGCACGGTAGGGGAGATCGCTCGCACGCATCGCTAATTTTTTGTCTTTCTACGTCTTACATAAGGTTCAAATTATAATATTATTGTAATTATGATATAAAAAGGATCCAGGAAAAGAAGATTTTTAACCCATAATATCAGAATACGAAAGTAATTCGAGTAAAAATGATTATTTTTCAAGTTGTGAAGAAAGTGGTAGTGGGAATGACATTGTGGTACGTTCAGAATTTGGCAAAATGCAAATTTTGAGTGATAGTGATAATAGCGACGATAACAATTATTTTGCTGATACGGAGGATGTACCGGACTGCGAACCTTGGATGTGACCTTGATTTCAGTTTTTGTTATAATTTTTGTTCACAATATATATTTCCATAATTTTCTTTGTATTTTATTATCCTTGTTCAAGTTTTTATTAAGAAAACACTGAAAAAATTATTAAAATTGGATAATTTTTTAATAGATACAGTTTTTTTTTCGAGACAAGGGTAAATGACATTAAAAACAAAAGATTTCTTTGGCATTTTTAAGTATATATGAGTAAAAAACCATGGCACTAAAACGGTTAAGTTGCACACAGAAGTAAGAAACATGATCATATTTTATATATTAGTGAAGTCTGATGGTAAAGTTTTATTGTTTATTATTATATCTTAATAATTTTTTAAAGATTTGTTTTGTCCATAACATTCCAAAAAAATTATGTTCTGTTATAACTTAGAAACTACTTAAAATTTAAATTATAATGATAGACAGGAGTAAATTTCAATTTCAGTACACAAGAGTAACAGAAAAAAAGAATTATATTAATTTATCTACATTAAATTAATTCATAAGATGAACATTGTAAATATTTCCTGTCATGATGTAGTATCATGTTTTATTTTATACATCTCCTTCTTTACTAACATGAATGTGCTTTAGAGGCTTTAACTCAAGTCTTTTCACCAGTCTGCTCTCTGAACTTTGATTTAAGGCTTTGGTTGTTTAAGCTTTCATTTTCCAGTTAATCTTTTTCTGCATCTCCAAAGTTTTTTATGCTTCAGCTCCCCTCTTTTTCTTCTTTCACATGTTAAAGTGTGCGATATTTTATAAACAACCAATTAAATATTTGCAAAATGTTATTTAAATTTTGTTTCTATAATTTAATATCACCCTTGATATATTTTGAATTAATTTTATTACTTTACTCATACCAAAATTGGTTTTGAGGCTACCTTTTGTATTTAAAAATTGATTTAAATATGACCATTGTCACTTACATAGTAAACATAAATTTTTAGTAAATATTTATTTTTGCAAATAAAAATAATTGCATACACATGTAGACAATTGAATGTAATAAATACAGGACTTCCGACATGCAATTTTAAAGCCCCACATTTTGATTACTAACAATAAAGTTAAATAAGTGGCAAAAGTCGGAATTTTGATTACTTTGAATAACTAAAAGTTGTGAATATTACCAAACACCTGGTTTTAAAATTTGATAACTAACATACCAGTCATATAACTTTAAAACTCTAACAATTACAATATGAAACAAAATAAATTACATTTTCAGGTGACCTCATCTAAATATCTCCGCGGCGGAGTGAGGTTTGTAAGTGAGATCCCGAAGAATCCTTCAGGAAAAATTTTAAGAAGAAAGCTAAGAGAGATGTTAAGGAAATCAGTGGAAAGCAAATTGTGAAATGTCACAAACTTGAAGAACATTTTTGAAACATTAGCAGCTCAATAACAGCTTACAAACACATATACAACTATATATATATATATATATATATATATATATATATATATATATATATATATATATATATATATATGTATATATATATATATTTATATACATGTATGTATGTATATATATATATATATATATATATGTATGTATAGCTGCACATCCCGACATTTCCTAGACATATAGGGACCACGATTGCATTGTTTAATACAGTTTTTATGTAATAATTATTTACAGTTAGCATTATTCCAAAAACTCTAAAACAGATGTTCTTTTTTTCCATTTCACAGTATAAATACATGTTTTCACATCTCTAACTTCAATTATTTAAAATACTCACCCATTTGCAAACCTTCAATATTAAAAAATCTTTCTATGGTAAATATTCATAAGCTAAGAGAATCATATGTGCACAATTTCATTTTTCTAGGCTTTATAGTTTTGGAGATTTTGTGATGAGCCATTCAAGGAGAATTATTTGGCTTTTATATAAATAGATAGAAGAACAAGAATAACATTGCTATATAGAATACCATTACTGTTATTTATGTATCATCTATTTGAAATAAATGTAGAATGATATTCCATTTTTATAACTACTCTTTCAACTGCGCTTCTATTTTATATTTCTTGAATGAAAAGAGCTCATGATAGAAAACATATGCAATGAGTGCTAGACAAAGTGAGATATATATAGTTACTATTCACCCTATACTGAATAAAATACATTGTGTTCTTCAATTCTAGTGCAGAGTGAAATTATAAATTAATTTTTTATAACAGTTACATAATGGCACTGGAATGCAATTGGATGTAAAGGGACCGAAATGATTCAAAACTTGGTAAGTATCAGAGTAGATTTTACACGACACTTGCAATGACTGTAATGTACTACCAACCAAATTATATATATGGTAATGGAGCAGCACTAAATTTTCTTTTACTGATTTTTCATTGCACAGTAAAAAGGTAAATTACTGGAATAAGCCATGTTCATTTTTCTTCAAAAATATGGATTGTTAATAAATAACCCAACCAGTATTTAGTTTGGTTATTTATTATTATATATATAACAAATTAGTATAATAAATATCAAACTAGTAATTAAATAGTAGTTTTACTTCTAATAACTATGTTCTTAGATATCTACATAATCGTAAATATTCGACTTACATTCCATGACCACACCAAAGGGCATGCAAAAACATATATATATTTTTATTTATAAATTTACTCCAATCAATTATATTCAACTGAAATTAACAATCAGTAATACTTGTGTTGCACTATAAATGAGATACAATACATTAGTGAATCAGTACAATATTTTTAACTTTGACAAAAAAGTTGATAAAGAACCTCCAATAAATTAATATTCATTGACCAGAATTATAATTCTGTTTCTCGGTCTATGGTACACATAGCTTTTTGAAGATTTCACTATGTTCAACAACCTGTAAGAGCTTAAACCTGGTTTGGAGCAGAAAAGGCTGAATTGTTCTAATATCTCTAGATAATCAATCTGTCCATTGATAGACTGATAGAAAAAGTAAGAACTACAACTGAACAATCTGATTAAAGAAACTGTCGATACAAAATTTATTATAAATTTTCCTAATGTTCATATTTAATCTCTTATTATTCAAGTGATACACAATATATTTACAGATTTTTTCTGTATTTTTTCCACCTTATCGGTAACAAGATTAATATGTGACCGGATAGACCAGATAACCAAGCAGTATTCAAGTATCGGGTGGACCAAAGCTGAGTAGAGACGAATAAGCATGTGGATATCATTGAATTCTTTTCCCTATGGAATATAAACCGAAGTATCCTCTATACTTGCAGTGTTACCTCATCCATATGACCAGAGAAATTTAATTTATTGTCGATGATGAAACTTCATGACCCAAGTCTCTTAGAGATATAACTTCCACCAGTTGATGTTAATAGGAAATATTTAGATTTAAAGCAAAAGGATGGTAACTGTTATATATCTTCAATTCTATTAAGGATGTGAGAAAGTACTTTTATGCAGTTATAAGCATTTTTCATTTATTTAAAATTTTTGATTTTATGTAAAATGATGAAATTGTGTTGTTAGTGGTTTTTAAAAATGAAGTGCAGAAATAGCTTTAAATAATGAAAAACTACATTTAATTGAATACAGTTTTTATTGGACGTTTTTATTGTACATATTGCTTACATTTATTGAAATAAATTATTTCAGAAAGTTGTTCTGGGTCTGTTTTGGAATTTAATAAAATGCCAATAGATTTTTAAAATTTATTTGTATATTTTTTTAAATTGTACAAAATTTTAGACTCAAAAAGCCAGTATAATCTTTCTTTGAAATTGAGCATAGATATAAAGTTAAGTTATTGTGACGTAATTTTTTTATTACACTGCATAAATTCAAGGAGAATTTCTTTCCTATTTTTACATAAATATGTAACATATGAAGATCATATCCATTCTTTCTATGCTGAAAATGAATTAGTGGTAGTAAACCAATTATCTATTACTATTTAATCCATTAACATTATCCGACAAGAATTGTGAATTAATTGGACTAGCTTTCTTGCGAATTAATCAGCAATTGGCTCATTACATTAAATACAATCAGAATCTTGGCCTAAATAAAGCATAGCATCAATCACATAACACATTTTAGATTTGTTTATCATCATAAGCTTCAAACCATCTGGTTTTGCAGGAAAGTACATTCAAAATTTGCAATGATTCTTAAACCGTTTAATAACATCTGCTCATCAATCGTACAGAATTCATAGGGAGTGTAGCATCTGCGGCTATTATTAATGAGCCATATCCATAAATTTCTATAGGCTACAAAATGATCATTATCTGACATAATATGTGTTGTCCAGTCACCAAAATTTTAGAAGAAATAAAACTCTCTTCTTGGTCACGATGACTTGAAAAATTGTGGGCGTGAGATAATATCCCCACAATTCCTCAATGTGCACTGTCCATTATTTTATCACATTAGTGTAAAACTAAAAGCCAATGAAAATAAATATTTCAATAACAAAATGTTTGCAAGTGTTTATATCGGCTAACACCCTGGTGACATCAGTGTTGGTAAATTGGTGATTATTTTTATTTTATTGTTAGTGGAGATACACTTCTACATCTTTATTGATGCATCCACATCTCTAGCTACTGGGATTACTAGTAGTTGAATATGAATTTGCTCTTATGACAGAAACCAACGAGTTGGTAATGTAGGGCTAACAAAAACTTTGGTTGTGTCGCTTTGTTCTGAATTTTGGAACTATCTGTGGAGATGGTACAGTAAATTCATCCGAATTCACTCCATTAGTCCACATCAGTGTTAAGAGAGATTGAGGATCAAGTATCTTCTTCTTCACATCCATGCACAGAACACTCTTTACAGAACTGTGTGCCAGTTTAGGTTCATGCCATAGATGTCTTACAATAACATTATTGTTATTGTAAGACATCTATAGCACAAAATAATACATAAGTAATATAAAGTATAAAATTTGCACAGAAATATGTCAAGATTATTAAAAAAATTTATTGATAAAAAAATTTTATGCATATATGTTTTAAAACCATATTTTATTACATTAATATTTTTTTTATAAAAACTTTATTATAATTTATACTTACGTTTTTCAATAATAAATTTACAGTATAAGCAAGCTAAAGAAACCTTATAGGGTAACAATATTTAAGGAAGAGGAAGGGGAGAACTTAATTACAGATGACTCTTCGAATATTCATCAATTTCCTTGTTTATTTCTACAAGATTCAACTTTTACAAAGTATTAAAAGTAAACACTAGAATTTATGACAGACAAAAAATAATGGCATGTTTCTCATCTGTCATCTAATTCTGCATTGGTTAAGACGATTTGTATTTCTATCTTGTCACACTCTTCTCAGCCTTTGTTTATCCAAAATTATTTTCTTTGCTCTTATAGGCTAGTTTCTGTTGTCTTAGTTAACAAACAACTGTGTAGGAATTGCAAGCTGAGCTCCCATCTATATTTTTTGGTAATAATCATTTAACTGCCGCAGTAGCATTCAGTCTTTATTTTGAAGTTGATTTAATTAATAACTCAGGTAAGATAATATACAAATGCATTCCAGCCAGATTTTTTATAGTATGTGGTTCTCTTTATTATTATTCAGTAATCGACGGATGTTGTAACATTGTAGTGAGAACTTCTGTATAAAAGGAAAAAGGGAGATGTCATGTGACTACTCCTATGAGAAACTGTAATACCAGAAAATCAGTTAATATATATGACATCCCACGGGTAAATGTACCTTATGGCGGTTTTTAGTTTTGGAGATATTAAATTTGTTGTAAAAATGGATAAAAATGATTTTTTTTAAACATTATTTCGAAAACTATAAGAAGTATCATTTGTTTACCTATTTTTGCTTCTATTATACGTGAGTCAAAGGCCTATTAATATGGTTCTAATGTTTAGTAGTAAAATGCCTTACGGCGGTGCAATAAGAAACGGTAGAAAATAGGTATTACTTGAATTCATGTTGTGACTTGCTCAGTTTTTGTCATTTATACTGCCTTACCGCACTTATCGTTTGAGTTTGCCGCCACGGACCTGTTCTACTCGCACCAACGCTTTACGCATCATTCTCTTTCTATCTTGCTCATCACTCTGTGAGTCGACTGGCCGGCACAGCAGTGTTGTTTGCCCATTCATTCGTTCCGTGGAAAGAGATACTGGCCAGAAGAAACAAAGGCAAGGTCTCCAGAGAAATAAAACCATCCAAAACGATACTAGGTGATACAATTGAAAAGGTGCACAGTAAGGACTTTGGTATGAAAAACACCATCAACCAATCGAAAACATATGCCAGCACTAGTAAAGAAAATGACAAACAAACAGAATCAGTTGATGAGCAGAGAAAACTATGTGAAACTATCAGTTTAGAAGAAATATTAATAAAACGAGCCAACAAGTTCGACTTGATCCTCCAATAAATGAGTTCCCTGATGGGACTCATAGCCAACCTAGTCGACTGACTTACAAAATGAATGCCTACAGAATAGCCACTTGGAACATTAACAGACTAGCCCCCAGCAAACAACAGGTTGAGCTCCTTATGACAGAAGATTGATATTCTCCTGGCCTCTGAGACACATTGTACCCGAACTCAAGCATCAAATTCAAGGAGCATTTATTTTACATGAGTAATCACCCAGATGGCACTGGACATAGTGGAACGGCAGTCATAATTAACAAGAAAATCGAACATCGCATAATGCCGAAGTATAAAATTGAGTATTTACAAGCAACAACGATTGCTGTGAAGGATAGCACAGACTGTATTAATATCTCGACAATATACTGTCCCCAAAACATAAAATAAAAAAACATGTGTTCAACCATTATTTCAGTCAGCGTGGCGATTAGAACGCTAAGCATATGTGCTGATGCTCCAGACTTACTACAATGTGAGGCAGGCTGAAAATGACTGTAGACAAAAACAACTTATTGGTGTCGTCCACCTGTGAACTATATTCTGTCTGTCAGCCAATACTGTGTATTGGCTCACAGACGAGAACAAAATTCCAGACCTCCTCAACTTTTTGTCCTCAATTTGGGATTGCTAAGACACTACATCAAACCTGAATCTTGCTATGATAGCTCTTCTCACCATACTCCCATTTCTTTCATTAACTTTCAGGAAGACTGTTGGACCCACATTCCGGCGCAAAAAACAAAAGGAAACTATGTCAATTACCCACTGAATATCAAAAGGCCCTACTCAACAAATGAAGACTCCGTTGAATTTGGCATCAGAGTAGACTCTCCGCGGACGAACTGAAGCAACTACCTAGAAAAGCTATAGTGTTTCTGGCTATTTAACGCCATACTGAGAACCCATTACTTCCCAATATTATGGAAAGTATCCCGTGTGATTATGGTATACAAGATGGGTAAACCACCCAATGAAGTATCCTCATATAGACCTATAAGTCTTGTGCCAATCCTTTCAAAGGTCTTTGAAAAACTCCTGATGTGCAGAATGCTACTAATCCTGGATAGTGGAAAGCCAGACCACCAAATTGGCTTTAGACAAGACCTCAAGACCATTGAACCAGTCACATGGCTACGGAGATGGTGGATACAGGCGAGTGCAAGCAAATCTGTCCATGTTACATTCACGCTACATAAAGGTAACTGTCCTGAAGTCCATCTTGAGAATACCACATCGTGATAACAGAGGATGCATAATGCAATCTTGCACTCAATTAGTGGCGTTTGTCACGAACGCTGAAATACATAAAGAACTAAAAATGGATACTTGCATAAGCAAATAGTTTGTTCTATTAAAATTAGCTTTGAGCACTAACAACGATTTTGGATTATTTAAAAATTGTTTTTTGCCACAATATTATGAAAAATGTTTTTTTTGCTATAATATAATTACTTAAAACTTTAGTTATAGTGAATAACAAGAATAAACCCCAACTTCAATAGTAACAATAATGGCAGTTCAAAAAGAAATTTTAGAAATTTGTCTACATTTGTATAAAAAGGCTTAACTCGTAAAATGAAATACTGCAATAACATCTTTTAAACCAAGCTTTCTTTTTCTTTCATCTGTAAATGTTTTGCATTATTTAGAGATGTCCAGTTAAATATTTGTGAACTCTCATTTGTATTTTATTTAATACTATATCGTTCTCAATATAGGGTAGGTGACCCGGTTTTAGCCATTTTAAGGATTTTGTCAACTTTGAGGCTTTCTTAACTTATAGTTTTTGTTATCACGAACATATTTCTTGTAAGAAGTCATTAAACATATATTAACCTTGCCTAAGAAAACCCTTTTTTTAAAGAACATTGAATAGAAAAATAATTCTATAAAAAAGAAAAAAAAAGGGAGTTTGTGCCATTTTTGGCCAGATTCATGCCATTTCTGGCCACGGTCGTGTGCCAGTTCTGGCCATCAAAAAATAAAATCAGATGAATTCAAAGTAATCAAAATTTATTAATTAAATTGCACATTTTACAAAAAATGGTTTTTATTTAGTTAGGAAAATATGAAATATTATAACTTCACTTGAATATAACTTACAAATAGAGA
The DNA here is from genome assembly GCA_039881145.1 of Druceiella hillmani. Lineage (NCBI taxonomy): Eukaryota > Metazoa > Arthropoda > Insecta > Lepidoptera > Hepialidae > Druceiella > Druceiella hillmani. The sequence goes on from JAYKKI010000061.1 coordinate 12,885,404, forward strand.
GATCAACATTTATATGAGGTAGGTAAAAGCTGCAAAGTAAACTGACCTCCCCTTCGTGTTAAAAATTGAGTTTTTTCATGATGTGTTGGATATTTTTGTTTCGTATTTTAGTATATTGCAGACTTATTATCTAATTCCAAAACTTTATTTTAAATGTTACAAACACTTTTTGAAAAAACTCAATCCTTACCAATAAGGAGGGGTCTGTTTACTCTGCAGCAGACTTGTACTTTTGATGACATTTTTTTTAATATTATCATCTAATTGTTTATTATTACTAGCAATAAACATTACATATTTATTTATTCAAAAATAGGAACTAGTTGTAGCTACCTAGGTACAATCATTGCTTAACATTAAAAAATACTTTCAGTACCCATTTTTGCAAACTATCTTTGCAATAAAATAAATAATTTAACTTCTGCTTATCAATTTAATAAAACTATACTTCTTATTAACTTTATCTTTGGATTAGGTGCACTTATAATAATAACTGTAGGTAATCATTTTTACTTTTGCTTTCTTCTAACTAATCATCTAGTCCGGTCAATTTAGACAATTGAAATAGCAAAAATTCCCATAAAGCTAAATTTTTGTAGAGACCTTGGGTTGACCATTATAAATGAAGTGTCAAAAGTCCCCATCGATCCCATGTGTGCTAAAAAAGTTATTCGGGTCAAAGGTCAAAATTTTAGGTTTTTTGGATTTTTCTTGAAAACGGTAAATTTTATCGAAAAAGTACGTCAGACCAAAGTTGTAGAGATCAAAATTTTCTATAAAAATTGTTCTTATAATTTTTTCTCTCAGACTTACCATTTTCCAGATATTGCGCTTGTAGAATTCACGCTCTACATAATCTGCACCCATGTGCCACACCGCCTATGAGGTAGTGTACTCGGCGCTTATTTTTTAACGTAGTTTCCCCGGTAGGTCTATTTCACGAATCTTTATGACGTTATTGTTAATAATAATAGAAGGAATATTAATATGAGGTAAAAAAAAACGAGCAATATAAGATTTAACACTTATGAAGTATATATTCAATACAATACAGTATATATAGTGCAATACAATAAGTATATAATATCATTTTAATTTTTTTTGATACTTTAATCTGATTCATACTCTTCATAGTTAACTTCAACAACCATGTTTTCTTCGATTTCTTCTTCTTCTTCTTCGTCTTTTTCTTCTTCTTCCTCTTCCTGAATGTTTAAAAATTGTGTAATGTCTTGGTAATTGTCAACAAAACAAATAAATGTTAATTTTCCTGGCTTCTCTGTAATAATAATTCTACTACCATACTTTAACTTCAATCGTATTTTTATAATTCTGTTTTCTAAATCTACATTTTGGCAAACATTCTTTAATTCATCCAACGTAAACTGGCAGTCATCGCTACTTTCAATGAAATTGAAAATGTCCTCCATTGCAGAGTTTATATCCTCACTTTGAGGACGACCAGTTTTACTGCCAGTATTAGGTTTCAGGAACGATGTATAACAACTGCCGTGGTATTTAGTATCAGCAGCGACTAAATCATACTCAAAATTAATACGTGCAAGGCCAGTTTTTGATAGATCATCAGAACGATCTTTAGCTACTTTTAAAAGGGATTCTTTGAATGTAAGTGTAGAAACTTTATGAATTGTTCGGCGATAATTCAGCGCTTTCTTCTTCTCAGCCTCTTCATCCGCTTCTTCGCCACAAAATAAGCAATGTTTTTTAAAACAAAAGGTGGATTCAGATTCACTTAATCGCGCTCTAGTACGAGGTGGACTTACTTTTGAAGTACTGGCCTGTCGATCTTCACGTTGTCTTTTTGCTGCAGAGATAGAACTTTTCCGGGTATGTGATTTACGGCAATCCACGTGAATTACAACGAACGGAAAATCATCATTTCTCGCGACACTTGCATCGATTAAAGTTTGCAGTCCACGACTAACCACAACAGTTTCACCTTCAGTCAAAAGTTTATTACAAATAAAACAAAATTGTTACATTTCTTTAATATTGACCAACACAAACAACAGTAAGCGCTTAATAGACACGTTTATTCACTCGAACTGTACGTCTAACACTAAAAGAAGCAGGTACGTGAACGACGCCATACGGACAATAGAATAGGCAGATGTTATTCAAGGCCATGCGAGTAGAGAGGATTCTGGAAGACTGGTGTCTTTTGAGAGTATATTTCCTTAGAATAGTATAATGTATACATGAAAGAGACACAAGTAGGCATTTTTGTTTGTTTAAGTACCTGAATATGTATATACGTGGCATATGGGTGCAGATTATGTAGAACGTGATTCTTACAAGCGCAATATCTGGAAAATGGTTGGTCTAAGAGAAAAAATTATAAGAACTATTTTTATAGAAAATTTTGAGCTCTATAACTTTGGTCTAAAGTACTTTTTCGATAAAATTTACCGTTTCCGAGAAAAATCCAAAAAACTTAAACTTTTGACCTTTGACCCGGAATAACTTTTTTAGCACACATGGGATCGATGGGGACTTTTGACACTTTATTTGTAATGGTCAACCCAAGGTCTCTACAAAAATTTAGCTTTATGGGAATTTTTGTTATTTGATCACTATTTTTATGTCTAAATTGACCGGACTAATCATCTTATCTTTACATCATCATCCAAATTTATCTACAACTTTGCAGTAGTCTCACCCATCATTATAATTTATACTTATAATTATTAGCAATTAAGTCACAAAATACAGACCTAGACAACGAAATATATAATTGCTAGGTATTCAGTCTTAAAGTCTTAAGAAAATAAATATTAAGGTTTTATGTATAAATGTTAGGCAAAAACTTTTCCATTTCAGTAACTTTGAAGAAGCCTCTGTTATTAAGTTTAGCAGGCGAATTTATAATTTCCACAATATCATTAATTTTATACCAAATTTTATCTGTTTTTTCTAAAAAAAACTTTTCGGAAAGTATTCTTCGTAGATAACACCATTGTGCTAATTTCATAACAGCCTCTATCTTTATTTCGACTCTTCCAGGAAAGTATTCTCCTTCATATTTAATAATAACATAGGATCCTACTTTTAAGTTCTCATCACACTTTTTAGTATTCACTGAGTTTGCTAACTGATTTAGAGGTAACTCTGATTCGGAACTTGTGTTAGTCTCAGATCTTTTCCTTTTTCTTTGTTTCAGATCTTTTTTTAGCATTTTATTTCCTTCTATCATTTTTTCACTATTCGAATCACTCAAGTCATTCCATTTGCTATCAATATAACCGCCCTCACTACTTTCTTCAGAAGATGAAATTACTCAAGACACTTTTTTCTTTTTTGGTTTGATTTTTTTGGCTTGCTTACTTTTCTTAGATTTTTTTTCTGTCTTTTCTTTCTCAGCTGCCTTCATAATATCCCTCCATTTATCTGACGTAATAACTGAAGGGATATATATTCCCTTTCTAGTATTTTTAGGTATTACTTTACCTGGGTATAATACACAATCTTTCACTAAATCTCTCGCTGTTTGAGGGACAACATGTGTTGATGTTGATTTACATTTGTTTTCGTCAGTGTCAACTGCTGTGATATCCTTTTGATTACAGGTTGCTAGATTCTTTGAAGACATGTTTTTATTTGTAAGCGAAGGCGGAGGAGTTTCTCTGACAGCATTTTCAGTGTCACGAGATGCCAAGGTAGGCTGCGACATTGTAGCAGTATTATCATTTTTAAAAGCTAGCCATGTATCATACAGCATTGATGCTTCCTTTTTGCCTTCCCAGTCTTTGCCAGAATCAAATGAAATATAAAAGTCTTTCAGTAAGTTTGAGTAAATTTTACTTTCCAGGTAAGAAATGTAGCTAGATTCAGAAATGGTAATTTCCCTGCGGTTTTCAGTCGTTTTTGGGTCACTGTTTTTTGCCTGGGGTCCTACATGTCCAGAAGTTTCAGGTGCTTTTCCAGAAATTTTATGTCGCAAAGTGGTTCGAGGTACATTAAAATCTCTACTAGCAGTGGAAACGGGCATCCCATTCTTAATTGCGTTCAACGCTAAAGTTATTTTACGCGGTGAGTACTGGAATAATTTTCTTTTCACGGCGTCTATTTTGTTACTATTTGATTTTGGTGGAAGCATTTTATTGTAACTCTGAAAATAAAAAATATATATCGAAACACTTACGTTGGTATGTAAAGCCAAATAAAAAAGCCACGATAAAATATAAATGGCCAGAAGTGGGGTGTCTATGTACACCACTTTTGGCCAGCCATGTGGCCAAAGATGGAGAAATTCATAATTTTGGCTCCATTAGTGGCCACCTGCTCATAACCTCACTTCATAAACATATGGCGACAAAATAACTTTAGTTCCACTTAGACAATATATTCTTCATGTATTATTAACATAAACATCTAAAAAATAAGCAAAGATTTAAAAAATAAAAACTGAATACTCACCCGCTCGCCTTAGCCTTTTTGCTAAGATCTCAACAATTTCACGTTCAACTAAAAAGAATGACTTGTTGCATCGAAATGAAGCTTGACACATCAAAGCTGTTAACGGTATCAGTTTTGCCAATATTCAATATTTTAAATACTGTACATCATAGAGATATTTGTCTATGCCTTAGTTATAATTATTTGAAGCCCCCAATGGCCATAAAGGGGTCGATGGCCACAACCGGGTCACCTACCCTATTTTGTAATAATATTATTACTTGTATCAAATTTGATTAAAAAGGCCCCATTATTTTTTTTTGAAAATTTAAATATGACCTTCAGTGCTTGCATAGATAGATAATTTTTTTTCACTCATTTATGAAATTGGAATAATATAGAATGTGGCAAAAGCACAGACAAAAATAATTGCATACACACAGACAACTGAAATAAATGTAGACAATAAATATAGACTTCTGGCATCCCATTTTAAATCCATTTGTACATTTGTTACCATTAAGGTGCTGACAAAACCAGATTGAGTTTATTGAAAAAAATGTTTGGCAAAAGCTACAAAATTTATGAACCCATAAAAAATATATGTTATTCTTGACAATATTTCTAAAGACCTAGTTGTTTTCAAAACACGACTGAAATACCTTTCATGTCTGTCAAAAAAATCTAAAAACATCTCATGACATAAATTTTAAACCAAATTAACTTCATTATTTATAACACTATGAATAAAATTAAAAAGATGAACTGTTCATGTCTTATTTAAAATCTTGGTTTGTTTTATTTTCAATAAAGTAAATAGGATTCCAATAAAAAAAATAAAACACATTACTTCTCTCAAATACAAAGACGTGTTTTGAAAATGTCTATTGCTTCTCTTTTACTTGCATTCAGACCGACAATGTGCACTGAGGCCAGTGCTAGTTGTATCCATGTCGTTTTTTTCCCATCTGCTCAAAAAGCAATAAAAATAAAAAGCTATATAATTAAATTAATTTTAATCTTAGGTTTGGATCTGTGTTTTAATATCGTTTTTAGTTCAGTTTAGCACCAGTAGGAGGACATGGTAGAATATGCATTATATATTGAATGCAATATATATTTTGCATATATATATATATATATATATATATATAAATATATATATATATATATATACATATATATAAATATATATATATATATATACATATATATATATATATATATACGAGCTACAACATAAATATGTATATATATGTTGTAGCTCGTGATTATGGATATTTTGGGTTTGCTTTTTTTATATTAATTTGTGTTTGCATTAATATTTTTTTTACATAATCTTCTCGGCTTACTAAATTTTGAATGTTTTAGGTTTTTTTTTAATTACCAATTCGTATTTATATATAAAAACTTTCTTTACGTGATCCTTTTGCTTATTATATTTTTGGATATTTAATTTTTTTCATATCTATTCGTGTTTTTATTTATTAACTTTCTTCATGCCACCCTTTTTGCTTATTCAATTTTAAAATATTTTGATTGATCTGGGTTTGTATTTTTTTTAATTAACGATTAGGATTTGTATCTATAAACTTTTTTACGCGACCCTTTTTCTTATTCATTTTTTACATTTCGGTTTGTTTTTTTATATCAATTCGTGTTTGGGTTGATAAACTTAGCGGTAGTTGGCACACTAGGAAAAGACCTAGACCTCATTTCATCCCAAGAAATATTATTCTAAGTAATATTATAATCCTAACTAATATCATGAATGCAAAAATGTCTTTATTCGGACTTATTCCACCAAGACATAATGGAACAAAAAATCAACGTCACTTTCTGCAGAGAGATAGACGGCGCACCACGAAACAATGTAGGTTACTTGTAAACGTGGAAAATCTCATCCTACCTAATATGACAATCTCAACTAATGTTAAAAATTCAAATGTGTCTTTGTCCTTCTTTCACATCGTAATAGAGCTACACATCGACGTGATTTTCAGCGCAAAGATAATTGGCGGGCCAGAAAATAACGTAGGCTTCTTTCCAATCCGGGAAACCTCATCCTAACTAAAACAACAAATCCGACCAATACTAAAAATTGAATAACAATTAACAATCCCGTATGTTAAAAATACATTTATAATATAGTGTTCCTTTGTTCTTCTTTCACGTCGCAATAAATAACAGATCAACAAAATTTTCTGCATAGGGATGGTTAGTGAACCAGGAAATAATATAGATTACTTTTTAATCTGGAAAATGTTTTCCTAACTGAAATAAAAATATCAACTAATATTAAAAATTCGAAAGGGTTTTTTATCCTTTTTAAGGCTGCAATGGAGCAACAGATCAACGTGACTTACTGCATAGAGATAGTTAGGGGAACAGTAAAAGACATAGGTAAAATACCAACCCGGGAATTCTCAATCTAACTAATATGACAATCCCAAATAATATTAAAAATTCAAAAGTCTGTTTGTTTTTCTTTCACGTCGCAATAGACCAGCAGTTGCTTTCTGTACAGAGATAGTTGGCAGGCCAGAAAATAACACAGACAACTTTCCAACGTGGACAAGCTTATGCTAATACAGCAATCCCAAAATTTAAAAATTAGGAAGGTAAAGTGGCAGAAGTAGTCTTAGCAGAATAATCTTATCCTAACTAGTATTACAATCTCAACTAATATTAAAAATTGTATAGTGTGTTTTTTTGTCTTTATTTCACGTTCTAATGGAGAAAAAGATAGCCATTATTTTTTGCAGAGAATTAGTTAGCGCACTAGGAAATTAAATAGGGTAATATACGACCTGGGAAATCTCATCCCAACCAATATGATAATCCCAAATAACATTAAAAATTCTAAAGTATGTTTGTTTGTCCTTCTTCACGCCGTCGGAGCAACAGAACTACGTGATTTTCAGCATGGAAATGGTTGGCGGGCCGGCAAATAATATAGCCTACTTTCCAGTCCAGAAAATCTCATTCTAATTAGAATAAAAATCCCAACGAATATTAAAAATTTGGAAGTGTACTTGTTTGTCCTTTTTTCACGATGTGCTTTCTGCACAGATATAGGTGGTGGGCCAGGAAATAACATCGGCCACTGTCCAACCCAGGAAATATCGTCCTAATTAATACAGCAATCCCAACAATTAAACCTTCGAAAATATATTTTTTGCCTTTTTTCACATTGCAATGGATAGTCAGAAAATAATATATGCTACTTTGCAACTCGGAAAATCTCATCCTAACTAATACAGAAATTCCCAACAATTAAAAATTATATAGTATATTTAGTTGTCCTTCTTTCACGTCGCAGTAGAGCAACCCATCGACATGATTTTTTGCACAGATATCTCTTTGCAAAAAATCATGTCACAGATGTCATTTTTGCACAGATATCTCTTTGCAAAAAATCATGCCACAGATGTCATTTTTGCACAGATATCTCTTTGCAAAAAATCATGTCACAGATGTCATTTTTGCACAGATATCTCTTTGCAAAAAATCATGCCACAGATGTCATTTTTGCACAGATATCTCTTTGCAAAAAATCATGTCACAGATGTCATTTTTGCACAGATATCTCTTTGCAAAAAATCATGTCACAGATGTCATTTTTGCACAGATATCTCTTTGCAAAAAATCATGTCACATATGTCATTTTTGCACAGATATCTCTGTTGGTGAGATAAACTACTTTCCAACCCGCGAAATCTCATCGTTACTAGTAGAACAATCTCAAAAAAATAGGACAAATTCCAAAGTGTGTTTGCTTGTCATTATTTTATGTCATATCGACGTAATTTTCAGTACAAAGATAGTTGGCGGGTCAGGAAAAGGCATAGGCTACTTTTCAGCTCAAAATACCTCTCGTTACTAATATAACAATCTCAACAAAAATTAAAAATTCGAAAGTGTGTTTGTTTGTTATTTTTTCACGCTATAGCGGAAAATTTGATCAGGCTGATTTTCTGCACGGAGGTTGTTGATGGGGCAGGAAATTACATAGACTACTTTTTAATCCGGAAAATGCTATCTTAATTAATAGAACAATCAGGATATCTAAAGGAAATAGTAGTAACGTTGAGTCCAATAGTAGTAACGTTGAGTAACAATTGAGTCCACTGTACTAATGTTTAACGCCTGACTGAAAATATTAAATACAACACTGAAAGTAATAGGCACCAAGAAATGAAATATCTCAATTATATATAAATATAAAAGCAATAATGTAATCTATCTGAATTATAAACGCAGGTTTGTTCTATTTCTTCATATTAAAATAATTATACTACATATTCCCAGAGTTTATAACAAACATCGCAAAAACAGGTTTTTCTTCAAAGATATAAATACGCCTCAAAGTAACATAACTTAAAAACCATATTAACATTTCAAAGAACATAAGTCAGAAATGATCACCCGTGTGGCTAGTGACTTATTGACCCAATTAATTTAGTTTGTGAATATGCCGAGTGCTTAGCGTGGTGCTAGTTTATCGGAAAGAGAAAGGGACGGAGCGGTGAGCGGAGATTGAAAATCAAATTCTTCAAGGTCGTCGAGTGTTTTCATCGCCTTAAATTTGTAATAAAACTCTATTCGAGGATTTTAAGTTCATGAATTATATCTTATGTTTTTTTAATATTTTTATCGTCTGTACGGATATGGACATGCATACGAATGTTTTATTAGTTTTTTTTAAACAGTAATATTTTTCATTGTCCGCTTTAGATGTAGGAAGACGTTAAATGTAAGAGACTAGATATAATAAAAATGGTCCGTATGTTTAAATTTTTTTAAACGAATGTTTCCAATCAAATTAATTTTTAACTCATTAAATGACAACTCTTTAAATTTTTATTCAAATTTCATTAAATATCCGCTATGCACCATAATGACTTGGAAAGGGAGCATGGTTATCGCTACTTTGACACTTATTTTCTATTTACTCGCAAATAATTAGTCTTCCCTGGGACAGAACATTTTGTCATTTTTTTAATTATGAAAATATGTGAATCAGTTATATTCATCTCTGCACTAATTTCATAACTCCAACTATTCAAAGTTATGGTTTGCTTACAAACTGAAAAATAGATGCGGAATCCTTAAACCCTTATCTGTTCATTCAGTTAATGTTCATATGATATGTATCATTAAATAAAAAAAAATTGATAGTAACTAATTTCTCCTTCAAAAAAATGAAATAATCAAATTCGATCAAATAAAAATATGTTGATATAAAAATATAAAAAAATTGGATATTTCATATCTTCCAGATGTCCCTTTACGGCTCACAATTTTATTTTGTATTGAAAAATCTCAAATTTTTTTTGAGAAGATTAACAGTAAGCGATGTTTATTGCAAACTGGTTCTTAATTTTCAGTTCAATTACCTAATTCAATTAACTAATTTTCAGACAATACAACTATTCATAAGAGTAATCGTTTCGCATCTTTCTTTTTTCTCTCATACATAAGTTCTCACTAAACAATTACAACATCAATAAATAAATATAATTTCATTAAAATTCAGTAATTTATTGAACAATAAGAGGAACCCAGTACAATAAAAAGTCTAATGCCCGTATGGCACCACACACGGTCAGGACTCTCAGTTGGATGTACTCACAGTTAAAAACATATTTCGTCTGGATACTTTACGACTGGAACGTGCAACAGGGCACGGTCGATAAAGCAGACTCTTGTTTCGACTCGACTGACAGTTAATGAGAAATATGAATACGTTTTTAACTATCAGAAAGTCCGACTGATAGTCTTGTGGTGCATATGTGTGGTGAGGATTATTTTATCTTCCTTATTAATTGTGTCAACTTCAAAATAAAGATTGAAACCTACTGGGGCAATAGACGGCAGCTCAGGCTATAATTCCTATTTCGTTTTTATGTTAATAAATATGATAAAAACAAGCCCATACGCGCAAAGAAAATAATTTTGGAGAAACAAAAACTGAAAAGAGTTTGACCATATAGTCGTACAAAAAGCCTTAACAAACATAGAATTAGATGGATTAAAAACAAGCCATTATCTTTTGTTTGTCATAAATTCTAGTGTTTACTTTTAATATTTTGTAAAAGCAGAATTTTGTAGAAATGGAAAAAGATATTGATGAATATCTCAAATATAAAGATAATTATCTCTCTGTTGGTGTTCTTTATTATTTGTACTGTAAATTCCTTATTGAAAAACGTAAGCACAAATTACGATAAAATATTTTTATAAATAAAAATTAAGAATAATATATTGTTTGAAAAATATAAAAAAATTGTTTTTTAATAAATATTTTTTTAAACATTTTTTTCATATTTTTGTATCAATTTTTTATTTTATTTTTTTTGAATATTATTTCATGTTATAAATGTCTTAGAATAACCACCAAGAATAATTCACCTTGACTGACACACAAGTTTGTAATGAGTTTTCTGTCCATGAAGGTCCTGTGAAGGTGAAAGTGTTTGATCCTCGACCTCTCCTAACACTGATGTGGACTAATCAGGTGAATTTTCACAACTGGGCTCAAATCAAAGAGATTAATTTTTATTAATCAATAATGTCGTAGAATTTTTATCAGAAACTAGAGAATTCGTTTTGTTCTTGTTTGTCAGCAGAAAAGTTTTGGCTACTTCAGATAATTGACATCATTTGAAATGGTTACTACCAACGCATTTTTGAAACATCTTTCTTTCTTTATTTTTTTTTTGGAAACGTATCCGACTTTTCTTTTAGCTGAGACACCAATACCTCGAGAAACAATAATTTCTTCCGTACTCCAGAAGTAACAATACAGTTTTTTCTAATCCGTTGACTTTGTCTTAGGTAAATCAATCTTTTTCTTTGATTGTCTCTTCGTGTATCTTCTATTTCTAGTAAGTTTTTTCGTAGAATATCTATTATTTGTTGCATTTTGCTCACTTCAACACTCTGTGTTTTTATAGTTTGATATGTTTTTATCCTATTGTATTTTATTGTATTTTACTCAATTTGTTAGCTAATCGGTCCAATTATTCACAGAAAATATCTGCATTAATTGTAGATTCCTCTGGAAGTAACTTCCAATAAATAACGTACTTCTTATCTGTGTGTGTGTGTGTGTATATATATATATATATATATATATATATATATACATACAGATACAGCGCATTAGGAAACTCAATATTTCTCACAGCCCAGACTGCTGTTTACATCTTAAAAAAGTTGGAATCTAGGAGAAAAATGTGCTCGCCGTCAGTCATAATATAATAACGTCCTAAAAATGTTGCTTGCTCTTGGACTTATACTTTTAACTTGTGTAATGAACAGTCACATTTGCTTTTAATTTGAAAATATTCACGGGACAATACAAATTACGTACCTAAGAAGTGACAGCCTCTTATTACTTCTGGTACGTTATATCGGTCTTTGAAAAATGACGATATACCGTTTCAACTACCTTACTTGCGAATATATTTCAAGCATTGTAAAAGAATAATCGTAAATCATAAATGAAGCAATAATAATGGACTATTTATACACGGTCTCCGAGGACAGCTGTCGGACAAAGTAAGACGTTATTCCTTGACTGAAAAATGATTGTCATTAAAATTAAATTTATAAGATGACTTGTTTTTTAGAAAATTCAAAATAATATAATTATTTGTCTCTTTTTCGTACGCACGGTACTTGTGCATATTGTTCAGCGCCGCTCGGGAGGAATAACCCGCGAACAGCTGCGAAGACATCGCCACTGAGTAATCACCGCGCTCCGGGCAAGTATTGGGTGTGTTAAAAAGAGTTATATGTAATATTTTTTTCAAATTATATATTTTTATCAATATATTTTTTTCAAATTATATATAATTATATTTTTTTCTGAATTATAAAAAGGGCGTGTTTCACGTTTTATTTCAACGACCTATATAGCCGACGAATAGCGTCTTTCTTTGTCCGACGTGTATTCCCGGGCAACGTGTTTTTACATTTTGATATTAATAATTGTTAAGAGTTTTATTAGTTTTAAAGGAAGTTTTTTTCATTGTAGTATAATAATTTTAAATATTTTTATATATTTCATTGTAGTTTAACATTGTAGTATATTGCTGAAAAAAAGATGGAGTTTAGGGATTAACCCTGTCGTGACCAGATTATTTCTAGTTGGAATGGGATATGGACACCAAAAATTTAAACGTCTAACACCAAACTGTAATCTGTAATGACTAAGTCCGCATAAAAATGAAAGTTTCATAATCGTATCATCATAGTGAATGGGAGGTTTATAAAGCTTTTTAGGGTTGTACTAAGCTATTGTTAGTGCTGTACAACTATGTGTAAAAAATATCGCGTACTAACGAGGACTAGGTTGTGAGAAGTTGCGTGTTTCTTGCTGCCTAATGGACAGAGTAATTTATGACATTGGTACGTAAAGAACGAAATAAAGAACCATCATAAATAAAAGTTTACAGAAAATTATGATAAACTTTTTAAATATAACTTTTTTTCACTTTAAGTAGAGACCTTAACGCAGACCGCCTTAACCTTAACGGTGTACACCGTGTTAACGGTGTCAATATCCTCAGGTGCGAAATTGAAGGACAACTTTCCAAACAAACTAAATAAAGGTAAATTGCTATATAAAATTAGCTTCAACATTTATTTAAGTTTTCTTCTTAAATTTCGACACCCACAGATAATGGGTACGATAAAGAGTACGCGATCCCAGGTTGCCGCTTGCTGTGTGCGCGTGTGTATTGGTTCAATTTTGCGATATTCTGTTGAGTTTAACTTGTATAAGTCAATATTAATTGATAACCATTTATAATAATTCAATATAACGGTCCGTTATTGTGCTGTGCACGAGTAATAACATCAATAAGGATAATAAATTCAAAGGATAATAAAATAAGAAAAAAGGATAATAAAATAAGGATAATAAAATCAATAGAAAGTAATAAAATCAATAAGGATATGAGATTGTTTTGTTTCCGTTTTTTTTTGTTTATTGTAAATATTTTTCGAGGATCCACACTAAGTTCCTTTTTTAAAATTCTATATTAATATTATTATCAAATCACTTTCACTCAGTTAAATGCATAGTATAAAATATTTATTTACATAATTTCATTTTTACAATTCGGTAATAATGAAGACATGCGTGCAAGTACAAGGTTACTGCGCCAGCGTGCTATCGAGACAGTCATTCGATTGACGCTAGTGGTTAGAAAGAGAAATAGTTATGTTGCTGACGTATAGTGTCGACTCGCTCGATCGGTGCGATTGCCCGCAACGATCGAGACCTATATGTAGTAATAATATATTATATAGTAATATAGTAATAGTAAATATTCTTTATCTGCACACTGCTGACAGCCCTACATTAATTTACGCACACATACATATGGATACGGATGTAATAGCGAATGCAATTAAATATGTTCGCTAGTATGGAGTGTCGGGGGTGTGCCTAAAGCGAGCACCAGCCTAAAGCGAGCACCCATTTCAAAATCAACGTTTATTAACTCAACTCGGTCTTGCGTTCCACGGGACTTACCCCTCGTCCCGCTTCTTTCTGCAGTAGTCGTGGTTCCCACCTCCGCTAAATCGCACAGTACGTTTACGAAAAAAAAAAGAATTTCGACGTTTTAATACAAAAAAGAAGGTATGTAGATTGCGTTTTGCCTAATGGTGAGTGAACTATATTATTATCAAGATGTGCTTAGTGTATTGTGTCTATCTTACTTTAATATATTCATATTTATATTCATATTTTAATGAAAATATTACTAGAATTTTTTGGTTAGGTTTAATGAGAATATGACCCTAAGGCAAAAGCAAAGCGAGCATACCGGCTATGCCTGCTGTTAAACGGAATGGAATGTACAAATGGTGAATCAATAGAAAAGAAAATCGCAACAATGTTCCTGGAGTGAAAGTACAATGAAAAAAGCAAGAACTAGGATTTTTAGACTTTTTTTTTTAAATGAATAGTGTGTTTTACGGTTTATCGAAAGAAGAATTTCTTAAACTTGTCTTTCAATATGCTGAAAAAACTGTATTCCTCATCCATTCAAAGATGGTACGGCTGGCGCTTATTGATACAAAGGCTTTATTAAGACACCTTGACTTGACTCTAAAAAAACCAGAACCAACTTTTACTGCTAGAGCAAGAGGCTTTAATAAATCCCAAGTATATAGTTTTTTGATCCATCAGAAGAGCAAATACAAAAGCATGGCATTGATGCTACTCGTCTTTATAATATGGACAAACATCATCTAATAAGCTACCCCGATTCCTGACAAAAATTGGAAAACTCCAAGTTAGCCTAATTGCGAGCAGGGAACCGGTAGAACAACCACCCATTAACATACCACCATTTATGATTTTCGTTCGCAAAAAAATGAACTCGTGATTATTAGAGGGAGCAGCACCAGGTACCCAAGGAACCTGCACTGACAATGGGTGAGTTAATGGACCTGAATCCTTGGAATGGCTCAGATTTTTCATTGAAACTCGGACAAAAGTGATTCTAGTGTTGCATAATCATAAATCCCACAAATATTTACTGGTGTTGGAATTGGCCTATGCGAATAATGCTATCTTTATTTCTTTGGTAGCCCATATCACACATAAAGTGCAGCCTTTAGAGTACTGTGTCTACGAGCCCTTAAAAATGTACTTTGAGCGAGCAATTGCTTTGTTCCAGATAGTTCGTGCTGGACGAATCATTGACCAAAATAATATTGCAAATCTCTTTTCAAGTGCCTACATGAAAGCTGCCACTGCTCGAAATGCAATTAAAGGTCCCAAAACCACTGGACTTTTTCCAAACGACTGATACATTTTCGATGAGTTTGAATTTGATCCAGCAACTGTTATAGAAAGACCATTTAACCCGGAAAATGATCAGCGTGAAAGATCACTGTTAAATGTACCTGACCTTGAAAAGACACCATTTCCTCCTACACTTGACCAAATTATACAAACCCAAATCATGACTTGATCTCAACCAGCAAACTTATCCATGGCAGATTATATTCTCTCGGACAGACCATCTGTAAAGATACCCATGGCAGATGCTGTTACTTCATAAGAATTACCAGGATCTTCTACCATAGAAGTTGCCCTAATACCGGACACTTGGATACAGGAAGCGCCTATGGCCTAAAGCCTGTTAAACGCGTCCCCTCGAACGTCAAAAGTAGTATTGTCACCAATTTAGTTAATAAGCCGGGTACAGGTACGGATCACTTTAGTCCTATAGTTATTGGACCACTACCAAACCGAAATAAAGCAGGGTCCGAAAACAAGCACGTGGAGAAAAATACAAAAAGGTGAAATTTTAACGAGCACATCAATTAAAGATGAGCAGAAAATTAAATTATCAAATAAAATGAAACCTAAAAATGAAAAGTGTAAAGAGATTACGTAGACTCTTGTAAAGTACGTGAAAAGTGGGAAGAAAAAGAAAGAAAAACCATAGAAAAGATCAAATTAACAAAAGTAAAATAGTCCATGCCCATGTCTTGTACCTATGCAATGTGTAGACATTCACATGTGGTAATTTCTAATGGTGACTGATTAAAGATAATTAAAGTTTTAAAATTTTTATAAGATTTAATTTTAAATTATTTGAAAACTAGACGTTATTTTAGATAAGATATTATTTTAAATTTTGTGAAAATTTTATGAAGCTTGTACTAGATTATTGTTTTGGAAGAGTAGTGTTTTCTGTTAAATATTCAGTTGAAAATTTTGTTCTATTAAGAGAAGATAAGGCAGCAAAGTTCATAATAACGACTGACTAATGATGAGATTTTGATTGAATAATATTGATTTTAGTTACAGTTTACTTAATATAGAAAATATGCTCTGTTTGTTTTATTCTGCAATAAAGATTACATATAATCGTCTTTCCTATGTTTCATTCTGTTAAAGATATTTCTCTATTACTGGCTAATTATTTTACCAAAGCTTCTAAAAAGTAATATATAGTCGCTTTATCCTCTACGTGCTCACTTTGCCCTTATGCCCATGTAAACTTTAGGTGACCTCTCCCCCTCCGGACATAATGAACATTTGAAAAGGTTTCGTATTTCGGTTCTGGGCTTATATTTTTGAGAAATACAAAATATTTAAACATTGATTATCAAACTACTATCTATTTAGCATCTAACAGCAATAACAATTAATCTCTTCCATGTTATAATACACGTTTTTCTCTTATTTAACCTTACGGTGCCCACTTTTTTCCCCTTCCCCTATATACGGAATAAATGTAAAATAGAAGTTGCAAAGGGATGTATAAAACTAACTACGTCGGTTGACATTATATTTGTACACAGCACAAATATAAGGTTAAAATTGCAAAGGAACGTACAAAACTCACTGCCTTGGTTGATATTATATTTACATACAGAACAGATGTAAAGGTAAAGTTGCAGAGGAATCGTTGCCTAGGTTGGCATTATGTTTACACAGTGCAAGTGTAAAATTAAAGTTGCAAAGGGACGTACGAAATTGACTGTGACATTATTACGGCATTAATATAATTTAAAGAGATATTAAAAATATAATAAGGCCTAGCTAAGGGAGACTTCAAATGAAATGAAGAAAAATTCAACTTAATTAACGTGTTTTAATAGTAATCAGTCTTAAATTTCAATTACTGTAAAATATAAATAAAAAATGGTTACTTACATCCCAAAAAAAAACGAATGTGCTTTAGACCACACGACTGAAGTAAAACTTCAAACACACAAAATTTATATATATATATATATATATATATATATATATATATATATATATATATTTCATGCACTGGCTATGAGAGGAAGAGAGAAAGAAAATGTGCGCGCGCACTGCTCTCTCTTGCTCCTACAGTGTGATACAGACAATAGGCTTGCACTGTGTCTTAGATATACGAAATGTAACTCTCTCTCTTTCTGTCTTCGCTAACTTATATCTCCCTCTCAACTTCCGTTCGCTTCGCCCGATCACACTTTTCGTGACGCTCTCGTCACGCATTCACCAGCTTACTCCCGAAGTCAAGCGTGCGTAATGAAGTTTTACTTCAAAAACAAAATTAAATGTTTTTTAAAACCTTCCCAGTAGGCCTAATCGGGTAATAAGGTCTAGGGCTTTAACATTTAAATGATCTAATTATTTATTGCACATTTGGTATTTGAGATCAGTAATGATATGAATGCAATTATCACATTTAAAATTTGTTATATTCTATAAATTGATTCATCTGACAGAATTAAATCATGAGTATATTCTACGATCATCATCAGTATCTTTTACTGACAAACCTACACACTCCTCGTGATACCATTTGCCACATTTAGTGCATTGTCTCATATCTGCCATCTTGTCCACTTCACAGTCATGATTGTGCCAGCTCACTTGCTATTTTGAAGTATCACTGTTTCTTTTGGAAGGAACAATATTAATTACAAAGGAACTCCCGTCACGAAAGGTCTGACAAAAATAGTGAAAGAAAGAAAAAAAACCGCATCTGTAAAAGAACCTACTTTTATAGATGCGGTTTTTTTTTCTTTTTTCACTATTTTTGTCAGACCTTTCGTGACGGGAGTTCCTTTGTAATTAATATTGTTATCTAGCTATTGGTGTTTTTTGTATGGCATTAAATGGCGTGAGCATAAGCTGATGAAATACATTTTCTTTTAGCTGAGTGAGCGACACATTGTCTTCATCATCGGAACTGAAACCACCGTAAATTATGCTGCAAAAATTTCCAATATTACATCTGATCGGGATCTGCCCAATTCTTACTGCTGGTGTTGATGTTGACGGTTCTGGACTTGCTGGCCTTAGGGAATCAGGAGGTTGCAAATTTTCTTTTTCAACAGCATCAGGTCCAAGAGGCGCTGGAACTTCTGTTTCTATAGAAGGAGCTGCCTGTCGATTCAAAGGATACAAACCAGTTGTTTTAAAGACACTTTCAATATTACTGTAAGTCATGCATTTCCAGACCAGACGTTCGAAAGAATAATGTTAAATCGTACCTTGGTGAGTTTCTTATCTCGATTTTGGTCCAAAAATGACAAAACTTCAGCATCTCAATGGTGTTCACATGATCGATAGATGGTTTTATCAAGCGCCTTGAGTTCGTGGGTGTGTTCGACGGTAAACAGATAAACGATATGTCGAATGAATCTGTAACTTCCACGATGGACAGTTCTAAATGATATGCTGTCTCATCAAATATCAAAAGGCACTGTCTAGGACTTTTGTATTTTGCCAAATGCTTAAAAAGTCCATTGGTTATATATCCCTTTGTTGATTTTTCTACCAATGAACCCGGTGGCGAATAATTCCACCTTCAACCATTTTCCTTTGAATATGAACATTGGTGGTATTGCAAATCATAGTGTATTTACGCATTAATTTCTTTGGAACACTGTTTTATATTTATGATGTCTAACTAATTTTGGGTAAAATTCTCCACATGTTTCAGACATAACAACTCAAATAAATATAATTACGAGACCTGTATTTTTCAGTTGCGGTCTATGGAAATGAGACTGTTACTCTATATCAAAAGAAGCACTAACAAACTTAGAATAGGTAACCCAAAGAGCCAAAAAACTGTCTATGATAATATCGTTTATTAAGCATGCATAAAATATCAGTCCATGGCTGTAAAAATGTTGAAAATCTTTAAAAACGCAATGAAAGATACGATTGTTAAGGATACGAATGTTTATTTGAAAGATACGCTTTCTAATCGAATTCCTAATATTCTGTCGTTAGTAATTTGAAACTTATTTAAGAAGAGAATTTGAATACGGTAAAAGATAAAACCTACATATATTTTGTTTCTTTATTCTTAGTATGTTTCGTTTGTCACAGTCAGTAACACGTGTTTTGTTTGAAAATAATTACGGAACCATTAAAAGTGGGGAAGCAATATTCAGTTTTTCTTGTCACACTTGCGATGTGTTAACAAATGTGCCAAGATCAAACTTAGTTCTATCCTATTAGGTTGACATCGGCAATCATTTATGCTGGTCCAATTTGCGTTATAGCAGTACTATCTCATTCGCACTAATGTTGTACTCACTAACCTATAACACAATCTTAAAAACTTTCATAATTACAACTATTTTCTTTAGCTCGACGTCTAATTCATCTGTTCGTGTTATTCAATATTTAAATGTGTTTGTAAAATTGTTTATCATCATTGTTCTTACTAGCTAGAACCATATCTATTGTTCATTTTATGACAATATAACCTGTCTATTAAATATACCGTCGTTGCTTTCGTATAATGACACTGATATGTCCAAGTGTAGATATTACTAAATAAGTGTTTCATAAAAAAAATGTAAAGAAGTCAAGAACAAGTCTGAATCGAGTGTCAAGGATAGTGACCATATTTTCTACATTATAAAACTAAAATAGTTCTTAACTCGGAAATTCCTAGCTTAACCTACGGGTGCTTCATTTTTGGATTTTTTTGAAGTCACAAAACAGAATAAATTTATAAAAAAATACAACAGTCACATACAAATAAACTGTTTTATAGAGTTACTGCGAGTTCGTTACTTTTTGTACAACGGGTACAAGGAATCAAACAATATTTACAAGAGGTCGCATAATTGGTCGATTCGGAACAGGTAAAAGTCAGTGAGATATTAGCCTTTGTCGACAATAAATCTTACTACTTTCCAATTCATACGAGATAATGACACCATTATTTCGTTAAGATCCGGAAGATCTGGACAATCGGAGAGGAATAAAAGACGCTAGATCGGGAAGTTCTTCGAATTCCAGATAGGTCTATGGATGAGGAAACAGCTGCCGTTTCAAAATGATCAATTACGACTGTTCAGTAGCATTTGCATAGCATCGGGCTTTACGAAAGAGTCGCTATAAAGAAAACCTATACTAACAAAATGTATCCAAGGAAATAATCACTAATGAAGAATTCTGAAGACAAATGTTTTTTTTCTGATAAATAACGATATTATCATCATATAGAGTGAATATGGGTTTGTAGAATGTGCACATATGAATGAAGCATCATTTTTTACAACAGACCGTAAAAATTGTGGTGTTCGTTATAAGTAAATACATATCCTTGTAGGTTATTACTATTCAATTGTTTGTAAAAATCCAATTGTAGCTTCAATTGAATACATTTTAGGCATGTATTTCTAATGGATTTTCCGCTTTATTACCTAGGTACATCTGGATATGTTTAGAGGTCGAAAAAAATGTGAAGAAACTAAATAATGTAACAATTTTTAATATATTTTTTGCATTAGTCTAGTTATTATGATCGATTGGAATAAATTTCAAGTGCCTGTAACGTTGGAAATAAAATTGTGAAATGAAAATCAAGAGCCACCTACAAGTGACATTTGGAATTATTTTATAATAAAGTTATTTTTAGGGTTCCGCATCTCAAAAGGAAGATAGGAACTATTGTATTATCACTTTGTTGTCTGTTTGTCTGTCTGTGTATCGAGACCCTTTTTCGTGCGGAGGTATCAAGTTGAAATTAATATCAAACTAGCGTGACCCGTGCGAAGTCTTCGCATTATTTATTCCATTATGAAGCTCAGATGACAGATCAAACAAATATTTTACTAAAATTGACATATAGAGGCGCAAGTATCAAAAGCATTGAGCTAAAGCGCCACTTTATTTATACGTGAGTGGATTTGAAATTAAACAAAAATTTTACCGACCGTCAATCATATTGACGTTGAGCCGTTAGATGGCAGCATTGCTGTTTTGTGTATATAATTTTAATAATTAATTAATTTGCAAAAACAATAGCAATAATACATTTTTTAGTTGTGGATGCCGGTAGGGCAAGCAATTATCTATAAAATGATATATAATTTATGTGGATTAGTTGTGAGGTTTTTTTCTAAAAAGGGAGTGTAACATCTTAAAATCTTAGCGTATTAATATATATGATGATGATGCTCAGGTCTACGGTCCTTTGGAGCTGTAAAAAATGAAGCTTCTAAGTTAACGCAATAAAAAAACCCTAAAAATACGGCCATTTATGCCGTATTTTTGACACTCGCAAATAAATCAAAACCTATAGGGTACTTTCCGTCAGCCTAGAATCATATAACTTGGCAATAAGCAAGGTCTCACGCTACAAGTAAAGGAAACATTAGTTATTACACAAAAAAATATCTTCTTAATCAGCGCCTGTGAAAGATATAGTAAGCATTATATTTTCGTTCTAAAAGTTTAAAATATTGTAGATAGTTTCGTAAGAATATTATGTTTCATTAAATGTTTATTAATGCTTAAATGTGTTCACTCGTAGTGGAAGTTCTAATCGTACTTGATAGGTTTCTTTATCAATAATCCCGTTTATAATATATAGTCACTTATCTTCCAACATAAAACTTCCTAGTTCATAAAAAATAACTCTAAGTATCACCTGTAGCTGATAAAATATCATCCGATTTTTTTATCAAATTCTTTACTGCATTTTTTATT
Organism: Druceiella hillmani; assembly: GCA_039881145.1. Taxonomy (NCBI): domain Eukaryota; kingdom Metazoa; phylum Arthropoda; class Insecta; order Lepidoptera; family Hepialidae; genus Druceiella; species Druceiella hillmani. Next base: position 12,907,317 of record JAYKKI010000061.1, read on the forward strand.
CACAATAGATTTTTACACCATAATTAGGGAGGCGCCTGTGGACATATAACTAAAGAAAAAAAATTGTTTCCCACTTGATTTTATATAGGAATTCCCGATTTAATAAAGAAAGAACGTTTTATGAACTTTTCATTAAAACATCGAATAACAAGTCTTCGAAGATCGGCATTTTACCTGTAAACATGTTTAGCTTGTCAAATTATTGTCTAGCTTTGTTTTCATAGGCGCTCATATGTCGCATTTGTTATCAGTATATAAAGAGAATACCAACTCTTTTAAGGAAAAACATTGTAACTCACTTTTTGTTATCTTATAGGAGAACCTGAAATTTTACAATCCTTTACGTCTTTTAGCTTTGATAAAAACAGTTACAAATATGATGATGAGACGGCCTTATAGGGAAATAAATTAATAACAATAATATGAAAGATGAATAACAATAATAAAAACGGTTACAAATATGATGACGAGACGGCCTTGTAGGGAAATAAATGAACAACAATAATATGAAAGATGAAAAACAATAACAAAAACGGTTACAAATATGATGATGAGACGGCCTTGTAGGGAAATAAATGAACAACAATAATATGAAAGATGAAAAACAATAACAAAAACGGTTACAAATATGATGATGAGACGGCCTTGTAGGGAAATAAATGAACAACAATAATATGAAAGATGAAAAACAATAACAAAAACGGTTACAAATATGATGATGAGACGGCCTTGTAGGGAAATAAATGAATAACACTAATATGAAAGTAAGTTACAAAAATGTATCTTGTTAGTACAGATATTATACTTTCATATCACCTATTGTAATTGTGACTGGTATGAGGTAAACAACATTGTAAACCGTAATTTTTTGAAGACTAAAAACTTGTTTGTCAGTTTGCTTTCTTAGGATTTGACATAAAAACGGAATATCTTATAAAACATTCACTATCTTATAGCTTTTGATATGCAGACGTACATAGATAGAGAAGAAAAATTGTTTGTCAATGCAAGTTGGGTGAAATCATTTTCCACTGAAGTATTTAAAAATGCCGTTTTTCGCATACATGAACAAAAGTCAAAGGAGGGGAAGGGTGCATTATAAAGTATTTTAATGAGTTGCACATTTATTACTAAAAAAATGTGCAACCCATTTCATCCCTATACCGATACAAAAAACACAAGACGATGAAAATTACATTTCGAACTCGCGGTTTTCCCGAATCAACGCACACCACTTTTTAGACTTTTGTACCTTAAAAAGAAAAATGAAATCATTAAAACAACGCTCAAATGTTCATTTGTAACAGCGGCTTTTCTCAGAAAATGCTTTATGTTGAAACTTCACGTTAAGCATAATAATAAAGCGTAGCACACTCGCATATAGACATGTATACATGTATGTGTGTGTGTACGTGTGCGTGCGTGTGTGTGTAAAAAAAAATATATATATACATATATATATAAATAAATATATATATATATATATATATATATATATATATATATTAATATGTCAGTAGCTGTCACTTAAATTAGGGAGGAGGGCTGGGGGGGTGAGCATTTGCGGTAAAACCCACCCATAATTTCGAAATTTATAAACCTGAAATTATGACAACAGGGCTTTTAGGAAAATAAGGAAAGGTTATGCAAAGAATATAGCGATGATTTTAGATGTCATCGTTTTGTGAGATGTTCACAATAATAAATATATATCCCCCCCCCTACTGAATTATATTAGCTACTATTAACTATAGTTATTGCATCTGGAAGTCTACAAGTCTACATTAGTGATGATTAATAATAAATCAGGTAACTTCACTGGAAACGATATATTTTTGAGTCAGACTCGTCCTTGGTTGGTTTTTAGCATTACAAATTGAAAAATACCAAATATATCGATAACAAATAGACGAATGACGAGAAGGTCACTAAAAGCATTTACGTTTCATAATGAAACAAGAAAAATGTCTAATTTCATGTCTTGTCAGTTCGTCCATCTGTCAAAACCTCTTTAGTTTTAGGTCTGTGCGCGTGAAATTTTGTAAGTATATGCTACATATTACAGCAATTGCTTGATTATATATCCATCAGTCTGTTCTTGTGTAACAGTTTTCTATAGTTTAGACATACGTATTTGAGTAATCGTGTGAATGCTTTATGTGAAGAGCTCAATTAACACGTAGCAATTTTTTACTCTTCATACACGTATAATATTGTTTTGCGTATATCAAGCGGAAAATCATTGAGAAGGTCTTTTAAGTCGAAATGAGTTTTTATTTACCATTTTTCATTTTATGGCTATGTTTAAAAAATATTAAACTTCAAACTTAGAGTCAGTCCTCATACGTGTAAAGCAAGGACGAAATTCTTTTTGCGTATACAATCGAAATGGTTTGATAGGCTTTTGAAATGAAATTAAGATAGTTTGTAAGCTCCGTTTGCGAAAAGTAAGCTTTCAAGGGACGTGTAATGTATATGTTACCCCTAATTTTGTCTATGACTATAAGTGTGACTATGTAGACAACTACGAAGCCTTATTTTGTTTCGACACGCATCGGTTTTTGACATGTCTACGTCTCACACAGCAGCATGTTCAAAAAGTTTGCCTTACGAAAATTATCTTGTATATCATCGGCTGTTTTTTCGGAACTGTAAGTGATACATGTAATATCTTTATATCATTATGTAGTTTAATAATCGAAATAAAACAGAGGCTCAAGTATAGTATCAAAAATTGTATTATTTCAATTATTCATTAGGCAATGTTTCTCCTCGGACTGTTGTTACCTCCGCCTAGCGCGTGAGGGGAGTGGGAGCATGGCGCTATACATGCGAAGAAATACTAGAACGCGTAGTTAATTCACGTCGGTGCGCTGCAATGACTGAACGCGTTCAACGATTTAAGATACGTTGGTATTATTTTGCGCAAAAACAGATTGTCTTTGAATTATAAATGGAGTAATAAAAACATGGTTTGTAAATAAAGGTAAGTAAATTTCGAAGTTGGGTTATACGGCGATTTTAATTCAAACGTGATTATCAAGAGATTTTATTATATTTATGAAAAATATCTAATTTTGATTGCGTACCTGATTAACGCGCTTCAACCACAGTCGGTGTAACTTGTCTATATCTCACATCACCACAACAATCCTTAGGTATATGTCTCTTTTTGTATATTGCCCACCTTATATTAAGTCGTGTGTTCCACTGACACAAATAAAATTAAGTAATATTATAATAAAATTTCCGAATTAATTTTAACGTGGGCGATGAATTGAATTTTGAATAGAAACAAAATATTTTTATTCTTTTCATAACTTATAGACGTTATTACCCTCAACACCCGCGGCCATATCCACGACAGCCAACCTCTCGTTTTAAACATGTTTTAATAACGTTATATAATATTTTGCCAAAATATTATGTAACATTATTAAAATTTACTTTCCTGTCCTTTGGAATAGATAAAATAGAAAAATTGATTGGTCGCGCTTGGCTCATCGTGGACCATAAATCAAATTTTATCAACTTTAATTCTGAAAAGCTTCTATCACATGAAGCCACCTAAACACGATAGTTAAAAAAATCTTAGACCTGTGTCTAAGATTAGACTCGGAACAGAGTCGGAATAGCCCCATATTACAATGAATCTGAGAAGCTCCAATGTAGTTCATCGAACCGATTTTTGAAAAGAAATGCACTGGAAAGGCAGCTGAATTTCTTCCCAAGAAAATTAATCGAAGATTTTTATTCAAGTTTAACTTTTGAAAAAAAGTTAAACTTGAACTGACGCTCCTAAATGAGCGCACTCCACATAGATTTAGCGAATGATTAGCACAAGGTGTAAACAACGCTTTAGGATTGTGTTCTTTGATTTTTGCCTGTACCCCACCATGTACACTGCTATGGTTGCAGCGTTATCATATCCTTGAGCCCGACATAGATGTATGTTCAAGTTATCACTCTCCAGCTGCGTAACGATATTTTCAGTAAGTTCAACTGCAGTCTTTCCAGTTATAGGAAAGAAACCTAGAAATTATTCCTTCACTCGGCTTGATCACCCACAATATGAACATATATTAATTAAGTATTTTTCGAAAATTTGTTTACTAATATTGCAGTACAAATGATAGAACGATGTGTTATGATTTTACTATGCATTTTACAAAAACTTAATAATTCGTTAAATATCTTTAGCGATCGCCCATCCAACTACTATGCTGGACGTAGTTTGACGCTCGAGACGTGGACTAGCCACGCAACTTCCAACTCAATGACTTGGATATTTGACTGGAAAAGTTATACCACATCATGAAAATGCTTTTGAAAATAATAAGTAAATGTGCGATCGATATTTGTAAAGCATGCATGTTCTGAGCATTAGAGTTTTTCCACGCTTTTATTGAGACAAAAAATTACAAAATTTCAAACAAGAATTGTTTGTACCTAAGCAGATTACGGTTTGGTAAATTCAAAAACATTTTAAGTTATTTAAATGACGAATATTTTTTTGGGATTTTAATAATAGTAGTAGACTGAATACAACTCAATTTTATACATATGTATTAAATTTACATGTCTTTTCTACGAAACGTATAATTGCGAAATTACTAAATTTAGTAAAACTACAACCCTTTCAGTATATTTGCAGCAAATTTGGAATATTACTAAAAATGCGTATTAATATTGCATTACGATACATTAGTTTGAAATTTTACAATAGAATTGTTAGTAAAAGTAGGTATAGTAAATTTACAAACATTTTAACAGTGCAATTGACTTTATAGTACTTACCGTGAATTATTTCTCATTTAACTTTAATTTTCTCGCAAGGAAGTTTTGTATTAAACTGCATGTGCGACGGTTATGAACGAAACACTGACTAACAGTAGTCGTCAGCGTTGCCAATTTGCGGGAACTTCCCCAAACTGCATGGAGTCTCAAGTTGCTCGGGTAATTATTGAGGAAAATTAGCATTATGCGGGGAAAATGTGGGGATTTTCACATCCCACAGTCAAATAATTGAAACAGTGTGTATGGAACGTCGGGTCGGTGAATTCTTCTATGAACTAGATTAGTCTTTTTTTTCTTCAAGTTGGTTGTCTGCAACCGTCACAGACAATCAAATTGAAGAAAAAAAACTAATCTAGTTTTGGGAAGAATTCGTCGACCCGGCACGTCCCTAGTTTGATATCAACGTAAATATTTCCCGCCATATAAATGTTTCTTTGGGCTAACGTTAGATAGCAACACTTTCGCTATCATATCGTATGAGCTTGAGCTTGACCTTCTTCCCGCTAGAGGACTCGTTTTATGTGATCAGTGGACTCCCCTTTTCAATAAACCTTTTCAATAAAATTTTGATAGTCACTAAATAAACTTGCAGGTAGTAGATACGTTCGTTAATCTGTCGCGAAATAATGACACGATTTTTTGCAAACATGGATAAATGGTTGATAAAAGGTCAAAACAATAACAAACAAGATAATCCTAAGGTAAGATAATGATAACCTACTTATTTTTTGTGCGCAAACACGATGCTCATTTAGTCGGTTAATTTACGTAGTTTTTATTTTTTAGTTTAAATGCAAAAGGAAACCTAAAGAAAAAACATCGAAGGCTTTAATTTTTAGTGCAGGTGCAGATGCTGCTCCCAGTTCCAGTTCGGCTTCAGTGAGTTTAGCAACAAGTGAATCAAATGGTCCACAACCGAAGAAGATAAAAAGCCTGAATAAATTTAATGATTTATGGCTTAATGAATCGAACTACTGAAGCTGGTTACGCAAAAACTCGAATATGAAAGATGGAAACCATGGATAAGTTAACCACTGGATGACGCATCAACACAAAATCTCTAGCCGCGCGCTGGCACAATTTGTGCCTCCGCTCCGAGCGAAGAGCTTACGCGCCTTCAGTTAAAAAAACAATGTCACAGCGAAAGTTTCTCCTCACTTTGAATCAAAATTAAATAAAAATAAACATGCCTTCTTGCGCTATAAAATATTGCCAAAACAGAAGCACTACAGCAGCGATTCCGCCATATTGTTGATTTTTTCGCCACTAGAGATGCGTCGCGCCGTTATCGATAACTAAATCGATACTTTTGTTACTACTAAAAATTCAAAGAATTATATACAAGATATTTTTATAAAGTTAAATAAGTTCGTTGATTTCTAAGCATATAATATTATATTTTACTTATATTTTACTTATCATTTTAGGTTCCCGAACAGCCCACACTGAAAAGAAAAATGGATATAGGTGGCTGGGCACTGCGAGTCATGGTTATTTGGCATTTATTATTAAAATTGTTTATATTTCTGAGTTTTGTATGATCGACAAGAAGTGTTATCCTTTTTTCTCCAGTAAATTTCACAATTCATATTAGCAAAATAACGGTGTAATATATATATATATATATATATATATATATATATATATATATATATATATATGTAACATTATTTCGTGCAATATTTTATTAAGTTAATATAGTGATTATAATATATTAAAAATCTTCTTTTTATATAACGATGTTTTTAATTTGTTATAACCCTTACTTTAAAACATATCGAAAATACGTAAGTATCGAGCAAGCCACATCTCTATGCTACCCCAAGGGACAAAACACTGATTGGCAAACGGTGTCACGTGGTACGTTTACCCTAATGAGTAGTGGCTAGCTTGGTTTTCATACAACTGTGTTCTTATGCGCTATCCAGTGGTTAACTTATCCATGATGGAAACGAGGTAGCAAACTGTATACTCTGCCCGACGTCAATCATAGCGCATAAAAGTGATCTAATTTGTCACATGAGTTCAGTCTACCATTAAACAAATCATTATAAATCCAGAGTGTTCAGAAATTTCAAGTTCAGGTTAAGAATTTAGAAGTAACTGTAGGAAAAGCTGTAATAAAATTAGCCAGAGGATTGGCTGAAAATAATATACCAATATCATTCATGGACACCTCGGGACCGCTCTGTGAAGACATTTTTCCAGACTCAAATATAGCTCAAAATACAAATTTATACAGAACGAAGGCGAGGGTTATATTAAAGGACGTTTTAGGAAATACATTTGTAGAGGACTTAAATGAAAAATTACGCATAGAAAAAAACTTCTATTCATTAATAATAGATGAAAAGACGGATAAGACATTTCGCCTTAAAAATGGTGCTGGACAATACTTGTTCCCAAACATCAAAATTGTGATATCCTTGTTGCTGATACTGCCATTTTCGATCGGCGAGAATTTAGTGTCCTTAAAAATTTAAAGACAGAAAACCGCAATCAACTAAATACAGATACTACAGTATCTTTAATGGCAACAAGGGAAGGGATTAAAATACTGGGAGGTATTGTCAAATTTAACCAGTCGAAGAAACAAAAATATGTAACAAAAATATGGAAAAAAGTTTCTAATTTGAAAGATAAAACATAAATATTATTTAAATAATTGATGCACGTTTCACTTCTTAAATAATTTTAAGGAATTTTGCAGGGAATCAGCAGATTTTTCTTCCCAAATTTGGGGAATTTGGCTTAAATTTTTGAGGAATTTGAAAAATTGGCATTGGCAACCCTGATGACTGTTCTACGTATGGCGCGGTGCGGGTGGAGGGGCGCACTTTTGCCTTTTGTAACAACTTATTGTTTACTTTTTCCTTATTGCTAGAATACAGTTTTCATATCAGAGAAGTTGAAAGGGTTTTTCTGCCATATCTTGAAATTTAATTTTTTCTACAGACCACTTCCTTTCTTCAGTAAATTCAAAATTTTATAACGATGAATATAAATATGTAACGAAAATACTAAGGGATTTCTTGGGTGCCAAAATATATGTAAACAAAAAATGAAGAAAAGACATAAATATTATTAAACGATTATCCCATTACAATTAATAAAAAACCCGCCAGCAATACTTTTAATCTATGAACTTTCTCTCTAATTAAAAAGTGGTCATAGTTCACAATTCACATAAATGCATATGCTACGCAAGCTGATTAATCACTGAGAGACCAATGACCGATCCAAAGAAATCTTAAATGAGTTTATTTATATTTCAAATAGTAAAAATGTTTGACGTATTTTAAATATTCTCTTTAAAAAGAAACCACGCCATCAAATCATTCATCTCAATAACAACAAATCGATTATTGTTATTTCAAGGAACGATAAATATTTATGGTGCAAAAGTGGGCGGTCTGTAAAAATCATCGACTCATAAATTAATCGAAAACGTTTGAAATAAAAACGTAATATAGTGTAAAATAATTGCGTTAAGACCATAATTAATTTTTAATTAATCTTAAAATTATATGGTAAACGACGAAGTTAATGAACTATCGGACAAATCTCTAAACCTTCGCTCATTAACCTTCATTACACAATAACCGTCGACGAAAGACTGGCCCTAGTGGCCTGATAATGCATAAACCGTAAATTCGATATATTCAATTGACGATTGTCAACATTTAGCAGTTAGCAGTTAGCACTTAATCAACGTCAGCGATCGACGATCAACGTCAACGCGCTAACGAAATAATGCTTCAATGTGCGTTAATATAAACAGTCGTTAACTTCGACCGTTTATTAAGAGCAAGCGTTGATTCCCTGTTAAGACATTTTTTCGTCAACAGCGTTGATCGTTGACGCACGTTAACGTTGAGCGTTAACTGTTAATTGTTTTTCGACTCAGCACTTAAGTGACGAACCGCGGCATGGCGATATGACGGACGCCCATAACACGAACTGTGCAGTTTGTGATCGATTCAATCAAATGAACGGGTGACGAGGACTCGATCATTTTCGATATCATTCACGAATGACTGCAATCACGGAATGCGATTGATTTGCCCAGGCCTACTACCCGCATATGAAATGTATATCTACTTCAATCGCGTTATTCACTCGCTCGATCGAGCGCAACATGAATGATACTTTTGGGAAATTATGTTCGAAAGTAAATAAAAATGAAGTTGCTACTCAGATTAAGATATAATATTAATTGCGAGTAGATACTAGAGTAGGTAGCTATTTATTTATTGGTATGTCATTGCAGAGTGATTTTCCTGTAAGTATTCCCTGGGCGTGCGAGTGAGTTGTCGTTGTCATCCCTTGGTACTTGGCACACGGAGCGGACCGCCCCACCATCCCCTCTCCACTAACTTATCTCTTGCGCGGGTCCCCTCTCTACGCAGCCACTAATTTATCTCTTGCGCAGCATTAAAGGTACAATAATACTGACAATGTGAAATAACACGTATCTGGAAGGTGGAAGGAAGACTTCAATGATTATAATGTAAAATGGCTACGAAATTCTATAGTGAGATACTTGAACTTTAGCCAGTTTTATAACAAATTTAATTAAATTTGTATTTTTGCAAACTCTATGTAAAAGTAACTTAATGTCATTCGATTCAAACTTTACTTATACAGTAATTAAATTGTAATTCAGTATGAAAGTTATTTATAACAAATATATAAACATTAGTACGAACATCTTTTTTGTTGAAAGCACAAACATAATGAACAGCACCATCTGCGGTCTGCAGTTCAAATTTCAACGTTCACTAAATGAGCATCATAGATAGCATTATAAAAGTGTTTATAAAAATGATTAGTAGATGGCGTTACGATGGCATCATATGTCGGAGAAAGGATATGTGTTTTATCTACCAATAAAAAGAAATTACACTTTAAAACTACTTTAACGATTTTGTCAAAACCTTAGGTGTCAATAAATTACTTGAAGCCACTCGTTGTAACGTATGTGAAAGGGTCGTGTAAAAATGTAATAAAGTAGAATAGCTTTTCGATAAAATTACTGTAACCGTAAAAGACATTTTCTTTTCATCATATTTCAGCAAATGTCTATAGCAGATATATAACTGTTACTTATTTAAAATTATTGCAAAATTAAATATTTTTTTACCACGAAAGTTCTTGTAAGATGTATTTTTGAAGTTACACTACTTTAAACGCGTTACAAAAAAGTGAGAGTGAACATTTAAGTTGCGCGCGCACGATGCAACAATAATACACAAAACATATACATATTTACATGCGTGTAGTGACTGATGCTATATTCATGATAGTTATTGAGGTATTCGTAAATATACAACACGTGTTTTATATTTTTACAAATCTAAGTCATATCTGTGCTTCTAAATTTATATTAATTGAAATTTAATAGTGGTATATATAATAAAAAACAAAACATATGTTTATTGTAAATATTCGTGATGAATATAGTGTTTATAAACTTTTTAAAATATATTTTAAATGTATATCTTTAAGTGAGATTAAGTTTCGGTACGTACTTATTCGCATTGTAAGTTATAAGTTATTACTTTATCATTTATTTTCATTACTAATTACTAAACTTTACTTAAATTGTTTTAGTAAATTTAACAATCCATTATATACCGTGTTTATATTAAATAGAATACTGAGTATTTAATTATTAAAAGATAATTATTGTAATTCTAGATAAAATGATAAAATTTTTAACTACATGAGAAAATAAATTTCAATTTTTAAAATTTAATTATTGAATTTAATTCAATCAGCTTCATTTATAATCACGCTCCAGTTCTTTTATTTCTATTAATTATTTACGAGCTAAATAAAATTATTATTGTCCTATGCCAAAGAAGCATAATGTCTAACGCGCGTATATAAGCATACGCACAATTTTTTTTAATTTGCCAATTACGATTTTTATATGATTTCATCATATCCGCCTGCACGCCCTTCTCAGTCTCACAGATTCTGCAATTTTAGAGTAATCGATTTAAAATAGCAAGTATGTAGGTGTTTACCGTGAAAATGTCAATAATTATACTGCAAAATTAAAAATAAATGTCTTTTTCCACTCAAGTCAACACGTAACTCATAATTTCATCGTTTCACGTAGAATTATGTAAAGGGCTGTGTAATAACCGGACGGGAGGACAAAGAAGAAACCATTTCCCTATTTAATTTTTGAATAAGTAAGTTTTAAAACGTTAAAATATCGAAAAAACGAAAAACGTTAAGATACCGAATCTGGCCACATTTATTTTCTACTTCGTAACATTATACTGCACACTAAGCCACTTGTTTACGCAATATTTTCGTTACGTAAAGCCGTTGTAGGCACACTGTGGGGATGTCAAAGGTAACGTGACCATTTATTTTTTACTCAAAACGGGACATTGGTTTATTTACGTCAATTGGTAGGTTTATAGTAAAAAAAATATTTTTTATTAAGTTTTATTTTATTTACCAAAATAGTATTTATTACAAATTAAAAATGTAATTAAACAAATGCTCAGTTATTTTTATATTTCTCAGAGGAACAAATTTGTCTTAATACAGCTGTTGATGATTTTAAATAAGAATAAAATCCTTGTCACGCTTTTTAATGTTTGCCTTAGTTATCAAATATGCCTTAAGAACTGGAACTGTAACTGTGTTTTATCAGACGTCCACAATTTGTTCATTAAAGAGAATACTCGTTCTACTGGTGCATTTGTGTTGAGCAGACATAAATTATATTCGATTAAAATACACTAGATTTCATGTTTAATATTGTTGGTGTGAAAGTGTTTGAATACTTCCACCCAACGAGTTTCTGTCGAAACATTTAGATTATTCCATTCAGTTACTTTTTGCGACGTGATGTAGTTAGAAATTAGTGAAAATTCGTCAAAAACTTCTGTGTCTTTATTGCAATCAATACATCCCTTTTCAATCAATACATCTAATGCATTTTGAACATCTTTCCATTCAGATACTATTTTTAAATCTGCCCAATAAAATATATCCAATTCTTTAGAAAAAACTAGGTCCACTGTTTCAAATATTCACGACTCGTTTTATAAAATTCTGTAGCTGTACTTTTCATAATCTCTTCGTCAATATTAGTGCCACTATCTTTCAGCTTCACCATTAAACTACGGACTGTAAATGGAAGAAACTGGTTTATCTGTTTCTGAGCCAAACTATCGCTTAGTTGGTTAATTTCTTTTTATAAAGCCTTCAACCTTCCATACAGCTTGATGAAAACTTGCTGACTGAGCGTGTAAAAAAAGAAGCTACAATTCGGTCAAGGGGTCTTCAATAAGTTATTTAAAATTTGGGAGCATTTTTCAATTCTTAAAAAGTTAATTAACGGCTGGTACATTTTTAAAACCTTTTCCACGGCAGGCATAAGCGCAATCCGCCTGATTTTGCTATAGTCAAACATTTGGTGATATTGTGCTTCAGTTTCTGCACATAACTCCTTTAGAACTTCAACTCAAACCGTGTAAATATAAAAAAATGAATATATCTTTACAATAACACATTCGAAAACCACGGGTAGGCCATCTGCAGTAGAATTTATTACGTTGTGAATAATATGGGCTCCGCAACCAATACCTATTAACGGTTTTCCCAGAGATGATTGTAATTTTACAAACACGTTATTAGTTCCTCGCCTAGCTGTGCTCCCAAAATTGACGTGGCATTGTCCCCACAAAATACCATTACTTTTGCAGTTAAATTATTGTCTGTCAACACTTGGACTAAATAATTGACCATAATATCGGAAGTTTCACCTGGTTGGTCTTGGAGGTCTAACATTTTAACTTGCACACCTTCGTAAGGTGTGCAAGTTATAATTTCTCTCGCACGGCCCCGCGCCCGGCCGGTCCATCAATTTTCGCGCGATTTTGGAAAACGGGACAATTTTGCGTCCCGAAGCTTTTTTTGGGGACACCGGGACGGAGAACCGCAAAAAGGGACGGTCCCGTTGAAAACGGGACGTATGGTCACGTTAGTCAAAGGGCACTATCGGGGGCATGATCTTGTTGACAAGGTTCTACATGCGGAAAGACGAGTGCGCTGACAGTCGCCGTCAGGACGGAGATGGATTGAACGCCGCGACCGCGATTCGCGTGACGCGTCTCCCGCGTAAGGCTATAATCCAATTACACGCCTAGATCGTATCAATAGTCTGCAGTTAAATAAGGTAAGGCGTTTGATTAAAAATCATTAAACTCTCTTATAATGGTAGCACGAGAAAAAAAACCATTTTGATGTGTGCTTTTGACCACACGTATGAAGTGAACACTTGTAATTTTAACGTATAAATTTATATATATATATATATATATATATATATATATATATATATATAATTACACTGATATTATATGATGTATATTATTTTTGTGAATCAGGAACAATGCTTGATTATTATTTTAAAATACATTAATATACTTGTATCATATTTAATAACTTTGAAATTAAATTTTAAACAATGTATACACTTGAATTATTACACAATAACATTCGTGTATTATATTAAGGTATTAATCAAAACCGTAGCGCAAGCAAAGATTTGAACCGTGGATTAGTATAGCACGTTTGTCGAAAAACATTGCCAAAAATATTATATATTTGAAAATAATTTTGTTTTAAAAATACCCTTACCTGTGCACATCAACATTTTCTAGAACCATAACACCGAGCGGTGTTGTGGTTCTCGAAAATGTTTATGTGTTATTGGTCCAGAGTTATAATCTTCGCTTTAGGTGCGAGAGGTCAAGGATTCAAATTCCGGACGAACCCCATTATATTTGTGTAAACTTTTTATTGTTTAAAGTTTTAAGACAATTTAATACAATAGACCGATATAAATAAGCTGTCCAAATTAATTCGGAAAGAGCTGACAAAACAACGAACGAGTTTACCCGATTCAGCGTCACCACCCCGAGCGAACGTCACCGACCTGAACGAGCGTCACCAACCTTAACGGGCGTCACCGACCTGAGCGAATGTCACCTCAGCTTCGTTCACTCCTCGGAATAAGTTTTTAATTCAAAGTGTAGTGATGTAACGTGATACTTGGATTATATAAATCATGAAAGTGTAAAAATATGTACTTTATTCGATTCCTGAAATAAAAGAACGCGGCGTAAAATTCAAAATAGTACCTGCATGAAAACACTGCATAACGATATTTTGTTTTAGAAAAAAAAAATCATATGGGTTTCTTGTTAAACAATAATTTTAAATTTATCAGCCCATCAAAGTCAAAGTTTACCACTAATGAAATGAAATGAGAGCGACTAATTATAAAACAATCATTATATATCGGCATTCATATAAGCAGTGTCACGTGATTTTATTTACATAGATTTACATCTATAATCAGTATCTTTCGGCAACATGTCGCTTCCGCTTTTAAAATTTAAAAGTTCGAGTTATTTTTCACAAAGTCTCTATATGAGAATTAAGCACGTCTATATAAGTGTACCTGTATATGTAAACGTGCTTATAATAAAGTGAATTAACTCAAGCGATTATTAATTTGAATTGCAAACAACAAACGATATAAGACGCTTTATACACCATTATCAATCATGCACCATCAGCAGAAATGCTGCCATAAAAAAACTAGAAGAATAAAATAAGCAATAGTTTATCTCGGTTTCTCATACAGGGACGTATCTGTCTGCTGGTCGTGCAAGACAGATGATATATAAACCGCTTAATAATGCAGTAACATAAACTTAATACTTTTGCTGGTCGCACCAAACGGGTCTCCGTTGAATTCGAAGTCTGTTATAATTGGATATCCCCACTTGACATTTAATTTTGTGCCTCTCCACGCTAATAATAAAGACGCAAATTTTTTTTGCAAAAAAAATTGCAAGAGTCGTGTCTTATATACGATCATTTGAACCATTTCAAGTTCGTCTGTTTAAATGAAATTATTCTTGCGTAAGACTCGCACGAATATTATTTCGTATGTATTCATTTTATGACGATTAGATATATACGATAGATAGCTAAAAGTTTAAAAACGTAAACACATTAATTTGTTTATTAAAAAAACAAAATATCAGCCACAAACAGGATGCCATTTATTCCATAATCACAGACCCGATAAAATATTAGATGATATTGTTTTCAACTTTTAATTATAATTAAAATACGGCTTAACATAATTATAATCGATCACGATAAACATGATCTTTTTTAATATACTAGTATACTGTATGTACAATATGGACGTTGTAATTTTTTTACAAATAATATAGTAGATATTATGACAATAAGCGCAAGCCAAAATATAATTTTATAATGGATATATGAACATGGAAAACGAACTTCTTTGAAAACTTTATAATTTCAATACTAATTGATTTTTTACGTCCAGTCGTATATACCTGAATATGTAAAGCCAGACGGTCCGATAGAAAACAGCTTAGTAGATGGTAATCCTTTTATTGAAATATTAAGTATTTCTTTTTAATTTTATGTATGTATACATATATGTGTGTGTGTGTATATGTATATATATATATATATATATATATATATTTTTTTTTTTTTTTTTTTTGTTTCCCTTTTAATAACTTTAAACCAATACGTATATCATTTTGTTTATTTGCAGTAAGTAATCTAGACTATATGATGACATTTGTTTGTTTCTTTATCATAATTCTGTTTTTTAATACAACTTTTCCCTAGGTTATATAGCATTTGGATTTGACCGTTCGACATTAAATAAAAACTTAGTCACTATTTGTTGTCATAAATGCTTTAAAATACTGAAGTAAACAATTACGCCAAGAGTAAAATGAATTTTTTTAAGAATCAGTTTTCATGTATAGCGCTCGGTATGAAGTTTTATGAGTAAAATCAGAAGTTCAGAACGTTAAAAAGTGTAATAATTTGTAAGTTTGGATACAGGAGGTAATCTCCGAAACTACTCATACGATTTAAAAAATTCTTTCACCAATATTTAGAAAGGACCTTCAGGATAGACATAGGTAATATATTATTTCATTAAAAAAATTTCATGGAGACCAGTTTTGTAACGTAAATTAACGAAAAAATAGTGGAGCTAATGGGTTTCTTACGAACGCTGCCTTACCGGAAAATATATATTGATAGATGATATTGATATATAGTGTATATATTTATATACAGTGTTACCCATTGTATATATTCCATGACAATCGTAATTAATGAGTAAACTCCAGCGGCGTGTTGGAGTTGACACGCAAAACTATTTTTTTCCAACAAATTAAATAGCATTTGAATATAAAAAAAACATAAACACCATGTGCAATATTTATTTTACTGACTTTTTCTCATTGCGCAGTCGCGATCGAATCAAACAAAAATAGTTAAAATTACAGATACACAATTCAAACTATGTTCGACTAAATAAATCGAAGCACGAGCAACTCTTATCGTATTATGACTCTTATGACGCAGGCATAAGAATTATTTGACAATTTGCCTATGATTCAAAAATAAAATAACTACGGAAGGCGTTTATGTGACAACGTATATTGGCCTAGCAAATTCATGGTGAAAATACATCATGTTTCAAATTGCAAACTACTTAAAACTATTCCTGTAACTAAACTACTGGATTTTTTTAAACGACTTTTGGTGTACGGTTTGGAAACACCATCTAGTATATAAGGGATCATTTAATGTCGAACGGTCAAATCCACATTGTATAAATTTACGTAACGCTGGATCACTCTAATACAAAAATAGCCAGACTATCGCAGATTTAAAGTGATTTCCTGTAATCCTACAAAATATATAATCCATACCACCTTCTTGTAACATATCTTATGAATTGGCACAATTCTTAACGAATTCGTTTTCAACATTTTTAGGTATCGTTATTTTATTAAAAAACTTTCTGCTAAATAAGAAAAAAAATTCAAACTAAAAACCCTGAAAATAGCAGAAAATTTTATTGTTCAAGTTCATAGAATTATGGAAATGGCAAAACTTGCAGAATCTTATATTATCCCTACATTTGTCTTTACAGATTTTTTACATCTCAAAAACTTATCTGGACATATAAAACTACTATCATCGAGAAAATGTAACGAAAGTGGACAGAAATGATAGAAATCTGAGTTAAAAATAATTTATCTGGCATAGCCTTCTATAAAACAAGTCATCTGAAAGAATTTCTAGAGATCGATTACTTTGAGAAATGCAGACACAATTTTTTTGTAGAAAGGCATTTTAGACAAAATTTTTGAAGGAAGATGCGATTAATGACCAGTCACGAATTAAAATTTCCAGGTTTGATGAGTTTACGTTCGCAAGATACACCAGTTATAAGGTCTCGTGGATATAAAGAATACTAGAAAAACTTGCCTCATGATGAGTGAGATTTAGTATACGTATCAAAACATTATTTATTCACATATGGCCCACGAGTATAAATAAAATTTTTAAAATCAAATTTTTTATCCGAAATCATAAGTACTCACGCGGGGATTCTCGAGCGGTTATTTATTATTCAATATTTAGAATTTCTGTCTTTCTCTCCTGTAATAAATACTTACTTATTATGTAATTTTGAAACGCGCTGAAACAGCTCTTGATGATAATTTAATGTTCAATAGGTTTTTCTACATGTATATTATTATTTTTATTATTATTACAAATCTCAAAATCACGTCTTCATTTGGAATTTGTTTTTAAGGTATCTCATTTGTAATAAGTTGGGCTCTTTCATCCCTATGAGGGAGTAAACTTACATCAAGTATCTACATATATGTATATATATATATATATATATATATATATATATATATATACATATACACATATATATATATACATATATATATATATATGCATATACATATATATATACATATATATATATATATATATATATATATATATATACACACATGTGTGTGTGTGTGTGTACTAGCTATTGCCCGCGGCTTTGCTCGCGCAGAATTCGATATTACAATAAATTTCGATAAATCATTCAGTTCTATTTTTACCCTATATGTATTTTAAAGCAAATCTATAAAAGGAATAAAAAAAATCATATTTTCAAAAAAATATTTTCTATTTTACCCGCTTGGGGTTTTTATTTTTACGGAAATCCTTTACGGAAATATGAATAAACCTACAGTACTTCCTTATTAACCACATTTTTTACTAATTTCGTAAGAAGGGATATGGGGTATAAAGGCCGTCTCTCCCCTAACGCATCCAGTTAATATAATAGTATCTAATACGTTCCGAAGTAAGACTTTGATTTGAAACCTGGTTCCATTACAAAGTTTTGGTGGCTTTAAATTATTTAACAAAGTAATGGGTGTGAAAATTCAACCGTTAACATCCGTACTTATCTACAACTCCTAAAAATTCAGTTATCGCTTACGACCGTCAATGACGTCTGCCCTCACGCGTCTGCCCGCGTTCGGGACGCCATTTCGCGCATAAACACTTCCTGGCCCCTGCCCCCATGCTCTTACTGCTTACCTTGCCCAGTGCACTGTGATAGGACGATGCACAAAAGTAGAATTTATTTTTCTCGAATCGAGACAATTATTTATTACTGGTTTAGATGGATGTCTGACATTATCATATTGGATACCGGATTATGCTTGTAATAATTAAATGTAACTATATTAGAACATACCCTCTATTTTACAGAGTTCCGTATAAACTTTCATCCCCTATTTAACACCTCCAATAAACTCATTAATTTCCGTTTATTGCAGGTGTGAAATCGAGGATGAAAGTTAAGATAACCAAGAGCGTAAATCTAAAATTTCAGGTTTCTAACTTCCAAACCAACGAAATTTCATACAGTCTTTCAACCCCTATTTTACCCCCATAGGGGTAGAATTTTCAGAAACCAATGAGCATTATTTTTTTATCAATCAAGAGCGTAAATCTAAGATTTCACGTGTCTAACTTACATACCGAGGAAATTCCGTACAAATTTTCAGCCCCTATTTGACCCTCTTAAGGGCAGAATTTGCAATCCTAACTACAAAATTTTATATACATACATATATATATATATATATATATATATATATATATATATATATATATATATTCTCTTAAAGCTACCTTGTAATTTGCCTTTACAAGAAAATCATTTTAGTTAATTAAAAATAAAACATCAAAGTTTAATTAAATGCTGTTATAGAGCTGACGTTAAATAATTTATTCAATTTCTATTCTGTATTTTTAATTTATGATATATAGAAATATTTAATTTTAGTGGACACATGCGTTAACTATCAACAGATGTACTTAGGACTTTGGAGGTCTTTGCGGAATACACCTATGAAAAAAATAGAAAAAACCTGTCAAGCACGAGTGGAACATCAACTACGACGGTTCTATACCCATTTAAGCACGTATAAATATTTAATGGTACATTATATTAAGCTATTTACAAATCTTTAATTTTTGAATGAGAATATATTACCTACTATGTCTTTTACAGGCTCATATTTAAAAAAAATATTTTTTTTTTTGTGAAATAGCGACAAATTAACCATTTTCAGGTTATTTCTTTACTTGTGCTGTTAGACCTTGCTTGTTGCCAAATTCTATGATTGTAGGAAAACGGGAATTTTTCTATAAGTTTTATTTCATTTGCCAGTGTTAAAATATGCAACTTATGTGCAAATGTCAATAAATGGCCGTATTTTAGGGTTCTTCTTGATTCCGTTAACATAGAAGCATGATTTTTTACAGTTTCAAGGGACCGTAGATCCAACTATTTGATATTAATTTCAACTAGATACCTCCACGCGTTCCTGAGAAAAATGGTCTTGACAGACAGACAGACGGACGACGAAGTAACTCTATAAGGGTTCCTTTTTTCTTTTGAGGCATGGAATACAAAAAAGTGTTATTTCTTTTATATTAAACCATTAGGTTTATATTTAACAATACCTACTGTTTGACGTATGTGTCTGTATGTAGTGTTGGTATAGATTGAGGACCCCTGGTAAAATTCTAATTGTACGGATACGTACGTAAACACACGAGAGCCAACCCTAAAAATGATTATACATTTTCCACGTCCGGATATGTAGTACTACCACAAAACGTTTCTTCTTATCACAATGATTAATGTTAACGTTTGACGACATATTATGAGTTCGACAGTAATAGGTTATCAATATTTAGCTGGCGACATCGTTGAATAAAGCCGCGAGCACGTTGCTACAGTATCTTATACTGTTATTATTTTGTAATACAGCCTTGAGACTTGAGATTGTACAGCAAAACTTCCGGTACTGATAAAAACCATTTATACAGTTGTCTAAACAATTGTATATTTCGGAACTGACAATTATACTAAATGAAATACATCAATATTATACAATTGGGACAGTTGTCGGACAATTTTACAATATTGACGCATTTTATTTATTATTTTTCTATACACATTTAATAAAACTGTAGAACTTGACTATCCGTACATTGAAAATATTTAAGAAAAAAATATTTACTAGTACAAAAGAAAAGAAATAGAACACAAAAGTATCGTTTCCGAAATTTTTGTATCTTTTTCTATTTCTGTGTTTTTTTGATCACGAATCGCGTAAAAACTAATGGCTCTTATATTTTTTAAACACAGGAATTGGTTTGAATTAACATTTAGTTTTTATTTCATGGGAATCAGTTCACTTAATAAGAAAATATGAATAGCTGGCGCCATCTACATTTTCAATCGGGCAATGAAATTTTCCACCCGAACATACATTGACGAAATAGTCGTGGCTATAAGTGAATAATTAACCTGAATGCTAGCAAACGCATGAGTGCAGACATTATTTTCAGTCGTTTATGCACGAAATTTTTGCTATGTATGTATTCGTCATAAGCTTATTTGCTTCCTTAGTTTGTTAAAAATTTGAATTTGTTGTCAATAGTTATAATTTGATTACTCCGATAGAAAATTATGTATTAGACTGTCCAAATTTGATTGTTACGTACATTATTGTCTATACATATAATAAAACTGTAGAAATGGCTTTTTATATTTTTGAAGAGACAGCAATAGAACTAAAAAGAAGGTATTGTAATGTCAGGTGTCAATATAAAGCGCAATTGTTAAAAAAAAACATTTTTATGTTTATTATAATAAATATATAATAGATGTATTATTAAGAATATAATATTTACTAAAGTAACGGTCATCGAATCTGCAAATTGAAAATTTTTTAGATATTCTGTGATGAGAATTGCAAAAAAAAATTTAATTTTGTTACTACGTTCATAAAATGTGGATAAAACAGTTGCGGTCAAAATAGATAGGAGTTTAGCACATACAATAGACGAGGAAAATTGTGTAAGTATTCTTGATATAAGAGTTTTTACTTCATTGAGAATTTATAAAAGGATAAAAGTCGAAGTATTGATAGTGTTAAATAAACTGATAATAACAATTATGGTGTTAGTATTTTACAGAAAAAAATTTAGTGAATTAAGCAAATATAAAGAAATAAGAAAATAATTCTTCTATATTTTTGACTTCTCCTCATATCGAAGTTGGGTTTGAAAATATTTTTTGCTCGCGTGTACAATAAAATGGGGGTAGAGAAAAAGTCTTTTTCAATCAAAAATTGCTTCCAATAATTTTATAAAGCTTCTTCGATGCGAGTCTCCAAAATATTTTAATTAAATCAACGTAAGAAACCTTTTAAGCACGTAAGTTAAAAATCTGAAAAATGATAACAGCTCTTACTAAGTATTTAAATGCAAAATTAATTGCACCAATTTATATTATCATAAATTAAAGAGATATATATTCACCCAATTAATTATTTCTTTTACGTGAAATACACATTTACACGGTGAAAAATAATAGAAATAATTTTTTTTATACCCGCTGAAATGGACACTGAAATTTTTATACTCTTATATGTAGCTATGTAAATAGTTTTTTTTTAGAAATCGACACTGAAATATTTATATTCTTATATGTAGCTATATAAGTAGTTTTTTTTAAAGGGCACTGAAAAGTTTATACTTATATGTAGCTATGTAAGCAGTTTTTTTTATAAATGGACACTGAAATGTTTAGACTTTTATATGTAGCTATATAAGTAGTTTTTTTTAACGGGCACTGAAAAGTGTATACTTACATGTAGCTATATAATTAGTTTTTTTTAACGGGCACTGAAAAGTGTATACTTATATGTAGCTATGTAAGTAGCTTTCTTAGAAATGGACACTAAAATGTTTAGACTTTTATATGTAACTAGATATAGTTTATTAAAAATGGGCCCTAAAATATTTAAAATTTTATATGCACTTAAACATGTAGTTTTTTTAGAAACGAAAAAATTTAAATTTTTATATGTACTTAAATAAATATTTTTTTTAGAAATGGAGCTGAAATAAGCGCTGAAATATTTGAACTTTTTTAAGTACCCATATAAGTAGTTTTTTGAAATGGACGCTTAAAGGTTTAAAATTTTATATGTACCTAAATGTGTATAGAACTTGTATATTATATTTTAATGTATTATCATTGAAGGAAGATTGACTTTTTTAAACGATTGGATATCTTTCATGTTGACACCTGCTCCTAAAATGTAAAGTATATTCCCTTTTCTACTTTACAGTTTTGATAACTCCAGTGATTCCGTGATATTCCTGAATACCTCATTTTCTCTCTGTCGCTATATACATAAAACTTGACATGGCGTAGTCGAGGAAAAGGGACAAGTTGGAATTAATCACGGGTTATGATATTCAGAGGAAAGAATTTTCAGACGACATTTGATAACATTTATAGAGGGAGAGTTTCTTGTATCAAGGTACGGTTTATTCCAAAGTTTTGTTACTTGAACAAAGGACATGTCGTAAGAAATGGTTGTAAATGAATCTGCTTCTAAGATATGTTGGATAATTTGGATTACTCAATATGTTATAAATCCATCACGGACTTCAAACTGCAAATGGATCTATTACACTGTCCTTATAAACTTGTATCATTTTCTTCACTAAAAACTCTTCGTACTCATTAAGTTAAAGCGTCTATACAGGTATCATCTCTTTGGGGTACCAGCATCTTAAATCAAATTATGTCAGAATTCCCTACCATCATACGGTGCCGATCACCTGATCGCGACTGTACTAGAGTGTGATATGTTTGTGATGAATGGGAATGTTTTTTTAAATGTGTTGTTGTTGTTTATTGTAGTGTCGTTGAACCTGTTAATTGTTGTATTCTTTATAAAATTAGTCCTGTTATCCACACATTGAAATACACGGGTGTTGTGTGTAATACACATGTGTAATGTTACTCTAATTGTAACGTAAATAAATAAATTTAAATAATGGAGACTTCTTATTATGTAATTATTTGCTTTCAAAATGTGCTTTACTGAAACGTAAACTACGGATTCGTAACACGTCAAATATTTGCTCTCGCCATCTGCGATATGTTCATAGAAACTTAATGACGCGATGTTTCACTAAAAAGGCGTGTGATTAACATTATTAAAAATGGTCCTCAAGAAATAAGTCATTATTACCTTGTCTTCAACATAACAGCGAATATCTTTTTTATATAATAGTTTCCATTGATATTCTATCCCTTATCTATGTAGTTCACGCATGAACGCTTCTTGGGGACACTTTTTTGTCAATTTTATAAGACTATGTCGTGTTTATTTAATATAACGTCATTATAAAACTGCTTGGACAGTTCAACTACTTGACTTGTTTGAATAACATTAATGTAAACATGTCGACGTAAAGGTATTTAATGAATACGGTCTTCCTTAATACAGTGATTAATAGATATAGGGCACTCGTAGTAGATTTCAAAAGTCGAAATTTAAAAGAAAGAATTTAAGCTACAAATGACGAAAATATTTTTTAATTCACCAGTGTCTTGTCCATGTGTCGATAGATTGTTAAAAAAACAAAATAAAACCGACTGCGCACAAAAATGCAAAGAAAAAGCAAGTTTTACTGTTTCCAGTCAGAATTTCTTTTTAGAAAATCATTTGCTGGTAGAATTCGATGGCCCAAGTCTTAGAATCGATTTATATACTCGTTGTCGTTTTTTTAATGTGTTTTTTTTAGTTTTCCTCGTTATTTTTACAGCAAGTGCACATATATCATAAATATTGGAATTTTACTTGATATTCCGCATGACATAGTTGCTCGAAATGTTTTTTGTTGTATTTCACAACATTAACTTTTGTGTTTTTTTTTGTGCAACGTCGCATAACCCGATACTTCCTACATATCATGAGAATTACATCATAACATGTCCTTCCGTTCGGTCTACCAGTTAATTATAAACACAGTTCACACTTTTTATTTTTTTTTTGGCAGGCATTTAAAGATGTCTGAACGATTGAATCAGAAGTGTCTACACTATGCGTTATGCTAATTTTGCCTAAAGCCCTCTTCAAATTAAGTCTTCAAATATGTGTCTTCAAATATTAGCAATTACTGTACGTTTTGTAAACATTTGAATGGAAATGCTCACACGCCGCTATCAGCTTATAAAACATGCAGTAATTAAAAAGTTAATGGTTTGGGATTTGAGTTGCTGATTAGTTTTTTTTAGTAGCTCAATGTGAGGATAGCCTAACATATACTTTAAATGCAAATTCAGGTAACGAATAAAGGCAAACATCTTCAAAACTTACTTCTCTTCATTACACAGTTTAACACAGAAAAGAGAGAATATGGAATACATAAAATTGGATTTTTCGGTAATAAAGAAACTATTATTAGTTCTGAACTGAACAATCTGCAAAAGTACTGGGGTTATTATCGTGTCTGATTTGTCTTGACACAAATCAATGATTTCAAGGAGAGACTCAAAATATAATGAATACTGTCAAAACATACAACTTTTCGCTTTTAGTGTACTGTACCTTTAAAAAAAACGGGACTCTTAAAAGATCATTCTCGAGTCCGTCCATATGTCAGAACTGATTTTTTCAGAAATTTTTGACTTGAAAATTTGACATAGCGATAAAGAATTAACCCGTATATGATTCGTAAATTTGCACTAAACAATATTCAAATGAAAATTTTAGAGTGGGTGTATAAAGTACTCGATTTTACGTATCGTTTTTATGTATCGTGATTTTATGTACGATACATGAGACACGGGATGTCATTTAAAACCGCAATTTGTATGGATTCCCAAACTATTTATTTTAGAATTTTATGTAAGATATTTTTAGACATACTGCTGAAAAATCCTCAACAATATCCTCAAGAATGATTTAATACAGACGTGAAGTTTTGCATGGGTTTTATTACCATATTATATCCGCTTGTAACACAATAGTTGACATTCAAAATTATATGTGTGAAAATTTTAGAGAGAACAAGTACTCAAAAAAATTTACAAAACAATTTCTATTTTAACTTTTAAGTGATACTTCTGGAAAAATTGTTGAAAATGTACACAAAAAATTTTCTTAGCCTTCCCAATTTCTGTAAGTGTTTAAAGTCAAAATTATGGGAAAACAACGTTATTAGATATTTACTTAAACTGAAAACTAAAACTGTTATTCTGAATTTCATATTTTTTGAGATACTTACAATAGAAATACCAGACATTTGAAAGATTTACTAGGCAATAAATTTATATAGTAAAAATAATATTGAAATAATTAAATAGAAATACTATGGATCCTTAAATATTTATAGATGCCCAAGTTTACGGAACGCTTTTAGTGGGAATTCTGTTCATACCTAATACCTTTTATTTACTGTTTATTTCGATTGTGAAACTAAACAATACATGGATGTGCGAAGATTATTCTTGAACAATTCGTTCAACCGTTCAAAATTTTCGTCATTTTACAGTAAGAATAGCCATTTTCCAGATAAACGAAACAAAGAAACAATATACTGTGGTTATATTAACGAGACAGGATGTATGCACAATGGTTCAATTTGAATAAATACATATATGTATATTCAATTTCTAATTTACGTATTTCCTATGCAACCCTTTGTTCAGCCATTTCCATTGAAAAGCTTTAAAAGATATATTACTTCCATATTGTTCTTCAGAAATGAAAAATGCGCGTACTATGTCTAGATTTATGTTTCATAAACAATATGGCCATGTTCATAAAGATATTTGACACGAATTAGAACGAATGCAACACGTGGATTATACTTATGAGGAGAAAATAGAGGATTGGAAAATAGTTTCCAAAAATGGACGGAAGTCCTTAATGTGCGGAATCTACATAATATTAAGCTTCTTTATAATATATTGACCAACCCATACGTCAGAAGCAGATTTAGTTATTTGCTGCTCATGGTTTAGGGCTACGTTCTGAAAACTAAGTCAGCCTCTTTGTTCCCAAATATACAACCACTTTTTATGAAAAGTTCCTATATGTCTAAGCTTTTAAACTTTGGAATCAACTGGATCGGGATACCAGGAACTTGCCCTCTATAATTTTTTTCAAATACCGTCTTAAAAAGTCATTGCTCTAATAATTTCTTAGCCCTACACTTTCTTAATTCCATTTTGTTTCTTTTTTATTTCCTTAACCATGCCATGCCAAAGTTTTTAATTAATATTTTTTTAATTTTTTTATGTTTAGTCTTATTTTTTAATTATTTATTTTGATGTTTTTTTTATTTTCTTAATATTTTAATTTATAAATGTTTTAATGGAGTAGGCTTACGAATATCTTCTATAATCTTCCACAATAATAAATAATCATACTTAACCAGTCTGTCTTGCCATATATGTATGTATGTGTATATTAAAGTTAGAAAGTCATAAATAAAAGTAGTTAAAAAATGAGGCACGATTGCCGCAAGTAAATATATAGACGTAATTAATATATATAACAATTAAAGAATAAAAGTGGTAAAAATGATTACAATTCACATTGACCTCGAAAGCCTTATATTCCAACGCCGATGATCTCAGAATGTATATATGGGAACATTTGAAAAATGCAAATATTTAAAAAGACGTCTAATTAAATATTTATACAACAGTGGACAGAATGGCATAAATCCGAAAGGACGGAACACGAAAAAGGCTTTCAAACCCCAAAAATAAAGCTGGTATAGCTGTAAAAATAAATTGTTTACATTTTGTGATGTTGGCATTGAGAAAAAAAGACGCGTACGATAATCAAATTTGTTATCTAATCCCTTTGTAGGTGTGACTTTGAAAGTATTAATTACATAACTACGATAAGGTGAGTATTGTTACTACACATAAATATGGTACGAATGTCTAAAGAGATAACGTAAAGTATTATTGACCGACTTTAAAAACACTGTAATGTAGTAGCAATAACCACATCTAGATTAGCAAAAAAAAACGAAAATGGCTAAATCAATTTTGCGAAATATTATTTATTTTTTATCTTAATGTTGAAATGAAGTTATTATAAAGGACCAGAAATCTATCGGAAAACCCACCAAATAAAACCCCCGTCAAAATAAATTATCAAATACAAATTTCAAACTGTCAACCGATGTAACCACGGCAGCAACGACAACAACAAGAGAGGTAATTTTTTACTATACAGGTGCAGTTTGTACACACTTTTTATGCCGGATATCTGAAACTACTGGAATTCAACCCCAAATATTGAATTGTTACATCTATGAGCCGAAACAAAAAGGCTGATACATACATACACATATATATATATATATATTTAATACTTTTTCCTTCATCATTCTCTGTAATTTGTCGGAGTTTTTTTAATTTTACCTCCAGTTTTTTCAGTTGAAGTTTACTGGCTTCTTTTTAGACTTTTTTCTAGCTTATTTGTTGTTAGATATAGGTCATTTCGAAATATTAAGTGTATCCTCATATAAGTTAAGTTTAGAATACCATGGAAAAAAATCAAGTGTTTATTTTAAAATATAAGCGTGACAGTTCATCACGTCAGATCAAGCGTGACATCCAAAACCTTTTTGTGTTTTTCACGTTATAATTTTATTAATAAATATTTGGTTTTATCCTACACAATTTATGAATATTATTCAAATCGAACAGTCGACTTGATACTTAATTAAAATTATTAAATATATAAACGATTTCATATAAAAACTTATTTATTTTATTTCAAAACAGAAAAATATAAAAATAAAATTTGGGAATAAGACAATTTAGAGAAAAAAAATATTCAAATGTTGATGGTATAGTGATGGTAAAAGTTGTACGAGGAAATTAAGGAGCGGTAGGGCTTTAGGATGACAATAGGTAGGACGTTTTCAAAAGATCCTTGAAAACATTTATACAGGGCCAATTTCCGGTGTCAGAATCGAAAATTAAAAGTTTGCTGATTCCCAAATTTTGCAACTTAGGGAGATAAGGATTTTTTCTAGAAAATAACGTTGTGGAAAATATCAAAATAGAATGTGCTCACCTTGGTGGGTTAGACTAATCACAAAGCATACGTCCTTTGACGGCGTGGTGCACCGTTGCACCGTGCATCCGGGTGCACCAGATCCGAGTTCAATTCCCGCCCGCTCATCGAGCGGGGCTGGACTGACGTTCTGATTGCCTATAAGATATTGCTCTCGTGACAATATGTTCGCCATCTTTATCAGCTGTATTCATTAAAGTACATAAATGAATAAATAGAAACTCACATGTTTTTAATTGACTTAATTTGGTAATGGAGTCTGGAGATGGTTCTACTCAACGGACAATTTTTTACGCAAAACATGATTTAATGACCTACATAGACAAAAATCGGAAAGGGAAACAATCTGACAACCAGACTTTCATACAACACGGCATCTGCTACTTCACGTCCCTTAGCTCGCAAGGTGTTACGTATTGTGTGTACGATTTTTGGGCGGCACGCTTTGCTTGAGGTTGAAAACTGCAGTTGTAATAATGCAACTAAAAAAAATGATTCTAGAAAGATCAGCACATCTATACGTCAACCCTTTTTGTGTAGCCGCCTTCGAGCAAAACCTCAATCATTAATCGATACGCCATCACGCATTGTCAGCTCTCGCTAATCTGTATTCGTGAACACCCAGCATCACGATCAAATCGGCATTTCATCACGAAGAGGACCGTGCAGGCACGGATCTCGGTGACGTCCTCTTGGCACGGCGATAACAAAAGCGCAAAGATGAGCGCATCCGACACGGTTATATTTATAGATAAACAAAGTCGCGACGTGCGTACCACACACGAACTTTTTACGAAATTTATTCTTAATGTTTAGAACGTTAAGAACAAATTTCTCATTTCTACAAATTTCTTTTCTATTCGCTACAAATTTGAGAACAAAAACTTACAATTGTGCTTTTTTTCGCTCGTCAGAATTTATTTCATTAGACAACGAAACTCGCCCAGCATTAATGAACTCCACTGACGTATTCGTATAAATATCATATATTCAATACGTATCACATGTTTAATATAATTAGTGTTAAACTGTTTGAATACTTTAGAGGCAACATTTTCAGTGATCCGGTGAGACACTTTTTTTCAAGTAATGAACTGAAAAATAAGCAAATTTGCCAAACACTTCTGTACAATGACTGCAATCAATAAACTCCTTTTACAACCTCTCGCTAAACGGATATCTTTTTTAAATTCACCCATTAAAGTAGTTCGTATATCTCAGATCAATTATCCCAATATCTTTTGTTTGTTTAATTACACTGGCAAGTTTTCAACAAAATTTAATTATGAATTAAAAATAAAATGACTTGTTTATTGATGTACTTTCTTATAATTTCATCATTGATCGCAGACGGTGTGAAGTTGATACAAAATGTATTGTTTCAAAGTCAAACAGACCTCAAACCGGTCGTTTATCCCTGTAGCTTAAGGGCGTACTTACATTTTTGACGAAAAACCATTTTTTCTAAGTTTACTCCGAACTCTGGGAATATGTAGTATAATAATTTTGATATAGAATAATATACCAGAACATCCCCTATAATTCAAGTAGTATTGGTTACATATATTTATTTCGTGAAAATCGTCTTTTCGCAACTAATTTCTCGCCAAAATCGCTAAAGAGGTGTAAGTTTAGACGATTCATTCCAAACAAATATACTTTAATTTGAAATGAAAAGAAAAACAGTAAAATGCTCATTTCCTCTTCTTCAATTTGTATACAAAATAGTTTCGATTGACACAATAAGAAAAGAGGAAAAGAAACATGTTTATTTTTCCTATACATACACATAATAATATTGCCAATAGACAGATTTTTTAAGGATAATAATATTAATGCAAATCTGAAAAAAAACGAATTATGGCAGTACGTAAATTGCAATGGCAGTATTATAAGGTAATAAATATAATATTACAATCTGAAGTTTGGTATGCAATCATAAATTTACTTGTTATTAATTGGAATGTTCTACCGATAAAAACATCATATTTAGAAATAATATTGCTAATAGACAGATTTTTTAAGGATAATAATATTAATGCAAATTTGAAAAAAACGAATTACGGCAGTATATGAATTGCAATGGCAGTATTATAAGGTAATAAATATAATATTACAATCTGAAATTTTGTATGCAATCATAAATTTACTTGTTATTAATTAGAATATTCTACCAATAAAAAAATATATTGGAATGAATTTAATTATTTTGCAATGCAAAAAACAAGTGTATGGTTTAGTTTGAAAGGACTAGGTACAAGAGTAATTTTTTTTCGAATAATTTTAGATATTCTTCAGAGATATTTCTATATAAAAATATATAGAAAATTATATATCCTAATTTCAAGATTGAAACCAAAATTATAAAAAAATAAGGGTTTTTGCAAAGCCTGTAGTAAAACTATTATATCAATGATTCTAGACGATACGGCTTACCAACGGAGTCCTATAATAAAAAAAGGCAAGATATTTTACCTCAGAGGGAAGACGATTTTTTTGTTCTTAAATAGTAAATGAGTATCATATTAAAGTAGCACATACGCTGGTACAAAATCAGAATGTTACATAGTATTTATTAAATCAAATATTGCTAAAAAAGTTGAAAAACTTGTTATTTAATTAGTTAAATTTGTTGTATCAAAACGTTCCAAAACATTTAAATGATAAGAACACTTTTTCTTATTTTTAGTTTCATACTTTTAAAGTCCTTCTATATCTAACTAGACAATAAAAAAAGGATCACGTTTAAAAAAAAACAATAAAACATTTGAATTCATGGCCATCTCTCCAGTACTGACAATTTAAATAAAAAAAAACAAGACATAAACACAAACTTAAAATTCCTCAATAAAGCTTATTACAAATTCAATAATTATTTCTTATAATTGCTAATTATAAAGTCTATACACCTTTTAAAACGTAAAGTTAAAGGGAAAATATTAGTTACGCCTTTGAAATTATAAATTTCTTTTTTTTTGGTTTTTAAAGCGCGAAACTTAATGTCGTTTTTAGTTATTATCATTTTTCATTATTCGGTAATCGTTCTTCCCATATTGATGGAATTAATTAAATAACGATTAAAAGCAACGAAAATTTGCTATTAAGAGATATTTTTAATCATTCATTGTCGTCAATGGATATTACAATTAATTAATAAAAAAAAGAAAAACCATTAGCAATCTAATAATTTTTAATGATTTAAAGAAAAACCATTAAAGAAAAACCATTTTTAATGATTTTGACGTCGTTTTCATTCATAATTGTATTATAATTAAGTATTTTCGATGTGGTCTTTTTCCAGTTTATTGTTCGTATCTATGAACAGCAAACGTAAACACCCCTGACAATGACACCATTAGCATAGAGTAACAAATAAGAGGGCTCACCGGAAATAAAAATTTGAAACGCTAATGTCAGAGTCCTCAGCAGAGGGCGTTTAGACGATTCAAGTTGCGGGTTTCCGGCTGGACGCCATACTTTTTCTCGCTGTCTAACTTATAACACACGCATGACATTACTTAGTGTTGAAAAAGTACAATATTGAAAATTCCTGTGTGGCCTCTCGCATATATTTTCTACGGAAAAAATTTATATTTAATACTGTTTTTCATAAGTATTTTCCTATTCATTTACGTACCAATAAGTTATTTTTATTGTATTATAGTTCATAGTAATGGCGTGTATTGTAACCGGCTGTCGTAATACTCAAAAAACTGCCAAAGGAATCTCATTTTTCAATCTTCCAAAATGTAAAACTCTGTAAGTATCGTTCGTAGTTTAATTTTGTATTACCAAATAAAATAAGAAAGTATTTTTAAATTCCGTCAATGTGAACATTTACACAAGAATAACTATGTTTATAACCACAAATTATGTCGTAATTTTTGTTTGTTTATTATTATCAAATAATATAAGAAAGTATTTTTTAATTCCGTCAACGTGAACATTTACACAAGAATAACTATGTTTATAACCACAAATTATGTCGTAATTTTTGTTTGTTTATTATTATCAAATAATATAAGAAAGTATTTTTTAATTCCGTCAACGTGAACATTTACACAAGAATAACTATGTTTATAACCACAAATTATGTCGTAATTTTTGTTTGTTTATTATTATCAAATAATATAAGAAAGTATTTTTTAATTCCGTCAACGTGAACATTTACACCTGAATAACTATGTTTAGAACTATAAATTAATACGAAATTTCTGTTTTGTTCAAAGGCGATGGAATAGTTGAGACTATGTCGCCGAGATGAGTTGGCAGCCGGATTGTTACAGGTGAATGCAAAGCCGAGTCTAAATTTGCCAACACCGACCGAAGATGTTACAATGAGAGTGATAGAACCAGACATGTTGGAACGACTGAGAGACCAGCCGAGTACTAGTTTAGAGGCGGCAGAATTAAGCTATTCCTATAAAGGAATATCTGAGGTAATTTATCAGTAAAATTATACATAGTCTAGATTTAGAATTTATGCACAAGGAATTGTACTCACCAGGTAGCATCTTTAACATTAAGTATATATAAACTAGTGATACAATTGATTGCGTCTTGATTGAATACTTAATATCAGGCTTATAGACAAATATCTTTACTTTATTTAACTCATTTTGTTGCAAGTTTTCAACACTTGGATACAGGTAAACGCTAACCACTTCACTAATTATACATAGTGTATCTTGTAGTATATATTTTCAATTTCAATGATAACTGATACGACTAATGTGAGATAAATTATGTATATTTTGTATTAATCATCCAATGTCTGGAGTTGACAGGTTATTTGGAAACAGTAACATGGATTTTTACTGCATGCCAGATATATGCCAATTTATATCCAAATATTATATATGTTTGTGAATTGTTTATGATTATAGGAGGACATACTTCCGGAAGCCGCTTCAACCAGAGCCAGCGTTTCAAAGAGAGGCAGCCTACAAAAACTGAGGAGTTCCAGACTTGTTGAAGTTTTCAATATAGTAATTAGGTTAGTTATGAATGTAAAATTCTTAAGTTTTGAAGTTATTATTTGTAAATCTAATATTCAAGGATAAATTTTAAAAACTCCATCTAGGTCAATTTCAATACAAAACATATTAATTGAACCAAGAATTTTGAACTTATTAAAAGAATAACCCTTTCACGACAAACATTCTAATGTAAACATTTTGACGAACCCTGGAGGAAATACTTTTAATAAAGTATATACTGTAATATTGTAAGAATACCAACTTGAATTTGAAGCTTTAACAAAATTTGGAAATCAATTTTCTCCATTGAGACACGCTAAGAAATAAACACCATAGAATACGCATTAACATCCATATATGTATAGTCCGTGTGTATTTTTCTACTTTCAGCTCTGCAGTAGAGGACATCCATAAACTATTATGGACACAGCGCTGCAAGCTTCTCAGATTATAATCAACCTGAACAGCGGGAAAGTCAGAGAAACCTTGAAGCATGCTTTTTGAAATGGAAATCCAAATATATTTTTGAAATAATTACCTATTAGAATACTATAATTGTAAAATTATATATGTTTTGTAAAATCTCTGATATATATTTTGTAAAATTTTAGTTACTCTAAAGTTTTAATAAAAATTTATGAAAATAAGAATGTTTTTTAATATATTGTTTAATAAATTCTAATTCAATGTTTTATCATAATGCCATCTATGGGTGATAATTCTACCTAGACAGCGCCATCTTTTGGTCTTGGTAATAATCAAAGCGCCACCTGGTGAGTCAGGGTCCAATTATCCATATAAACATAGACCACTTTTTTGGTGTGTATTAGTATGGGAGTGTCCGTTCTGTACTCTATTCTGTGACCATTAGCAAGGTCGCAAAATACTTGTTAGCTGCTAACTTTATCTTTTTGATATTTTAAGGTGGTTATCTTACCTTATAACTTTTTCATATACCAAATTACGTAGTAATTTAAACATTGAACCACGACCCGTCATTCCAGTAGTCGATTGAGGAATGCATTTGCAATTGTTAGTTATCGACTACCAATTTGTGGATGATTTTTTATACGTATAAATTTTGTATTTAATGATGAGTAAGATATTAATATAATGGAGGCTAATTAGTATATACTTATTATTTAGTAGCTTTTACTCGGCAGTTTTGTCACGTGGATTGCAATAAGCCGCAAAATGATTTTCACAGTATACCCACAAAAACGCGTGCGCGCGCACGCACGTGCGCTCGCACCCACACACACGCACACGCACACAGGCACGCGCGGGCGCACTCACATGCACGCATGCGTACGCACGCGCACGCACATTTATATTATACATACATATGCACATAAATGTATAGATAGACGTATTTAAACTATCGGAAGAAAACAATTCGAAACCTAAAGCAATTGCTATGAATTATTTTTTTAATTGTTTAATTAATGTTGGTAAAATCTCTCATTTTTTTACTCTTATCATCACAATATCGGATTCGTTAGGGATACCACAATGAAAAAAAGAACTAAATTGGTACTTTGGTAACTACCTATACCTATAATTTTTAAAATTCAAGTTAATAGCTTCAGTAACATTTGAGTTAAACCAGTTCGGGCGACATACGGAACGACAGTTAACATTTTTTTAAATATTAGATTCATTATAGTAATCGAGCATATAAACAGAAAAAAATTATTTCAAAGCTGAAAATTTAACTAGATCGTATCATCGTAGACAGACATTATCGTAGATTTCCATTATATTTACTTTATAATAATATTTTAAATGCTATTAACATACAATAATTAAATATACCAGCGAAGAACAAAGTTCAACTTACCACAAATAATTAAATAGAACAATCAGCAATTTATTCTACGATTGAGGATCTCCTTCCTCTAACTCGTCCCTGAATGGTTTCTGATTGGTAGATGGTAAGAAACACTGTAAAAAATTTATTTAGTGCAGAAAACATTGATACAAAATACAAACTGCTTATAAATTTTCGAATATACAAATTTATTTAAAAAACAATTGTTTTAAACTGTGACAGCATCATATTTAATGTGCGATTTCACCACGATTAATAAGGAAAAAAGTGTAGCATGACCTCCTCGAGCAAATCTAGGTCATGATTATTTACTACGTAACATGTTTTAATTCATCCATATTAACTTCTTTCTTTATATTAATGGATTCGGTTATATGTTATTATTATTCTTATTTGAAGGCCAATAAGTAGTATATGAAGTCAAACACCAGAAGAGAAGTTAAAATACTGACCAAGTCTGTGTCCGACTCAAAATTTAGTTTACTTTGAAATTAACAGCTAACTGAAATTATTTTCTTATCGAAATTATTTTATTATCTACCATTCCCGAAATTAAATAGGAGTAAATACATTCGATGTCATTTTGAAACTAAATGTTTCGCAAACATAGTTTAAAAATTGAAAAAGGTCCTTTTAAAAGATTTATCCAACGAAATCCCTCTTATTGAGATGCAGAAAAGAAAATTTTATCTCCATTTCCTGTAGGGGAGGTTTATTTATATGTGTAAACAATTTTCTTTTTAATTGTTTATTTGTGTAATACTTAATTATTTAAGTCACCCTTAAATTGTTCATATATATAAACAATTTTCTTTTTAATAGGTATTAACTGAGATATCGATATGAAGCATCTACTTGCAAAAATTATAGTAAAGTGTTGAAACTGAGGATTTAACGGGCGGACGGAACAGACGGATGGACGGACATAAAAAAATTATAAGGGTCCTTTGTTTCACTAAAAAGAAACTAATAGACGAGTTGCGATTTAATGGGAAATATTGGGAATGGAAAAATTTGACTACAAACATGTTGTATAGGTAACGTCATTAAAACATTATTTACATAATCGTGTCGAATTCTCTTTGACAATTGTGTCGAATTCATTTGACATTGCCGTGCATTAAAACAATGACGAGGGAAATTTTAAAAGTTGAAATCAAACATACAATATTGCACATATTGATGGTTTTTCGTCAAGCTAGAATGAAAATTTCGACACACATTCTATATTAAGTAAGTCATTAGAATATGCAATAAGTCATTAGAAAATACATTAACCATTTATGTTAATGATGTCATCTGCCATATAATTAATGCTGCTACTGGTATTATTTGCATTACAAATATAAAGTCGAGAGATTTTTTAATACATACTTAACGGCAATAAATTGAGCAGTTGTGGGTTACAAAATGGCGTCATATTAAAAAGAAATATCACAGTATACAAAAGTTATAATCTTATAACATCAAACAAAAAAGTGTTTTGTTTTGAGTGTCAATGATTTAATTATTAAGACACATGTTCAATCTAAAACCGCTTCAATGCTGTTTTCAGGGCTATAAGGCATGGTCGCTTCCGCACATGTGTGTATATCTATATAATTTTTTATATATTCGTCTTTCACAGCTTATCCTTCTCAAATTTGCACGCCACTGGAGAGAACAAACTCCATAGAACAAAAGAAAAAGACAAAAAGGTTATTGTACACAATAATCAAATGAATTCTACGGACAATAAGCTAGCGATAGACATGAATGCATACATCATATCTAAGGCTGTGGCGTCTCAGACTTGACCAACACCTTCTATTAAATACGTATCAGTTTGACGCGGAGTCTTTGGATATGAATAACGCATATCTAGACTACAAGTCAACATCATAAATCCTGGATGATGCGTCTGTTGAGTTTAGTGTGACGTGTCTATGTAGCCTGAGAGCTTAAATGTAGGGAAATACTGCTAGATGTTGATAGGAGTAGAGCTATAACATTAATAGTACAGTGAAATAGGACGTTGAAAAAGCACGGTCAAATATCTAAACATCAAAATTCTAATACATTAACGATCACATGTATTTAAAAAAGATAGGCATCTTATAAAGTCAATGTGACGATAATTAAAATTACATTAATTTATCAAGTAATTAGCCATCATCACAATTATCTCACTAAGTATTGCAGTATTCAATTGAGTCCTTTTATATGGACTTTTATATCTACAAATATAGTCCATATTTTAAATTCGCAATCTTTATTATTTATATTAAAATGTAATTATATAAAAGGCTATATAACCTAATCTTAAAGAAGATATAAAAGGCTATATAACCTAATCTTGTCTTGATTATTATTAATAAGATAATATTGTCTCACTGTAACAAAAAATCAAATAAAATTTGCTGTAAATTTTTTATGATTTGTCTGTCAATTTCCAATTTTTTTATATTTTTAGTCTTCGGGTTTAAAGCTTTTTCAGATTTATTTCTAATCTGTGAAGGATAGTGAAAAAACAAAATACATATTGGCTGTAATACTTTAATATGGGGCAAAAAGAAAACAAGAGAATTTATGTCCGTTTACTTCGAACACTAGTTTGTGTTATGTAATGTAACTCATGTTACAATTGTTGTGAATATTTTTTTATGATGGCATTTGTCTCGAGAAAGTTCAGACGGGAAGCAAGTTTTTCGTGTGGGCGAGGAGGGCATTTACTCATCATTGACAGACGAATGCTACTGGCACTATTTATGTGTGTACAGTCTTATTCCCTACAAATTCTAGAAGTATGGGACAGTTGTAGGTCCTACAAAACATTTGAATTATCGCTAGAAATACGAGACATTCTGTAAACTATGGGGTTTCTGATCACTCTACTTCAAATAGTGATAGAGACAGAGAGTTAAAAAAGCACATATATAAAAGAGATATTCTAATGAAAACAAGGCAATTAACTTGTCATAATTTGAGGACTGTTAAGAACATTTCTATATAGCATGATGCCATTGGGATAACATCGCATAACCAGTGCCGTGATGAGAGCAGTGCAAGAGAAAAACAAGCGCTGAGAGGTGAAATAAATTGAGATGCCTCTACGTGTAAGTTGGGCTAGTTACGGCACTGCCAGTAGTATGACTAACTCTTATTAAATTAGCACTTTCTATCAACGAGTTCACTCCAATGATGACAGTTTTAGTATATTGAAATACATTATCAAATAATATTGTTACATTATATTGCATATTACAATTTAAAAATATATTATTTTAATCACCACAATTTAAAAATATATTCCATTTCCTTTTTTAGCTGACGATTTAACAAACAATCAAATTGAATGAAGTCTATCGGATTATATAATTATACATTAGAATTATATGTATATAATTATAATTATATACATATATGTGTATATAAATATACACATTTTATTGCTAGAATACCAATAATACTTACTCTGTACACTATTATAAACTCCAACCTAGGAAACATTAATAATTCTATTAAAATCTATTCAGTTTTTATGTAACAAAAGTAAACAAACAAAAATACAAGCAAAAATTCAGACAAACAACATTTTGACTTTTCAACATTCAAATGGAGCTTTAAATACACAATTTCCAATAATATTTTTATTCAATTAACAAACACAATTTCCTCACAATATGAACAATATAACATGCCCCTACTAATAATTGTAAAGTGAATATTTTACTTCACGTTCCTAATGGTAATTTATGACCTCATGAGCGTTAAAGAAACATATTGATTGAATGCAAAAATTCTTTTTAATATCATTAATATTAATTACAAAATAGTTTTCTTAAATATATGTTAGTGTAACTGGGAAAAAAGTTATACATAAT
This sequence comes from Druceiella hillmani, assembly GCA_039881145.1. Lineage (NCBI taxonomy): Eukaryota > Metazoa > Arthropoda > Insecta > Lepidoptera > Hepialidae > Druceiella > Druceiella hillmani. Next base: position 12,946,195 of record JAYKKI010000061.1, read on the forward strand.
TATTTTTTTTGGCAGGTGAAATGAAACCTTTACAAAAATGAAAAATTACCATTCTGCATCATTAACAAATATTTATATTTGCATCATTGGCAAATATGTTCCCGAACTTAATTTTCAACGTCAAGCTGATAATATGTATGTCACCATTCTTAAAAATACAATACCTCTGCTCTCTATATAAATACTATTGCTATCTGATGAACACATTAGTACGTGAATTACCACAGTAACTTATAGACTTTGTTCTATATCATTAACTTGTGTGGTTTTGACCTTTGTAACTGTGACTTTTGTATAAATGCACTTGTGTGTATTGTAGTCATTTCATTAGTTACGCTTCATATTAAAAGTTTGTATGTTTCTATTTTTTGTCACAATGCTTATTTTTAATTTTTTTAACAAAGTAATTATCAACATAAAATTATATTATTTAAATGTTATCACTGATAAGAAAAATATAGTTAATTCTTTTTATTAAGTACAAGTATGAGAAAAATATAATAAAAATTAAAAATATAAGAAACTGTTTTAAAAAATATTTAGGTTGTCTCTGTATAAATTTTGTTTCAAGTTGAAAAATGGCCCTATATATTATTAAAACACTATTTATCTACTTATCTCAATTTTATAATATGTAGCAACAAACTAACTGGATTTATTACATTTATAACTAAAGTATGAATGTTTCTTTAATTTTTCTGAAACAAGTTTTAAAATTAAGTTTCTGATTAAAAAATAATTACCAAATCAATTGACAAACGTATAAATTTTTTTTGTCTTTTAGGAAGTTAATGATAAATAGTTAACTTACACTATTAAAAATGTACACATTTAACTGCACTTTGGGAAATCATCAGTTTCTGAGTAACACATTGGAAGATAAACACTTTAGAATACAAATGTATTTTCTTCTATTTTTTATTAGTTTTAATATCGATTTTATATTTGCGGCAAAAGCAGAATGTTCTTTACAGTCAAAAATTTTGTATTAATTCTATAGTAGTTTTTCCAATTAATTAAATTAGTTACGTTATATTTATTTGACATAATGTCACTTTAAACATTTTTTAATGCAAATAGCACAAATTAGCACAATTCTGATGGAAGGAAATTTTTTGATTTGAAAACTTCTTTAGGCGCGTTAGCGATTTTTGGTAGGGGAAATCTTATGGGTTCCCATCAGCAACATGCTAATGTTAACAGTATATCTGTAGCTATAAGCATGACGTGTTGTGCAATATTAGTGCAACATTAGTGCATACAAGTAAAGTTAATTTGACTACGTGGAAAGTTCAATGTGTGTATTGTTTAAATTGTGTATTATTTTGCTTATTATTTTAATTGCTTAATTGTAGGATCACTATGCAGCACAACAGTGAGTAATAAGTATGTTAATATTTTACATAGGAAAATGAATAACAAAAACAAAGCGTTTATTTTCAAATATTTCCAATATTCGTTTCAACATTTGCATTTAAAAATTTGATATTATTTATTTTGAATTTTTTAAATATTTGACGTCTTCAATACATCATGCAATGAGTATTTCATAGTGCAAAACAGATTTCCAGCTGTTCGATATTTTTGTCGCAGATTTTGAAATTAAAAATGCTAGAAAATTGTATTAAACCATGTTATTTCATAGTTTTAAATTTTCACTACTATCGGCAGTCCCCATCACTACCCATGTTTTTTGTTTTATTACCCACATAGTTTTTTACCATCTTCATACTTGTTCACCATTCACATCCTTTTTTACCATCTACTTACTTTTTACCGCCCACATACTTTTTTACGATATACACATTTGTTTACTATTCATATACTTTTTTACTACCCACTAAATTTTTTGCCATCCACATACTTTTATATCATCCACATAACTTTTACTCCACATAACTTTTACTCCACATACTTTTTTTACCAGCCACATACTTTTCACCATCTATATACTTGTTTACCATTCCCATGGTAAAAAAGCCATCCATGTGCTTTTTACCACGCACATACTTTTTCGAAGTGAAAACTTCTTTAGCAATTTTTGGATGGGTAAAATCTTTCGATTTCACGTCATCAACATGCTGTAATAGCAGTATTTCTGTAGCTAGCTATAAGATGAATTGTTGTGCAACATTAGTGCTAGTAAAGTGCGTTGTTTAAGTTGTGTTTTGGCTTGATTACTATTTTAATTGTTTAATTGTAGGATCAACAGTGAATATTAAGTATGGTAATATTTTTAATTATATTTATATGTTAATATTTCTTTGTATAATTTTAATTCACAAATTATGAAATTTTAATATTTGATACAATTGATTTGAAAATTGAAAAAAAAACTCTTTTTTCATGCTTTTAAGTTTTCACTTCTGTCGGCAGTCCCCATGACTGGCAAATTTTTGTTTTATTTCGTAATTGACTTAGAAAAGGCCACCTGCCTTCCTTTACTTCCATAAGTTCACTGTTTCATACTGAAGAATGTATGATAGTTATTCTTTTAGAGAAAATGAACTCATTCAAATTGTAAATTTTTCAAGATTGGTAACAGTTGGAATTATGGCTTTTAACTTTTGATTTAAATTTTTTGGTATTTCTTGTTTTTAATTTTTTGTATATCTATCCAAATCTTTATCATGGAGATAAAGATTTTATATTATAGATTTCTAGTACTAACAATTTACTTAACTTATTTTTATTAGCAATGTATGGTTTAGATATGAGATTTAATGTCACCTATAAGGTTTTTGAGATTTAAAAAATCTTTAAAATTTTTTAAATCTCTTCCAAAATTTTAAAAATTGTTTTTAAATTTTAGGAAAGAACTTTGGAGGAAAATTATTTTGAATATTGAAAAATAATTAGAAAATGAATAATTTCAAATCAAATTCGTCGTTGGAAATTTAATTAAAACTATTAGTAAAAAGTATACTCAAAAATCACTTATTGTTAGTTAAAACCTTTTTTATTTAATAATATCATTAATTTTCGAGTAATGTTGCAGGTAAGGAAAAAAAATACGTTTAGTTCAAAGAAAACTCTTTAATTTTAAGTTTTTAATATTCTAAATAAAAATAACTTTTTAATGTTAAAATATATTTTATTAAATAATCGAAAGAATTTGGCATTTTTCTTTTATTGTTTTTTTTGTAATTTCCGGCAAGACGAAATGGCTGTTTAATTAACATTTATATCGTGTAACGTTAACCATCACGCCACATAATTTACGCCCTATACACATATTACACTTATTTATCGACGCAAAGAAATTATGAAAGTTGCCCTTTTCAATGAATCTTTGTAAATTTTATTATATTGCTAGGTTTTCATCGTTAGTCTGTTAACAACATTTCTTTCCGTCACATGCACAGATGCGTGTTTTCTGTTGACTCTAATTAACTGTCAAATATAATCGTAAATGTGGCCTATACAATTTATTTTTCAAAATATGGTAGCATTCTACGAAGTACTTAGTGCGTATTCATTTTGCTTTTATGCGTTCATTTTCTATCAGGTGTATTTTGTTGTAAATATAATTTAATATATACCATATTCCGTGTAATCAGTATAACACAAGAATAAACATATGGGTACTATCTCTATTTTTATTTAAAATGTATACAATTTTTTTGGAAATAATCTCGTTAACAAAAATAATTACGTAGAAACTTAACTATTTTAAACTTGAACACTAGTATGATAATGTGTATTAATGTAGTATCGTTAAGTTTTCTTATCAGTTTTAAAGATAACTTGACTAAATAATGGTTATAGTAGACACATGCTTGTAGCAATTAATTTAGTAAAGAAGGGCTATTAAATTGTTTTAAGGTTCTTTTAATCAGTACTTTAATATGGAACGAAGTGAATTTATATTGCAAGGACTGTCAGAAGTTGATGTCCCAGGGCATATATCTTTTGGTCAATACATCTACGACAGGCTTAAAGCAGGAGGGAACAATATAGCACAGGTATTTATGTAAAATTTAAATAAAGAAACATTATTGTAGTGTTACTTTATAGCTACGACAAGGCTGTAGACAGGGGGGGAATAAGTAGGGATTAATCCCCTATTTGTTCCCTTAAATTTCATGTAATATGGGAATGAAATGTAATTAATTTCTTTCATTTTTGTACTTATTTAATATAATAGTAAAATAAAACAAGGCTGTTTAAATAACCCATGAAATAAGTTTTTTTGAGATATGGCCTTGAATTAATTTAAGTAATTACATATAGTTAAGGATTAGACATTCCCTTTGTAAATATTTATTAGAAATGAATTAAGTTGTTGATAAATATATCACAATAATGATTTTCCAAATTAAGAATTGGTAAAGGTATTCCACAATTTATTATTAATGACGTTGCTTTAACATATTATTTACAACTAACTAGTATTTCCTTTCTAATACAACAACAATGTGTCTTCTATAATAAGAGTGAAATTTCCAATGAAGAACAAAATTTGTAAACACCTTTGCATCATAATGGCATAGTTAGGCCAGCACTGATAGTTGCCCAGGCTCATTTAAGCCAAAAAGTTATTACTGACGCTATTCATGTTTGTTTGATAACTACATGAATCTACGTATTCTTTGTTTTTATTTGGCTTCATTGTGTATCTGTACTCCATTATTGCTTACATGAAATCCTCTACCCCTCACCTATCAATGAATTTGGACTTATCGATAATCACTTCTCGGCTCAATTTAACTGCACTTCTGGATAGTGATGATCTGCTCTAGTTCAGTTGAGTCATTCCACTTTGGATTTGTTAAAATAATCTTAATCCTAATATTCTCTCTTCATAGTTATGTCAATTATGAATTATTTGAGTCCTGTTATATTAGATGTATTCAAGATGCATAGAAGTTCCATTAGTACTAGTGCAAGGTTTCATAAAGAAAAAAAACGGACAGGATATTAAATTTATTGTGTATGCATTGCTGTAATTAAGAAAATGAATATTTTTTGTTTTTAATAACTTTCTGACTTCATTGGCATTTTAAACCAAAATGGACTAGGATATTTGGTAAATTTGCTGTTGTACCATACTTATACCATACGTATGTAACATACTTAAATACTGATGAGGATTTATAAATGTTATGAAAACATTCTAGGCCTGGTATATTGCGTAGATAGTGACCAGCATCTACACAACCACTAGTTCACATATAGGTACCTTACATTGCATTTGACAATACTGCAACAATTCTTTTATTGGTTTAGAGATCTATCTATTCTGATAGTTTTTCTCATATCATATGGATAAATTAAAATTAGATATTTATGGCTTCAACCTTAAATTTTTTCCATGCTGCATTTATAGATCCTTAGCACCATTATTAATAATATTTTTAAGGATGTTTTGGATGATATCAAAACAATAAATGTTACTGAATGAAAAATTGTACGGCAAACCAAAGATCATAAAACACATACGGTTTTTATGATCTTGAACAAATGAAATGCAACAGATTATAACTTCCAAAAGGTTTTTAACATTATAATCAGATAAATCAAACAACTGTAAACACAAGAATGATTATCAAATGAAATTGACACATTTTTAAATTTTCCTCATTTATTTATTTCTGTTTTATATTTTAATACAACAAAAAAAAAATTGCACATGTCTTAACAGAGGTATATGGATATAAACACTATGCAAAAATAAGAATATTGCATCTTTTTTAAGCATACTATGAACACAGCGCACCATGTGATATACATTATTCTGAAATATTTTTTATGCGCTTTAAGAGTAAAATAGCTGATTACTTTTGTTCTTGAACCTTAGGATGTTTGAATTTAATTTAATTTCAAATATCCTAAAAATCAAAAACAAAAGGAATCATTCTGTATGCTAACAAGACAAATCGATAATTCTATAGAATTCTAAAATGCACTATAAAAAAAGTATGTGTACCGATACCGTCTTTTAGTTTGTTTTATTTATTGACTCAGCCAAAAAGTTTGCTTTTCCTTTTTTGGAAAAAATCACATAATGACAAATCGATAAACAGAATTCTAAAACTCACTTTAAAAAAAAATATTTACACTGCTATCATCTTTTAATTTGGAAATACAAACATATTAAAGTTGAATTGTTTGACACAGCTAAAAAGTTTGCTTTTCCATTTTTGAAAAGAATCACATACACTGCTACCATCTTTTAGTTTGGAAATACAAACATATTAAAGTTTTTTTTGTAAAAATTTACTCCTCTGATTTACTTCAATAGTTCTGATAATAATAAATTATCTTAAGTGCACTTGTGAGCGTGATACAAGTTGAAATCTGATGGAATTATGATAATCACAAAAGTGTGAAAAAATAAATAAGTGACTTCTAAAACAGAGCAAAACAATTTTACTTTACCTATACATTAAATTACTTCGATTTCTAGCTGTTTTTCCGTTTTTCAGATATCTGCAGAAACAGGGGAAAAAATAACATTTAATAGTATTTTACAAAAAAGTATCAATTTGGCTGTTTCATTAAAAAAGTTAGGAGTAAAACCGGGCGATGTCATTGCCATCAGTGCTGAAAATAGATTCGAGTTTACCGAAACAACACTAGCTATCATATTCTGTGGTGCCATTGTTACCACTTCAAATGTTGCTTATACAAAAGGTAATTAATAATACCAATTTTAATATCACCTTACATAAAGCGATATCGCATTGATATTTGATTATATTTGATAGCAGAAAGCACCAATAAGAAATATTATATGCACATAAGTGCACATTTAAGTTTCACCATTAATATGTTCAGTGATAATTAGATTTAATAGCACAAAATAATTCTAAGTAAAAAGCTTAGCTAAGATGTCATACATACATGTAAACTTTAGTGTTATGTTAAAAACTTCAGTGTTATGAAAATTTCAGAAAGTTTAATGTAAAAATAATATAAATATCAGCAGTGTCAATATGAAACAATGTTATCAAAAAAAAATTAATTTTAGGTTTTTATATGAAGGTGCATAGAAAACTATTTTTCTATTTTATTTGCAAATATTATTTCCATGGGTCATCCTGTGTCTTTATGCCAGTTTCATAGCTTCTTCCAAAGATTAAATTGAAGTAGTATACATTACCATTCATTGCCACTTCGTTCATGGATCACCTTGCAGCTTTTTACTAATTCTGTAAATGAGGTCCTGAAACAATGTTCTCATTTAAACAATTTCTTAACGGAATCCCAAAATTTGTAGGTCAAAGAATTACCATAATTGAATTAATTTTTAGATTTCAGATTTAAAAGTTTGTATATATATAAATAGATTTATGATGACTATAAATTATCAGTGTAACATGATGTGCCATAATCAAAATAGATTTTGACTCGGTAATCCAATCTCATGATGTCATTTTGCATACTTATTTTACAATTTTGTCTATGATTTGGTAATTAGGTGAGTAAATAATTAAAAAACATAAATTTGAATGATTCTTTTAATTAACTCTCAAGGAAAAAGCAATTAAACTAGATACTGGAATCAGGCCTGCCTGTAATGTTTTTCACCCCTCTACATTTTCTAAGTTTGTCACAAATTTTGTCATTTAATACAGCCAATAATTAAAAAAAATTAAATAACCCCGAAGTTAAAAATAACTGAAATGATTCTGTAGTGCCAGTTACTAATCTAACAAATAGTGTTACAACAAAAATAGTTGCACTGTGCAAAAGGCCACGACCAGCTAATAAAATCTTAGTTATTTCCCCTGAGGTGTATAATAAAGCCATATATCATTACATGGTCTGTTATCTTGTAACAATATATGGCTGCATTTCATAAGGCTCAGAAAATTGCTAGTGACGATGAGTCATTATGTCACTTAGTGACTCCTTACATAATGTTGCATGATTGGCATTGAATTGTTGTGTTATCTAGCACTGCAAATCATATTAATTTTCAGAGGATTTATTGCATACATTGAAGCTATCAAAACCAAGAATAATATTTTACTCATCATTATCGGCAAAGCAAATCTTGGAAGCAAAATCTCTTATACCATCAGTTGAGACATTGATTTACTATGGTGACGAGTGTACAAATGGCAGTCTGCTGTATAAAGATTTGTTGTCCACGCAATATGACGTTGATAAATTCCAAATAGCCGATGTAACTGGACAAATTGACACCCTCTTCGTGTTGTACTCATCTGGAACAACTGGATTGCCAAAAGGTGTTATGGTTACACATCTCAACATGTTACTAGTGATGAGACATATGAGGTATGATTAGTCAATCAATCAATATATTTAAGATTTCGACTTCTCCGAAACAGATTATTTTATCTTGTGTAATCTTCTCTGTTGCCCCTCACTAGTTTGGCGTAATTTATTTTAATAGACTTGTCACCGATAGATGGCGCAGAAAGTTCACCATTCATAAAGCGACGCGGTCAATCTATATCTTTATATCAACATAAAAATATCTTGATCTTTTGTGACAATAAATTATTTTATTTATGATTTTATGTGTGAGACTTAACTTTGTATTGGAAAAACGATTGTATTTACTATCAGTAACATGTTGAATATTCATATAGCCATATAATGCGTTATATAATCCAGATTGGCAACCAAAAGTGAATATAAGGTATGTACCCGTTACTTTAAATACAGAATATCATATAAAAGAAACTGATGTTGATTAAAACCTCCGTTAGTTTTTCTCATATCATATGGATTAATTAATTTAATAAAAAATATTCAAATGCTTTGAGAAATAATAACAACTTCAAAGTATTGAAATATTATGTTCAATATTAATCCACTTAATAAATACTTACTCCTTACTGCTTCAAAACATTCTAAAATAAATGAAGGAAAAAATTCCTTTTTTCCGTTTGCACTCCATAATTAATATTATTCTCTAAAAATTCATGGTCAGTTATGTAATACCAAAAAGGTAAAAAAACTTCTAAAAAATCACGATTGACATATACAGTAATATTAATCTGATTTGACTTGTATATATTTTTATTTTATACATACCAACATTTTCCAGCAAACATTTTCCAGCATATGTATATTTATAAACAATATATAACTATACTGAAATAATTAATAATGCTATACTGAAATTTTTATCACGGTATTGTAATTTGATTGACATAATGTTTGTCTTTAGAACATAAAAACAAATGTTGTATCCAATAAAAACTGTAACTATTAAGTACATGTAGAAATTCTGTTTCCTCGTTTGTATGTTTGTTTCTTTACAGATTCACATAACAAATACTATTGTAATAATAAATCCAATTGACATAAAACTTTTTTAATATGACAGATTATAATTTCCAGATTTCCTTAAGCTATAAGTAATTATATAGTTTAATTATTGAGATATGAATGATAATATCAGTGTATTCGGGGTAAAAATCGAAGATCTAAATGCTTTCGTGATGAATGCTGGGACAACAACATAATACTAGATATATTAACACTAAATTTGGGGGAGTTATGGTTATTAAAAAGGTTTATTATTCGGCGGTGCTTAAATATCTGGTGAACAGAAATATTGGGTACAATTCGTGTTCAAATAAATGTTTAATTTTTTCATCAAATTTACTACTACAGAGGACGAAGCTTCTAAGGACGAAGTGTGAAATTATCCGCCATTCTCAACAGTAAATATTCAACTTTAACTATGTTACATAAACCAATAAAATAATTTTGTACAAACTTACTTTAACTAAATAAAAATAATTATGTATGTTAGTACTTTTTGATTTTTACCCAATACAATGAATTAAATCTATAAATTCATTAGATTTATAACTGATACGTTCTTTACATGTGTGTTTAAAAACTCAATATTTATGCTCAGGATTTTTTAATAATATCATAGTTTCTAAATTTTCTAATACATTTATTTCATTAGAAAAATTTGCATACAGAAAAATATGTAAATTTGATTTGAATTTGATTTAATCAATACTTCCCATTTTATTTGTTAAGGTTTATTACATTTCATATCACAATTTTTTTATTTAAATTAGCTTAATATATTAGATTGATCATCACATATAATTTATGAACATGTATTGTATTAGATTGGTCATCACATATAATTTATGAACATGTATATTTGTCATCTCTAATTATGGTTATAATGGCATAATTTTTGTAATGCCCAAATGTTTACTTTTAAAAATTAATTGAATTATGTTTCAAGTATAAATATGTCCCAAAGTAAGTTATCAAGTAAATAAAATTATTTATTGTATCGACAACCCTGTATCAAAATGGCATATGATTAATGTGACGAATTTTATTGGGATATAATTTATTTCAACTTCTTAAGTCATGATCAGTCAGTTTCTGATTGAGTTTCGTGCTATATTAATAACTGCTTACATACTTGATTCAAAAAATCGAATTCAAAAACTAAAAACAGATCTTTGTTATAAACAATTCTTATATACTCTCCAGATATATCATATTTAACTCTAATGTGGATGGAAATACAAAGTCGCATGTAACACTAGCTGTACTGCCCTGGTTTCATGCATTTGGTCTCATGACACATCTTGTATTCTTGAGCCATCATGTTCCTGCTGTATTCTTAAGTCGATTTGAAGAAGAATTGTTCTTGAAAAGCATTCAAGACTATAAGGTATTTTAATCCACAATTTAGAATCTTTATATAAACCTTTTTAATAATATAGTGTTTGTATTGTAAGTTGGAAACTGAAAAATTTTTAATTTTACTTTATTCAAGCATCATTAACTATTTGTAATACATTTGCAGGTGTCTTTATGCTTTCTTGCTCCACCCATTGTGGTATTTCTGGCCAAAAATCCTCTGGTAGATAAGTATAACTTGACATCCTTAAAGCAAATCTGGAGCGGAGCAGCTCCTTTATCTGAAGATCTACAAAGTACTGTAACAAAAAGGTATGTCTGGAGAAAGAAATTGTGCATATTTAAAATTTGTTCATGTATACTTGGTGCACAGTATTTAACTTTTTATCTTGTGAGAAGTTAATCTGGCAACTAGTTACATTTGAAGTGTATTGCTAACTTTTTCATTATTTTGATAATTTAGGTCCTGATTTACGACTGGTATTAAGGTATACAAATTTTTATTTAAAACACTGTATAGGACAATCAAAAAATTTATAACTACTGCCAAAGCTATAGAAGAATATAATGGCATTGAACGTCTATTAGCATACTCCCCATGTCATTAAAATTGGCAAACGTTTAGACTGAGATAGGAAACTAAATTAAATAATTATTCTTTACCACCATTATTATTCTTTACAAATTTTCATGATGAAAATGACGATGTGTCCTTGATTTCAGTTTTTGTTATAATTTTTGTTCACAATATTTTCTTTATACGTTCCATAATTTTCTTTGTATTTTATTATCCTTGTACAAGTTTTTATTAAGAAAACACTGAAAAAATTATTAAAATTGGATAATTTTATTTCTTTACACTATATCAAATTACAGAAATTATATTATTTTTATTTTCTCACCAACAATAATCGATATATGACAAATAATTATGACCATATCTACCAATCTCATCTACATTTGTACTAACTTACTCCTTTTCAGATTAAATATAAACTACATTCGGCAAGGTTATGGTATGACTGAGTTAACCCTGGCCGTGACTATGGATTTGGCAAGTGAAGGAAAAAATGGTACCGTTGGGAAACTTATGCCGGGATTAAAAGGAAAGGTAAAATTAGAAATATAAAATAGAAAATGAAACTTAGTTATTTTATTATATCAATGTAATTATGTTCTATAATTAGAATTATAAAATGAAACCCATAAACAAAGAAAGTAATACTGCTTGTAGTAAAAATGAATATTTGGATATTTTTCATAATCAATTTATAACTTTAAAAACAAAACTATAAACAATATTTTCTTTCATATAGATAAATATTCATATTTCAACAAACATGCATTTTTTTTTCCAATAAGAGTCCTGAAACTGATGATATTCCAAAGGACTATTGTCAGTTTTGTTGGGTGCATCAGTCAATCAGACGTTTAGAGAGCAGAAGCCAATGCCTCTACTATCCAATCAGAGTATTTGACCTCTTTTGGGCCTATTGACTAATTTGGTATTGTCCAACAATTCAATAAGCAGAAAGTTTGGATGGATAGCTTGTCATGCTTTATATCTGTTTCTATATCTGTTAATCTCCTCTAGAATGGTGGTAGTGTTGAGGTAGTTGTGTATTTTGCAATTTCGTACAAACTGAGGCTCAGGAGGGCATTTTGAGCTCGTTGGAAATAGAGATATGTCAATTACGAATGAACAAATCAGTCTTAAACAAGTCTGTCAATCAAATTTTTTGAAATGAACGAATGATAAAATCACAAATTTGTGAACGATTCGGTCTTTTTCGTCAGTACAAATCACGTGACTTCATTCACAATTAATATTTGTGATTTCATTCACAATTGTTTGATCGATATTGGTGATTGATAGCTTTACTCGAATCACATGTTATACACTACCGACTAGTAACCGACGTGCAAGGTCGCGATTGATGATTGATATTTTTATTTTGATTTGGTTCACGGGTCATTTTTTCTTTGAGAATATTTTATCAGGCGACCAGACCACGTTTGCGCCAGCCGCAAGGCGGCAATATTTATGTCGGAAAATTATATACTGTATGTAAATAAACATTAAATAGATGTAACAAATAATTTACTATTGTCGGGCACGATGGTTCATGAACAAATAGATTCATAATAGGCTAGCATAACAGTTGAATTATTAAAGTAATATACACATTATTTTTTTTAAATATATATATATACATACCCATTCTTCATAACGTAAGAGTACTGTACCCATAGACCATGTATACATTATAGCAGTGTATCTGCCCATACACAGAACTATTGTTCAACAAATAATTACGATTAATTCACTAAAATTCACTTATAATTCACTATATTCACTAAAATTCACTTATAATAATCGCATTCACTTAATTAATTTAACTTGTGGTATTTATTGATTTCATGAAATATTTAATTTTATTTTATTAATTACTGCTTGGTTTTAATCTAAATTAAGATTTAATAACAAAATTTTTGCTAGTTTCTCAAATTTAAACGGCTTCTTTTTTTATTTATAACTAGTACCCAATAACTGTGGCACCCAATTAACTTTACTTAGTGTCACAAAAACATTAAGTATAGCTATTGTGTGCCAAAATACACGTACATAAAAAAATTTAAAAAACAAAAAATATTTTTAAACAATTATCCCATCACCATTATTATAAAAACTGTCACCAATATTTTTTAGTCTTTAAATTTGCTCATAACTAAAAAGTGATCGTAGTTCACAATTGACATAGCCTATGCGACGCGAGCTGATTGAGCACTGAAAGACTAATGACCAATCCAAAAAATCCTAAAAGTGTTTATTTACATTTCAAACATTAAAAATTATTGATATATTTTAAACAGTCTATTTAAACAGTAAATGAATGGTAACTGTGACCGAATGCGGCACGACGAGCGGAGTCCATATTATAAACTGCACAGTTTGTGATCGATTTAATCGAATAAACAGTTACCCAATGACTTTCGATATCGTTCACGATTGATTGCAATCACGAAATTTGATTGACTTGCCCATGCCTATTTGGAAACACGTTATGTTGTTACACCTCACAGCTGAACTCCGAACATCCATGTTGGCTTGAGGACAGAGTTGTCGTTTATTATCCACCGATTGCACTGAATTACAACCCATCAGCCAGTACATATTTTTGTACTTGATATTTAGTTGATCAGATTTCTACTTGAAGTTAGTTTTCCAGGTAATCCTTCTGTCTAAGTGGAAACTTAGATATTCAACCCAATTTATGTGTGTTAAATATTGCTTCTTAGTTTTACTTCTGGACAAATGCTTCTCTTCAATGTAAAGATGATGTGAGTCGGCTTTTAATCCATTCTGGAAAGATGGATTGTGATATAATTGGAGGAACTTTGCTCTTGTGATCTGTCTAAGTTTTTGAGGCTCTTTTTATGGAAACAAAGAGTGTTTATCCTGGGCTGAAGCCGATAATATAGAAATAATTTGTTGCATCTTGTTTTTTACGGTGTCCTGGAGTATAGTTCTGAGCATTTTTGTGGTGCAATTGATCTCCCATTTATCTGAGGGGTGTTAAGACAAGTGCCATATCTGAGTCTTTAAGGATAGTTTTAGGTTTAATTGACTTTGGACATAAGTGCTAAAGCCATCCTATTCGGTTCTATAATTGTAAAGAGTCTTGGGGTTCTCTCAGGTGGTAACTTTGCTACTCACAGGGGTGTAATTTGACGAGGGCTACTGTCCACAATAATGTATCGACTTCTCATTCCACTAGCAATAAAGATATCCAGGAGGTTAGATAGTTTGTTCAGACTGAAAGGCTGGGTCGGTGATTTTACTATTGTACCAAGATTGTAAGTGGATGGTTTCCACCAAAATTGTCAACGTTTGACCCCTGATGAAATTGCATCGTGAGCCCCAGTATATATGTTTGGCATTCCAATTCTCCCAGCAATAAATCGAAGACCAAGTATTTGGAAGTACTATGAAAGCATATTTTAAGTAATTTTATATCTTGGAGACAATATACTGTAGACAGTGTGATTAGATCTGCACAGTTTTCTAAACTGATAACGGTGGCTTGTAAGTGTACCATGGAAGACGCTTGTAAAGGTGAATGTTTCAAATTGTATTTAGAGACAATTACTATTTCTGTGGCACTGCCATCAGAGTAAAGAGTAGTGTAGATGTTGTAGCTCTTGATAAAGAAGAACATATTGCCATATTATGAGATTTGGGTATACGTACAATGCCTCATCTTTGTAAAGGGTTTCTGCAATGTCTAATATATTGGGTGATAGTCCGTTTATATTCCATGTTACAATATGTAATTTTTTCACATGTCATTTTGAGTTCATTTTGGAGATTACCGTCGTCAACAGGTTTAAGAGTTCCTTGTTGTTGGAAAAGTAAATCTACCTTTTAAGATTGTTTGATCAGTATTTTTTCTGTTGAGGTCTATTGAGATAGATCATTCAATGTTGGTGTGCCTGAAAGCTATATCTTTGTAGATTCTATTGTTTTGATTATTAATAGAGATTGCATAGATCCGTTGTCCAATTTGGGCCTCATGTTATTGAGATTGGTAGCTATCTTCAATCCAGCACCTAGTCTATTGATTATCCTAGCCAGAATCTCTTTATAGATCTGGCAGCCTTATAATTGGCAGGATGGTCACATGAACATAAAGCAAACTTTGCAAGAAGTCTTTTTTCGGGCAGTCTGATATTTCTTCACCACACATAACACTTTTGTATAACCTCATAAAATCATTTTTTGAATGGCCGTGCTGCTGGCTTATTTTAAATTGTTGATGATGAATTATTGAACCGATTATTTTATTCCGATAAAGTAAATTTGTAAATAGAGGAATTTGTATTAAATTAGGAACCTGAACTTATTTTAGTGTCAATGTTATTTTTGACAAAGAAGAATATAAAATTAAATTATCAACCTTTTGAACATCTGAGAATCATTTTCACTAACATCTCTTTCATCTTGAAGATTCCGTTGCTAATTTTCTCGCAAATAACACATATCGTTACCAGAATAACAACAAGATGAAACAACCAAACGATAATGTAGAAGACGTACGCTTCTGAGCTTACCTGGAATGGAAAATAAAAAGAGTTTGGAGTACTTAAATATCATCAGTTGCTCTTACGATTGCTTCTTCATGTATATCTCATGTGTGTGACAAAGTTCACCATAAGATAGGGCTTCAAGTTTGAAAAATTGTCGTGTGATTTTTATTTATCAAAATAATATTGTCTTGGAAGCCTCGTTTTATCTTAGAAGTGACTATATATGTTGGCGACATGATATTGATATAAAAGTTCTTAAATTTATGAAAGTTCTTAAAAGTTCTTATCTTTCATGGTTTTGTTGCAGGCTCCAGGTTCTAAGTTTACAAAGAAGCCCTTTTGTCTGATATCTCAGGCTACTATTTTATAATTTTCTGTCTCACTCATCACAACACATAACAGTTACAATCTTGTATCTAAAGTTTAAACGGCTTATTTAATAATCTCTTATTTAATAATCGCTTATTAATATTCTCTATTCCATATAGCATGATGGGTGGCATTTTAATGGGGTTGATTGGGTGTGATTTGCTCCGATTCATCAACAAGTAAGTTATTAAATATATTTCGTGTTTTGGTAGTTGAACCTGGAGGAGAGTCGGATATTTTATGTTTCTCGGACCCGGGTACTCATTTCCAGAGAGGTGGTATTTGTTCTGCATTATGTGTTAGTTCCTTTGTTTGGTGGTGACTGTGTTCATTAGTTAAGGGCTGTCGCTGAAGTTCCACGGAAAGAATTAGCTTTTGGTTTAGATTCCAATAAGGCTTTGTTGAACCATTGTTGATGGTAAAGTATGAGGTTTTCTTGGGATGAAGGCGGATTTTGTTTTTAGTGTGAATTGTTACTAAATTTGATTCCCACATGTAGGGTTGATAAAATATCAGATGAAGCCCATCTCTGGTTGATCTCAAAGGTGAAGCCCATCTCCGTGAGAAGGCTCTATACACTCAAAGGTTGCCTGACTCATCGAGGTTGGCACTAGAGACTAGTTTTCCACTTGTTCCATTGGCATTCTTCTAACATGTTCTTACCATAGGATAGGGGTATTTCTGATAAAGAGGTATTCTTGCTTTTGGCCGACTAAAACCTAAAACCAATTCACACTAAAACCAAAATCCGCCAAGAAACCACCATCCCCACCAGAAATCATTGCAGA
This sequence comes from Druceiella hillmani, assembly GCA_039881145.1. Classification (NCBI taxonomy): domain Eukaryota; kingdom Metazoa; phylum Arthropoda; class Insecta; order Lepidoptera; family Hepialidae; genus Druceiella; species Druceiella hillmani. The sequence continues at coordinate 12,963,045 of JAYKKI010000061.1, forward strand.
GTTGTGGGGTGTGTAAGTCATTTACTACTTCCATACAGTATGGTTTTTAGTCCTACTGAATCAGGTTAGTTAATTGCCATCTAATGCTTGGCGTTGTCGCTTCACTTCCACAATTACATTTATCACCACCTGGGAAACAGGATCAGGATGGGTCTAGGAATAGGTGGTACATACCCCTTATATGTATTTGTAAGCAAATAAAGTAATAGCGACTTTCAGACTTTCAGACTTTTTGACAGAATTTCAATATAATTTAACATGTGAAAGTGCAAACAATCATAATTGTGATTTGCATCCTCCATATGAAACTATTATTTCTGCAAGAAAAAAATGTTATCCCAAAAATATAAATGTCAGTGAATCACTTGTGGAAATACCTCTTCAAGAGTTATTAGATCACACAGCTCTGAGACTTTTTCACTCATTAGAAAATGTGATTTCCGCACTTCCTCAAACTTGTCTTGAAGCTATGCCTATGGTCACAAAACGGGGATGTGATGGAACATCGGGACAAGACGAATATAAGCAATGAATATAACTATTTCAAGATGAGACAGTTTTTGATTCAAGCATTTTTTTAATAACTATCGCTTCAATACACTTAGAAGTAGATAACATAGATGGCTCTGGCAAAACGATTGTTTGGAGAAATCCCATTACGTGCTATTCTAGGAGGTACACACCATTCAAGTTGCCAAAGAGACTACAAATTTTATCAAAGATCAAGTCGACTACATTAATACCATTGTCATTGAGACCATCCCAGCTAGAACTTAATGGCAACAAAATCTTTCCAAATCATCATTTAATTCTTTGTATGATCAACGAAAAAAAACAGTAAATACCATAACTAAAACTAAATCCCATCAACAATGCTATTTGTGTCATTTACCTTGAAGAGTCATTCGCTTTGATCAGCTGAAGTTGTTAACAACGTTTATTTAGATTATGGAATATTCCCACTACATGCATGGATTCGCCTCTTTGAGTGTTTAATTCATGTTAGTTACCATTTAGAGATATATAAATGCAATTCGAAGCGCAGACGACAAAACTAAATTAGAAATTAGAACGAAGCATTTACAACAACAATATCGTTAGAAAATGGGACTTTTAGTAGACCAGCCCAAACCTTCTTTTAGTAGTACAAAGGATGGAAATACAGTGCAGAAATGTTTCCATTTTTATGAAGATTCAGCAGATATAACGGACATCAATAAAAATATTATTTATCGATTTTTCATAATACTTTTAGATCTCACAAGTCACTTTCCGATAAACCCACAAAAGTTCAAAATATATTGTTTGAAGACTGCTGTAATATTTATAAAACATTACCCATGGTTTCCCCTGCCAACAACCGTACATAAAATATTATTTCATGGAAGTGACATAATCAAAAAATTGTATAGTGCCTTTAGGTTTACTGTCTGAAGAAGCCAGGAATCTAGAAATAAGGATATAAAAATGTACAGGAAACATTTCTCTAGAAAATTCACTCGGACTCAAAATATAGAAGATGTGGTGAATAATCTCCTAGAGTCATCTGATCCGTAAATAACAGATATTTCTAGAAAATATTCTATGAAGAACCCGAAGATCAATGAATATCCAGAAGAGTTAAAATATTTATTAGATATGGTGCAAAAATGACGAAAAGTTTAGGAATGATGTGTTATTGTTGGAATTAAATTTTGTTAAATAAATGATTCAGAGCTAAATATATGATATTTAACAATTTTTTACCTATTTCCGTGGTTAGAGCTTAAAGGATGATATTATAAATTAATTATGTTTACTTTATCTTATAATCTATCCCTTATTAAAGACATTGAATAATATCTCTGACAATATCTAATGAAGATTTGCATGCAATTTATTCAACAATGTATTGCAAAAAATTTTACCCTTCTTTATTGTTTCACTAGCATTAGAGGACTCTTTTCCACACATTTTAGACTTGACTACTATAAACTCATTTCTGTACAGTTTTAGTTCAAAACCAGATTCTTTATTTGATGTATTAATCTCCTTTAGATGCCTTCAGCAAAACAAAGTTGTATACATTTCAGTGATTTCCATCAGCTAGAAATATTTATAATAAGTTGCGTCTTATAAAATGCATTCATATGAATTTGAAAGTGCACATTAAAATGTATACATGAATTTAATGCTACAAGAGCAATATTTCAGAACCAATTGAAGATATATTTTTGGTATAATATAAAAAAAACTAATAAAAAAGAATCGATCAGTGTGAGATAGAAGTTGTAAACAGCAATGGTAAAAATAACATAACTGACGCATACATGCTATGGATTTTTTTCTAGAATTTCGCATTAATGTTCACAATATTAATATGAATATTTACAATTAAATGAAACTACGTGATGTAGTATTATTTCTACTGAATTTCTACAAAATTATTACCGAATATATTCAATATATGAATATTTACAAAAAATTTAATTATCGAGAATTTTATTAAATTTGTAATAGCTTGAATATTGTATTTACTGGTAGACAGTGTCTTTTTTATTGTCCTTCGTTATGCAGCAGTGTAGATCTATATATAGATCTATATATATAGATCTATATATATATATATATATATATATATCTATATATATAGTCTTTGCTACTCGCTATTTGTATGTAAACTAGCAGAAGAAATATTGCCTACTTAAAATCAGCTTTGGTTATCAGTTAAAAAGAAGACAACATATTAATATTTATTTTTATAATGTTAGTATAAATATTAGCTCTATAATATAAGAATATCTATAGATAGTAGTAGATATCTAGTTCGCTAAAAGTTGTCTGAATCATTAAAAAGCCTTAATATAATTAGTTTGAACCTTCTTAGAACAAAATCAAAAGTATACAATTGTATCTTATTAGTCATTCAATAATACTCACTTTTCATTCCAGGTGGTTAACATAGAAACAAATAAGCTACTTGGTCCTTATGAGAATGGAGAATTATGCTTTAAATCACAAATGAAAATGAAAGGCTACATTGGAAATCCAGAAGCTACAGCTGCTATGATAGATGAAGATGGATACATTCATACAGGAGATATTGGTTACTATGATAGTGACGGTTACTTCTATGTGGTGGACAGACTAAAAGAACTTATCAAGTACAAAGGATTTCAGGTGGATATTTAAGAAACATAAAGAAAAATATTATCAAAATATAAACTGATAGTTGCGAGTGTGGTTTCAAATTATTTAGCAAAGATGTAATCATTTTTGAGAACAGATGAAAGGGTGTTTGAATGGTTATACATCAATAAAGGAAATGTGACTAAGGTGACGGCATTATGGTACACTACCTACTGAGTAAACATTATGGTACACTACCTACCGACATTATGGTACACTACCTACTGAGTAAACATTATGGTACACTACCTACCGACATTATGGTACACTACCTACTGAGTAAATGCAGACTCGTGAACTATAGCACTTACTCTATTCAGGGATTTTCAACTTGATAAATACATAAAGTCCTTCAATACTTCATTTGTTTTAGATAACACATGTATATAAAATATCTACTGTATCATATTTCAAATAGGTCGCCCCAGCAGAGCTGGAAGCTGTGTTGCTACAACATCCAGGCATAAGAGATGTCGGGGTGACTGCACTGCCAGATAAATTAGCAGGGGAATTGCCCATGGCGTACGTTGTGAAACAAGCCAATGCCAATATTACCGAGAAGGAAGTCATAGATTTTGTAGCATCGAAGGCAAGTTTATTCTCAAAGTGATTCTTATATTATTTATTTATGTATTTAAAGCTTTTGTCTACATTTTTTTATCTACATTTGGTGGACTTATTTCTACATGAGCAATCTCTGCCAATCAACCACACCGATTACATATGAGCATTTTATTTTAAAATATTAACATCAAACAAGAAAAAATATCATAACAGATAAATAAGTAAAACCAAACTTAATTTAAAAATACAAGTAAAGAAAAAAGAGAAAATTATTAATTATAAACCCGACAATGTCAGGGACATTGTTGGGAACGAGGTAAGGTAACAAAAATGGAATTAGGAAGGGTAGAACTAAGGAATGGACTTTTTCAGATGGTCCTTGTACACATTTATAAAGGACGAGTTTCTGGCATCCGGATTCAATCGAATGGAGCTTGGACAGCGAAAGGCTTTCATAAAAGGTGGTTGTATGTTTGGGAAAAAGTGGAGTGAGCTGGTTTTCAGAGCATAGCCCTATATTGTATGCAGACAAATAACTAAATCTGCTTATAAAATAAGTTGGATAAGTAGGATTGTTCAAAATATTGTAAAGAACTGTAAGAATGTATGGATTATGCCGATTGTGGACTTCCATCCATTTAAGTTACACTCTGAATTGAGAAACATGATTATATTTTATATATTAGGGAAGTCTGATGGTGCAGTTGTCTTTTTATTATTCATTACTATATCTTACTTATGCTTATTCGCTTGTCAATCACAACCTTATCGGACAACAATTATTGAAAAATGGTTTTTGTCCATGACATTACCGAAAAATGATTTTCTGTTATAACATAGTAATCACTTAAAACTTAAGTTATAATGATGGACAGGAGTAAACCTTAATTTAAGTACACAATAGTACTGAAATTGAGGTTTACTCCTGTCCATCATGATAATTTAAGTTTTCAGTGATTATCATGTTATATGAAGGTAGTTGAACAAGGTATATTATAAATTTATATATATTTATTTAAGAAGGCTTAACTTATGAGGTGAACATTGTAGATTTTTCCTGGCACCATGTTTTGTTTTATACATCTCCTTCGTTAGTAGCACGACTCTGCTTTAGAGGCTTTAGCCTAACTCAAGTCTTTTCACCAGTCTGCTCCGTGAACTTTGATTTATAGCTTTGGTTTTTTGAGCTTTTCTGGTTAATCTTTTTCTATATGTCCAAAGTTATTTAAACTAACTCATTTATGCTTTAGCTGATCCCTTTTTCTTCCACTTTTTAAAGTCTACAGTATTTTATTATCAACCAGTTAAATATTTGTGAAAACTTGTTTGTATTTTTGGAATATTATATCACCCTTGTCATATTTTGAAATAATTTTATTACTTTACTCATACCAAAATTGGTTTTGAGGTTTTGCATTTAAAAATTGATATAAATATGATTATTGTCACCTACATAGTAAACATAAATTTTTAGTACACATTTATTTTTGCAAACAAAAATAATTGCATACACATGTAGACAATTGAATGTAATAAATACAGGACTTCCAGTATAACATTTTAGATCCCCATATTTTGATTACTAATAATAAAATTAAATAAATAATGAAAGTCCCAATTTTAATACTTCAAATAAGTAAAAGTTGAACAATTTGCACCAATTCCCATTCATATTACTAACCACCTAGTTTTAAAAGTTTATAATTAACCTACCAGTTATACTCAGTGTTCCTGATTTAAAAATTCTAACAATTACAATATCAAACAAAACAAATTACATTTTCAGCTAACATCATCTAAACATCTCCGCGGCGGAGTGAGATTTGTAAGTGAGATCCCGAAAAATCCTTCAGGAAAAATTCTAAGAAGAAAGTTAAGAGAGACATTAAAGAAGTCATTGGAAAGCAAATTGTGAAATGTTTTAATCGTCTTCTAGTCTTTGTCAATGAAAAAAACTAAATATTTCGAGAATCCGTGGATTATTTTTAGTACAGTAAAATTTGTATATGAATCTATACATATAATAAAAATTGTAACAGTGAATTCTGTACCTGGAAAATATTTTAAAGACTGATTGATTTGGCATGTAGAATGATAATAGATGAATATAATGTAAACAGTGTAACAACAAAACAATTTCAAATACACCTATTTCAAATTATTATCTATGGTGTTTTAAGTAGTTTGTTAAAAACATTTGACAGATATATTTAAAATGCCAATTCAAATTAAGAATTATGTTCTATTCCCATTCGTATCTACTCCTTCAACTGTACTCCCATTTTATATTATCTGTATGAAAAAAACCGTGACATAAAGGAAACATACAATGTGGGGGCCAAAAAAATGAGATATAGTCACCCAGTAGTGAATAAAATAAATTATGTTCTTCAATTGTAGTGCAGAGTGAAGTAAAATATTTATTTTTTATAACAATTACATAATGACACTAGAATGTAATTGAATGTGAAGGAATCAAACCAAAAAGTTGGTAAGTATTGAAAGAGGTAGTAAAGTATTTAGTAGTATTTTAAGTAGGTGTATATCAGAGTACGTTTTATGTGATGCTTGCATTGATTGTAATGTACTATTAAACAAATGATATTGAGCAGCGTCAAATTTTCTTTTACAGATTTTTTCTTGCATAGTAAAAACGTAAGTAACTGTATTAAGCCATGCTAATTTTTCTCCAAAAATAGTTTATTATTGATGGATTATTAATAAATAATTAAACTAATATTTAGTTTTACTTCTACTAACTATAATGTTAGATGTCTGCATAGTAGTAGATAGTCGAACTACATTCCGCACAATACAAAAACACATATAAAAATACTAGGGTTTCTTATTTCCCATTCACGATACAACTGATATTCATTTTTGGGGGTTCACTGTGTTTTTCCTGCAGAAACATTTCACTATTAGGCCCGTTTTCACTGTCAAATAAGAGAACATTAAAAATGGTAGTGTTATATCTTTAATCATTAATTTTTTTTAAATAAAGCTAAATATTCCCAGTTTTTGAAACAGTGGTTATTGTTACATTTATATGAATTTTTTTTTATGTTATTTACTTCAATCAGCTATATTCAATTGAAATTAAAAATTAGTGTCACTGTAAATGATATCAATATATCAGTGAAGTAATACAGTATTTTTTATCTTTGACAAAGAAGTTGATAACCTCCCAAAAAATTAATCTCAGAACAATATTCATTCTTTACTATTCTGTTTCTTAGCCTATTGCACATATAGCTTTTCAAAGATTTTGCTGTGTTTAACAACTTGCGAGTCCTTAAACTTGGTTTAGCTCAAATAAGCCTAAATTGTTCTAATATCTAATATGGATTTTTAGAAAAAAGTAAGATACACAACTTCTCTGACTTAAGAGACTGTCGATTCGACTAATGTTCATGTGATACACAATATATTTAAAGAATTTTTATGGTAAGAAGAATAGTATGAAGCGATCAGATAACCGAGCAGTATTCAAGCATCAGGAGGACCAAAACTGAGTAGAGATGAGTAAGCATGTGGACATCATTGAATTCTTTTCCCTATCTGAGTACAAAAGTACCCTTTATGCTTGCGGTGTTATTTTGTCCATGTGCTACGAGAAATTAAATTTCTTATCGATGATGACACGTTATGCCTTATTTAGGCCAAGATTCCGGTTGTATATACAATATTTAATATTATTATTTTGTGAGAAAGTTAGTCAAATTGATTTACAGTTCTGGTCGAATAATTTTGATGGATTAAATAGTATTTGATAATTTGTTTATTAACACTAGTTCATCTTCAACATTGGAAGAGTGAATATGATCTCAATATGTCACATATTTTCTAATACTGTATACAATTTAAAAAAGATTATAAAATCAAATTTTAAAAAATCTGTTGTCAATTTATTTAATTTAAAAACAGGCCTAGAACAATTTTCTAAGATAATTTAATTTGATAAATATAAAATACGTAATTTACCGTTGTAGTACATATGCAAACCTGTGAGCTTGCTTCACCCATCTTTTGTTTGTGCCAAATATATATGCCAATAAAAACTGTATTCCTTTAAGAATATTGTTTATTACTTAAGGCTTCTGCACTCCATGTTTAAAAACCACTAACAACTCAATTTTTTCATCTTATATAACTGTGAATCAATTTGACTAATTTTCTTGCAAAATAATCACCAAAATGGCCTAAATACGTACGGCATGGCGTCAAACATAACTTATTTTAGTTTTGTTTATGATCATAAACTTTAAACCATACAATCAAGTGTAGCAAATACTAGCAGGTAAACACATTCAAACTTTACGACGACTCTTAAATCGCTTAAAAATATCATCTCGTCAATAGTGCCGAATTCGTAAGGAGTGTAGCATCTGTGGCTATTATCAATGAGATATGTCCATAAATTTATAATGGCTCCAAAATGATCATTATTTCACATACTCTTTGTACGTTCCAGTCATTAAAACTTAAACATTACAGAAGAAATAAAATCTCTTCTCGGTTATGAAAAATCCAAAAATTGTGGGTGTGAGACAATGTCCCCACAACTACTCAATGTGCATCATCAATTGTTATAACACATTAGTGAAAACTGAAATCCCATGGAAGTAAATATTTCAATGACATTTGTAGAAAAACAAAATGTTTGGAAGTATTTATATCAGTCAACAATCTGATCATATCAGTGTTGGTAAAGTAGTGATTATTTTTATTTTATTGTTGGTAGAGACACATTTCCACACCTTTACCAGTGCCTTCACATCTCTTATCTCAGATACTAGATCTATACTACTCCAGTCGGTTTCAGTCTTTATTTTGAAGTTGACATAATAAAAACTGGGATAAGATAATCCTTGAATGCATTCCAGCCAAATTTTTATTCTATTTAGTTGTCTTTATTATCCAGTAAATGGCTAAATTTTAGTGCGTATGTATATTTATTTATGTCGACGTTGTAACTTTACAGTGAGCACTTCTGTATAACAGAAAAAAGGGAGATGCGATGTGATCACTCCTGTGAGTAACTCTATTATCAGAAGATTAGTTTTTGTATAAAGACATATAGTTTTCTTTTCAGGCCATTATACTGATTTTCATTAAACATCACTATTAACCTCTCCAATACAAATTAAAATTTTTTGATATAAAAGAATATCTAAAGCTAGAGAAATATATATTTGATATAAATAATCCTTTCCTCAAAATGTTCTGAATCAATTGAGATATTAATTCTGAAATATCACAGAAAACGCTCAAAAATGCCTTCGGCTTTAATGTGAACACAGATGTCATGGGCTTATTATTTTTAAAATATCTAAATATTCTCAAAATTTTTAAAATAAAATAAAATATTAAGGAAATAAAAATATTATTATTGCATTGATTTCTGTCAAGGTTGGCCTAAAGTTTCTGAAAAATTTATTCATTTTCTATGCAAAATTTTTATACAACAGTCTATGGGGTTGGCTGGCTTCGGGGCTCGCATATTTCTTTTGATATAAACTCGATCGGAATTCATTTGTTTTGCAGTCGTCCATGGTCCTTCGATGTAGAAGCGTTGTTGTTTTTTCCGCACTCTGGCGGCTATTTATATTTTGTAATATTAAAGGGTGTAAAGTAGGTGTAAATTTAATTGATTACTATTTGTTGAGTTGATTTAATAAGAGAATAAAATAGTTTCTAGACATGATTATAGATTTATTTTGATAGACGGTTATATATGCATATTTATTAAATTCCGTAGATAATATAGACAGGTAACAAAACTTTTGTCTCATTACCATAGAGTACTGACTATGAATTTCATTAAGGTTTTGAGATCATCCTCACAAGAAATAAACATAACATTTATAGGAGAAGTAGTACCCTACACAATCAAATCTTCAGCTGTGTTTCGGGCTATGAGACACAATTACAATAATTTACCAAAAAAAAAGTTTTTGCCCATAACTTTTAAATTAATTGAGAAATCAATAAGGAAATATCACAGAATGCGGTTAAAAATGCCTTTGGCTTCTCTGACAAGACGCACTTCCTACAGATCTATTCCTTTGAAAATGACGCTTTATTTTGAATTTCATATTTCTTGAATACCACTAATTTGAATATTATTGGTATTTAAGATTGCTGTTTTTGTCATTTATAATAAATTGCCACTATATTATTTTTCAACTAATTTTACGCTACTAAATTAGAACTTCACAATGTATTTGAGATTCAATATGGCACCTTCTGGCACTTGCAATAAATTACTACTATATTCGTTTTAGATTAATATAAGCATACTGAATTTTAAAATGTTTTTGAGTTGAATATAGCGTCATCAGTCGATCACAATGAGTTGCCACTATATTCGTTTCGAACTCATTTTAGGGTACTGAATTTGATGCTGCTATCTTGAATTTCAAGAACATTATGAAAATGAAAATCAGTACCCTAACGTTATTCGAAGTCAAACATAGTGACGATTTATTGTAAAAAAGACAGATGATTTCATTTTGCTTCTTAGATATATCATGAAATTTAAATTCAACATGAAATGGAATATACTGATTATATGTTGTGAAGAATAGAGAAGCTATATTCTTAATTTCAAAAACATAAAAAAATTCTAATTGAGCACTGTAAGGTTAGTCAAAACCAAATATAATGATTTATTGTGAGAGATGCAGATGTCGCTATGTTTGTTTGCAAAAACTATGTGAAATCTGAATTAAGTAATTTAAGGTTATTTAAAATCTAATATATTGAATAATCGACACCATAAAATTAATCAAAATTGAATATAGTGGCGTTTCATTTCAAGAGATAAATGTTGCTATGTTGGTTCTCATAAACATTGTAAAATTCAAATTCAGCACCTTATATTTAGTCGAAATTTTATATGGTGACGATTTATTTCCAAGACAGATATTACTAACTTGAATCTAAAAATAATTGTGAAATTCGATTCCTGCACCCTAAGGGTAAATACAATTGAATACAGTGACAATCTATTTTAAACGATACACATACTACCATCTTGAATGTAAAAACATTGAGAAATATGAATTCGGGACCTTAAGTAATTCAGCGCGTTGAAAACAAATATATGACGATTTATTGTGGGAAATACAGGTGCTGTGGTCTTGACTCAGAAATATTGGTAAATTCTAATTCAGTAAGTTAAGTTATTTGAAATCGGATCAATTGATGATTCATTGTGAAATCAATTGATGATTCATTCTGAAAAACTTTGTGAAATTTGATTTCAGCAAGCCAAGGTTATTTGAAATCGAAATAGAGATGATTTATTGCGATAGATGCAGCTGCTGTCATCTCGGACCTCAAAAACTTTGTAAGTTCGAAATCAGTACTCTAAAGTTAACTAAAATCAAATATAATGACTATTTATTGTAATAGAGACATATGCTGTCTTGATTCTTAAATACATTGTGAAATTTTAACACGAAATCGAATGTAATGTCTATTTACTGCGGGAGATACAGAGATTTTGGATCTCAAAATTTTGACGAATTCGAATTCAGCACCTTAACGGTTAGTCAAAATTAAATATAATGACGATTTATTGTGAGATACAGATGCTGCAATTTTAGATCTCAAAAATAAGAGGAAATTCAAATTCAGTATCCTAAGGTTAGTTAAAATCGAATATAATGATAATTCATTGTACGACATAACGAAGCTTCCATCTTGATTCTAAAAAACATTGGGAAATTCGAATTCAGCACCTTAAATTTTGTCAAAATTAAAAACAGTGATGATTTATTTAAAGACAGATAATGCCAACTTGAATTTCAAAAACATTATGAAATTCAACTTCAGCACCTTAAGGTTAGTTGAAATTAAATATAGTGACAATTTATTTTGACTAATACAGATGCCAACACCATAGGTCTCAAAGACATTGTGAATTTCAAATTCAGCATGTTAAAACAATAGATCAGGTCAGCAATAGATAACATTTTAGAAATCTCGTAAATAGTAGTCAATTGTTTTAATTTCCTATATGATGTGGCAATTGCAAGAGAAATATTTAAGGGTTCTAAAAGTATTTATTTTAGAACGTTATATAAGGCATTTCTAATGATATTTCTGAAAATGTCCTTGAATTTTTATCCAAATATGAGATATATTAACTTGCATACGTTTCAGTAGTAAATATTCAAAAATATTCATGTGAAAATTTAGAGGAGACAAATTAGATAGGTACCCAATCAATTTTCTTTTATTTCATGTATCATGGGCTATCAAATGAGTGCAGAAAGAAGTAAAGATTTCACATCTATTTTTCAGTTTATCATCATTTAACAACTTGCAACAGTAAGAGTTATGAAATTAGGTGCAGAAGTTAACATGGCTTACCAGCAAATGCTTATAATTAAAAAAAACTAAAGTTCTGTCTGAAAGAAGACTAAATAATTAGTAGTATGAGCTTGAGTATTTATTAAATGAAATTTGAATAAAAAGTTTGATAACATGTCATTTAGTTATTTAAAAATTAATTGAATTGGAAAAATATATTTAAAAAATTAGAATTCTGATACCACTATTTATTATTTCTAGTTTCTTACTTTTAACGTCCTGCTACATCTGAAGTAGACCATAAGAGAGGATAATATTTAAAAAAAATAATAAATCTATCCAACGCATTTCCATCTACATACGATACAAATTCCAAAAACCAGAAGATTTATGCATGAACTTAAAATCTTCCAATATACTTTTATATGCAAATTTAACAATTTTTTCATATATTTACTAATTATAAAATAAATAAATTTATATTTTGTTTGTTTTTATTTTGTCTTGTCTTTAAAACTGGAATGGTTAAAAAATTTCTTTTATTTTATAATACGTAAAACTTAATTTTGTTTTTTAGTTATTTTACATTATTCATTAATCCTCATTTCCATGATGTAAATCCTAAAAATACTTTTACCTACTTCTGGAACAAAATAAGCAATGTGCTTACTTAATTTAATAAATATTAAAGAAACAATGAAAACTACTCATTGTACATATCTCATTGGACATTACTTCTAAATAATAAGAAAATTTTAAAACATTAAGGGCAAAACCATTTTATAGATTTTGACATCATTTTCTGTCATAATTACATTATAATTATGTGTTCTTTATGTGATCTTTCTTCAATTTATTGTTCGTATTTGTGAACATCAAAAGTGAATATTTGATGATGATACCATTAGCGAGGTTGCTTTTTTGCCAGCTACATTATTTTGTTTATATTTTGACACATGATCTTATCTCATGCTGTGTGAAATGCTAAATGAGCCGGTTAATATAATTATTAAACCAAGTTATGCAATTTCAGTACCCGACCAACCAGTACCTATGCCGTAAATCCTTATTGACAACCTATTAGTGGATGATTCTATAACATACTCGCATTGAAATTGCATAAATTGACTATTCATTGTGAGAGCTATAGATGTTAAGTACAATTGTTAATATAATAAAGGCTAATCAGTACATTCACATTACTTAATAGTCTTTGTTTGGAAGTTTTTTCTCATCACAGAGGCAAAAAAAAAATTTTTAAATCTACCTGTATTTATTTAGATTTATAGATATATATATATATATATATATATATATATATATATATACATATAAATATATATATATATATAGATATATATACATATAAATATATATATATATATATATATATATATATATATATATATATATATATATATATATTTAGTTATTTGTTTTCTTATCGAGATCCCAAAATTTTTAAGTAAGAAGTAGAGCTTTCAATTTAATTGTATGATTTTTCTTGCTGAAAAACCCAGCTCAATTAGTTTTAAACTAAGTGTCACCATGTTACAGTGACTTTACACAAAAGTAAGTTAACAATATATTTGAGCTATGACTTTTTTCTAAAATAAAAATTGAAAGTTGAAAAAACCCAATTTTACTCAACTTTTCGCTTTTATCATCAAAAAAACCACAGCTTAGATACATTGTTAACTTTCTTTTATTCTTTATTCACAGTCATTGTTTGTTTTACAAATTGTTACGCACCAATGAATGTATATGGAATTAAGAACAACTGAAATTTAAATTTTTTATGGATACATTTTATTATACTATATATATTTGTATATTATTACTTATATATATTTCTATATTTACGTATTAAATACCTTATGTTTCAAGAGACTACAAAATCTATATGGCGGAACTGCTGCCACCATAACTAATATCAAGCACTGACCGACATTCGACATGGTCACTGTGAATGAGCCACAAGTGCTGCTGTAGTCCATTTTAATATTCATATACATTATACTGGCTATTGTTTGATAAAAATTACTATGTATGACTTATTTCACATTCATCATTTGTTTGTTATCTAAACCATAAAATTGTTTAATCTACGTACTAACCTGTGTTGAGTATCACTGAAATAGCCCTAATTTGACATACAGATGCCGTTTATATATTACGATGCGTGAAATTAAATGACATAATGATTATATCTTTAAAAGCAAAATTAAGGACCAGCCTCCAAAGAATGAAAAGTTAGTAAATAAAGCCTTTATTTAATATTTTGTTATATGTTCATTTAATAATTCAATTTCAATGTTTGTATTTTTTTAAAATAAATGAAACTTTTCAACAAAATGCTCTGATCTATATGAAATGTCTTGAATGTTATTGAAGCATTAATAATTAATAATGAATATTTGGTTATGACGTAAATGTTTTTAAAACTTTTCTTTATATTATTTGAACTAATGAATTTAATGAGAAGAAATAAGTGAGTAGATTTTTACTTTTTGAGGTGGTGTTGGATTAATAGTGCGAAGCAGAAACAATTAAACGTCACTGCAATATTTTTATTGTATTTTTTAAATAATAAAAGTTATCATAAAGATGAAAAAAAATTTAAACAGAGAATTTAGAACAATTATCTAAGCCTCTACAGAATGAAAAAAAAATTTTGAATTGCTTTAATAGCTGAGGCGATAATAACAATTGGATAATTGGATAATTAAAACCAAATTGCACCCTTATTAAAGGCTTTCTTTCCCTTAATGATAATGAAGCTATTACTTACTACTAATTAAATCAGTAAACCAACAGAATAACAAGTCCGAAATTATTTAAAAAATCCAAGGTTCCAATATTGCGCTTCACAGACAAACACAAATAAATTATGAGATCATGTCTATGATAGTGAATACAAATACCATCTGTCAAATCAGATGTCATCTATAGAGCATTGTTAAAATTCATATTACTTTTTGCTTGTGTCCATTCTTAATGACTTTTTCTCTTTTTTTCCAGTTATGAAAGAGCATTATATGCTAAAGAACATGGAACTACGTACGAAAATGAGGAACAGCATGTACAAAAATGTTTAATTAAAAATTTTGCATCAAATTTCAGAAAAACGTCACAATTCCCTTAAAAATCTTTTAATAATAATAAATGAGAATGTTGCTTAATTTTATTTTTTTTAAAAATTGTCATCAATCAACATTGCTCTAGATGTAGCAGCAAACAATAGATTAATTAAAACTTTTTCTTTATATAGAGATAGTCCCCATTGTACAAATTGAATTATGTACAACCGTTTTTTTCCAATACTTATAAACACAATCGAATTGCAAAAACTGATGTGCTGTTGTACATACTCGTCCTGATGTGTTGTTATACATACCCCAAAATGTCAACTTTTTTAGATTATAACAAAGTTAAACTTAGGTCGAGATCGGAATGGTGTTTAACAAGTGAAATTATGACGTGTTTGCCAAATGAGTTTATTAGGAGCATTTTTACCTGTTCTTTATTTATACAAGGAATATCTTTCTATTCCGAGTTTATTAGCAACAGTGTAAGAGTTTAATTAAGACAAATTTGAGATTGGAGTATTTTCTTTTGAATTCTTGCTCTCATATATGATATAGAATGCGTAGAGTATACACAGGTAGGAATAAATAAAACTAATTTAGTGGTTTTACATATTTTAGAAAAAGACTAATATTTTGATAAATTTATTATTAACGTTTTAGTAATAGGTTATCTATTACCATTATAAATTTATCATAACGATAATAAAATCACAATAAAATTTTAAAGTTGATCGGATTAATCAATTTTATTTATTTCTGTTCAAATCTTAGAAAATAGTGTTTTGTAGTTTTCTCCATATCCAATCTATTTTGTGCATCAGCAATCTTTCTATTCTTGTGCTAGAGAAGCAAAAGGTGAATTTGTAACTTTAATGATAGCCACCATTCCAGAGCACTGAATAAACTAAAAAAATACTGGTGAAATAGGTCTGTCATAGCCCTGTATTTTATAATATCAGGCTTTGCCATTTTGTAATAGGTTTTGATAAACATGAATAATTTTCATTTGTGACATCTTGTTTTATTTTGGGCATGGAAAAGTAGCTATATAATAAGTAATCATTATATAAATTCTAATTTTCTTTAAACCCTTGTAGATCACTCAGAAAATGTACGTGGGCATCATCATCATTTCATCAGAAAATCAAAAAATATTCATCCTCCTCAAATTTTTTCTTTAAGTTTATCCGTGCTTGTGCGACTGCTCCAATATTCCAAGATTCTTTTTGCGAAACAGCAAGTGCTATTACTATACTTTAAATTTTTTTAATAAGTATCATGCATTAATTTTAATGTCAAATAATTAATTTTAAAGATATCTGGTTATTTTGAATACTTTTAACTATTTTGAAACAGTCTAAAAATGTCTTTTAACTATTTTGAAACAGTCTAAAAATGTTTAGTCTAAAAATGCTTGTAATTATTTAAAATCATCAAAAAAAATTGATTTAAAACATGTCACCAAATTTTAAATAAATTGGAACTGTTTTTAAAAGTATAATTTATAAAAAACTATGTTTTCTATCTCTGCAACTGAGAGACACGTTTTTTTTTTAAATTATATTCATGAAAACATGTTAAAAAATAATCTGTTAAAAAAAAGTGTTCAGTCCATGAATTTTCCAGTTTTAATCTTAATAGGTGTTTATTCCTTTCATCTATTTCAATAATTGAATGTTTTTAATGAATGTCATCTATTTTAAAAATATGCATAGTCCCCATGTATCTGTAATACATGGACACTATACATATTTTTTATATTGCATTTTGAACCGAACCATCAGAAATATAAGAATTATTAAAAATTGCCAATTTGGTCACAACTGAATCTTGAAATACATTTGACAAAGATGAGAATAATTTTTAACTGCAATAAAGTTATATTTGGAAACATCCATTGGGTAATCAGTTAGGAGTTGGTAAGAAGTAGTATGCAAAAAACGAATTCAAAAAGCAAGATAAAGTTACCTTTGCCCTATAGCTCTAGGATATATCCTATATATAATATAAAGTTCCAAATGTACAGATCTGGACTTCGAATACCATAATTACCATAGGGAGTAAAACTATCAGTAACTTGATGAAAGCCAGAAAACTCCCATCGTAGATTTCAGATTATTGCATAACTCTTTAACTGCTGCTCTTTAAATATTACTTGACATGAATACTTTCATTATGTCTCTCATCTGTTGATTGACTCTATACTGTGAACACTCTCCTAATGATTACACACTACAAAAAGTTTAAAGTATTGCAATAGTCCTCCAAAATTAGTTTTTATAAAAAAAGTTTTTCTGACTGTTACAAACGTTTAACTCGCCATATTTTACTGACAAAACTTAGATTGTATCTCACTTGAAGTTGGCTGTGTACCTAGGGTTCCCAGAATTACAACTGCACTATTTTAAAACCAGGTATGTATTTTAAAACCAGATATGTAATCTGAATGAATTCAGTTCTGTGACATGCACGTTTATACAAAACCAACAGGCCGCCAAAAGAGAGAGGGTAACATATGAAAGTCAAGACAGACCGCTGCAACAGAAATAAACTATCACCGAGCGAGGGAGCACCTACACGAAAAGCCTCGCACCCCCACCACAGGATCAACAACGTTTCAGAATTCACCGCCGACCGCTATAGGATGCAGAGAAGGACCTCTCCATGAGCCACATTAGGTGATGGTTCGATCACTTGGACTAAGGCGTTGCGATGCGTGTGGGCTGCTGTTTCCCACTTCACCGCCGAAAGTCCTATGCAGGATAATGGTTCCACTGTTTAATCCAAGAAGTTGCGGTGTGCAAGTTACAGACATCGTTTATCGCGTGCTGGCTATTATTTTAGCACTGTCATGTTTAATTATTTGAAATCATTTTCTGCTTAGGGCTTAGTGGCTGTCCCCGTTATTTTAAATCGTTTTTTGCTTACAATGCGTGGTACATGCGGTAAGAGCAGCTATAACCATATTTACCAAATGTATAAATTTCCACTTTTTTTCTTCATTGTAGGTAAAAATCATCTACATTTGACAGATTCACCCTAGTGCTGGTTATAAATATGTCAAATGGAAAAAGGTGGTACTGTTGGAAAACTGACGCCTGGATTGATCGAAAAAGGTCAAATTAAAAGGATAAATTAAAGACCACCAATGTAATTATGTATCTAGAAACAAAAAGTAAAAACATTGTTTATACTATAAATGTAGCAATATCTGGATAATTTTCACAGTAAACATCAAAACTTAAAGTTTAAAAATAAAACAATAAGGGGATATTTATAAACATGCGAATAAAGTTACATTGAAATAAATTTATTACTACATTTTCCTTTTAAAGCAATGCACAATGCTTTTTAAATAGATTTAGGTTAAATTAGATGAACATTTTAAATGTATACTTCTTAACTTTAATTTAAAACTACCAACGGACAGTGGCAAAAAAATACGGCAGAGTAACCACATTAGGCAGATATTTTCAGCAAAATTAAATAATCCATAGATTTGTACATGAGAGTAGTTGCAGACATACCCAACCTAACAAAAAGGACAATAAAAATTTCAGGAAACATATCTTTATTTCTCAACATTTCCTTTTAACTCAATACACCTTTCCAAGTGATGTTCAATAGCTTCGATACCCTGTATATAGTGAGAGCCGTCAAGCGCTTCTAAATAGCCATCAACCGCAGACTCCACCTCTTGAATGTTTACTACTGAACATTTTTTTCAAATTTTCAAAGAGAACTTAATCTGAGGAGGCTGAATTTAGCGAACAGAATGCGTGAGGAAACAATTCGAACTTAAACTCATTGATTTTGGCTACAGACATAACAGATGTGTGAACTTTTTCTTTTCGAAGATAATCAATGAATAAAACCTTGGCATCAGACGGAATTGTCTTTGGTTTTCTCGGAGTCAATTCTCGATTTCAATCCATTGTTTCAATTGTTTTTTTTGTCTCAGGTGTGAAATGATGGATATATGTTTCATTCTTGGTTATGAATCAACACAAAAACTCAGTTTTGTTGCTACAGAAATCGCTATACACTCTATTAAATCATCCTCATAATCCTGTTGCAATGTGAGCAAAAGCAACATCCATTTTACGTAATACACACAGCTTTCTCGTGTCCAAATTTTCAATCAATATGCAATTTACAGCACGCAATATTTTATTGAAATGCCTACCATATCTGCTAGCTCTTACCTATTGATGCCTGTCAAAAAATACTAAACAACCTAGTGTCTTCAAACTTCAAACATAAGCTTTATAAAGACGGTAATTTCTAACCTTATAAAGCTTACCATGTAATTTTTTCCAAATTACAATCGCCGTCTATACGTTAGGTCAAGTACTTCTGGAACGACCCTCGTATTCAAAGTGAATCACATTAGTATCAACATTTTGTAAGTTATTTATGAATATTTGAGAACTTTGATATTATAGCTTATGTTCTAACATCGGATTAGTCAAAGAATGGAAAACTTTGATACCATTAGATAGAAAATATAAAAAGGGGCATTGAATTGGCAGAATATAGTTATTTTTTCATATACCACCTAAATTGTTTCAAAAAATATTACTTCAGAGAAACTTATATGGTCAATAAATACTTTAAAAAACTTATACAGTGAAATCAAAAAGTAAATATAAGCATTTGTAATAAGCCACCCCCTCACAAAACTCTATTTTATTTATTTGTTTTGTATCTTTAATGAATATATACATTAATATAAACATATGATGAATTTATTGCTACAAGAGCAATCTTTCTTAACCAATAAAAGAATAATACGGTGGACTGCAAGAAATCATAAAAATAATACAAAAGAAGAAAAGAATAAAAAGAAGAACAAGGTGAGGCAGAAGGGATAAAAAGGGAGAATACAAATGACTTAATTGACTTATATTGGCTGTGGATTTTTTGTAGGAATTCTCGTTGAACTTTATAATATTAGTAGAAGATGTACAAAAAATCCATTTATGGAGAACATTTGTATGCTTTTAATAGTAGAAGACCGTATTTAATGATAGATTTGTAACATTTTGAATAACATTTTGAAATATTAAAGCTCTGTATTTCTAGTTGCATTTGTAATGGACCCAAAGACATTGTGAATTTTAATTCTATATTAAATCAAACATAGTGATGATTTATTGCCAAAAACATAGAGGCCGCCATCTTTGATCTCAAAAATGTTATGAAATTCAAATTCAGTTCCCTAAGTTTAGTCAAAATCAAATATAATAATGATTTATTGTGAAAGATAAAGATGTTGCCAACATGAATTTGAAAAACATTGAGAAATTTAAATTCAGCGTCCTAAGCTTAATCAAAATGGATTACGTGATTATATAGTGTGATTGGATAGTGATGATTTATTTTGAGAGAGACAGATGCCACCATCTTTAATTTCAAATACATTGTTATATTCAGTTTCAGCACCACCAAGTCAGTAGAAAATGAATATATGACAATTTATCGTAAAAGTTATAAACACATTCATCTTCTTGTGAAATTCGTATTCAGCATCCTAAAGTTACTAGATATAGAGTAAAGTGATGATTTCTTATGAATGAAATAGCTGCTGTCATCATGGTTCCCAAACATTTTAAAATTCAAGTTCAACACCCTTAACTTCGAATATAATAATGATTTATTTCAAAATAGACAGATGCCACAATCTAAATTTCAAAAACATTGTGATATTTGAATTCAGCACCCTAAATTTAGTTAAAAATTAATATATGACAATTTATTCCAGGAGATACAGATGCAGTAATCTTGAATCTCAAAAATATTGTGAAATTAGTATTTAGTACCCTAAAATTAGTCGAAATAGAATATAGTGATGTTTTATTGCAAGAGATAAAGAGGTCACCAGCTTTGATGTCAGCACCTTAGGTTGTAAAATCAGTAAAAAATTAATATAATGACGATTTATTATAAAGGAAATAGATAGATGCCACCAAAATAATTCTCAAAAACTGTGTGAATTTTCGATTCAGCACCCTAAGGTTAATTTAAAATGAATAGAGTAACAATTTATTTCGAGAGATAGACCATCTTCGATTTATTGCAAGAGATATGGTGCCGCCGTGCACTCAACTTTGTATTGATGGTAAACAGCAGCAGTCCCAACCATGGCTAAACACGACCATCAAGCAAGAAATTTTAGTTTCAACTCCACTTTTCCCTTCCCAATTTGATCCTAGTATTGTGTCTGGTATAACACGCTCTATACTTTATTAAGTTAGGATATTAGGAAATTCAACAACTTTCCAAAAATGAATATAATATGTCATAAAAAATATCAAAAATATGTGTAGTATCTTCGTATGCAAATCAGAAATATATGTAGAAATTACTACAACTCACTCTAATAAATCTGATTCCAAATTATTTGGTATAATAAACTTAAATACTTTGTGAAGTTATTTAGTAAAATATTAACAGAACATTTTTAAATTAATTAGCTTTGGAAATTGAGTATAAAAATTTTGTAGTCGTAACTTAAATGTGATCACCTAAACGTTACAAGAAGCAAAAACGTAAAAATGCGAAAAGAAAAATATTGATAAAATAAATCATCTATCATATATTTCAATAGTTAACAATCAAAAATATTAATATAACAATTTCGGAGATTAAAAAATAAATTAATATTTTTTTTTAAACAACTCTCAATGTGACCATTTTGGAGTTGACAAATTAATTAGATACTTTCCAATACTTTTTTAAATTTCATGTATCATGTAAATATCAATTGAATGAGCAGTTAAGGATATAAAGATTCCACATCTATTTTTCAGTTTTTTACAAAATCATAACTTTAAACAGTTGAAGCTACAAAATTACGTGCGTAAAGATTAAAATACTTAACCTGCAGATGCATATAATAAAAAAAAAAATCATGTGCAATTCACACGTGGTAGAAGTGAAACCTTCAAAAATTTTGGCTTCAAGATAATGAGACGAATATAAAATGATAAAAATATTTGAGTACTTACTATGATCACTTTCACTATTTTGAACAGTAAAATCATCATTATGCGTAATAGAACTTTCATTTTCCACATTCAATGATGCTTTTCGGCATGCACAAAATTCACAAACACGTTCCGTTGAACTGTTTTGCTGTCTTTTTAATCTTGTTTTCCCTTTTTTTTTCGATAATCGCGACAATATTCTGCATTCATTTTCAGCATGTTTGAAGAATTTTATTATAAAAATTATGAAGAATTCTACAAACGTATAATACGTACACGTATAATTTGTACACGTACAATACGTACACGTACCACGGTTGTGTAATGCCTTTTCTCAAGCTTTGTACTACGCATGCGTGCATAAACACGTATTAACACACGTACAACGCTGAGATCGCATAAACACGTATTAACACACGTGCAACGCTGAGACCCAAGCAAACTCTCGCTATGCCTTGGTAAACACGAGAGGAGGGGGTACGAAGCAGAGCACAAAGAGAACCACGAACATAAGAAACACTGTATAATGCTTCCTATCTCATTTTCTCCCACGTTAAATCTTATGAATTTATGTGTCTGTCTCTTTTTACTATCGCCTATCTCATTTTCTCCCACGTTAAATCTTATGAATTCATGTGTCCGTCTCTTTTTACTGTCGCCTATCTCATTTTCTCCCACGTTAAATCTTATGAATTTATGTGTCTGTCTCTTTTTACTGTCACTTTTTCGTTTCATCGACTTTCAAATCACAACGATGCTAAAGAAGTTTTAACTTCAAAAAAAAGACGTAAAAATTTTGTCAGAAGGAATACAAATTATTTTTGGGTAAACAGGAATTGAGTATCAATGAGTAAAGCTCCATGCGCTGATTCCAAATCAGTGCGATGCGTACTCATTAAACCAAATAGAAATTATAATATGCGTTATAAACTTTAAACACAATATTTAAAAAGATTTTATAAATTCCCTTATAATAAATGCCAGTGACATCGTAATTCAGTTGTGTTTTGTATGGGGCGTTTTCGCACGAATCATAGCTCATCAGTTTTTAAGTTGTTCTAACTTTGTAGTGAAAAGTTCTAGATACAATATATTTATTTTTACTATTTTTAATATCATTATTTACTCTATTTTAGTAATAAATAAATATACTCAAATATCCTATCATGGATGACAATATGTAAAATAGAGTAATAATAGTTATTCGGCTATATCTTTTCTCAATGTACTTGCTTTGTTATTTACTAATAACATTCTCAAAAAAATAACCTAACTTATAAAACAACACTATAACTTTTTACTCAGAATAAAATTAACCGAGCCATAATAATTGTTGTGGTATATTAAAACACCTTTCTAATGACATATGACTGGTCCTCCTTTGTGGATAATTCTTTCATACATACATACAAATAACAAGTACTATCATTATCATAATGAAGGCTAATCAATGTGTATGAATTATTTAGTAGACTTTTTTCAGAATTTGTCACGAAATTTGTCATGGATTTCAGTACACAACAAAATTATTTTTAAATATATTAAGAATATATATATATATATATATATATATATATATATATATATATATATATGTATATATATATATGTATGTGTGTGTGTGTTTGTGTACATGTTTACACATATTTAAACTATCAGGAGAAAAAGAATAGGAAATCTATAAACTTTATTTTGAATTATTACTTTTTTTATATATCAAATGTCACAAATTTCTTAGTAAAAAATGAAAAAAGCTCGAATTGTTTTATATAAATTTCAATAGTTTTTCAATTTTAAACAAAATATTCATAATGATTATTTTTCCGCGAGATAGTGTACGAAAAATTTCAAGTTCACACAAAAATCACAGTTCAAATTTTCCTCTAAAACTTGATGTTGCAGCTTCAAACTGGTTTCTTCAATTTTTCGTACACTATCTAGGGGAAAAATAATCATTATGAATATTTTGTTTAAAATTGAAAAACTATTGAAATTTATATAAAACAATTCGAGCTTTTTTCATTTTTTACTAAGAAATTTGTGACATTTGATATATAAAAAAGTAATAATTAAAAATAAAATTTTTAGTATATATATATATATATATATATATATATATATATATATATATGTGTGTGTGTGTGTGTGTGTGTGTATGTGTACATGTTTACACATATTTAAACTACCAGGAGAAAAAGAATAAGAAATCTATAAACTTTAAGTTTTTTTCAAAAGTAATATAATTTTATATTGTTGAAAAAAATTTGGGATAACCTGTTAAATCATTAAAAACAGCTTTGTGCGTCTTTATAACTCATTTGTAAAGAAAAAGATAAGAGACTGTTGTGTCCACCTTATTTTTGGCGACAGATAAGTGAAAAAATAAAATTTCTCCTTCACTAATCCGCCACTATGAATAGGGTGGACACAATAATCTGTTCATCTTTTACTTTTCAAATGAGTAATAAGTGTGCACAAATCTATCATCTGTTCGAATTCCATTTTAGGACTGTAGCATCGAAGTAAAAAACTACCCATGTTTTGATTTTTACCAAAATGTCTTGTTCACAGCAAACATAAAACAGACAAGACAAAAAGTTTTGTCCATGCCCTGTTTGCAAATGTTTGCCTACCCTTGTTTAATCTAGGAAATTTAATAAATAGAAATTAGTATGATATAAAGTGAACTTTTACTTCTTAAGGCAGTGCTGGAGTAATATTACGAAGTAGAAACAATTAACACTAAATACAATGTTTTTATTGTATAAGTAAAATAATTAAATGTATTTTACAAAGTTATTGTGATTTGGTTTCCATAATATCCGTCTTTCCTCTACAATACTCCAATAAGGAAACAACATGATAAGCCTTTACAAAATGCAAAAATCGTTCTAGCTTTTAGAACACTTTAAAAGGATTTTAATTTCTTTAATAACTGAAGCGATAATTGCCTCCAGTTAAAGCCAAATTCCACCTTTATCAAACGCTTTTACCACTCTTTTTTTTTTCATAGAAATATATTCTACATATACATCAATGAAGACCGATGAAACAAGTTGTCCATCTTTTATAAAATATTCCTTCACCGTATATGCTGTTAAATTTCAACATAAACATAGTTTTGACATCTGAAACACACACTCAATTTACATTTTGGAGATTAAATTATAATCATACAGTTTAAGCTATTGTTGTCTTGGTTATTATTACTAGTGTAAAGAAACCAACTTGATGTTATCTTGGAAGAATTTTTAATTATTGTAATATTTGTTAGCCAAATAGAATTAAATATAGAATCAAAATGAAATGTATATATTTTTATTGTCCTACTTTTTATATTTTCAGTCTCTGGATTTACATATATCCTACTTTTTATGTTTTCCTACGTTTTATATTCATCCTACTTTTTGCATTTTCAGTCTCTGGATTTACATTTATCCTACTTTTTATGTTTTCCTACGTTTTATATTCATCCTACTTTTTGCATTTTCAGTCTCTGGATTTACATTTATCCTACTTTTTATGTTTTCCTACCTTTTATATTTATCCTACTCTTTACATGTCAAATTCCTACTTTTTGCATTTTCAGTCTCTAAATTTATATTTATCCTACTTTTTATATTTATCCTACTTTTTACATGTCAAATTCCTACTTTTTGATGAAGTTGAACCGCTTTGCGGTCGATGTTCACAACAACTTGCATTCACTTTCAATTATTCCAGCTTCTATTCTTATATTATAACTTCTAATTACCCAATTTTTATGAAATAAAGTGCAGATTACTTAGATACTTAGATTACTTAAAGGTGTATGATAACTACATGGAGCAAATCTATCTTGTTTATTTAATATTTAAAGTATTTTAATTGATCTATATTAATGTGTAGTATTAGAAGATTCGTTATATTTATATATATATATATATATATATATATATATATATTTGTGTATATTAGTATATCGTGATTGTTTTATTTGAAGGCCAATAAAAAGAATACCAAACTAAATACCGGTAAAAAATTTAAAAAGCCAGCCAAGTGTACATCGGAATACTATAACATAGTTCTGTTCTCGTCTGTATTCCTTTAAATGGGTGGTACAAATTATTGAATTAAATTATTTAATTGAAAGTTCTTATTCAAATGCTATTGTATGGAATTTTTAAAATGTTTACGCCTGTGGTTAAAAAATTAGAGATAAGAGAAAACATTTCACATTACTTTGTAGCTAAATATTTCGCAAACATTATTTAGAAATGAAAAATGGTTTTAAAAGACTTTTTCAGGGGTGTCCAATTTGAAGAGACACATGAAAAAAATTCACTCTCGCTATATGGATGCTCTTTTAAATATTTTGCTGCATATTAATAGAAATCTCCATATGATCCACTTATAAAATTTCATGCATGTAGGTCTGAAACTTTGAAAACTGTGAAACTGTAACAGGTGGATGGGGCAGATAGACCGATAGATAAAACAAAATTATAAGGGTTCTTTGTTACACTACGAAAACCTAAACAGAAGTAAGAATTTAATGGGAAATGTTGGAAAAATTGCAATATTTTACTGTAAGCAATGTCATAAAATTATTTGTGTAATCAAGTCAAATTCTCTACCATGCTTTATTTCACAAGCATGGCAAGCCATTGTTTCACAAGCATGACAGCTGCGAAACATTACCATCCTTATGAAACAATGGTTAAGTAGGCAGAGTTGAGGGTTGAAATCAATTAAACCGGTAATACTCTACATATGGAGGATTTATTAGCTTGCTACAATAGAAATTTTGATACACATTTGGTATTAAGTATGTGAAATAAAATATACAAACCAAAGTACCGAATTTATTTGCGTTAATGTCGTCTGTCAATTTATTACCGAAGCCACTGGTATTATTAGCATTACAAATAATATGCTAACGGACCTTACATACCTAATTGTAAATGAGTTTACCAATTGTTAATTACAAAATATTGTTACATTAAACAGACATGTTACGGTACATAAAAGTAATAATCTTATAAAACAAACAAAAAAGTGTCTCCATTTCGAGCAGGGAGCTAGTTCGTTCTTAAGAACGAAGAGAGTGTTCACTCATCATTGACAGATGAATGTTACTGGCTCTCTTTGCCAGTGTACAGTCTTATACAATATTCATTCCAGAACACATGACAACTGTTAGTCTAACAGGTCATTTGGAATGAAATTAAAAATACAGAAGTTTCCATGAAATATGGGATGTCTGACAAAGCTACTCTAGATAGAGACAGAGAGTTAAAAAAGCAAGCATACAAAAGAGATAGTTGTAATGAAAACAAGGCATTTAGCTTGTCATAACTTCAAGCCAATTAATAATATTTCTAAAAAATATAAAGCCATTAGGATAATCTTGCCGTAATTAGGTTATAAATATACTATTAAAATCATCTCAATTCACTATAATTTAAAAATAAATTCCATTCCCTTTTTTAAGCAACAGTGTAACAAAGAATCAGACAATTCAACCAAACAGATATCTTTAAATTCCAAAATGCTACTAATATGTACTCTATTCATTGCTATAAATTTCAAACTAGGAAACATTAATGACAATTAAAAATCTGCTCTCCAATTTTTCTGTTACAAAGCCAGTCAAACAGAAATACAGCTAAAAATTTGGAAAACTAATGCTTTTAACTTCTCAACATTTCAAATGAAGCTTTAAATATACTTTTTCCAGTGATAATTCAATACAATTAAAAAACATAGTGTCTTTACAATTTTGTTTAACTTTTCTATAAACTAGATAACATGCCACTATACATGCAATTAATATTGTATTTCGCATTTCCAATGGTATATACATACAATTAATATTGTATTTCGCATTTCCAATTGTAATTTATGGCTTAATAACTATTAAACAAACAATGATTGAATGTAAAAATTCTATTGAATATCATTAATTCTTTTTTACAACAAATATTCTTAAAGGTATGTATATTAATTCAACAGGGAAAAAAATTAAACACAACTATGTTTCTTTCAAATATTGTATAACATAATTTAAACAAAAATGTAGAAGTTTTTAACCCTTATACGTTTGTAACTTTTCCAAGATATTAAAAATGATTTTGTTTGTTTATATCTATTTATTTTGGTCTAGTTTAACATAAAAGTAATACATAATACAGAAGTTGTGTTTATTTTAGTGATTTTAAGAAGGGGACATGTATGTCTCTATATGCGGTAAGGTATACATTCTTCAATATATTGTAAATAAATACTAGAACGCTTTTATTCCAAAACAAATATAAACCATAGTGGAAAATACAAATTAATTTATTTATATTAAAACTTATTTAGTTTAAAGTAGGAAAAACTAATGATATTCAACAAAACATTTACGTTCGGAAGTAAAACATAAATGAACATTACAGGTTGAGAATGGTTGTTTGTGCGATTCTCAACATTACTTTTAGCACATTTTACCATCTTTTTCTATTACTCACTTTCACCATTCCATGTTCAAGTGCTCTGCATTTTTGTGTGTAAGATATTCGCTTTTTCGTGATAACAACTGTAGAGCAAGCTCTTTGTCGTGACGAAAAATTACCAATAAGTGAACGAGCCACTACCCCCTACTCTAGGTTTGAAAGCAAAATTCCTTCAACACATTTTGATTCATGCAGCTTGCAATAAATTATATACGAATTATTCATGGCAATATCTAATAAATCGAAAAATAATCTTAGATAGCATTTTATTTTTGTCTTTCGATCCATTTCGTAACATACTTTTTTTTGATCCATGAGATCGGCTCCTCCCATATTTTTATTGTACTTTACGACAAATTCAGGTAAGTTACATTCATCTTGTCATCGCTATCATGTACACGCCTTTTGACTCGTTGCCGGTATGAGTGATAAGAAATTTGTCAACAAAAAACAGTTTTGTTATCCATCCATTTTATGAAAGATATTCCATTGCTGCTGACCATGTAAATGACTCCACGATTAATATTTTTATCAGTTGGCATATTTTTTGGTACATTCTTCATATTTGAGCATACTGTTGCACAAGCCTTTATATTCATATTCACCAATGTATACTGAAGATTAGAGGAATTGAAAAAATTATTATACTATAAAAATTATTATTTATATTTTTTCTTCCCTGTGTACAAATCAAACTGAAATAGATAGCCAGTAGAAGAGTCCACCCTGCACCATATTTTGAACCCCCCTTTTATTGGTTTGTTTTTGACATATTGCCTCATTATATTGTGCCCCTTGAATTTTATCATGTGTTCATCTATTGCCTGGGTTGTATTATTGATTCTGGTTGTAGCAGATGTCTTTGAAGATTGGTTGAAATGATCTATCACAGGATGTATTTTATATGCTCTATCATAAACTGAATCCGTCCTATTTGATTCCCTAAAACTGTCACTAAAATGCAAGTTCCTATATATTTCTTCGAATCAGTTTATATGCATCACATTAGCTATATAAGGAACTCCCATGTCAGAATCTGTGGACCAATAGCTTTTGAATGTATGTAAGCAATGATACCCCATTACAAAGTTCATACCGAGGAAAGCTTTGGCTTCTTCATTAGTCATGGTAAAACATCGATCATTTTGTTCAGCAGAATGTACGGATTCACGAACGATAATCCCATTCACAATTAAATGAAACTACATGATGTAGTATTATTTCTACTTTCTTTAATTTCTTTAACACAACCTAGATTTCGTTGTGTTACAACATCTTCAGTTGGGATATTAGCAAAGAAGCTGAAGATGTTGTAACACAACGAAACCTAGGTCGTGGTAAAGAAATTTAAAAAAGTAGAAATAATATTACATCACGTAGTTTAATTTAATTGTGAATAATAAATTTCTACAAAATTAACGCCAAATATATTCAATAGATAACCTCATCGATAAATTTTTCAAAGCCTGCAACTATATTGAAAATGTTTACAGGAGTCAACTCCATGTCAGAAGTATTATCTAAAAAGTGCAGTTCACCGAAGTTATAATCTAGCATCACACGAAAATTTTATGGTGAATATGAATTCTTTCGCCAGTTAAAAGAAGGGACAGTAATATTAGGTTGTTGATTTTCGATTATGTTCTCTCTATAGGCGCTGACCTTGGTTCAATTTCAACAGTCGACATACCCACATCTATATCTTGCGCAAAAAAAGTTTGGTCTCCCTCGTCAAGGTGCAAACCATCCTCATTGTTCGCTGTTGTCAGCCATCAAGATTTCGAAAATGCAGTTTTCCCATAGCGAAAACTCTCTACATCGATTTGAAGACATGGTCTACAATAAAATGCATAAAATAAGAAAGATAAACTGAAAATAATAGCAGGGCAAACAATATCATTAGTCTGAAGCAACAGTCTCCTTGGCTGCATATAGGGACACCCGCATCCCTTTACATTTTTTACATAATGTGCATTATTTTTACAAAAAATCCTAAAAATTTGTTGTAAATTGATAATTGTACTTACAAATTAATATAATGCTCAAGAAAAACTATTGTGAAAAGTCACAATAAAACAATAAAATTTTATTTTATGTTTACGTATCACAATAACATTTTTCTCTTTTCGCAGAGAAAACTTTTTTGACTGATAATTTTTATTTAGTGTTGCCAGTGACCAAACTTGAAAGGGTCAAAATATGAATCTAAAAAGAGTTTAACTTAGCAAGGAAAAATTCAAAAATATGAATCTAAAAAAAGTTTAACTTAGCCAGTATTACTGTAAATTGTGCAAGTGGTATGAGGACAAATGTGACCCTCATGCGTGAAAGGGTTAAATACAAAAAATTACCAAATGTCTATGTGTTAGTGTGTGTCATTTACAAATATATTTGAACTTAAGATTATATTCATACAGACAGTATATGTATATCTATGTAAACATTCTTAAAAAATATAATAGTTTTACTCCTTATATATACATCACTGATATCTAATGAACATAGTATGTGTATTACTGCCGTAACTTATTGACTTATATTCTTTGTCATTGTGTTTGATTTTGATATTTTTTAACTGTGGCCTTTATATCAGTGTATGTATTAATCATTTGAATAGTTACGCTTTATATAAAACGTTTATATATTTTTCTTTTTTGTTGTGATATTTATTTTTTATTTTTCTTTCAAAGTAATTATCAACAAAAGCTATGCTATATAAATGTTATCACTGATAGGAATGGTTTATAACACATGTATTTCTTTCAATTTTATTATTAATTTAATGCCTAATGTCTTGCTTGTTAAGGAAAGATGGAGGGTGGACGATAGAGTTCGTCTCCCTAGCATTACATATTATAAGTATCTAACAAAACGAGTAACGACAAAAATATAAATGAACTTAAGAAGCATAATAGACTGTTTGGAAAAAATAAATAGTTTTCCTTTGTATACATTTTATTTCAAGTCCGTATTTTATTAAAATTTTACAATATACAGTACCGAACCACGTTTATTACTAGAGTATGAATATGTTATTAATTTTCCCGAAATATATTTTAATTAGGTTTGCAATTTAATTCACAAACATTTGAATATATTTTCTGTTAGGTTGAATAATATATTTCTTTCATATACAAATATAATATATTTCTTTCATATACAAATATAATATATTTCTTTCATATACAAATATAATATATTTCTTTCATATACAAATATAATATATTTCTTTCATACACAAATATAATATATTTCTTTCTTTTCTTTTCATTAGTTTAATATTGATCTTCTATTTGCTGTAAAAAAAACATTTTTTGTAGCCAACATTTTTATATTAATTCTTTAACACTTTTCCAAATTGGTTAAATAAGTTACATATTATATTAATTTGACTTAATATTAGTTAACGCATCTAGAGCTCAGGCTAAAATTAAAGAATAAATGCACAAGACTCCAGTCTAGATTTTGCATACTTTTTGGGCCCAATATTGAATCTTGGGCCATCTGCATATATTTTTACTCTTGCCCGAAATTGGGTTTTCAAACCGTCTTTTGCTAGATTTATATTGTTGTAAATATAGTTTTTGTACATGTCTAATTGCGTTTAATTGATATAATATGATGGAAGATAGTTATATCATCAATAAAAATTTGGATGCTTATGATATTTTACTTTGTTATTTACTATTTAAAATGATTTCTATTTTTTTAGAAAAAATTTTCATGATCGGGACATGGAAAAAAAATGTATTTGTCAGCGAAAATAATTACATAAATATTTTGAAACTATTTTGAACTTATAATACTAGAGCGATAGTGTGTATTAATTGTAGTATTGTTAAATTTTCTTAATACTTACAGTAGCTAATTCAATAAAGGAGTGCCACTAAATTCTTTTAAGGTTCTTTAAACCAATACTTTAATATGGAGCGAAATGAGTATATATTGCGTGGACCACCAGAAGTTGATGTCCCAGGGCACATATCTTTTGGTCAGTATGTCTACGAGAGGCTTAAAGCAGGAGGAAACAATATAGCACAGGTATTTATAAGATTTCCATAGTACTGATATTTAAAATGACTTTATTTTAGTTTTACTTTATAGGTATGACAAAGCCGTAGACGATTATTAGGGGTTAATTCCATAGTGGCACTTTTTTAGTGTGAGTGTCAACACAATAATTGTGAATTGAAAGAACTATCTGGGGCTTATTTTTTTATTTCTGTTCTTATTTAGCGTTACAATAAAATATAATAACACTCTAAAAAATAGTCATGAACGAAATAAATAAAGTTTTCAGCTATGGCCATGAGCTACACTACCTATACACTAATTAGCCATTTTGACAATCTGCCATTTCTGATGAAGTGACAACTTTGTTTCCAAATGTCTAAATTGAGTCAGTACCAATCTTCCTCACCCAGGAGCAGAGCAGCTCAATTGAGCCGAGAAGTGATCAATGAGACAATTTATGTTTTGTTAGATAACTACTTGAGGCCATTTTCTTGTTTCATATATTTAATCAAATGGTGTACCTGTAATGAGTGTCACTAAAATGTGCTTCGCTTTTGATTTCATTAATCCCTCTACCCCTTACCTATCAATGAATTTTGGTCTATCAGTAACCACTTCTTGGCTTGATTGAGCTGCTCGTCTAAATGGTTCCAATCTGTTCAGGTGCAACTGAGCCCGTTCCATTCCACATTTTAAAAGAATTTTCTGAGATTCGTCTGAACAAAGTATATCTATTTCGAATTATTTTTATCCAACGTAGTTGTGTACCTTAAGATTATGTTCCATAGATAAATTATACCCATATATAAAAAAAAAAATATGACCCCATGTGCAAACTATGATATGAAAGTTAAAGAACCCAAGGAAGTATAGATTTAATAGAAATAGTTATATCGAAGGGAAGACAAATTACCAAACTTTTGAGCACCACTACCAGAGCACTAATCGCAAGTCTATTTATTTATTTATTAACTTTTATGTATAGTACATATGGCGGACTTATTGCTACATGAGCAATCTCTTCCAGTCAACCATAACAATTTGTATTGAAATTTAGTTGGTAGACTGTAAGCCATTGATTGTACAGTTGTTAATTATTTAAACAATAACGCCATTGATTGTACAGTTGTTAATTATTTAAACAAAGGCAAACTTTTGCTAATATACACAGATAATAATTAAAAAGTCTATTATATTGTATTATCTTTCATTAATATACAAAAACATGTGTATATGTTGATCTGCCAAGAACTAAAATTATTTTAATATGTTAACTATTATAAGGTATTGACTTTATCAGCTATAATGTCATTTAATACAAATACGTAGTTAGAAGTATCACCCAAGTAATTTTATAATTTATAACATTACACTGGTTAACAAATACAAAATATTTGTTTCTTATTTGAAAAGTGAAATTAATTTGTATTTAATATATTTACAACAGTTATATATTTTGTCATTGATTTTTGTATATAGCATTGTAATAAAATGTTTAATGATCAATAAAGAATAAACGATAAAATGGAGTAACTGCTTGAAATAAAAAATTTGTAAATATTTATCAAGTACCAAAGCTTGTCATAATTGAGACAAGTTGAATAATTGGAAGACAACAAAGGAACGAGAAAGTTATTTTAACGAATGTAATGCATACCGAAATCAGAGAAAGACCAAAGAAGTGATAAATGGATGATAGCTAAATAATGAAGGTTACCAACTGGAAAAGGAAGAGAAAAATAAAAATGTCTAGAAGGAAATTGTACTGCGGACCAAGATTCATAATAGATTGCACAACAGACGTGTAACAGACTATGGCTTTAAAAATGTATTTAACTTTACAACCTAATAAACCGTACAATTGCAAACACAAATATAAGGATCAAATGAAGTTGAAACCTTACATTTATACATTTTATCCATGTATTTGTTTCTTTTTCTTTATTGTGACAATTTAATGTATAAAAGCTTAAAAGAATAAGAATCACATGTCTATAAACACAATGCAAAAATTTTGATATGGCTATTTTAGCTGTACAAGCTATGAACGGCTATGAACTCAATGCACCATGTAAAATAGTATTTATAACATTCTTAACACCCTTTTAAACATGCAATAGCTAAAAATTTTCAAAAAAAATCATTCCGTTTGCTAACATAAGTAAAATAAGACTTTTTTCAAACAAGTACTTTCTGATTGTAACTTAAATTAAATGGGATGTGCTTTGGCTAGTTGTGAAATATGTGTCTTGGCCTTGTTACTACTTCTGCTAGGTCCAAGTTTCGACCCGCATTAACAAGTTCATTAGAAATATATATGGCTATCTCTTTTTACTATTTAATTTCTACATATGTGCCCTCTTAAATTTACTGTAGCAATGGTCTCATGATCTCAGTGTTAACGGAGATTCATTCATAAAAACATGTCTATTGATAATATTTATTTAAGACATCATATTCTCTGTAAATTCCAACAAGGTAGAAATGCCACAGAAGTGTGTAGAAATTTGGTAAACATTTGTGGTAATGACCCTTTTTCCGAGAAAAAGTGTACGAGATGGTTTAAAAAATTTGAGGTAAGTGATATCAACCTCAATGACAAGCCACATTCTGGGAGACCAACTCTGATCGACAGCGATATTGTTAAAATAATTACACAGCAAGGTCCATCTTTGAAAACATTGATACTGCAGAAAAGCTCATCTCAAAACAACAAACTATTTGTGACAATATTTGGCAACTTGGATTGCTGTTTAAGTATTCTAAATGAATGCCTCGTGAATTTAGTGAAAAAACTGTGAGACCAGGCCACCTTCCCCACCACTTTTAAACCGAATTTGAGAAATAGCTGCTCAATAAAAAAAAGCTGCTTACATGGTGGAACGTCAAAAGACCAGTAAATTACAGGCTTCTCAAACCCAAAAGATAGGCTCAATTCCGAAATGTATTATCGATGAATAGATAATTCGAACAAAACATTTTAGAAAAAGAGACTGGTGCTGATTAATAGGAACAGGACAATCATACTGCACAGTGGCAATATCACGACACATACAGCTTTAGCAACTCGCCAGAAAATCACGGACCCACACTGGAAATTTTGGCACATCCACACAACTTTCCAGACTTAGCATCGTATAGTTATAAACTGTTTCTCTGCCTGTATAATTTTTTAAATGGACACAATTGAAATATATGGCGTCAAAAAAATGTTGCTTAAATTTTTCATCAAAAATGAGTCACTTACAGAATTGTAATCCATAAATGATCATTTTGTTTAAGAAGAGATTGTTAGTAACTATATAAATTATATTCTTCAGTAAATATTAATGAATGTATTGAAGTTTTGTTTAAATCAAAAACAGTCTGAATTTTCTAGTACTTTTTTCAATTTTGAATCTGAACTCAAAAGTTTGCTTTTTTCAGCTTACTCCAATAATTCTAACGGTTGTACATTATTCTAATTTCAGTTGTGAGCATAATACAATATAACTCCTTGTACTCTTTAATATTTCTCACAAAATAAGATTATTTAATTCAATGCTGTGAAATCTGTTGGAATTGTGATATTCCCAAAATTGTAAAAAAATAAAGACGTGACACTGTTAAATGGAGCTCAATAATTACACCCTAATTATAATAATTATACACTTTTTTCAGATATGTGCAGAAACAGGGGAAAAAGTAACATTTAATACCATTTTACAAAACAGTGTAAACTTGGCTGTTTCATTAAAAAAGTTAGGAGTAAAACAAGGCGATGTCATTGCCATCAGTGCTGAAAACAGATTCGAGTTCACCGAAACGACACTAGCGATCATATTCTGTGGTGCCATTGTTACTACTTCAAATGTTGCTTATACAAAAGGTATTAATAATAATTTAATATCACCCTACTTAAAGCAATATTAGATTGATATAAGAGGTCATATTTCATAATAAAATACACCAATAAGAAATATTATATATATACATAAATGCACATATGCACGTATAGTTTACGATTAATATATTCAGTGATAATTTGCATAAAAAAACCAAAAACCAATATATGTAACGTCAGTGCCAACGTGAAACTACGTAATGAAAAAATTTTTAATTTTATATTTTTATATACCAAAAACAAATTTTATATTTCTTTTTTTGTAAATATTATTTCTGAGTATGGCCCAATAAATTTATATAATTTTTACAGCTTATTCCAAAGTTAACATTACATTAGTTGTCATGTAAAATGCATTATCGATGAAATTCTTAAATATTATTCAAAGTATAAAAATCTAACTTATTTTAAAATTTAGAAATGATTTACTCTTTCTGATAAAAATCGTTCTCAAAAATTCTACAATGAATATTATAGGAAAGTAGTTATTTCAACACACTTTTAATTTTATTTAAAAAGCCTGTCCTACGATTTGTGTAAAAAACAAGTCAATGTAAAATGATATCATATTACCATTTTTTAAAAAAAATTGTTTACCATTTAGTTTTAGTAAAAATTGTTCTCAAAAATTGACCACACTTTTCATTTTATTTAAAAAATGCATCAAACAATTTCTTTAAAGAAATAAGTGAAATTTTGTGAAATTAACATTTTGAAAATAAAATTATTTACCATATAATTTTGATAAAAATCTCTCTCAAATATTGTACAATTAGCGTTACACGAATAGTAGTAATTTCACCACACATCATTTTAAAAAACTAAATCAATTTAAAATGACGTTATATTCAAATTTTTTAAAAAATTAAAAATATTTAGGTTTAGTTTCGTTAAAAATCTTTCTCAAATATTGCATAAATAATATTATAAGGAAAATATTTAAAAAATGTAATGAAAAATGCAAAAATCATTTTTTTCCAAACTGTTAAAATGTTATATTAACATTTTATAAAATTTCATCTTGATTTTTGGATCTTACTCTCACACGACAACTACCTTTACCTATTACATCAAAATAATATTCTTACTGTTCATTACCACTTTGTTTATAGATCACTTTCAGCTTCTTACACAAATGATAACTTTAAACAATTTTAATTTCAACAATTTCTTAACTTAATCCCAAAATTTGTAGGTCAATGAATTGCCATGACTGACCGAATTACATTGAACAGGAAAGGAGTTAGACTCTGTTTAAAAAAAATCCTATTTTCATAAATCTTTTATATTTAGAATATTACATAAGTTTCATAAACAATAATACATAAGTTACATAAGTTTGCATCACCTAAGTTTTACCTTTTAGGGCAAGACTATTATATATTATAAACATAAATATCATTTTTGCTGTACAACCATCTATACATTACTGGCCAGCCAATGGTATTTTACACACAGTTAAACAGATGTACAAATAGAGTTTTGCATGATAATGAATTGTCAAGCAATGTAACACAATATGCCATATCTAATACATATTTCAACCATTTTACTTTTTATTTTACAATACAATCTATATTTTACAATATATAAATATTTATGATATAATCTTATGATAAAGCAAGCAAACAATTAAAAAATGTAAATTTAAATTATTTCTCAAGACAAAAGAAATTAAATCAGATACTGGAACCAAGCCTGCCAATAGTAATTTTCGTTCGGCTAGATTTTTTAAGGTGGAGATATAATTGATAATCACAACAAAAGGAATTATACTACTCTATTGGCGACACTCACTTTATAAAATCTTGAGGCTCAAATACATCATTACATGATTATTAGCAATCTATAAGCCTTAGAAGATTGTAAGGGTGAGTCATACATAACGTGAAGAGTCATAATATGCAGTGACTCATCACGCCATGTTGCATGATTGGCAGTGAATTTATATATCATTAACGACTGCAAACAATAATTTTATTTTTATAATTTAATTAATTTAAAATGGTGCTTTAATTTTCAGAGGATTTGTTACATACATTGAAATTATCAAAACCAAAAATAATATTTTGTTCATCACTATCGGCAAACCAAATTTTGGAGGCAAAAGCCCTTATACCTTCAGTTGAAACACTTATTTACTATGACGATGAGTGTACAAAAGGCAGCCCACTGTACAAAGATTTAATTTCCATGCAATATGATGTCGACAAATTTCAAATAGCCGAAGTAACTGGACAAATTGACACCCTCTTCGTATTGTATTCATCTGGAACGACTGGATTGCCAAAAGGTGTTATGATTACACATCTCAACGTGTTACTAGTGATGGGGAATTTCAGGTACTATTTGTCAAATCAGGCTAATATCTTTCAAATTTCAACATTGTATAAT
Organism: Druceiella hillmani; assembly: GCA_039881145.1. Lineage (NCBI taxonomy): Eukaryota > Metazoa > Arthropoda > Insecta > Lepidoptera > Hepialidae > Druceiella > Druceiella hillmani. Next base: position 13,001,944 of record JAYKKI010000061.1, read on the forward strand.
CTTTAAGTTTATTAACAAATGTCTCTTTTTAAAAATTATTTGAATTACCTTTCAAGTACACACATGTTACAAAATAAGTCTTTTAACATAAAATCATTTTATTAAATTGACAAGTTTGTATCAAGAATACATAATTGAAATATATATATAAAAATACTGATAAATATCAGAAATTTTAATAACATATAGAATGTATACATTATTAAAATTTCTATCTAAATGAAAGAATTCTTCATTGAGTTTTGCACTTAAACTATTATGATCATTGTACAGATAAAGTAAGCAATCTGGTTAAATCTGCTTTTAGCTACCACCAATCTATGTGTGGAAGAATTATTACCACTGAAAAATAAATGCCAGCTATGAAATTACTATACTATATAATTATCTAATCACTAGAACTATGAAATTTTCCAATCTGTTCCTTCCAAGTATGTTAAAATTATCAATACCCATTAACCCATTTTCCCAATAATGGTGCTATGATTTCACAAAACTATTAACAATCTTGTACCCCATATTTTTTGTCATTTTCATAAGGTTTTTTTGTAAATTATGATACAAGTTTATGAGTAAAAAATTCTTGACAAATTTTAAAAATTTAAGGAGTTGTAAAGACTTAAACTTAATGTGTAGTCAAGGATGACGATACTGAGTTGCGACATCATTTATAATTATGCTCATTGTACTTATGTATTCTATGAGAGCAAATGAGACAGGGAGATATCCCCACCCCATACCTTCACTTAAATTTATTCAGAACTTACTAATTTTTAAAAAAATGTTGATTAATATTTCACTAAAGGTTTTTAATCAACCTATATCTTAACGCTATTTTACTAAAAACAGTCAATTTAGGAGTAATCAACTTACCTATTACAGCAATTTCAAATTATTAGAATTGCAGCTATATGGCGAATATTTTCTTTTAAATAAAGGTGAAAATTCTTCAATTAATCCACTATTAATTTCATTTTTCCTTTGACTAGAATTTCCTTTCAATAAAATTTCTTTGTACAATCACCACAATGTCATTTTATAATAGTTTTTCATCTATTTCACTTGAATATGTTTTAAAAGACCTGAAGCAATGTTCAAATTGCAAAGTTGAAACCCTGAAAAGAGTCACTGAAAAGTTGAAAAAAACAACAAAGAAAGATAGTGAGAAAGTATTAAAGAAAGCATTAGTCTCTCGTGCATAAATTCAAGGATGACGTGAAACTTCTTTAAGTGTTCACATTAGGTAGAAAATTAAAATTACCACTAGATTAAAACTATTGCTATATTCTATTGTTATACAAAATAAAGAGTTGCCAAGAGTGCCTAGCAAATTGACAGAGGTCATTTTCTTATATTTTATGTTATAAAAAAAATGACAACATTTATAGTGACCGAATCAATATTTGACATCTTTATTTCTTTAATAAATAGAGTGACTTGACAATCGAACAGCAATATAATCACATAAGAATAATCCTTTATTTTAAATATCTAATCTAATTGAAAATAGCACTAGCGGGCCAAATTTATGCATACACAAATATAAAAAGTATAAATTAAGTAATAAATTCTTATACTCTTCCAGATCTATTATATTTAACCCTAACGTGGATGGTTACACAAAATCACATATAACGCTAGTTATACTCCCCTGGTTTCATGCATATGGTCTTTTAACGCATCTTATTTTCTTGAGCCATCATGTTCCTGTTGTGTTCTTAAATCGATATAAAGAAGAATTGTTGTTGAAAAGCATTCAAGACTACAAGGTATTTGAAACTACAATTTAGCATCTTTATTTCAATTAAAAAACCTTTTTAATAACAATGATTATGTATTGTAATCAAGTAATTCATTAACTAATTATTAATATATTTGCAGGTATCTTTATGCTTTTTTGCTCCACCAATTGTGGTATTTCTAGCCAAAAATCCTCTAGTAGATAAATATGACTTAACATCCGTAAGGCAAATCTGGTGCGGGGCAGCTCCTTTGTCTGAAGATCTACAAAATACCATGACAAAAAGGTAGGTACAGAAACAAAAGTAAAAAATAAAGACTTGTTCATTTACACTTTGTGACAGGGTTCACACCTGTGCATAGTGTGCATGTACACTTTTTGCGCAGAGTTCACAACTGTAGATAGTGCGCATGTACACTTTATGCATAATATTGACACCTAGAATGGTTTCACTATATTGTTAACTTGTATTCTAGTTTGAGCAAACAATATTAAGGTTCAACAATTTTTCTTGAAAAAGCTGAAGTAGAATGTTCTGCTTTCTAAAATTTAAAACTTTTCCTGAAATGGCAGTGTCCATTAATATACCGTATATTGCTTTAATTGCAGTCTGCATATTTGTTCAGGCAGCAACTGAAAACTAGAATAAGTATTTACAACTTTTTGTTATCATTCTGTTTTTACTTTTTAAAGATATAAGAATGTGTTCAACATCAATGATAATGAGTTTTAATGCACATTGTTTGTCTGTAAGGACTATTAAAGTATAAGAAACATTAAAATAAAAAATATTTGCATGTATGGGTGTTTTCATACAGTATAACGCCTCACCTGCTGGATCATTTTGAATATTTAGAAATGTTTATAAATATTTGCAAACATTTCATTTATATCTAGTATTTGCCTTACAAAAAACAGTTCTTTTCTTCAAAAGCAACTTTCCAAATTTTTAGTACTTTATAAACCAAACAAAATGGATAATTTGATTAGAATTATTCTCTAAATTTTAACCCGGTAACTCAAGAAAATAATTAGAGAAATATGCCCAATGCCAAATAAAAGTATTATAATAAGATTTCTAGTAATTTGGTGGTTCACAGTAACTCTAACTCTTATAAACCCATAGTAGCTTATATAATCCATATTGATCAAGCTGAAAGGGTATCAGAACCATAAAAAATACAATAAACGATAACAGCTGTCAGACCAATAGATTCTTGAAGTGACTCAATGTAAGTACTATTCTAGGAACCTCTACTCACAGCCTAACCTATTTGATGCAATATATATATATATAACAGCATGATATTAAGACGAGCTATGTTACTTATACTGCACGTATCCATTGTGTGACGTATATTACACCTTTTGTAGCTAGGGAATTTACATAAACACTCATTTATTTCTGTATTTTGATTACTTTCGATTCCTGTGGAAGGGGTTTCAAAATGAACTAAAATTTTTTTATAGTCCATTCATAAATTAGGTCGCACGTTAAGGGGGAGGGTGGGGAGGTCAACAAAGTTTGACATTGTGTGACAAGGACATGAGTCATAAGCTTCATGACATCATATGAGTAAATATCTAAAGTATGAAAACAGTAAACTTCAACTATAACGAAAAACTTTAAAATATTACCGTAAAAACCAATACCGCCTTTGAGATTTTGAGAAAAGCTAATGTCACTGTGATTTTGTCTATATTTAATTGTTTATATCATTCATTCGATATTTTTTTTCCATTTGGAGATTTTCAATACCCAACAAATTTAAAACAAATAAAAAAAAACAGCGAGAGGTCACGGGACGCCTGGCAGATATGAAACATCGTGTTTGTACAAGTAATACGCATAAAAGACAAGATTATTATAGGAACTAAATATAGCATAATGAAAAAATAAAGTATTACGAATTTCTTACTGAAAACGGTGACTTTATTTAATAAACATTTATTTACAATTAATACAAAAATAATAAAGCACAGGTTATGTGTACCGTAGTAAACAACAGGGTCGAACTGAGTGAGGAGGGGGTCGCATAGTCGGTTGCGCATGGCGACACATCGCCATACCGTACACTCTACTACATATAGACTATATATATATATCTTAGTATAGTGTGGCGACCCGTCGCCACGGCAAGCGTCGCCATACCAACGATCCGGTTTATACCTGCGCCTATAGATGTTTCACATCAAAACTTACTTTAGGTATTCTTTATAAAAATAAACAAAGTATACAATACAAAGTTAACAACTTATGGCAAAGTTTGAAAAGTAGTGACAATGTTGAAGGTGAAGTGGAATAAAAATCAAAGAATTGCAAATAAAATTGACGAAAAAGAAAGTGGCACTTATAGATTTCAAAAATTCCTTCATCATCAAAACTACTAAAATAACTAAACCCCATCGGCCTAAAAGTAAGTTCAAGCATTGTATTATTTTAGTTGGTTTAGTTCAGTTGTTATTATCTGATTGCATGAAGCATAAAGGAGGGATGTTTTCTATGTGTTTGTATCTATGTATGTATATGTTTGCACATTAGTATGTTTAATTCTTTGTGCCCTCGTAGCACCTAAACGGCTGATCCGATTTTGATGAATAATGTGTCATTTGATCAACATTGAGTCTGCGGGTAATAGTGTCTAAAGATACATTAAATTAAAAACTCCTTGACAGAGCAAATAAAAATTTAAATTAATGGAGTCTAAAAAAACTTGGACTATAAAAAAATGAGGTTATTCATTACTTACTATAAAGGAAAGTCGGCAGCCGCGGCTTTCTGTCCACCTGTTCGGAGTAATATCGAAAGGTACAAAGTCGATTGCAATGCAGTTTTCATTACCGAGTACCTGGATTGTTTAGGGTGATCTAGTATATATATTGTGTAAAAACCCCATATTCAACATTTTACAAGTTTACTTTTAATTGTGGGAAAAAACCAAATAGGATGTGCCAGAAGACACTAAAGATATTAATATGCAATTAAGTGGAAGCCAGTTACTTCAAACAGTAGCTAAATCAATGCCTAGACAAAACACTTCTAGGAATACAATTTTAGTACCTGAGCTCAACAGCCAGCTGTTAGCGCACAATGCTGGTATGGCGAAAGATGAAGAAAAAAGAAATAACTGCATTAAGGAAAATATTCAACAGGAAAAAGCATACTGAAGAGAAAGATCAGCACAGTGGAACAATATTGACAAGATGTGATTCTAAAAAACAAATAATTTTGGAACTTTGTGAAAGTAATTCCAACTTAGCTACAGCTCTTAAAATTCGAGATACCGTTGGTCAGTCTAGAGTAGAAGAAAATAAAGCCGGTTTACTTTGTGACTCCAAACAAAGGAAATTGCAGCTTATGGTGGTGCAGCTTATTACGAACATTGTACTGATATTATAATGTACTGCAAAACATTGAACGACTTACAAGACTATGTAAACAAGGCTATACTATCAGACAATCAGGTTTATGTTTAAGACTTCTTCCCAGATGTGTTATTACAAATAACAGAAAAAAACACATAACTGTTCCTTTTAAACTGGGCAAACCAGACTCTACACTACATGTAAAGCATTAAGATGGCAAATTCTGTCCAGCTACGATAAGAAACCTTGAATTTTTAGCTGCAATTTTGGCTCCTGGTACAGTTTTTATCGATGGATGACAAAGCATGTGCGCATTAGGTATTACAGCAGCAAATTCTCAAGCGCTATTATTAATACACCTTGAATACCATGTAAAATTATCAGACCATTATTTCATGGTCTCTGAAAATCATAAACTTTTTCCCTCTTTTTATGCAAGTATTGTAATAAAGAAAGATCGTGAAGAAAAACCTGAAACTGTGACACACTCAGGCTCTACATATGTAATGATTTGTAGTAGAAAACATTTTCCACTAACGCAGATACTCATGCACAGACGTATATAGACTTTCTGAATTACTTGCTTTTGAAAAGTTAACGAGAAATTGAGAAGGTTTTGTAGAATGTGTATTTATTTTTAATTACGATAATGGTTCTGATGAAAATCCATTATTCGAGCAATTTATAGCTTCAACTGTACAACATTTTAAAGGTTTTGATTTAGATGCTATTTATATTGACTCAAATACTCCACAAAGAAGTGGATTTAGTCGAGTGGGGTGATGACTGGCGCTTCTTAGTCGCAAACATACTGATGTTGTATTAAGACATGACGATTTTAGTCCACATTTTGATTCCAGTAATCAAACTACTGACTTGGAGCTAGAAAAATGGAACTTTGAGATTGCAGGCATTGTGCTAGCTAATATTTGAAGCCATTGAGGATTTTCCTGTGGTTGCTAAATACATTGTGCCAACGGATATCAGACTAGATATCGTACTGACAAGGACATTGAAAAATAATGCTACTTGGTACACAAATCATGTACCTGAATCATAATATTTTCACAAATTATAAAATGCGAGGCTGTCATGTATTGCGGTATGCAACGTTCTAGCCTGTGGCGATTATTACGAGAGGGGTTTTCACCACTAGCTGTTTTGATTCAATAGATGTCAGAGGGTATGTACCTGTAGGGAATGATGATTCCGAAGGTACATTTTCTCCAATCTCCGTACATCATCACATTTGAAGCAAGCTCCTTATGATGGGTATTGCCCCAGTATCGAAGCATACTTATTTAAACTATGGTATAGCACCTGTGGTCTATATTTTTCATCATAAAAAGCCACTGTATCTATCAAATAGTGTTATCTGTGTCTACCAAATTTTGTCTTGATTTATATTCTCTTACTTCTTTGCAGGTTAAACATAAATTACATTCGACAGATTTATGGTATGACAGAATTAACCCTGGCTGTGGTTGTGGATTTATCAAATGAAAGAAAAAATGGTACTGTTGGAAAACTTCTGCCTGGATTTTTGGCGAAGGTAAAATGAAAAATATGTACAGATATCTAGTTATATTTATACAAAATAAAGCCATAAACAAAAAGAAGTAAAAACGTTCCCTTAACTAAAAATAACAAAATATCTGGGAAATTTTCAAAGTAGCCATCAAAATTTACAACTTTAAAAAACATAATAGTAAAAAATATTTACTCTCATATGCATAAACATTCATATTTCAACATACATATAAGCAAACGAAGTTATAATGAAATTAATTTATTATTATATGTTGATTTTGAAACAATATATTTTTTTAGAAACACTTAGTTTAAATCAGCTGAATTTTTTAACCATGTGTATCCAATGCAAGTACAATTAGAAATAGTCAAGTTAGTGTCAATATTTTATAAGTTATATATGAGTTTCTAAGAATTTCAATATTGTGACTTAACTCCTAACACCAAAATCAAAAAATGGATTAGTTTGATAGCACTAAATAGAAAATCGGCAGAAAATTGTTATTCTGTTATATATCTAAACTATTTAAAGAAATGACTTTCCAAAAATATTTATAAATTGTGTTATATAATATTATTTTTGCTCTCTTAAAACATTAATCATTTTGAGTTGCACAGAGTTAAAATTTAAAAGATATTATTATATATTATTTAAGTTTATTTATTATTATTTTATCTAATTATCTATCTCTTTCATAGGGCCACTGAATTAAATTTATGCCAATATCTATCAAATTTAAGTCTATAATTAATGAAGGCTTCCATGCAATTTATTCTACGATGTATCAGAAAACTTTTATTGTTAACTATATTTTCAACAGGATTAGAGGACTGTTTCCCATATATTTTATACATAACCATGATAATGTCATTATTATACAGTGTTAGACCAAACCAGATTCCCCACTTTACATATTCATATTCATTAGACGCCCTTAGCAAAGTAAATGAGGGAGTACACCAAAGGAACTGAACTAATTTTTTTTAACATATGTATTTAATTTAAGAAAAATCTTCAATACCCTTTAAAGTAATCTCCACTGGCACTAATACACTTGTCAAATCATTTATTTCATTGTTCAAAACATTCTTAAATTCGTCTTCTATGATACCCAAATGCACCTACATTGATTTTCCTTCATCTCAGCAACGTCCGCAAAATGCTTTCCTTTCATGTCTCTTTTCATTTGGAGAAATAAAAAGTCACAGGGAAGAAGTTCGGCAACTAGGGATATGGAGCACAGGGATCATGTAACTTTTGGTTAAAAAAGCATACCTCCAGGCGACCTTGTTTTTGTTGAGCAGTGAGCAGTCTAGACAAAAATTAGACATCCCCAAATCTTCCATTGAAATTCACTGAATTTTTACACACAACTTCTTCAATAACTCGGTAATTTTCAGGATGGTTTTTTTCAAGATTTTCATCGATTCAGGCCGTAACCAGAACGAGGTTTGTCATTTATTGACATTTCACCTCTTTTGAAACAGGAAAACACTCAAACACTTGTGTTTTTCCACTAGCATCATCCTTATAGGCCGCTTTTAACATTTCAAGAGTTTCTATCCCAATTTTTCGGAGTGTAAAGCAAAACTTTACTGCAGCGTGATGTTCGTGGGAATCAGCCATTGCAAAAACGAGTCTACAAAACAATGGTCACTATAAAATCAACACAAGCTGAACGGAACCCTCTTTACGGACAATGCTTGACTTACTGACTCGGAAATTCTAGCTCTGTACGCTCCTAGCGATAGTATACAGTACTATAGAAACTTCACCCACCACAACATCAGTTCAGTTTCTCTCGGGTCCCCCTTTGTAGTTATCACATAAGTTTAAGTGATTTTGTGAAAATGAAAAATTTATTTTATTAGAAACATTACAATAAGCTGCTCTCAATGATATCAAATTTTATTAATTTGTTTCTAAAGTTTAGTGTACACATGGCGAACATATTTGTACAAAAGCAACCTCTCCAAACAAATCAAAGAATAGTACTGTAGTGGACTGCTAGAAATCGTTAGTATAATACAAAAGAAAAAAGCTATAAAAAGAAAAGGGATAAGGATAAGAACAGGTTGAGACAAAAGTGGTAAACGGGTAGAATATTAATGATATTAAGAAGATTCTCTTGCAATGATTTAATTGATATTTAAATACTATGGGTTTTTTTGTAGATCTTATTAATGCTCAGAATATTATTGAGAGTTTTAATAAATTTTTATTAAAATGGATGACATATTTAATAATAGATCTGCAAAAGTGTTTTCTGGAACTTGTTTTCTTCTATTTTGTCTATCTTTTTTTTCTTCTTATATAGCAGTTTAAATATACATAAATTACCTTTGTTACTCAGTACAAACTAGCAGAAAAAAATGTTGCCTGATTAAAATGAGCAGAAGATGTCAATAATGAAGAAGATAATACATTTGAATTTTTATTCATTATATTAATGTAAATATTAACTCCCACAAAATCTTTATCTAATATAAAGACTGTAAATTTCTTATTCATTAAAAGGTTGTATAGGTGATTAATATATCTTAAAAATATAAAAATGAATCACACATTCTATTCCAGGTGGTTGACATAGAAACAAATAAGCTACTTGGTCCTTATCAAAAGGGAGAATTGTGCTTTAAATCACCAATGAAAATGAAAGGCTACATCGGAAATCCAGAAGCTACTGTTGCTATGATAGATGAAGACGGATACCTTCATACAGGAGATATTGGTTACTATGATAGTGAAGGTTGCCTCTATGTGGTGGATAGACTAAAAGAACTTATCAAATATAAAGGATTTCAGGTAGATATTTAAGATACATAAAAATAAATATTATCAAAATATGAACCAATCATTGAAAACAAATATTTTAAAATTGTTTAGCAAGATTTTAGAACTTTCGAGAACAGTTATTTAACAATTTCACTGCATATTCCCAATAATAAATTTTATGTACATACTATTATTATAGAAATTAATTTCAAGAGTAGTATTTATATAATTTATTAACCCTTTATATACTTCATTACCTTTTTATACCGACATAAAACTTCCTTGCTCATTTAACCTATATATGCATACCGTACGGGGTGGACGGCATGGCACCCATACCCACATAGACAGTGAACTGATTAAAATATTATTTATTAGTAAACTAAACAAAAGAATGCTAATGACATGATGGTGTAGACAAGCAGACATACCTTCTCTAAAAAACTACCCGGCATCGTTCAAAAAGCTCAAAAATTTAAGTTTAATCATCAAAATTTATATTATCACCTTCAAAGTAATCACAATTGTTCACAATACAACTGTGATAATGCCGGACCCATTCTTCCATACACTTCTCATTGGTCGAAAGTGTCTTTGATGCACACTGGATTGTAGTTACCGTATGGCTTTTAGTTCCCGCCATTCAATCAATTGTTGACTCGTTAATATATTGTATTCATAGACTTATGTCTCGTCTCCATGTATAATATATTACATGAAGTCTGCACCTTGAGAAATCATGTCTTCAGAAACCTACTTTCGATGCTCTTTTTGCAAGAAATGAAACTCTTTCGAAACCAGTCTTGTAGCAACACGTCTCATGTGCAAAACATTGGTGAACATTCCATGAACAGTCATTTTATCAATGTTCAACCCACGAGTCAACTCTCTAATACAGAAATGACAATTTTCAACCACTAATTGTTTCATTTTTTCGATATTATTGTAAGTAATAGACATTGAAGGCCATCCTGACAATGATTTTTTTTGACGAAAGATGTATGATAAAGAATGTCATTAAACAATTAAGTTTCATACTCTAATTTAGAGGCCACATTACAAAAATCAATTTGCGTCAGTACAAAGTTTGTTCTATTAAAATTATTCCTAACCATTAACAATGATTTTCAGTAACATTTTTAATAGACTAAACATCAAAAAAAGTATGTAAAAGATCAAAACAATAAATTATATGATAAAATATCAAAATAAAGTATTTAAATAGAAACATCTTTCATAAAAGTGAATAATGCAATTAATAAATAATTTACTGTGAAATCTATAAAAAATTTGTCATTTCCTTAATCCCAATTAAAAGCAAAGATCTTTGCTAATAGCCCACCTGAAGATGTTGGAATACAACGAAACCTAGGTTGTGGTAAAGAACTTAAAGAAAGTAGAAATAATACTACATTACGTAGTTTCATTTAATTGTGAATAATGTATTTCTATAAAATTAACGCCAAATATATTTAACATTTCCTTAATATTTCTTTAACTATAATACTGAGAATATAAATAAAAGTAATTAAATTATTTTATTACAAATGTATTCAACTAACATTTTTGGACATAAGTGTATACTTATATACTTATTAAAAAAAAAAAATGTTAATTGTATATTCAGTTTTTTCTTTTTTTTTTACACTAACTTTCATTAATTTGCTGCTTATTTTTAATTATTATTTGTTATTCAACAACAAAATATAGAAAATATCTATTACATAATATTTCAAACAGGTTGCCCCAGCAGAGCTAGAAGCTATATTGCTACTACATCCAGGAATAAGAGATGCCGCTGTAACTTCCCTACCGGATAAAATAGTAGGAGAGTTACCCATGGCATACGTTGTAAAACAAGCCAATGTCAACATTACAGAGAAAGAAGTCATTGATTTTGTAGCATCGAAGGTAAGTTTGTTCCCAAAGCGATTCTTGTATTGGGAAAGTCTGATGGTGGAGTTGTGTTTTCATTGTCATTAGTATACCTTAATGATACATATTTACCAGTTAGGTACAACCTTGTGTCTTTTGGAAAATTATAAAAATGTTTTTTGCCTTAACATTACAGAAAAATAAATTCTGCCATATCATAATTATTACAACTTTATTTATAATGACTGACATAAACCATCTTCAAATGTAATAATAACAATGAATGCCTTCAATGCTACTATTATATTTCGTTGAGAATGGAATTTTACAAATTCATCTACACATGACAAATTCATTTGTATATTTATTTAAGAAGACTAAACTCATAAGACAAACATAGCAACTATTTCCTGTCATGACTTATCACTTATCTCTATGTTTTATTTTATTCGTTTCTTTCTTTACCAGTATGACAACTCTTTAGAGGCTTTAGCCTGCCTATTTTCACCAGCCTAATCTATAAACTTTCTTTTATTGCTTTGGTTTTAAAAGTTTTGGTTTTTTGGTTAATCTTTTACAGTATATCCAAATTCCTTTAAACCAAACCAGCTCATTGCTACTTTAGCTGACCTCTTTTTCTTCCACCTGTTACTGTTGGTGGTATTGTATAAACAACAAGTTAAATATTCGTAAAATCTCTTTCATATTTTCTTTCATTTTATATTATTCACAATATATTTTAAAATATTTTATTACACTATGGTATCCTTCTTGTATAATCATAATAAACTTGGGTAGAGAATATAAAAATCATAACTGGATACTCGTACTTCCTCTTTTTGCTCAAAGACATCACGAGTTGCAGTGACTGTTTGTCCAGGTTCATTATCAGGGAACATCTCAGGAATCACGCACATATCTTTCACTAACTTTATATAATTCAGCAGGTTTTGTACTCAATAGCCCAAGCTCTAAAATAATTCAGTGATTAAAATTACAAAATTGTCAAGAATATAAACTATAACATGCACTTGTCAATCTACCAACATGGATGAAAATTTAATTCTTTGAAATTAATAAATATTACCTGGCCACAAAAATTATTTCATGAGGAGATTCGCCGACAAAACTATCTCTAACATGAAGAATTATGGGATTATGTTGGAAGTAAGGGCATGTAGACTCTAAGGAAGGTGATAGTGAATCAACTAATTGATCCAGTAAACTATTTTCATATACAAGAAGCTCAATCTGCAAAGGAAGTATGGAATAACTTAGGACATACTTTCGTAGACTGAGGATTGATATGCTAAGTTTTCTTTGGAATTTATGTATGATATTTCGTATGAAATATCAAAAGGTAAAAGAATATGTCAGCAAAATAATGGCCACAGGGCATAAGCATCAAATTTAAAATAGAACAATGTTTCTCCCCAGTTTATCTGATTCATACCATTCAATAATCATAACAGCTGAAAATTCCGTTTTGGAAATAAGTACTGACACAGTCAAGGTAAAAATTTTACAAGATGTCACAATTGCATTCACAATCAATTGATATTTTAAATTCAAGGGATATGAAAACAGTTGCCTGAAAGGACCAAAAGGAAAGGTCAGTTATTTGCGGAATGCTAATTATTTGATATGCTGTTGTTTAATCAAAATTGCGCTGTATATGTTCTATACTTATAATTCTATACTTTTACATTTAATTTGTTCTGTTCATTCTGATCGTCTACAGCACCTTTTATTCTTGATGCTACTTTTCGAATTCTTTAAACTCCATAAATAACAGAATTCTCTTCTTCCAATTTGAATAATCGGACCCCTCAAAAATTGCTACTGAAATATCTTCAATGTTCATGTATGCCATTTTCTTGACACATTCTTGTAATGCTCCTTTACTTTTGTTTCTTTTAATGGCTTTATTTATATACGTTACAATCACAAAGTTTTTCAACTGTATAAACAATGCTCTGCTACTATGTCAATCAAAATTAATATTTATTTACTTTTGAATAGTACATAGTTTAGATAATATAAATTAGAAGAACTAAATCAATATAACTTCTGACTGTTTCACCATATTTCTTTTTTCTTCGTTTTGATTTTTTGTTTATGGCTTACTCCTATCTCGCTCTCGTCCTTCTCAAACATACAATATACTTGTTCGGTTATACTTTTAATTTCAGCACAAATAAATAATTGAAATATAACACCTAAATCAGAAAAAGTTAAGTTGTGGTTATTGTGACACATTCAATAATATTGAATGCAACAATCATGAAGCCGGTATTATTATATAGAAAAATCTGATTTGAATAATGAATTTCTGAAGAAAATTGAAAATTCAGGTTTAATACATAATTAAGAGAAACAAGAAACGTTGTAGAACATACAAACTGGCAAAATAAATATGTACAAGAAAAGTAATTTGGGAAAGATAATTAAAAAAAATACATTGACAAACCGCTTATAAGGATATATTAGATCATATTATATAAATAAAATTAAATTAAATGACATATAAAAACGTAAAAATATAATGAAACTTTGATTTGTCTATGCCTTGTTATTATTTATTAAATTTGGTTAATGCTTTTCATTCTGTATAATTACATATGAATTATTTAATATTAAAGTAAAATTGTCTAGTACTCTCAATCTGACAATACATGTTTTGTGAGTATAATGTAATTTAACAAATATAAATTTAGGTAAAACTGATACTGCCGGCCATTCAGTTTTGTCTTTATATAAGTTTAGATGAATCAGATCCCTGCATTGATGTTTTTTGTATAGGGAACTTACATCTGTCAGGATGTTTCTAATTAGGAGGGAGTGTTTAAACATTAGACTATGGTAATATTGCACCTTCATGCTAAAAGACTATGATAAAAGATATAAAAACCATAACTCTATCATTTTACGTCCCGTTTCTCCCTGGGGAGATTAAGAGTTGTACAGGCTATTTGACTGAGGTCCTCTATGTCTTTCACAATATAATATAATTTAACAATAACTTTATCTGTATCAAATTATTTTAAGACTGCCATTTTTCTGCCATTCTCATGCATGAAATTGGAGTAATGTTGTATATGGCATTCCGTATACAAAAATCTATGCACATGTAGACAACTAACTGCAATAAATGCATGGAATGTCAGATCTGCCCTCATTTGCTTTACTAATAATAAAGCTAAATAAATAATGAAAGTTGCAATTTTTAATGAATTAAAAATTGAATAGTTTGCCCTAGTACCCAATCATATTATTAACCACCTGGTTTTAAAATATAATTAATTAATAAGTATTCACGGTTCCTGATTTAATTCTAACAATTATAATAATAAACAAAACAATTTACGTTTTCAGGTGACCTCATCTAAATATCTCCGAGGCGGAGTGAAGTTTGTGAATGAGATCCCGAAAAGTCCTTCAGGAAAAATATTAAGAAGAAAGTTAAAGGAGATTTTAATGTAATGATTTGAAAGCAAGTCGAGAAACATTTGAATTTAATTTATAATTTTTATCAGTGAAATGAAAAATATCCTTAATTTAGTAAAGAAATAATGGGTGTAATAAAATGTTTTGAAAATTTATAGGTTATTTTTGTTTAGTATAAATGTGAACATCAATACTATATGTATATAATAAATATAATAATTTGAATTATGCCTATTTTAAATGATTATCTATAACCTTTTAATATTTCTGTTGAAAATACATTTGAATAGAATTACCTGTCAGCTTAAAACCTGGCAAAAAGAGACAGTGACCCCATACTAAGGACTAGAACTAGTATACAGAAGACTCTCATATGTACTTTCCTTTGAAGTGCGAAAGAAATGCTCTTAAAGAACCTAAGTTGACTTAACTTAGGTTCATACTGGCATGCATACAATGCTTATTGGACATTGATGGTCAGTCACGCACTCCACATATGTTAAATGTCACAATGTTTAGAGTTGACTTGACAATACAAATAACCCAATAGCAGGTTTACCAAAAACTATATTATGCACAATAGAATAAAGCCATTGGGAATTAAAACATATCACTGTACCTGTACAGCGGGCAATATAAGAACGTTCTCGGGAATAAAATATTTTTGGGATTTGTTAGTTTATGTAGAGGTTGTTAGGTTCATTATATTTCTCATCTTGGCTTTCATTGCTGAGCGGTTAGTATTTTTTTAAGTAAATAGGTTAAAAAAAAGTAATATTATGTTGAATACAAAACCATAAAAGTCTGTAATCTAAAAATGATGGAGAAACATAGAATTCTTTCTATAATACCAAAGCAATTCATATATATAGGCAAATTGGTGACTAACCTTAATATATATTTATGTTTTATAAATTACATATCAAGATTTATGCTTAGTTGCAAAATAATAGCGTCGCGAATAAAATAAATTTAAAAAAAAATGGAAAGTTAATATTGTTATGTAAGTCTTTTGTCACAAAAAAATATGTAATACCATTCAAAATAATATTACAGAAATAATACAATGCTCAAGATCGTGAACATTTAGTAAAAAGAATTGTGTTTAATGTACAAGTTATAAAAGTGTATCAGGAACCAACGTGCTTTACAACCGTTGGTGATCACATCACGATGCACCGCTGGCGATCACATCACGATACTTAAAAACTTCAAAAACATTATGTGAATTACACACAAAATTGAGGAAGGCTGTTTAAAATTGAATCTTTCAATAAACATTGTGAAATATGTACTATTTGAATATCGAATTTTGAATATTCGAATAATCGTTTTACCAACATCTACATTTACAATATTTTAATTAGGGAAATAGAAAAGTATTTTTTGCATGTCTTCATAAATTTGCACATTTTTCTGCTGTGGAAATGTAAGAAAAATGTGAAAACAAGTCATTTATATTTTGACAACTACATTCTAATACTCTAATTAGAAGTCTAGTAGAAACTACATTCTAATACCAAATTATATTTTACTTTTTCGCATAATACAGACTCTTAACACGGATGAATCAGCATGGTCTGGCCCATCAGGCAGCATTAGCCACTTGGCCTAATGAGTACCAAAACTAGCCACTTGGCCTATTTTGTATATATATATATATATATATATATATATATATAAGAAAGGTTTATAATGAAGCCTATAGTGTTTTAAACAATTATTTGTAACTTTCATTATATTTCGTATGTTTTAATTTTGTTTAGTGTAAATTGTTTTTAAAAGCCTCTTGATCAGTTGTGAGTACTCATAGTTCTCATAGAACTCTATTAATTATATTTAATGATATTTTTTAAACTTGAAAATGAGTCGTCACATAAACATCGTCACATAAACATATATACTTAGGAACTTTTACGAGGGTATTTCTAATGAGGGTGCCATCTGTAATTTACAAAAAAAACATTTGCTTATAAATCATCTGTAACAAATTTAAAAACACGTTTGAGGTGTAAGCATCTGTCAACATGTACAACACTTTTAACCCAAGTGCAGCAGGACATGCAAAGTGATAGGCATTCCGAGTATGCATCATTACCCACCAATATTCAGAATTCTGTAGCAGCAACAATCACAGATTTATAATGTATTTTGACGTATATATTTCATTTATATTTGCTGCTGAATTTTTTTATCTCACAATTATTTAATATCTTACAAATAATGGCCAAATATCATTCAATATTTATATTACACGTAACACAAATTGTAAAAATATATATTAACATGCTAATGCTTCAAACAGCCATAATAAGATACGCTCTCCAATGTTATAAACCGTGCTAAACATGCCAAACCGTTTTTGATACAGTGGTTATTATTTCACTTATATAAATTTTAAGAGGAAATATTTAATTTCAAACCAAAAAAGTGAACTTTTTGCAAATTTTAGTAATTGTCGATGGGAATATAGTTTTACAAATTTATATTTTGAAAGACATACTTTTGTAAGCATTTTTTATTTATTGTAAATGTTTACATAGCGTTAAAAGTAAATACTGACTAAAGATAATGGCATACTTTTCTTCTGTCAACTACTTCTGCATGAATTCAGGCTGTTGGTATGACAATATTATCAAATTCTTCTAAGCTTAATTTCTTCATAATCATTTACTTTACTATTTTTCTGGCAAAAAGTTATAATAAATTTCCCAATCAGTTTCAATACTTATTGTAAAGTTGACACAAATAATAAGTGACTTAAAATAATTCCTGAATGCCAGTGAGATTTTCTTGTTATATAGGTTTCCCTTCATTATCCAATAACTGACTGCACTGTACTAGAATTATATTAATTTAGAAAAAAAGGAATATTCCTTTTTTATGTGCGCAGTTGCTACACCTATTAATAAAAGTATTATTTGAAAATTAATTGATATATTAAGATATATAGTTTCAAATATTGAATATATTTGGCGTATATTTTGTAGAGATTCATTATTCACAATTAAATGAAACTACGTGATGTAGTATCTTTCCTAATATCCTACCTGAAGATGTTGTAATACAACAAAACCAAGGTTGTGGTAAAGAAATTAAAGAAAGTAGAAATAATACTACATCACGTAGTTTCATTTAATTGTGGATATATAGTTTCTCTGTTATAATTTAAGGCCTGTGGTAATAGTTTCCATTACATGTTGATTACCATCAACCTTCACAAATACAATTTACAGAATTTTTATTACAAAAAAAATATGTAAATTTATAAAAGTGTGATGATATAATACAAACAAATGTTTTGTTCAACGTATTCTATTGAGATATCAATACTGAAGCATCAAAGAAAAAGCTCAGAGTTGCCTTTGGCATTAATCACATCTATTACGAGCATAATATTTTGAAAATATTTATATATTCTCGAAGTTTTTCCTTAAGTAACTATATATTTTTGCTAATACTAACGTAAACTTTTCGAAACATTTATCCACTTGCCATGTCGAATTTTATATGACAATATATGGTGTCTTCACAACTCACGTGTTTCTTAAGATATAATTGCACTCGAAATTCATTTGTTTCTCAATCGCCCACAGCCCTCCGAGATGAAAGCATTGTAGTTTTTCTCTACAGTCCTTGCTATTTATTAAGCAGGAGTATCCAGATATAGACCACTGACGAAGAGGTATGAAAAGAATCTTAGACAGAAGGAGAAAAAAATATTTCAAAAAGTTATAGAAAGGATAAGTGGAAATAGCTTTTAATTTTATATCTAAGAATATTTTTTGTATTTTGATCATAAACAATAAAATTTTAAATAACTATTTTTAAGTAATTTTTCTAAATAAATTCAGAAAAATTTTAAATTTATTTTTAAAAATTTCATACGTGATATAAAAATATTTGAATTCTAGACGATTACACTTCATAAGTTATGAATAAGATGATACATTCTCTTTTGCTGTACAGTTTTGCCTCTATAATTTTTGTTCTGCGCCAGATGGCTATCGCTAAGTTTTTAACTTACCAAAACCTTAACAATGACATCGATTTTTTTAGAATAAGTGACTTTTTATTTTCGTTTACGTTTAATTTTTGTTTATACTTTTTGCCGTAAGGTAATAACGTTTCACTTTACAAAATCTTTTTCTTTATATCCATTTCTCCTAAGGAAATGGGGGATTTTTTTATCATACTTAAAGTACTTTGACTATATTTTAATGACATGGTGCGCGCATCGATGTTACGTAAAAATTGCCTGCATGCTCGGGTGGTAAATTTAACTTACTTTATTAAGAAAGTAAAAACTGTACAGTTTTTACTTTATAATTGGTTAACATTTTTTTAATTTAATTTATAAAAGAAATATGAATTATAAGAACACAATTTATAATTTATAATTTCTTATTTTCAAAGCTCTCCTACATCTAAAACAGATAATAAACGAATAACAATTAAAAAAAGTCTTTGTTGCGATGATGATGATATCTATGCTTCTTAAGATGGATCTTAAGAAGCATAAGATATAATGCATGAATTTAAAATGCTCCAATATAATTTTATTACAAATTTAACAATCGTTTCTCATTCTTGCTAATTATAAAACCAATAAATTGGTTTTAGTCTAAGAAATTTCTGTCCCGTATCCTTCCATTGCTTACAACGTAACATTAAAGGAAATATACTAGTTATGGCTTTAAAATTATTTTTTTAAGTTTTTTTATTTTATAGTACACAAAACTCAATTTTCTTTTTTAATTATTTTACATTATTCATTAATCCTTCTTTCTATCTTCCTGATAAAAATCCTGAAACTACTCTTCTGGATTATCCTTCTGGATTTAATTGGACGCCTTTACCTAGATTAATTAAGACTTGTCCTAATATTTTAAAAATAATGATAAAGTTGATTAAATGATAATGAAATCCTGAACGTAACCTTGCCTCCTTCTAGAGACAATATTACTTCTAGATATGTTTATGTATAACGAAGTTTTTTTTAAGTCTGTGAAAGATATAGTATGCGATAAATTTACATTGTGAAAAATTTGTATTTGTAACTTGTTTAACAGAAATACTATATACCCTTAAATGTTTATAAGAGCTTAAATGTGTACCAAATCCCCGTAGTGCAAGTTCTACTAGTGCTCGACTTTAATACAAGAATGTCAAAAATTTGTACTCTATACATTTCTATAAACTCCAACTAAGCATTATAAATAGTTTTTTTAAAAATCTATTCTCCAATTTTCATGTTATGAGAGCAACCAAATAAAAATACAACCAAAAGTTTAGAAAACTAATATTTTTAGCTTATCCACACTTCAGATAGAACTTCAAATACACAATTTGTGGTGATATTCTAATACAACTAAAAAAAACAAGTTTTTACAATTTTTGTTAACTTTTCCATAAACTAGATAACACAAAAAAACAATCGTAATGTGAATATTATATTACACATTTCCAACAGCAATTTGTGAGCATTGATTAAAGTGTATTGAGTAAGTGCAAAACATCTTTTGAACATCATTAATTACTCGTTACAAAACAATTTACTTAAATATTGATTATTTCAATGCAAAAATAATAGAAACATCATCGTGGAAAAAGAAACTTTAAAAAATGCTTAACACAATTGAAATAAAACTTTTATAAATATAATAAATTACCAAATGTGTTTGTTAACACGCATCATTCACAAATATATTTCCGAGCTTTAGGTTTTATTGGTACCGATAGTTTATGTATCATCATTCTTAAAAAATATGATATTTCTGCTCCCTATATAAATATTCCTGATATTTGATGAACATGTTAGTATATGAATTGATGCAATAACTTTTAAATTTTTATTCTATATCATTAACATGTGTGACTATGCCTTTGTATGTACATGTATGCCTTGTGCCCATTATATACATTTCCTATTAAACATTTTTGTAAATTTTTATTTTTAAATATTGTCACTGATTATGAAATATATAACCAACTACACGTTTTGTTTTGATGCTGGAGGGTGGTGTTTGTCTCACTGTGTCATTAAATAGTGTTGGATAAAAAAACGAGTAAAATATAATAAAACTGAAAAATATAATAAACTGTTTGAATTAAGTGTAAAAAGTTTGTATATTTTTATTTTTAAATGTTATACCAATATGGAGAATATAACCAACTGTATGTTTTTGTTTTGATAGTGGAGGGTAATATTTGTCTCACTGTGATTAAATAGTATCTGACAATAAAGTGTCAATAGCCCGATAAAGTGTTTGGAAAAATAATTAGTTTGTTTTTGTATTATTTCTGTATTTTCGATTAAGTTAAAATGGCCCCACAAACTAATGAAACTGCATTTCCCCGCGTTATTTAAATTTTACAATATAAAGTAACCAAGAAGTTATATTTAATAATAAAATGTGAAAATTTTATTAATTTTTCTGAAATAACTTTTATTTAAGTTTTGAATAAACAAAATTATAAAATAAATTCAAAAACATTTAAGTATATTTTTCTGTATGAAAATACTAATAAATAGTTAATTTACACTGTTCGAAATTCAGACTACACTTTCACAAATTGCCGGTATCTGAGTAACACATCGTAAGGTAGACACTTCAGAACACAAATGTTTTTTATTCTATTTTTATTAGTTTTAATATTGAATTTGTATTTGTCGCAAAAACAGAACATTCTTTACAGTCAATAATTTTGTAACAATTCTTTAGTACTTTAATTAATCAAATCAGTTATGTTTTAAATTTATTTTACTTAAAGCTATTTAAAAAACTGATTTAGGAGAAGTCATCTGCTTTCCCTTGCCTCCAAATGACGTGAACTATTTCACACTGAAAATGTATAGTAGATATTGCTTTAGAGACGATGAAATCAGGAGAATCAAAAATTTTTCAAGATTGATAACTTCAATTCTTATTCTTGCTTTTAATTTTTTCTATATCTAATATATTATGGGTTTTGTCCAACGAATGGTTTTCATTCATGTCATCAAACATCTGTTATATTTTTTATTAGGAGTTTTGAAAATTTTAAGTATTTCATAGGAAAGTACTTTATGGTAAAGTTAATTTGAATATTATTAATAAAAACCATGAGTATAAGAGCAATATCTCACTCACATTTAGAAAATAACATACATCACCGAGAGTAAAAATAAAATTGTATAATTTTCTTTGCACTAGTAAAGAAAATTATACAATTTTATATTTGTAGCATTTTAAATAAAAAATAAATTTCTCATTAACTGATTTATATTCCTACATAACTATAAGAATTTGTAATTTAGTCTTTTTTGTTGGGCAAAATGAACGGTTGTTTAATCAAAACTTATGCCGTTTAACATTAAATGCCATATAATTTACGGATTTCACATGTTGTCATGAAATTTTTCAAGAAATTATGAATGTTGCCATTCTGTATGACCTTGGTAAATTTGATTATATTGTCAAGTTTTCATCACTAGTCTGTTAATAATGTTTCTTTCCGTTATGTGCAAGTTGATGTTTTGATGGACTCAAGTTTTGTTTTTTATCAATTCTGTTTTTCAAGATATGGTAGTATCCTACAATATCTTCACCATATGTTCAACCCGCTTTTATGCATTCTTTTTGTGCCAGATTTATAGTTTTGTAAATATAATTTGTTGTATATGTCAATTCCTATATAATCAGTATAATATAATAAAAGTTTGACACATGTTCATAACTCAAATTGTTTCGATATTTGTATTCAAAATGTTTTCTGCTTTTTGGAAATTATTTTAAAGATAGTGCACAGAATCAAAGCTATTTCTGAACAAAAATAATTAGTAAAAATCAACCAATGTAAAATTATATCACTATGTGATAATGTGCATCATTAAATTTGCTTATCATTGCTAATGGTAATTTAACTATATAAATAATGTTTATAATTATAGACAAACACTTATGGCGGTTAATTCAGTACAGAAATACTATTAAATCTTTTAAACAACACTTTAATATGGAACAAAGTGAGTTTATATTGCGTGGACCATCACAAGTTGATATCCCAGGGCATTTATCTTTTGGTCAATATATCTACGAGAGGCTTAAAGGAGGAGGAAACAATGTAGCACAGGTATTTATGAAAAAATTAAAATAGTGGTAATATTTAAAATGACATCATGCTTTGTTACTTTACAACTACGATAAAACCGTAGACGGGTGGTAATCGCGGGAGCTCCTGAAAATACTAATCGGGGGAATCCTGAAATTTTAACTTATTAGTAAATTAAACAAAATGACTGGGGGTCACTTTTACTTTTTGGACCATATTTTATTTTCGTAATATTACAATGAAATAAAATACGTTGAATAAATAAATTTTCTGAGCTGTGGCCCTGCACTATGATACACTCATTTCCTTAACTAATTATGTAGCTTAACAAATTAGATAACGTCTTTTTGAATATTTATTAATAATTCATTAATATTGATAAATATATCACAATAATAACTTTCCGAATTCAGAACTTGTTACTCAAGAATTTATTAGTCAGATAATACGTTAGATAATACGTTATAGTGATGTCATTACACTATAACGTATTATCTGACTGTGTTTCCTTCGTAATGTAGCACCCATGTGTTTCTTATATTGGCAATTAAATTCAACCAGCTTTTCAATATTACAATTTGCCATTTCTGGTGAAGTGAGAATTTTGTTTTAGAATGGTTAAACTGATTGCTAAAATGTGTGCCGTTCTTGATTTCATCAATACCTCTACTATCAATGAATTTTGGTCTATTATAACCTTGATTGGACTGCTTCACTAAATGATGATGATCTGTTCTGGATCAGCTGACCACTCAGTTGACACTTCGAAGAATTTAAAGTTCGAAGTGTCAGCTTAGTAATAAGTTTTTTGGGCTAGAATAATGGATGGTAGTAGAGATAATAATTATTTACAATAGACTATCTGATTCATTCATCCATTTTTCAACAGAAGTAAACTTGAATGTGCAATATGGAGCTGAAGTTGAATCTACTAAAGCTACGAATTTGTAGTAGGTATCTATTAGATTTTGACCACATTTAGTTTTACTAATCTAGTTGTAGTCATAATGAAATACATTTAGAAAATACTTGAAAATCCATATAATTTTAAAATTCAATAATGTCTAATCACACATGAATTTTAGGACACAATATAAAAACCATGAACCCTATTATTTATATGTATATATATATAGATATATATATATATATATATATTTATATGTATATATATATATATATTTATATGTATGTATATATATATATATATATATATATATGTACATATATATGTGTGCATATATTACTATGCGTATACTTTGGATATGTTATAAAAAACTACAAATTACACTGCTGAAATTTTGATCTACTTTACCAAAAAGGCAAAGTTGTGTCCATTTCGAAATCTTAATTGTACGAATTATAGTAGAAAAAAAATACGGAAATCAACTGCTAAGGACCTGTAATGTTTAAATATATATATATCTCAAAGTAGACATTAGAACTTTTTAAGAAGTTTGAAGAAGAAATACAAATTGTGGAAGAAGAAACAAAAACTAACAAAATTATTTACTGTCCTAAAAGAATAACGCCATGTGCACATTTCCATTGAAACATATATGCAATAGTTTAAGCGGCTTTGTTACGCGCGAGAGAGTGACATAACTCTAGCTAACTCGTTCGATTTGCGTTGGAGTAAGCGAGATAGAAAGTCATTTCACGCATGACAAAACCACGCATGTTAGGCGGGCAGGTCATCAGACCACCAAATGGCGGCCTACCGGGTTTACCGGTACGCGGCCGCCACTCGAGAACCTTCATTTATTCCCCATCGGTTCCCCAACTGCTCTACGAGCGATGTGGCCTGCCCACCGCCACTTCAATGTGCTGATCCTCCGAGCTATGTCGGTATGTGTTCAGGGTAATGGTCTCAATCTATGGTTTTTGTATTTGCAGTTTATCCATGACCACCCTGTATATGTATATCATCCTGTATATGTATGTTCGTACATGCCACAGATCGAATATTTCACTACTTAGTCACTATTAAGAAGGCAAAGGTAAGTAGGTACCTACCTACCTACTTATTTTGTTAAATACGTAATGCAGGAGTAACTTGTTATAAGCAAGGTCTTTCTCTGGAGAAGTGAAATAATTTGTTGTAGGTACCTATTCATTCATATTATTTTGTACTTATTGTAGGAACACCGCACGAGATGTAGGTACTTATGAAAAAAGAACTCTGTGAAAATAATTGTTACGAATTTTGACCCATACAAAACTTACTCTAAGGCATTGATCGAGAGGCGAAATATTTCTATCATCTCGAGAAAAAACACTAACGCAGGTTTAAAAATAAGTAGGTAGGTACCTATTCACTTTTCTATTTCGGTTTCTATGGAGAAATAGATGACCTATATTTCAATAAGTAGGTAGGTAGGTACTTTACTTACCTAGGTATATATAAAATCAAACCTATTTCTTGGTTAATATTACGAGTATTTACGACTTATAAAAGATATTTTCACCCAATACAGATATTGTGTCGGGCAGTGTGTGTGAGAACGCTCATTAGGGCGAAACTTTCATTTCATAGTGTTGCCAGACAGACGATTCTGAATACCCGTAAAGTACCTAATAGGTACTCACTCCCATCGGGCACGTGTTAGATAATAAAATTCATTATCATCTGCTTAGCTTTTTTCCCGAATTGTTCGGGGTCGGCGACCTAAGCCAGGATGATTGGTGAAACGAAAATAAATAGGTAACTAGTTTTTCTGCGAGGCCCCCTCCAGCACGAGGCCGTCGGCGGTGGCCGACGTCGCCGACGCCTAGCGCCGCCACTGGCTTTAGATTTAAGTAGCCATGATTTATTATGGTCACTGCAAGTGGTTTTTCCAAATGTTCATTTTTGCCAGCATTCAGATAGAAAATGTAGATTTTTTCATTGATATTGTATATTTTTTCAAAAATAAATAATAAATAAAGATTAATCTTGCTTTTATTTCTTTACATTTATCGAGCTTATTTCTCAATTAGTTTTAAATAAGGTAGTATTATTATTTTTCCTCGAGATAATGATAATGGTGCATAATAACATTTTAAAAATTACTTTGAAGCTGAAACATTAAGATTTCAAATACTATGAAAGAATTTAAAATTGATTTTTTTCTCGATAACATAAATAAAAAGATTTAGAAAAATCTCCAAATATGTGTTAACCGATAGAGCGCCGACGAGCGCAATCTCGCTCGTGCACGTACTAACTAAATTCGATACGACCATGATAGAGCTCGCGAAATCAGTTACTGTTTAGTGCGCAGTAGGGGAGGTTGCTCGCACGTATCGCTAATTTTTTATCTTTCTACGTGTTACATAAAGTTCAAATTATAATATTATGAGTAATTAAAATATAAAAAGGATCCAGGAAAAGAAAATTTTTAACCCATAATGTCGGAATATGAAAATAATTTGAGTGAAAATGATTGTTTTTCAAGTTGTGAAGAAAGTGATAGTGGGAGTGACATTGTGGTGCATTTACAATTTGGTGTATTGCAAATTTTGAGTGATAGTGATAATAGTGACGACAACAATTATTTTGTTGATACGGAGGATGTACCGGACTACGAAAATACATTGTGACCTTGACTTCAGTTTTTGTTACAATTTTTGTTCGCAATATATATTTCCATAATTTGCTTTGTATTTTATTATCCTTGTACAAGTTTGTATTAAGAAAACACTGAAAAAATTATTAAAATTGGATAATTTTTGGAAGAGATACAGTTTTTTTTCGAGAGAAGGGTAAATGACATCAAAAACAAAAGATATCTTTGGCATTTTTAAGTACCTATGTGTATAAAACCAGGGCACTAAAACGGTTAATATTTTGAAAAAAAAATAACTGTTAAATATTAATATATATACTCCTAAATAATTATAAAAGTTTGGAATTTAGTCTTTTTCTATGATAAATGAATGGCTGTTTAAATAAAACTTATATTGCATATCATTAAACATTGCATAATTTATGGCTTTTATACTTTCATTAAATATATCGACAAAAAATGAGGTCAATATATTATAAATGTCGCCCTTTTTGAATATCTATAAATTTTATTATATTATCAGGTATTATTTATCATTAATGTTTTTTTCTCAGCGCTTATTCATTTCGCTTTTATACATTTTTATAAACAGATTTATTTTGTTGTAAATATAATTTGTTGTGCATGTCACATTCCATGTAATAAACATGTTATATTTTGAGTACAAATTTGGGTTCTTAGGAAAATTTTATATTTCCTATTTTCTTGAAAATACTTTCAAAGATAAGATATGAAAATAAATAAATTCGTTCGCATAACCATTAATTTTGTTACTGTTAAGTTTTCTTATCAGTTTTAAAGATAACTATATTAAAAATTTTTATGATAGTGTATTACACTTCTTTGTGGTAACTTACACAAAACAAGAGTTATTAAATTGTTTTAATGTTGTTTTGATCCGTACTTTGACATGGAAAGAAGTGAGTTTATATTGCATGGGCCGTCAGAAGTTGATATCCCAGGACATATATCTTTCGGTAAATATATCTACGAGAGACTTAAAGCAGGAGGAATCAATATAGCACAGGTATTTATGTAAAATTTAACTAGGGATTAATTTCAAAAATGAATTTTGGTCTATTAGTAACCACTTTTTGGCTTCATTGAGCAGGGCCACCCCATGGTGATGATCCATTCTAACTCAATTGAACCATTTCACTTTAAATATGTTAAAAGTATCGTCAGAGATTCATCTGAGCAAAAATATAAGCATTTCATAATTATTTTATTCAACACACATAATGACGTTATACTCAATGGACACATTATAGCCCCAATAAACCAAACAAAAAAGATGGCCCCAAGTAATGCACCGCACTAACTATAATGAAAGTGAGAGTGAATTCGAGAGAACATGTCTATAAAAGAGATAGTCATATTGAAGATAAGACAGATTATTCTATTTTGAAAACCATTTTAGAGCACCGATGGCATTATGTTTAATATAACGTCATTGGTTCTACAGTTATTATTCTTATAAACATAGATAATAATAAAAAGATTTGTTATGCCTTATTCTTTTCCAATGCATGAGTATATGTGCACCTGCCATGAATTAACAATTTCATTTGTATGTCATATAAAATATTAACTTTACTCTCAGCCAAAATAGTTCTTTTACAGTTTAAAATGATAATTAAATGAAACTACGTTATGTAGTAATATTTCTACTTTCTTTAAGTTCTTTACCACAACTTAGGTTTCGTTGTATTACATCTTCAGGTGGGCTATCATATCATATAGATCTTTGCTAATAGCCCACCTCAAGATGTTGTATTAATCATGATACATATATCACACTATTGAAAGACAACAGAAGAATGAAAAATTATTTTATTGAAGCTAGTGTGCACCACAGCCATACAAAAACGAAAGTATAATTAATGGATAATATTTTCGATGATATTAAAATAAAGAATTTCATAATTAATTGGAAAAGGAAAGCAAAAAACAAAAGTGTCCTGAAAACAATAGACAATTATACCAACCAAGGCTCATACAAATAGACAATTATACCAACCAAGGCTCATAAAATGCTATACAACAGGAGAATACTAAACTATGACATCATAAATTTATTTAAAAATACTATAACATTATAATAAACTATACAACTGCAAACATAGAAATAAATACCGAATGAAATTGAAAATTTACATTTATATACGTTATCCACAATGGAGGATGTATCTAAATGTCCTCACCTACCAAGAACAAACAAATATATGTCATTGAAAAGCTCTACCGTGACTTTTATGTTTATGGTGGTGAATCTCAAGGCGTTATGATCTAAAATATTGCAGTGTGGCGTGGGTCCGCATACCCGGCCAGTGATAAAAGGCAATGCAAGAAGAAATGGGGGAAGGGGCTGCAAACATATTCTCATTACCACCATTCCGCAGTTGTTGGCTTACATTTTGTTTTCACTGTTTTTACATTATCTTTCTGCGATTTTACTTATTCTTGGCATTCGTATTGGATTTTGTAAACCATTATGGGTTTTTTTTTAATATATACCACACGGTCAAAATATACCACAGGGGCAACCTGTTTTGCAATTATGTGCAGGAAAATACGCTATTAGAGGTATGTTTTATCTTAATAATACTTAATATACGTGCTGACTTACACAAACTAGAAACGTTACTTTCTAAATATAATGCATAATGTGAACTTTTATTTTACCCATAATGTTTTAATATGTATTATGCAAAGATGAAATCTGGTAATGTGTATTATCATTATATTATTTATTAATATCAAATAATGTAACTGTCTAAGTCTATTTTAGGTGAGATTTTATTAATGTCTCACTAATTTATATATCGCTACGTGAAGTAAATTTGCTTGAGTTATCCATTTTATCTAATCTTTTGTTCCAAGTATTCACTCAATGACCCGTCATAAAAATACTATTAATGTAAACAAACTATATCTACACGAAAATAATAATATCTTTTCATTCCTTGGCGATGGAATAAGTGAGTAGGTTGCTGCCCCAAGCAAATTTTATATGAATGCATGATTGCTAAAACCCACCCTATGTCATTTTTATTGAAAACGAGTTAAGTATTGTTTAAACATTTGGTTTCTCTTCGCTTTCGATAAAAATAGCATTATGAGATAAATGTGATATGATGCGTTTTAGCAATCATGCATTCATATCAATTGTTTCCACTCGAAAATATAATAAAAAAAATTATTTATGATTATGATGTTTTTCAGGTCATATTTATTCATTTGCATTACCAGCGCCATTAGTGCCAGTAAAAAGTTAAAAATATAATTCAATTATCTGTGCAACCAATAGAAGAAAAACGAAAAGAAAACACTGGACCTAAAAAATGCAGATATCTTTAAGTTCGACGTTATATGAGGGCACCAAATATATCCAAACACTGCATTTTTCATAACTATCTAAATAATATTAATAGCTGTATATCAAAAATTGTAAAGATTTATTTATTAAATGATCACAAACTACATGTACTCCAAAATGCATTAGTATGTCCAGAGCATCTCAAGGGAAATGCTTTGAATGAAAACGTAGGTTTTTGTAATATGACACATGGCTTTAACAGTGATCAATTTATGGATATTTGTGAACAAGTCTATGAACAAGACTGATTACCGAGAGCTGTACAACACAGCATACGGCTAGTCTTTAAACCTTAGGTGCTCTAATAGATGTAGTATTCAGGAAACTCCACTTGCTTGGCACGGGGCATCCATAAAACTGCAAATCTGATAGTTAAATAAGAGACTGGAGATTGTTAATCTTGACAGATTGCTTAACAACAGAGTTCATTGTTCGCCACCAGGTTTCTGATCATTTATCTAAGGCAAATGTTTTACTACGCAACTTATTCACAGGCTTCAAAGTAACGGGTGCTCTAATAAATAATTTTCGTGAACCAATTGTGGATAACATTAACACAAATTTATATTAAACACTATCAACCAACAAATGAATACACCTAATCAGTTATATGATTATGTCAATGACATAATTTTAATAGAGAAAGGATTCTGTTCATAAGAATTTAAGTCACATGACTTTCTACAACTTACAGAAATTGATGTCATAATGTGTGTTGTCAAAAATTATGTCACAAAAACTTGGAAAATCATACTGTGGTGAACAACATCTATATTATGAAAGTGTTTATAGGTAATGCTTATGTTATAGATAATGGTTGGTTGTTAAAAGAATACATTCAGTCAAGCCATATCAAGGTGAGAATGTACTACTATTATAATTTAATTGACAATATAAAATCAACACAAATGTGATATCATATTATTATTGTACCTGTTTCACTGGACTGCGGACGGTGAGTGGTGTAGCATTTATAACATCTATAGTATGGTACATTGGTTTCAGAAAGATTGAACCTTTCAATCATCCATATTATAATTAAAAAGCGTATTGAAATTATTTAATTGTTGATGATCTTTAAAATTTTTTTTTTTAATTTCATAATTTATCTATGTTCGATGATCCTTCTACTTGTTAATTGTTTCTTTTTTCTAACATGTAAAAATAAATGTTTTTTGTAACAAACATAGTTAAGAAGTGTAACATATATGCCACTTTTTAATTAACAACATTTTATATGGAAGAAATAGGTGTAATAACAATGGTTTTCTGTAATATATGAATTTTTGATACTATTGCATTTATTTTCATTTTAGTTATAACTTTTTTCCCAGAACAATTTGAGGCAGGCCACTATAGTAACAAACTATAGCCATGAAAAGAATGTTTCAATGAATATTTGTTTGTTATTACTTAGTGGGATAATTCCCATACATTTCTGTCCGTCCTCCTTTAGTTTTTTTTTTATTTTATTGGAATGATAAAATGCACGAAGGCTTAATAGAAGTATTCCTTGAACACAAAAAAATGCAAAAATTTGAATATGGCTACTTTTGCTATTAAGCTATGAACTCAATGCACTGTTTAACATACTATTTATTTTAAAACATTTTTAATGCCATTTTAAATACATTGAACATTGTCAAAATCCTAAAGTTCAGAAATAAAATGATTCATTCAGTCTACTAATAAGACAAATCTAAAAACTTTGTAATACTACATTCTTTTATTTCAGGAATACACACATAACAAAGTTTAAATGGACTATAAGAGAAATTTTGAAGTATATTTAATGAATACTGCAAAGTAGTTTTAACTAATGAACCAAGAATGAAAAATTCTAAAGAACTAATGAAAAACTTTTTATAATTCTTTATTTAGCATAAACTCACTTTTAAATAAGTGGTTTTTGATTATAACTAAAGCCAGATGGCTAGGTACTACTTGTTTCACTCGCTTGCTTACCACTGCTTTTAAGTCTAAAAGAAAATTCTTTCCAATAACATCATTTCAAGTTTTAACATATTACTTTGAAATATTAATGTTTGTCTTTTTTACCATTTTATTTCTAAATTCATGCTCTTCTAAATTTACTGAATCAACGTTTTCATCATGCCTGTATTCAGCAGGATTATTCACATAAAAATGTCCATTGACAAAGTTTGTTTATGGCATTATATTCCATACGAATTCCAATAAGGTATGTACCGAAGTGTTTAGAAATTTGGTGAACATTTTTGGTAAAGATATGATAATAAACACTCTCTTTATTGTATAATGGTCCTAACAATTGTATAATATCAATAATATTATGTAATTGTTAGTACCATTATACAATAACCTCCTTATTTGACATCAGCAAAATTGCAGAAAGGCTCATCTCAATACATCAAACCACTTGAGAACATATTCAAAAACTTGGATTATATAAGTGAACATTCCAGAGGGATGCCTCATAAGTTAAGTTAAAAAAAATTTACATGGCTGAATTATTATTTGCACGTCTTTATTTGCTCAAAACGAAAATGAATGTTTCGTAGATAATGATAATGAAAAATTAATTACTTGCGAGTGTATTGTTGGAAAAATACTTCACTATTGGCCCAGAAAACCTTACCTCACCACCTCGAACTGATCTTGAACCTCAGTTAGAAATGTATTATCAACAATTCAATAGTTTGAACTAACCATTTAGGAAAAAGAGATGGTGCTGGTTAATATGAATAAGATAATCACCATAACACATGTTGCTTTGACAACGCGTCAGAAAATCCAGCCACATTTTGCTTTCACAACACACCAGGAAATGCAGCCACATGTTGCTTTGACAATACACCAGAAAATCACAGCTTTCATCCGAAAAAGACCTAGAATTATCCTATGTATATATAAGTGTTACTCTGAAAATTTTTTTGAAGAAGTAAATATTGGAAAAATGAATACATATCAGCCAAGTGCTGCTTGAGTTTTTCGGCTCCAAACATGAGTAAGCACAATTGGAATCATCTAATAATCATCATGCTAGGATATTAAATATATTGAACATTTTTTTATTTATTTTCATTCAAATCCGGACAGAACTTACCATTAAACTTAATATAAAGTGATATAGCAGTATTTCCCAATTTTGAATCTCAGCACAAGGGTTTGCTTATTCCAGCAGTATGAGGTATTATGTTAAAAAAAACTGATTTCTTCTGATTTACTTCAACAGTTCTGACAGTTGTACATTACTTTAATTGAAACTGCGAGCATAATATAAGGTAACTCCGCATACTCTTCAATTTTTCTCACACAATAAAATTATTTTATTCAATATTGTGAAATCTATCAGAATTCTGATATTTACAAAAGTCAGGAAAAGTAAATATGTGACTAACGACACTGTTAAAAGTAGTTAATTAATTTTAGTATTGTATTAAATTACCACAATCTCTAACTGTTTTTTTCTTCTTTTCAGATATGTGCAGAAACAGGAGAAAAAGTAACATTTAATACCATTTTACAAAAAAGTATAAACTTGGCTGTTTCATTAAAAAAGTTAGGAGTAAAACCGGGCGATGTCATTGCCATCAGTGCTGAAAATAGATTCGAGTTCACCGAAACAACACTAGCTATCATATTCTGTGGTGCCATTGTTACCACTTCAAATGTTGCTTATACAAAAGGTAATTAATAATAACAATTTATAATAATTTAATATTATTGAACTCAAAGCAATATTAGATTGATATTAGATCACATTTGATAATAGAATGCGTCAATATAAAATACTATATGTACATAAGAACACATATACAGTTAACAATTAATATGCTCAATAATAATTTTATTCAATAGTACAGAACAATTCTAACTCAAAAAAATCAAATATTAAACATGCATACTAAATTAATTCTAATTACTGTATCTTTGACAATAATTTACTAAATCAACGTCAAACATACATTATGGAAATTACAAAAAAGTTTAATGAAAAATGTGAATTTTAGATTCTTATATCAAAATACAGAGAAAAGACACCATATATGTTTTTAAAAATATTAATTCCAGGGGTCGCCTAGTTCCTTTATACCAGTTTCACAGCTTGTTCCAAATTTAAATTAAAGTCATTACCAATCATTATCACTTTGTTCATGGATCACCTTCAACTTCTTGTCAATTCTGTAAATGAGCACCTGAAACAATGTTTTCATTTCGACAATTTTTTAAACGAATCCCAAAATAGCAAGTCATTGAGTTACAATGAATGATTGGATTACACTGAACTAGAACTGAGTTAGGCTATAATCTAAATATTTGATAACTAATCTAAATATAATAATGATAATAAATCTAAATATGCAAGATGTGCACAAACTTTCTATATTTAAATGATTAGTTATGAAATACTGCCAATATATTACCATTACCAGTTTCATTACAAGAATATAAAAGAAAGCAAGCTGATAACTAGAAAACATAAAATCTAAAGACGATAAAAATATTTTCACAATATATGTATATTTATTAGACGCTATGGTTATTTCGCTTTCATTTTCTTCTTCATTATATTAAGAAAAAATAAAGCATGACTAAGTTTTAACTTTTAGCTAAAAGAGTAAGAATACAGACTATTTTACAAAAAAATTAATATTTTTTAATTATAAATTTCCTGCATTCATAAAGATGGATGGCGGCCATCTTTTTACCATACAACCAACTGTCCGTTATGCACCATACACAATATAGGTATTGACCTTCAAAGCCAAGCACTCGATGTCATTTTACATATGTAGCTCAATCTGTGTAAAGCAAAATTTGGCCTATGGTTTGGTTATTAGTTGAGTAAATAATTAAAACACATGAATTGGAATGATTTTTTAACTACCTCACGAGAAAAAAACTGTTAAACCAGATACCATACTAAACCTATCTATAGTGCTGTTCACACCTCTACTTTTTCTAGGCTTGCTGCAAATTGTAGCAATTACTACAATAAATCATTTAAAAAAAACAATGTATATTGAAATAATATCAAACATTGAAACTGTCCTCCTTCTGTAAAATCTAAGTTGCTTCCTCTGAGGTTCATAATAAAGCCATGTAACATAAATATTGGTTAGTGATCCATGTGGCTCAGAAGATAGTGCATCACACGACTTCGTATGAAGAGTCCTGTCATGTAGGGGCTTCGCATAATTTTTATATCATCTACAAATAATAATTTTAATTTTATGATACATTTCATTTAAAAAAGTGCATTTATTTTCAGAGGAATTGTTACATACCTTGACACTATCAAAACCGAAAGTAATATTTTACTCATCACTATCAGCAAAGCAAATCTTGAAGGTAAAAGCCCTTATACCTTCAGTTGAAACGCTGATTTACTATGGCAATGAATGTACAAATGGCAGTCTGCTATATAAAGATTTATTTTCAATACAATATGATATTGACAAATTCCAAGTAGCTGATGTAACTGGACAGGGTGACACACTCTTCATTCTGTACTCATCTGGAACAACTGGATTGCCAAAAGGTGTTATGCTTACACACCTCAACATGTTACTAGTGATGAGGCATTTGAGGTATGATCAGCCGAATCAAGCTAATATCTTTCACATTTCAACTTCTGTGAAACAAATTGTTTCACATTATGTTTAATGACATGTAACTTCTGTGACCCCATTACAGTATTTACAAATCATTAAAATTGCAGCAATATATCATTTTGGAAATAGATAGAAAAAAATTTGCATAAGATGTTTTAAAATGCATTTTATTTTAATTTTCATTGTTAGCTTTCATTTATTTTTATTGTTAGATTTTTTTGTTTTATTTTTTAAGTTGTTAACAGCCTTCGTTATATTTTGGAACCATTTTTGAAATTCCAATATAGTTGTTGATTAGTCTGTATTTAATTAGTCTGCATTTAATTTCAAATGTTTCCTTTTAAACAAAATTTTTAAATAGAAATAACAGTCAATTTTAAACAATAACAAAATTTAAAAAAACTGTACAAGAAGTCAGTAATATTAAAAAACAATCATAAAAAAATTAAAAAGAAATGGAAAAAGATTAAAGGAACCTTTATAGCATGAAAACTATTTATTTTGCAATATTCCCAAGAATCATTACAAACCAATAATCATTACAAGCTGCACAAAGGTATTGTAATAAACGGTTAAAAATATGATTCACAAAATAGCTAAAAAGATGTCCTTGTTATAAATAAATTGTTATACTCTTCCAGATATGGCATATTTAACTCCAATGTAGATGGAAATACAAAGTCATACATAACACTAGCTGTACTACCCTGGTTTCACGGTTATGGTCTCATAACGCATCTTGCATTCTTGAGCCACCATATTCCTACTGTATTCTTAAAACAATTTAAAGAAGAATTGTTCTTGAAAAGCATTCAAGACTACAAGGTATTTTAACCCACAATTTAGAATCTTGATCTAAATTAAAAGACATTTTTAATAACAGCGTAATTAACTATTTCTAAAACATTTACAGGTGTCTTTAGGATTTTTTGCTCCACCAATTGTGGTATTCCTGGCTAAAAATCCTCTAGTAGATAAATATAACTTAACATCCTTAAAACAAATCTGGAGCGGTGCAGCTCCTTTATCTGAAGATCTACAAACCACTGTTGCAAAAAGGTAAGTCCGAAGACAGAAGTTTGATTGTAACAAAAATAAGTTTGTGTATACTTTATTACGTACAGTGTTCACTCTTTTATCACAAGATAAGCTTACCCAGACCGATTTTAAGAATTTAGGCAATGTTAAAAGCTACATCAATTTTTATTGAAAACACTAAACAGAATTGTAATTCATTACACTTATAACTCCTGTAGAAACTACGGAAGAGTTTAAGAGCAATGGGTCTCTATTAATATACTCTCCATATCGCTAAAATTGGCAAATATTCAGACCAAAATTAGAAAATGGAATAAATATTTACTATTATTGGAAATTATTAAATTTTTTCTTTCAAGTGACAATAGAAATGAAGAAAATATATAAAAAAATTTAATGGACTTTGACAAAAATAAAACGTAACAAAAATTAAAAAATATCTGCACCTGTGTTGAATACTTTGCAGTTGGTCTAACACCTAAACTCTAAAGTATACAAAATCAAAGAAAAATAAATTTTATTGAAACACATGATAAAATATTTTGAAACGTTGATATCATAAATTTAAAAAAAAACTTTTTTCCATCCCCGCAACTAAGAGAAGTATTTCTATGTATACGCTAAAAGATAAACAAATAAGTAATACTATGCAATTCAATTTTCAGTACTAATAAAAATCAAAGTAATATTGTAGGTCTCGACCTATGAATAAAGAATGTATAGAGTCATATATGTTAAAATATTTTTTGAAATGACCATTCATTTGTATAGCAACATCTGAGAACCACTTGTTATAAAGATTGCCATCCCGGTCTCACTGCAACAGGTGTAATTTATCATCTTGCTCGCACTCTCCTGCTATTTTGCTTACTGCCAGATACCTATATCCGTATAAATATTAAACAAATCTGGAAAATACACATTGTCAGGTTATATTTATAGTATCCAAAAATATCAAATTACAGTGAAGGAGTGTGTATGACCAGGGCCTGGAGTACGCACATCTAAAAATATACTGAATCCTCAAATGCTTTTAATTATTATAAATAAAATATCACTTGGTTTAATGGTGTAAAATTAGTAAATTGATAATTAAATACCAGTGTATAAATATATATATATATATACATATATATATATATATATATATATATATATATCTTCTTGCTAGAAATTAATTAAACAAGCAAAAGCAAGTGTATTTTGGGTTTAACTACGTCCTACTTGTATTGTCAAACACTCTTATGTCATATAAATACGTAGAATTATATGTCAAGAATAAACTTATTATGAATAAACTTTCAACAGGCACCAACAAAATATTACTTTAGATAAATGGGTTACAAGATTAATTTGTATATAAAATAAGACAATGAGGTCTCACAAACTGTGCTGCAAATAACTATTAATAAAATGCAAATGCATGCTGCATACTACAATTAATTATTAACAAAATAATGTGTTTCAAGTCAAGAAAAATGTACACCTAAAATCATTTATAAAATACACGAAGGTGTATTATTATTCGTTACCTATTAAATATAATCCCATTTGATTTATTATATTTAGGGATTACACTTTGAATATTCTTTGTAACGTAGGATAGCGTTTTGTCACTTTATTCAATATAAAAAGAAAGTAATGCCTAATCTTGTCATTAGGACCTCTAGCAAGAGACTTTTTAAGCTGAGGCATAATTTAGACATTCGGTATAATTTTACGAGAGTCACCTTTGTGCTAGACATTGTTACATTCCTTAAATATAGCTCTCAACAGAACAATCAGGTTAAAAATATATTTATCCAACAGGGAATATACTTATATGTATGTGTGAATATACACATCCTCTACACTAATTATCTAGTACATCCATGAATCCATGAATTACCCTGTAATAATATTAATAGATTTTATTCTCTTTCATAAGTTGGCTATTTTGGATGATATGAACTACAATAATATCGAATCTATTACAGATAGAGCTGGGCACCATTAATCAAATAGTAAACTATGCTAATCGCTAATCCGTTACTAAAAAATAAACGTTAAAATGTTACATTTCGGAAGATTTAACGGAAGTTAACGTTAATCGTAAACTCGTAATAGATATTATATTTTATGTGTCGTTGCATTGCGTTAGTGATCCACTTGTAAAAAATGTTTGTATGGGCTATTGAAGTTTAGGTAAGATATAAAAAACTAATAAAATTAGAGTGTATCATAAGAGTTTGTAATAACTATTATTTAGAGATCAAATTCAAATCTAAATACAGTCATTCATCGCTATCTTACGTAAAATATATATTTCCCTTTAAAAACATCAAATATTAAAGGTTTCGTCTGAAAGCAAGGCTCGTTCAGGTGTTAAAATATGTTTATAATCTGAGGAAAAATGATTATATATAAAAATATATAATTATATCCACAAATTGGCCCTATATAATTGTATAGAAATATACATAATGATATATAATTATATATACATATTCATTTTTACTCGGGTAGTAAAAATGAGAGTAAAAGTAGAATTTCAGATGTAATAAGAGAGAATCAGATGGAAATGAAATGAAATTTAATATTTTATGTTCTTAACTAACCTTGTATTTTTTTTATCTATGTGAAATTCATAGTGAATTTTGTTCATTGCCTGCGCCAGGACATCGTATAAATTACGACCGTTTAATTGTATGCACGCCAATACTATATGCATTCTGCGATAGAATCTAACCAGTGAACAGTCATGTCCAAATAACTTTTGTTGTGGGCTGACCAGCAGTCAACCGCTGTTTCCACCCATTCAATGGTTGTAATCAGGTGTTGCTTTAATCGAATATGATCGTCAATAATATGTCTGACCAATGTACTCCCAAATATAGAATTTTTGCTGGGGTTTAATGTTTTTATCAACTTCCTAAATGACGTAGTTTCGACGACATGTATAGGAATCATGTTTGAAACAAAAAGTTTTCTATGCATTGGTCCACACTAACTTGAGAAACACCGCTGCCAGTTGCTGCAATACCAAAAGATTCTCCAATACTTATCTGTCAACTCTGTCATATTCTTTTTACCGGATTACTGCTACTGGCACCGCCACTATCGGTATCATTATTATCAGAATGAAAAATATTGATTTTTCTTTTCGGCTTTCCTCAATTGGAAATTGACCTTGACTCTTTCTTCAAGCTGTTACATCTTGCAATTCATGTACTGTCCTTATATCTTGTTTTAAATTGTTAAGACTCTATGTGTGAGCCTTTATTATTGTTTTTTTAGGTAAGCACAAATTTGAATGTCAAAAAGTATTTGGTCTCCCCATCTGGATACAAAATTAAAATAGTCACTCAAATGTGGCCACGGATTTTCATCGTAGTGGAACTGAAATCCGATTCCATCATAATATAGTTGTAGTTTTTAATTACGCTGTTTGTTTATACACACACACACATGTTTGTGCGTGTCACACAAGCTGTCACCCACAGCACAGCAAATCCCAAAAAGACTTAGTATTTTAATTACAATAAACAAAACACTTGTCTCTTTCACCGCTGGTGGTAAGAAATTAATCATATAAAGCAAATATCTTCGCAGTTTTCTCACTTACTCACGTACCCATAACACATGGTTTCATTCGTGGCATGTACCGCACTTGTTTCATTTGTCTCAGCACCTAACTCGCGCCGCGCCTACGTTCGATGACCACCAACCGACCCAAACATACTTGTCAGGATGTGTCTTTCGTGGCGCGGCGTGGTCTACGCAGTGTCCTTTTCGCAAATAGTAGGTACTTAATTAATGATTAACAGACTTATGGAAAGCGTAAGTTAATGAGTCCGTTAACAATTTTTAAAGTTAACTTAAAAATTAATCCGTTACTCCAAATGTTAACTTCGTTAATTAACGTTTAACAGATTAACGGTTTTGTGCCCAGCTTTGGTTACAGATGTGTACAAACTTGCATACTTTTTAATATTAGGTTTGAAACTGAACTTTGCTGGATACACAATACTTGTTAAAAAATCATCAATTAGCCAGAATTCAATCTTAAATTACATTTGTCAGATCTGGAAATAGTTCATAATGGTGACATAGTTGTGAATCGAAACATACAGTGGAGAATCAGTTAGATAGTAAAGGACAAGTAAGGACACTAATTTATTATGCAAATGGACTGAAAGCAGTATGCGAAAAAACAAATTCAAAAAAACAAGATACCCTTTGCATATAGGATGTACTCTGATAGTAAAGAGTTCCAAATTTGTAGATTTGGACTCTGGGCACCATACCTGCCATTAACTATTAGTAACTTGATGAAAGTCAGGCTACTCTAGTTGTGGATTCCAAATTATTGTATAACTCTTTAAATTATTTTCTCTAAATAATATTTTGTATTGATCTTTTCACTACATCTCTCATCTGCTAATTGGTCCTACTTTGCTAGCACTTTTCTAATGATTATACACTAAAAAAGATTTATAGTATTACAACAAAAAAGGACAACCATGTCTAAAAAATGTTATCTAGATTTTTACTCTCTTACCTGTTTGCAGGTTAAACACGAACTACATTCGACAGGCTTATGGAATGACGGAGTTAACACTAGCGATTGCCGCAGATTTGTCAAATGAAAGAAAAGATGGTACTGTTGGTAAACTCATGCCTGGATTTATGGGAAAGGTAAAATTGAAGCAATAATTAAAAGAGTAAAACCTACTTTAATGTACCAATCTGTTTATGTTCTCTTTACATCAACACAATAAAAACCTATAAACAAAAGAAGTAAAAACATTGATTGTACTAAAAATAATACCTTGCTAATTTTCACAGTAAATATCAAAGATTATGACTTTAAAAATAAACCAGTATTATACTTGCTTCCAAATAAATAAATATGCATATTTCAAAATATACCTACCTATAAAAAAATTAATTAAATGAAACTGCTACTGCTGAAGATTTTTGGAATTGGTGCCAAGGTGGCGCTACTCTCCTCTCCTAAATACATGCACCGACTTCAAAAATCCATAGCAGTATTTTGCAAGTTTATTTACAGCCAGAAACAATATTGTTTTCATTATTTTATACCTTTCAGTGCACTTCTTATATAATGGTTGTTTGAAGCTGGTTCAATTTTCTTGTAGAAATGTTTTACTTGTCCATTTGAAATGACTATTATATTGCACGTTGCTAAGAATCTCACAAACTTACAATGAATTCAATAAAAGTAATATATTATTCTTGGAGATCGGAACAAACGTTTGCAGCTTTTAATGAACCTAAATATATTCATATATATCTACATACATACATAAACATCCTTCTTTCGACTTCATCGTGATCAGTACTTCAAACCTTAATATAAGTTTCCATAATATGTATCCGACTACTAATATTCTACTTGCTATATATCTTTATATACACCTGTATGTCCTTACATACCTATTCACTTTGTTATTTTCTTCCTTACTTCAACCCAAATGAAACAAGTCCAATACTCTATGAGTTCAATGAGAAAGTTTCTGCTTGAAACCTGCAATATTAATTTAAAAACAACAGGACCTCAAGTCGGATGATTTAAGAAGAAAGTAACCCCGCAGCATAAGTACTGAGGAAGTGGAACCCAGAGTTCAATGACAGGGTGTCTGCTTGAGACCCACAATACCAATTTAAAAAAAGCAGATCTTCAAATCTCACGATTTATGTAGGAGTACCCCCATAGCATTAAACTGAGGAGTTGGAGTTCAAAATTTAATGACAGAATCTCTACTTAAGACATGCAATACTAACTTAAAAACAGCAGATTCGCAAGTCTCACGATTTAGAGAGGCAGCACTCCTGAAGAATTAGGACTGAGGAATTGGAACCTAGAGTTCAATGGCAGGGTGTCTGCCTATACCCACAAGACTAATGTAATAATGGGTGCTCCGCAAGTCTCATTGTTTAGGCAGACAGTACTCCTGCAGCATCAAGACTGTGAAATTGGAATGCGGAGTCTCTACTCGAGACCCACAACACTATTTTAAAAACCGGTAACTCTCAAATCCCACAGTTCAGGCGGACAGTGTCCTGCAGCACTAGGACTGAGGAGTTGCAACCCAAAGTTTAATGACAGAGTCCTACTTGAAACTCACAAAACTAAATTAAAAACAGTAGATCTTCAAGTCTCACAGTTTAGTCAAACAATCCTTAGCAATAGCATCAGGATTTATGGTTCAAAGGTTGAAATTATATTGCATATACCCATTTATATTACTTCTATTTACGCTATTACTTTCTTGTTACACTAAGACAAGTCAAACGAGTCCAAACTTAATGAGTACTCCTCATCACTGAAGAGTTCCTGTCACCATCTTCCGGTCCGATCATTACGTCATAATTTTGCTAAAGGGCAAATTTATGTCTCCGTTATTTGATTATTATTACACCTATACTAGTATTTATTTTTATAATTTTAATATAAATATTAGCCCCTGTGAAAGCTTTCTCTTTAATGTGAGGATTGACGATTTCGCATTTATTGGTGCATTGTAGATCATTAAATTTCTGTAATATTATTAGTTTAATTTATCCAATGCAATATTAAAAATGTACAATCGTATCTTATTAGTCACTCAATGATAATATAAACTTACATATTTTTCAAATATTCCATTCCAGGTGGTTGACATAGAAACAAATATGCTACTTGGTCCTTATCAGAAGGGAGAATTATGCTTTAAATCGGAAATGAAAATGAAAGGCTACATAGGAAATCCAGAGGCTACTGCTGCTATAATAGATGAAGACGGAT
Source organism: Druceiella hillmani (assembly GCA_039881145.1). Lineage (NCBI taxonomy): Eukaryota > Metazoa > Arthropoda > Insecta > Lepidoptera > Hepialidae > Druceiella > Druceiella hillmani. The sequence continues at coordinate 13,045,125 of JAYKKI010000061.1, forward strand.
ACATTCATACAGGCGATATTGGTTACTATGATAGTGAAGGTTGCTTCTTTGTGGTGGACAGACTAAAAGAACTTATTAAATACAAAGGATTTCAGGTGGATATTTAACAAAATATAAAGATAAATATTATGAAATAAACTAATAATTGCAAAAGAATTTTTTAAAATCATTTAGACAGCAAACAGCTCTACTGCCAAAATTTAAGTTCACACAAATCCTATTATTATAGTAATTATCTTCAAGTAGTGTATATATATATATATATATATATATATATATAAAGCTGCTTACCTGTACTCACATGTGCATGACAACTGTGAATTTGTTATACATGTGGTTAATTCAGTTTCATACGTTAATATAGAGACAATCTTGCAAAAACCACTTTGCGTCAGAAAAAGTTTATTCCATTAAAATAAGCCATTAGCGGTAACAATAATTTTTAGTAACATTTTCAGTAAACTGGATATTAACTAAATTAAATAAAAGTATGTATAAATAGCAATGCTCTTACTTAATCTTTTGTCTTAATGCTTTGTGACTTTGACTTGATAAATATTTTAAAGCCTCTGTAATATTTACAAAGGATCCATGGGGTTTAGATTTGTCACTGCCTCCGAGGGCCCAAAATTTTCAACCAATTCTCAAACATTTTTTAGGCAATAACTTTTCAAAATAAAAAAAAAATTGTTTTAAAACAAAGGGTTACACCCTTTTTAGGCAAATAACGAAAAACGTTTTTATATCAATTATGGAATATAGTCAAAAATACCTTAACCCTTTTTTCTTGGGACCTTCTTGGTGTTAGGAAAATAGAAGTGTAACAAGTTTTTCTAAAGTTGACACAGAAATTTATTTATAAGAGGAAAATATTTATTGTTGCACCTAATTTATGTATTAAATTAATGTATGTTTATTACAAGAATGCACAAATCTCAGTTGCCACTCGAGTTTAATCAATATATTGAATGAGGAGGGAGAAACGTATATCAAAGGGTTAAAATTTCAGGACTAACATTATTTATTTCACAATATTTTTGAGGTATAATTTATGTAACATTTACTCTGAAAACTATAAAAAGTTCTTTCATTTTTTTTCCTTTTTTCAAACTAATATATCATTATAGATGTACAGCTTATCCAATTTATTATTTGTTATTACTAACCAACAAAATATAGAAAATAACTACTGTATATTATTTGAAACAGGTCGCCCCAGCAGAGCTGGAAGCCTTATTGTTACAACATCCAGGAATAAGAGATGTCGGGGTGACTGCAGTGCCAGATAAATTAGCAGGAGAGTTGCCCATGGCGTACGTTGTGAAACAAGCCGGTGCCAATATTACCGAACAGGAAGTCACTGATTTTGTAGCATCAAAGGCAAGTTTGTTTTTAAAGTGTATTTAAGGACATCTGATGGTGAAGTTGTCTTTTTGTTGTTCCTAACTATAATATTAACAGTACTTGTTGGCCTGTCAGGTACAACCTTGCGTTTTTTTGGAAAGAATTGTTTTTTATCATATTTTGGAATAATGACTTTCTGCCATAATGTAATTACTCAAAACTTTACTTGTAATAATTGATAAATATAAACTTCAACTTCAGTAGTAGCCATGAAGGCAGTTCAAAAAGGAATTTTAAAAATTTGTCTGCAGTATAACTCAATAAAGGCATAACTCATGAAATTAATATTACAAGTATTTCGTTCCAAGACCTACCATCATGTTTTATTTTATATATCTCCTTCTTTACAAGCCAACTGTACTTTAGAGGCTTTAGCTTACCTCAAGTGTTATAAACATTGTGCTCTACAAACTTTGTTTTTTGTCTTTGGTTGTAGGTGTTTTGATTTCTAGTTAATCTTTTGCAGTATTATTAAACTCTTTTAAACCAAGGCTTTGACGAAACTGAAAAAGATTAACTGGAATTCAACCCATCCAACCAAACCTCATTTTCTTTCACCTATTGGTGATATTTATTGAGAAACCAGTGAAAAATATATGAAATCTCATTTGTATTTTCATTAATTAATATCATCCTCAATTTATTTTGAAATAATTTTATTGCTCTGACTAAATTGTTTTTATAGCTGGCATTTTTACGCTTGAAAATTTCCTAATAAAAATAATTTTTTGTAAACTGATTTCAAAATCAGAATAATGTGGAATATAACATCCCGCAAACAAAAATACTTGCGTGCACACATAGATAAATAAATGTCAGGTTTGCTTTGCATAATTTTAGGTCCCCCATACTTTGATTACCAATAAAAGAGTTAAACAAATAATGAGAGTAGTATTTTTTAATACTTTAAATAATGAAAAGTTGGATCATTTTTATTTAATTAATTTGGTTTTAAAATTTCATTAACAAACCTTTAAATCATACTTAGGGTTACTAATTTAATAATTCTAAGAAACCGTTACAATAACAAACTAAACAATTTTCATTTTCAGGTTACCTCGTCTAAATATCTCCGAGGCGGAGTGAGATTTGTGAGTGAGATTCCAAAAAACCCTTCAGGAAAAATTCTAAGAAACAAGTTAAAAGAGAATGTAATGAAGTCATTGGAAAGCAAATTATGAAATATTTGAATGAAAAATTTCTTTATTTTAGCGAAACAACCAATGAATTGAATAAACTATTTTGAATATCTTTTAATTATTTGTAGCACAATATAAATTTAAATATTGAAATTGAATATAATGTAAACAACAATTTGAAATAGGACTGTTTCAAATTGTTATTTATGATGTTTTAAATGTTTCTGTCAAAAAACATTTAGAGAAACCCATTTCAAGCAAAGTCAATACCTTTTTACATGCATATACAATTAGCTGCCCATTCTAACATTGCCCAGGTAAAAAGCGACTTACTTTGTTTACTGCTAGCGATTCCCAAAAAGGATGTTTCTATTTTTTAATTTAAAATCTAAATAGAAAGTTTCATATCTCCAACTTTTATTGTTTAAAAACTTCCCGTGCCATTTTCACTCTCTCATTTTCACAGCTTTAAGGGTTTAGTTTCAAAAAATTTTTTTATATTGGACACCTAGAAGACAAAAGAAACTTATGTGCCAAACTTCAATTTTGTAGGTTTTATAGTTCTGGAGACTGTGATATTTGGCGATTCAATATATACAGGTTGTAAACTTGAATATTACACACAAAACAGTAATAAGCTCCGACAAGTAATAGCTTGACGATTTCTATTGCAGATGTTTATCAAGCTTCTAAGGTATAAAATTATAAATTTACATTAAAATTCGTAAAGTAGTTTTTACATGATGCATACACAGACTCAGCCTGACAACCATTTTATTACATCTATAGACATGGATCTATTGGTTCTATCTCAATTAACAATAAACATAAATATTGGTTGGATTTCATGTGACATTGGTTTATGAAAATATGTATTTGCCCTTAAATACATAATATTCCTCAATATGAACTACTTTTTCTATGGGAAATTTTCAATGAATTATAAAAAATGACGAAATTTACAATTGTGTTTAAACTATGGCCACCCTATAGCTGGACAAGTTCAATATATTTGCACCCCTCCAGCTCTTCACAAGTTGATACACTTCCCCCACCTCCAACCTCTCCCACTTTTCTGTCATATATACATACATATTATACAACTTATGAATAGTTTCCAGACAAACTATTTATTGTGAATAGCTTAATGAAAGAGTATAAACAAATTATATTAACAGAAGTTTAGTATGGCATATGGTCTTGCATTGTCACACACTTAACAAGTATGGCTATGTTGCCTTTACCCAGCCACTATATTTTACTTTCTTCATTTATTTGTCCAACAAACTATACATGTGAAGAATTGCTTCTGGCATTACGAAATGTTTACATGCAACTGTATATTCCTGCTGTCTCTTCAACTTTTTAAAATATAAATAAGGTAAGAAGACGTAACCAAATCACAGTGGTTTATTAAATTCAAGTTTATGTTTGACTTTTGAAAACAGCCTCCTAATGTTTCCCTTTCTATCAAGACAGTGGGCCGCGAAATGTCTTTGAGCCTAGAAAAATGTGCAGCACTGAATGCTAATCTTTAGGATAAAGTTCTAACAAAAAATAGAGTGGACTCAAACACATAAACACTGGTTGTTTGGGCAAAAGCATAGATTTAATGTGCATCACAGATCTTAAAACAAATATCACCTTGTTTCTGTAACATCAGCTGTTAAATGGGCTTGAAAGTTTTGGGTAGAAAAGACAATGCTAAATTGTAATAAAAAAAAACGATGCTAAATTGTGGTGAAAAAATCCGTCAAGCGCGGCGAGGGTTCTGTTATGGTCTGAAGTTGTTTTTTGCATCATGGTACTAGCAATTAGGTCAGAATTGAAGGAATAATGAAAAAAGAGCAATATAAAGTAATTCTGCGGCAAAATACTACTCCTTCCGGGGTTAGAAAACATGGTATGGCCACCTCCGATCCTGATCTCATCGCAATCGAACTTTTGTGGGAGGAAAAGCATAGATTTAATGTGCATCACAGATCTTTACACAAATATCATCCTTTTTCTGTATGGGCTTGAGGGCCTATTGTATTTTGTAGGTGTTTTTCTGGTGAAGCTATGTGAATATATTGAAAAGCCATGTTATTCCTCTTCTTACTCTTTGTCTTCTAATAAGACAACAATCCCATCACATCCCTAAGCTCTGTATTCTTCCAAACTTCCAATTTTTGAAATTGCCCCCTCAATATCATGATCTTAATCCCATTATGCCATTATGGAATGAACTGATTCGAAAAGTAAAGAAACTGAATATGACTTATGCATAACGCTTTTAAGAGGTACTTTATATATGATGGGGAAGAATCTTCCAAACTCTGTGAAAAATTATTGAAAGAATGCCGCATTTAGTCAAGAAATTTATATCTCGCAAAAAAAAGTTTCTTTTATGAAAAGCATCTTTGATATAATAATCAAAAGAGCACTTGCGTCTTGATTATTTTTTTTGCAATAAAAGTAAAAAAAGCCTTCTTATTTTCGACAAGAATTTTTTGGTTTTTTCCTGTTTTACCTTTATCTAAAAAGTTGTGTACTGCCAACAGATATTAACAAAGTAGTATCATTATCTACAAGACTTTTGGACACCATCCTGGGAGGTGCACTCCAGAGAGGTAAAGTTTGAAGACCGATGTAACATAAAACAATCAAAATCTTTCGAAGAGTGGGTGGAATAGTGCAACTTGGTGTAGTATTTTATTGGTCACACACTGCTTTATACCAATTATAGCTATATCTCCATTTTTAAAAACATTAACCGCTCTAAGTTTCGAGTTTCTAAAAATCTGCATGACTAAAGAAATTGTTGTCTTTGTAGTGATTGACCTAAATTTCCTCCTTAGGATGTTAGTTATTGTAGTGGTTAACCTAAAATTCCTTCCTAGAATATTACAATGGACTTAGAACTTAATATAATGTGGAAAAATGTGTAAGCTTTTTCCTTGAATAAAATAAGAATGTTTTGACTGCCAAGCCACAGTTTACATATTTGTGTTGTTTGTAAATTTAAAAAGATTAAGTCTGCAATTTATACATTACTTCAATATAACACAAAATAATTTATTTGTATAATCATGTTATCATGTTCATCTTTTGTTTTCAACACAAAGCAAACAAGACTCAAAATAATGTGTTTGTTTAGAACTTTGCACTTGACACACAATAGGTTTCACAAGCTTGTTTCTTCTAATTTACTCTAAATTATCATATTTACTATTAATTACACAAATGCGTATAGATCATATCTCGAGAGAATTAGATGGAAGAAATTAGGAGGTTTCAAATCGGTGACTCATTTGTGTCACTTAATACGTATGTCAGAGTGATTAAACAATTCATACACGAAAATCGGAATCGTTTTGGAGGAAGTAGTTTAATATAAAAAGATAAGATCATTGACCAGCTTCCAAATACAGCATGCTCGATTATAAAATAGGAGAATGAGACATTTGTAGAAATTTTCAATAAGCATACCACATACACAATAAGAGAATTACCGACTAATATAAATAGTATGCTTTAAGATTACAAGTTTTGTTATAGAAATAAAATTTATTTTTAAGTTCTGACCTGAACCATGTTGTATCATTGACTGTGTTTAATTAGTATTGGCCATGAGATATACACAAATACACAGATAGATATTTTTTTCTCTAAAAACAAGTAAATAAAACTCATCAATCTTTTTATTATTCTTTACCACTTCTAAACTCGTTAATATGTTATTATCCAAATTTTTCGTTAATTTGAATACCTGCAAATTATTAAGTTATGTTAATGTAGCACTGTTCTGTACATAGTTTATAATTTGAAAGTACAATCAAATATGCACTACTAAATTGAAACGATCAACATTTTATTATTTATGTATAAATGTCAAATATGAAAGATTATTTATCAACTCATCTAACGCAATGAATTCCTGTAATTATTCTGATAATATTAAGCATTATTGACTGGGTAATGCCAAAATTATAATGATATCAATTGCTTATCCATGAAATTATTATAGTAACGAATATGAATTGTTTATCCTCTTCAAAATGGGCCATCAACTTTTCACTATCAAAAGTTTTATTTAAATAGAGACATATAGTAGAGAACATCAGTTGTATTACCTTATTCGGTATCATTTTTCACATTTTTATATACTCAAATTGTAATAATACATTATTTCACAAAGGCATTAAAATATAGTTTATTTTAATGTCTTAACAGTCATGCATTAACAAAAACATCATATGTGCCTTTTTGATATAAAATACAGAGATATTTCGAACTGAGTCTTCAAACATTGTGTCTAACCATATTATTTATTAGGTAGCAAGATAATTTCTAATTTGACAGGATAAGATATTTAGTTAACAAATGTATTTGTTTTAAATTCACTTAGAGTGTAATTGTTTAAATTAAATGACACATTATTAACAGCCAAATGAGTTAATTGTTAATAAGCATATTTTGGTCATATACGAGGGAGGACCCGAAAAAACCGGATTTTTGTTATAATAAATTTATTTGTAACCTTTTTTTATAAAATTCCTTCAGTCACGTTCAATGCACTCTTCATTAGATACAATGCACTTGTCAAGTCTTTTTTCCCACTGTTTAAAGCACTTCTGGAATTCTTCAACTTTGATATCGTCTGGTTCCTTTGCGAAGCTGTTTTTACCACATCCACATTTTCAAAACACTTCTCTTTTAGATTTTTCTTCATTCTCGGGAACAGGAAAAAGTCGCATAAAGTTAGGTCTGGGGAATACAGAGGGTGGGGAACAACAGACCACCCCTGAGAGGCCAAATAGCGATTCACTCGTAAGGCCGTGTGTGCGGGTGTGTGGTCATGATGGAAAAACCAGTCACGTGATCGCCCGGATGTGCGGAGGAAGCACATCCTCTCGCAGACGTTTTTAAATTTTCAAATAAAAGTGCTTGTTAACAGTCTGGCCAAGGGGAACAAATTCCGGATACACAATTCCAAGAACATCAAGAAAGACAATGATCATCATCTTCAGATTCGATCTTATTTGTCTTGCTCTTTTTTTTTGACCTGGGGGAGTCGGAAGTCTTCCACTGGCTTGACACTTTCTAGGTTTCTGGATCATACCCGTAATCATTTTCAATCTCACTTTTCAAGTTCTGGCACAAATTCAATAGATTGTATTTTTAATCCTCTTTGAGAAGGCGAGAAACAAATTTAGAAGCAATACGTTTCATTTGCAAATCCTCAGTCAAAATTCACTAGAACGAGCTCCAATTCACACCTGTCTGTTCTGAAATTACGTTGATTGTTAAACGACGATCCTCTTTGATTTTTTGGGTCTTTGACACTCATCTCACCACTCATCTCATCTCTATTTAAAGCACCCAAACCACTAAAAGCTTGTTGAAACATTTAATAAGCTTCCGTTGTTGATTTTTCAAGCAGGAAACAAAATTTCAAACACACTCTTTGTTCTTTTAAACTTGCCATAATGAATTTCGCAGGCAGAACACGACAACAGTAAGTGAAACAAAATGCAGCTTAAACATTAACCTACAAACTGACGCCGTCTGGGCATTTGTTTCATGAGGATTTTTATTAATCCTTTCTATCAGAATATCTCTGTACTACGTCTACGAATTGCAACGCGCTCTCAGTTCGGTTATTTTTGGGTCTCCCCTCGTATGTTGGACTATGTTTTAAATGTGACCACTGAATATTAAAATCATTTTTATAAAGCAATAATGAATAGGGACCATGCTAGTAACTGTAGTGCGCTGTAACTATCAACTTATCTTTTAAGCCTTGTGGTATTTTGCTTAAAATTTCCTCATGGATGTCTGTTCTGAAAGCTGCTAAAACACCGGTTTCCTTAGTCTATTCCACAGTTGCATTATAAGTATATAAAGAACCAGATATGTTAGACTCTGTCAGTTAAGACTGCTTCTGAAGCACAAGGGCCCCATTTTCTGCGTCCTGGACTTGGGAAGACATGAACTACTACCTTACCTTCTAACAATTGTAGTATCGGTAAAAATTATAGTCAAGTCAAGTACAAATAGCTAGCATATGTACATGCAAATAGAAACTAAGGATATATGTTTTAATAAAATATGAATACATGAACTTGCTCTTTTTGCTAAGATATTTAACAAAAAAAAGCAATCGAAACTAGAGAAACTGTGTTACGCTACATGGATATGTTGTCAGCATTCTAAAAGTGGTCCACAATAGTTAAATAAACTGTCTTGTCTTCAATACGACTTTCTATTTCTCTTTCAGCGTAATTTGCGCATGAAGTTAATAGAGCCATATTTTTTGTCATATGCAAATGCATCTCATACCTATCCCTTAGTGCAATTCATGCAGAATTCGTGAATGGACATGTTTATTTTGCATATGGTTGACTCAGACGCTCATGTGACCAATGTTGACTTTAAATAACTAACCTAACTTTGTAATTACTTATTTTTTTTTTAATAGATTTATAATATTTTCTGGACCCCATGATACTGATGAAATATCAAAATTATTGTTAAAAGACGAAGATAAAGATATCTTTGGGTCTAGCTATAAAAATAATGATGTAGAATATGTTAAACAGTAATAGGACACAGAATCGGAGCAGGAGATATCAATCAGAAATGATGGTTAATCTGAGAATGAAGACAACAAGTAATATTTTATATAGTAAATATAAAGTAGAATGTCGATAATATGGATACATGCAGTCAAAGTTGTAAACTTAATGAACAAGAAAAGTTATTGTTTTTAAGCAATATATATTTATATATATATATATATATATATATATATATATATATATATATATATATATATTTATATATATATATATATATATATATATATATTATATATATATATATATATATTAACTGATTATAGAACTAAAGTCATTTTTTTCATTAATTTTACATATTTAAGCCACAAAGAGTGCACGCTACTAAACAGTACAAAGATTTTAATTAATTTGTTTTCTTGTATTGGCAACATCACCTAATAAAATTGCAACTGACAGGCAATTTCAAACACATTTTGTAAGATTTAAGATTAATTTTATCTTTCATTATATGGTGTTCATTCTCTCCATTGAGAACCTTTGCAAATATCAAAGGTGGAAAAAAGTCTATGCAACACTGATTAAATCAAATTTCGGATATCTGTCATTTTTGCTTATTAACAAAAAAATAAACTATATAGATAAACAAAAATGAAGTAAAAAGTTCACTACGGTTAAATCAAAATTTTAAAAAATTTAAATTACAATATACAGAGGAGTATAAAATAAGCATATATAAGATCTCACTCTGCTCTCGTGCGCACTCTATGAAAGTTTCTCACTGCGTACTCTGCAATATAGCACCCTAAGAGTGCGCAAGGGACGAGTTATACTTTTTTCATATTTTTAGAGATTATTACTTAAGATTTATATTCAAAATAATACTCCTGAATAACCAAAGTTTAATTTAAATAAAATATACAAAGTGTAATATCAAATTGCGTACTCTTTGCTGGCTCTACCCTATGTCCCATTTTATTATTTTATTCATTGTATCATAATGACTGATGTTAACAATTATCGACGTATTATGTTTTAAGTGCCATAGTAATAGGTTATCAATACTTAGCTAGTAACATCTACGTCTATTATATTGAAACATAGCTCATATGCACTACCCAATACGCTGATAAAATATTTTGACCTTGAAACTTAAAACTCATATACTAGAAATCCACTACTGTGGTAAGGTATCCACTCATTTGTCTAACAATTGTTCAAATATATTACGTTTAATTAACGTAGTTTATATGTACATACCTGTTTACACAAGTGTAATCATCTAATTTACAAATACCACAGTATATATGAATATTCCGAACATATAATTTATATCTGTACAAATATCTATATAACGAGTAATAAAACATTTTTAAAAATGTTTTATTACTCGTTAGGGAGAAATTTTTGTGGTCAAAATGAACATTGTAGGTTTCCTTACGCAATTAATATAATTTTAATACATACTATAAATAGGATACGTTTTTAAGTACACGGCTATTATTGCCTAAACAATCATTAATTCATTGTGATTTCAATAAGGTCGGAGAATCAATAGTATTAAAACAAATGATAAAGACCATGATCCAAATGTTACACGAAGACTTTATTGAAGAGTAAGTTATGTGAATACCTAGAATTAAAATAAGATCTTTCAATATTATTTTTAAGTACTTCTCCAAACATCTTGTAAATGATTTTTTTTTTCATGTGTACCATCGCATAGGGTATTACAGATGAAATCTTGTGAAATGCAATCAAAAATTTCCTGTAAGATTTTTTATATGACTTCTTTGCGAAATATAAATCTCCAAAGTATTGTTTAATGTAACTTTTTGAGCATGTATGTTAGCAATCTGAAAATTTTCTTTTTTATTTTGCATTTACTAAGTATTTGAATACTTAATAAATGCAAAATAAAAAAAAAATTTATATGACTTCTTCTTTGCGAAATATAAGTATCCAAAATATTGTTTAATGTAACTTTTTGAGCATGTATGTTAGCAATCTAAAAAAATTGAGATAACAGCATTTATTAAGTATTTGAATAAAAAATTATTTTGGTCAAATTATATTAATGAATTAAAGAAATATAGGCAAAGAATTATTTCTCCTGTTCAATTAAAGTTATCTTTTGTAAAAGATATATTAGGAAATATATATACATAGCATCAGTTTTGCAGCCTGGACAAAAGACATTTCGTAAAAACTAGTTGTACATCTGAGAAACAAGAAACTGAGCAGGTTTTCAAAGAATAATCCCGGACTGATGGTAGCCTGTGAATGGAAAAATAACTAAATCTGTTTCTAAAATATTTTGGATAATATCAATTGTTCAAAATATTAAAAATCTTGATACTGATGAAACTAACCTTACAAACGTACATCATTTTCTTCATTAAAAATTCTTTGTATTTAATAAGTTGTGGCGTTTACATAGTCATCACATTTTGCGATATCAGCATCTAAAATTAAATTACGTCAGATCTCACTTTGCTGCTGTTTTCAACTGCTCAATCACCTGATTACAGCTAAAACGGCGTGCAATATATTTGTCATAAATGAAAATAAACTTTTTGATATGTCATCATATTTACTGTAGTATCATTGAGCAAAACCCAAATTACACTACAACATAATGGAACTACATGAATGATGTAACCTAACTGATACTTTCTATACCTTATTCTAAAGAATTCCATCTGATGGTCTAACCCTAATTCCAGATTCACAGCAATACTTATTTAGTAGCCTTGAGCCATAGGCAGAACTCCCCTATAACCACAAATAATATCACATTTTATGAGTTTCTTCGCCATATATGTTGTGAAATTTCAATATAAAAATGGTTCTGACATACAAAATGTGACACTCAATTTACATTTTGAATATTTTGAAAATTACATTATAATCGTGAGGCTTAAATTAATCTTATTTTGATTAACAATCTAATATTATTACCGGAATTTTTATATATTATTATAATATTAGCTTTGCCCCTTAGTTTTACCTGTAAAAAATACGGAATATGAAAAGTTATCGAATTTTTTTTTCTCTCATATGTTGCTCTTGGGTATAAACTATTACCATACCAAATTTAATCAAAATCCGTGCAGCAGATTTTGCGTGATTTACAAACAAATTAACATATTCATAGACAGATAAAAATTTTAAAAACAGGTGTTTTTTATTCTATTATCATTCATTATAATAAATCAATTAACCTTTTTAAAAAATTTTCCATGTAAGAATTCACTCTGTTACAATTTTATTAATAGTATGGATTTGTTCCTCCAATTTACAACAAACATTTTTGTGATTTGTATGTGAATTCCAACTTTTCTTTAATTTCCTCGTTTACATTTAAATAAAGGAGACAGACCTTGCCATATATACGCATTTTACATTTGAGCTAGTAAAGCGGCCACGATAAACCATTTGGCAGTCCATGTTCATAGTGACATGCATTAAATTTTAATTATTCTAGCTTCTATTCTGGTATCATAGATTCATTTATTCAATTTTTACATAATAAAGTGCGGGTTACTTCTTCTAAATATTAATATTTTCATTATTAGCTAAATTTTATTTAAATAATTCTAAACATTTTAACATAAATTTTTTTCAAACATTCAGACAAAAATTAAAAATTATAGATTTTATCATATATCATAAATCCCAGAATCAAATGTCATAAATCCTCTAAACATGGCAAAAAAACTGTTCTTTGATAACATTAGTTAGATTTGAAACAAACCTGCACATACATATATATGTAATTTATTTCGTATTTTGCAACAAATAACATTTTTCCAAAAATAATTCTTTTGAATGGTCGGAACAGTACCATCTTTGATACAATATCATCTTAAGAGACAATCCAATGATATCTCTCTCAATGAAAGATGCGAAAGAAAACTTCAACACCATTTCGTGTATGAGGAGGATATATAAACAATTTTCTTTTTAATATTAATTGAAATCTCCATATGAAACATCTACTTACATAAAACTGTAGAAAATGTAGCTGTAACAAATGGACAAAATGGACAGATGGCTGGATATAATGAAATTATAAATGTTCGTTATTTCAGCACAGACCCCTTAAAACAAAGAAGGATTTAATGTGAAATATTGAAAGACATTACTGCAGACAGGCTGCTAAAGTAATGCCGATAAATTATTATTGTATGATTGTGTTGAATTTCCTTTGTTGCTGTGACTGTGAAACAACAACAATGTAAATAATTTTCAAAAGCCATATCAATTAAACATATGGTACTATATATATTGAGGTTTTATTGGCTAGTTAGAATTGAAATTTCAATACTCTTGCGATATTAAGTGTCACGTAAAATATACAAAGGAAAGCTACGTATTTGGGTTAATGTCATCTGCCATATATTATTAACACAAATACTTTAATCAGTGGTGCTACTAGTATTATTTGCGTTACACATATAATGGAAGGAGACTTTTTAAAATGTGTATTTTAGTTGTCTTATTAGTTACGTAAGTTCATAGTAAAACTTTAATTAGTTCATATTGAAAGTGTGAATATTTTTATTTTTTGTTCCAATATTCATATTTGCTTTTCTTTCAAGGTAATTATCAATATAAAATTACGTTATTTACATATTATCACTGACAAAAAAGATATATACTTGTTTTTATAGACTTTCGTATACAAACGAGGTAAATTTATCATAAGCATTTTCTCACAACTATATTGTTAATTTAACACCTAATGTGCCATATGTCTAACTGTTAGAAAAACTTGATTGTTTATCTCACCATGATTGTATAGTAAGAGTGTGTGACGAAAAGACGAGCAATAAAAATATAATAAACTGGGAATAAATTACTATATTGCCTCTGTTTAATTACTATATAACGCTATAAATTATTGAACAGGGTTCCTCAACGTCATTTGAATTTTACAATACATAATGACAAACAAATTATACTTATTACATTTATTACTAAACTACGAATTTTTTTACTAATTTTCCCAAAATGAGTTTTAATTCAGTTTTCAATTAAAAAATTATGAAATAAATTCACAAAATTATGAAACTATTTTCTTTTTTAGGAATATAATAATAAATAGTTAATTTATATTATTAAAAAATTCGATTTTGACTATACTTTGGAAATTGTCAGTATCTGAGTAACACATTGGAAAGTAAACATTTCAGAATACAAATGTACTTCCTTTGTAAGTTAACTTAGTAATTTTAAGTATTTAACACACTTAGTAATTTTACACATTGATACATTTAGGATAGATAAACATAGAACAAAAAGTCTGCCTGATCCTTTTTCAGGAGGTACTTACTGCGCACAAAGCAAAATTGCAAAAAGATATGTGCGAATAAAGTGTTGTGATTCACAGTCAGACTTAAACTATATAAAATCTAAATAAATTTTAAACACGAAAACGAAAGTGTAAATACACAACCAAAATACCCCAAACATTTAAATTATATATTTTTAGAATACTTACAAAAAGTAAACTTTTTGGTCAATGTTTAATAATTGGCAATCGTACAAATCAATCTTGCATGAACTATATATATGTATCTTTAACCTTTCACCTGCCAATCACAGGTGTTTAGTACTTTTAATTCACCTAATGCATTTCTGATGCAAGGTTTTCAAATGTAAGCCTCCAAAAATACGTACTATATTTTTTATTGTGAGATTTAAACATTTTAAATAATTAACAGGCAAGTACTTTAGACTAAAATAATTTCGTATAATAAAAAATTATTAGGAAATCATTTTTAATCCACTTCGCCATTGAAAAATAACTAGTTTATATAAAATTATTTGTGAAAAAGTTTACTCAATAATCGCTTATTGTTAGTAAAAACCTTCATTTTAATTTTTAATAATATCATCGATTTATGAGCAGTATTGGAATTTTAAAAAAAATACTATTAGTTTTAAGAAAATTGTAAAATTATACGTATGTAATCTTCTAAAAGAAAGGTAACTGTTTAAAGAAGATGTGTTCCTAAATGGTTATGAAAGTTTGGAATTTAGTCTTTTTTGTAGGGTGAGGTGAACAACTGTTTAATAAAAATTTATGTCACGTGACATCATATGCTGCAAAATTTAGCTTTTACATATTTTCTTCAAACAAAGTGAGTCAAAAAATACGAAGTAAGGTCAACAAATTATAAAAGTCGCACTCTTCAAATGATCTTCATAAATTTTATTAATTTGCTACATTTTCGTCATTAGTCTGTTAATTAGGTTTCATTCTGCTACGCACGCAACTTAACTTGCAACTTAATCAGACTCAAATTAATTTTTATTTCTAGTCATGGACACGTCAAATTTATTTTTCGAAATATGATAGTATTCTATGTAGCTGTCAGTGCATATTCAACTTACTTTATACATACTATTTTGCAGGTTTATTTCTTTATAAATATAATTTCTTGTCTGTGTCACATTCCTTACATAGATATAATATAATAAAAGAATTATCCTATTTTGAATACAAATTTGGATACTTTCCATATTTTAAATATCCTTTATTTTTATGGAAACAATTTCAAAATTAGGACACGGAAACACATCTATTTGTTAACGAAAATAATAACATATTATGTAATATGCTATTTTGAATTTAGGATGCTAGCTTAAATTAAATGCAGTCTCATTAAATTTTCTTGTCAGTTGTAAACATAACTTGACTAAGTAAATAATGTTTATAATAGCAGACACATACTCGTGGCAATTAATTCGTTAAAGAAATGCTATTAAATTTTTTTAAGGTTCTTTTAATAATACCTACATTAATATGGAACGAAGTGAGTTTATATTGCGTGGACCGCCAGAAGTGGATGTTCCAGGGCATATATCTTTCGGTCAATACATGTACGACAGACTTAAAGCAGGAAGAAACAATATAGCACAGGTATTTAGAAGATTTAAATAATGATAATATTTAAAATGTAAATGTAAACTAAGAGTATTTTAGTGGGACTTTTAAAATTACAACAAGACCATAAACAAGGGGGAAATCACAGGCACAGGCCTCCTGAATTTTTTTAGTATGGGTATGTACACACACTGTATGTAAATTATAAAAACTAGGACTCATTTCATTGATTACTGTGCGTATTTAATGTTGCAATAAAACACAATAAAGCTACTTAAAAATTCCATGTAATAAATTTTTTGGACTATAGCCTTGAGCTACAACTCACTAAGTAATTATAAATAAATGTAATATTATAATTACATTATTATATCTATTAACAGATTATATATCACTTAAAGGACATTTATTATAATGGTAATTAAAATATTGATAAACCCCAGAATCACTATAATCACTTTCCGAATTTAATCAGTTTTCCTTCAAAGTACAAAACCCGTGTGTTCCCTATAATGGCTGTGAAATTTAATTCATCCTGACACTCGGCTAAAGTTTTAAGATCAGTTCTGGCGCATAGAACTATTCCATTCTACATGGTAAAAGATTTCTCTGAGATCCATCTGACTAAATTTATAACCATTTCAATTTTTTTTTTATTCAACACTATTATTACACTGGATCATAAAAAGGATTGTTTCAAAATTGAGGAGAAATTACATTCAAAACAAACATACATTTTACCCATAAAAAACTAACAAAATATGTGGCCACAAATAAAGCTAAACTCAAACTATGTTGAAAAAGATAGAGAATCCAAAAAAACATTTATATAAAAAAGATGTTCTACTGAGGTTGGGACAGATTTCATAACTTTAGAGAACCACTTTTAGAGTGTTAATGACGTGTCTACCCAAACTGTTGTGAATATATTAATAAAGATACTTACTGATATTTATAAATAATAATCGAAAAGTTTGTCATGTAGTATTTTTCCTCATTAATATACAAATGCAGATGTATATCCTTTGCAATACAGCCCTATATGTTTCCTGCAATAGCTCACATATGGACTATAGGAGTAACTATGTATAATATTATATCTCATTAATAACTAATTAGAACTCTCGCTGAACTATATAGGTGAGCCATATTGAAAGCCATATAGGCCATATTGAAGAAAAGAAAGGAATGATAAAGTTATTTTAATGGAGCCAATGGTCACTATAGCCAGAAAAAGAGCAACGAAGTGAAGAATGGATAATGTTTTGTAGAATACAAAAATAATGAAAATTACTAATTGGAAAAAGAAAACAAAAAACAGAAAGGTCTAGATGGAAATTGTACAGCAAACTAAGATAATAAAGTACTGTACTACAAAAAATAATTGTAACGGACTATCACTTTAAAAGTTTATTTAATATTACAATCAGATAAAAACTGCAAAACATAAAAATAAACATTAAATAAATTAAAAACTATACATTTTTACACTTTTCCTATATATTTCTTTTTATTTTTAATTTTATTACGATAATAAAATGCACAAATACTTATGCAAGCTATGAACTCAATGCACAGTGTAACATACTATTTGAAAACATTTTTAACGCCAAATTAAACACAAAATAGCTGAAAATTTACAAACATCCTAACGTTCAAAAACAAAAGGACTTATCCTATTTGCAAGAAGATAATTATAAAAACAATGCAAAAAATTAAAATTTAAAAAATCACATTCACATATGTAATTTTTAGTTCAAAAATCCAAATATACTTAAATTTTATTGAACTGTGAGATATTAATTCGTAGTACGTTTAATCAAGGTGTTTTATTATCTTAAATCAATGGATTAAAAGATCCTAAAGAGTGCATGAAAAACTTTTTATTATTTTTTATTTGGAGTAAAGTAAGACTTGCTTTCAAACAAGTGACTTCTGATTGTAACTAAAGTTAGATGGGATGTGCCAATTAGTGCATGTTTCTTTTGTATTTGTTAACACTTCTATTAGGTCTACTAGAAAGTCTTGTCTAATAATATCATCTCAAATTTCGACACTTAATTTATTAGAGTACACATGTAGAAATAAAAAGGTCTCTTTTAAGCTTTGTATTCCTTCTAAATTTACTGAAACATTTGTCTCATCATCTCAGTATTAAACAAGATTTATTCACATAAACATGTCTATTGATGAAATTCATATATGGAATTACCTTATTTATGAATTCTAATAAGGAAAATGCTGTAGAAATCTATAGAAATTAAGCGAATGTTTTCGTAAAGTTATGGTAGATTGTATGCAAAATTAGAAGAAGGCAATATAGATCTTAATGACAAACCGTCCCCGTGATAACATCTTTGATTAAATGCAATATTATAAGGATTATTATACAACAAGACCTTTTTTGACATCGGAGATTGTGGAATGACTCATCCCAACACATCATTTCGGACCACATTCGGAAGCTTGAATTGATGTTGAAATATTCCAGATGGATGCATCCCAAGTTAAGTGAAACAAATTTACATAATTAATTTGCCATTTGCACATCTCTGCTTGCTCATAATAAAAACGAATGTTTCATAGACCGGATGATAATGTTGATGAAAATTGATTACTTGTGTGAGTATTTTGAAAAACAGTTTACAGTGAGCTTGAAAAATCTTCCCCCTGCAACTTAAAATAAAACTTGAGCCTCAATATAAAAATGCTGCGTATATGTTGAGGTGCCAAAGCACCAATAAACTATGAGCTTCTCAAACACAAAATAAAAATGCAATACAGAAATATATTGTCAAAAAATGGGTGAAATGAACTAAGCACTCAAGAAAAAGAGGAAGACACTGCTTAAAAGAAATAGTACAATCATCCTACAAACTCAACTCACTTGGCAACTCTCCAGAAAATCACAGACCAAGCTGGAAATTTTTGTCACATACACCACACTCACTGGACCTGGCACCATTTGATTATAACCCGATTCCCTACCTCTCAAAATTTTTTGGGAGAGTTGTTTTAAACAGATTTCAATCAACTACTCTCTGCAGAATGAGTTGCTCTTTAGAGTATTTTAACTCCAATAATAATCATGATGTGAAGAGGCCATCAAGAAATATAGAACTTATATTGTTCAATAAATATTTTTAAATATGTTGAATATTTTTTTTTTAATTTGAGAACAGAGAGAACTTTCATGTATGAAGTGAAAATGGTAATTTACGCTTTGTTCAATTTTCAATCTCAGCACAAGAGTTTGCTTTTTCCGGTAGTACGGGGTATTGTATTTACTTCGATAATTCTGACTGTCAGATGTTATTTCAATTCCAACGCATACATAACACAAAGTAACTCTATAAACTATTTAATATTTTTCACAAAATAAGATTATTTAATTTGAGATTAAAAATCTATTATAATTCTGATACTTCCAATAAGTGTAAAAAATAGATAAGTTACTAGTAAAACTATTAAATGCAGCTCAATAATGTTATAATAATAAAATCCACAATTTTAGTTGTTTTTTCCTTTTTTTCAGATATCTGCAGAAACAGGGGAAAGTATAACATTTAATACAATTTTACAAAAAAGTATAAACTTGGCTGTTTCATTAAAAAAATTAGGGGTAAAACCGGGTGATGTCATTGGCATCAGTGCTGAAAACAGATTCGAGTTCACCGAAACGACACTAGCGATCATATTCTGTGGTGCCATTGTTACTACTTCAAACGTTGCTTATACAAAAGGTAACTAAATATACAATTTCTTAATATTCTAATATCACCGTGCTTAAAGAATTATTGAATTGATATTAGAGCATGAATAATAATAGAATACATCGATAAAAATAATTATCCAAGTGCACATTTATCATTTACGGTGAATGTGTTAGCGATAATTATAATTAAAGACACAGAAAAATTAGAAGTTAAAAGGTTAAGATGTCATGCACACAAACTAAATAAGTTTATCAGTATGGAAATTTTAGGAAAATTCAATGTGTAAAAACATATATTGTCAGTGCCAACGTAAACCAACGTAATTGTAAAAAACAGAAGTTAAGGTTTTTATACCAAGATACACAGAAAATTAATATTGAATTTTTATTGCAAATAAAATTCCTGAGGATCGTGCCTCCTTCCTCAGCTAGTTCTACAATTAATAATAACCTACTACATCAAAATAGTGTGCTCACCATTTATTTTCACTTTGTTCATGGATCACCTTTGGCTTCATGCCAATTCTGTAAATGAGCACTTCAAACAATGTTTTAATTTGGATAATTTCTTAACTGAATCCCAAAATTTTATGACTCTTTAAAAAAGTTTCAAAATGCTCATGAAGCTTTTATATGTAGATTATTAGTTACTATTGTTATAGATTATTAGTTGCATTATTATTATCAGTTTCATTGCTGCGTTCATTATTGGAATAAATCAAACAAGACTTCAATTCTAATAACTAGAAAATATAAGATTAAAAGAGGTACAACAATAAATATCTCTTTCAGTTTTAATTTCTTCTTGGTTATATTAAGTTTCCGCAAAGGGAAAAACCTACCATGATTATGTTTTACTTTTAAACAACAAACAATATTTTATGAATATAACTATATTTCTTATTATATTTACTAATTTCCTGCTTTCACACAGCTACCATTTACCATCTATTTATCATACAACCATCACCATTTACCATACAACATTTGGGGTATTTCACGTGAAGCAGACGGCGAAAAAAAAGTAAGGTTTTGAAATTCATTCATATTCGGTCTATATTTACATATAGCAGATGTGACGGAGAACACAATTTTTTTTTCATATATATTTGGTTGTCAAGTTATAGGCTTCTAAAGAATAATTGTAACTGAAACTGAGATTTTTTTGAAGTAATTTTTCAAAATGACGAATATTACATTAAGATTTTCTCATAGAAGATTTTCTGTACCTTTTTGAAAATAAATTCAAATTTGAAAAAAAAAATGTTTATGTGCAAAACCAGAAGTAAACATTTCAAACAAAAATTTTGGTAACTTTAACCATTTTTTTTATTCCAAAATTTGACTTAAAATGTATTTAAAATACACTAGAGATATTAATTTTAAAATAGGATCTACATTAGTTACGGAGATAGGTAAATTATGTCAGGCACTTGTTTATGTCAGCTGGTTTGCGGGAAAAAACATCTTTAGTTAAACTGCTGTAATATTAAAATTATTTTATTTTATTTCACAATTTTTATAATTTTACATCGCTCACTAGTAGTACCTATTCCTGTCACCAAATGGCCTCTGTTATTGAGATAAAAGCATGTAACTTTTTGGTTCCTGGCTTGATGGTTTCCTGGTTAAATCTGGATTGCAAAAAAATCCTTTCACGCTGAAACTAACTTTGGAGCAGTAATAAATTGCTGTTTGTTTTATAGATGATTTGGCCCGTTCGTATAATCACCAAGGTGAAACAATTGCTGTTGCAGGCTGACACGCGTCGCTAAACGTTTGAGGTTCCCTCCAAGACCATCACATGGCCCTTTTCCATGAGACATTAAGTGAAAATGTATCTCTACATCCGTATTGAAATCATTTATATAATAAAATAGATTTACAAAATTGAATCTATTTTTAAAATGTTAGGAAGTCCCATCAGTTATACATATAATTTTAGATGCAAGTATTGCCTTTTCTACAAGGTGCTTGTGTAATATTTTTGATATATATAAAAAGTGGCCATATCATATTTCAAGTCGTCTTTCAATTCTGCCATGTTTTATTTCACTTCCATCTCTGTAGTAAAAAACAGAAGTCAGAAGTATTGTTGTTTCTTATTCCAATGAAAAGACTGGGCTGCATCTTGGACAACAAAACTATAATGTTGTGCAAAATTACACAATACGATGATTTCACCTTCATCTATATTCCCTTGAGAGTTTTAAAATACAGAGCTTGTACCTCTGCAATATAAGCATAAGGTTTCAATACATTCAAGGCATCACACAAGCTACCTAAAAAATCATCAGAAGACAGTATTTGAGTAGATATCATGAAGCGGTCAGTGCCAATCCACTTTTCAAACTGCACATCTGTCACTTGATTGTTATCGAATATGTTTTTCAAATGATCGACATGAATTGCACTTAAACCAGGACAGGATTTACAACATTCATTTGGCGGTTACTTTACAATTATTAAATGACATGTTGGTAATGGATTAGGGCACATCATCTTGCGTTGACAATCCTTGTAAGACGAAAATTCCATGGCAGTTCCAACTGTAAGATTGGCAATGCCTTCACCATTCAACATCAGCTTTACATTTTGATGGTAAGTGCAAACATAAACATATGGGTGCCAAGTAAGGATGCATTGCTCGGGTCTTATGGTGAAAAAATTTGTTAAACCTACTTGAACGTTCAGATATTCCTCTTTGAACTTCTGATAAAGTACGTCAGTGTTGCACATCAGAGGTTATTTTTGTATGTGCGCTCTTTTCCCATCCTCTGATTTAATAGATATAAAATGTTTTATACCTGGCATAATTGGGCTGACGTTTTCTCGAAAGTAAACATTTTTTATTAAATTTATGGTCTCGACTGGTAGTTTACAGCCACAACGTTTTTGGAGATGGCATAATACCAAACTGATGTACAAGTTACTTTGCTTTTTTTGCTTGTCGCCTGGATGTTCCAAACTCTTCTGCAAGTTTATTTTCATTCCATGATTTAGGTGCTATATTCAGTATCATGGTCTTCACAAAACTAGAAGTAGATGGATTATTAAATTTCTCCCTTAGCTGTCTTAAAATTTCTTAGTCTTCTATCATTGCATCAGTTTAGATTGAATTATGTTTAAATTTGTCTTGGGGAATGAATGGTTCATCCTGGGTATTTTGTGAAAGTTCACTTGATGTTTGACCGCACTTCACTATGTCTTGATTAGCCACTGGAGGTGTTTCATGCTTTTTTACAGGATGCACAAACACAAACATTTCTTGGACAGCCCCATTTTTCAACTAAATTTTTAGAAATCTTCCTTAAATTTTTAAACTGTCCATGATTGACCAAACAAAATGCATTAAAACAATAATCTCGGTATAGAGCCATTATAAATCAATAATTGTCGAAGAATGAACGCAAATCACTGAGAGGTTAGAGCAGCAACTAAAACAATAACAGAAATTTCAAATAGCTTTCCGTCATACGTCTATCTCTTTCTAATAAAAGTAATTCTTCTCGCAACTAAGAGATGGTGCTGCCAGTCGCATTTCGTTATCACAAAATGATTTAAAAAAATAATAATATATAACTAAGCAATATATTTCTGTCCAAATGGTACCAATAATTTAAAATATAAATCATTGTTGGAGCCTAAACATATTAATTTCGCAGTGCATTAATGCAACATCTCGCAAACCAGCCGACATAAATAACGTCATACTCAGTGCGACATGTATGTACATTAATTCGCCTATCTCCTTAACAAATGTAAATCTCATTTTAAAACTTCTAGTATATTTTAAATACACTTCAAGCTTTGTTTTGGAATAAAAAAACAATTCTAAAAGATTGTCACAGTTACCAAAATGTTGGATCTAAATGTTTATTTTAGGTTTTGCACATAAAAAATTTATTTTCAAAAAGTACAGAAAATTTCCTACAAAAAACACTTAGTTTAATATCTTAATTTAATATTCTTAATTTGAAGAACTACTTCGGAAAAACCTCAATTTCAATTACAACTATTCTTTAGAAACCCATAACTTGACAAATAAATATGACACGAAAAAAAAATATCACATGAAATAAATTTACAAATACGAATTTACAAGAACGAATTTCAAAACCTCACTTTTTATCTGCTGCCCGCTTCAAGTAAAATGCCCCATTTTATTCATAGTGACGTGTAAATAGATTTATAAATATTAATAAATTATCACATAGCATTATATGGTGTGCCATTCAGAATATTTGACATATCATTTTGCATACTTAACTTTTCTTACAAATTTTACGATTTTACCTATGCTTTAGTTATTATGGGATCAAATAAAAAAAGTGAAACTAAACTAATTTCTTTTACCCCACAAGTTTGTCTCAAATTTCAGCATTTAATACAATCAAAAATTTTAAAAAAGCAATGTAAACTAAAATAACCAAAAAGTTAAATAACACCGAATCTGTTCTGTCAATTCAACATCTAACCAATAATGTTACAACAAAAATAGTTGCACTTTGTACTGGTTTGTGAAATTTTAGTTACTTCCCTTAAAGCTCAAACATAAACCAAACATCATTACGCAATGATTAGTGATCCATGTGGAAAATTGCAAGAGTGTGAGTCACACAACTTTGTATGAAAGTCATATCATGCAGTAACTAATTATGCAATGCCTAATGATGGGCAGTGAATTTTTATGTTATCAACCATTACAAATAACCATTTTAATTATAAAAAAGTGCATTTAAATTTTTTTTAAAAAGTGCATTAATTTTCAGAGGATTTATTACATACGCTGACATTATCAAAACCAAAAATAATATTTTATTCATCACTATCGGCAAAGCAAATCTTGGAAGCAAAAGCTCTTTTACCATCAGTCGAGACATTGATTTACTATGGCGATGAATGTACAAATGGCAGCCTGCTATATAAAGATTTGTTTTCTACACAATATGACATCGACAAATTCCAAATAGCCGATGTAACTGGGCAAGTTGACACCCTCTTCATATTGTATTCATCTGGAACTACTGGATTGCCAAAAGGTGTTATGCTTACACATCTCAATGCGTTACTAGTGATGAGGCATTTGAGGTATGATCTGTTAAATCAATCTAATATCTTTAAAATTTGAACTTCTCTGAAACAAATTGTTCCACATTGTATAGTATTCTTTAAATTTATTAACAAATGTTTCTTTTTAAAAATTACTTCTTTACATTTTAAATATAAACATGTCACAAAGTAAGCCACTTGAAATAAAATAGTTTACACTTAAATGAAACTACGTGATGTAGTATTATTTCTACTTTCTTTAATTTCTTTACCACGACCTACGTTTCGTTGTATCACAACATCTTCAGGTGGGATATTAACATAATATCCCACATTTGCTAATATCCCACCTGAAGATGTTGTGATACAACGAAATCTAGGTCGTGGTAAAGAAATTAAAGAAAGTAGAAATAATACTACATCCCGTAGTTTCATTTAATTGTGAATAATGAATTTCTACAAAATTAAGACCAAATATATTCAATATAAAATAGTTTATTGAATTGTCAAATCTGAATTAAAATGATGTAATTTAAACACAAAGTGCAATGGTATACAAACAAAATTATTTTAATAGAATGTACTCATATGTTACTTTAAGTTTTTAAATCAAAGATTTTCTCAGTGAGCTTTGTACGCATAATGCTACTATGGACATTTCATAAATAAACTAAGCAATCTGGTTTCATCTGCTCTTAGTTATTACGAGTCTATGCGTGGAATAACTTTTAAACAATGCTGCAAATTAAATGCCAGTTAAAAAACAAGTATTTAATTATCTGACCTATTCTATCCAAGTATGATAAACTATAATAGTAAACACCATTAATGCAATTTGACAGTATGAGTATTATTCATTATTTATCAAAAATATTACGTTCTACCCCATATTTTTTATCACAATAGGATATTTTATTAACTTTTTTATTTCGTAGACATAATTTCAAGGCTCAAGTTGACGAGAGGTAACAATTTTTTTGACAGATCTTGAAAATTGACCGAGTTACAAAGGATTAAATTTAATATTTAGACAAGAGCAATACTGCATCGTCATATCATTTATATATTGAATATATTTGGTGTTAATTTTGTAGAAATTCATTATTCACAATTAAATGAAACTACGTGATGTAGTATTATTTCTACTTAATTTAAATTCTTTAAATAAAGAAACAACGAACAAACAATTACAACGAAACCTAAGTTGTGTTGAAGAATTTAAATAAAGTAGAAATAACACAACATCACATAGTTTCATTTAATTGTGAATATCATTTATATTTATGTCATTGTATTCATTGAGAGGAAATAAAACAAAGAGAGAGCCCAACCCAATAACTTCTGTAAAATTTAGAAAGTCATAATTTGCTTATTATTCAAATTAAATTTTTATAATTTTTTCACGTAATTACCTTTTATATTTTATAATACATTTTACTAAAAAATACATTGTATTACATATTATATGATATAAAACACATTATATGATATTTTACTAAAAAAAACACACACTATCCTATGACAACACTTACAAATTGTAATAATTGCAGCTTTATGGGGAACATATTGGAGGTAACTAGAAAAATGTTATAAAATTAGTTAAAATGCATTTAACTTTCATTTTTATTGCTAGATTATTTTAATTTTTCATTGTGTTCATTAAGTTTTAAGATAATTTTTTAAACTCCAAAAATTATATATAGTTGTAACTGTTTAATTATTTTGAAATTAATTTCACAACTTTCTCTTTAAATAACATGTTTTATGCATTTATGCATTTATACATATTGTAATTATACAATATCAAGTAATATTGTAATAAAATTGTTTAAAAGTAATAGAAAAAAACAAACAGAGAAATTAAAACAAAAAAAATGGTGACATTTGTAACACAAGTCACTTTTTTGCAATGTTCCTAAAAATCATATGCAATCCACTAACCATGATTAGGTACATAAATATCTACTTAAAAACTTGATTACCATAACTGCTTAAAAATGTTTCTTTTTTTTAATAACTAAAGACAAAACTTTGTCCTAAATAAATACTTATATATTTCCAGATATAGCATATTTAACTCTAATGTGGATGGAAATACAAAGTCGCATGTAACACTAGGTGTTCTGCCCTGGTTTCATGCTTATGGTTTCATGATGCATCTTGTATTCTTGAGCCACCATATTCCTACTGTAATCTTACAACGATTTAAAGACGAATTGTTTCTAAAAAGCATTCAAGACTATAAGGTATTATAATCTGCAAATTCAATTTAGAAATCTTTATCTCAATTAAAGACCTTTTTGAAAACAGTGCTTATGCATCGTCAGTAGATAATTCTAAAAAAATGAAATTTTACTTTAATCAAGCATCATTAACTACTTGTAAAATATTTGCAGGTGACTTTAGGCATTTTTGCTCCCCCAATTGTGGTATTCCTGGCCAAAAATCCTCTAGTAGATAAATATAACTTGACATCCTTAAATCAAATCTGGTGCGGAGCAGCTCCTTTATCTGAAGATCTACAAAACACTGTGACTAAAAGGTATGCCTAGAGACAGAAATTGAGTAGGTATATGAAAAATAAATTCATAGATGTGCACAATGTTCACTTTTGTATTGTAACTATTATAAAAATTACCGTGACTGCCGTGTGTTGGATTCACCACAAAGCATACGGCCTTTAGCAGTGCTTTAAAATGTTTTTTCCATACCTGCAACTGAAATACATTTATTATTTAGAAAAATTCTATGTAATGAATACATATTAAAAGATAACCCAATAAATAAAATAATGCGTCAAGAAAGTTCAGAAATTTCCGTCAATTCTTAACAGTTCAATTTGTAATACTAATCAGAGTCAAGGTTAAAATATATGTTCCTCGGTAGATGAACCGAATTGAGATATTAATTCCTCAGATGGTATACGAACATGTATGTGTGTAATATATATCCCCTATATTCATCATATCATTACGTATACAATGTAACGAAGTACTTATGTAAGTGGGTATTTTTAGTCTATGAATTTGCGAGTTTTAATGTCAAAAGTTTTTAAATGTATTATTTCCATTATTTTGCAATTTTTAATGATTTGAATTGCCGTAGCATTGAATGTTTTTACAGATGCATGGAAACTTCAAGTTTTAATATTGCGTTTTGCTTTGAACTTTGCTGGAAATGCAACTTATTCAATAACCATTAATTTAGTCATAATTGAATTGGTGGAAAAGTTATATATTAAAATATCCAGTGGATAATCGATTAGGTGTAAGGATATTAATTTTTATGCTGAAATGCTAAACCGGACTGGGTATGCGAAAAAGCAAATTAAAAAAAATATTTCAAATATACAAATCTGGGCTCTGGATACACAACTTCCACAAGAAGCTAAACTGTCAGAGACTTAACGATAGCCACGCCAGAGGACATCTATTACAGATTTCTGATTATTACACAGCTGTCTAAGTGCTGTTCTCTAAATAATATTTGGCATGGATGTTTCTACTACATCTCTCATCTGCTGATTGATACTATTTTGCTACCACTTCTAATGATCACATGTCACATATTACCATGATATCCCAAATCAGTATATCTAGCTAATCTTTCTAACTGGCTCAAACATTAAACTCGCCATATTTTTTTACTGTCTATCAAGACTTGAGGAGAATCTCTACTCTCAAGTATTATTTTAAGTCCAGATGGCCATAAGTCTTTTTTAAAACCTTATTTTATTTTCCCTTGTCCTTGTCTTATTATTGTCGTTCTCTGAACTTTAAACTAATAACATAAAAAATTGTTTAAAGATGCCTAATACCAATTAAAAATATTATAGATGGTTCAGCTAAACTGATGGTGCACAACGACTGTATATACCAAATGTTGTCTAGATTTATAAGGTACAAGTAACCACTGTATACACCAAGTGTTGTCTAGATTTATATTCTTTTGCTACTTCGCAGGTTAAACATAAACTACATTCGGCAGGGTTATGGTATGACAGAGTTAACACTAGCAATGACTATGGATTTGTCAAATGAAAGAAATGGTTCTGTTGGAAAACTTATGCCTGGATTCATGGGAAAGGTAAAATTAAAACGATAATTTGAAAGAATTAAGACCAGTTATTTTAACATATTTATGTAATTATGTTCTAATTATATTTATACAATAAAAACCTATAATCAAAAAAATTAAAAACACTGCTTGTACTATAAATAATCGAATATCTAGCTAATTTTAACAGTAAATGCTAAAGCTTACATTAAAAGTAAAAACAGTAAATAATATTTACTTACATTTCGACAACTATTCATATTTAAATAAACATACATATAAGCAAAGAAAGTTACACTGAAATAAATTTATTATTATATGCTCTTTCACACTATTTTTTAGAAAGAGTTAAGCTAAATTGGCTGAATTTCTTAAATGTGTTTTCCTTAAGTTTAATTTAAAACCTATCAATAGACTCTGGGTGACAGTGTAGCAAAGTAACTGTATTACGCAAAGATTTGCAGCAAAATTAAATAACCCATGGATATGTATAATAAACACATACAGTATAAGCCAATACTAGGTACAAGAAATTTCCGAAAACTTGCAGCAGTAAATTCTAATATCATGTAAGTTAAAAAATGATTACTGCAAGAGCAATGTCTTACCAACATCAATACAGCCACACTCAATGAGGGGCCAGGAAACGAATCCAGGTCCTCGTATTGCACCACACCATCAAATTGTATTCTTCTTGTTTAACCTTTCTGCCTCACCCTGTTGTTCTTATTCCTTGATCCTTTTCTTTTGTATTATACCTACAATCTCTTGCAGTCCATTGTTATTTTTATTCAATTGATTCGGAATTATTGTTCTCGTAGTAATAAATTTGTCATGTGTATATTTTAATGTGTAATAAAATATGGCTTCATAAGTGGTGGCCTATTATAATTTTTTATAGTTTGTTTCTAGTAAAATTCCCCTTTTAATTTTACAGTATCAGTTTCTTGAGGTATTACCGTATAAACTTGTTTGAAGTAGTTATTTGTGATGAACCCAATACATCATGGCAATGACATATTATAAGAGCTATAGATTTATCGTTCATTAAAAGTTTATCTAGAACATTAAAATACCTTAATATCATCAGTTAGAACTTTCTTAATGAAAAATCAAAACTATGCAATTGTATCTGATTAGTCATCCAATGACAGTACTAAATTACATATTCCATTCCAGGTGGTTGACATAGAAACAAATATGCTACTTGGTCCTTATCAGAAGGGAGAATTGTGTTTTAAATCAGAAATGAAAATGAAAGGCTACATCGGAAATCCAGAAGCCACAGCGGCTATGATAGACGAAGACGGATACATTCATACAGGAGATATTGGTTACTATGACAATAAAGGTTTCTTCTACGTGGTGGACAGACTAAAAGAGCTTATCAAATATAAAGGATTTCAGGTAGATATATAAGATATATAAATATAAATATTATGAAAATATTAACTATGAGTTGCAAATGTTTTGCAAGGATTTTAGAAGTTTTGAGAACAGATAAGGTTTACTGCCAAAATTTAAGTTCATACAAAAAAATTATGTATATTTTCAGAGTAAATTTTACATAAATCCTATTAGTATAGTATTTAACTCCAAATAGTAGTATTTATGTACTTCATAAGTGTGTAATATAATATTAGGCATACATAATCTTGGTGTTAATAAAAGGCTGAAATAAAAGTATAAACACAGAAACGCTCTTTTATAAAAATGACTCATTAAAGGGTTAACTATTCTTCAAAAAATTCAAATGGAAACAAGATTGTAGCCTGGGTGATATCATAAGGGGGTGTTATCTCTTGAATTTAGTATTAAAATGAACACATTATAGGCTCAGTTTATTATTCCTATGCTTAATTAATGTCGCAACAAAACGTAACAACACTATTGACAAATCTATGTAATTGAACTGTGTTTTTTAAAACAATAGCAACAATGTATTTAAACATCTTTTATTTCATTGCTCTGTGACTTGAATTGGCGGATATTTTTATAGCAATGTTGTTCTTATGAAGTCTACGGCACTTCCGAATACTAAACATTTTCAACCAATTCTAATTGAAGTTTTTTAAGCAAAGTAGAGTAAAAAAATTGTTTTAAAATATGTATCTCCTTTGGATAAATAACAGAAATGTTTTATCTTACTTTGGAATACAGTTAAAAATAATATTTAACCCTTTGCTGCCCTTTGGTGAACTTTGGTATGTGATAACTAAAAATTCAACAAGTTTTTATAAAGCAAACACAGAAATTTATTTAGAACAAGAAAATATTTCTCACTTAATAAAATATTTCATGGCAAGAGAGAATTGCCACTCAAGTATTTAAAATTTCAAAGAGATAAAATAAAATTAAAATAAAAACCTTTTATTATTTATTTTAATTTTAATGTATTTACTATGGATACTATGGATATGTTATTCCTATTAATAATATTCCAGTAATAACAATACTAAGAATACAAATGTAATAAATGAAATTAGTTAATTATAGATAGTCAATATATATTGTTAAACTTAATGTTTTATGACTATTTTTCCATTTTTTCATTGAAAAAAAAAGCACACAATTATTTGTTTTTAAAAGTTTTGTAAAATTACATCACCAATTTACAGCTTATTTTAATTTATTAGAAGTTATTGCTAAACAACAAAGTATAAAAAATAACCATTATGCCATATTTCAAACAGGTTGCTCCAGCTGAGCTGGAAGCTTTATTGCTTCTACATCCAGGAATAAAAGATGTCGGAGTGACTGCATTGCCAGATAAATTAGCAGGAGAGTTGCCCTTGGCGTACGTCGTGAAGCAAGTCAATGCCAATATTACCGAGAAGGAAGTCATTGATTTTCTAGCATCAAAGGTTCTAAATGTATATTTTTATATAGAGAAAGTATAACGATGAGGTCTTTTTTGTTCATTACTGTACCTTAACAATCCTCGTTTCCCTATCAGGTACAACCTTGTGCCTTTCGGAAAATGATTATTGAAAAATGGTTTTTTGCCAATAATTGTGGAAAAATTATTTTCGGCCATAACAAAATTACTCAAAACTTTAGTTACAATGATTTACAGGAATAAATCTCCACTTTAAGCGTTATAGTGCAAAAAGGAACTTTGGAAATTTAACTCGCATCAATTTCTGACATAACTTAACACCATGTTTTACTTTAGACATCTCCTTTACAGTCTTTATCCTACCTCCAGTTTTTTCATCATTCTGTTCCAAGAACTTTGGTTTACGGGCTTCCATTTTCGGGTTAATCTTATTCAATATCTCCAAAGTATTTTAAATCAAGTTGGCTCATATCTACTTCAGCTGGCCTCTTTTTCTTTTGTCTCTTAGTATTGGTGGTATTTTATAAACAACCAGTTAAATATATATAAAACATTTAACTAGTTGTTTATAAACTGTCTTTTCTTTAATTTGATATCCTCCTCAATATATTTTGAAATAATGTTATTACTTTTTTGTACCAAACTAAGGCTGCCATTTTTTCATTTATAAATTTAAATATGACTCTTTGGCATATGTGCTCTATGGCTTTCTGGCAAGAGCCATATTTAAATTTATAAATGCAAAAACGGCAACCTTAAAAAGAAATTTAAATATGGCTCCTGCACAGTAAAGATACATTTTTCAAAAATTTGTAAAATCAGAGTAATGACATCCCCCAAACAAAAATAAATACATATAAATGTGGACTGAATACAATGAACTGAGTACAATAGATGCAGAACTCTTGGCTTGCAATTTTAGTCCCTATATTTTTGTTACCAATAATTACCGTTACATAAATAAGAAATTTGCAATTTTGAATACTTGAAATAAATAAAAATTTAATAATTTGCCCTAGTGCCCAATAATATTATTAACCATCTGGTTTTAAAATTTTTATAACCAAAGGACCATTTACCCTTAGGATCCCTTAAAAATTCTAACAAACATTTACAATAACAAACTAAACCATTAAAATTTTTAGGTGACCTCATCTAAATACCTTCGAGGCGGAGTGAGATTTGTGAGTGAGATCCCAAAAAATCCTTCAGGAAAAATTTTAAGAAGAAAACTAAAAGAGAATTTAATGAAGTCATCGGAAAGCAAATTGTGAATTATTTAAATCTGTCTTCTAGTTTTTGTTGGTGAAATTGAATATATTCTTACTTTAGCATTAATGAATGTAATAAAAAATTTGAATGGATTAACATTTGCCTGGCCACTACTGCATTTCATTTTATTCACTTTTTTATATAATTATTTGCGATTAGCGATTATTCAAAATCTCTGAAATAAATGTTTCTTTATTTCTATCCGAGATTCTATATACAAATTTTCATATCTCAAACTTTAATTATTTCAAAATTCCCATACAATTTTCCACTCCCATTTTCACAATTTTTATAGGTAGAATTTCGAAATTACATTTTCTTAACAAACACCTAGAACCCAAGAGAAACGTATATGCCAAATTTCAAGTTCATAGGCTTCATAGTTTCAGAGATAAGAGTTTTTTGAGTATTTTATGTATATGTATATACACAGATATATATATCTGTATATGTATATATATATATATATATATATATATTTATCACAATAAGAATCTCATTTACTAATATACCATTATGAAGTATCTCTGTATATAGAAGAAATTAAGAATGATACTTTTCCAGCTGTGCTCCTATTTTATAATATCTGTATAAAAAAAACATATGACAGAAGAAATACTTACGAGGGCTAGAAAGAGTGAGATATAATTACTAATCACCCAATACAATGACTTCAAAATAAAATAAATTTTGCTCTTCAATTGAAATGCAGTGACATTTCAAATTAAGTTTTTACAACAGTTACATAATGACATTACAATGTGAACGAACCGAACAGAATAAAATATTGGTATTATATTGAAATAAATGTTATGTGACTCTTGCTTCGATTGTAAAATTCTAATAATATAATAGTAAAGACAAAAACGACTTTTCTTTTATTGATTTTTCATGCATAGTAAAAAGGTAAGTAACTGAATTAAGTCATCGAATCTCATTTTTCTACAGATACAAGACAAGACAAGCTCATTTTTCTACAGATACAAGACAAAATAGCTTATTAAAGACGATTAGTTCATTTTAATCTTTGATAACTTTGACATTACACCTCTGTGTATTCGTAGATAGTCGACTTACATTCCATGATTTTATTAGAAGTATTTCCCGAAGTGTGTATAAAGCATAGGGGTTTCTCATTTGGCATTCTTTAAACAATTGATTTTAATCTATGGGAGGTACACTATATTTTTCCTGTAGAAATGAAAGCAGAAAAATTGATCTTTTTGCAAATTTTGTTAATTATTGTATAACTACAATTGTATTAAAGATATGAAAAAATTTTGCAACTTTATAATTTTAGACTTTCACTTACTATGTACTTTCACTTACTACTTGCTTTCACACACATTATAAATATTTCTTATTGAAACAAAAAGCGATTCGAGGGAAACTCTAATTAACCGACTGTAATTGAAATCATCGACTGGCTATAAAATTTTGTAAGTATATGTGTTATATACAAATAAGAACAAAAATTATTTCTATTCTAGCAAGGTGATCCCTTATAAATATGGTGATGATCTGATAGTTGGATTCCGAAATGAAAAATGAAACTTTCATTGGATGGTAGTAAATTAATGATGATTCGAGATATTTGCTACGCATAGTTATTGGTTTGCAAAGCAACTACACCATCAACCAGGTCAGGGTCTGATGTCTGTTCCTTAATGGATGGTGTTAAATCAGCTGTGATTCGAGATATTTGCTACTGATAGTAGTTACTTGGCAAAATAACTTCACCATCGACCAGGTCAGGGCCTGATGATGAGATTTGGAGAGAACGATGTAACTCTTTAACGGATGGTCATAAATCAACAGTGATTTAAAATATAGGTTACTGGTAGTAGTTACTTTACAAAATAACTACACTATCGACCAGGTTAGGATCTGATGATGAGTTCTGGATATGAACAATATCTATGGTGTAGTTATTTTGCAAAATAACAACTATCAATAGGATGTTTCCTATTGGTGGTTGTTATTTTGCAAAATAACTACACCATAGATCACATAATACCTACCACAACCGTCAAAGAAGTTTTAATCCAACTGCATGTAAAGGTTATTCGCATTCATTTCATTTTTTATTTTAAATCTCCGATTTTATATTTGGTTTTTAAAGAATTCATGTTTACAAAAGTTACTTTCCTTGCAGAAGTTACTTTAAATATTAAACAATTATTTTTAAAAAAAAAACAACTTTTATTTACATGCTTATTTTAAACAAAAAAGAAAAATTAATGAAACGAACACACAGGTTTGCACTTCGATATATTAAATATTATTTACTTTTATCTAAATTAATTATTTCAAAATTTTATATAATATTAAATTAACAATATTTGATAAAATGTAAACAATCTACAGTAATATTATAAAGAGGTAAAGTTTGTAAGTTTGGATGTAGGAAGTAATCTCCGAAACCATTCACCTGATTTCAAAAATTCTTTCACCAATATTTAGAATGGGCCTTTAGGGTGGACATAGGATGCATAATATTTTGTTAAAATAAAACGACTTTTCGTGGAGATTAATTTTGCAACATATGTCAACGAAAAAACAGTCAAGTAAATGTATTTCTCAACGAACGTATAAGATAAATGAATGCTTTCT
Source organism: Druceiella hillmani (assembly GCA_039881145.1). NCBI lineage: Eukaryota > Metazoa > Arthropoda > Insecta > Lepidoptera > Hepialidae > Druceiella > Druceiella hillmani. Next base: position 13,080,670 of record JAYKKI010000061.1, read on the forward strand.
ATAAAAAAGTTGCAAAGCTTAAAAAGGCCTGTAAAAAAATCCGCAATATATCTTTATGTTAAGTCTAATTCACAAATTAATAAAATATGACTAAAAGATACATTTAGGATTAATTTTAATCTGTCGGTGATAATTGAAGTAGGTAATGTTAAATTCTTATGAAAATAAATCTATATTTTTTTATATATTAAATATACTTATTGTCGGGGAAATTTTATGTAGATAAAAACGGCCTTTCACCATCATTATTTGGACACATAAGCAGTTTAGATTAAAAAATTAAATTTAAAATTAATTTTAGATATAAATTTCATTATTTAAAAATTAAAATTTAGTTATTTTTATTTTAATTTTTTTAAATTTAAGTTTTTTAAAAATAATTTTTAAATTAAATTTAATTATTTTAAAAATTAAAAGTTTATTTTATTTTTCCAAAATATTATATTTTAAATAATTTAAAACTAAATTTAAAATTAGTTTTAGTTAATTATTTTAACAATTTGAATTAATATAAAGCGTAGAAAAATAAGAATTTAATTATTTTTGTTTAAATTTTTTAATTTTCTTTTAATTAAATTATATTTGAAATGAATTTTAAAATTAAATATAATTTTTAAAAATTCAAATTTTCATATTTTATTTCAAATTTATTTATTTTCAAAATAAAATTGAAATTAAACTTAAAACAATTTTAAAAATTATTTTAAGTTTAATTTCGTGCTAGGGAATCTAACTCTGCAAACTCTGAGTGGCTTGCTAGCCTTAGACAGCATGTCTCACAAGCATGTGATAGGAAATGTAGCACCGGACGCTCACAGCGACCCGCTAATAAAATATAGAAATATCGCAGGCCCGTGCTACTGTATCTAGCTGTGAAAACGCTCCGAGCAGCTCGCTAGCCTTAGACAGCGTGTCTCAAATGCGCATGATAGGAAATCTAGCATTGAACGTTCCCAGTGCCTAGCCGCAGAAAGACAATGGATATCTAAGACTACAGTGCGTAATCGTATTGTTGCTCACGGGAATAGATCAGCTTTCAATTATGATCAAGTATAGATTATGCTCAGAAAAACACTGTAAAAACTGGACGAATGAACAAAATTTGCTTTAAGTGCTTTGCTAAAAAATGGAGTGAAGAAACAAACAGTATATGTCATGATGACAACAAGGTGGTTCTCCCTAATATACATGAACTACCACGAATAATAAAAGATCTTTTGTCAGGCAGTCATCCATCATCTGCAGATTTTTTAATTAAAATACGCAGGTATAATACACTATTCCAGATGATGTCATTCGGTGCTAAAGAAATTTGTGAAAGAAAATGTATGTCTACATTTAATGTAGAAGGGCAGGTATACCATTTAATTGGTAGTCTCCGCTTTTCATCGTAGGACCTAGAAATGTAGTGATTCATTGTAAAGATGGTCACCTAAAAAGAGTACCTGATTTGCATTGTGCTTACGATCCTTTGCAATACACTTTTATGTTTGTAAAAGGCGAAAATGGTTACTATTTGACAATCCTCAATAATTCAGTGAGAAATAAAAAGTATTTCATGTAAAAAATTTTATGCGTATATTTATGCGTTTAAAAATTCGAAATTTCATGCGTTTTATGATGGTCAGAGCTGACTGTTTCAATCCCTTTCACTATTACAAAGATTTGTTTAGTAAATACTGTGTCGACATGATGGCTAAAATTATATCAGAAAGACTAAGTTATATATGTAAAAATCAACAACTGAGAGCTGAAGACTGTATACATCTATGAGATGCCTTAAATCCCAATGGCAATGCAAACCCTGCAAATATTAGACAACACATCATCTTGCCTCCAACTTTCACGGGATCCCCATGTTTTATGCACAAAAAACTGAGGATGCTATGACATACGTCCAAAAACTACGGGAGACTTGATTTATTTGTGACATTTACTTGTAATCAAGAATGGCCAGATATTAGGGAAGGGCCAGAGAATAAGGATTACCTGGCCAGCGATCATTAGATCATTATGACATAATTTAAAGGGTATTCCATTTAAAGATGAAGAAAATTATCAAGTTATTCATAAAAGACAATATATTCGCTAAAGTCAAATGCAACATGCTCAGTGTTGAGGGATAAAAATGCAGATTACTGCACTGTCGCATATTATTTTGGTTGGAAAGAAAAATACAACCGAGCGTAATAGTTGCTGAATTACAGGATAAAGATGAGAATCCAGTGGACATAGGATGCATATTATTATTTGATATTGTGATCAAAAATATGGTGCATATATGAAAAACCGTATTTGTTCAAAAAATACCCTCGGTGTTTCGCCAACAACACTCAGACCGGAGAAGATCGATTATATCATCACTGTGATGCTGGAAATGGAAGTTGGAATGCTACCTTGAATATCAGAGAAAGAACGGTTACTAAAGAAAATAGGTGGATTGTTCCTTATTCCCCAATATTATGTCAATCATTTAACGCCCACATTAAAATGTAATACTGCTATTCAGTTCAGGCGATCAAATATATATGTAAATATATTAATATAGGTTGGATGAAGCTACTTCAACATCCGCATGAAGAGGTGAAAAACTATTTGAGTGGCTGGTGGATAAGTACATTAAAATCTGTCTGGCGAATATTAGAATTTCCGAGCCACAATTGGCTTCCATGTGGGCTTATAACAAATCTTCAAGAAGAAAGGGTGGTCAAAACATAGATGGGCATCCAGGCATATAGAAAGATGCTTCTTTGGGAAGAATATATGATGTACATCCATCTCAGTCTAAGTATTTTTATCTCACAATGTTTCTGCATAACGTGCGTGGTCCAACCTCATTCGCGGACTTAAAAACTGGGAGTACTTAAAATGGAGTTGTTCAAAAAAGGTATCAAGAAGCTAGCCAAGACAGAAATTTGCTCGAAACTGACAATCATTGGGAAAATATTTTAAAAGAAGCTTCGATTTCACAAAGTACATTAAAGCTGAGGGAGTTTAATGTACCATTAAAATTTTGAGAAAACTGAACCATAAAATTGTTGGGACAACTTCAAAAAAGAATTTCTAAAGACATCAGACATAGAATTCGATAACATAATCAGGATTTTACTTAGTCTTTCAACAACGATATGTATAATGAAGGATTGATACAAATAGAAAATAACCCCTTAGAATTGAATGACAAAAGCTTAAGTGATTTCGATACTATTCATTCACGACATTTGATAGATAAATTTGCCAAAATTAGTCACAGATCAATTAAAGGTGTTTGACACAATAATCTGCAGTGTGACGAATAACAAAGCAAAGTATTTTTTTTGATGCCCCAGGAAACATAGAAAAGCTTCATCAATTTGTTAATAGCACAGATAAGGCAATATGGAAAAATAGCCCTGCATTTGCTTCTTCAGGGATTGTTGCTGTTCTATTTAGCGATTGGAAAACTGCATAGATCACATTCAAACTCCCATTATCAGTATATCTAGAGTAATAATCTGTATGTTCCATATGTAAAAATGGGCCTGTTGGCAAATTATTACAGGACACGACACTGATAACATAGGACCAAACATTAAAGGACCTTAGAAACTCGAGCACCTTTATGGAACTCCACAGGGGAGTTACATTCGTGTTTGCTTGTGATTTTCGGCAGACACTCCATGTACTTACAAAAGGGACACATGCAGATATCATCAAAGCATGACTTAAAGCATCTACAGTGTTCCATACAAACTCTGAACTTACAAACTAACATGAAAGCCTATCTTAGTGGAGACACTCACAACAACTACCCACAGCAACTCTTCAAACTTGGGGATGGAGTTTTAGCTTCTCCAAATTTAAGCACTGACTATGCTGAAGTCGTTCTAAAAACAAACTAGGTCAGATAGTCCACAATCCGCAGCAGATAGTCCACAATTTTCAAAGCCAGGATATACATCTATAATCTTATAGATGCCGTATATCCTGGCTTTGAAAATTTACTGGAAAGAGACTTTCATTGGGTGTGTTCAAGGGCAATAGTATTTACAGTGATAAAAATTTGTACATTGATTTTTTAAAGATAATCTTATAGTCACAGAATTCCACGCAGGCGAAGCCACGGGCACAGCTAGTATTTAATATAATGTACTCTGTCTGTTTTTAAATTTAAGAAATGTTCAAATGATTTTTCTTAAATTGGATCGTAATGTCTTTTTTAAACTGTGCAAAATGTTGTAATTTATATTACTAAAGTTTAAAATTTCATAAAATTCCCATAATGACGAGCGACGCATTGACAAGCTACTGTATATAAATTAAGAAATGAAATAATATATTTCCTTTCAATGCTGTAAATAAATTAGTGGTAATAAACTATTAATACATTACCATTTAGCAATCCATTAACATTGTTCGACTAGAGCTGTGAATTGATTTGACTAATATTTTTGCAAAATCATTAACAAGAGACATATTACGTTTCATCGAACTGAAATCTTCGCCTAAACAAGGCATAGCATCCAACAGATAACTCGTTTTTCATGTTTACATAAAACAGGCCCGATAAGTCATCATTAGTGCTAGTAGAGGCTAATCTTAGATCTGTTTAGACTATTAGTAAGACTATATTTTCATACTATTGTCAGTCTTAGTATCTCCGAAATTATTTTCTTTAGACCTATAGGCAAATTTTTGTTGTATTTGATAGGAAACAATAGTGTGGGTATTCAAGCTAAGGTGCCATCCGTATTTTTCTGATAAGAAGCATTGTAACTGTAAATTATTAGTGTGAATTAATTACTTTACACTAATAATTGAGTAAAAAACAGAATCTAAGAACATAATAATGAATCTTATGTACCTACCCATTATAAAAAACTAATATCTAATCTAATACATATGCAGTCAATTAAATTATCTTTATGAAAATTATTTTTGAAAACTAATATTTCATTTATTGACTAAATCTCCACATAAACCAAACACTTTGACATAATACTGACTTATTTTTACCTTTTAAATCAATATAACTACTTTGTACATTTTTATTTACAATCGATACAATGCTTTGAATCAGAAATATACATGCAATCCGATCCAATATATATGCAATATTTGGTGTCTAATCACATCTATAGAAGTTAACAGTCATATATATGCTGTACAGATTTGTGTTAAATTGGCAAGCTGACTTTGTTATGTACTGCAAGCTGACTTTGTTATGACTTTGCAAGGTGACTTTGTTATGTTATGACTTTGCAAGCTGACTTTTTTTAAACTGGCAAGCTGACTTTGTTATGTAAATCACATGAGCTATTGGATACAGAAATGAATAATATTATAAAATTGTATTACTTTGTATCCTCAGTTGGGTTGTATATCAAACAATGCCACAACTTTTTAAAATCCATAATACTTTTTGAGAAATTCGTTTGGAAAGTACAGAATTGGAAAGTCTGGATATTTTCAACAATCAATTCAATTAAAAGTTCCTTTTTTATAAATCGTAGTGTCATTGTTATTTAAATACAGACCAAACTTAATCAATTTTAAAAGCGAGCGTACCATACCTATTGATGTTACTGTGAAGAATTTTTATAACAACTTGGAACAATTGAAGTTATTCTTGTAAATTATATTCTTTATTCGCCAAACAACTTTCCATCCATATTAAATCTGTGGCCTTTCTTCTTCACATACTTATTCAATAAATGCACTGTGACAAATATTCTCAGATTTTCATTTAAACCTTCCAAGAACTTACAAAAAAACATTTACTCTGTTTCTCTAATATTTGTAGCACTTTTTTTGTTTAGCTTTTTTTTCCAACATGGCCTGGAACTAAAGGCATATAAACTAACCAATTAATGTAAACAACATATAATATTGTAAATTTATAAATTAATTCTTTTTGCATTTGAAATAATTCTTCCTTCATAATCACCTACCGCATCTTGATATATACTGTATAGAAAGTTATTTTTTATTTAAGAACCATTGGTTTATCTGTAAACTCTTACACCAAGAGTTTAGTATAACTTATTTACATTGCAATTACTATAAAATCACTTTATTAATTGTATGGGTGGTTATTAAAAAAGTATTCATACAGAGAAAGATTTGAACTAACCAATATGTTAATATTGTTAAGTTGAAATCTATCATAAGTAAACTTAATGAATGTTATTTTTATTAATGTTGGCCTTTTATATGTGTAGGACCATATGGTGTAGATGATTTCTTGAGAGGGTAGGGGCTAAGGATGCGTATTTCTCCATATGCATTAGTAGCTTCTTCAAACTGCTCGTCTAAAATAAAAATTAACAATTAAATTTTTAAAAACACGTAACTTTTTTGTTTTGTTTATTAAAATATGAATGTAATTTTGATGATGATTTAGTTTAGCAATATTTACATTAAAAAATTGTAATATAGATTCAAACCTATTTTCAATGAATTTAATATTTTAATGTAATTGAGATAAGATATTAATGTTTAAATATACAATTTAAGAAATTAATAAAAAAGTGTCCAGCTTCCATGAGAATACCCCAATACACAGAAACAACCTTCAAAATAGTTTCTTATAATTACGAATAAATATAATAAAGCACCAATAAAATTTTAATTTAATTAAATGTAATAGAAATTATAACTATATGTAAAATTTTATTATAAAATGTTCAAGATATAAAATTGCAGATTAACAAGCCAATTCAAATACAGTAAACGATTTACATTTCATATCACAGAATATCAAACCACTTACAATATATTCCATAATCAATGTTTTTGTGTTACTATAAGATATGTTTATATAGTTATACGAAGCCAGTCTGAAAAGTGCTTAGCCTAACCTAGATTTGAGGGTACTACATAAATAAATTTATACTCATTCGGTAGCTTGGCCCTTTATTTAATTCCACTGTGATTAATTTTCTACGAATTTTTGTTTCGACGAATTTGCTTCTCTCCTGGAAGATGGAAAAAACTGAAATAAGAGCCGTGATTAAATATTTAGCCAAAAATTATATGAAGCCAAACCAAATGAAGGAAGACAAGCGTAGCACATTCGGTGAATCTACCCTTCGTATTCCACTGATCTCAAATGACTTAAGAATGAAAAAGAATTAAGAATGAATTATTTTTACGGACTATTTCCCAAAGGGGAACTACAACAGTTCCATACTATGTTGAACTGTTAGATAAATTAGCTCAAAAATTCGAAAAAAAGGCCAGGATTGGTCAAAAAGAATATCCTTTTTCACCAGAATAATACATCACCACACAAGTCAATTGTTACAATAGCTAATCTCCATGAACTCCGATTCCAAGTACTGAACCATCCCCCATATTCGCCTAATTTAGCTCGATCAGACTATTACCTGATCTCTAATTTAAAAAACACCTAGCTGAAAAAAGTTTTCAACAAACAAAGAGGTGATCGCTGAGATGAAGCGGTTTTTCAAAAGGACAACATCTGGCAGCAAATTCAAAAGTACAACATGTAGCATTTGCAATAAATCACCGCTATATTCATTTTCAAGTCACTAAAGGATTCTGTATCCAAATTTCAAAATGTTTTCGTTTCGTTTAATCCAAGACAGTGACAACTTGACAATTCATTTTCACCTAATATTAAGGTGCTGAATTCAATTCACATTATTTTGGAAATTTAAGATAGCAGCCATCAGCAACATATCACCACTGTATTTGTTTTTGACTTTGAATTTACATAATAATTCTATATTATGAAAATATATGACTGATATGTTTTTCATTATTTCATATGATAGATTAAAAAATTAAATAAAGTTATAAGTGATAAAAGTCTAAAATATACGTTGCTTGGAAAATATACATTATAATGAAAAAAGTTCTGTTTAAAAAAAATATCATGCACATGTATACATCTAGGCGAACAACTTTTATTTGACGCATGGCAATTTGAGAAAGGCCTAAACTTTTAATATTTTGACACGTCAATTTTAATTCTAAATTGAACAGGTTGTCACACATTCTGTTAGATATCCTAAAGACCCCTCTAAATAAAGGAGAAATGGATTAAAGCCACTGGAGGAAAGAGCCTATGGTAATAAAAACAGTTACCACAGCATACTTTTTAGAACTTAATTTTGATGTAGATTAGTCCAGTAGAAGAAATTTGTACCCAAAAGCGGTACCAAATTCTACTCAAAAGCATCACCAAACTTTTGTCACTATTGCATCGATCACTATTGCACTATTGCATCGATCACTATTGCACTATTGCATCGATCACTTTTGCACTATTGCATCGATCACTATTGCACTATTGCATCGATCACTTTTGCACTATTGCATCGATCACTTTTGCACTATTGCATTGATGAAATGGCAATATGTTTTTGCCTCAATTGGAACGAAAACATTTTCATGACTATGCAGATGTAGAAATAGGTTTAAGTGATGATTATCTGACAGAAGGTAAAGAAGCTCTTGTATTTCTAGTTACTGCCATTAACTCAATCTGGAACTCAAGCTCTAAGTTCGACAAGAAAAAAATTATTATCAAGGCTTTAAATAATTTTATATCCGCAAAGATATTTGATTGCGTTGCTTTCTATTGTAATGTTGTAACCAATTTACTGAAAGCAGTAGTGGAGAAGTACATTAATGTACGTTTATTTTATTCGTCAAAACATTGTGATGCTAAATTAGCAAAAGGTCAACTACTTAATAAATATGTATGATTTTCCAGGTAATAAGTCAAATATTTCCTGAAATAATTTGGGAATGTATCTCATTATGAACAACTAAAATTAAAATGATATCATCAATTCAGACCTTAAATTGTCTAAAAATCTAGTACGACTACCTTACCATATGACTACGTACCTTGGAAAGTGATATTTTAATGAATGTGTTCTACATACAATTTTCTATATATACACTGCTGGTAAAAAGTTTCCAGGTAAACCATTTATTACATAAAGCTTAATAAAAATCACAAAAAAACTAGTTATCGAGTAACCATGTAGTACGGCGTAGTCTTGCATTCTCTCACACTCAACAACATGTTTACTTCGTACTGTGACTCCGTAAAAAATTGTAGTTTTGTATTGGTTAAATTAAAATCTTTCCTTATAATGTTATCATGAAATTATAATTTATATAGAAGAATGTGTAAGCTCTTGGACAGTAATTTGTGTGATAAGTGAGAATATCCCTGTTGAAGTGTTATGGATGGTAATGTTATTGAATTTAATTAATTGTCTAAACTTTTGACTATTGATATGCAAAGGTGTTAAAACTGTAAAGTTTCTGTAACTGTATATAAATAAAAACAAATAAATAAAATAATAATAAATGTGTTATTTGTAGGATAAAAAAGATTAAACCCACAATTAATGAATAACTTCAATCATTTGAATAATTTATTTTTTTCTTAAATAAATTTATAATACAAACAACTCTGATAACTTGAATAGGGATATATACAAGATTGTTGAATAATCGTGCTCATAATTTTTATTATTATTTACCAAACAAAATTTAATCTCAATGTAATAACATGATATAAATTTTATATATCTGCAGAATTACTATAACAGCATTAATTTTAATTATATTTAGGTAAATTCTTGTAAAGCCTCGTTGATCCAAATATCTCTCGCTAAGTTGTCATGACCATCTTCCATTATCGACACAAAGCAAATAAAACTCAAAACAGTATGTTTGTAAAGGACTTTGCGCGTAACACACAATTATACTTCATATATAAATTCATGTCACAGTGATTAAACAATTCATAGCACAAAAGAACTATTTCAGAAAGATGTGGGCTATCTGCTATAAAGATATCAGGACCACTGACAATCTTCGAGAAGCAGCATGCACAATCATATAATAGGAGAAAGAGACAATTGTAGAACTTTCCAAAAAGAATCCAAACTCTTCTAATGTTTTACATATACACATTAAAAGAGTTTTTCGACTAGTATATTTAATATACTTTAAGATTACAATATTCATTATTGAAACTAAATTAATTTGTAGAAATTCTGACCTGTACGCTATTGTATTATTGTGTTTATTTAGTTAGAACTGACCATAAAATAGACTTGTATACACAGATAGACATTTGTTTCTGTAAAAACAAGTAAATAAAAGTAATCATGTTATATTGTTCTTTTCTATTTTTAAAATATTAACGTGCCATTATCAAATTCTTTCATTGACATGAATCAGATATTCACTGTGTTTCGTTTATGAAAATATAGCATTGCTCTATATACAGAACAATTAAATGCGTATTGTCAAATTGGAACGACCAACATATTATAAACTCAATGTGTAAATGTCAAAACGAATTTTTTTTAAGACCATACTGAATATATATTTAAATTGAATTTTCATTTTGGCACAACATTTAAAAATGAAAAAATTTTAAGTCTCAAGCAATTTTTGAAAAGCTTCAAAACATATTATCTTTTTTTAATCAAGATTTTAGTTTCGATTAAACTTATTTAAAAGTAAAACTAGCACACAGAACAAAGTTTTGATTTTTTTTAAATAAACCAACATTTTAGCAATTTTCAGCTTATCACCACTAAATGTGATATTTAAAGTCCTAAAAGCTTTTAGAATACTTAACAATGTCATAAAAATCATCATAGCTGTTACTTTCAGTTAAGATCAGTTAAGATGTAATCATTTATAATACGCTACATTTTTAATGAAGAAAATTATATTACCTTCTGCACCATAGTAGTAAAAAGATTTAAAATGGGAATTTTACAAGTGGCCTTGCATAAACTCTCTGAAAGATAAATATAATATTTTCTCAGCAATTAAAAAGGAACATAAAAGGTTATTTGACGACGCATCTAATGCAATGAATCCCTGTAATTATTCTGATAATATTAAGCATTACTATGACTGAGTAACACCACAATTCTTAATCAGAATTGTTTGTGCTTTTAAAGATGGGCATCATCTTTTAATTTTTAAAAAGATTTATTAAACTTAGATTTATTTAATTTTCTTGTAAAAATCATCAGTTTTATTATTTTCTATCATTTTTTTATATACTTAAATCATAACAGTAAATTACTATGCAGCCAAACTGAGGCTTCAAATATTGTTTCTCCTCATATAAAATATGTCATTTCTTTCAACAATACAATTCTAATTTGACAGGGACGGTATTTAGTTAACCAGTAGATTTTCTCTAAATTCATATATAATTATTCAAACCAAACATCACATTCTAAACAGCCAAATGAGTTAAAAGTTAGCAAGCACATTTCGGCCATATTTGTTGGCCTATGTTTTGAATGTGGCCACTGAATAATAAAATCATTGTTATATAGTAACAACGAATAGTGACAACACTAGTAACTTCCATACTCTTCTGCTTGAATCATAAACGCGATCCTTGGATCAATTTATCTTTTAAAACTTGCGGTATTTTGTTTACAATTTCCTCGTGGACATCTGTTCTCAAAGCTGCCAAAACACCGGTTTTGTTAGACTTTTCCACATTCGCATTGTAATTATATAGAGAACCAGCTACATCAGTCAGTTTACCACCAGCTGCTGTTAAGACTGCTTCTGGAGCACATGTGTCCCATTTTTTGCATCCCGGACTTGCGAGGACATAAACTGCTGCCTTACCTTCTAGCAACTGGAGCACCTGTAAAAATTGTAGTAGAATATTACTACGAATTGCTAGCATACATACAATAAAAGAACTTAATGAGATTTGTTTTAATAAAACATCAAAATATGAACTTGTTCTTTACTAAGGATATTTAACCAAAGAATACAACCAAAACTAGAGAAACTATGAAAACTAGATAAAAGAAAACTAGATAAACTAGGAACTTAGAACAACTAGAAAACTAGATAAACTAAATACATACAATAATAAACTAGAAAACTAGATAAACTAAATACGTACAATAATAATTTATGAAAGTAAGTTCAGATAAATGAAAAAAAATTACCTAATATTTTAACGATGCGATACAGTGAAATCTAAAAGTATATTATTATGAGGGATACGTCATTATAAAAGGTTATAATGATGTGTTCCTTATTAGTTCCTTATTATAGAAGTTGTATACGGGAAATTGACAAATAATAAAATTACAAAATTGGAATGCTACAAAATATATTAAGAAGTAAACAAATAAAAAAATAAAGGCGACTAATGTAAAAATAAAAACAAGTCATTAAAAGAATATTAAATTAATGATATTACATTATATGGACATATCATTAGTGCTTTAAAAGGGGTCTTGAAAAGTTGAGTAATCTATCTTATCTTCAATATAACTATCTATGTCTCTTTCATCATAACTTATACATTAATGCTAATTGGAGCCATGTCACTTGTTTGTTTTATGAATACATCGCCATTGAATATTATAATATTACAATGATTTAGTTATATTTATTATATAGATAGAGAAGTATAGCAAAAAAGGCTGTTCACAGAAAAACAAGAAAAGAAAAGTTAATACACCAAAAATAATATATGAACACGACTATAGATTATGTAAAAGAAGATATAAAATGTACGATAATACATAAAATGAATTCTAAGGCCAATTCCCATTGCAATTTTATCAACAAATATTGCATATTAAACCTGACACAGGTCATGGAGTAGTGTTTATTGGGCCCAAGAATTGCAGCGTACATACTTTTCTTACATCATTCTTGAACAGTAATGATCTTTCGTCTAGTTAAGTTTGAGTGTATGGAAAGGCATGTATTCATTTTTTCACCTGGTCATCTCAGACTCCCAAGTTGCCGATGTAGTAATGATGAATATTTAAACTAACTTCTTGTTTATAAATTTTGTTATTAATATATTTATGTTCCTTCTTTATTATTTTTGTATTTCTCTTTTATATTATATTTTTCTTTTATAGCAAGCTTTCACAAAAGTCGGACCATGAAGGTGAAATTGAAGATATCTTTAAGTCTAGCAAACAAAGAAGTAATATAGATCAAACAGCAAATGAACACGAAATCGGGGCAGGATATGTCAGTCAGCAACGATTGTTACTTAACGCAAAGTCAAGAAGTCATATTCCTTTATGGTAAGTACAAAATAAAGTGTCTGGAATATTGATACATGCAGGTCAAACTACTGACTGTTTATTGATTGAAGAATTAAAGTTACTGTTTCTGTTACTTTCCTATTTCTTCGTTCTGTGTTGACGAGCAAATATTCCAATCCCATCTTTATTGTTTGAAGAGACATTTTTATGTCTCATTTTGTTTTTTTATTTAATTCAAAAATAAAACCAATTTCAAATTATATATTACTTATAATAACAATTATAATAAGAAAAGACTAAAATAATTTTTTCTCAAAAATTACGGGGAGATTTCAGTAAAGATCTGATAAACCCCACTTGCCCAATTTCTTGAGTAAGTCAATCATTTTCTTGAGTAAGTGAAATAAATAGTATAATTTATAATTCAAAACAAATTTTGACTACCTTATAACCAGCACCTCCGACTCTCAAAATCTGAGAAGCATTTATTGCTTCCAAACAACTCTCAACGAGAGCGTTTGAGTGTGATCTCGTTGTAGTAACAATGAGTGAACTAGGAGGCGGTGCCAATGTGAAACCTCCAACACCTAAACCATCTAGACCCCATATTGTCCTCCCAAGATTCTTAGCACCCGAACTAGTTGTTTCAGTGTAGAAAGGCTGATGAATAACTCCAGCCACTGGCCTTTGTTTTACGGATATACCGATAAGCACTGTGACATGCTCTAAAAAGCCTGAAAAAGATAAAAATACATGATTCTAGTAACACTTTTCCATGAAGTGAATAATTTTGATACTACTACAAAAATATTGATCCATCACAGATAATTTGTCCACAGTTCTGCCCTTTAGAATCAAAGCCTGATGGTCCCTAAACCTTATGTTAGCTAAAATAAAATATGATAATGATACAAAATCCATTCAGTCATGTTTATGTGATCTGAACACAAATAAACAAACAAAGCCTTTAACAATAATTATATAAACATCATTTTTATGTGATCTGAACACAAATAAACATACAACTACTTTAGCAATAATTATATTGGGATCTACCCAAAAGACACAGAAAAGCAAAAACAAATTATCAATACATAGACAATGCCCTACTGTAATATGAATATTCAAATAAAATTGTTTTACTAATTTTCACCGCAAGATGCTTTTTCCATTTCTAGGATCGTGTGCTTCAAAGACGAAAACTGGAATGTGATATTAAATTTTCTTTCCACTAAAAAGTGGGGGTTGACATTTTGGAATAGTTATGAAGCTTATTAATCTGCATGTATTTAAGAAACTAAAAAATATTTTCCTGTAAATTTTCAAGGTTGGGATATTTTTTCATTCAGAGGATATCTTGAAAAGGTTATTTTTTTTCAAAAGACTTAAAGTATTTTTTATTCCGAATATTATATTACACAATTTCTGTAATGGAAATTTATTACGCACTCGACTCCCAAAACCAGTAATAGGAAAGTTTAAATAAATTAGTGATATAAGAAATCTAACTTATGATGTTCTGTGATGTACTATGATGTTCTGTGATGTTCTGTGATGTACTGTGATGTCTCTGAAATCTTTAGAGTATATGTACCATTGTGGTGTTAACCTCAATGGTTATAAATTCAAAGCTAGTTAACCTGAGGGTATAAAAACAGACATAATAGCCACCACAAACCAGTCTAATTTTCACTTTTTAAAGGAGTCATTATATGGCTTTTTTGTTAAGAATGAATGTTTTTTGTATTGAATAAGCATAATGGATGAATGGAGCATAATGGATAGATTGTAAAACTTTTTAATCAACAGCAATTTAAAAAAAACAAGATGATTGTTTACTTAGTTATGGTTTCTTGCATTAACCATGACAACTGCTTCTGACTGCCCATTACTCTATAAATATGGAGTTGTGGAACCTACAGTCATACATTAATTATATACCGCAATAAATAATAAACTTCAGCAACTAGTAACTTTCTGTTTCAGATTCGGATATTAGAAATTAAACCCTGAATTATTTTACTTGGAAAATATATTTCTGACCTGAATGGGATACAAGCTCATCTGCTTTTAAAACACTATACATTTACTGTGAATTTCAATCAGAGACCACAGCGAGAGTTAATACTCTACCTAATGGATGATATTTATGTTAAGTTTATGTGCTCAGTTAAAACGAAAATATAAATAAAAAAATAATTCTATGACAATAAAAAAGAATGATATAAATTAAAGCAAATTTAAGATAAATTTTGATAACAACTAATTTTTTCCACAACAGGGAACGATTTTCAACCAAAGTTTTGCTTTAAAATACCAGGTCGTTCACTAAGTTTTGTCATTTGACATGAGACAACGCTATTTTTAGGTTTGTCGATTTATTTTCCTACTGTTGAACACGAGTGAAGTTTTAGGTCAACTCATTTGTATATTTGCAGCTGTTCAAAGATGATGTTTCGTAGTATTTTTTTAATTTTGTATTATAATTACAAACTACATGCTCGTTAGTTTCACAATCAGAGTTTTACAAAGAAAATGAGCACAATGAAATGAAACTACGTGATATAGTTTCATTTAATTGTGAATAATGAATTTCTACAAAATGAACGCCAAATATATTCAATAATCAAAGAAAATGTGTTAAAATAAATTAATCACTTTGTTATCAACATTACTATTAACTATAAAAAAAGCCAACACCATGAAATAAAAGTGCTCTGATGCAAAAACTCATAGTCTGAATTGTTTACCATAGTCTGCTTGCAGTAAACTTAGATACCATTTGGCTGTTATAAAAGGGTGCATAACATAGGTTTTCCATCTTTCCAACATATTTGTTTGTAACATAAGAGCACCTAGAATTACAACAAATGTGTCAAAGAACGGCGCTCGAATTCAATCTTTTTAAAATTGATAATTGTTTTATAATTTAGAAAAAATAATTGTACCAATAAATTTTCCAAATCGCCCAGTCAAAATAGACGAAAAATGTCATAACTTAGCCAAAACTACGTTAGAGATGATGTCCAGTCAAAAAAGATTTTAAATGTAGTAAAATTTCCGATAGAGATGAAATTTGGTACAGATTTTCAAACTGTTATTTTAAATAAAATTTCAAAACTCCTAAGGAGACCAATTGATTAGCCCCTCCTGATAAAATTTTTATTCAAGGTCGAAGGTCACTAAAACAGTTTTTCCCCAATATTACTTAAGTTTTATTGTAAAACACACAATTTTCTAGAAAATAAGTTTTTATACTTTTTTGACTAGAAGATATAACAATATCCGAAACGAAGTATCAAAAATTCATGAAATATAATGATGTGAAAAATTGAGATACATGCTCTGAATGAGATACATGCTCTATAGAAATAATCTGCGATCCGTTTTAATGAAAAAAAATTTTCATTCATTTAAAAAAATGGTGCTGTAATTATAAAACAGAAAGATTCATTTAAAAAAATGGTGCTGAAAATTAGTTATAAAACAGGAAGAGGTCTCAAACTTACCATTTCTCATCTCTATTACATGAAGTCTCATCTCTATTACAGTTTTGACTACATCTATATAAGTCTATTTTGACTGGATTATAAGGTTTATAGTAATAATTGTGGTATGTGGTTTACTTCCTGGGAGACGAACATATATAGAATGGATTTGTTTTACTTTATCTCAATCAAATAATATTGAGTACATACATTGTTTACAAACATTTAACCAACCACCACATTTAGCAAACTATCTCACGTATAATACATGCGAAGCAATGTGGCAAGAACTAAAAACTAGTGAAAATTTTACCTAATTTGTTTACATATTATTAATAAATTTTAACTGAAAAACATTTCTTTGTAAATTTATAGCCAATATGAATTCTAATATTGCATTTTAAATATAAAAATAATAGTGTTGAACCTTGTGTAAACTCTAACGTGCCATCCAAAGGGTCGACCCATACCACTATATCATCCTCTGAAACATTCTCCAAAACACCAGGGCATTTCTTCTTCAAGATATCTTCATCGCCATTTAAAATCAACCAATCGTTTGGTACCTAAGTTAAGATAATAAAAAATTAACACGTTTATAAGAAACCATCAAATTAACCACCGATTCTTTATACATCTCACAATGCAGACTAATTCAAAACAAATCTGAAAGCTATTGAATGAATACAAATGCCTCCTATAGGTTTAAAAATCCTCTATAGGTTTAATTAGTAGATTCAATAGAAATTTTAAATTGTCAGAATGCTCATATTTTTCATGACTAGAAAATTATGACAAATATATTAAACTTGCCCTATGTCATTTATTTTCTTGTACACACTTGTTGGTGGCACTGAACGACAAGGCAAGTCTTCAAGAAAATTAATGTTCTGTCACAAAACAACTATTAAAATTGCCATTATTCATATTTTCAACATATTCAACATTACACTCAAAATAAGTCAAGATAACTAATAAAGTAAATTATTAGACTCAAAATAAGTCAAGATCACTAATAAAGTAACTTATTACACTCAAAATAAGTCAAGATAACTAATAAAGTAACTTATTAGACTCAAAATAAGTCAAGATCACTAATAAAGTAACTTATTACACTCAAAATAAGTCAAGATAACTAATAAAGTAACTTATTAGACTCAAAATAAGTCAAGATAACTAATAAAGTAACTTATTACACTCAAATTAAGTCAAGATAGTCACCTCTAAATCGGTATTTCCTTCCTCTCCAATAATAGTAATATTTGGAAATTGTTTTGTCAGTGATGCAATGATACACTTCTGGGCTGATCGGTCTGCTTCAGTTTGATAATCATCTTTTCCCTAATTGGTAAAAAATATTAATCAATTAATAAATAATTTACGAAATAACAGAAAATTTTTTCAATATTTCATAACTTTTAAAACTTAGAATGGCTAAATCGTTAAAGACACGTCAACATGATATAAAAAGAAGTTTATTTAAGAGTTAGAACTTCTAACCATTATAGAACAGCACGTGGTTATAATCATGTAATTTGAAATTCCTCTGGTCAGAAATTTTTTTAAGTATAGTAAGCCTTGATAAAACTAGCATTTTGGTTTGGCATATTAAATATAAGTCTGCTTTCAGGAAGAGCAGATACCGCTTATTCCTTTTTTGATTACCTAGCTGATCTGTGCGAATATTCTCCACAATATTGTGATCAAACAACGAATAGTAATAATATAACTACATGTTAGTTGAATATATTTTTATTAGGCATAACATCAACAGATGGCATTGATAACTGAGAAATAATATTTATGATACATATTTATTAGAAATACCATCAACAGATGGCATTGCTAATGAAACACGCTTTTTATAAAAAATGGTTTTAATCAATTTTTTTCATGAAAACATTAATTTTAAACTATTTGTCTGTTTTTCTTCAATAGTGGGTAACATAAGCTTTAAAATGATGTTTGAATCATTAATGTTGATGAAGAATTGAGGGAGTAACGGCATCGTCACTAAAAACACCTTTAAGAAATAATATATATGATAGTTTTATGTTAGAGAAATAACGTATATTATAGTTTACTTAATTTATATTAAATTTCAAAACCAGGCATTCCGTGCCATGTATACACCTTATTGAAATAACTTATAGCTAGTCCTCCAAACTTATTATTGAAACAAATTATGATACAAAATTTCCAGAGATGTTGAGTGCTCTTGCTCAATATGAAACAACGATCATGCCAACATCCAATTAATTTAAAAAGGAAACTTCATTATGAGTAATTTAGAAACAACTGAATATAAAATCTTTCTAGATTAAAGAAAGAATCATTTCAATTCAAATTAAAACAAACTTGTTTTCCAGTATCAGTCTTAATAATAAAAAACAGTCAATAATATTATTTTCTTTTGCATGAAAGCTTTTTGTGACTCTTCAAGTACACAAAATGCTTGACTGTTTGCATTTGCAACAATTTTATTTATATCAACCGCAGCAATTACAATGTTGAAAGCCTCAATCGCAGAACCCATGCGAGCATATTCTCTTATCTTGTTATCAGGCACTTCATGCAATATAATAAAGTTTTTTATTACAGCTGGCATTTATTTCTTGTATATAGTTGGCTTAAAATGTTTCGTTCCAATTTTATAAAAATTTCCATATATCTGATGGCGATTGTAATAACAATGATATTTCAACTATACAAATTAGCTTCATTCGCTTCTGGAATCTTGATTCAAGACTTACTACTTTAACAACTGAGAATTTTAGATCGAAATTCTTTAACATTTTGTCAGTTTACATTTGAAACAATTGGGACCTATTGAAGTTTTTGTTAAATTTCGATAAATGAAAGTCCATTTTCTTTACTAAACACTAGAGAAAAACAATATTTGATAATACTGCCTTGAATTCATCAATGGTTATGATACTATTATTACTGTTCATATCTTGTTATGTATATTATATAAATAAAACATTACCTTTTATCATTAATGTTATTTTAATTATTTATTAAACAACAATAACCAACAAGCGCCATATTAATACCCCATTATCAAGGAAAAAACCAACTCTTTGAAAGATGGACATTGTACCAATTGCTATTTGTAGCTTCAATAACCGCCAAATATATAAATAACGATTAATTTTTATTAACAACTACACCGATTCCTAATATATACGACAAATCAATTTTTGATCAGATCCAACGTTCTACGATCGCGAACAGATTTTTCAGATTGATCTTCTGAAATTGCTTCTTAATGTCTTTCATTTATGATTTCTTATAATTCATCAAACACTTTATAGCCAAACACAGACGTTGACTAAGATTTATTTCAGAGTCGTAAAATCTATTTATATAAATGGAATAAAATTTATGCATTCCAATCACTTCTTAGTTATATTTATTCCCAGTTAGATGGTTACAATTTACTCTATGTCTTTGTTCGTGATTAACCGAAAACCAAATAGAATGTTAAGACAAGCAATAACTATGTTGAAAATATCAATATATTTGTACATGCATCTGCACAATTTGGCTATTCTTAAGATTTTAGCATATTTTGCTGATAATGTACTGATTTGGAATATTTTTGCTATGTTTACTGATCCCAATGCAGAAGCACGGCTCGTATGTGTGCTCTTAGCAACCATGCATCTTTTTGTTTTGACTGGGTAATACACAAATAAATAAAGGGGAAACAAGACAAAGAACTTTATTTTGCTTGCGGAGTTCTCCTACACGATAATGAAATTATGCCTATTTTTGGCAAAACTATCTAGGCAAAGAGAGTATTGAGACTACAGGAGCTTAAATGTATTACTTTTATCTATACAATGCCTTCAAAGAAAACAATGTTTCGAGGCGGACAGCAAAATATCCTGGAGTATTTACACATGACGAAAATATTTTATAATGTCGAAATTGTGTTTATAATGTCGAAATTTTCATATGCACGAAAAAATTTCGAACAGATCAGCATTTTAAAGAATATGTCAGAAGAGAACGCTTCATCAAAATTATATACCAACAATTTATAAATGTATCCTGAAAAAAATACGGAATGATATTGTATCCTACAAAAAATATGGAATGATCAATGTTAGCATTATTTGCATATCAGCAGATGCAACTACAGACTGCTAACCATTATACTGCAAATCTGATCATCAGGACATTACAATTTGAGCTTTTCTTTTTATTTGAGTTTGCAGAAAAATGAGAAAAGACATCATTCTATTTGTGAATGAGTGTATTAATAAATTTGTTCCTAATTTTTCTGGAGATGAAAAGTGTACATATTTCTCTCTGATGCTACGCTCCCTATGTGATCAATGCAGTCAAAACTTTCCAAGTGTTTTATCCTAATTTAATTCATATCACTCTTTTTGCTCACAAAGACCATCAATACACCGAAGAGTCATAAAGCACACTGTAGAGTATAAATAAATCTTATTTCAGCAACAAACAAGCATTTCTCACCAATATATTAATGTTGCATATAATTCTGTATCTAGTAATATCATTGCTGAAAGGCTTTGATTAATATTAATATAAAAAAATTTCATTACATTTCTGTCAAAAATGTAGGGTCTGTCTCACATAGATAACATATTGAAAAACAGAGAGAATATATTTTAAGTTCAGAGAACACACACTAGTACTAGCTAAAAATACTGCTTTATAAAAAAATTATTTAATAAAACATTTCTTACAAAAATTATGTCTTTGCAACAAAATATTACCATCACTTGTATCATTAAACACAAAATGTATAAAAACAAACTGATAAATTTTAAAAAGAAAAAGCATATGGAAGATAGTAAATTGGAATAAGCAAAAGGATAAAAACTGGATGAAAAGATGACGACAGTCGTGGCCAGTAGTGAAAGCACAGTTTTTTATTAAAATAATCATGAAATTGCAATTGTTTTTGTAAATATTTTGATCTTTCATTAGAAAAAAGAATTGAAATTTTCACTGTTGCTAAACCACACTTACACTGAGATCAGATATTATATGTAAGGAAAATGAAAATACCTTGTCAACAATTCCCAATTCACCTTTCTTCATAACATCTCTGACTATTTTTCCAGCCCTGGATGCAACAGATACAGAGGATGCCAAGAGTTTCATTACAACCGGTAGGTTCGAAGTCATTTTCACTTTTAGAATTTATCGAGTTTACACTGTAAAAAACAGTTATGTTTGAATAAATTAAGTCCAATTCATTCCGGCGTTAAATCAATAAAACCAATAATCAAGGTCAATAATTATGTAAACAAACTACTATGTTGATGGCATCTCAAGTATATAGTATTGAAATATACTTAGTCGGTTTATCTGAGGCTCATTCAAGTTTATATAATTTTTTCAACTATAATCCTCAACAGACAACTAAATGCAGAACAAACAAACAATTTATATGAATTATAGTTTAATGTTTTATTTAATGAATAAGAAATTATACCACCCCACGATTCGAAAGTAAATTAACTTACCAGCACAAAGTCAGCAGGGTGAATGATTAATTTTATCAAATTTATTTTTTATTTTATAAAGTTAACTTCATTTATATAGTTTTCTTTTAGTATACGATCTGTCTGTGGTGAACTTCCAATTGACATCAGTTGTCAAATGTAGCATAACTAACAGCAATTTTTTTTCTGCCTTTTGATTAAACTACTTCTCATAATCGTGCCAATTGAAAATTGAAATTACGTGTTTTATAAATAATTAACACAAAAGCTTTTTTAAACGCTTTTCCTTTTAGTATTCTCTTCACTGTGAGAGGAAATTTGTCAAATTAATTATTTTTTGACATGAAGTAATAAAAGCCCAATTCTGTAATTTTTAGAATAGTATGACAATTTTTTTAAAGTCGCTTTGAAGTTTAAAGTAAAAAGATATATTAACATTGTAATGTTTATATTTAATCATGTTTGGAAAATTAAACATTTTGTAACTAAACAAATAATTGTTATAAAATCTAAATTAAAAAATAAAATATAAATCCTTGCTGTTGGCCATCTTATCGGATATGTATAGATAAAATAACCACTCAACCAAGAGTAAGTTGTTAAAATAAATTGGCAATTGATTAACAATTTTTCTGACTATGTTGAGATATTTTGACACAAAAAACACATGATTCAAGAAGCCAGGACCTAATATTTTTCTTTATTTTATTTCTAGTTTCTTTTTAACGTATGCCAATCTTAAATAAAGTCATTGTTGCTAAAATTGAGGGAGACTCTGATGAACAACCATGTGTTCATATTGTGAAATGAAATCACCTTAATTTACAATTTTATGGATAAAGCATGTACACGGCACTTAACTGCATGTAATTCTATTTATTATTTAATACTATCCATCGTAGTTACAATATGATTCATAAATAAATGTGGAATCGCTTACTGATTTGCATTTAATTTTAGACTACTCGTAGGTAGGTTTATCAAGAAAATATTATAAACTGAAACACTACTACCTGATTACTATGAATATTTAAAAAATTGGGGCCCTTTCAAACATTTGAGTTAAAAATAATTTATTATTTTTTTAAGAAAAAACAATACTATGCACTAGTGGCCATCGTGATTTATTAATATAAGTAAAGGGGAAAAACGTTGCAATATTTCGATTGATCATCTATCTGTTTAACCGTAATATTCTGATTTACATATCTAATACCAATAAATAAAGTATAAAATAATTTTTGGTATACATATTTTAGAGTCATGTCATAAATTTTATTTACGCTTTATTTGACTCATTTGAAGCAAATGAAATTTAAAAAAAATGAAGAATACAAAATTAATTTACTCTCAATTTAAAAGTACTTTTTCTGGTTTTATATTTAAATAGACACATATTGAAATATGAATATAGTAAAATTTCAACTTTAAAACATCGAAATAAATACCTGTGAAACTTTGATTACTACACTGCCAGAATTCTTCGTATCAACCAAAGAACCTTCAAAAAATAAAATTCTCACAAAACGTATGACATTTGACGTTGAATGACAACTGTCAATTGTCGATTATGAGTAATCAAAACACTCCCTTCTTATAAAATTCTAAATAACATTTTATCAAACTGTAATAATGGCTTATTCGGGGGGCTATGATTGGCAGGCCCGAAATAGGCAACTTCTTCACGAAGGAACCGAAGCTCTTGAAAGGACCGGTGAAAGTTTAGCTAGATCAAATCAAATTGCAATTGAAACTGAAATTGTCGGCACTAACGTAAGTTTACCACCATTTTCCTTAACTAAATCAGATAACTCAACATTCACAAGTAAACACATACGCCTAAGCATTTCTGAATATATTCAGATATTTACCAACTACATCGTATTAAAATTTTCTTGAAATTACTAGATTTTAACTTAACAAGGCAAAGTAAACATTTTTTGAAAAGGATTTGAAGACATTTTTTAGTGTAATTTTATCACAAATTACACCAAAAATGTCTTCAAATCTTCTTTGTCAAACTTAGTTGTGTTTAAAATCATGAACTTATTCACCGAATATCGCATATTTTTAACTAATTTTGTTCCTTCGCCAGGTGTTATCAGAACTCAATGAACAACGAGAGTCACTTATTAGGACACGCGACCGTGTTGAGAACATGAATGATGGTTTGTCGCGCTCTAATCGTATTATAAATGCTATGAATAAACATGTGTTTTACAACAAGTTGATATTGATTATCATCATTATACTGGAAGTATTAATTTTGGGGGCGTTAATAGCCATTAAATTTATAATTAAATAGCACGAGTTCTGTGTGCATAAATATGTAAAGAAATAATATTTTTATATATTGACTTCTAAGAATGTTGAAACATCAAATAGTTACTGAAGGGATTTGTGTGAAATATAAAAATGTATTTTATTATAATGCGAATATTGTAGCGGCTGCAGTCAGGTATGCAAACAAGCTGATGTGATAGAGACATACTCATTTTTATTGTAACTTTTTCTTACCAAACCTGCATCATAATTTTTTTAATTTTATTAGTTTCATATATAATAAAAAATCGGATTTTTTTTTAAAATTTATCTGCTACTGACAGCAAGCAACTGACTGGCTATATTGAAAAGAATATAAAAAAAAAACTTCGTAATAAAGGGGGTGGCACTTAAATACAATGTAGTGTTTTATGATCACTACTAGATGACCCTCAGTAGGGCATGATCTGGTAGTGATTGCAGAACAGAGAAGAGAAGAGAGCTAAGGCAATAAATGAGAATATTTTCATAAAACTCAATTGCATTACAATACTTCAAACGACAATAAGAATTATTGTTTAGTCATTGATAAATTTTTAATAATTCAATACTAATAAAGCCAAAAAAAGGATTACAACTTACACATATTAACATACTAAGAACCCTGAACACTGGTCTAAAGAACCGAATTAGATTGTTTTCAAAACATTTGCAGAAGAAGGTTAAGAAAAAATTTGAAGGAGACCAGAGTGTATGGGCAATTGATAATTTGTCCCCAATTTTTCTTTAGCCATTTTGCCAATAGATTTGAATAACATGTCATTATGAGAAATATGAAAAGTCTATACGCGATTGATAATTTGTCCCCAATTTTTCTTCACCCACTTTGGATACTTAACACGTTGTAAAACCAATCGATTTGAGTAATATAATGTTCAAAACACAACTTTTAAATCAAGTACAACTATTTCAAAATGGGTAGGTCAGGGTGAAACTGTAGTCCTTTTTAAAAATATTCTCTCAAGTGCCTTAAATATATCATGTTCATATAGATATTTCCTGTGCTCAATTTAACTTGTACTGCAATTATAATATAAATAAAATAACTATTAGGTAAGTTTCAATAGAACAAGCTAGGACAAGAAAATATTATAAATAAAAAAATACGTAGAACAAGAAATTGTGAAATGTTTTTTAAAACTACAAAAATATTTGAAAAAAAATTTAAATGTATTCATACGGGTAATGAAATTGTAAATAAATGTATGCAAATAATGATTGCACCTGTATTATATTATGTTTATATTAATAAATATGGACATTTTAAAAATATTTTTATTGTGTATTTTTTTTGGAGAAACTGGAAAAGGTTAATAAATTATGGGAAATTTTTAAAAAATATAATAAAACATTGTAAGAATAAAGTTAGCCTAATTCTCCGTTTTCCATCAAATTCAAGACAAACAAATTGAATTTTCCTCTCCCTTTTAATAAATACGCTTGAAGATTCAACAAATTCAACGACGCGGTGGGTCATCATATGATTCCCACTATGGAACCACATCAAACTTATGATGCACCCCAAAACTCGAACGAATTAAATTTCCATATAAATAACTAGCTAATAATTAATGTTCAACAGTCAGGTGTGAATTTTCACAATTATATTTTCACACGAGTCAAGAGAAAAAAATGAGAAAGTAAAGGAAAAAAACAATTTAAATAAGTTTTCAATCTATTACTTTTCAAGGTAACATGATTGTTAACAATAACATTTTTAGAGCATTCAAAAAACACAATGATTTTAATTAAGGAATTTACACAGAATTATGAAATTACGTTTTGAACGTTTTTATTTTTTGTAGATTTAAAAAAATATAATTACGATTAGACATATAGTTGTATGTATAGTGTATAAAATATAAATGTATATTAAGTTTGGTTTATAATTTAATTCTATTTATATATTGCTTTGTTCATTATTTTTAGTATTACGGAAAGATTCCTAGTGAATTTTCAAGCAAGCCACGTGTTCGTAATTTTTAGACTACATATTTGATATAATATTTAATTTCATGTTCATGTTTGCAATTTAAAAAAGAAAACTTACTGCTCATCAATGAATGCCAATATGAGAAATATATTAAACAGATGAAATCCAAAATAATGATTAAATCAAATTAAATTTTAAGTTTCTTTTCACTTGTTTTTTACTTTAGCTTAACAGATACTCTAAGTCAATTATCAACATAATTTTCTAAAGAAATAAATAGATAATTTTGAAACTATTGAAAAAAATACCTAATTGAGTTTTGAGACTTAGATGTAAGGTATGATTTATAGATTTGATATATTTTATCGCATAAAATTTAAAAATTATTAAAATAAATAATTGTTTTTATTTAATAAAAATTACGTTTTAAAAAATTATTGTATATTAAATATTTGTTATCCTATTGGTTCAAGTAACATTGTTAAAGGTTTACCTTTGAGAATGGTGTTTAATTTCACAATTTGTTCTTGGAAGTAACAGGTATTTTTAAAAATAAGTTTTGAGGAAAAAATTGTACAATTAAAAGCTCATTATTACATATATGATGACCATACAAATTATATCCATTATTTTTGCCCCGGATTAAGCAACCCAGAATAATAAAAATGTTGTTGCCGTATTGATAGCATCATCTATAAAGTGTAAACTAGAAGAATTACACATAAGATTTTCTAGACATTCAAGAGTAACTTATGACGTTTATTTCAATCTGGATTTACAAATCGACTTAAATTGCATAGCCTTGTCGTACAAGCCACTTTTTTACAAAAATATTCATCAAATATTCACATAAATAAAGATTTTTCTTCTTTTGCCAGATTTGGATGTTAATTTTGTTATTTAAACTTTTACTGAAGAAAAGATTAATATACAAATATAAATCGATTTATTATTTGTTCAATGTTACCTTTATTAACCAATATAAATAGAAGTGAAGGAAGAGTTGGTCAATTATCGTTATATGGAAAATTATCGATTTCAGGAATTGCTGATGATGGACCTTTAAATTAAAATCAAATTATTGTCATTTTACTCCGCACTGTTAAATTACACATCCTACTATTTACATTTTGTATTATTGAATCATGCACAATTTTGTTTTTATCACATTGGTAGGTGTATATTCTATTGATTAATATACCTCGAGTTGATTTAATAGAATGATAACAGAAAAAGTTCCTATAAGCCTGGTTATAAATTTGTTTTGATTAGCTATTATATATGTATTAGATTGACTAATAAGTTTTTAGCCACAACTTCAGTTATGTATTTATCATATTGGTAGGTGTATATTCTATTGATTAATATACCTCGAGTTGATTTAATAGAATGATAATAGAAAAAGTTCCTATAAGCCTGGTTATAAATTTTTTTTGATTAGCTATTATATATGTATTAGATTGACTAGTAAGTTTTTAGCCACAACTTCAGGACTCTTCTAGAAAGATTTTCGAAACTTCTTGGTTTTATTGTAGGGTATAAATAGGCCAAAGTGCAGTCAGTTGATAACAGTAAGCTCTAAGTGAATTACATAAAAGATAATGGATTTTATTTGATATCAAATACAGATTCCATTACTTTACGAATTTTGTCTGTATTACGAAGCAAAGACACAAATAATATATGACATTTGACAGGCGAGCCCACGGGGTCTTACATAACGGCAGAAATTTGGTTCAGCAAGTTCAAGAATTTTTCTTAAATCCTATAGACAATAAAGAAGAATAAGAAAAATTCCATTTCATGATAACATAATATGAATTTCATGATGTTTTGGAATGGAAGTTAATAACGCATCTTTCTCATAACAAAGGAAAACCATATTTATAGGATAGGTCAAACATTACGCAACCAAAACATTAGTTGCATTTCGGGCTATCGGACAAAAATGATAATATATTTGACAAAAAAATAGACATAGTTAGGATCTACATAAAGTTTATGTTCATAATTTTTTTAAATTAAGGTTACGTTGTACCTGTGAAACAAAAAGTTCGCTTGCCTGGAGGACACTCAGCCACAAATTACAGTATATTTTACAACAAAAGATATAGCAAAATATGTAAGGTACAATGTGAAGAAAGTTACTATTCTAATTAATTTAAATTAATTGACAAATCTATAGGAAAATATGACAGAATACACTAAAAAATAACTTTGGTTGCAGACAGGCTGCCCTATTGCAGACGTACTATTTTGAAAATGTCTAGATATTCACGAAGTTTAGAGAGCTACCTGAAATACTGCTATATATGTTCAGAGATCTTTTACACTTTCTATCTTTTTTGTTTTTTTTAGTCAAGCTCATAGATTGAAGAAAAATGTTTCCTTCTGACATGAATAATTTTGATAGAAGCTTGATTTTTTTATCAACTAATTGATTGACTTATTCGAGAGAAAAATTTTTACTCACACACGTCTCGACGACGCCAAAAATTAAGAGAAAAATTAAATATTGAATGTACCTGAGTTTAATCTCCTTTTTGGACATCATTTAAAAAAAATTCACATAAGTTTTTTCCAAAAGTTACTTCAAAAACCTCTCTTGTTTCATTACGTTTTTGATTGAGAAATTTGACCTCTGCATTTCACCCTAAAACTTATCAAGAATTATAATTTTATTGTGTAACTAAAGAAATGATTAAAGCTAAGTACAAATTGGCAGAAATATATTTATTTTAAAAAATTACATAACTTCAAAATTACTCCAAAACTCTCCCTTCAAGATTTGATATAAAAAGGACCAATTTGCTGCCAGTTTAGTAGCCGAAACCAAAGATTGACAATATATCGTTCTTGGAAATTAGATCCATAACATAAAACTGAAAAACTTTTCATTTTCTTCTTGGCTTTTCGACATTTTCTGACCCAAACGTACTCTACAGTCTTAAATTTCAGTCTCCGATTATTCAACTTTAGTGATATGGTATGAATAATATTCTTCTCTCTGCAGTACTCTATCTTTCTCAGATTTTGGGAATCTGGTTCGGCTGTCTACTATTTTGACACTTGTTGATGGTCTCTTTCCTTATGAATTCTCTCATGGTGATAGAACTACTCTGGTTGAGGCCCACCTCCACTTTCTCCATATACCCTGTACAGTCTTGCTCCTTTTCAGTTGTTCTATCTTGCGTAACCACAATAGTAATGCAGTTCCGCATAGTCTCTCGGTAAAACAACCAAGAGAACACACCTACTCCAGAAAAAACGTGACGATTTCCTGACCCACGTAAAAGTATCAAAATTGTAATTTTAACCGACGTGTACAATTTATATAATAACGCTGATCCAGATACACTTAAAACTGAAAAATTATTGAACAAAACTGTAAGCGAAGAGCAGGTAGACAAGTCAATAACTACTTTGGTGAATTTTGCCAGCACAAATAATAATAATTTAAAAAGGAGTTACGATCACGTCATGTTGTTACTCTTTGTAATGAATATGGCTCAAATTTGATTATATTTTTCCCCAATTTTTATTCTTTAATTCCTTAAGAAATTATAATTTTTCACTTACTACACTGGGTCCATTCTTAGTGACGATCCCTAAAGATAACAATGTTTAAAAAGCTGATGAAATAAGAAAGTTTTTGAATATGTTTAAGAAAAAATTACATGAACATTTTTATTAAACGATGTCAAAATTAAGTTCAAAATCTGATATTTCTAATATATCGTTTTTCGCTTAATTTTTTGGCGCTATGTTAAACGCATAAAATTAAATGTTTTTATCCCAAATAGATCAGTTAGTCAAGTATTTAATAAAACAAAATCAAGTTTCTATTGCAATCATTCATGTCATAAAAAACATTTTGTTTTCAAACTATGAACTTAACTAAAAAAAAAAACAGAAATTTATAACTTCAAAACTATAAAAAATCATTGGACATGTATACTTTGTTTCGAATAGGCCTTGATATTCTCTGCCTCTGTGCTTCTACATGACATAGTTTTTTTAAGAATCCTTTATAAAGTAAATTGAAATCTTACACATTGTATTGCTTTTACTTACAATTAACGTAAATTTTCTGAAAAATTTATTAATTTCCCTTCTGCAATTTCTATAAACAATCTATGGGATTGGATGACTTGATGGCTTGCAAATTTCTTATGAATAAATATGCGCACACATTTATTTTTTTTTACTCAGTGGCCTAAGAGTCTGTAAGGTAAGGTAAGGGCCGCTTTTCTCCGCACTATTTGATGTTAACATTTCTTTACAGTGATATTTTTATTACATTGGGAGGCGTAAATTTTATTGATTATATGCCCAATTAATTAAATAGGAGAATTACAATAGTTTCTAAGCTTGGTTATAACTTTATTTTGGTTATTTTTTTTAATATTATACTAATAGTTATATTAACCCATAAATAACTAATGTTTGTTAAGAACATTTACACTTCATTGCAAAAGAGTATTGAATTTGAGTTTCATGATGATTTTGAGATTCAGTATAGTGGCCTCTATAGCAAAATCAGTGCCAGGTCCTGATGAAATTAGTAAGATGATTAAAAAAGTTATAGAACTTGCTAGACAAATAAATTTAGAAGTGAATAATGATGACTTTCAGAGAACTGCTGAGTTCATATAATCAGGAGCTTACAACTGATGAGTTCATGCAACTGCTTGAGCATGAGCAAACCATAGAAGAACCTGATTCTTTAGACCCAGGTCAATTGGAAGATCGAATGACTATTGAAAATTTAGGAGGAGGCTTTAGTTCAATTGAAAAACGGTTACAAATTTTGTAAAAATATAGATTTCAACAAAGAGCGTATTTCTGCTATAAAATAAGAAATAAAAAATTATTAACACACTATTAATATTAACACACTTTACATCCGCTGTTGATGGTCCGAAACCCGAATGAAAAAGGAGGAGGGTTCGCTGAGTCAAGACCCAACCTGCCGTAAAAGGTCAATGCCAAGCAGATGATCAAAAACAAAACCCAAAAAACTCATACCCAACAACTCTTACACAAAGGATTTTTTGAAACTAGAACGAGATCCATGTCATTTAGTGGCTGCATGAGCGATGGTAGTGCCCGACGCACTGGGAAGTAACTTAAATACCTTCAAACCAATCCAAATGCGAAACAAAGCCAATAGTCCAACTATCATCTACATAAGTCAGAAGGATTGGCAGCAAGAGTAGCAGCGATAACACCTCTTAGAGATCTCTTAAACGAAGTGGCGGATATAAACAAGTTTACCATGACTACACTGAGATCAGGACACATAATCAAGTTAATGCCTGCCAACATTGAAAGTTATAAAGCTATAGGAGAAAATCTTATTGGAAACAAGTATTAACCACTACACTTACAAACAAAAGAGTGAGCACGCCTCAGAAGATACTGCAGTAATCAAAGATGAACTACAAACTAATGGACATGAAGTATGTTAAATATTTATTGTTTTACAACAAAAGAAAAACCTCCCCTTTATGCTATAGACTTAGAACCACAAAACAATAATAAAGATATATTTAACATAAAGCACATCAACCACGTCAAAGTCACAATTGAAACCCCCTACAAGAAAAAAGAGGTATTACAGTGCAAGAGATGCTAAAGATTTGGGCACTCTAAAAACCAATGTTTTAGACATTTTCCATGTGATAAATGTGGAAATGATTATCCAACAGCCTCGTGTACTAAATCCCAGAGACAGATGCTATGTGCACAAACTGTCAAGGCAAACACCCGGCAAGCTATAAAGGTTGCAATAAATATACACAGTATAAGGAAAAAATAATCAAAATTAAACCTGCTCCACAAAAACCCAAACAAAAATATACTACTACTCAGCCATGACCAAGCACAAATAAAAAGATAAACCAATGCAACATCCAAAATCTAGTTATACTGACATTTTGTAAAACAAAAATGTCATTAATATACATTAATAATACGGTCCCACAGTGGAAAAAGACCGACACAATATGACAAGCTTGTTAGACGCAATGTTCAACAGGTTCCAAGCAATTGTGAAAGACGTAATGGGCAGCATGATGGATCAGATGATCAAACTAATCTGACGACTAGCTCCGCTGAGGGGCTGAACATCAGTATCATCACTTAGATCGCAAACGGACAGGAAGAGCTTGATTTCTTTATGAATACTGAAGATATTGATATCACCTTGATATCAGAAACAAGACTTACCCAACAATCACACATACAGTTCTGTAACTACACAATCTGTAGGACTGACCACTCCTCTGGCAACTCTCATGGTGTGACTGTTGTAATATTGAAAAACAATATCAAACATTATTTTCTCGAGTCTTACAGAACGAAAAAAATCCAAGCTACTTCGATCAAAATACAAAGCAAGAATACTCAGACAACCCTTACTGCCCACCATGACACTCAATTGGGGCTGATGAATTCAAGCAGTTGTTTAACCAAGTGTATTTATCTGTCGAGGGAACTGGAACTCTAAACATACTTATTGGTGGTCAAGACTGATCAACTCAAGGGTCAGACAGCCTTATAAAGCCACAATAGGTATTTTTTTCTGACCTGTAGGCCAGATAGCCAACATACTGGCCTAAAGATCAGAATAAAATACCAGATCTGTTAGATTTCTATACAACAAAGATTCTGGGAAATAGCTAATTAAAGATTGAAGGATCTGTCGTCAGGTCATACTCCAGTCAGCTTAAATTTATTCAAACAAGCCATCCCCCTTGAGGCACCCTCAAATATTTACAACAAAAATACAAACTGGGACCTATATAGATTAATTATATAGAGTAATAAAGATCTAAATATTAGACTGAAAACAGACTATGACATTGAGACCAGTATTGAAAAGTTCAACTCCACAACCACTGCCTCTACACTTAACAATAGAAAAATATGATCAGACAAAAGGAATTTCCAAAAAACATAATTGAGAAGGTCTGTGAATAATGCAAACTAAAAAGAAAATGGCATAGAACTAGATATCCCTCTAACAAAACTATGTTTAACAGAGCAATAGAAGAAATGAAAACATAATCAAAGAGTATGGGAAACTTTGCCTACAAAGTCACCTGTCTCACCTTACCCCTCATAAGGATACTAATTACTTGCTATAGCGAGCAACCAAGAACTATAAGCGACCCAAAAACCACATGTCGACTTTAAAACAACAGGACAGAGGATGGGCTAGATCTGATACTGAGAAAGTAACTGAATTTGCTGAACACTTACAAAATGTCTTCACAACTTTGAATTATATTGACCTCAACAAGGAAGATAAAATAACAGATTACCTACAGTCACCAAATCAGTTATACTTTCCTCTAAAGACAGTAAGTCCCAGAGAAATAACTCGAGAGATTAAAGCCCTACCATCCAAGAAAGCACCGGGTTATGATCTGCTAGATTCTGTACTGCTAAGCAACCTTCTGAAGAAAGGCATGATGTTTTTGGTAATACTTTTTAACGCATGCCTGAAACACTCCCACTACCCATTCCAATGGAAACTTCCTTAAGTTGTCGTGATTTATAAGCTTGGTAAACAGTCAAACAAAGTTTCATTCTACAGACCAATTAGTCCAATTGGTTGGCAAACTTTTCAAAACAGTAATCCTGAACAGAATGCTTCCTCATATAGACACTATTCTTCCTGGGTACCAATTTGGATTCAGATAAAAACACCACAACCACCATGGCACCATTGAGCAGATACATAGGTTGATAGATACCATTAGCCTCATGCTGGAAAATAAAAAATACTGCTCAGCTGTCTTCCTAGATATAAATCAAGCCATCGATAGGATCTGGCATGTCGGTCTCTTTTTTAAGTTAAAAAAATATCTACCTCACTCCTTCTACTTTATACTGAAAAGCTACTTGGACGAAAAATGTTTTGAAGTTAAACTTGACAACATAACGTCGGACTTGCACAAAATCAGTTCTGGTGTGCATCAGGGAAACATTCTGGGGTCAGTGCTGTACCTTATCCTTAAAGCTGACATCCCTACAGATGATAATACCTTCATTGCCACGTATGCAATAATGTCAGTAAATACCAATCCAGGAATCGCATCAGCAAACCTACTGAAACACATAGGTGAAGTTGAAAAATAGCTGAAGATATAATAAAAGCAAATCCGCACACATGTCTTTTGCACTCAGAAAAAACAACTATCCTTCAATTATACTGAACAGAAAACAAATTCCATATGTTAATACTGCCAAATATCTCGACATGCACCTGGATAGGAGACTGACCTGGCAGAAACATATCTGGAGTACAAGAAAAAATCTGGACACAAAACTTCGAGACATATACTGGCTGATTGGAAGAAAATCTCAACCGCAAAATGGCAATTTACAAAACTATAATGAAACCAGTTTAGACATATGGAATTGAACTATGGGAAACAGCAAGTAACAGTAATATAGAAATCCTGAAAAGGTTTCAGACTAAAGCTATTAGATCTGTGTTTAACATTCCAAAATATATTCACAATAAATACATCATGCAAGATCTGAGGCTTAAAACTGTGAAGCAAGAAATCGCCATCCGTAGCCAAAACTACCACCAAAGACTAACCAAACATAAAAATACTTTGGCTACCAATTTATCGGGATCTGGAAGTATCCAATACACAAGACTGAGGAGGAATAGTGTTCCAAATCTTATTCACCGATTCCCCAAAGAATAGTGAGAGTGGTCAATGGACATTTACTCACAGCTCAAACGACACATACCGACAGAGGTCAAACAGCTAAATGTCCTTGACAGATTGCTGTGTTGAGTGAAAGGAAGAGAAAAAAAATGTTAGCACTAAAAATGCAAATATCCTATCCCTAATAGGATATTTGCATTTAACACATTATTCGAAAATCTTCAGATTAGTGAAACCAAAGGTACTGTTCGTATTTCAGAATTGTATCATCTTAGAAGAGTAGGAAAAATTGAACACACAGCAGTTGAGGATCTTCTTATGTAATATGAAAGACCACTGCAGTGGAAAACCTCATTCTTAAAATGAAAAGGAATGAGAAATGAAATAGGAATTACAATGCTTCAAGAAAGATAGCCTGTTGCTAATATGCGTAGGAATTTAAAAATAATAATTTCAATGAATACTGAAATACTTAAAAATTTAAATAGATTAAGACACATTGCGTTGTTTTGCTCACCCCGAAATAAATTATTTAAATAAACCCAACTTATAATGTCAAGAACTGTTAATAAATAGTAGATATTAGCCCAAAATCTTTACCGGTTCTTGCCAAAAACCTATTACTAATAATTGAATATAGACCTTAGATTTTCGGAGACTAATACTTAAACATCCAAGTGGGATGGAACCAAATATAAGATCTACTAATGAAGATAAAGTTAATAAAAATTTCAATTTTTTTTCCAATTGTTAACACCTGTTATTTTAATCATCTTACCAATAGATCGACCCAGTCTCACAATTGAAATATTTTTGAATTCATATAGAATACTCAAATTTTGTCTTTGTGATTTCTCCATATTTTGTAGTCCAAAATTTTCAAAAATGCTGTCAATTTGTGTCATTTATCATAGCACTGACAGTCTTTTTGTAATTTTAATATTGACTTTCACTATTAAGTGGTAGAATTTACCATCTAAAGCACCAATACAATTGGGGAAATTGCAAACACTTCTGAATTCTTTTTAATTCATTCCCCATAACTCTTCAATTAGTATTAGTAACACCATAGGCCACAGCACTTCCCAAATCATGGCAATAGTTTCGTGAATAGTCGAATGAATAGTACCAAAGCCCATCCATTATGTAAGAGCCAAAATATTTCAGAAAATTTAAAATACTTTTTATTAGTTTCAATTTGTCAAAAACAATGGAAACCCCTGTGAGATAACCAAAGAAGAGCAATCAAATCAAAATCCAGTAATAGTGCAGCAGGGGAGGGCAAACGTACTATTAGATGTGAAAGTTTATTGGAATTTTTAAAGCCTTTTAACAAGAACCGCAACAAATGTTAAACTTATATTCATTGTCAAAGGTTTCATTATATTAGACATTCTACGAATATGATATATTTGGCCAGTTCAACCGTATTCAAGATGTAGGTAAGATCTAGACGTACTAAAATTTGATGACAAATTGATCACAAATTCAAAATCTAATATATTGAAAGTGAAGAGAAATTAATTATATGTATGTATCAAATATATGGTCAAAAGACACTCTCAAAAGCTCTATTTACAAGAAAATAAAAAACAAACATTTTAAATACCAAAAATCAACATATAAACACCTAAAAACCTGACCAAGTTTGAGTCGACCTCCCGCACAAGGGTTCCATAGCATCAAAAATATTAAAGTTATAACTTCGTATTTCTCAAAAACACGGAAAACAAAGTTATTGCTGTACCAAAAATATATCTCAAAAACTACACAACATATATTATTCAAATATATGTTGTGTATACTTTAATTTTTTTCAGAATTTTACAGTTTAGTTGAAAAGTTAGAGGAGGGGGACACAGTTTTTAAGATTTTGTAAACACATACTTTACCAACTATTGAATTAAATAACAAAGTTATTTTGGAACCACTGTACCCCATTTTTAAGATCTGTCTAACGATACAAATTTTTTTTCGTCCCTCAGTGGACGAATATGGAGTGCCACCCTTAATATAATTTTTTTCAAAAATCCACTATTTTATTGTATAGCGATTCACTAAAGACACCTCCATCCAAATTTCATCAATACAGTGTCAATAGTCTCCAAGTAAAATGACTGTGACATATAGACAGACAAATGGATAGATTATTCCGTGCCTCGGCAATTCAGACCCCTTGTGGCTGATATCCCAACTTTTATGTAAGTGACTGACCTTTATAACCATTTACTTAATTTTTTTATTCAATTTTTCTTATTACTGTTATGTATTTCTTTTATTTAAGTGCGAGCTTTCCGGATGTCCTAACCACTATATACTAACGAAATTCCAAAGTTACCTTAAGAATTTTCGGTGCAGAGATTTTACGATTATTGGTATTTCAAAATAAAAAGATTCTTGGACAAGTGACCTTTTGAAGATTAATGAACCTAAAATATATAATCATCATTTGGAATATATGTATATATATATATATATATATATATATATATATATATATATACATATGTACATAGATATATAAACAATAAATAAGGAAAATCATCTCGAGTCATGAATTTCATCTTTTTATGGGGACGCTTGCTCCACTAAAATCATAATGATTCAAGTGGCAAAATCTCTTCAAGTAAGGTTGAGTCGATCGAAGGTAACCCATGTTTAGCAGCTGATTGAATCCTGTCTCCTCAGACAATGTCGATAAAATTGAAGTACTTATATTGGGAGACACCAGTTTAAAAAAGAAGCAGTTCATAGAAATTATTGGAGTATCTTCTACAACTTCTGCAACTGTATATTCTCCATGACCATCTTAGCATGAGAAAGATCAGAGATGAGTGCCGAGAATGCTTACGTCGTTACAGAAACAACAGCGTGCAAACTTTTGGACCTCTGCAGAGTACCTTTGATGCATTTACTAATACTTATGTATGAAGTCTTCTTTTTGAAGTAAAGTGAACTATAATATAAATGTAGTAAATTGGTGAACACTGAACTGTTAAAGCATTTCACTCCCATTAACATGAAGTACAACACTGTAATACTACGTAGATTGTAGTCGCATAGTTAACTGTCAGTCATTACTTTTGTGTATCAATAGCTAACTATTCTGCTGTAATTAATGACTGCAAATTATTTTTTTCTGTACTTAATTTTTCAATATATTTACTCTGTTAAACTATATAATAACTTTGTAACTCTTTTATTGGAAATTTGATTCACTTTATTATTTTATCATTATTTTGTCATTTAGTTGCTTTTTTTAAGGCACTAATCTGTTTAAACCCTGTTTTTTTCTCTGAATTGACTGTTAATGATTATTTATATCAAAATGCCTTGTTTAACATTACAAATTTGTGAAGGAAGTATTTAGTACATGGCAAAGACGAAGGAATTTTTAAATAAATCAGATATAATCATGAATACAACCTTTGTTAGATGAATCATGAATAAAATAATTTTCCTGAATGCCAAGTAATTATCCATTCTCAAAATGTATATAGAAGATAGAATGAGGTAACGTCGGTGGAAAATCATATCTTTCAAAGTGTTATGGGTCCCATTGGCCAGCATAGTAAATAATAGTCTCATTAACTAGCAATGACCATTAATAATAACAGTGACAATAAAAACCCCACAAATCAGTGAAGAGGTACATACTGACAAGCATACATTGACTATCAACAGAGTGAACAATGAAATTTGGCTAGTAAACTCTTTAAGTTTACAAGCAAAATTTCTTTCTGATATTAGCAGTTCCTGAGTTGTAAATACTTTTAAAAAAATTAATTCTGTCATAAAAGCTGTATATTCTCTAAAGAGCAATATACCCTCTAGATAG
This sequence comes from Druceiella hillmani, assembly GCA_039881145.1. Classification (NCBI taxonomy): domain Eukaryota; kingdom Metazoa; phylum Arthropoda; class Insecta; order Lepidoptera; family Hepialidae; genus Druceiella; species Druceiella hillmani. The sequence goes on from JAYKKI010000061.1 coordinate 13,119,473, forward strand.
TGAAGCATTTTCAATAGGGCGGAGCGAAAAAAACAAAAATAACAAATTGGTATTTCCTGTACGATTAATTGGGTTTTCTGTACTAAATCTTGACCGTGATCTGAAAGAAATTAGCAGAACAGAGCCAATAATGAGTCGAAGATAATGTGTCTGGACGAATTCATAGTTGAAGAATTAGTATGAGAGTTGGGTTGTGATAATGGTCATATTTTTGTCAAGTCACTAATAGCAAAGCAATTATGATTCAAGCTCAAAATCATTTAACACAACATATAGAAAATTTATCCTATCCTGTTGTATAATGGCAATTAAGGACAGTGGTGGATCTCTTCCTATTGGCTAAGCAAGCATATACAGTGTAGACCAGGGGTATCCAACATAATTGTGTAGAGGACCAGGTTCATTATTTTTAAAACTGTAGCGGGCCAATAGCATAGAGAATTTTAAATATAAAGAAAACAGTAATATTAATTTTTCAATATAAATAATTTATTAAAAAAAAAGAAAGCTTCAGGTTTATAAATAATCGCACTAATGAGAAGACTGACATTTTTTTTGTTTGCACGGTGCATCTATGTCAGCTGATATTTTAGAAGTGGCTATGCGCAGAATGCCTGTAGATGAAGATGATCTTGTTTTTGACTTGTTATGTTTCATGCGAGGAAAAAGCTGTTCGCAAGTATATGTACCACCAAATAAGGAAATTTGTTGAATAGCTAATTTGATGAGGTTTGGGTAATGGTTGCGGTTAATAAACTTTTTGTAAAATTCAATCAGTCTGTTTGGCAGATAACCATTATATGCTGTTTTTAAGAGATAATTGCTTTGTATATCAATCAATTTCAACTGTAGGTTTAACTTCGCACTTACAATTTCAACATTACATGGATTTCGAAATGCTTTCATTTTGGGTATTTGTGATTTGAAGTCTATGAATCTCTCCTCAACCTTTGTAACAACGACGCGTATTTGCCTAAGTCCATTGTCTCTGGATCCCTTGAAGATAAGGTCTCCCAATGTACCAAGTGCTTTTGTTCCAGTTATTTTTCCAATAATATGAGCTTTTTTATAAAAGCTTGAACATGTTCATATAACTGCATGCAAAAGTTGACCTTTTCCTTGCAGTTTTAGATTAATATCAGAGAGATACTTATTTAGGTCAACTGGGAAAGCCAGATCAGCCAACTACTACTCATCAATTAGAAAACTAATATCTTAAGCTTTGTTTTCAAGAAAAATCTTTACTTCTTTGAGCTAATAATAATGAACAGAACAGAGAATTAATGTATAAACATTTTAATTTATAAACATGTAATTAATGTATATACAATTTAATACACAGTAACTATTGCTATCATATTTCGAAAAAAAAAATATAAACTAAAGACTAAATAATAAATTTTCAAGATTGGTTGAATTGAACGTTTTTGTTAATATCAGGTGAGATAAACTTAATATTAGGTGTCATCTCTTGAAGTTTTTATTTATCTTTTATTTAACATTTTTATTTCATCGTCGCCATTGATATTTATGTGTTTGCAAATATGTAGTATCTAATTATAAATTTAAAGTGAAAAAAATTTGCGATACAAAAATATAGGTATTATTCTATTTGTTTATCCAATAAATTATTCATAATAAAATAATCGCGACCGAGACCTGTTTTTTTTATATATCGTTTTTATCTTATAAGTTCCATTGATTTCATTGCACAGTTGACGTAAACTTTCTGAAAAATTTATTCATTTTTAAATAATAATATAATATATGGGATCGATTAAGTTCGCGGCTCGCACATTTTTTATGTTCTTGTAATATAATACATGGTACAAAGCATAGCGATTCGTCATTCATACGAATGAGCCACTGACAAAAAGTACGAGGGCGAAATTTTCTGCGGTCAAATCTTATATAACGTGATCGTGAAATGGATGTTGTCCATCTTCTCTAAGCGTATCTTCAACGAGCGTTAGACAGTTTAAGCGATATAAGAGTCGAACGAATGCTGCGATTAGGATCTTTGACAAATAATTTGAGAATTGCTTGTTTTGCTATGTGAAGTTTTCTATCAACTCGGCGTACTCTATCATGTAAGGGCACTTATTGGCCTCTAGAATGTACCCCTCTATCCAATTTTACGACGGTCCAATCATTTGGCTTTCAAGCGTGATTTGGATAAATAATATTGTATTCGACTCTTAAACATTACAACCATATGCATCTAAACACATAAGCATGTCATAATATTCCGAGTCGGAATAGTGCATAGTAGACTTATAACAATTAACAAAAGGATAATTATAAACTGAACTATGTTAAAATGTAGAGAAATAATGTAAATTTTAAGACGACATGATACATTCAGAGCGTAGGGTTTGACCGGTTATTGTTTCACTTGCAAACGGCCAACGCCTATCGGTGTTCAATATTTTATCAGATAAATTACTGAGTTTTTAAGTAGATATCTGCTAGTTAGCACTTCATCAACTTCATGTACCATAAGCATAACTGAATAAGAAACATGCAATAGGCTATTATTATATTATTGTAATTATTATATAATATATTAATTATTATGTATTAATTATTGATTAATATATAATATATTAATTATTGATGTTATTTACATGCGCATGGCTCATAGCTATAATTTACATACCGTTCATTTCACCATAGGTCACAAAATAAATCGAAATAAAATGGGTGTGGGCCGCGCTACGTATATGATCACCGTATCATATGTTATTCTCTACGCTGGTACGTATACTTTAGTCGCAAACAGATGCGATAAGTGGTAGAGCGCCATTTTTAGTTATTAATTAGTGCCCAAAAATGCACTTTGTGCCATAATAAAAGCCAGCAAAAATACTTAACCAGTTGCGAAATTTTCTCTAATCGATAAGTTAATTTGAATATATATTGTTTGGTTTTAACTAAAAATCTTATCATCACTAGTGAAGGTACTTAGTGTCTTTATTGCATAAACATCGATAACATGAATAGGTTTGAAAACAGTCATCTTAATGAAATAAATGTTTTAAAGTATAAAGTAGTTGAATTTACATAATAATTTTAGAGTATAATATTGTTATGAAAATAAGCAACTGATATATTTTTCTTCGATTTCAAAACATATTATTATTGATAAAATTCAGAAATATACATTGTTTGAATAATATATATGAGTTACTAATACAGATGTTTTTGAGAAAAAAGTGTATAATTTTACACTTGTGTACATAACCAAGATCAACAACTTTTTTTACGACTCATGGCAATTCGAAAAAAGGCTAAACTTTTGAATTGCGAACATTTAATATTTTGGTCAATTTTAAGTCTGATCTGAACGGTTTGTCCTATTTAAATACACGCAGTTAGATCCGTAAAAAAACTCTCTATAGAGGAGAAATGGTTTAAAGCTCCTGAATCGAAAGACTATTTTTTTACATAAACAGGCAGCGTTTGCTTAGCACATTTTTAGAACATGTTTTTGTACATCAAGTAGTCCGGTGGAAGATATTTGTATCCAAAAGCAGTTCGAATTTATATCCAAAAGCTTTACTATATTTTAGCTGGACATGTTATCGAAGAAATAGCAATATGTCTTCACTTCAAGTGGAACGATAAACAGTTTCATTGCTACTTATGGTAGACTTAGGAACTAGTTTAAGTGGTGACTATTTAACAAAATCTAAAGAGACTTTTGGAATTTTGGTTACGAGCATTAACTCAAACTGGAACACAAGCTCTAGGTTCGATAGTATAACTCATTATGAGCGACTAAAACTAAAATTCTTTCGGTCATTAGGAACCTTAGCTTGTTTGAGAATCTGGTACACCTTGGAAACTGACTATTCTCGGATTGATTTGTCTTGACTTACATTCAATTAAATCCTGTTTTTATATAAATCTTACTCCTTCATCTTCTATTATTTATTTCTAATTTGGGACTAAAAACCATAAATAGTAGGTAAGTTATTACTGTTAAACGCACATAATAAATATTTTTTAAACAATTTTTGTACTCGCACACTAAAATTTAGTATTTATTTTTTATTCATAAAAATTAGATTTGAATATATCAACTAATCGATATGAATTAATTGATATTCTCAAATCTATCTGGATAATCTAGTTCGATGCTGCAGTAAAGGGTAAAAAAATTTCGGAAAATTTGTGCAAGCAGGATAAGTATGACTCAACGTGCGGAAATGACAGTGCATTGGACACCTTCATAAAGGATATGAGCAGAGACGGGGAGGAAGTGTGCTGCAATCTAATTGGCCCTTATAAAATTCATTTGTTTTAAATAGACTCCACGTGTATTCATATAACACCTCAAACATACCGCTTCCATTTTGTTTTATGTTTCAAAGAACTTCTTTTTTCTCATATCAGTATATTTTAATGTGTCTTAAAGGGTTTAGACGGCGTTGAGCAAGGAAGGACCCGTAATAAAAAATTTAAATTCATAAATATAATTTTATTAATTACAACAATATGCACTCCCTTTTTCATTTCCGTTTGTTTGATTCATATTTTTCAATTTCCGAAAAGTTTATTGTCCCTATTATGTCACCATTCAAATTCTCATTATGATAATCTGATATTAGTAAATTAGGTTTTAGCAAGTGCATTCGGAAAAAAACTTAAAAAAATAATTTTGAAAACATACACGAAAAAATACTTTGACCAGTTACTGGTCAAGGTATTTTTTGGTAAAAAATAAACGCACGCGGTATACGTGGAAATTTATGTTAGCGATAACTACATAAGCTACATAAACAGGGTGATCAGTTGTATGGTCATGTCGTCGTGAGCAATATCTCTTGAAAATTTTAATAAAGGACAATTGATTTAATTAGTCCAGTTAAATGGTAGTTTTGTTGTACATGTTGAGAAGGCGGCAATTTTTTTCAATGTCTAAGAGGATCCTTTAAGGGCTTCTCACTGGTTTGACGTAATTGTTGAGATTTTTTTTAAAATTTGGAAAACATTACAATATTATTTATTACGGAGTACAATCCGTAAAACCAGAGATAATTTATTGAATATATTTGGCGTTAATTTTGTAGAAATGCATTATCCACAGTTAAATCTTTGCTAATAGCCCACCTGAAGATGTAATACAACGAAACCTAGGTCGGCGTAAAGAACATAAAGAAAGTAGAAATAATACTACATCGCGTAGTTTCATTTAATTGAGATGATTTAAAAAATAGTAGGTCAAATTGTTGAAATCTTGAAATATCTTTCAATATTCTACAAAAAATTATAACTTTTTTTAAGTTGAGAAATAAAGACGTTATGGCGCCTTGAAATTTGTTAACTAGTTTGTTTCTGTTTTTTGGCTCGTACAATTTTAATTATTAAATCTATGTGAAAAAGTTATTAGTAAAATTGTAGATAATTTAATTGCCAAAAAAAGACTTGTTCAAAATTCAGTCAGACTTATTTTTACTGAAATAGATTGAAAAAAAAATAGAATAGAGTTTTTTAAATAATGGCCAAATAGCACTGGATTGCAATTTCGCTCTTACACTTTCAACCAATATCCCCAAAATTCACTCATAGTCATTTTTAGACCATTCCACTGGATTATAGGATCTCAAAATCTTCAATATATTTACATACACATACTTCAAAGATATTTAAATACACATACTATATTACTATTATTGAATGAATCTTGAATCCCAGGACTACATTTGGCTATGACTTAGGCGTATTTATTTGTGTCCATGTCCATTATATTGCCTACGTGTCTGAATTGTTTATCATTTAGCAGGCGCTTTCTCATACAATATTTTAGTATTACGTTTTATTGTATAGACATTATTGCATGTATAGTAAGTGACAAATAGTTAAGTTATAGTTAAGCGACTCACGATACATGAATACCATATTTTTAAGACAGATAGTAACCCTACACGATCAAAGCATCAGTTGCATTTCGGGGTAACAGGGGAATTTCGACATTTCGGGGTAGCGATGGGCGCTAATGCTATTTTACGTTAATTTTAATCCTGCTAACGTATTTACGTTAAGCTTGGTATTGCCAAATGCAAAATTAACAGACTATTTTTGATAGCTGCTATTTGCGAAGTGTATTTATTACACGTAGTAGTGTTAGCACAGTTGTATAACATTGAATGCTAAATTAACAGACTATTTTTGATAGCTGCTATTTGCGAAGTGTATTTATTACACGTAGTAGTGTTAGCACAGTTGTATAACATTGAATGCTAAATTAACAGACTATTTTTTGACAACTGCAATTTGCGAAGTGTATTTGTTACGCGTATTAGCGTTAGCACAGTTTATAACATTGAATGCTAAATTAATGGACTATTTTTGTGAGAGATGCTATTTGTGAACTGTATTTTTATTATGTGTATTAGCGTTAGCATATTTTGTTTAGTATTTTGACGAGTTGAATTACGTCTGAAATAGACATTGAATGACACTTGGTAGTTATTAGTGAGATCAAAATATGTAACAAATATTGCATTAAACAGTTAAAACTGCATAAACAACTCATACGAAAACTAAGGAAGTTTTATTTTTAATTCTTTAAAATCATTAATGTAAAAAGGGTGACGACAAACATCACGCAGCTATCCCAACTGTCATGCTTTTATGTTGAGGGTGGAAAGAATATAGCTAATTTTAAAAATATCTAAACAACTGAAAATATCAAATGAAGTTCTGATGTTGACCTCCTATTTCGAAAATCTTGGTGCTTACGTGTGTCGGGATATACGCATGTCGCATGTGGGATATACGCGTGGGGTTGCGTGCGTTAATATAAACAATAGTGGCGAAATTTTTGTTTATTATTTGTAGGCTACGAGTAAAGAAATGTATAGAGAGGTAATGTGTATGAATCTATCAATTCGAAAGTGTACCCATGTATACAGCGCCACCTACCTGCAGTTGTTACACTAAAGGTGCCATCTTGCTCTGGCTGCAATACATACGTATTTTGTTATCTTGCTCGCACCCCCACGCCATCATATATTTACTGCCACATTCATATCCATATGTATATTAGACAAATCTGCGAAGCATGCCATGCCAATTTGACTTTTATTTCAGCATACATAGATGTGAAATTACAGTGCGAAGCATATACCCAAAACAATCGTTCGACAAATAAAGGTAAGCACATACTAAATTTTTTTGTTATAATTAAATATCACTTAATTGTAATACAGATTCTTGCTAGTTTTTAATTACACGCAATTTTTTATTTAATCCTTAATCAACCTTTTTTTCTTGACAATCGAATACAATATATGTGCATATATTTCTTATTTGAAATTAATTAAACTAAAGTTTAATTAAGTTCAAATAAGAAATATATATTTTTTATTTCGCTGTGTACCACTTGCATTTTTATACACTCCTGATGTTAAATTTACTACACCAACTTATGCTACACGAGTTAACGCTTGCATTAACTTGATTAAGACAGTAAATGATAGCGAAATGTCACATTGGGTAAATCGATTAAAAGATGCATTTGGGATGCAGCCCGATTAGTAAAGTATAATTAAAATAGAAAATCAAACAAAGAATAAGTAACTACATTGATCCAAATAAAATAAGATAGTGAATCGAAGGTCAGAAATGAAGTGGTAACTGAAACGATGGCTGGAGCTCTAGAACAAGGACCAGGTTGCTTGGCATTTTCTGAAATCATAAAGCAGACAATTTCGGGACGGACACGAAGTCGTCACAAATAATTTAGAAACAAATATATATTTTGTGTGAAATGAGAAATTAGTTCTATGTTTATGATATCTTTTAAATTATTAATTCAACCGTAATATATATTTTTTGTTGTTGCCAACTAATTAATTGGTTTCTTTAAAATTACCAAAAAGGTATTGCTTATTAGGAATTATCGGCAAATACATTTAATTGTTTAAATATCGCTAACTTTTGAAATGTTATTTTAAAGAGTTTCTAATAATAACAAAGGCTGTACCGCCTAGTGGTTGATAAAATAAAAATAAATCTTTAATTGGTTTCATTTTGAGGAACATAAATTGCAACATATCAATTTATGTTCCTCGAAATAGCACCAATTTATTAAACACTTGCCTTTTACTTTTAATAAACGATTGTTTTTTCGCGACATATTGTAAACGGATTTTTAAATATTCTTCAATTATGCATTTAACTAAAAGTAAATTGTGCCTTAGTGTAATTGGTTGTTCTTGCGCGTGGTCGTTTAGCTGCTCAAAAAGTTTTAGTGACATTATAATTGATTTAAAACATTTGTTAGTGAATAAAATAAAATCACATTCTCTAGAAATTTGTTGCCGTGGTATATTTACGAGCTTTCTAAAAATATTTTCAGTTTTATGACAAATTTTGTAAACGTCTGAAGATGGGTATATAAGACCGCCGACATCTTTTAATGCAATGAGTTCATGAAAGTGTAATTTTTTGGAACTGAAGAGAAAAGGAAGGCAGGATTTACATTTTAATTCAAAATTCAATTTTCTGACGCCCCATCCAGAAATATACCCAACTATTTGTTCAATGCTTTCTGGCAACTGGGAGGTGTTGTTCAACATTTCAGACATTATATCACAATTAGCAGATATTAATGTATTTTTAGATTCATTTAAGTTTTTATCGTCAATGAGTTGTTCTGAGCCATCATCAAATCTATATCCTATTGTTGTTTGATTTACTTGTTTAGTTGCAGATGAACAATTTAGTATATTAACATTTTCAAAGGGTATGCAGTTCCCGACAAAGGAGGACTTAAGTTCCAGGTGGTTAAGAATTTTTCGATATATACCGCGAAATTGAACAGCGTTCAGATTATTGATATTACGACCGTGATTCCGAATCATTGCAAAAAAAATTTCAATGTGATCTTGTGAAAATTTATATGCAGGAACGTACTTCATCGCGAGTGTTTCGTCTACTAAATAAGTGTACAGTTGTTGCAAACTTTCGATACATGTTATTAAACCTATAAAACCGGTTTTACATTTGCAATCTACAATAAATTTTTCATACGTAACAAATAAAGTGATTTTTTTCTTTTTATAGGTTCTTGTAAATTTATTACGCACTTTTATTTTTAAAGAAAACAAATGTTTTTTCATATCATTTAGAAATTTAAAATAATCGCGGTGATTACCTTCAAAAATAGGATGTTTAAAACCAAGTTGTTTAACTGACCTAGAATTCAAAATATCAAATGTATCGTTCATTTTTTTAATAAATGTGGCCGTTGCTGAAGATCCCTGGAATTTAGATAATTTTAAATCGTTTTCACATAATTCTATAGCTTTTGATACCCTATTACTAAGCAATTGAGTGGCTAACTTAATTTTCATTATTTGGTTTCGGAATTCTAGATGCTGTTTAGTTAGTTTATTAGCAAAATTTAATCCCAAAGATTCTTGCAAATTATGTAATTCTTGAAGAAACCGCCATTGTATTGTATTACCATTACTGTCAATTATATTTTTTTAGATTCAAAGGTGTTTCTAATAAGTTTAACCATATGACCCGGGTCTAAAAATATCACGACATTTTTACCGTTTGAAGGGTGTTTAAAAGAATTTTTTTTTTTTGCGTTTTCCAACTTGCAACCTAATTCTTTCACCGCTGCTAAATTAGAACTACATCCGTCAAATGTTAAGGATACGACTTCGGCACCAACTTCATTACATTTTTCTAAACATATTTTAATTAAATTAGCTTTTCTCTCACCTGATAAACCGTTTATCAAACAATATCCCAATGGCAATTTCCAACTATCATTAATAGGTACTAACATTAAAACAAACGCCTGTTTAGCTATCTCGTTGGTAGCTTCACCACACGTCACTAAACCTAAACAGTAAATTTAAAATTTTTTGCCCTCTTTTTGTAGATGAAATTTTAAATGTAGATAAAATTTTAAATTTATTTTTTTGACATTTTTTTTGAAGAGCGGAAAATGCTTCACTAGTAAATCCTGGATTAGCGTCAATACTTTGATACTATTTAATTAAAGTGGATGGATGGGGTAAACATTTATCAAAAACTGACCTTGCGTAATTATAGCCTGTGGGAGAATAGTAATTTAATGATAGCGCAAATGTCCTTAAAGCCGGCGAAAATTTAACAGTGGTTCGATTTATCTTTTTATTTAAACACATTCTATTTATAATTTCAGTGGCAACAACATTTTTGTTTGGAGCTGCGCAAGTATCACTATTATATATATAAATCTATTTCTTTTAAAGTTTTAGTTAATTCTTTTAGAGATACATATTTTTTCATAAATTTTTTATTGACCTTTCGCATTTTTTTTAAATTTTGCTAACCTGTTTGCGCTTATTTGTCTTGTCCTTTTTAACTTTTTAGGAAAATGTTACTCACGGTGAATAAGGATGGGACTGCAGTCTTGTTAATTTTGAGATATCCTTTTGGTGTTGTGTAAAAATCGTCCTCTTTAAAATGTAAAGAACACAAAACGGAAAATTTTGAAGGCCGCCAATTATTATTTGTTTTGTGTGAAATTATATTTATCCATTTTCTATTTGTTTTGTGATTTTGAGGAATTCTGTAAATAATTATTAAAAAAATTACGTTTTATACATAAATAAATACATACACAAAAAACAATTTATAAAATACACAAAAAGTTACTAATAATACTTTGAAGATATATGCTTCATTACGTCCTTTACCTTTATATTTAGTTATGGCGTACGATGCCCGTTTATCATTAATTTCAAATTGATTTAAACTTAAACAAAATACTTTTCTTACCTGTGAAATGTAATCCCATTTGACCTATTATGTTTATGGGATGCACTTAAACAATTTTTTATAATACAGGATGGCATTTTAACGTGTTTGTCGATTTAGAAAATAAAATATACGCTGTCGTCAGGCGTCTAGCAACAGACTGATAGAAGCGCGGCATAATTTTGCAAAGCGGCATAATTTTAGCGGGGTCACATTTGAGTCAAACATTACATCTCTATATATTTCTTACTCGTAGTTTGTAGGTACTTGCATCTTTGCGAATATTTTAAAAACATTTGGACGGGTTTTAAAATATTATCATATAATATCCTGGCAGAAGAGTGAATGGACAACAAATGATTGCTTATTCGAATTCCTTTGGAAAAGTTTGGCGTAGAGTTGATTGGAAATATATTGCAATTATAAGCTTACATCAGTCACTTTAAAACATGTATGATGTTTGAAAATTTATTTAATTATTTCGTCACCTCTTCAAGTGTCTATTAAGTATTTACATGTTGACAATATCATTGTTACTTAAAAATATTTGATTCTTCTCCTGAGGGATTACTAAATAATGAAAATATTTGATCCTTCTCCTGAGGATTACTAAATAATGAAAATATTTGATCCTTCTCCTGAGGATTACTAAATAATGAAAATATTTGATCCTTCTCCTGAGGATTACTAAATAATGAAAATATTTGATCCTTCTCCTGAGGATTACTAAATAATGAAAATATTTGATCCTTCTCCTGAGGATTACTAAATAATGAAAATATTTGATCATTCTCCTGAGGGATTACTAAATAATGAAAATAGTTGATCCTTCTCCTAAAGGATTATCTATAACTGTTCCAGCCTCAGAGTCCTGAATATTAGAGGATATTGAAGCCTGCTCGGAATGTCTATCACTTTGTTCGTTCTCTTATAGTTGGGTTAAAAGCGTTGTATATGCAGATAGGTGCTTAAATCTTAAATGTATTGTTAAATTCGTTATGGGTGATTTGTAAGAAAATGTTTTTTACATAGGTTATATATGGCAACTCTTATCGGAGTTTAAAAAACATATCATTATTACTGGAGTAAAAAATATAATTATTACTGGAGTAATTATGCCTACTGTCACAATTGATTAAGGGAAAACAATTTATGATAAAAAATTAAAACACAAACTAAAATGTAAAGACAATAATTAAAGTTGCAAATAATTGTTTATGTATAACTATTAAAACACTATACCTTTAATTTTAAACCTATCATATATATAAATAATCACTAATAATTTACAACGTTAAACATATATATATATATATATATATATAGTAATGAGCTAAAGAGTTATGCCGTCACTGTATCAATTATCAATAAATTAATATATGAATAATATTCATTTAGCAGTTATATCATCCTAAAACAGTACGCCGCACTCGGCTTTCTACATTATGTAAATAATACTGTAACGACCAAAAAATTTAAACGCACGCGATATACGTGGAAATTTATGTTAACGATAACTACATAAACAGGTTGATCAATTATATAGACATGTTGTCGTGAGCAATATCTCTTGAAAATTTTAATAAAGGACAATTGATTTAATTAGTCCAGTTAAATGGTAGTTTTGTTGTACATGTTGAGAAGGCGGCAATTTTTTTCAATGTCTAAGAGGATCATTTAAGGGCTTGTCACCCGTTTGACGTAATTTAATTCAACGAAATTTCCAACAATATATACTGGGGAAAGTCGATCGTTCGCAACGCCGCGCTGTTGATTTAAATCTTTATATCAATGTAGATAACAATATCCTTGATATATATCCGCATAGACATATAATGCTGTCTAGTCAGTTCTATTTGTCATTGATACTTTAAAATGGTGAAATAAATGATTACGCCAAGAATAACAAACAATTTTTGAAGCAAATTTAATAGCATTTTAATATAAATAAATCGTACAAACAATTTGCAATGTTTGTTACTGCTCTTAGCAAAATGGCAACGGCGTGTGGTTGAATTTTAATTAATATATAAAATTTTAAAATACACAAAATTTTAAATTATATCTAGTTTTATTCGTTCAACAGCCTTTGATTTTCCTCTTGATAATCTATAAATATAGTGAAGATTCAAAAACAAAAACCTTGAAATGTCTGTCTTTATTTTTTTTATAAAAAAGTGCTCATGTATTTTGTTAATAAAATTGAAAATAAAGACGCCATAGCGTCTTAACATTTTTTTTGTCTTCTCTGACTCGTTAAATTTCAGTTATTAATTATATGTGGAAAAGTTATTACTATGTATTTACTTCAATTTTGACTTATTCCCAGGAACCAATATCAAATTTGCTATAACAACGTATCGGTTATGCTACATCCACAGTTAATACTTAAATAGCATTAGCATGTTAGCATTAGTTGCTAAATGTAAATAGCATGCTAACACGTATTTTGTAATAGCATGCTACGCTAAATGCTATTTTTGCAATCCCTAATGAATACCATATTTTTAAGACAGGTAGTAACCCTACACGATCAAAGCATCAGTTGCATTTCGGGGTATCGGACGCAAATTGTAGTACATTTATCAAAAAAATAATATAGTTAGAAAAATGGGTTAAGTTTTTGTTCAATAGGGAAATATCACACAAAACACGCTCAAAAATATCTTTGGCACACAAGCCTCACCTATAACAGGTTGACTGGTGAGGCTTGTGTGCCTAACTATTTCGAAAATTCCTGAATATTCTTTTTAATTTCACAATGTCTTTGAGATTCAAAATAACGTCAGCTTTCAATCACAATAAACGGCCACAGTTGTCGTGCTCGAATAATTTTAGGGGTGGAATTTGAATTTCATTATTCACTGTAAATCGACACTATATTCATTTTCGACTAATTTTATTGGTTTTAATTAGAATTTCACAATATTTTTGAGATTCAAGATGGCGACTTATATCATTTGAAATAAAACGCTACTATATTCGTTTCCGACTAATTTTAGAGTGTTTAATTCGACTTTACAGCTGTTTTAAGGTTCTAAAAGACGGCATCTGTTATTCCCCATAAATCGTCATTTTATTTGTTTTTAAACTGTAGGGCGCTGAATCGGAATTTCGCAATATTTTTGAGATACAAGGTGACATCTGTTAATCGCAATAAATCGCTACTATTTTCATTTTCCACTTTAAGAAGTTGAATTCGAATACATAATGTGTTTAAGATTTGCGGAGGTGGCATCTCTCTTTCGATGTGTAACTTTAGCATGCTCATTTCGAATTTTACAATTTTTAAGATTCAAAATGGTGTTAACTATCATTTACAATGCAACGCAATTATTTTCGTTTTCGACTAATTTTAGGGTGTTGAATATTAATTTCTCAACATTTTGAAAATTCAAGATAGCGTACTATGTCATTTACAATAAATCGCCACTATATTAGTTTTCGATAGTTTTAAAGTACTGAATTCCGGTTTTACAGTGATTTTGAAATTCACATGTAATTCGAACAAATCGACAATTTATTCGTTTTTGACTAATTTTACGGTGCTGGATGAGAATTTAAAACTATTTTTGTAATGTAAGATGGCGGCATATGTCATTTGCAGTAAATCTCCACTACATTTATTTTCGATTAATTTACGGAGCTGAATTTGGATTTCACCATGTTTTTGAGATGCAAGACAGCGGCATCCGTCATTAGCAATAAATGGCCAATAACTCGATCACTACCGATCTATTTCGACTAAATTTAGGGTGCTGAACACGAATTGCACAATTTTTTTGAGTTTTGTTGGCGTCATCTGTAATTTGCTATATATCAAATTTTAGGACGCTGAATCTTAATTTGGAAATGTTTTTCAAATTCAAGATGACGGCATCTGTCATTTGCAATAAAGCGTAGACATATTCGTTTCCGGCTAATTTTAGGATTTAATATACAAGCATCAGTCATTTGCAATAAATGGCCGCTATATTCGTCTTCAACTAATTTTACAATTTTATATTTGAATTACTAATGTTTTCCAAAATTTAAGATGACAGTCCCTGCCATTGGTAATAAATCTCCACTATATTAATTTTCGACTAATTTAAGAGTGCTGAATTAAAATTTCACAATAATATTGAGATTGATTGAAGTGATGAAAAATGGCATCACTTGTCATTCGCAATAAATCAACCTTATATTTGTTATAAACTATTTTAGGGGACCGAATTCGAATCTCATAATATTTTTGAGATTCAAGGTAGTGGCATCTGTGATTCGCATACAGTCGATTACGAATATAGAAACTATTTATCGCCAATGACAGATTCATATTGAATCTCAAAAACCTTATATAACTTGAATTCAACACCCTAAAATTAGTCGAAATAGATCGATAGTGATCGAGTCTGCCGTCTTGATTCTCAAAAAATCGTGATATTTGAATTCAACGACGATTGACGATTTATTTTGAGGCAGAGGCCTCAAAAAAAAAGAGAGAAAAAAGTATATATATATATATATATATATATATATGTGTGTGTGTATATATATATATATATATGTGTGTGTGTGTGTGTGTTCTATTGAATCTCAAAATTATTGCCTAATTTTTAATTGAACACTCTACGGTTAGTTGAAAATAAAGATGGTGAGGATTTTGTTTAGAGACGGATGTCGCCATCTTAATTCTCAAAAGTATTGCGAAATTCGAATTCAGCACCCTAAAATTAGTCGAAATTCAGTATAGTGAGGATTTAATTCGAGACAAGTACCGCCTCTTGAATCTGAGAACCATCCTGACGTGAATGCAGCATCATAACATTATTGTGAAAGACGATTTATTGACAGAGAGAGAACCACCTTCCTGGTTCTCAAGAACATTGTGAAATTCCAGCTCCACTTTCTAAAGTTCCCTTTGTGAGAAGTGAATTACCCTTGTTAAAAAAAAAGGAAAGGAGAAGATAACATTTTTTAAAAAATACAAGAAATAGTTATGGAGATGAATTTACAGAAAACGAATTTTTTTAAGAACACAATATACATAATAATATAAAATAAACAAAAATAACTTTAAAAAAACTTGAATATTTTGGCGTTTATTTTGTAGAAATTCATTATTCCTACTGAATGAAACTACGTGATGTAGTGTTATTTCTATTTTATTTAAGTTCTTCAACACGACCTAGGTTTCGTTGTAATTTTTTGTTCGTTGTTTCGTTATTTAAAGAATTTAAATAATGTAGAAATAATAGTACATCATGTAGTTAAATTTAATTGGGATAAAAAATACTATATTTTGTTTTTTAACACATTTTCTACTCCAAACGGTTTTCATTTAACCCTATGGTTATTTTATTAAATATTTAAAATTAAACTTCTACGTTTTATTAATTTCTTTGAATTTGTACAGAGATTTTGCTTGTGTGTTTTTGTATTATATA
The DNA here is from genome assembly GCA_039881145.1 of Druceiella hillmani. Taxonomy (NCBI): domain Eukaryota; kingdom Metazoa; phylum Arthropoda; class Insecta; order Lepidoptera; family Hepialidae; genus Druceiella; species Druceiella hillmani. The sequence continues at coordinate 13,135,672 of JAYKKI010000061.1, forward strand.
TTTACTGATTTATTTGTTAAAATATACTGAACATTTCGCAAAATGTGTATAAAACTTGTCAACTTAATAACTTTTGATAATAATCTACTGTGATAAAAAGCACTGAGTTAAATATTAAAGCTATCAATAAACATCATACTTTTGGTCTGGCCTTGCTAGGTAAAATATATTGTTAATACAAATAACAAGTATGTTTAATGTTACAATAAATCATTAAATATTTAAATTTTGCCACAGTACAATTTTTACAAAGGTTAAAGCCAAAACCCAAAAATATTTTAAGAAACAATTTTTAAAAAAATTTAAATTAACACTAAACCATAAAACAGTTATATACAGAACAACATCGAATGAACTGCCATAAATAATTGATATAATATGCTTACGTAAATGCACTGTTGGTTATATAGCCATGAAGACGGACCATAGATAATGTACTTAGGTGACATTGACACTCTTTTATTTTAATTTGAACAATTTTATAAACATTTCAAGCACTATAGAGAGTGTAAGTAGATGATAAAAAAATAAAATAAAACGTTAAATAAATTGTTATAAAAATGCTAAATAAAATAATTTTTATATTCTTCCGTTTTTAGTGATTTTAAAATAAAATTACTTTCTTATTTTCGCTCTCACTTTTGCTTTTACATTTTCTCCAAATGCTTAAATTTTTTTTAGTTCATTCCGAAATTTATTATATTTGTGTGAAAAATTGATTTTGGAAAGTTTATCGTAAGAATGACGATCTTTTTGTAATAAATTCATTACTTATAATGACATAATAAAAAAATTGTTCATTTCAAAATAAACGACGGGATACGGACGTCCTATCAATATTTTATGTTTGTGGTTCATAGAATACCGCAACGTCATAGAGTATTTTAACCGCCAATTTAAAATAAACATTTTGATGGTTAAGCGGTTTACAAATCAAACTTAGGTTATATTATTTTTTTAAATTAGGCACACGTGAATAACATAAAACACTTTCTTAAAATTTGTCAAAGATCCGATTCGATATATTACTATTTTTTAAATGCATCGATTTCTGTTTCATACGAGTTGACTAGCGACTGCTGAGGATTTACCAATCCAATTTCGACAATATTTGTTTAATAATATCTCGCGTTGCCGCCTATGTGTTTATTTGTTTTCCATTATGGAAAAGTGGTTAAAAAGTACATCCCAAATAAAAAAAACAGGTAAATTATGTTCTTCTATTAAAATGGAATACTTAATATAATATGTATATGAAAACCTTTTTTCAAATGTTTACTATTGTTTACTCATATTGCAGTGTGATTATTTCTAAAAATTCAACTGGTTTTGTTTAATGTTTGCAGATACTTATTAAGTTAGGGTTACCAATTATTAGGGCTAGCATTTTAAAAGTAGTAATACTTTAGATTTCTTTATTTTGTCAGGGATAGGTTATTATTCGTGTTGCCATTATAAAATCTGCCATTCCCGATCCATCCACCTCTTTATCTTCACCCACAAAACATCAATCGAAAATATAAAAAAGAATGGATTCTGTGAAGAAAATGTTATCGACGAGTAGTAAAATAAAAAAAGAAGTATTGCTGGAAAAAAAACATATTGAAATATCATCGGATTCTGAAGAAGAACCGCTTATAGTAAAAAATAAAATTGAATAGCAGAAAGAACGAATTATCCGAGGATGAGGCAGAAACGCCAACTAAAAAAATTAAGGAAAACCTGTTAAAAAGACCAATTTTATGACAAATGGTTTTCAGAACCTGAATTTAAAGAATGGCTTAAAAAGAGTACTGTGATTAAAGATGGTATAGAGCTTGCGACCTTTATAGTCTGTGATACCAATTTACGTTCACACAAAAGTGATTAAACTCGACATATGGAGTCAAATCGTCATATAACATGTACGAGACAGGTAGCGATGTCAAGTAACGTAAGTGATTTAATGAAAAGTACGGATACTGATAAAGTTCAAAGTGCAGAAATTGAATTGACGAGCCCCGTGGTAACTAATAACTTACCATTTACACTCATGGATACATTGGGATCGCTCTGTGCTGACATTTTTCCTGACCCCAAAACATCAAAAAAAGGTAAGTCTTCATAGAACAAAAGCCACGACAATCATGAAGAATGTCTTAGGAAGATCATTTTCTGATGAAATTGCAAATTTAATTAAAAAACTTGGAAATTTCTTTGCCATAATTATGGATGAAACCACTGATCATAGTTCAAAAAAAAACAAAGCACTTTTACGATTATTGCATTTAATTATGACACAAAAGAGGTTACTACACATTATTTTGAAATGGTAGAAATATCTTCCAGCACAGCTATGGCACTCTATGATTGCCTTTTGGAAATGCTAAATGCGAAGGATGTACCTCTTAATAATTTAATTTATTTTTATTCAGATACCGCAAATTTCATGGTAGAGTAATATAATTTAGTTTTTACTAAATTAAAACAGACAATTCCTCATATTGCATGTGTCAAATGTTCCTGTCATATGATTCATTTGTCAGCATCACATGCACGTCTGAAACTTCCAAGGCGTGTTAAAGATCTCTTATGCAACATCGGATCGCATTTCAGTAGAAGTTCTCAAAGACAGTTAAAGTCTAATGATTTTCAAGAATTTTTCCAAGTCGAGATTCACAAAATATTAACTGTTTCTCATGCTCGTTGGCTGTCTTTTAAAACATATGTCGACATGATATTGGAACAATAGCAACATCTAAAAGCATATTTCAGTTTAGTCGTCTTTGAGGACTGATCAAAAACGTCGTTCTGGAAATATTGACATCATTCAATATAATGTTTCAATCTAAAACACCTTTATTACATAAACTAAAACCCGAAGTAAAAAAAATGTTGAAGACGATTATTTCCAATTATTTGCAAATTTCCTATGTGCATTCAAAATCCCACATATTAGACTCACAAAATTTTGTACCACTTCAGAAAATACACTTAGGAATAAACACAAGTGAAAATATTACCGTTTTAAAAGACGATGCAAACGTATCTGAAGGTGGTTTAATTTCCTTTTAGAAATTTTTTCTTTCTTTTCACATAGAATTAGGAATGGAAATTGTATAGAGATTCGATTTCAACGATCCTTTATTTAATATTATTTCTGTTCTAGATCCACTTGAAGCGCAGTCTTAGTATAAAGTCATTGCAAAGTGTATTTAAACGCTTTCCCATTTTAAAGCAGTATGTTTGTCAACAAGTCGTTGATACAGAATGTCACGAACACGCATTGACAGATTTTGAAAAAATCAGGATTAGATGTCGCACTGCCAGCAGCTAAATATTGGGCCAAAGTTTTTAAACTAAAAAATAAAGCCGGTGTATATTTATTATTTCCAAAAACCTTAAATAACATTAAAACGTACCAGAGGGCAAGTCTCAACAATGACACTATTGTTGCTTTAATGAATGAATACCAAGCAAGCGATATCCAAAGCATAAAATCGATAAAAGTTCGAGCGTAATAAGGATATGCTGAAAGCAATAATAAATGAAAAAAATAAATATATCCCATATAATTTTAAATAAAATATATATGTTAAAAGGGGAAATTTCAGTTTTTGCAACAAAGATATTTATTAGACTAACACATTTTCCCCACATGTCTGTGCGTAATTGACTATTGCTAAATTTAATGTTATTATTAATTTCAATCAAATTTTCTTAATTATATTAAACAATTTTGCAGGAAACAAGCAATATTTTATTTCATTACATTATGCCGGGAAATATTCAGAAAGCAGTTATTGATTAATAGATTTAAAATGTTATTCAAGAAATTTTATAGCGCAAGTAACTTTTTTTTTGTTTTGCTATTGATCTTAGTGCTCTCTCATTTTTTACAAACAATGAATCCATTCAAAGTGAAAGTTTTTCAAAATTAAATCTAAAGTTTTTTATTTTAATTGTTTTTTTGCAATTCTTGTTTTTATTTGTTTGTATATCTATCTTATCTATCTTATATGCGTATCACAGATTTCTGGTACCTTCTATTTACCTAACATATTTTGGGTCGTTTCAAAGATACGATTATATTATACGATTTTATATAAATACACATATATATATATATATATATATATATATATATATATATATATATGCAAATAATTACACTAGTCTACAAGTTGTTCGGAGAACTTCGGACATAATTATACGTATACACTAAATATTTAGTAACATGCTCTCTGTCCCAATACATCGGTATACCGGTACAGGCATTAATACCAATAGCGACACGGTGCAAGTTACTGAGCGTTAAACAGTTCGAGAAAAAGTTTTTTGTAAACGCAATAATTAGTTACCCTTTATTACAACGATAAATAGTTTTTGTAACTGTGAACATCACTAATCGTGATTAGTCGTCTTATAAATACTTGTGGAGCTACACGTGTACTTATATTTATCTAGTGTGTGGAGATAGATAGTGTGTGGAGCTACACGTGTACTTATATTTATCTGTTCTTTTTCGATACCTTTTTGACCCGATTATTCTTTTAATCTTCACTTATCTGTTTTAATGCTTGGCCCTGGTCGTCTCTAATGAACAAGTGAATCGCATATCGACTGTTTTTTTATAAAAATGAAAGAACGTAACTACAATCACATGATGTGTAGACGAGGCGAGGGTTACATAAGAAAAGATATCAGCATCACCTTTGACTGAATATCTGCTACAAACACGACCGAACTTAGCAGCATATATCCAACGAAATGCATTATTAGATGTCAGTAACCTTATGTACGTATCTGGATATATGCATGCTGCTTTTTGTTGTAGGAAAGCGACTGCCCTTAATTTGTAGAAAATAGTATTTTGCACAGCGAAATATTTATTTAACAATAGTTATAGATCTAAATAACTAATAATTGATTAGATCAGATTGTATACTGATTATTCATTTTAATTTATCAAGTTACAGGTGTTTTAGTGGATAGTTAGCCAAATGGAAAGAGTGAATATGTGGGGCCGTTCGGAAGTTATTTAGCCCTAATGACCTCTATATAAAATACTATGGTTTTTGAGATAATAATTTTTTTTAATTTAAAAATGTCCACATAATCAGATTTTAAGGCTGTTATAACTATTGTTTTTATAGTTGTAACAGCGCAGTATAACTTTTGCTATTTATTCAATATCTTCTCCGTAGAAAAATATTTAATTCAGATAACAGCGAAAAAAATTTATGACTAAAAATAGGTTTAAATATCGAAAATAGGTAGAAAAAATCTTAAAATTTCAATTTTCATTGCATTGAAAAAATTAAACGTGAAAGATGTTCAAATACTTTTAAAAACTTGTCTAGTTTATGCCTTTTTTAAAGCATAAACTAGACAAGTTTTTTTTGCCTCGTAAATCATATGAAAAAATTAGTTATTAATTACAAGTTGCAAATTGTACTTATTTACAAAGTTACATTGAACGAAAATGAGGTAAAAAAGACAAGAATTTTTTTTTGTAAATTTTATTCAAATTGAGCTCTCCTCTTTACAATACATGCGCGACATATTCGTAGAATTTCAACCGTATTTGTGGGTATCGGATCTCTTCTTTCATCATTATAAATGCGACGTTAATTTTTTGAATTAAATATACCCGATTTTAAATCTCCTGTGCGTATTAAAGTTCTTTAGCACGTCCCCAGATGTAGAAATCATGTGTGTCTCATAACTATATGGGCCTTGAAATCGGATATATTCTACCAACCCACAAGTTAGGAAAATGTGCAACAACCGGACAACCGTCATTTCAAAATACAATAGTTCTATATTCTTTAAAAGTTGGCACCTCACTCAATCATTCCTGGAGTTTATTCTGCAATGATTCTGGATTATTATTCCCGTGTGTGTTGTCCGGTAAGTAGTGTGGTCCTGTAAGAGGTTTTTTCCGATTACACTTCCGCTAACATTAACACTAAATTTCTTTGAAATGACGTCGGCCTAGTCACGTGTGGATTTTCGTCCTTTCCTGACCAGTGGTGTTAATTACTCGTATGCAGATTGATGATTCCTTCCTTACTAAATGAATTTTGACTCATCCGTCCACAAAATGCTTTTCAGAAAGATATATATCCTTAACTTAACTCTTGGTTCTGCTATATACCCTGCCATTATTACAATGTCGAAAAGAGATGACAACAACCTTTAAAAGTTCACGAAACTAATTACCGAATTTAATAAAAAGGCAATTTAACAAAAACGATAACTAAATTTAACAAAATTAAAAACCAAATTTAGGTAACACGATGAAAAACGCTTGCGCTGTCACTAACAGGTTCAATAGCAGGGACAGTCAGATCTAGACCAACATAGGAGCCGCAGATTACACGAAAAGAACAGATCAGGGATTTTACCATAAGAGGAAAAGACAGGATATCGATTTTTCCTGTGCCAAAAAGGAACAAAGTATATTTATCTACTCATTTACGACAGTTATCGTTGTCGAACTTATGGTTATCACGGAAACCAGTTTATTTCCGTTGTTATTGTTCGCGTACTTTGTAAAGAAGTGGTATCAATTTTATGAAGCTATTTAAAAGTTTGCTTTGCATATGGTAGTTAAAATAACATGAACCATAGACGTTTTTAAGAATATTTAAACATCTTAAACAGGAGTAGACTTTTTTGAAATGCATGAAAAGTTGGACTTTAAAGTTGTTTCTACCCATTATCGAGATTTTGTTAGGTCAATATATATATATATATATATATATATATATATATATATATATATATATATATATGTATTTACATATATATATATATATATATATATATATATATATATATATATATACATATAGTAGTAAATTGAATAAAGGTGGTATTGATAATCTATATAATTTGCCAAATTCTGATAAAAAAATGATAATTCTAAAAAAAACATTTCCCGTACACAATAAAGCTACAATATTCTAGTTCTCTGAGTACAGAAATTTGTATCGAGGGGCGACTAGCCATCACGAATCGGAAACTCAATAATATAGAAATACTAATAATTTAAAAAGGTTTATAGATACTGTTATATGTTTAAGCAAGCAAAAATTAGCTTTTTATGATAACAATTAAAGTCATAGTTCAATAAATCAGGGTAATTACGTCGAAAGTTCATGAACGCGTACGATTGAATTATCGAGACACATTTTCAATCGATTACACCTTCAATGTCGTTTTCATGGTTATCAGTGGCGGTCGCGGGCGCGGACGCTTGAGCACGTGTGTGTATATCTATATAATTTTTTTTATGTCCGTTCCATCGCAGCTTGACCTTCCCAAAAAGCACTACACGTCACCGTTGCAGACCACAGGGAAACATATCTATTTGGATTCGATTAATGAAAGGAGCATAGGCAATCAAATTATATAACTAAAAAGAAGGAAAAAAATGTGCGTGTCAGCTCCAACGCGCGACTGGATTTTACTCCATAAGTACGATTGCTTGGAACGTATAAAATAGATAACACTGTTTATAAATATAAATATCAATATCATTAAATAAAAATGGAAAATTCTTTAATAAAAAAATGCTGACAATATAGTTATTTTCAAGTAAAACACAAGTGAACAAGATTAAATTTATACAACCAAATTAAAAACATTTAGTAACGTCAGACTAAACAGTTATAATTAAAAGGGACTTTTTAATTTGTTAGGATAGAAGACACCAAATATTCACACGTAATAATTTTTAATGATTACATCTTGATATAAGAGAACGATAGTAAAATGTGTGTCACACTCCGTTATTGCGATTAGGCCATAAGAAAATACCAGTATGTGTGTCACATTCCGTCATTGCGATTACGCTATAAGAAAATGCCAAATAAACATATTGATATCCCACTCTAAAGATAGGCAGGAATGTTGCGGGGAGAGGCCACCTAACGGTTACACTTTTTTTAACGCTCTGAACTTCATACGATCAGAACCTAACGGTTACACTTTTATTAATGCTCTGAACTTCTGATTTTACTCCTTATAACACTTCATATCGGGGGCTATATATGAAAATCTATTCTTAAAGAGTAAACTCTGTTGAGTTGACCATCACAGCCAATATCATTGTTACATAACATACATAACATAGCTATTTATGTTATGAACAGCTTCCTGAGGAAACTGAGCATGTATTGGAAGACGGTTCCGGTTCCCTTGGAAACAGATTCAGGATTTACGAGGCGACAAGCTTTTATTGATTCATATTTTGCAATCGGTTAAGGCTTTTGCGAAATGATTTGCAAGTATAACATTAATAGGTCATATGTTACTTTTAAATACCGATAAACATTCAACTATTGTGTATATCGTTTGGATCTGTTTAAGGGATATTTTTAATTTTTACACTTACTTCATCTGTGAAGTACGCAATTTATTGTTACACGTACTTCATTACACGTACTTAATTTGTTGACTTTATAAGGTAAATATTATTAGTAAATTTTTTATAGGATTCCGTATTATTTTTTCTTTTATTATATGTATTAATTATTAAAAGTATTTATATTTTTATAAATAACTTATACTTGTTAAATACATTACTAAAATACATATATTGTCTTTTTTTGATTTGTATTAATTCTTTATCAACTGGAATGGTAGCTGATATATATATATATATATATATATATATATATATATATATATATATATTGAAAAGGTTTGAAAACTGTATTATTTGTGTCATTTTTCCTTTGTAATAATCTCACCCCTTTAACCTTAATAAACATATAATTCATTTCCAAATGCATAGATAATATTACAGACACTTGTATCCACAGAACTTGTATCATTATTTGTATCTACAGGAAAGTAGCACCAATTAGAAATCATGAATAAATTGCCTCAGTGCTGCTTTAAATTAGGAAGCTATTAATACTTATTTATTTTTCACACTTGCTAATTTAATAAATTCTTACAAAACCATATACTGTATTTCGAAAAGTTATTTATTAGTATTCTAAATCGGAATCCAAAAATTCTGTTATTAAAATTCAATCTGAATAGCAACATGATTCCCTTTACCTATAGCTAGAATATTAGTTTGGATTAGATGATATAAGCTAGTTACTGCTTTAATTCAGGAAGTTATCAGTATGTACATATGTATTCTTAATATTTGGAAATTTAACAAATACTTATAAAAACATATTGTCTTCTGAGAAATTGAATTCGAGTATCAATTATGACAGAAGCTACAATAAGTAAAAATTATATTATTGAAATGCAATGTATGGTTCAACTTTCCCATAACTAAAATAAAAACGTACATTAAATTTGATTGGGCTAGATAATACAAACCATTCTTTCATAGGGTTTCAATATGAAAATCCTATTTCATTGGTTAATATACCGCTTCATTGAACATTTGTTTTACCAATATCTTGCCAAATTGTAATATATACTTATAAACCCTTATTAACAAAACTTGACAACATAAATGCCACTTTAACGTTTAGTAAAAATTGATACCATTTTTGTATAAGATCATACAACCATTAAGTTACACACATTACATTTTTTAGATACAACCATTAAAATTTGTAAAATTTTGAATATTTTAAACGACGTGCTACATACAACAAAATATTTACTACATAATTTATTATTGAAAATTTAAGTGTCTGTTGTGAAATTTCAAAAAATGTAATATAAAACACAATCTGAACAGAAATATACATATATATATATATATATATATTTATATATATATATATATAAAATAATAATAAAAGTAATGAAAATAACCGTACAAAAAGTGTATAAATAGGGTATTTGAGAAATGAAAACAGAATAAGAAAAAAAAATATTTAAAAACACAAAAGAGAATAAAAATGTATAAGTAAAAAAATTTATGATCTAAAAACGTATTTTATATATATTTAAATTCCCTCTCTGCAACTTCAACCAGAGCCTTCACTTGTCGAACTTGACTTAACAAAATGTCCTAGCGGATTTCATGGAGCTCGTCTTCTCTTCGTTATCTCTGTTCCATTACATGCCTCATGCAATTTCTTTTTAATTCTTCCGTCTGAAGCAACTAACGTTGGCTAAAAGTGAACCGGATAACCGAATGCTGGCTGCTGGTGCGTCTCCTACGCAGTGGTACATTCGTATCCAATTCCAACATTATTTCCTGCACCTTACAACAGGAACATTTTCCGTTGTCTCTGAAGATGTTGGCAAAGTTTCCGCAGCTTCAGCAACAACTTCACTTTTACTCGTCGATTGTTAGTCAAATGGATCTGTAGACAATTGACTCTAATCAATTCAATGTCAATTCATGAATATCGCAAATTTACAAATTTCAATACATTTTCGCATATCACTAGAAAGAAAATAAAACAACTGAATTGAAAGGTTCTTAAATGAATTCTACAATTTGTAATTGTAAAGGTGATTAAATTACAGTCTACTCTCGTTTGTAATATTGCTTCTTCAGTATTAAATATAAATTCGAATAAAATTCACTTCAAATAAATCAATCTAAAAACTTTTGGTGCCCCGTTACTATATTAGTCTGTTCCTAAAACATATTATAACTAAAAGATTAATTGTACACTTATCGCAATTCGCGTTGTGAACCTCGATTGAATCGCTAGGCAGAATAATTTGACAGGACTTCCACAATTAGCCCTGGCGCTATTAAAGAAACGACGGGGTAAATTTAGATGTCGTTAATCGCGTCTCCTCCGCCGGTGGCCATCTGCTGCTGCTTTTCCCTTGCCAATTTTTTTCACTGCTTGGCTTTTATATTAAACCAAAGTCGCCACAGTTGACTTCAAATAAAATACAAATAAAACTCACGTTATTTAAAAAAAAAGAAATTACATTCGTGCAAAGAATTAATTCTGTATTCTGTTTTCATTATAAACGGGAACATTTGACTGTACTTACCCTTTTATTAATAGTACCACTAGCATTTTATAGCTCGATATTTTCGTCTTTCATCTTCACGTTTGCTCCGTCGGTGGGTTTATTTTCAATTACATGTTTGTAAGGGACCAATATGTACAACAATAGCCTTTTATCTGTTTCCGTGTAGTTTCTTTTTCTTCTATTCATTTTACTACTTTTGTTAAACGTTATACTTTCAGCAAAAACAAACTAAGACAATCTCGCCCAATAAGTCGACATGTCAATTAAAGATGTGCATGAAATTAGCTAACTATTGATGAGCAGTACATACTGCGCAGGCGATGCCAAATAAACATATCTGATATCTCTGACATCAGATGATATCTCACTCTAAAGATGCGCAGAAATGTTGCGCGAAGAGGTCACTTAACGGTTAACATTTTTTAACGCTCTGAACTTCTGATTTTGCTCCTCATGAAACTTTACGCCGGGCGCTGTATATGAAAATCGATTCTTAATGAGTAAACTCCAATAATCTCAATAGATATAGAGTTGATTTTGAACGAATAGGTGCAAATCTTCAACACTTTCAGGATTTCCCATACTTAGCAGAAGACGACGTAGAGGTTAATTTCACACCATATCAAGTTTGTGAAGCCCTATTGCAGTGAACATTGTCAAGACAGTTTATATTTGATAAAAATCTACCAAGAATACGTACCACGTAATATATCTGATTATACACGCATACAATGTGTGGTTGATGCGTGTAAGAAAGAAACGTGCCACGTAACGGCAAATATTGCTGTTTTGACTCACTAAAACCAAGTTAGGAGAACACGATATAATTATTGAATTAATGTTATTGCTCTAGCAATCCATTATTATTGCTCTAGCTCTCCTTTATGTTATATCTATATTTTAGTACCTGAGAGTTGAGAGATATCAACCATTCATTTCCTTCGCTACTTTTTAAATGATGTAATTTTGGTTGATGAAGTTTATGAGAAATAATAATAAAACATTTCGTATTGAAGGAAAATTAAATGAGTTTTAATTATTCTACATTATCAAATAGTTAATAAAATGTAACTTAATAGGATATTAAGATACTTTTATAATACATAACTCTGAGCTGACCTTAGTCGTAATAGTAAATAATGGTTTACCTGAAAAGTTCTATCCAATAGTAAATTAACTACTATTATTATAGGGCGGATCTAGATCCTATATTTCTTTCTCATTCTCTTTCATATATTGCTAACATTTGGTTGCGCGTTAATTAGGAAATTCGGAGAGAGGAGAGACTTTTCAGAAATCTAATTCTATTTAATTATGATATTTTATTTGATTTTATTATTACGAAATAGCATTAAAATTATAACGAATAATTGCTAAACTTAATGATATGTGAGTGCATCTGTCGATGTCTATGTTTGCCAAACTTTCTCTTAAAAATCTGATTTTATAGTGACGTTCTTAACAGTCTGAAAGCCCGACGCGACTCTCTTATAGCAGTCTGTTTATTAATGCATAGGTGGTTTGCAACAGGTCAATATTCGTATTCATCAATCTCGTGTCTAACAATAATATCTTATCAAGCGTGAGGTTGGCGGAATCATTGCGCGTTTCTCGACAGTAATCAAGCGGACTTCACTCGAGCAAGTGCGTGCTCTCTATAGGATCGAATTAACTTTCATTTTTAATCGTAAGTATGGTCTGTCAAATATAGTTTTCCCACAATGTCCTCGGCGCATATTCAATTCGCTTTTACGCGTTCTTTTTCTGCCACTTTTATATTGTAAATATAATTTGTTGTGCGTGTTAGAATCGAGGTAGTCAATATTATAGAATAGAATATAGAAGTTTCATATTTAGAATACAAGTTTCATATTTCATATTTTGAATACTTTCAATATTTTAATTATATACTTTCATTATTTTTAATATATTTTCAAAACTTTTTTATATTTTATACGTTTCATATTTTGAATACTTTCAATATTAACTCTAGAGCGATTTTGTACATAAATTGTAGTATTATTAAATTTTTTTATCAGTTTGAAAGATAATTAGACAATAAAACTAATGTTTATAGCAGTAAACAAAGTTATAGTAAACAATGGATTAAAAAAGTATCATTAAATTGTTTAAGGTTTTTTTTAATCATTACTTTAATATGGAACGAAGTGAATTTATATTGCGTGGACCACCAGAAGTTGATGTCCCAGGGCATTTATCTTTCGGTCAATATATCTACGAGAGGCTTAAAGCAGGAGGAAATAATATAGCACAGGTATTTATGAGATTTAAATTTTGACAATATTTGAAATTAGATTATTTTAGTGTTTCTTAATAACTACGACAAGGCCGTAAAGAAAAAAGGAATCAAGATCTAGGAATTTATTTTCTTCTGGAAATTTTTTGTAATGAGACTAAACACATCGTCTGTAAATTGAGAAAGAAACTGACTGGGACGCATTTTTTTATTTCTGTACTTATTTAATGTTACATTAAAATATTATGACTATTCGGTTTTGGGTTACGACCCAAAAAATAGAGTTTTTTTTAAACTTGTCACAATAATAACTTTCCGAATTAAAAACTTATATATTATTCAAGGATTTATCATTAATGACTTTGCTTTAATATATTATTTTAATCTCACAATATTTCCTTCATAATACATTACTTGTATGCACTATGTGGCTCCTATAAATATAGCGAAATTTAACTAATATTTCAACCACAATTTGTTTTGGAAAGTTTGTTTCGGAATGGCTCAATTGAGCTAATAACGATCGTCGTCCAGGAGAGCATCACCTCCTATGGACCGGTCATTTTTATTTCTTTATTTTACTACATATTATAGTTGTAATGAGTAATACGAAAAAGCGCTCCATTTTTGACTGCATCAACCCATTTGCTCCAGCATCAACCCATTTGCATCTATCAATGATTTTGTGTCTATTAGTAGCCTCTTCTTTACTCCATTTTGCTGCTCACCTACACGGTAACGATCAGCTCTAGCTCAATTAAATCATGCATTTCAAACAAATTAAAAACATCTTATTCCTAACATTCTCTTTCCATATTATGTTATATATATTGAAGATATGCAGAAACTCCTTTAATATAACTGCAGAGAGCATAAGAAAAAAATATTATTGATAATAAAATATTTGCCATTCTGGTAGATTGCATAGAGAGTGGCCAGCATCTACACCTCTACTAGAATAAACTCTGGTGACATTACATGAAATTTGATAATGCTATAATAATTCTACTTCAGTTGTAATTACCAATCTAAATTAGGTAATTATAATATCAATATTAATTTTTTAGAACAGATATTTTAACATTGAAAACTGAAGTTACGTTTATGCATTACTATATGTCTAAACCCTCTAGCTAATAAGGTATTTTTTTTAAATTGGCTAACCTTTAAGGTTATTATAAAAATATAAACCAAAGTTTAAAAAAATACAGAATACTTGATTTTCAGTTTATGGAAAAATACACTGAATCGTGAAAAGGATTGTTTTGAAATTTGTTATATTCAGTAGACACATTATGGTCATATAAAACAAAAATATAGCCCCAAGAAGTGCGACGCGCGAACTACGAAGAAAGAGAGAGAATCCAAGAAAGTGAGTTTTTAAAAGAGGTAGGCGTATTGAAAATGAAATACATTACTCAATTTTTAAGAAACAATTTTATAACCGCTAATGAAAACTATTTAATATAACACCATTGATTGTACAGTTGTTAATTAATATACAAAAACATTAATATAGAAATACATATTCAATTGCAGTGAACTAAAAATTTCATTAGTACGTAATATAAAATATTAATTTACGATTAACTGTAATGTATCGGATATCATATCGATACCTGGTTAGAAGTCCCGGCCAAATTAATTCTTCTACCGTTTAAAATATTACACTGGTATAAGGAATCTAAAATATTACAATTATTTCTATTCGGAAAGTTAAATAAATATATATTTACCACAGTGACTTATTTTGTCATTGTTCTTTCATCCCAGGAATGTAATGAAATATTTTTAAAAAATCTATGATCCTTGCCCTTGGTCATCAAGTAGTAACGTTTTATGAAGAGAAACTAATTAAATTAAAAAAAAATTGATCAAATTTTTAGTCTCAAAGTTTGTGATGACTGAGACCTGTTAAAAGATTGAAAAACAACAACGAAATGGAAAAGTTATTGTAATGATGGCTTCATAGGCGTCAGAAACAAAGAGCAGTGAAACGGTGATTTGAATTGAATGATTACTAATAGGAAAAAGAAAATGAAAAACAAGCATCTTGAAAAGAATGTCTTACAAATATAGAACTAAAACCAAAGAAAGAGCAATGAAACGGTAATTTGAATTGAATGATTACTAATAGGAAAAAGAAAATGAAAAACAAGCATCTTGAAAAGAATGACTTACAAATATAGAACTAAAACCAAAGAAAGAGCAATGAAACGGTGATTTGAATTGAATGATTACTAATAGGAAAAAGAAAATGAAAAACAAGCATCTTGAAAAGAATGTCTTACAAATATAGAACTAAAACCAAAGAAAGAGCAATGAAACGGTGATTTGAATTGAATGATTACTAATAGGAAAAAGAAAATGAAAAACAAGCATCCTGAAAAGAATGTCTTACAAATATAGAACTAAAACCAAAGAAAGAGCAATGAAACCTTGAATTAAATTGAATGATTACGTATATAAAAAACAAGCGTCCAGAAGGACATTGTATTATAATGTATAACAGACGAAGACTTAAAATTTAGTTTTTACGTTATAAGAGAAAAAACTATAATACCTGTAGTTATTTACGGTACAGAATATTGGGCAATCGATAAACAACACCTCATATAATTACGTACAACAGAAAGGTAAATATTACACTGGTTATTTTTCCCAATACATAGAATATAGAGTAATCCAGAATGCGCATACGCACAAATCTTTTCGCAGTCGCGGTGAAGCCAAAAATCGGTGAAGGGTCTTACCAGCAGAATAAATTTACCCACGAACTTCAGGAAATCGACGCATATAAATATATTTGCTTGCAGCAGTAGGATTTACATTTGCATCAATTTATATGGTCATGGCTTGGCTTATATGAAGTATTATTAAGGCCGCCATGTTAAATTTCTAAATGTTTATTCTGACTACAACCAATGGCCAAAGTATTATGTGAAAAAGCCTATAATTATAGTTTGAAAATATTCGATTTCATACTAAAGAAATTCAAAATAGGACGAAACAATTATTGATATTAATTAATATTCAATGTCGTGATACAATTTCTTCATATTTTAAACAATATCGGTTCGCATTTTTCAAGAAATTAAAGAAGACGGCGGAAATGAATGAATGTAAATGTGTTTCTTGCCGTAATCCTACATATATTGATTATATACGCAATACGCGAAATATTCTAAAGTTGAATATGATAACGGAAATTCAAACGTTACACCAAATTCTCCAACGACATTTTCCAAATCCCGATTTTTTTAGAAATAAAATTTTACATTTTTCAGTATCGAGCAATTAAGATGTTTTAATTTGGGTAAACAATTTTTTAAGAGGTGACAACACCAATAAAAATGGCTCGCTTCTGTTAATAATAATCTACTTCAATATTTTAAAATTGCATAGTTAATTGAAAATGAAATTAAGTAATAGTTTTTACGTATGAAAAGTAATCCTCAATTGTTTTTTTAGCATTCCAGTGATATTTTTGCAGGTCGGAATAGCACAAGCCGGCATTTTAAGCTATATTGTCACGTAACCTTTCAGAGATGTGTCTTAAATTGCACTGACAGCCGCGTTTTGATACTACGCATTTTATGCGTAGTTTTTTTGGACACACTATCGCGCGTGTTCTCGTCTTCTGGAGTACTCATTATTCTAAGAGAGTCACTCACAAAATTGATCTCGTGAAATAATAAACTATTTAAATTTAAGTCGACAAGTTATTGTAACAATGTCGCTCAGCATGTACTGAAGATTTTGTTGGACTTGCTTTTGCTTGCGGGTTCGTCCGAGTGGTTTTAGGAAAAGGTAAAAAGAAATTTTAAAGAAATAGACATAGTTACGAGGTAAGTATTATTTTGAACATAATTAACCAGATCTGACTTTTAACATTTGCTGCGGTGCAGGGTGGTGATGCAGTGTAGTTTTATGCTATGATAGTCTAGACTAAAATGCCGTGCAATTAACTCGAGAATTTGTCATATTAAAAATCATATTCCTAATTTTGAGAATGAAATTAACAGCAATGTATTAAGTTTTTTGTGTGCAATAATATTTTTTTGGAGTTTGTATTCACTGATCTGCTCCTATAAACGATAGTAGTAGTATTCTCTCTTTTAATCTAGTTTATTTAATATCATGTTGAAAAATTTTATTAAAATCTGTTAAGCCATTTAAGTGGGAAAGGAAGACAAACAAACAAATAAGCAGACAACGTTTTATTAAATTAGGTTTAGTTTTGTCTTTAATGTCAACTTGCAAAATTTTATTGAACTCTGTTAAGCCGTTTAAGTGTGAAAAAAGGCAAGCAAACAAATAAACAGGCAACGTTTCACTTTTATTAATTCAGGGATAATTTTATATAGTATATCTTTCAATCTAGAATGTTTGTTTTCTACGTGCAAAATTTCATTAAAGTTGAGCCGTTTAAACACAAAAGACAAACAAAGAAACAAATAAACAGACAACGTTTCACATTTATTTTATTAGTAGGGATGATTTGGTACGGACCACAGTAGTTTACTCCCATATAAATGGTTGCTCGAAATTATGTAAGTTCGAAAATCTTCAGATATGTTAGAAATCTCATCTTCAGTAGATCATGGCCCATGATAATGATTTTTGTCGAATATAGTATACAAAAAATTTAATAAAAAAATGTTGTTCGAAAAATAATATTTAGAAATTAAAAAATTTTCAACTTCAATTTACAAAATTTTATTAAAATAATAAATACAGTAAGAAAGAAGAAAATAATAATAATATAATTTAAAATAAATTACATATTAGTACTTCGCAATTATAACAAGAGATAAAATTTACTATAAACTAAGTATTATTTAAAAATTAATATTTAAGAAAGTACTTAACTAATAATATATAGAAATTAACTTATTTAGAAATAACAACATCGATATTTAATTTATTACCATAATGATACACGTTTCATATCACAATGATCATGACACTATAGTCAATGTCATCAGAATTCGAAAACGTTACATCCTCGAATTTGGCAACCTGAGATCTGGTTACAAAACAAGCAGCTTCTGGACATATTAAATAGCTTAAAATCTCCCCTGATAACTTTTCCTTAGGTTTGGTATGCTTTCGAAGCGATGAAATTGTTTAATCTCATTTTTTAATCAAGCAAAGCAAATTCCACCAGTGCCGATTAGCATTAACCCGCAAGTATTTCCGTGGGTAATGTTCGCGTATTTTTCAGATCTCTTTATGGTGAGCTTTTAATACTTCTTCTAATATTTGTCCTATTCGTAGTGTGCATTTAGATATTATGTCAATACCATGAACTAATGTTTTGTGCACTGTCACCGGCATGTAGTAACCATGGGTACCGATCTCGATACAATGATTTGGTTTGACTCAACAATTGGTCGAATTTCTCAATGTTAATGTCGTAACCACGAGAAATAACATTGAGAATAAGTGCCATTTTTTTAATCAATTCCTCGTTAATTCCTGTTGTTTTTGCAGAAATTTCTGGGTTTCAGAAAAATTGTCTGGTCGTATTACAGTCATTTGTTGAACCAAACCCAGGCTTAGGCTTGTCGACAATAAAAGTATCAGACGAATCAGGTTATTAGTAAGATCTTGCTCACCGGTTACTGCACATACCGGGAGGTGACCGGAAATTCGAAGGTAGCTGGGATGTTATATTTATGTATTATGAATATTTTAATAAAAAAATTAAATTTGTAAATTAAACTAGTATCGTATATCTTTGTCGAGGTTTTTGTTGCAAACGAATTAATTGTGAAAATGTGATGATCATTCGAAATGTTATAAATCGACAATTGTATAACATTAAATCGCCACAACTGTGCTATTCCCTTTTGTTATGAAAGATTAGTTGTCATGTTTAATATTTTAAAGTTCTTATTAAATTATATCTTTGGTTAATAAACAACAATTTACGTGTGTAATTTCCAATAATTACTAACTTAATATAGTCATATGTTAAACTAATTTTATACCCATGTCATACCCAATGTTATCTTCTCGGTCGACTTCTTCATTTCTGAAGTTTACGTCCTTGAATGGCATTCATGGCTTTATGTACAAGCTTCTTCCACTTTGTTCGGTTTCCAGCTTCCCTCAGAGCGGATGTTATAGGAAGATCAGTGATAACGTTTACTTGAGCACAGCAACGGCTATTGATCTGTTGCGGGGTCTCATTCCTTCCTCCTTGCCCATCATAACCAACTCGTCGAGATTTTCTGGTTGCCGGCGAGCTTTTGATGTTTAGCTGTTCGTGGATAGACTTGTTTATTTTTTTGGTGGTTCATGGAATACGGAGCAATCTTTTCTAGCACCACATCTCAATATTGAGAAAACCAGAATACGATCTAGACTAGTCTCACTATGATAGCGTTGTAAATGATAATAAATAATTATTTTCTTGTTTATTTAATACTTCTATTATTTGTAAAACTGACCGTGATATCAGATAAATATTTGTCTTATTTAAAGTAATATGTATAAAACTGATTGTGATACCAGATAAATATTTGTCTTATATATATAAGTGAAAATAATTGACACCTCGGACGCCCTAGACACTCATTGGTGTCAGGCGACTAGCGCCACTCTTAGCTGCCTAAACATAAATACATAATAAAGTTAAAATGACATAAACATTCGGACAATTGTTGTATATATAAAGAGAACAAAACGACGTGTCAGAAGATAAAGTAGCGCATAATTATTTTTGCTCTGATTGTTTAAATTTTGTGTGTTACTGTTTTTGTTTTGAAAATGTGTTTGTGATTATGGAATGAGTGTAAGTGAGTATCTATGATTTGATTCGTAGTTATTACTAATGTAAGGTATATTTTGTATTCATCGGTATATTTTTATAATAAACAATAATTCTCTTTTTCTAAAACTAACAAAATATGTAACGGAGGCTCGAAAATGTCAGTTTTCTAAGAAAGATATTAATAATACCGTTTAATTGTGCATATTTGAATAAAAAATTCATTACGAAGATGGTAAAATAATTTATTTACTATTTGAAACAATAATCCTCTGTTTTCTTGGTGTATTCATTTGACCTGTCCAAAATTCTGCCGCCATTTCTTTTATGGAATTTGCCCATTGTAGATTTGTTATTTTGATGATTTTTTTCCATGCAATATATTTTTTTATTGTTGTTGGAAATGCCCGTATATGCTAGTTTATAATGGTATTTTATGTTTTTGGCGTATCTTCATCCATAAATAAACTAAACGCGTAATTTCAAAACATTAATTTTTTCCACTTTCTCACAGCTATTGCATTGCACACCATTTTTTTAAATATTTCAAATATGTTATGACATTATTTTTGTTCGTGTCTACTTATATACAGGACTTAGAATTAATGAAAGTAATTTTAATACATTTTAGTAATGAAAGTAATTTTAATACATTTTAGTAATGAAAGTAATTTTAATACATTTTAGATTTGCTTTTGGTTACACTATTCTCTTCCATTTGTTGTTTTCATTTGTCAAATTTTGTATATAGCACCGACATGGCTCACCAAAAATTTCACAACAACACAATTTTTTATCAGGGCAAGTGATTATTTTATTTACGTCCATTAAGTATTTATACTTTTTATGGCAATGTTGACATTTGTATTTTATAATGACTTCCTTTATAAGCCTTTTTTCTTATAAAAAAAGGGAATTTTCTTTTTCTTTTTCAAAATTTTTTAACCTCAAAAATATGTAAATAGGGTACAAATATTTTGAACATTTTAAAACTACACTTCTTTTCTATACACGGAAAAATGTATTATGAATGAATGAGTTACTTATTCCGTCAAGGAACTTATCTATATGTATGTATGTAATCTAATCTATATCTAAGGAGATAAAGTGCTGATAGAATAAAAAGGCTATCAATGATCTGTCTGGTATATGTCTGGTTGTATAAATAATTGATATAAGTGAAAACTTAAAGTCAACTTTTTAATTTAATATTTATTTTATTACCAAACAAAATTTCAATAAAAAGGTTAGTAAAACAGGATAACATTACGAAAAAATCATTGCACGTTTTTCCGTAATATTAGGTTGGCAACGTATAAACTCGCCACTTTTTAAGACCGATTTCTGGAATATTATAGAAGCTTCTAGAATATTTCTTGTAGGGTATATAAAGAGTGCGGCATTCGAACTTCTCTTCAGTTTGCAATTGAGTAATCGGCCAGTAAAGAATAAATTAAAAACGGAAGTTTGAACTTAGAGGACTCTTTATTCATGAATGTCGTTTAGGGCGAAAAAACAACGAAGCATCACGCAATATATACACAACGATGGGTGGAGGTATGCCCTCTTGCGACACAACCAAACACTAAGTATTTTGAGAATTTTAACCTGTCCGATAAACCTCATCCAAACCGATCTCCTAGTTTGAGTTTAGAAAAATTTATAAGCCTTATTGATACAGATCCTAGATTAAGTCTGCATTATTTGGTAACTATTTTCATGCTCTTACGCTGCAATGGATAAACAACTCCATGCTTTGATAAAGAAGCGGAAATATTCCGTTTGGCTACCACATGAGGTAACACACTTTCGACTTTAGAGGAGAGTTAATATGTCCTTGGAACTACTGAGTTCCCATCGTACCAACGAGATGCTAAAGTATCTGGTTTTATGAGTTGAAAAGTGGGTGGCTTATGTTAATTTTTAGTGTAAACACCAGTGGCTAGGAGGTGGAGAAAAGATCGAACTTCACCGGTTTTTCAGTCAAAAGCCCAAAGATTTCTACAAGGATAGAAGTTTAGCTCTGCCTACACGTTGGCGGTAAGTGTTATATACCGACGATGCTTATATAATTAACAATTGATTTTATTGGCTACATAAATAATATAATTAAAAAGTTTGTGTACAGAGATGGCGGGTTTATAAGTTGCCAACCTAATACTAAAAACAGGTAATCAAAGCGCACTTATAGCTAGGTGTTTTGATTGTGATAAGAAGTGACAACAATAATGTATATAACAATAACAACTTCTACAGCAAAAAAATATATATTTGGCAAATTTTGAATTCTGTGACTTTCACGAATTCCTTTAGGGTTAGTATCCTTAGACTTTGTATTACCAGTTAAGGTTACCTACCTTAACGCTATCAGCATATTGCTATACTGCCTCAGATTTACTGTGCTCTGCTGCCAGCTTTCTTCAAGCGTGTTCTGCTGCCGGCTTCCTTCCGCATCATGGACGGAACGTTATATCTACAAATTTAGTGAAGGAATGCCTACAAATAAAAATACACAGCACAGCACAGCAAACTCTTCATTAGACAGACAACATTAAACAAAATTTGGATAGTTCGCATTTTACCTTCAAAAGAAAGAAGACCACTTATACCACTATTTTCCTGAAAGATAAGAAATACGATTAAAAATTAAATTTTTCTTTGTACCCCTTTTGACGAAAATTACGCGGACGGAAGAGTATGAAATTTGACACAGTTAAAGTTTATATGGAGAAGAAGTGCAGAAAGCAATATTTTTGTATAATAATGCATTAGAAATACATTAAATTAATAAAAAACATTACATACACTACCATAGTTTGACACACACACAGACATATTCACACACACACACATAAATATATATATATATATTACTCTTTTGTTTATGGTTGAAGTCTGTGGTCAAACTGAGAAGAGATTATCTTTATCTTTGATTATATGGCGTTAAATGAGAAGAGATTAATATTATTTGTCTTTAATATTATTTGTCTATAGTCTTACTGAATGTCAAACATAATCACAATTATGATAATGTCATAGTCATAGTTCGTTCATCCAATAATTTGTATAACAAATATCTGTGCTTTACATATTAGTTATTAGTGAAATACAGCTTGCTCAATATACTTATATATATATATATATATATATATATATATATATATATATATATATATATATATATATATATATATATATATTGTAAAATGAAAATTGTGTAGCAGTAATCTGAATTGACTTACAATATCATTTAGGTAAAAAATTATATTTGTCATTGGTGGTTCAATGATCTTTTTGAATATAACATCATTGTGGTGGTTACAAAATGTGAATTCAGATTAGTAATTAAACTAAAATTTTTCTAATCTCGGTTTCAGTAATTTCTTGAACGTTTAATTTAATTAATTTCATGAATTTAATTAATTTCATTTAATTTCATGAACATTAACGGGTCGGAATGAGAGAAGAGGAAGGAATCTATATTCGCATACACATAATAATAGACCAAATGCAAATTTAAATACTGTTAATAGTATGCAAAGTGAAGAAGTAATTATGAGAGATATATTTAAATGCCCACTGAATGTAATTCCAAGACTTTTTCATACTTATGATTGTGAATCTGAAGTCACTTTAGGGGACAAGACTGCATTCACTTCATTTTGTCATAAGGGTAAAGCAATATTACCGCCCTTAAGTCAAAATGATTATTTTATTTCATTGTATGATGGACTTATTTCAAATGAACCTTCAATAAAAATAAGTAAAAAAATTATTTCGAAAACATTCGCAAATACATTTCATCATTTGCTATGGTTAGCTCAGAAGCTGAAGTATTCAAGGCAGTTACAAGTGGAGTATATCATTTCAAAATACATAATGTTTTTATCACAGATCAGGTTCAATGACTGCTGCATATGGTCGCTCACCATGTTATTATATTTTATGATGTTGACACTGCTATCAATTATAGATTGCAAGAACATTTTAATAAAACATGCAATAACAACATAATGCGCGAAATTTCTCTTGAATTGGAACCCAGTAATCCTTTTCTTCGGTCATTCATTGGAATGAAACATCATTGTTAGAGAGTTGAAAATCAAAATAAAGAAATTTGTATGCTCATTAAAGTAAATCACGGTTTAGATCTACGCAGTTTCTATGATTCAATTCAAACTGATGTAGCAGTAATATTTAGTACAGTTGATGGTGAGCCACCTTTTGAACGAATTTGAAAAGTTAATGTTATCATTAAAATATCTCAATTTTGGATTCATCATTAGACCCTTTAGCGTATCCACTACTTTTTGTCAGAATGTTGCGCCATTCAAAAAAATTATCTCTGCAATGGATAGTTGATATGTATATGAGAATAGAGGGCTCAAGATTAGATTTCATTCGACAAAATCAAACAATTCTTAGGTGTGAAGTTTACAACAATTTAACAGACTACTTAGAATCGAACATCAATGCCAGTAATGTTGGCCGTATGTAATTTTACCATCTTCGTTCAATGGATCTCCAAGAAATATGTATCAGAATTATTTAGATCCGATGTAAATTTTACAACATTTCGGAAAGCCTACTTTATTTCTTACAATGACTTGCAATCGAAGTTGGCCGGAAATAGTTAACAATATTGGTGTCGGTGAAACTGCTAATTTTAGACCTGATATTATTGTGCGTGTATTAAAGTCCAAATCCAAAGCATTAATTGAGGGCCTCATATAAAAAATATCTGGTAAAGTTGTAGCACTCATTTATACAATTGAATTTCAAAAAAGAGGATTACCTCATGTTCACATTTTACTCACTTTAAATGAGCAAGATAAAATTGTTAATGCTATAGATATTGATAAAGTTGTATCTGCGGATATTCCTCACATTGAAACACATCCAACATTACATAAATATGTTGTAAAACATATGATGCGTGGTCCATGCGGAGTACATAATCCTAATTCTGTATGTATGAGAGACGGAAAATGTATAACAGATTATCTAAAACGATTTAATGAATTGACATGTGAATCATTAAATCGATATCCATTATACAGAAGGCGTGATAATGGTACGCATGCAGAAGTTCCTGGTAGTTGCATTGATAATTGATACGTTGTACCATACAATCCATAATTATTTGCCAAATTTAATTGCCATATAAATGTTGAAGTATGTACTACAGTCAAAAGCGTTAAATACATTTATAGCCGTAATACGTGTATTACGGCTACGAAAGTGCATCTGTTGAATTAGATACAGGGAGAAATGAACGAGGTCAAAATATACAAATTGATGAAGTTACAAATTTATTAATTGGTCGTTATGCCGGATCAACTGAGGCTGTATGGCGCATCTATGAATTACCAATGCATTTTCAGTCACATGTTATCGTCAGACTTGATATTATATACATTTACCGCGTAAACAGATTGTTTCCTTTTGAGAAGAGCAAGAACGTTAAGCAATTGAAAATGTAAGACACGCAAAATCATTAACATTTTTGGAATTGAACCGGTCAGATCCATCAGCACGAGAATATAAGTATATTGAAATTCTGTTGCATTATGTGTGGGAAGATTCCCGAAAAAAATGGAAGAAGAGAAGCCGTGGAGGTGATAAAATCATTGCACGCATGTCACCAAAAGACATCAAAGTTTTCCACTTACGATTACATGTCTGTGGTCCAAAATAATTTGAGGATATTAGAACATACAATGGATTTACATACACTTCTTTTGTTGAAGCATATCATACTCGCGGAATTGCTTCAAATAATAATGAATGGCACGAATGTTTAAATGAATCAAAAGGATTACATTTACCAAAACAAATGAGAAATTTATTTGGTTACATTTGTGCATTAAATCTGCCAGCCAATGCATTAGCATAGAAATTGATGATATTTTGAATGTTCATAATTTGTCATGTCAAAAACTTGGTTTACCAGTTCCCACATACTCGCAGAGAATAGAAGACGTAAATGCTATTGATATAATAGAACACGTGTACACAATAGTGTTATGAAACTGCAAATATTGAACAGCATAATCTCATTGATCAAGTGATTCGTGAAGTATTGTATCATGATACTGGATCCAATGTTTTTTTGTTTAACTGCCCATGCAGGTGGTGGCAAAAAATTCATTCAAACAGCAATCATTCACAAATGAAATTCGCTTAAACTACGTTGTATTGCAACTGCTTTCAGTGGCATAGCTTCTACTCTATTACTTGGAGGTAGGACTTTACACAATGTGTTTAAATTGCCTATACCCATTTTAGAAAATTCTGTAGTAAATATTACTGCAAATAGTAGCTATGGTCGTTACATAAATTCATCATCATTGACAATTATTGATGAAATTTCTATGTGTTTATTGCAAGTGTTAAAAATCATAGATAGATTATTGCGGGATCTATGCGATGAAAACGATAAACATAAACCATTTGGAGGAACACAGGCAACACTTCTGTGCTGTGATTTTCGGAAAATCTTGCCAGTTATCCCACGTGGATCACGTGTAACTTTAATTGAAAATTGTGTCACAAGTTGGCATGAATTTCTTTATTTTCAGAAAGTTGCGTTTACTCGAAATATGAGAGCCTTACCAAATGAAATAGAATTTGTAGAATTCTTGAAAAAAAATGGTAATGATGAAGCTCCACAATAAACGATGAAAAAACAATGAATAGGAGATAAAAATTATATTATTAAAGAGGTATGTGGAAATATTTCCGAAAACATACTCTCAGATAATATATTGACCTCCGTTATTTTATACCTAAAAATGATGATTGTACTTTGATTGATACTGATATACTTAATCAAATTCCGGATGAATAGATAACACATCATATTTACGATAAAATAGTTTCTAATGATGACAATGACATCAATAACTATCCGGTACAGTTTTTGAATGATTTGACTATCAGTTATTTACCACCACATAAGTTACTATTGAAAGTTAATTGCATCGTTTTGCTGATCAGAAACTTAAATACAAAGGAAGCGTTAGTCAATGAAACAAGAATGCGCATCAAATTGATGCATCGTAATGTAATTGATTGCGAAGTTTTAACTGGAACCGCACACAATAAGAGAATTTTGATTTGATCATTTAACCTTTAAAGAACTCAATTTCCAATAATACCTGCATTTGAGATCACAATAAATAAGTCTCAAGGACAAACATTCGAAAAAATTGGAGTTTTATTGAATCGGCCAGTTTTTACACATGGGCAATTATATGTCGCAGCAAGTAGAGTTCGATCATTTGACGGTTTGAGATTTTATATTTCCGAATATCACGGTCAAGGACATTTAGCAAACGATGAAAGAATTTTTGCAAAAAACATCGTTCACAGAGAAGTTTTGAATCATTAATTAAATTATCGAATATGTATGTCGAGTTCAATGAGCAACATTTTTTTAATCACCTGGGTTTTTGTTTCAATAAAAAATATATGAAAAAAGGTATTCTTTATTTTAGTCTACATTTTTTGGATTTGTCTTTTATTTAAATGTTATATATTTTCTTTGAAAAATATAGGCAAGTTAACTGTGTAACCTTGGGGAAATCTGTGATTATGGACGTATAGTCTTTGACAATAGAACCTTAATAACGTTCAAACTAAAAATTTAAATGA
This sequence comes from Druceiella hillmani, assembly GCA_039881145.1. Lineage (NCBI taxonomy): Eukaryota > Metazoa > Arthropoda > Insecta > Lepidoptera > Hepialidae > Druceiella > Druceiella hillmani. Next base: position 13,163,274 of record JAYKKI010000061.1, read on the forward strand.
ATTGTGGTCGAATTTCGACCACTGGGCGACCACCAGTCCTAAATAAAACTGGCTCTTAGTAGAACAAATTCGTACAGAAATTTGTTAGATTTTAATAATATGTCTGTAAACTGGCAATAGTACAACGGCAGTAAGATTTGAAATAATTCATTTTTACATTTTTTTAAATTTCTAATGTTCTGATAAGACAATGTGGCTTTGATTTACATTATGACTGATTTTAAAAGAAAAGAAAGACAATCTTCAAATAAGAATGTCCTCTTTCGCTATTTTTGGCGCCTAACCTAAAAAATAGCTCTATAAAATCGTAATGAAAAGATAGTATAAAATAAACTACAATCGGACAATGTTTAGAGTGTTCCTCAATGACAAATCAATTACCTTCATTTTCAAAAATCCTTCAATTGACTAAAAATATTTTACTAATAAAATTAAAAAGTAATATCTCACTCACTTTAGCCATATACTTAGTTGACACATTTAAAATATCATATCGCGAAGAACATTGAGTGTTATTTGTAAAATAGGATATTATATTTATTGCGTCGAGGTCTCCGTGCGTAAATAACTTTGAGATATTATAAGAATCGATAGAATTGTGACATCCAACCTTGACCACCATAAAATTCAAAAGTTTTAACGAGGTCACACAGAGAGTTACGTTTTGTTTCAAATTATAATGATCATGAATAACGGTTACATATTTACGCACGATATCGACACCGCGCGTGGCCCGCATACAATGTTAAAATTCGACGGAATAATTATTTTCTTTATTTTTATCTCCGCCAAATAATGGAAGCGAAGTATTAAAAACGCAAAATACTTATATTTTTAAATTGTTATTCATATTTATACTTACTCAAGTAAATTTTGACTTAGGTACAGTTAATTCACATTTGACTGTACCTGAGGCAAATTTAATAAACAGAAATGGCACTCACTACTGCTATCAGCTGTTTGTACGTTATATAGTAACCGTGTATCAAAAGTAAATCTATTTATATATTTCTAATTGATTTATTACTAACTTTACGTATATTTAATCATTTACTAGACTAACCACATATGTACTTACTTTATTTACAAATCCGCAATGAACCCGCACATACAATTATCGTAAATATCATTGTAGCAATTTTTCAATTGATGAGTATTTAATATAAATTTATATGAAGATTTTTTATTTTTTAAATTTTGAAGATTAATTTTTTATTTGTTTTCTATTTGTATAGTATTAAAATCGAATAAATGTATAGTACTAATATACGAATTTTGTACAATCTACAGACATATCCGTTGTTTGTTTTTTAATATTAACTCAACGTATTTATCCTGCCCTTATATAAACTTGTTTCTAACGAATTTCGGAAGAGATTTATATTTTCCCAATTTATGGAAAACTGATAATATTGATAATAATACTGACAAAAAAACTCGTTAATATTTGATTACCATGAAATACTCCATATATATATATATATATATATATATATATATATATATATATATATATATATATATATATATATATATGTATATATTAGGGTGATTCATAAAAGACCGTTTCTTTGACATTTTCTTCACTCTCAACTCCTTAATTTTATCTATTCCACTAGAAAATATACCAGGATTTTTTTAAATTTTTTTTAAGTGTCGCTACCCACTTTTGAAATTCGAAAAAAAATCATTTATTTTTAAGAGTTTATTAATACCAGAAATGAATGTTACGTATAGGTTTTAGGGAAAATATTATACTAAATAACAGTAACTATCGTTCCTCTAAATTATTAAGCAAAAAGAAAAAAATATAGTAGGTTTGCATTATTACATTTTTGGGTTTTTCTGCCTATAATTCTTAACTAACAACATTAAGTATTGCTTCTGCTCTTCCTCATTAGTATGTAATTTATTGTACTCTTATCAATGCAACACCCCTCTCAGCTATATCGTTAACGACTCTCATATGTTGTACAATTTCTTTAGCCGATTTGAAGCTTTCTTCCTCTTCCCATAACTCAGGATCTTTCTGAATGAACTCGCAAGAAATTCTAGTGATTTTGAAAAAAATCATAGTGTTTGTTGATATGAAATGTTCGATGTTTCTGTTTACGATTGCATTACATTCCAGAATACCTTTTTCGGATTGTTTTCCGTTCCTTCAATTTTCAGAGCCAAAATCATATTACGTTTTGTTTCGATTGAAACTCGTTTGTCAAAAAAACTAAAGCAATTAGCTCTTCGGAAAGATACGAAAGATGATCCAACATTTTTTTTATGGCGACTTTGGCTACAACTGTGTTATATTTTTCGAAGTCAACCAAATATTTTAATATCTGTAAGTCATTCACTGAGGCCATATGAGCCACTAGCGCTATAAACCAGTATTTTGCGTAAACAACTGCAACAATTATACAAATATTTGTAACGCCCTTAGCTTGTTTAATTGTGGTTTTAAGCTGATGCTTAAACAAAAACATTTTCAGTGTGTATATAGCTCTTGCCATCCATCGCGCACGGTGCATTCTAGCAGGGGTTTTGAATGAGATACCGCTTTCAGGAATTCCTCCCAAAAAGATAATTATCAAATGAGGGAGCTCTTTGTAAACGTCACTGCTGAACTGAACTGAAGCTGAAATTGTTTCAGTTGATTATCAGCAAAAGCGATGATATCTTTCGAAACAGTTTGAACGCAATTCCATGTAGATGGTTCGGACATTGCGGTTTTGAAGTCTTTTTTATTTATTTTTGGCCCAATATCCATTCTTTGGCGACGTATAGAAGAATAGCTAACGTTATATTGTGATACGTCACAGCCCAGACATTTGAGCGTAGAAGCCAAAACAACAGTTGGTTTTCGGTCAGTCAACTTAGCGACATCAAGAGTAGTAGCTAAACTCGAATCTAAAATTATTTTTTCGGCCTCCTTTCTGTGGTGTAGTAAAACCATAGCTTGAAGAGGACCCTGGCTGAGGGATGACTTTGACTTATATCGCTATCATTTTTATTCCCTGCAGAAGAAGCTGAAGAAGATAGTAAATCACATTTCTCAGTTAATTTCTTCATTGCTTCTTTTTCCTTTTATATCATCTTTTGCAACTTGGCTTCTTTTTGTAAATGTTTTTTAAGTTTTTTCACATGACTTCTATCAATATTACCGATTTTTCCTGGACGACTCATTTCTCTTTGTTTTAAAAGAAATTGCTTATCTTCTTCAATAGTTATCATATTAAGGACATTTGAGTAAACAATATCAAACAAAACATTTAAATTTGATTGCCATTTGTTTTCTTTTCCTTTAATTTCTGCTGAGCGTTTTGCTCTATTTTCTTTATTTTTTTCAAATTCTGCCATTCTTTGAAATATTTAAGTATTTTTGTGATAACATGTTGTTTTTCTTTGGTAGGAACAATTGCTTTTTGCTATAGTGTCATCACATTACTTGCTGTTAATGACGCCGATTCTCTATTTGTGTTGTTCATTACGTTTTTATAATGAAAAAATAAACACATCACTTCTTTCACTGACGGTAATTTTGTTTGTACAAATTCGGAACGAGATTGTCCAATTAACCACATTTCAGTCTTTTTTCGCGTTTTTGTAATATTCGATGTCATTTTAGAAATACAAATACGAGAATAAAGCTAAAGGAATCACATTTACAATCAAACACAATCACTTTGACTCGCAACGATGGCGTTACTGGAAAAGTGTATAAAGAATCTAAAATTTAAAACACATTATTATTTTGATAAATAGAATGATATTATGGGTTGAGAGTTAAAACAATTAAAACTTGAATTTTATTATTCTTTGTCTTTTTCAAGAAAACCCTACAACATCACAACATTTGTAGATGTTGTAGGGTTTTCTTGAAAAAGACAAAGAATTTCTTCTTCTTCATCCTGAGTATACATGCGCAGTCTTCCAATAACATACTGTCCCACACTGTCGCCTCTGCGTACGCCCAGTCTTTCTAATTAGTCAATACACACTAATCAGTACAGTATTTTTAGGTATCCGGTAGTCAGAAAATTGATGATGATACTCACGACAAGCAGCTGCAGAGTTGCTGTCAAAACACACTTAACAATACATGATATCAGCGTATTCCTCGTTCAAGTACAAATGTCAAGAAGTATTTCCTTCTGCAGCCATGATAGTCCTTAATAGTGCCAAGTCGTCAGGAGAGCAATCACTCACAGTCCAGTACACAAGTCAAGTCACAGCCAAGAATACAGAAACAGTCCAATAAACAAAGCAAAGTTTAATAATTCCGAAATTAAACTCAATATGCATTTAGGATGCATCCGCGAGTACCAAGTGGTACTAGCAGACTAACTACTTGTAGTCTCAATTTAAGCAGAAAATCTCGTCTAATGATGAACAATGTCCTAAACAAACATATGTACTGGTTTCCGAAACCTTTTTCTATATTGTCAAATAAACAATAGCAAAAACAAACATTACTCCAAATAAAATAGCACAGCACTGTCGGAACCTTTTCGATGAGTTTTACACCACGCCCGTGCTACCTGTAAGCATTATCTTCATTTATGCACCTGGCATTTCTTTCGTCTAAATATTAAGTAATTGTTTAACAAACCTCTCAAAAACTTTCAGGAATCTCCTACCTAGTTTCTTTGTAATAAGATAATCTTGAAGTTGTGATAGTAATGACAATTTTTATAAAATATTGAATAACTAATAATACGTAGATGTTTTTAAAATACTCCACCGACTATGTACATCAGTGATTTTTTGCAAATATTTAATAAAAATAAAATAACTATTCAAATATTTAATAAAAAATAAAATAACTTACTGAGTTACGAAGCTCTTATTAAAAAGTTCATATGGATTTTTTAAACGTAATTTTTGTTTATTACATATCAGAATGTGTACAAATCAGGAAATAGAAGTAAATACCATGAAATTCTGTTGTTTTTTTTATTAATTTTTAAATATGTCTACCCAGAATATCTCATAAATTTATAAAAAAAACCATATCTTGATAATGATCTGCTTTAGCAGAATGTACTTGTAGGTCATTTGGTTGCTAAAAACCTGTCCTACAATCACTTAAAGTGATTGTGACATATAACCAGTAACATTAATAAAAAGACAAGACGAAAGGATATTTTATAATAATAAATATAAAGAAGCAGATTATTAAACAAAATATTAATCTATTCCACATAATAATAGTAATAAATGAGATAAAATTTACGTTGGTTGTAAACTTATGTGAGCCATATTTATAAGTTTCAAGGATAAATATTGTGACAATAATATTACTTATAAATTTGTGGGAAAAGTTCTTTAAAATGGTTTCAAGAATAGGTCATTTTGTGGTCTTAGAATGGATACATACAAAATGTTTGTTATACTGGCTTGTAAGTTTGTAAACTTTACTGGTGCTCAATAGCATAAAACTATAAAAGAATAGACAGTTCATCATGGCAAGTAAAAAACAGCATTTGTCTGTATGAAAAAGAATTCTTCTAATTCAAGTTTCCCAATTTCTGATTTCTGTGTGATATCTCTAGATCTTCAGCAAATGCTGCTAGTACTGAATTTAACATGTAGCTATATGTATTACAATAGACAATTAAATTGTTATAACCTCAAATTTCCAGTTTCTAAAGCATTAATAAAGAACAGAATAGATTGGACATGTTCCATACCATACAAGAAAAATGGTCAGAATTATGTATGGAGCCAATGCAACGAAGTACCGGATGGCGCTCCAGCCTTACCAACCCTTAGGTATACGAACTGTAGATGCCGTTATGTGAGGATCATTGTCATCCGCAGATGGCTTTATAATAGAACTTTAAATTCATGTTTATTAAATAATTTAAAAAACTGTCCAGACAATTTATAGAGTAATACACGAAAAAAATATTTTTAATATCGTAAATTTTTGTTAAAACTACTAAATAATATTAACCTTCCAAAAAACATAAGTACATCCAAGATGTTACTATTATAGTATTATATATATTCAAGACTTCAACGCTATTCAGATGGATTATTTCTAATAGCTTGCAGCACTAGGTCACGATTGGCTTTTATATGACACATACATCTAAAAATAAAAAAACAATCACAGCTATTTATTGTTCTTATCAAGAACACATATATGGATGTCATTGCGTATCTTTCCATTAATAGAAGAAACTTATTTTCAGATCTTAGAAAAACTTTCGATTCAAGTTTTGTATTTTTAAAATTATTGCAATTTATGTATCATTTAAGAATATTACGTTTTCAAGTTACGAGTCATTCTTGTGACGAGTTCAAAATTTATGATTCCATGTATATAAGCATTTTTTATATTATATAGATAAAGGAGTTTGTGAAATACTTTAATTTAATATTTATCATTAATATTTTCAAACTTTACAACTACATTGAAACTTAAGCTATTGCTAATCTTGAGTAATGTAATGTAGCACATAGTTCTGTACAAATCACCATATTGCTTTAATTGTGATTATTAACTTGGCAAAACTTATATTAAGCTTGGTAAATATGCAGTAAAAACATTAGTTTATTCCATTCATTTGGTTATACTTTACTCCAGACCATTGATTAATTTATGTTTCAGGTTACGTTATATTAACTTAATCGTACTATTTAAGTTTGAGCAATATTGTTAATCTTGTATCTCAGCTGTTCAATCATATTGTGTGCCTTCTCAACAATGCCTATTTCCAAATATTATTTTGTAAATGATGTTTAAATTTGTTATACAATGTTATTATTTTATATTCATCTTATCTACCAACTTCTAATGTGGATAATTAGTGAAGTGTTACAGACATCAAGTGTTTATTTATATATAAGGTGAAGTTGTTAAAATTTGTATTTCATATTTAATCAAATTATAATCCCTTATATCCATAGTTTATATATCATACTTAATAGAATCAATGCAATCACATGAGCACAAGTTCAAATCTATGTTACCTAAACTATGAATAATTTATAATAAATATAATTGCATTGAGAGAAAAAATTTACTGATTGTATTCGCCTTCTACTTTATAGAGCAGTTTGCGTTCACTTCGTTGGGCATGTGCCCCCTTAATTTTTTTCCATATCTCTACGTCCTGTGTGGTATTCACCCTTTCTTCTGGTCACTTTCCTGATGTCATCTGGTCACTGGTGTTCTTTATTATCTTTGTTTCCATTGGTCCGCCTTTTGTTATTCATTCCGGCAGCATCACCTGAACATTTCCTCTTTGCTTTATTATCCTCTCACTTATATCTTCTATCCTCGTCCTTTCCTTTATCCAATTTATACTCTTTTTATTGTTCAATTTAATGTTCAAAAGTTTCTTTTCCATTTTGTGTTGAATTACTTGAAATTTATGTATCGTTCTTGGATTACAATGTTAAGAATGATAATGTGGCAATGTGAAGTTCGCATTTTGGTAATGTGAACAATGCAAGTCTCGGCATTTTTCTTTGGGTTGATTTAAAGCCATTCCATTTTGTGTAATACTTCTCAAACCAACAAACACAGGATTGTAATATAATTTGTTAGTATCTAAGCTAATATAAAAATCCCTATAAAACAGTTGTATTAAAAATATAAAACGGAGAAAATATATATAAAATGGCACATAGGATTTCATTGATTATACTTTTGTTGTAAAGTTTTTATAGATGTGTAAAACCATCACATAAGCAAATAAAGAGAGCAAAAAATATAGCTCCGGATGCTGCATTGGTCGACGACACTCACTGACATTCGTGCAACACTATAGTAAATTTAATGGATTTTAGCGCTGTTGTTTTTTGTGTGTACTCTCTTCATTGTACAACTTACATGTGGGCCATAACTAAAATCAGCTGATTGTTTTTAGTTATCAGTCATGGGTGTCTGTGCACTAATCTACAGAATGTATAATAAAAATTGATTTTCTATATCACAATATAATTTCCATTCCAATTGTTTTATATCACAATATAATTTCCATTCCAATTGTTCTAAGTACCATGGCACTTCAACCATTTCTGTTTTCATATATTATCTATTATAACCACTTAAAACTCTGTAAATGTAGAAACTAAAAATAAAAATAGATCTATGTATAAACTTTATTTTTCAATCATTATTTGATTAAGGTTTAGAATATAACTAAATTTATCACATTCATTGCTGAAAAATGTGCCAAAGATGATGTCGCATGTTTGGAATTTTCACTCCACGAGCAATGTTCAATGGAATTATAACTTTATAATTTGTAGTAATTTATAAAGTTGAAACTTTACATTTATACACTAAAGAAAAACCATGAAAAACCTTTTATTATTCTTGACTTGTCATGAAGTTAGACTTACTTTCATATAAGTAGTTTCTAATTATAATTAAAGACAGTACATCTCTACTTGCTCAAAAAAAAAGAACCATCCAGCATAAAAACCGAGCTTGTGTCTTAGTAAGAAAATGTTCTGCATATGGTGGAATGGCAAAGGACCAGTAAAATATGAGCTTCCCAAAAATAAAAGAAAGACTCAATTCGGAAACATATTGTCAACAAATGGAAGGTTCGAACTAGGCAGTCACGAAAAAAAGCAGATGCTGGGTAACAGAAATAATATAATCATACTGCACCATTGAAATGCCAGGCCATATGCTGTTTGGCAGCTCCCCAGAAAATAATGCAGTTGAACCAGAAAATTTTGTCACATCCACCCTACTCTGTGTAAAATTTATTGAAGTACTGCTTGAGTTTTTGACATATTAACCAAATAATGCTTAAGTTTTTCGCCTTCAAAGATGAGTCATTCTACAAAATTTAAATCCACAAATTACCATCATGCTGAGAAAAGGTCATTACTACCTATGGATATTACTAGATGTTATGTTATGTGTGTTATGGATATTATGGACTAATATAAGGTAAAAATGATGGTATATAATTTTCCCAATTTCGAATCTCGGCAACAAGGTTTATGTTTTCCAATAGAATTTGGTATTATGTTAAAATAAACTTACTCTTCTGATTTACTTCAATAGTTCTGACAGTTGTACATTATTTTATTTGCAGCTTTGAGCGTAATACAAAGTAACTCCGTGTACTCCTTCATTTTTTTCACAAAATAAGATTATTTTTTTGGAATTGTGAAATCCATCTGAATTGTGATATTCCCAAAGTATGAAAAAGTAAATTAGTGACTAAGAACACTGTTAAATGGAATTCAATAATTTTAGCGTATGTATTAATAAAATTCACAATTTCTAGTTGTTTTTCCCTTCTTTCAGATATCTGCAGAAACAGGGGAAAAATTAACATTTAATATCATTTTACAAAACAGTATAAACTTGGCTGTTTCATTAAAAAAGTTAGGAGTAAAACCGGGTGATGTCATTGCCCTCAGTGCTGAAAACAGATTCGAGTTCACCGAAACGGTACTAGCGATTATATTTTGTGGTGCCATTGTTACTACTACAAATGTTGCTTATACAAAAGGTAACTATTAATATTAATTCATAATAATTTAATATTACCCTAGTTAAAGCAATATTGGATTGATATTGGATAATATTTCATGGTGTACATACCAATAAAAAATATTACATACGTACATATAAGTATAATTTATAACAAATACATTCAGTAATAATTATATTTAATTACACAGAAAAATTTTAAGGCACAAAGTTAAAAAGTCTATTATACAAACTAAATAAGTTTAGTATTATAGAAATTTCAGGATAGTTTAATGTAAAAATGAACACATATCATCAGAGCCAACGTGAAACCATGTAATTAATAAAAATCAAATTTTTGGTTAATACAGATACATAAATAGATTTATGTATGATGATAAATTATTATAGGACGTAAAATGATGCACTGTACATAATATAGATTTGAACCTGGAGCCCAGTCTCGCAATATTATTTCGCACACTTAATTCAGTCTATTTTACAATTTTACCTATGAAGTGAGTAAATAAGTAAAAAACATGAATTTAAATCAATTTTAATTATCTCACAAGAAAAAAGCAAGTACTGGACCTGATACATTTAGATTTTTTAGGATTGTCCTAAGTTTTGGTACTTAATATTATGTATAAATTTAAAAAAATAAAAATAATCACGAAGTTGCCTGTTGGCGAATTAACCAATAATGTTCCAAAAAAATAATTCCACTGTGGTGCTGGAGACACCTATTTTATAAATTCTTAATGGATAAAAACGAAAATCATATATCATTACATTTTGATTAAAGAGATTTAGAAAATTGCAAGAGTCATTCACGCAACTTCACGTATATCACGAAGTAAATGATCATGTAACGCCGCATGATTGACACTGAATTTTTATGTATCCACCATGGCAAATAATAATTTTAGTTTTATGATTTATTTAATTTAAAAAGTGCATTTTTTTCAGAGGATTTATTACATACTTTGAACTTATCGAAACCAAAAATAATATTTTATACATCATTATCGGCAAAGCAAATTTTGGAGGCAAAAGTCCATATACCTTCAGTTGAAACGCTGGTTTACTATGGCGATGAGTGTACAAATGGCAGCCTGCTATATAAAGATTTACTTTCCACGCAATATGACATTGACAAATTCCAAATAGCAGATGTAACCGGGCAAGTTGACACCCTCTTCATATTGTACTCATCTGGAACGACTGGATTGCCCAAAGGTGTTATGGTTACACATCTCAATGTATTACTATTAATAAGGAATTTGAGGTACAATTCGTTAAATCAAGCTAATATCTTTAAAATTTCGACTTCTTTGAAACAAACTGTGAAACATTAATCTTCTTTAAATTGACTGACAAGTGCTTCTTTATAAAATTGATTTCAATGACCTTTCAAGTATAAACATATCATAAAATAAGTCACTTGAAACAAAATGATCCATTGATTAAAAAATCTGGATCAAAATGCTATAACTGAAACGTTTACTATACAAATATATATAAATATGTCTATGACAAAAATGATAACATTCCTCATACTTATCATTCTGATAAATAAGAAAAATTATAATAGGAAATGCATCACTTTAGTTTCTTAAATCTATAATAATCTTTTTCTCAATAGTTTAGTTTCCTCGCTGAGTTTTACACCTGTACTAATATAGACATTGTACAAATAAGCTAAACAATCTGGTTGCATTTGCTCTTAGCTATCACCATATTTATATATATTAGTATGGAAGAATTTCTAAACAACACTGCATAGTAAGTGCTAGCTATAAAAAACTGTAAGATTGTCAGACCTATTCCATTCAAATATGGTAAAATATAGTAGTTAATAATCGTTAACCCATTTTCAAGATATAAGTGTTATTTATAATTTAGTAAAAATATTAACAGTCATACGCACCATATTTTTAATTTCATCATAATAGGGCACTTGATTAACTTTTTTTTATTTTCAAGATACAAGAGTAGTGAAAAAATTTTAACAATTTTTAAAAATTAACCGAGTCTTCAAATTTTAACGTTTAAGCAAGAACAGTAATTATGATATCATTTATAATTACGTTTATTTTATTCTAATCTTTTTATATTTGGGTAATAAAATACTCAAAAATTTTTTTTTAATTTCGTGTATATCGTGGTATACCATTTGGAAGGACTAATCATAATAAAGATCTCAAAGACGTTTTCTTCATAATTTTGGTAGTACGTCTTCAGAGATGTACTGAAAAATATGTAAGAAAAATGTGTCTCCCTTTTTTGCCGAAACTACTTAATCTAAAATTGTGCAAAAAATAGTATTTTTAGAAAACTACACAGGATTTTAAGAAAATTTTGCGGTGATGTCATAATATATAATAAATGTCATAATTTTTTAAATACGCACCATGTTTTTAAACCTGTAAAAGATACATTAAATATTTACATTGTGAAAAATGAATATTTGTAAATAGTTTAATAGACATACCCTTAAATGTTTATAACTGCCTAAATCTATACTGAACCCTCTTAGTGCGAGTTTTACAAATATTTTACAGGTTTTTTTATACAATATCTACAACATAACTTCATAATACTTTTTCTTATATTCATTATAAGTACATCTCAAAAATCATAAACAATTATCAAACTACAGAAGACTAAAAAGACATAGACAATTTTTTATTAAAACGAAAAAATGATGAAGGATTGAAGAAACATTGACAACACCAAAAGCATTTATTTTTTAGTATTCTCAAAAATCATACATAACCGACCAACCAATGATCAATGAGGTACATTAATAACTGTTTAAATTATAATTCAAAAATAACAAAAACAAAACTTTATTAAAAAAATTCTTTTGTTTTTCCAGATATGCTATATTTAACTCTAATGTAGATGGAAATACAAAGTCGCTTGTAACGCTATCTGTATTTCCTTGGTTTCATGCAGGCGGTCTCATGCCACATCTTGCATTCTTGAGCCACCATATGCTTACTGTATTCTTACAACGATTTAAAGAAGAATTGTTCTTGAAAAGCATTCAAGACTACAAGGTATTTCAATCTGCAATTCCAATTTATCATCTTTATCTCAATTAAAAGACCTTTTTAAATAACAATTTTAATTTTAATTTAATCAAGCTTCATTAAATCTTGTGAAATTTTGCAGGTGTCTTTTTGCATTTTTGCTCCACCAATTGTGGTATTTCTGGCCAAAAATCCTCTAGTAGGTAAATATAACTTAACATCCTTAAAGCAAATCTGGTGCGGAGCTGCTCCTCTATCTGTAGATCTACAAAACACTGTAACTAAAAGGTATGTTTAGAGACAGAAGAGGAATTTATTAAAAATTAGTTTGTGTATACTTTATACTCAATGTTCAGACACCCAGAATGATTGAAGGGTTTTGCTAACTTTATAATTATTTTGCTAATTTGTACCCTAGTTTTAGCATGAATGTTAAAAGGTTCACAAATGTTTATAGGAAAACACTGAAGGGAATTGCTATTCACAACTTACATAACTCATCTGGTAAGCGTACAAGAGTTTAAATCTATATTAATTCACACCCCGTATTGCTATAATTGATATATATTCAGGTCGCGATACAAAGAATTTATAATTTCGAGTGACATTGGAACTGAAGAAAGTGATGTAATAATAAGAAAACGAACATCGCAATTTTAATCAACAGTTATTGCAAAGTGTGCTAGAGTATAAGCAACATTAAAATAAAAATATCTGTACATATGTGTGACCGTCATACCATTTGATAATATGATGGCCAAATATAACATTCCATTTTGTAAGTACTTTATAAACCAAACAATTAGTGGTCTATTGTTAGTAGTTTTTGACAAATGAAATGAACTTAAATAATACAAATTTACTATGAAATACAGTATAAAAGATTTATGTGTGTTTATATATATATATATATATATATATATATATATATATATATATATATATATACATATATGTATATATATGTATGTATATATATGTATGTATATATATATATAGAGTGTGTGCATGTGTATGATAAATACACCTCCATATTCATTATCTATATATCATTATGTATAATGTTTTACATAAAGAAATAATCATTGTATTAATATTGCGTATACAATGTAAAAACGAACTTAAGAAAATAATCCCTTTCATTCCATGAGTTTGCTTATTTTTAATATTAAAAATATTTATTCCCCTCAACAACTTCTGTACTTTTCAAACTTTCTATTTGGCAGTTTTGGATGATTTAAAAGGCAATAATATTGAATATTTCTTCATATATTTTTTTAACATAGCATTTCAAAATAAACTTTGCTGGAACAATAAGACTCATTAAAATAAAACCAATCTAATCAGAAATGAATCTTGTAATACATTTGACAGACATGGGAATAATTCATAATGGCGAGAAAGTCATATTTCGAAAATTCATACATCCAGTAAACAATCAGTTAAATGTAGGTAAGAAGGATATTAATTTTTCTTGCCGAAGTACTAAACTGAAACCTGTATTCTGTCTATTTCCGTATCCTTATAGCATAGGGTTCCAAATTTGCAAATTTTTGCTTTAGTTACCGAAATAACCATAAGAAGTAAATTGTAAGTTATTGAATTGAATTGAAGCCATTATAGATTCTGATCGTTACATAGGTCTCTGAACGCAGCTGTCTAAATAATAATTAGCTTGTATGTTTACACTCTTCTAATGATCACACACTATAAAAGATTTATTGTATGTGCAATGGTCCTCCTTTCAGACCCATGTTTTTAACATGGCATAAATGAACCTCTTTTTAATGACATCTTCAATGAACCAGGGTGAATTTTATCCGGTTATTGATTTCAACATATTTCTTTTTAAATAGCTTTTTTTCTTAACTTCATATGAATTACCTAATAGAATATTGTTATTACACACATATTTATAAAAAAATCTAATGAAATTATCGTTTGAGATATTATGGCACTTAGTTTCAAATAGGAACAAACTGAAATATTAAGAAAAAACAGACCCACAGTAGGTTACATAGTAAATAAATTAGTTTGAGTCCTCTGAAGTTGTAGCACATTTTTTGCAATTGTCTCTGCCAATACAAATGAACTTATTACACTTGCAGCATGTATGTTTGGTCTTTCTATCTTTTTTATAGACACAATCTTGGCATCTGCTGGTAGCACCAAATTTTTTAGGTGGCGGAACGAAAGAGATTTTGCCCAATGCCTCATTTATTCGCTTGGGCAGATTAGTATGCGAACCTGTAATTTCTTTTTGTGTGCATAAAATCTTTCCACCGATTTCAATCCCAAGATCCTAAGAAAATCGCATCATTTCAGACTTGGTAGTGAACAGTTTTCTTTTTTTATTAAATAACTATTTATATCAGCCATATTGAGCATAGAATAGAAATAGGTGAGCGACCAGTGTTTATAGTTTCTTGATATGTTGTAGTTGGCACATAACTCTTCTATGACGTCAACCCCTTCCTTTGTACTGTTATAAAAGTTAATAATTTCGGGTTTTCTCTTATTGCCTGTACATACATCAATGCTTTCATCATGGTGCATCGTTGACATCAGCAATACAACCTTATTCTTTTTAGGCACATGGGAGACCAATGTAGTATCTTTTTGGAAAATGAAAACTATTTATATCATGGCCTCTCATATTTGACATAGACATTGGAATCTCTCTCTTGTTCTTTCTTATAATACCCACAGACGTTAGTTTATGGTGTTGAAATAAATGTTGGGTTAGAGGGTAACTAATATACCAATTGCAATATGTAATATTACGGCTTGACTGTGATATCGGTTGCATTAATCTATCCACAATGTCAAGCGGCTTGTTACTTTTACGGTATGGTCCAGGAGGTTGAGTGTCAGCGTAAAGCTCTAAGTTTACAATATAAAAATTCTTTGCATCTACTAAAATCTTTTGAGACCATATTTTGCCGATTTATTAGGCATATACTGAACAAAAACGCATCTACCCCTAAATGAGTCCAATTTTTTGTCAATAATCAGATATTCTGATGGAGTATCATTTTCTTGACAGTGTAATACAAACTTCTCGTAAATATTTCATATAGGAACTAATATATCAGTTTTTTCCTGTCAGACCTAGTACTATTTTCATCAAATCGGATGCAATTCATAATGAAGTAAAATCGTTGTAAAGACATAGTACTAGATAAAGATATCTCTAGTACTAGATAGAGATATCTAGTAAAGATATCTCTACCTGAGCCATCTGTACGCCACAAATAATTGAGATTTAGTCTGTTCGATTTATTCAATCCAGCTAGGTTTAAAAGTCCAATAAAGGCCAACAGTTCATCTTTAGATATTTTTTCATATAAGAAGCCTGGAATTTAGTAGGAACTGGTTTCCGTTTATTTTGAATGTAACAATTAGTATTGATTAATATTTCCTCTATCAGTTCATCACAAAAAAATAATTTCCAGCAGTCGTATTCAGAATGGGCATTACGAGCTCGGCCCTTGATACCAAGAATAACAGAATTAATATTTTCAGACCGCGTTCTAACGTTAGTCCTATAACAGCCTTTATTCTATTTAGTTTGATCTTTGCCATAAATATACCTTGCATGACTCCGATCAATCAATTTCTGTCACAGGACTGGGCGACGTCTCTAGATCTAATACCTGACTCATTTCCTCCTCTGTATCATATATTTCATAACTGTGCTAGCTGATGCACTCCTCTTCGTCAACATCCGACCCCGATAGACAGCTTTTGTCCGAAGAATATTCTTCCAAAAGGCGTCTTATATATTCATCATCCATCAGCAATCCAATACAGTTTATTTTATTACATACAGTCTAAAAAAATAGGGGTAAACATAAAAATACAGTTAAAAATTTTTAACACATAAACTATAACCCCAGGTAAAATACACAAGCGTATTTTGAACTCACCTATCACTAGCTATGTCGCACGTGATACTAATTCATGTTAAACAATCGATGCACTATTTCCAAGATGGCAGTTACTGAGGCGGAGGAGGTAGGGACCCGTCAATTGTGACAAGTGTTTGCGTTTTTACACACTGGGGGGTGTTAAGAACCCTGGTTCATTCACACTAGGTTAATTATGGCAAACACTAAACTCGCCATATTTTCCTGACAGAAAGTTAAATTGTATTTTACTTATCACCTATCTAGGTGATGAAAAATTTCATTACTCTGAGGCACTATTTGAAATCATGATGGTTATGGGTCATGGGAACCTTTATGAAAGCCTTCCACATATATTGTTTTCCAAACTTTAATTCGGTCAACTTAAGAAAACTGTTGAAATATCTCAAACTAATGCCAAATGAAAGTATTACATAGAGTCTTTTAAACAAACTAACAATATACAGTGACCCCAAAGCTCACTAACCATAGTAGAGTAATCTATATTGATCAAACTGGAAGAGTATCAAAACCAAAAGAATACAATGAACAATGACTTGTCAGACAAAATATTATCATTCTTGACGTATTGACTCAATATAGCTTCTGCGAATCTCTTACCACAGCATAGTCTCATTCATTTTATACTCAATGTCCTACAAAATATTAGATGTTTTATCTAATATTATATTTATGCATATGGTATTATACATATGGTATTATGAGGCTGGGATGAGCTATGCAATATATACTGCATTTATTCATCGCATGACAGTATACTTTATCTCGTCTAGTTATGTAATTCATCTAAACAGTAATTTATTTTAGACTTTGTTTATTTTTTATCACTAGACTAGATGAAGATGTTTCAAAATGTATAACATTTGTATTCCTTTACCAAATTGCAGAAATTATATTATTTTTTATTTTCTCACTAACAATAGTCTACATCTATCAAATGGAGACAAAAGTATATACCAATGTGTTGATTTACACTCTCTTGCTTTTTCGTAGGTTAAACATAAATGACATTAGACAGATGTATGGTATGACAGAGTTAACCTTTGCTGTGACTATGGATTTGTCAAATGAAGGAAAAGCTGGTACTGTTGGAAAACTTATGCCTGGACTTATGGGAAAGGTAAATTAAAAATATAAATTGAAATAGTAGAACCTATTTATTTTAATGTGGCAATGTAATTACGTTCTAATCATATTTATGGAATAGAAACCTATGAAGAAAAAAAGTAGAAATACAAAAAGGATGGAATATCTGCCTAATTTTCATAAAAAACATCAAAACTTATAACTCCAAAAAGAAAATGATAAAGAATATTTAATAAACATTCATATTTCAATATATGTGTACATATAAGCAAATAAAGTTTGACTGAAATAAATTTCTTACAATATCATATTTTTGAAGCACTTCCTTTGATACCTATAAGTCAACTTATAAGTAGACATTAGACATCTTGTCATAACTTAGACAGGCTTAACTTCCACGAGATTAGTAAAAAAATTACTTTGACACTATTAGATACAAAATCAATAAAGGGGGACTTGAATTGGCAAAAAATTATTTATTCGTTTATTTAAATTGTTTCAAGAAATAACTACCTCAAAAAAAACTTATACAAGCAGTAAGTACAAAATACAATAACTTTTTTGCTATCCTAAAGAAATAACCATTTTGAGTTACATAGTGTTAAAATTTAAAATATGATGTTAATTATATCATTTATATCTGGTTTATCTTATATTCTATCCCTTCTTAAAGACACTGAATAATATTTGTGACAATATCTAATGAAGACTAGCAAGCAATTTATTTTAGAATATACCACCAATTAATTCTTCTCTATAGTTTCACTAGCATTCTGGGCCCGATTCCTGTACATTTTATAAATAGCTATCCTAAAGTCATTATATAATGTTAATTTAAACCTAATTCCCTACTTGTTATTTATCTTTATTAGATGATCTCAGCAAAGCATAGATGTTTCATAAAATTTCAATGATTTTTATGGAATGTTATCGTTAATTTAATTAATGACATAGTTAATTTAATGACATAGTTAATTTAATTAGATAATTCTATTAGCTTTAAATATTTATAAGCCACTCCTTATAAAACCATACCATAAAAATTTATACTTGACAATTTTATTGCTACTAGAACAATTTCTCAGAAACAATTTAGGAAAGATAATAAGAAAATGCAAACAATTTTAGGTGTAACACAAAAAAAATACAATAAGAAAATGACAAGTATAAGGAGAACAGAGTGAGGCGGAAGGTATAAACAGGGAGAGTACAAAAAAAGATTAGGAGAGGTAAATTTTTTTACGGTGATTTAATCAACACGCAAATGCTGCGCATTTTTTTTTATTGTTAATATTTACATTATTGAGAAATTTATTAAATTTTTAATAGCGTAATTTATTTTGTAAAATATTTAATGCATATAGAAGTATTTTTGGGGCACATGTTTTCTTTCATTGTTCCTTCTTATGCAGAATGGATGTACATAATTTGCTTTTGTTACACTACATTTGTATGCAAACGACCAGAAAAAATGTTTTCTAATTAAAATGAGCTACGATTATCAATCAAAAAGAATATTGAATATATTTGGCACTAATTTTGTAGCAATCCTTGCTAATAGCCCACCTGAAGATGTCCTAATACAACGAAACCTAGGTTATGGTAAAGAACTTAAAGAAAGTAGAAATAATACTACATCACGTAGTTTCATTTAATTGTGAATCAAAACGAAGACAAGATATTAGTATTTCTTTTTATAATGTTAGTTCCTTCAAAATCGTTCCCTTTAATATAACATAGATTTCTCATTAATTAAAATATTGTCTAGATGATTAACATCATCAGTTTGAACCTTCCCAATGCAACATCAAAAATATGCACATTTATCTAATTAATCACTCAATGATAATCTATTCCAGGTGGTTGACATAGAAACAAATAAACTACTTAGTCCTTATCAGAAGGGAGAACTGTGTTTTAAATCAGAAATGAAAACGAAAGGTTACATCAGAAATCCAGAGGCTACTGCTGCTATGATGGATGAAGACGGATTCCTTCATACAGGAGATATTGGTTACTATGATAGTGAAGGTTGTTTCTATGTGGTGGACAGATTAAAAGAACTTATAAAATATAAAGGTTTTCAGGTAAATATTTAAGGAATATATGGACAAATATTATCAAAATGTAAACAGAAAATATTAAAGTATTTTTTAAAATTGTTTAATAAGGATTTTAGAAGTTCTAAGCACAAATGAGGATAGTTGAAAAATAATGTATCAATACACAAGTAGACAAACAAATATGTTTTATAATCTACTGAGTAACTGCAGACTTGTAAATTGTAGCAATTCTCTGTTCAGAGATTTTCAATTCCTAAAAAAGCAATACAGATAAACACATAAAGTAATTCATTACTTCATTTGTTGTTGATGAAACATGTATGAGATTTGAATAAAAGGTTCTTAAATTTTTAATTTTAACATTTAAATTAATGCAATGTCACTAGTTAGTAGGTTAATCTGATTAAATGGAAGCAACATTGCGAAAATCACTTTGCATCGGGACAAAGTTTGTTCCATTCAATTGAGTCATTAGCATTAAAAATTATTTTAAGTAATATTTTGTGTAAACTAGATACCCAAAATAAAAGTTATTTACACACTTTTCACGATGCACTTTAACAAAAAGCAACACAAATAACAAGTTCGTAGCCAGGGTGATATCACTAAAGTTTAATGCCCCCTCGAATTTTTTGTTACTATTTATATGAACCATTATGGGCCCAGTTTTTTATTCTTGTGTTTATTTAATGGCGTAATAAAATGTATTGACAAATGTACATATATTAATTTTTTTTAAAACAACAATAACAATGCCTTTAACATTTTTTCCCTCATCACTCTGTTGCTTTAAACTGAGAGATATTTTTAAACATCTATAGTTATATATAAAGAATCCATGGCATTTACTTTTCCCACCGCTTTCAAATGCTTAAAACTTTCAACCACTTCTAATTAAGTTTTTAGGCAATATACTTAGCAGAGTAAAAAAATTGTTTTAAAATATGGTATTTCTTTTTGGGCAAATAAGGAAAATGTTTTATGTCACTTTAGTATTATAAATGAAAATAACTTTTAACCTTTTAGTCATGGGGTCTTTCTGCTAAGAGGAAACTAGAAACATGATGAGTTTTTCTAAAGCAAAGACAGGAATTTACTTATCGTAAAAAAATATTTATAAATACACCTAACCTATTTATTACTTTAATATGTATTTTTACATGAATATACGACTTGCCACAATGCATCGAGTGGCAAGGGAGAATTGCCACTCAAGTACAAAGGGTTAAAATTTCAAAGCTATTATTTTTTATTTATGATGTATTATTTACCAATATTTACTCTAAAGTTACAATTCTTACTTTAATAATTACATTACTCTAAAGTTTAATAATTTACTACTTTACTGTTACAATTCTTACTCTAATAATTACTATGAATACACATAAGAACAAAAATTAAATAATGTAATTCTAAAAATATACAACTTATATTATTTTAATTAATATTTAAAAAAAATTTATTCACTAAAATGTGAAATTTAAAGAAAAAAGTAAATATTACTTGCATAATCACTTTTTTCTTTTATTTAAACTTATATATTGTTATAAATTTTTAGGTGGTTTTTATTTAATATTTGTTATTACAAAACAACAAATTATAGAAAATATTTACTGTATCATATTTCAAACAGGTTGCACCAGCAGAGTTGGAAGCCTTATTGCTACAACATCCAGGAGTAAAAGATGCAGGGGTGATCGGACTACCAGATAAATTTGCAGGAGAGTTGCCCATGGCATACGTCGTAAAACAAGCCGATGCCAATATTACCGAGAAGGAAGTCATTGATTTTACAGCATCGAAGGCAAGTTTGTTCTTAAATTGTATTCTTACACAGAGAAAGTCTGATAGTGAAATTGTCTTTTCATTGTTCGTCAAAATATGGTAATCTTAACAATACTCGTTTTACCTATCAGGTACAACCTTATGTCTTTTGAAAAATTATTATTCAATTATTTTTTGCCATAAAAATTATTTTCTGCCATAACATGGCGTTGCTGTGGTGTGTTGAGTTGATCACAATGCATACAGCCTTTGACAGCGTGACACACCTCGCAGTCCTGGGTTCGACACCCAGCCTTTTGCCGAGTGCGACTGGACTGGTGTTTTGGTTGACTGTAAGAGAATGCCCTCATAGCAATAAGTCTGCCATATATATAAATTATATAAATTAAATTAGATAAATAAATAAATAATTATTAAAAATTTAGATATAATGATTGATAGGAATCAACTTTAACTTCAGTATAAACAAACCAATTCAAAATGAACTTTTACAATTCTATAATTATTTAAGAAAGCTTAACTCATGAGACAAACATTGCTCCTATTTCCTGTTATAACTTACCACCATATGTTTTATTTCATGCATCTTCTTCTTTACTAGCAAGACTGCGCTTTAGAGCTTTTCTCAAATGTTTTTACCATTATGATCTAACTATGAACTTTGGTCTAACTATGAACTGCTCATAAAATTTTACCTTTATGGTCTAACTAGGAACTGCTCATAAAATAAAGGCGTAAAGACTTTGATTTTATGAGCTTTGGTTTTCCGGTTAATCTTTTTCGGTATTCTCAATCTTTTAAACCAAATCGGCTCATTTCTGATTTAGTTGGCCTTTTTTTTTTTTTTTTTTATATTTTTTTATATTCTTGTTGGTGGTATTTTACAAAACAATCAGTTAAATATTTACATAATACCATTAGGATTTTGGTTTATTTCATACCACATTCAATATTTTGTTTTGAGGCTACCCTTGTTATATTTGAAAATTTAAATACATGCCTTGGCCCTTGCACAGCAAAGAATAAATTTTTTTAAAATTAATTAGTAAGTCGCAGTAATAGGGCATTGCGTAAACAAAAATAAATGCTTACACAGTTACAATTGAATACATTAAATGAAAGGGACTTCCTGCATGTAATTTTAGATCCCCCCATACTTTGATTACCAATAACAAAGTTAAGAAAATAATGAAAGTTATCACTTTAAATAACTAAAAGTTGAATACTTTGCACTAACGCCCAACCATGTTACTATTCATTTAGTTTTAAAATTTCATTAACTTACCATTTATAGTCTGGGCTACGAATTTGTAAATTTTAACAATTATAATAGTAAACAATTTATTATTTTCAGGTGACCTCATCTAAACATCTCCGAGGCGGAGTGAGATTTGTGAATGAGATCCCAAAAAATCCTTCAGGAAAAATTCTAAGAAAAAAGTTAAAAGAGAATTTAATGAAGTCATTGGAAAGCAAATTGTGAAATATTTGACTTCAAAATATTTTTATTTTAACATAAGAATTAATAAATGTAATAAATATTTTAAATACCTACTAGTTATTTTTTGTTTTGTTTTTTTTTTTTTTTCTCCCTTTTAATATCAGCGATCGGCCATAGGCCATAATCAGATGTGGTCTATTTGTCAGGATTTATTGGAGTTGCTCCAGCGAGTTCCACCAATCACTATTGTCTAGACTCTAAGTCTAGTATTTGCCATCTTTTTAGGCGAGTTATGCTTGCAGGATTCAAGAGGTCTCTGGCTAGCTCATTCTTGTGTTCCTTTAGTCTATTTTTATATTTTTTGCTGTGCTCGGTCACTTCCTCCTTCACTGTTGACATCTTCAAATGTTCATGGATTTCCGTATTTCTTACGAACCAGGGTGAGCTGGATATGATTCTAAGTGCAATGTTTTGGAATCTTTGAAGGATTTCGATATTTGAGTTACTCGAGGAGCCCCAGAGTTCAATGCCATATGTCCATATAGGCTTTATTATAGATTTATACACAAGTAATTTGTTGTGTAGTGATAACGGGGATTATCGTCCAATTAACCAGGACAGTCCCTGAAATTGAATGGTGGCCTCCTTCCTCTTCATTTTTATGTGGTTAGCCCAAGTGAGACATTGGTCCAGGTGCAGTTATTTTTTGTACGATAGAAATTTGGACATTAATACTTCATATTACTAAATAACAATTTGAAACAGGCATATTAAAGCTATTTTCTTAAGGGCAAATACATGTATAGTATATATAATAGGCAAATATTTATAGATATGGGTCAATCAAAATTTTGTTTCTTTGTCTAATTTTCCACATTTAATAATTTAATTGATATTTTCTTATTTTTTTAAGAATCCATACTGATTAGAACGAATTATTTAAAAAAATGGTAATTATGGCTTAAAAATCTGAATGGTCTGAGTTAAGACTATCCCATAGACAACTAACTTAAGAAATTTTTGAACCATTTTAACTTCAGTCAAATTTTAAAGCTGTACTTTATATTTATTAGCTATAGAATAGATTTTTAATTCATAATTAATATACAAATAATACGACTCACAATTACGAATTATTTCTACTAATATTGTCCCTTGGACAACGATAAACCTTTCATGCAACGAAACTTTTCATTAAAATAGAAAATAAAAATTTCTATGCAACAAAATACCACATGCTAATTTACATTAAATATATTATTTATTTTAGAAAGTTTGGTGAGCCATTTTATACATTAAAAAGAAAAATTTAAAAAATTTTTTAAATACAGGGACAATTAGGTTGTCCGAGAGACATATTCGGTTGTCCAAAGGAAATACTAGAAAATGCTAAAAGCCTATATTTTGTGTTTTTTTTTCGAATATTATGATGAACGTAAATAGAACACATTTATGAAAAATGACAATTTAATTAGATTTCTTAAGGAGCAATCAACTTTACAATAAATGTAACTTTGAACGTTATTAACACATTTATAAACGATAGAAGTATTTTTAATCAACTTATTAAGTTAACTACACATTTGCTGTTTTAACATACAGTCTCATTATAAAAATCAGTATACATCGAGGTTCAGGTACAAAATTTAATAATTGTTTAATAAATTGTTTTGTCCTGATATAAATGGCTGTGGTTCTACAATGTTATTTTCATTGTCAGAGCTATCAGAACAGTCGTATACCCTCTTGTACATGCTTTTGCACAACACCAACTTTTTCTAACTGTTCATTTTCGTGCTTCGAGGATACAGCAGGACTAAGAGGTGGACTGGGTCGATGTTAAACTTTGGTATTTATTTCCTTCGGAATGGACCGGGAGCTTGGATAGTAACATACTTAATCATTTCTGTATATTCATATTAATGGAATATTCCGATTTTAATGTGATAATATTTTAAAAATGGAAAGGAATAACAGAAACCAACACGTTTTTACTTGTCTTTGTATATATAAATTATATAAAACTAATTTGTAGCTGAATATATTTGGACTTCAGCTATCATTATTTCTTCATATGATAATACAATAGTAATAATGGTAGTAGTAGTAAATAATTATCAAAATTAACAATGGGCTAAGTTTATTTAGCTAAGCAGTTATCTGATTTCAATACAATTATAAAGTTAAAACCTTTGTCTATTATTTCAAACACTGCCTGTCTATCTCATAGCCAGTAGAAAAACTTGTAGGACCTTGGTACTATATGTATTTATGTGACTTGAATTGTTTCAAATGTTGACGCTTTTTTAATTATAGCTGATTATGGTATTCAAAATGCCATTTTGGACTGTCCTAAGTGAAGATAGACGATGAATATCATTAAACAAGCATTTGGAGTTATTGAAGAATAATATTTTTTGTTGAAAAAAGTGAATATTTTCAATATATTTTGAAATTTATTTTCTTCTTATAGGCATCGCATAGCTTTGTAGCTCAGTACAGATGAGATCAGTACTTTTTTGATTTACGATTCGATTTATCAAGTGTTGAAAAATTAACAAACTTCTAAGATTCATAACCTCATATATTTTAGTTTCACATTTTTCTCTGGTAGTGGAGCAGTTTTGTTGATCTAGGCAACTATCAATCAGTTGTGACTTGGTACAACCTGGAATTTGTACTTTGATAATGGGATGGTTGGTATTAACTTTTCTTTGTCTAATATTAAATTTTGGTTCAAATATTATATAATGTTTCAGAAGTCATCGCTCCAAGCAAGGAGAAATAGAAAAGAATCCCTTTTGATATGAATGAATTATCAATTGCCATTAAAAGAGTAAAAAAGGCATTCACAGCGTAAGGTGCTTCAAAACTCATTGGAGTGCCAAAAAAACTATATGAAAACATTAACTAAATGAAAACTGTGGTACATGTACAATTTGGACTGATTTGAAAAGACGTAAGAGTACATAATTTTGCAAACTCCAATTGAAAAAACTAGCCTGAGAGTTGGGATATTAAAAAGATAACTAGTGATTATTTGCTATGTTTATTTAGGAACTGGCAACAGTTTGCATTCTCTTTCAGCTTTACCACCAGTACCACTTGTTTATTTAATAAACACAATTAGTTGGTTAATAAACACACCATATGTTTAACATATGATAATTTTAAGGAAGCCCTTTCTAAATGCCCTCAAGACATAAAACCCACAGATATCTGGAATCTCGATGAAACAGGATTGTAAACAATTCATGTTTCTCCGAAGGTATTAAGACCTATTGCTATGAAATAAATTGGTTCAGTAACTAGCACTAAAAAAGGAACTACAGTAGCAATGATAACAGTTATAAATGCAGGTAGTCGTTTTGTTCCACCGTACAGGTGATATTTCCTCGAGTTAATTTTAAGGAGTTCATGTTACAAGCAGCCCCAGAAGGCACTGTTTATGGCATTAATCCATCCGGACAGTCAAATCACTCTATGTTTGTAATTTTTCTTCAATATTTTATAAATATGCCAAGTCCACTAAAGAACAACTAGTTATTCTAAACTATACCATTATGAAAGTCATGTTTCAGGACTGGCAATACAAATGGCTTAAAATAATGGTAGAGTGCTTGTCACTTTATGTCCATTCTACGTCTCAACCACCATTTACTTTTTCCACCCTTAAAATCAATGGTTCCCAACCACAGATCACTAGGGATCCGCAAGAACTAAATTATTGTCTGTGATGTCACTTTAATTTAAATTTGAAAGCGGGCGATGTGGCCGTTTTTTATGCTACCTACTTTGTTTTACTGAGGTCTGTACCCATGATTACTCTTAGTGAGGTAATTTTTTGGTTTCCAGAATAATAAGTCCTTCAAATTAGTTTGTTTATTGTCATAGAGATGAATTTTGATTACATTTCAATTTGGTATATATATATATATACATATATATATATATATATATATATATATATATATATATATATATATATATATATATATATATAATAAGTAAGTAGTAATGGTGTGTAAATATATAATGTATATATGTTCTCGGAAGCAATTTTTTAAAGTCAGCAAAATTAAAACGTCACTTAGCAACGGTCCATCCTAATTTATAAGACTGACCATCTAAATCTCACAAAAGCATATATTATAATTCAAAAAGTTAATTGTTTAAAGATATTGTCACCTAAAATTTTAAACTCTTTTAAGTACCTTTCTAGTTCTAATGTTTGTTAATATGCATTATTATTTACATAAATGGTTATAAGTAGTCTCATTAACTGTCAAATGCAAAAGAATCATTAAAATGTTAGCTTGTCTTTGTTACAGGTTTTGTATTTTGAGATAAGCTAGTTTTGGTATATTTTTTGTAATATAAATTGTTTACTAAATCAAATAAGTCGGTTTCAATAAATAAACATTAATCATTTGTGAAAATATTTATGTTTTCCCTATAAACACCCCATATATCCGAGGTACGACATTATACTGGCCAAAATACTTACGGTATGTTGTAATTTGGTTGAATTATTTTCATGGGTTCTTACCATCTATTTTCATTAGTGGTAAGTACCCATAAAACCAGATTACCTTAGAAAATAAATAAAATAAGCCATATCTAAAAAAAATTATAACCCAAAAACTACAAAACTACCCAATGTAACAATTCCCCCTATTTATTTAACACGGTAATACAATAGTGTACAATAGTCAGAGCTAATAAAAATGGGTTTAATTTCAATATTGGAACTTGTAATCTTAATTATATAAATACACACTCCTAATGTGTACGTAACATGTTTTATGAAAAGTTCTACGATCCTCTCATCTACCTATTTAATGATTGAGAATTTAATTTTTGGTAAAATAAGTATATTTTTCATTTCACTAATAAAGACTAAGACAGATTCAAGTATTTCACAATTTGCTTTCAGCTGACTTCATTAAAATTTCTTTTAACTTTTTTCTTAGAATTTTTCCTGAAGGGATTTTTTGGAATTTCATTTACAAACCTCACTCCGCCTCGGAGATATTTAGACGAAGTCACCTGAAAATGTAAATTGTTTTATATTTGATCATTTAATAAAATTTTAAAACAAGGTGGCTAGTACTATGGTTGGGCGTTAGTGCAAACTATTCAGTCTCATCTACCTATTTAATGATTGAGAATGCCGCATTTAGAAAATTGTTATTGATCCAGATATCTTTATATCTGTAATTCTGTTTGCTCTGAAATGGTTATGATTTCAAGTCACATATTGTTTCAGCACTTTGCAACATAATGCACTAAGCAACATAATGCACTTAGCAACACAAAAGAGTCATATTAGATGTCCTTTCATCCAACACTCTTGAGTGAGAGCCTCTACAACTTTTGTGCAACTGATTGTAAAAATGTAAATTTAGAGAGAATTAAGGTAATATTTATGAATGTATAATTATGTGTCAAGCACAAAGTCCTATACAAACATATTATTGTCAATTTTGTTTGTCTTCGGTTGATAACAGAATATGACCGTCATAAAATAGTGATCGGATCAATGCAACTAGCTCTACAGCAATTTATCTACATATAAAATCAAATTAGAAAGGCATACAGTTTGACGGCTTGGATCACCACAGGGATCAGGGTTTGATTCCCAATTGAGTGGGACTGAACTGGTGTTCTGGTTGGCTGTAAGAGATTGTTTTCTCACCATAGGTATCAATTGGATATGTTAAAGACAATAAATAAATAAACAAATTAATTAATTAATTCTGTTAAAAATTCCACAGATATATAAAATTTTAATCATAATACTAGACTTGCTAGACCATGTTTAAATATTTATTTTATTTACAGTATGCTTTGTTTGAAAATACTAATTTGAAAATCATCAGCATAATTGTTTAGCAATCTTGTACAATTCTATATTTAACTCTAGAATATTGAGTTGTGTTTGCATTATAAACTTTTTTAAGAAAATATGCTATATCTGACGAGTTATATTCGAGAAATAATTTATTATTCCTTTTGAAGTCGTTTATTATTTTCCATTCTACAAACAATACAAACACATTAACTCCGAACTATTGAAAAAATGGAGACGTAACATAGAGTAGTATGTGATGGAGGAAATGTTACACTAAGTAGCACTACTTACACTAATTTGGATATTGTAGTGCTAGCGATACTGCTCATTTTGAACAAGAAGAATTGTGTTATGCCAAATATTTTTTAAATTTTCAAACTTTTCATCTTTAGGCTTTATCAACCATGATGGTACCCTAGAGTCTAATAGAGCTGATGCTACTTTACTAAGATGCATATATTAATGCTTTATTAACTTGGAAACGTTAATTTAAGATAAAATTAACACTGTCATCTAGTACAATGGTTGCTTATAAAAGCATTAGATGTTACTGTTAAAGAAATGTATAGTAATCTATTAATTATCTGCTCAACTCTCTTGAGTAACAGCGTGGTTATTTCTACTACAGATGTTGACCAAGTCTTTCAGATATAAAACTGGTTAGTTTCGTTAAAACCTGTTCAGTGGTTTTGCGTGATGCTGCTTTCCATTTTACTTATCTATCAAAGCTACAATCAATTTAAATGAAATAAATATTGCTGTATAATTGTAAATTATAAAATTATAATTACAATATTTGCTTATAAAAGAAACCGATATCGCTATTAAATAAGATAGTAGTAACTTACTAATGGACTGCTCAGCGCCGAAAATTATTTGCTCATTGTTTTCTATTTCAAATATTGATTAAACTTCTAAGGTATAAAACTGCAAATTTACATTAAAATCTGTTAAGTACTTTTAATGTGATGCCCACACAGGCGTGGTCACGGCTATTGAGGCTATTGATATGGGCCTATTGGTTGTAGAACAACTAATACTAAGCATAAAACACAGATTTGTGGAAAAACGTATTTGGCTTATTGACTTAAATACATAATTTTAAATTAAGAAATCTTAAAACATTATAATTTGCCACATCCATTACAGTTCACCATTAGGATACATCCATTAGAATAGTTGTTCTTATATTATGTGCTCTTGGATTATAATTTTATTGGCAGTATGGGTTGTCATAATTCTACAATAAACTCGTAAGTGCTAAAAGTTAATTTTTCAGGAAAAAAGAAAAACATTAAATTTTGTAATGAGATTTTAAACTATTTGTATTTTTTAAATTGGTTTCCTTGTTATAGTCGGTTATAATCATTTAAATTCCATTAAAATGGGACTTTCAGTTACACTGAACAATTTTTGTAACTTACGAGTCTCTGTCATAGTTATTTCGAATACAATTGGCAGATACATAGTTATAACCCACAATATTAATAAAACACAATTAATTGAAACAAAATTATTGAAAAGATCTTTTCAAGGGACATAGAGATTAACTAAAATTTTTAATAAAACACTGTAATAAAAATAGATTAACTTATTGCCTATACACATTATGCATTTGACAAAACGCAATTAAATTATTTTTAAATAAAATTTAATTTTTGTTTTTTAACAATATTTATGTCAATCATGAGATTATATTATTATTCTTCCACAACTTGGTGGAAAGAAAGAAAATAGTTTTACTTATCTATTCATTGAAAGTATACAATATAGTTGTCTTAAAAACTATGATAATCTTATGGTGTCAGCCTTTTTAAACTTCGCAATCCTTTTTAAACTATTTACGAAGGGGTGCCATCAAATATTGACTGATATTTATTTTTGACTTTCTTGAGGGCAATAACTTCCAGTTATCATTGTAATCTAATTTATAATACAAACCAGTGGAATCATACTTCTTATATTCAAAATCTATTACATATGGATCTTCTGCTTTACTGGCCGGCCTTATTGATTTGTGGTAACATGTTTTAGAATAGTCTTTAAAAAAATGTGGTATATATATTTGACTTTGTATAGCTCTGAGCTGTTACATATATTTCCTTACTCTTCTTTTTTCATTGAATTGTTGAGTGAACCAAATCACACTCTATCTGCGTATGAGCAACAGTTAGATATTTTTATTAAATTATTGTATCAAAGCAATCAATGGTAGTGCATTAGTCTTGTTGATGTTATAGTTCTGTGCACTACATCCATCGCTTAACAATTGACTTAAGTTTCTACCAAATGTTGCCTATATAAAAACCAAAACTGAGTGAACTTATGAGATGAAGGTAGAAATTTTATAGTTTGAGTGTAGATACAAGGTAAAAGAATACATCATTTAATATTTTAGGTATTTTATTTGCAAATACGAGTTTGAGATTCTGATTGCAAAATGACTGAATGATGTTGCCATGTAAAAATGTAAAATTCAACAAAAATTTACTTACGAGTGTAAGGCAGAAACACAACGAGATATGACAATATTTAAGTATAAGTAAGTATAATCTAAAGTTCATAGCCATTAGTTGATTCTGGGAATATAAGTAGTATATCACCCTCTAAACAGGTTATTTTACTTATTAAAAAATATTTTTTAAAAGGAAAGTCTATACATTGATATATTAACTAATTTCCAGATAATACAGTTTTTAATAGGAATGGTCACTGTGCATCTTCATTTTTCCCAAATTCCTACTTTACAGTTATAATATCCAGATAATAAATAAAATTTTATAACATTAATTGAACAATAAAAATAACTATAAAACTGCAAAACTACATTCCCATACCTTTAATAGGATTGACGGAAAAGATAAATTATCAAATTTTGCAAAAAAAATTAATTTTTTGCTTTGAAAATAAATATCTTATATTAAAATTTATATAAGTAATTTAAAAAAGTTATATTGTTAATAGAAGTTTCATAGCCAGTTTCTTCCACAGAAAAAAATAGTGCACCTCTCAAAGGTAGTTTGAAACACTTCAAATAAGAAACCACAATGTTTTATAACAAAATTATGGAATATAAGTCGACACCGATTATTATCAGAGTGTTATTTATATTACTGAAATCCAAATGTATACAGTACAAAAAATAATCAGTAGGTAGTCAAAATAGTTTATTACATTTATTACTTGTTTTACAAAAATAAATATATTTTTCATTTCACTAATAAAGACTAAGACAGGTCCAAATATTTCACAATTTACTTTCAGCTGATTTCATTAAAATTTCTTTTAACTTTTTTCTTAGAATTTTTCCCGAAGGATTTTTTGGGATCTCACTTACAAACCTCACTCCGCCACGGAGATATTTAGACGAAGTCACCTGAAAATGTAAATTGTTTTATATGGTATAGAATAGCTCATTTAAAAAAATTTTAAAACCAGGTGGCTAGTACTATGGTTGGGCATTAGTGCAAACTATTCAACTTTTAATCATTAAAATAATGAAAACTGTAAATTTAATTATTTATTTAACTTTACTTATTGGTTATAAAAGTATGAGGGTTCACCTATATTTGTATACATTTATTTTTCTTTGCAGAATGCCATATTTGATATTACTCTAATTTTATAATGGCTTTACAAACAATTTATCCTTGCTACGCAATTGTAGAGGATCATATTAAAATTTTCATACGAAAAATGATAGCCTTAAACACAAATTTTATACAAGTAATAAAATTATTTCATAATATATTGAGGATCATATAAAATTAAGAAAATACAATTCACAAATATTTAAATTATTTTTGATAAGATATCACCAACATTAACAGCTGAAACAAAAAGAGGATGGCTAAAGTAAAAACTTGGTTTCAAAGACTTTGGAGGTATTGATAAAGATTGATTGGTAAACCAAAAACTAAAACTAAAGACTCTAAACCAAACTTTGTAGAGCAAAATAGTAAATAGACTTGAGGTAGGCCAAAACCTCTAAAGCACAAGCATGCCAGTAAAGAAAATGTATAAAGTACAACATGGTAGCAAGTTATTACAGATAAATAAATTTATAAAATTCCTTTTTAAACTGCCTTTGGTCAATCTAAAGTTCAGGTTTATTCCAGTCAGGCATTATAACTAAAATTTTAAGTAATTTTGTTATGGTAGAAAATAATTATCCCATAATGTTATGAAAAAACAATATTGAATACATTTGGCGTTAATTTTGTAGAAATTCATTATTCACAATTAAATGAAACTATGTGATGTAGTATTATTTCTACTTTCTTTAAGTTCTTTACCACAACCTAGGTTTCATTGTATGTAATCTTTGCTAATAGCCCACCTGAAGATGTAATACAACGAAACCTAGATTGTGGTAAAGAACTTAAAGAAAGTAGAAATAATACATCACATAGTTTCCTTTAATTGTGAAAAAACAATGTTTCAACTATCGTTTTCCAAAAGACACAAGATTTTACCTGACAAACAAACAAGTATTGTTAAAATATAGTAACAAATAATAAAAATATAAATTCACTATTAGACTATTACAATACAAGAATACAGTTTCAGAACAAACTTGCCTTTGATGCTATAAAATCAATGACTTCCTTCTCGGTAATATTGGCATTGGCTTGTTTCACAACGTATGCCACGGGCAACTCTCCTGCTAATTTATCTGGCAGTCCGGTCACCCCAACATCTCTTACTCCTGGATGTTGCAGCAATAAAGCTTCCAATTCTGCTGGGGCAACCTGTTTGAAATATAGTATAATAGATATTTTATATACTTTATTCTTTAGCAATAACAATAACAAATTAAAATGATTTATATTTCGTAAATTATTAGCTAAAATTATATGGGCTGAATAAATTAATTTAATTTATTTTATTTGTATTTTTATTTATTATTATAGAAATATGAACAAACTTTTTGTATTTTTCAAAGAAAACTTTGCATGAATAATACACCAAAATAAAATATGTTAGTTTTGACATTTTAATCCTTTGCCCTTGCTTGGAAATTCTGCCTCGCTTCTCAATGTACCAATTAAACTTGAGTGGCAACTGAATGTTATACATTCATGTAAAAAATATTTATTACAGTGATAAATAAACTATGTTTATTAATAAATATTTTCTCATTATAAACTTCTTTGTTTGTTTTGGAAAATAGTGAGCTTTCACAGGCAATGACAAAACTAAATGCAATGGGTTCTTTGTAAAGACTTCAAAATATCTTCCAACTAAAAGTCGCAGAGCAATGAAACAAAAGAAGATGAAATTCATTGTTTTTATTGTTAAAAAAAACAATTTAATAATATAGATTTTTCAACCATTATTGCGACATTAAAAAGTATAAGAAAGAAAAATGTCTTCACTCCAATACTAACAAAAAATTTGAGGCAGGGATTAAACCCTTCTGATATCACCTTCGCTACACCCTCGCATTTCTGTTGCTTTTCTTGGCAGTAGCCAAACTTTATGGTGCACTTTTATAAAAGAGTATTTCTATTCATACTTTTGGCATATTTTAATACTTACTTTACTCAAATTATTACTGGAATTCATTTTTAGTACTAATGGCTTATTTTAATAGAACAAACTTTGTGCTGATGCCGAGCGCTTTTTACAATTTGGTTCTAAATGAAGGTATGGAACTGATTTAACTAGTGACATATTTTATTGTGTTAATTTAAATTTTGTTCAGGACCTTTTCACTTAAATTTAATACGTAATTCATAAACAACAATACAGGACTTTACATAATTATTAGAACTTTAAGTATATTCACATTTATTCAGTAGGTTGTGAAACATATCTATTCGGCAAAAGAGAGCAGTCCAAGCCATATATAATATGAAATCTCGAGAATCAGTACAAGATCTATTTAAAGAGGCAAATATTCTGACCTTGCTGTGATATAAATATGAAAAAAAAATATTGTGTGTTAAAAAGATATGAAATTTCTTTGTTAAAGGGTCTGATATCCATACTCTCAATACAAGAAATAAAAATAAAATAAATATTAAATTTAGATTACAAATTACTAATGACTCTTTCCTGGGTAATGGTGTCTGCTTTTTTAACAAGATACCTGAGGATATAATAAATATTCCCATAGCGAAATATAAAACCCATATTAAACATTCTTGTTTCAAAGGCTTATTATAGCATCAGGGACTATGTTGAAGATAAAGTCATTATAGTGTACAGTATAGTTTAAAATGCAGATTCTGACCGTCATTAAGAGGGATTTGTAGATATATGATAATAAGGATATTTATTCATAAAAATTAGAAGTTAAATTGTGACTTGTTAAAAGAGACTTTAATAGTCTTACTTGAAAGAAAATAAAATAAATCTGTCTGCACCGTCATGTTATCAGCCTTTTCTCGTTTCCTTTATTGATATGAATCCTTCAGGCACCCTCATCTGTTCTCAAACTTCTCAAATCCTGGCTAAACTTTTTAAAAAATACTTTGCCCCTAACTGTTTTTTCATACATCTTCTGTATTATCATAATATTTATCTTTATACATCTTAAATATCTACCTGAAATCCTTTGTATTTAATCAGTTCTTTTAGTCTATCCACCACATAGAGGCAACCTTCACTATCATAGTAACCAATATCTCCTGTATGAATGTATCCATCTTCATCTATCATAGCGGCAGTAGCTTCTGGATTTCCAATGTAGCCTTTCATTCTCATTTCTGATTTAAAACACAATTCTCCCTTCTGATAAGGACCAAGTAGCTTATTTGTTTCTATGTCAACTACCTGGAAGTGAATATGTACAAAAATATGAGACTTAATGTTACTACTGACTATGAATATGTACAAAAATATGAGACTTAATGTTACTACTTTTACAATAGTTGTGATACAATTTTTAATTTTGCATTGAGAAGATTCAAACCGATAACATTAAGGCGTTTTAACCACCTATACAACCTTTTAATGAAAGAGAAATTTACAATCCTTAAACTAAAGAAATGTGTTCACTCCAATACTAACAAAAAATTAGAGGTGGACATTAAACACTTGTGATATCACCTAATATTCATGAGAGCTAATATTTATACTAATATAATAAAAATAAATCTTTTTTCGTTTATGTTATACCTACAATCCCTTGCAGTTCAACCATATTGTCTTTCTTTTATTGGTTCAGAGAGATTGTTCTTGTAGCCGTAAATTCGCCATGTATATATTTTAATGTGTACAATAATAATTAGAAATAAGTAACTAAAATATCGTCTTTTGAGAGCAACATGTTATAAATATTTATAGATTATAAAATTACTAATATTATATGCAACTTCTATGCATTGTTACCAATGCATCTAAGAAAAGACATGTCACATAGAATCTGGTTTAAATTAACATTGTATAATAAGGACTTTATGATAGCCATGTATAAAAAGTAAGAGAAACAGACCTCAATTGCTAGTACAACTACAAAGAAGAATTAAATTTTTTTAATAGAATAAATTGTTTGTTTGTATTTACTGAGTTTATAAGTTTTTGAGGTATTTTCTTGAAACCGTTTTTAGATTTTCTATATATTATTATCAAAGTGATCCATTTTATTACTAATCCAATGGAAGTTAAGTCACAATGTCTAAATTCTTAGGATTAAACACTAATGTGATATGTATTCTTAGAAATTCTTAGAATTAAACACTAATGTGACTACTTATAATTGTACTAGGATTGGTTTATGCTGAAATTCATTTTAAATATTTGTATGTATCTATTGGTAATTTTTATATTAAACATAAGAAAAAGATATTCAAAAAATTCAGTCATTTAAGCCTAAATTATTCAAAAATATGTGTTGCTTCAAAAGCAACAAATGATAATAAATTTATTTCAATGTGAATTTATTTCCTTATATGCACAGGTATGTTGAAATATGAGTACTTTATATATATATATATATATATATATATATATATATATATATATATATATATATATATATGAAAGTAAATGATCATCACTGTTTTATTTTTAAAGTATAAATATTGTCACATATTCCATCAGTTTTAGGACGAGCAGTGTCTACTTTTATTTGCTTATAAGTTTTTAATGTACAAATATAATTAGAACATAATAACATTGGTATATTAGAATAACTAGCTTTTGCTCTTTTAATTTATTCTTTTAACTCTACCTTTCCCATAACTCCATGCACAAGTTTTCCAACAGTACCACCTGTTCCTTCATTAGACAAATCCACAGTCAGAGCCAGGGTTAATTCTGTCAAACCATAAATCTGTTGAATGCGGTTTACGTTTAACCTGTGAAGAAGTGAGAGAATGTAAATATAGATAACATAGATAGACTATTGTTGATGAGAAAAAAAAATAATCATGCAAGTTAATATATATGCAAGTTGATATTGAGTAAAAGAATAAAAAAAATTTTGTCATTGCATCTAGTGTATTGTAGGATATTGAGCATAAAATTAATGCGGCTAGGTTATGGGCAGAGGTTTCTAAAAGTGTAGTCATATTGAGTCAATGGATAAAAAATTAAAATAAATGGCTATCGTTGTTTATTGTATCATTTTTATTTCTGAAACATTTCCAACTTGATCAATAGAGATTACACAAACCACTATGGGTATTGAACTTTAGAGTCACTTTAAAACATTGGTTTGGCTAGAAGATAGTTTATAATACTTTAATATGGCATTAGATTTAAACTTTTTTTTTAATTAACTAAGTTAAAGTTTGGGGAACAATATATGTACAAGACGAAGTTTTCACAAAGATTCCTATGCCCATTTGGATTTAAAATAATACTTCATAGTAGAGATCACTGACAATTTACCACTAGTCATTGACAATTTTAACAATTTAGCTTCTTATAGCAGTTATGGCATCTAAAGTCCAGATCTGCAAATTTATAATATTAAACTATCCAGGCAAATCTTACAGGTACAGTATACAGGGTCAAGTTTAGCAAATTAGTGTATTTACCTACATTTGATGTTTTGAAATAAAACTTTATCGCCATTTTTAACTATTCCCATATCAGCTTTCAGGATTAAATTGTGCCTAAATTGTAGTACAAATAAAAAACAATGAAGTAGTAGAAATAAAAGAATAAAAACCTTTTAACTTTAAAACTGGTAAATTCATGGACTGAAAATAATGCTTATGTGTACACATCCTCTGTTGAATAAATATATTTTAAAACTGGTGGCCTGTTGAGAAATGTAAAATTTTACCAAAATTCTGATTAATACTAGAAATTGAACTGAACTCGCAAGAAATTAGAATCAAACTCAATATTAAAGAAATTTTCTTAACTTTTGTAAGGAATGCTTTTTTATTGTCTTTTTAACATATGTTCCAGTGAGTTAACGAATATAGATTCTTACATATTTGTGAATACGAATTTGTGAATGCGATATTTGTGAATGTAAAAACCACTTCTTTAAATCAGGTGCCGTTTGTCTATGATCACTCACACCCACACAGTCACGTCATTTGCGAATAGGCCGACCTTGTAGGGAGTAACATATATTGTTTGTTTACTTTGTTAACAATAATAACAACGAAATTTGGTGAACATTTAAGATCAATAAATTTCATACTAGTGAAGTTTGCATACTAAGATCAATAATTCAATACTAATGAACTTATTTTACAATGTCCGGTACTAAGCTAATAATGTATTTTCACAGAAAGTAAGAGTAAGAGAGTACCATACACTCTGAATGTAAAAACGTAAAAACAAAAAGAGGTATGCTTCAAAAATAATAAATTTGAATGATACTTACCATTAAGCTGTGATAATAAGTATCATATATATATATATATATATATATATATTTGTATGTTATGTTTTTTTGTATGATACTTATTATCACAGCTTAATGGTAAGTATCATTTAAATTTATTATTTTTGAAGCATACCTCTTTTTGTTTTTACGTTTTTTATATATATATATATATATATATATATATACATATATATATATATATATATACATATATATATATATATATATATATATATATATACATATATATATATATATATATATATACACATAATATATACATATAAAAAACGTAAAATCAAAAAGAGGTATGCTTCAAAAATAATAAATTTGAATGATACTTACCATTAAGCTGTGATAATAAGTATCATACAAAAAAACATAACATACAAATATATATATATATATATATATATATATATATATATATATATATATATATATATATATATATATATGATACTTATTATCACAGCTTAATGGTAAGTATCATTCAAATTTATTATTTTTGAAGCATACCTCTTTTTGTTTTTGCGTTTTTTATATATATATATATATATATATATATATATATATATATATATATGTATATATATATGTGTATATATATATAAATATATATGTATATAAATATATATATATATATATATATCTATGGCATATTGTTCAGATTACAAAGTACTGGTAATGTGGATACTTATTTTTGAAGAAAAACAGTTACTGGTTTTTTGTAAAACAGGCATTGGAAATAAAATAAAAAAGTTTGAAGATATTTAGGAAAACTTTTAAATATTCAAAAACGGTCCAGAAGTTTACCCTTTAGACCATATATATTTTTCATTTTTGTGTTTCTTATACTACTTAGCTTTCAATGTCCATTGACATAATTTTTTTTCCTATTACAATAACTTTATTACCTTCCATTGTCACTAGAAAGTATAGACTGATTAATAAAGAAAAATAGCAAATATTTATTTTCGTTTCCAATCTCGGTCTAAATATTTGACAATTTTAACCATATATAATTAAAGCGAGTATGTTAATAGAGGTTCAGTGCTTACTATGCTCCTCCATAGTTTTGAGAAGACTTGGATATTTTATGAATTTCAGTTCCATTCAGTGTATCCAGGAAAAAATTACATATGTTAAAACAGTGCTTGCTAAAACTAGGACACAAATTAGCGAAATAGTTAAAAAGTTAGCAAAACTCTTAAAATTATAATAGGTAAGTTTATATATATAAGTTTGTACTGAGATAAAAAAGTGAACATTGTGCACAAAGTATATATGAACATATTTTTATCATACTGAACTTCTGTCTCCAGACATACCTTTTTGTTACGGTATTTTGTAGATCTTCAGATAAAGGAGCTGCTCCGCACCAGATTTGCTTCAAGGATGTTAAGTTATATTTATCTACTAGAGGATTTTTGGCCAGAAATACTACAATTGGTGGAACAAAAATACATAAAGATACCTGCAAATGTTTTACAAATAGTTAATGATATTGCAAGAAAGTAAAATTTAAAATTGTATACTTACAATGTATAATCACTGTTATTAAAAGGTCTTTTAATTGAGATAAAGATGCTAAATTAGACCTGCGGGTTAAAATACCTTATAGTCTTGAATGCTTTTCAAGAACAATTCTTCTTTAAATTGTTGTAAAAATACAGCAGGAATATGGTGACTCAAGAATACGAGATGCGTCATGAGACCAGCTGCATGAAACCAGGGCAGTACAGCTAGCGTCACATAAGACTTTGTGTTTCCATCTACATTAGAGTTAAATATGATGTGTCTGGAAGAGTGTAAGAATTTATTTATAACAAAGTTTTGTTTTTAGTTATCATTTTAATCTATATTTTAAGTAACATTTCGGCTGATACACTTTGTACAAATTTTGGGAATATCAAAAAAAAAAAAATGGTATTAATTCTGTTGCAAATTTTTTGTTTTATTTTTAAGTTCAAGTTTTTTTATATATACTTGTATAGAGCATATGAAAAAGTATTGTATGTGATATTGTAGTTGTCGTAAAAAAATTGTTTTGAAATGGAAATTTATGAGATTAATTGCAGAAATGTTATATAAACTTTTTTTTTTAAATAGTTGAAACACTTTTTAGCATTTCTTTTCTAGCTCTTTTCAAAATATAGTCCTACAGCTATAATTCTAATGAGTTCTGCTGTAATAAGATAGTTGATTACTTTTATCCTACAGCTTTTAGTAAAATATCTTTAAAATATCGGTTAATTAAGAAAAAGGGGTTGGAAAAAGTTATAAAAATTTCTCTTAGAAATTTTTTAACTTTCTCTTAGAATACAGTGAGCGTAATTATAAATAATGTCATAATTCATTATTGCTGTCATTACATGAATGTTAAGTTTAAACTTTTATAACTTGGTTAATTTTTTAAATGTGTCAAAATGTTTCTCAGCTTGAACCTTCAAATTGTAATTTACAAAATTAATCAAATACCCTAATTTGATGAGAAAATATAGGGTACAATATAATTATGCCCCCCAAATCTCAAAGTTAAGCGAATTATAGCACTGAAATCTCAAAGTTCATTTGCTTGGTTTTATTTAAAAATTCAAAGATTTAAAAATTATTCCATACATAGGCTGGTGATAACTAAAAGCAGATGCAACCGGATTACTTAAGTCGTTTATACAATATCTATACTAGTATGAGGGCAAAACTAAAAAAAAAAGATTTAAGAACCTAATGTATATCCATTAAAATGTTTATATTCATTACTCTCTTTGTATAGTATTGCACCATATATTTTGATTATTGCATTTTTATCCTGATTTATCAATTCAATAAATGCTTTTATTTCAAATGACTTTATGACATGTTTATGCTTGAAAGGGAGTTTGAATAATTTAATAAAAAAATTATTTGTATGGTAGAAATCAAAATTTTGAAAATATTGGCTTGATTTGGCAGACCATACCTTAAATGTCTCATCACTAGTAACACATTGAGGTGTGTAAGCATAACGCCTTTTGGCAATCCAGTCGTTCCAGATGAATACAATATGAAGAGGGTGTCAACTTGCCCAGTTACATCTGCTATTTGGAATTTGTCGATGTTATATTGCGTGGAAAGTAAATCTTTGTACAGCAGGCTGCCATTTGTACATTCATTGCCATAGTAAATCAGTGTCTCAACTGAAGGTATATGGTCTTTTGCCTCCAAGATTTGGTTTGCCGATAGTGATGAATAAAATATTATTTTTGGTTTTGATAATTTCAATGTATGCAACAAATCCTCTGAAAATTTATATGCTTTTTTAAATTAAATTAATACGCATTGTTCCTACCTCGTCCCAACTGGATTGACAGTTACAACGCTGACAAGTGCAAGAGTTGCGAGTGGCTAGTGCAACATACTTTATATTAAATACTAAAATGCACAATAAACTTAGAAAATCTAGAGAGAAGTTTAGAAATCTAGAAAAAAATAATTTAAAATCATATTTTTTTAATTGTTTACTTACCTAATAACCAAATTGTAAATAAAACTGTAAAATAGATTGAGTTAAATATGCAAAATGACATCATGAGATTGGGCTGGCAGGTCAAAATCTATGTTGCATATAACACACAAGGTAACAACATGTAATACTAAATTAACATACTTAAATCTATATACATATTTCTGAAACTGTGTCTGGTATCACATTTGATGGCCAACAATAATTAGATGGCTGTATGGTAAAAAGATGCAGAATGGTGGCTGTACGAATGTAGAAAATTTAGGAATCTAATAAATCCTGTTTTTCGTAAAACAGGGTGTATAGCTTTTCCTTTTACCTAAAAAGTTAAACATAGCTCATACTTAATTTTCCTCTTCGCAAAAACATAGCATAAACAAAATTAAATTAAAAGAGATAAAGAAAATTAGCCATAGTACATAAATATTGTAAGGATGTTTTCTGTGCTCTGTAGATCTTATGTCTACTAGTTATTAACACTGAATTTATTTTAATAAGGAATACAGTAATGAGACTGATAATCTAAGGGGCATTTCGTAATTAATAATCTATAACTTCGTAAACATTTTTGAAATGTGATAACTTTTAAAGAAAGTCTAATTTAATTCTGATTTAGTGTAATTCAATCAGTCGTGGTAACTGAATGGCCTGCAAATTTTTGAGATTTAGTTAAGAAATTTTACAAATGAAAACATTGTTTCAAGTGCTCATTTACAGAATTGATAAAAAGCTGAAGGTTATCTATGAACAAAGTGGTAATTAGTAGTAACGAATACTAGTTTAAAGTATGAAGTTAATATTAATTTGGGAACAAACTATAAAAGTGATTCCTGTCAAAAATATTGTATATATATATATATATATATATATATATATTCTTTTTTTTAATTTCCATAATACTAAATTTATTTAGTTTGCATGGATGATTTCTTACCGTGGCTTCTTGGCTTCGAATTTTGCTGTGCTTTTAAACGTAATTATCCCTTAACATTTGATTGTATACCATAAATTTATATACATATAATATTTCTTATTGGTGCATTCTACTATAAACTATGATTTAATAATAGTCCAATATTGCTTTAAGTAGGGTGATATTAAATTATTATAAATTGTTATTATTAATTACCTTTTGTATAAGCAACATTTGAAGTGGTAACAATGGCACCACAGAATATGATAGCTAGTGTTGTTTCGGTGAACTCAAATCTGTTTTCAGCACTAATGGCAATGACATCACCCGGTTTTACTCCTAACTTTTTTAATGAAACAGCCAAGTTTATACTTCTTTGTAAAATACTATTGAATGTTACTTTTTCCCCTGTTTCGGCAGATATCTGAAGAGAAGGAAAAAGCAGCTAGAAATTGTGGTAATTTAGTACATATAGTAAAATTATTGAACACCGTTGCAATGTCCTAGTCTTAGTGTCCTTAGCACTCATTAATTTTTTCACATTTTGGAAATATATGAAATCAACAAGTTTCACAATCCCAAATTAACCTTCATACGGTCTTCGGGTCAATTTCAACCCATTTTGGTATAAAAATGTGATTTTCTCAATAGTTAAGTATTTTTGGAAATTGATATTTTTTGACTTTTAATAAATCTAATTAAACAGCCCATTATAAAAAAAAGTTCACAAAATTATTAATATTTGTCTATGTTAAGACTATTTTCACCTTAATGGTCTTCAGGTCGAATTTGTCCACAAGTGTAAACAGTTGCACGGCTACAACTCGTATCAATTAATTTATCATATTACTTTCTAAATAATCTTTTATTCTCTCTTACCGACATATAGTCAGTATTATGATAAACATTAGGTGAACTACGCGTCGTATTGTTTGAACTTGTAAAACTATCATTTCTTAAAATGAAACTTAGTGATATTGAATCAGTGCTGGAAGATATATCAGATGCTGAAGAATCTTGTTCGGAAACTGAAGACAACATAGAAGAAGCAGAATTATCGGACAGCTCAGACAGTGATAATGAAATAGTGTCTGCTGAAACAATGACATCAGAGAATGGCCAAATAAAATACTTCAAAGATCCTTTCACACAGGATTGTGGAAGGGCTTCAAGGGAAAATATAATCAACAAGATGCCAGGTTTGACACGTTATTCAAGGCCAAGGATAACCCAAGAAGGTTATTTTTCCCTTATTTTTCCTTATCCTTATTCTTATCCTTCCTTATTTTTCCCTTATTTTATTGAACCCTTATTTTTCCCTCCGCTTTGACACTCATCACTT
Organism: Druceiella hillmani; assembly: GCA_039881145.1. Lineage (NCBI taxonomy): Eukaryota > Metazoa > Arthropoda > Insecta > Lepidoptera > Hepialidae > Druceiella > Druceiella hillmani. The sequence goes on from JAYKKI010000061.1 coordinate 13,207,477, forward strand.
TGAAATATACAAATTTGGAGATTAAGCGTGTTTTTGCCAATGACTGGGCTGATTGCGATATTACTGATATACTGATATACACATTTATCGGTCTGCTGTTACTGGCTGGAGTCTTCTGATTAAACAACGAAAGTATCGAACGAGTCTATGGGATGGTGAAAAAGAAAAACCTATTTTCGAGCCAGTAATGACAATAAAGACATTTAAAAAAATTATCCAATTAATGACAACAGACAAACTCGATCTGAACGGCAATTGTTAGACAAGTTTACTCCAATTCGCGATCTGTTGAATCAGTTGGTTCATATTTTACCAAAACTTTATAATCCTTCTGAAAATGTAACAGTGGATGAACAACTTGTAGCATTTAGAGGCCCATTCCTACAGTACAATCTGTAAAAACCAGCAAAATTTGGTATAAAATTTTGAGTTCTATGTGATTCTGCTGCAAGTTACATATGAAATATCTAACGTTACATCATTAAAAGAATAGGAAGTGTATCTAAAAATAACCAAAGCATGCTTTCAACTATAGTTTTACTAATTGGCCTGAAAGGTCGTAATCTTACTGTGGACAACTTTTTCACATCACATCATTTTAGGTAGTGGCTATCAGAGAAACAAATAACCTTAGTCGGAACGATACATAAAAATAAACTGGAATTATCAGCAGAATTAGTTGAAACAAAAAAAAAGCTGTTGGATTCATTACATTTTGCTTTTACAAAGATACTACCTTGGTTTCTTACATCTCAAAGAAATAAAGCTGTAAATCTTCTCAGTACTTTACATCACATAAATGAAGTAGGTGATCGTGTAGATAAGAAGACCCTGATAATTCTAGAATACAATAAATGCAAAGGTGGCGTAGATACGCTGGATAAAGCGGTCTCTGGTTTTATCTGCAAAAAAAATATAAGATGATGACCACAAGTAGTTTTTGGTAATATACTATATATATCTGCGTACAATGCTTTCGTATTATTCACGGCTGTTAATAATAACTGTACGTAGTATACGACTAGTTACACCATATATAAAAAGAGAGTACCTTTTTCATTAGAAATTGTAAAGAAATATGTGATTCCACTGAACAACCATCAACATTCGCTTCAAACCAACGTGAACAAAATAATGTTGGAATTGCCAAGAAAGCTACAAAGAGAAATCGCTGTCAATTATGTGTGACAACAGACAAAAAACACCTTTGGTCTGTGTAATGCAAAAAATTCTTATGCAAACAACATTCTAAAAGAATTATCTTATATAGTCAGTATGATAATAATTGATTTATATTACTTTCATTAAATATATATTATAAGTTTATTTTGGAAAATCATAAATAAATGTTATGGAAGAATTTTATTTTTGCATATTGTCAAAGTAAATAATATTTAAACATATACGGTTATTTTTTCTTAATTAAAAAAACTTGCTTAAATATTTATATAAAACATTCTAAAACAATTTAAAGAAGTTTTATGCATTATTATTGTATCGCAGTCAAATTTGACCCAAAGACCGTTGACGTGAGTAATATTAACAACCTTATGAAGGTTAAATAATCTTTTTTGTGAGAAATATTAAAGAGTACATGGAGTTACCTGATACTATACTTACAGCTGTAATTAAAATACTATACAAAACATCAAAAATATTGAAATAAATAAGTTTTTAGTATCACCCATACCACTAGGAAAAGTAAACCCTTGGGCTGAGATTCAAAACTAAACAAAGCATATACCATCATTTTCACCATATATTAAACCTACCAGAAAGTTTCGTCCATTTTTAATTAAACGAAAATGGTTGACATATTAAAAATCTTCAGCAATACTTGGTTGATATAATAAAAACCCAAATAATACTTGGTTGACATATCAAAAACTCAAGCAGTAATTAAAAAAATTTTGCAGGGAGAGAGAAACAGATTATAATCAGATGGAACTCGGAGCTCAGTAAGGTGGATGTGAAATAGTCTGGCTCATCACTGTGATTTTCTAGCGAGTCATCAAAGCAGGCATTGACATGGTGTAATGTAATTATAATTAAATATTATAATATAATAATTAGAATAATAAAAACCCAAATAATACTTGGTTGACATATCAAAAACTCAAGCAGTAATTCAAAAAATTTTGCAGGGAGAGAGAAACAGATTATAATCAGATGGAACTCGGAGCTCAGTAAGGTGGATGTGAAATAGTCTGGCTCATCACTGTGGTTTTCTAGCAAGTCACCAAAGCAGGCATTGTCATGGTGTAATATAATTATAATTAAATATTATAATATAATAATTAGAATAATATAATAATTAGTATTTAATTTAATGTTAGCACAAGATATAATGGAAAAAGTGGATAAACCAGTAGAATGGTTTAACTCAACTGTGATAACTACAAAAAGGTAATGGAAAGTTAAGAATACATCTAGATCCTAAGCATTTAAATCAATTCATTGTATGTCAACATAAATATTTACCTACGGTTGAAAACATCACAGATAAACTAGCAGCTAGGTATTTAGCAAAACTGGATTGTAATAGTGGACTTTGGACATTTAAATTATCTACAAATAGTTTCAACTCCTTTTGAAAATTATTATTGTAAGTAATTACCTTTTGGATTATGTATATCAAAAGAAATGTTTCAACAACGTTTAGAAGAAATTTTGAAGAATATTAAGAGTATACAATTCTATGTTGATGATTTAATTATATTTGGTAAGACTATTTCTGAACAAAATGAGATTTTATTAAAAGTGCTTGAGTGAGCAAGTCTATATAATGTTAGATTTAACAAAGAAAAATCAGACTTTATTAAAAGTGAAGAAATGAGACCTAATCCTGCGAAAGTAACTTCAATTAATAATATGAAAAACATAAAAGTTAAAAAAGTTGTTGAAACGTTTTTAGGTAAGACAAATTATTTAAGTAAATATATAAATAGTTATACTACAATTTCAGCACCTTTGAGAGAATTATTAAGAAAGAATATTTCATTTCAATGAAATATTTATTACAAAGATGCATTTAACAAATTAGAACAAAGTTTGACCAATATGCCATTATTAAACTTTTTGATATAAATAAAGAAATTGTACTTTTAGTAGATTGTAGTTCTGAGGGGATTGGTGCCGGTTTAATGCAAGCGGATAGCCCAGTAGCTTATGCATCAAAATCACTAACTGACTTCCAAAAAACGTATGCTCATATAGAAAAAGAAATGTTACCAATAGTATTTAGTAGTTTAAATTTCATAAGTTGATTGTAGGAAAAAGAATTGTTGTTGAGACTGATCATTTAGCATCAGAAACTTTACTTAAGAAACCTTTGTGCAAAGCACCAATAAGAATTCAAAGAATGATGTTAAAAATTCAGGAATATGATCTAAGCATAAAATTTATATTCATGATAAGAAGATGTGTATTTCAGATTTTCTACATAGATCATATTTTTCAGAAAATGACACTCGATAAGGAGATTTTAGAGATATTGGATAATGAATTACATAAAGAAATAGTGTGTCACATTAGCATTACATTTGATTCCTTACCTATTTCGGAAGAACAAAAAAATTAATTAAAGGTTATGAAGCTCATGTACTTAGGAAATTAAAAAATTGTATTGGTTGGCCTAACTGTAAACATATTGTTGTAACGACATTTTGGAATTATCGGCATAATTCATCAATTCAATTAATCTAATCGATATTAGCAAAGATCTTTGCTAATTGCCCACCTGAAGATGTTGTAATACAATGACACCTAGGTCGTGGTAAAGAACTTCAAGAAAGTATAAATAATACTACATCACGTAGTTTCATTTAATTGTGAATAATTTCTACAAAATTAACGTCAAATATATTCAATAACAATTTAATTATAAACCAAGCTCACTACGAAAAATGATGTCAAATTTTATTAATGAAGATCATTTTGCATTTAATAATTGTTTAAGACGAGCCAAATTACAACAACGTGAAGATATTTGTTTTGCCAAATATTCAAAGTAAATAATTCAAAGAAACCAATAATGTTTCATAATGTGCCTAATTTATCTTGGGTAAAACTTGGTTCAAGTCTCTTTGAATTCAACAAAAATTATTATCTCATTATTGTAGATAATTATAGCAAATATATAGAAGTAAGCAAGTTAAAAAATATAAGTTCTTTCAGTGTAATTAAATATATTAAAGTAATGATGGCGGAACATGGAATTCCTTTAGAATTCTTAACGGGCAATGGGCCTCAATTTGTGAGCGATGAACTTGAAAATTTTTGCAAAAGAATATGGATTTAATTATTACTTAATCACATTATTATCCAAAATCTAATAGCTTAGCAGAAGCAAGTGTTAAAATAATAACAAATATTTTCAAAAATGTTTTTATGATAATTCTGATGAACTTGAGAAATAGTCCAAAGGAAAAAATCAATTTCCCACTAATTGATTATTTAATAGGAATTCCAATCATCAAAAACCCCTTGACTTACCTGCAATCGAAAATTTATAAAAGAAATGAGGTTGAGGATAATAGAAGAGAGGAAAAAATTAGAGAGCTTTGTAATAGCCATGTAAAAGATTTAAAGACTTTACAGCCTGATCAGAATGTTATGTTTAGAAAGAAACCTGAGATTTTGACCTCTGGAAAAATCATTCAGATAACTACCTGTCAGCGCTCATGTGAAATTGAAGACGATTGTGGAAATATTTTTATACGCAATCGTCAACATATTTATCCTAAAATGGTTGATGTAAAAGAATCTGCTGACATTGGTGAATCAACAGATAAAAGAGATCAAGAATCACGAGATGGGAATAATTCCAATAAGAAACCTAATGATTCTAAAAACTATGTGACACGTTCGGATAGAATTATCCACCCACCTATACAATTAAATTTATAGTAATTCATGAAAATTATTAGTTGTTGTGCAATATTAATTAAAGAGTTAAAGAGAGCAATGTTATAATATGATGAGTTGGTATGACTGGGCCACGTGTGATGCGCCCTGCGACTAGGACTGCAGCTTAAGTGTTGACATGTATGAAGTTACTTGTACTCTGATATAAATAAATATGTAGGTACGAAATAAAAAAGTGGTAATTATTATGAACAAACTATATAATTTAAAAACGTAACATTGATAAAATCATAGTTTAAGTAAATTTAGAATAGCGCATCTAGAGAAATACAATGTTAAAAAGAAACAACCATATATGTTTTGAATGAACATGTTAATACTTGTTGACACTTGAGATGATATTATAAGACAGAATTTCATGGTTAATATAATAGAAGGGGTAACAAGGCCAAAAGAAATATCCAGTAACTTTTATTTTGTCTCTGCCGTGGTGTGTTGGGTTGACCACAAGGCATACGCCCTTTGGCATCGCGGCACACCATCGTACCCATGTTCGAATCCCAGCCGCTCGCCAAGCGGGTCTGGACTAGTGTTCTGGTTGGCTGTAAGAGATTGCTCTCGTAGCAATAAGTCCACCATATGTATCAATTAAATACATTAAAGTAGATGAATAAATAAATAAATATTTTGCATTTCCGAACTAAAAGATAATCGTAATATGAATTATTTAAAAGTGAATTTTTGGAATCTGTTTTCAGGTTTGTCTTGTAAGCAGCTAGAATGACTCTTTTTATTTTTGAACCTTACATTTAAAATGGCTTTAAAAATATTTTAAAACCTTATTTTATATGGTACGTTAAGTAGCACAAACATAATATTCTTATTTTTGTGTTTTGTTTATATTCATATGCTTCTATTAAACATTTGTGCATTTTATCATTGTCATAAAATGAAAACAAAAACAACAATACAAACAACAAACAAATTTATGGGTAAAGTGTATAAAGGTAAAGTTTCTATTCTATTTGGTTCTTGAAGAGTTAAAATTCCAAATTTTTTAAATGCCACTTGGTAATTTTTTTAGGAGAGCAAAAAATGTGATATCTTTTTTTTATTCTTAACCTTCTTAAAAAACAATTGACAAAAAGATGTTTATGTATATTCTTTAGACAGGTTTTTATTTGTATTTTCAGCATTTAGAGATTTTCAAATGTTTATAATAGAAAACATGAAAGTAGAAACATTTTATGTGCAGTGGAACTTCAAACAATTAGATAATATTGGGGCAAAGGAAAATTCTAATAATTTAACAATTCCAGCAAATAATTTAAATCCCTGTTATAAAATATTATTATGAATTTTTTTTGGCGTACAGTGACAAGACAGCCAACATACTTCTGAAATCTTTTTTGTTGCCTTCCAAGCCATGGCCCAGTTTGCTGGGGCTGGCTGGGGGCTGAATACCTCTACCCCCAAACGTCGGGATTGACCTCTTGGTACGTCGGCATTCAGTCACTTATTGTCGCGCAGTAAATGCATTCATTATTTTTCAACGATTTTACAGGTAAATGTTAAGATTTACACCATATTTTTTATTTATTTCCACTAAACGGCACAGAAATTACTACTTCATGTATGAAAATTTACAGAATTAAATGCTTAATTACACGTAAAATAAAGGTATACATTTAAATACCATAAATTTATTGAGATTTTGTGTAATAATAGGGTGACCAGTACAACAGTTAACCACGTGAAATTCAAACCATCACACTCATAATTATTCATTCAAAACAATCTTTTTTTATTCTGGCCAAAACCCATGTTCGTTAGCTACGTATTGATATTTAAGAAATTTTTTTTTTAAATTTTTCATATAATAAAGTTTATTTAAAAAATGAGAATTGGCTAACTGTATCCACACTATCATACACTATTAATCATGGGGGTTTGCAACAGTTAACCATGAGGTACACAATTAATCACTTAATACGATAAATTATTTGTTTTGAAATAATGACACTGTATGTTATGAAATAGACCTTTTATTTCTTATTAAAGAGTATTGTCAAAATTAACACAAAATATTACTTTCTTCTAATAATTATGAACAATTTAACGTGTTTAGAAAATCAACTCAGACTTATCGCTTTGGAACATTGCTTGCCTTTAAAAGCATTAGGTATTTATTATAATTATGTCACTATAAGTAGGTTTCGTACATCTCAAATAAAATATTTGAATTATTATCATGCTTGACATCACATACAACTGGAAAGATAAATTCAGTCTAATTATAACCTATTTATTATTTATTAGCACATAATCAGTATAATAAAAAATAATGTCTTATAATTATAATAAAATTAAACTTTCTAAACTTTAAAACTGAACAACATATAAACATTAAAGGATAGTAATTAAAGATGGATAACAAAAAAACTCTAATATTATGAGATCTAAATATTTAGCGCAAAATTCAACTAAAACATATCGAAATGAACTAGATCTGTGTCAATCGATCAAATGGAATCGAATCACTTTGATTCAATCGCGACCCGTTTGCGAGTGATCGGCTCACTCTGTCAAAAATGATTCGATCCGTTAGCACCCGCGACCTGCGACCCACGACACGACTCACGGCTCGCTGTTCACAGAAACCCGATCGATCGCAAGCGATCTATGTGACGACACGAAACCCGTGACCCGATCTTTATGTATGTACTCTGTTTATGATCGATCAAATAACCCGTGGCTCACGAACTTGAGTTACGTCATAAGTTTTTACGTTGAATTTTAATAGATTGTTGATTTCACATATAATATACTAAAATCAACAATTTTTTTATAGATTATCGACACGTGGTTAGTTTTTGTGACGGGACTTTATAATTTATTTTGAATTATTCTTTGCATATCTTTGTTGGCGGTATTTTATTAAATTGATTAATTTATTTAAACATTTTAAATTGAATTATGTACATTGCTTATTGAGAAATATATTTTTTGTGATTTAAATTTAGGTCTACACGTAGTAGTTATATTGTTGTTTCGATTTTATTAATTTTGTAAGGCAGTTTGTTGACTTTTTTTTTGTTTTTTTTTTGGCATGGGTTTGGTGACGGTAATTATTCTATTGAATTAGTTAATTTATGTAAACATTTAAATTTAATTTTATTATTTATTGAGGATTATGCTTGTTTTATTGAAATACGAGGAACTTCGTTGGTGAAAAAAATCATCGCGCCCCATTTACTTGGTTTACAATCGCAGCACACTTTGCGAAAATATGAATAATAAAATAAAATCACCGCTTCTTTCAATCGATGTTGCTAGATCTTTATAGTCTGATATTAATGTACAAAAACATCGCATTACTTACAAATTATAAATAAATATGAACCGAGCAATCGAAACAAAGTTTAATTATTTCAAACATTAAATAAGTTGTCATTATACCACAGCAAAGGGTCGCGTGCTTGATCGATCGATCTTCACTCTCGATCGTTTAGTGGGTCGTGATCGACCCGGGTCTCGCGGCCGAATCGTTTAACCAGTGGGTCAGGTGGTCTAAAACAATTGGTTTACACAGCCCTAAAATGAACGTCAAATGAAAAAGACATTTGCCTTCGGCTACTGCTTGTAATTTTTAGATCTGGTAACATATATTTAATATCCCCTACCTATTTTAGTCCGCGTTCTATTTTACAGTCTTAAAAAACTTACGAAAAAATCCGAATCCTCCTCGTCGTCATCAATTTTTTTATAATATTTTAGCAACGTAATAGACATCTGTTTTCTTCAATGGAAATATGACGAGGACGAATTCATCCACTTTTGGTTCCCGAGGTATTGGTAAGAAGTTTCCATCTAGTACTATTTCCCCGTCCCCATCTTCATTTTCACCAAGATATTCTCCACCAGACGATGATTCACTAGCTATAAATTTTTCTTCATCTGATGTGTAATTATTATATATCTCGTGAGTTTTTTTTCTTATCCTTGTTTGACTCTTTTCGTATCGTATTATCGCTTATAAATAAGTCTTATTTTGCTTTATCAACCTGCTTTTTGCTTCCTTTTTTCTTCTTTTCAACAATAGCATCTTTCTTGGTGGTATCTCTCGCAATCACGCTTTTTCCTGTAACTCTGCGTCTTTTCGTGATAAAAGCTTTCACTTTTATTGGGGGTAAGAAACATTGGTGAAAGAAACTTTTTACTCGTGGAAGGAGTAGGTTCACTATTTTGTTACAGTCCTGAAAATGAAATCGTACGTTGGGAGACTCTAATAAGTGAGGTGGCGTCTGATCAATATTATCTTGGCCACTACGAGCCATGAGATAATTATTTTGGTTGGTAAAATTCAACTGCAAACCAGCACTTTGAGAATCATGAAACTTGGTGATATATTTTCCGATTGCTCTTGGTCCTCTTCTGTTGAAGGTGTTATAAGTAGCCTATCAGTTACTGTGCTAAGCAAAAAATCAGCTTCTGTAAAACAACCATCGTCGAATGGAAATATACCACATTTTTTTAATGCATTTACTATGCTGACGGGAGTCATGACTTTTAAATATACAGAACCGACACACTCTGCAACATTGTAGATAGTTAGAGATTGCCCTGGATTTCTCAACAGCCACGAATCTACCACTGCATCATAATATGTCTTAAATGAACCATTTAGTCCAACGTATAGTGGTTGCAACTTTGCCGTTGTATGTGGGTGAAGGGTCAAAACAGCGACTCCCAAAGATTTTGCAAGATTAAGAGCCTCAATTGCAACCATGCTTAATGAAATGTCTCATGACATCGACGAAAATATCAACATTCATCCATCCAGTAGGTGCAGCCAAACCCAACGTACTCAGTGGCTCCCTATGTAGTATGTGTGGTTTAAAATTTTTTCTAGAAAATACAATGCCGTTATCCGATCGCGCTGAGAATGCAGCATGTTGTGACTAAGGTACCCCTTTCACGGCTTGTCACCTTTGCTACGTTTGTGCCCTTCCGTGTTTAACTTTTCCTGGTCGCTGAACAGTACTGGTAGAAGTTTCGTCTAAATTATACAGTCTATTACGGTCTGCAAAGCTAGGATATCTTTCCACGGCAGGGTTTAAATTGCGAAGGAAGGACTCAATATTATGCTTGTTGAAAGCAGTCGCCCTTGCTACGCTACAAGCTTCTGGTTTTCTCAAGGAAATTTGAGGATATTTTTTTTTCCTAAATGCATGAAGCCATTCAAATCCCGCTAGTTCAGTATTTATCAAAGATTGAAGTATTTTGCGGTTATTTACTTTGGCCATTTGATTTGCAATGCGTCGACAATCTTGATCACATGACTTGTGGTCTTAGACGTCTCGGCGCATCACAAGGACCCAGGTTCAATTCCCAGCTTCTCATGAAGTGGGCTGGACTGGTGTTCTGGTTGGCTGTACGAGATTGCTTTTGTAGCAATTAGTCAACCATATGTACCAATTGTATACTTCAAAGTATGTAAATAAATAAATAAATAAATAATTGAATCAGAACCGTATCGCATGAAGCGAAGTGGGTCAATTGAGCGAGGAAGTGATCACTAATTGCCCCAAATTCATTGACAGGTTGGAGATAGAGGGATTGATGACAACTTGTCTCCGGCCTTATCGTAGCTAAAAAGGAACACTTAAATAGTATCATTTTTAGTATAACCATTATTTAAAGCATATATAATAGAAATACCTGTGCTATATTGTTTCCTCCTGCTTTAAGCCTCTCGTAGATATATTGACCGAAAGATATATGTCCTGGGACATCGACTTCTGGTGGTCCACGCAATATAAACTCACTTTGCTCCATATCAAAATATTGATGAGAGGAACCTTAAAAAAATGTAATAGCACCTTTTTAATAAATTGACGATATTGTCAAATTGTAACTTGACATATAAATGTAGTTTGTAATAATAAAGATAATTACCTTTGTAATTATTGAGAACACTTAACAATACTACACTAGGGGCCATTCAAGTATTACGTAAACAGATTTATTACAATTATTTACCCACCCCCCTCCCCCATTCCCCTTGTCAGCAAAAGTAAACAAAGCTCTTACCCCCTCCCCGATGCTTACGTAAACATTTTTCAATTAATGTATTGTTTTTTTTAATATTATAATTATAATTTTAAAAATAAGAAAATCGATTTAGGATAGAAATTAGATTTTACTGATACGGTATTCAACATAGAGTAAGGAACAAAAATATTATAACTTACGAACATTACAAACTTATTTTAAATTTCTGGTACACATATTAAATTCAAATGAACAGTCTTCAGTCCATGAAACCCGAATCCCGATTCTAAGTTTTCGATGACATTGGATTGCTTGGATCGCTGCTCAGTGTTGTGAGTCTGCGCACTTTCATCCTATTTTGGAATGTCTACGTCGTTCTCATCGAGCCATTCAACATAATGGTGCTCTAAATTTTGAATAATGCACATCAGTTCATTAGCACGACGAGCAGCGACTCTTACAGGCCTAACTTTCCTATCAATGTGCGTGTTTACTTTTTTTATGGATCTTTTCGATGTGACGATTTAGTGACTTGACGGAAGCATGATAAAGACCACACGTTTTGCATGTTCGACTTGATAGCTTCAATTTTACCGTCGGACAAAAATAATCGTAGGGCATTTGCAGGAAATCTTTGAGTGAAGCACTTAAGCGTAGAGCTAAATTGACTGGAAGATTAGGAAATTGCCCTCCTTCGTCCAAAACCAAGTCATCAACTGTTTGTTTTACTTTTACAGGTGGTGGAAGAAACCTGTTGTCTAGTAATCTAAATAGGCCACTTCTTGGACGACAGCATTCTGTATTTCTACATTTTACAATTTGAAGCAAGTATTGGCTTTCACGCACGTGTTCTGAATACAATTTAATGTCTGGAAAATCAGGAAGATCTTGTTCACCTGCCCCAACATATTTTGCAGTAACATTATAACCATCAATTTCCATTGAACTCCATACTTCAGCTAATACATTTCCTGCAAATTCGAAATTATATCTTTCTAAATACTCATCAATTGTAACGCCACGTTCGTCAAAATGAGACCCAAAATGGTCATGAGGCAATATTAAACCAGCCAGTTCCCGACTAAGAGGAGCCATTCTGCGCTCTACTCTGTTATACGCACTTCTTCCAGGAGCATTGGTAGCTAAAAACAATGCATCAAGATCATATCGCTTAAAGTGTTGTATAGCAAACCCTATGACTTTTTGATAACGCGGATTTTCATCTGGCCCTCCATCAACTGTCATGATTACCACTGGTTTTACTAGTCCATGGTCAGTTTTGGATAATGGTCGAAACTCTTCAAGTTCGAGAAGCGTCTTGAAATCCTGAGCATGAGTATAAGCAGTAGATGAACTATGCTTTCCACTTCGAATAGCTACGTATGTTGGTCCAGAATATCCAACGGCTTGCGGTTGTCCTAGCATACTGGAAGTGATTTTGATACCAGCATAAACAGATGGTATTAATTTATGACGCTCAGCGATTACCCAATCGTGATCAGGCAATTTGATTCTATATTCCATGTGCATTAGAACAGGTGCTTGCTTATTTGCCGCAGTTATGCCAATAGGGACTCGAGCTTTATCATCTTGAGATACGACAAATACTTGATCTGGTCCAAGTATGGATGCTATGTTCTCTAAATAATAGATTGATGTTTCAGCGAATTTGCTATCTAAGTGGCTCTGGTGGTGATCAGTTTGAGCCCGAATGAGCTTAACAGGAACTATCGATACATGTCTTCGTCCCTCCGCAGAATTAGATTTTCTGGGAATCAAACGAAGATATGTCCCACTACGACTAATATCAAATCCTATTTTACGTAATTCTTGTGTGAGTTCATCAAGAGTTTTTACGCTGCGAATAGATTCCGTTTGTCTTCTATCATCTGCTGCACTCCCAAATAAAGCTATATCCGCAATTGTTTTCAATAATGTTGGTTGATTGCTTTCAAGATTAGGACGTCCCACTGGATCCCTCAGAGATAGTCTTTTTTTTATTTCTGGATTTTCATGACAAATATCTTCTAACTTTCTTTTCATACCATCCCTGTGTTTCTTCTGGGCAACTGCGTTTTGAACCTTCCTGTTTAAAGACTGTTTTACCGTTTTTATTTCCTCGCGCAACTTAATGATCTGTTTATCAACTTCAGCACCGCTTGGCATAGTATCTCCGGCAGAATACAAAGCATTCAGATTTTTTCCGAGTAGAGCAATCTTATTTTCCATAGCTTCCTGAGAAGATTTTGCTCTTTGTTTATCTGCATTTTCATTATTTTCGCCTTGCTGTTGTGATTCATTACCGGGTTTTATTTTATCTTCTTCCTGTTTTATAATATTTGAAGCTGGCTGTATAATTTGTGTTTTTTCTGCAGGTTTACAGGTAGTCGTTGCATAAAAATAAAAACTTTCTATGGGTTCTGCTAAAGATTCTCTTATTAAGCTACATAAATACAAAGTATGCAATAATATATATATATATATATATATATATATATATATATATATATATATACTCTAAATAATAGCTCTACGTAATTTTCCAATATTTAGTTTAAATTAATCCATAAAATAACTAATAATAAAAAAAACAATAAAAAATCTAATCTTCCTCAAACAATACGTTAGATTCGTCACTCACCTTGGAAAAAAAATGTAGGAGATTGGATTTATTCTTAGTCGCCGCTTGCAATTCTTCTTCAATTCTCTTAGATACAATAATATCTAGTTCCTTGTCGGACTTTGCTTGTAATTTATAATTTCGCCACACTTCGTTAACTAACTTTTGTACATTTTGTACTTTCGTACTTGTATGAGATTTTTTAAAACTTTCAAACAATTTTTGGTATAACTTGGATTTGTCTATTTGAAACGACGTCTTATTTAAACATTAAACTTTGGCTAATGGAATCAACGGTAACACAAAGGTTAACGTGCTTTGCTATGCTTACAATACGTCTACTCGATATAGTATCCAAACGAAACAATACATTGACAGAGGAAATTTAGACAAGTGAATAGCGCGCGGTAAATCCCCTACTCGGTTCTAAAGCGAGTGCCTAAACGTATGCATTATTGCGGGAATCCCCGAAAATGCGTTTCGTTTTCAAGCAAAGATAATGTGAGGGTTGCCATTCGTGTAAATAAGTAAATAACTACCGATGACGTAATCATCATCTAGACTCCCCTACCCCCCATGACATCCAAAATAAGCAAAGCAAAGATTCGTTTTCGTATTCTATCTACTGAAATTATTCCCAAAATTATAGAAAATATTGAAAGATAGAAAAGAAAACTTCAGGAAGTTTTCTTCTTTTGTAACTGTTGAGAAAATTTAATGAAACTACACTATGCCTGACACGCACGACAAATAATATTTACAACAGCGTAAATCTGACAGAAAAATGGACTTTTAAATGCGGCTTGACCACGTAATGAGGTGATTGTAGGACGCTACTATATTTTGGAAAATCAATTTGATTAAAAATGAGAAGTAGTACGAGATTAAAGGAAGCACACATTGCGCTTGTGATAGAACCCTTCGATGGTAATAGTTGATATAGCACGGGATAGGACTCTTCAAGCAGAACTTTAGTTACTAAGGTCAAACGTTAAAAGTGACCTCAATCTAACATTTTATTAGGTATTTTACAATGTAGAATATATGAAACTCGTTTATTTTTACTTTAAGTTTTATTATTGTTTCTCATCAACTTCATCCATTACATCATTTAAAAAGGCAACGGACGAAATGAATGGTTGGTATTTCCTAGCTCCTAGGTACCGAACTATAGATATAACGTAATGCAATTTCCTACGGTACGTCGTGCTGTGAAGCAAAAGCAATAATGTTTATTTAATCATTTTATCATGTTTCTCCCAACTTGATTTCCGTGAATTAAAGTATGGCAATATTTCTTCTTTGCTCTTATGTGCGCCCTGTATTTCTACTTCTGCTACATGTGGGAACTCCTGTAGTTTTTGAAGATCTGCATCCATCCTTTCAAAATCAAATCTGCGCCCATTGAGATTATTTTTTTCTGTGTAGTTACATAATGGATTGCCTATCTCGATCCTTTCATTAATCAACTTCAAAAAAACATGAACTTCTATTTGATCTTCTTTAGAGAAAAGAGTTAAGGATATATGCCGCAACCTTAAAATCGTTCATCTTGTCATGTAGGCTTTTATTAAAGTAATGTCAGAGAAACTTAAAATTACGCTTGAAGCTGCAATTGACCATTTCCACTATCCAACAGCATATAACTAACCGTCATTTTTAGCTTGGTAGGATTTGTCAGATGATTATAATAACAGAATCAGATTTAACAGTTTAGCATGGTTTAAAAAGAGTTCTGTCAAAACAATGACAAATGGTTTAAAAAGAGTTCTGTATTTTTGTAGAGTACACCGTTGCCCTTAAAAGAAACAGTTGGAACTTTTCTAGGTATAAATGTACGTTCCAACATGTTTTAAAATGGCTTTAGTATTTCTTCGTTGCCAAATATTCCCTTGGAAGCATTGTTATTCTCATATCCAAAGCTCACATAAATGTATCCCTAAAGCTGTTCTCGGCCTTTTACATCTTTCATCAATTCAAATTTATGCTAGTACCATCCCAAAAAATTATGTCAGCATGTTACAAAATCTGTATTTAATCTGCGTTAAAATCGTGGAAAACATTACAGAATTCTGTCATAGTGTCCCAACCATTTCCTAAAAGATGCTGCTGGCAAATAGGGGGAATATAATTAATTTATGTTCAAATATAAATTAATTATATTCATGCAGCAAAAATATGTGTATCGTATCATGTGATAACGTTTTCCATTTCGACAATGGTTGCATAAACAGTCTTTATTGACAGGTCCTTCATGTGCTGCAGGTTCTTGCAGGTTGCGGCACGACTAGTTCTTACTGAGTGGCAGGTTCAATGTATGACGCAGACAAATGTATGACGCATGAATGCAGACAAATGTATGACGCATCTGATCTGTACCGGTACAATATGTACGAATTTAATGAGTATAGACATCGATCGATAATGGTCGTCATTTTAGAAACTCATGTTTCAAGACAGTTTTCAGCTCTGAGCGAACCTAGATATTTACTTAATCGTAAATACATTGGTCGAATGTCGAGGGGTGGATGGGGTGCAGTACACCGTCTGCAAATACACGCATCGAGTATAGGTAAGTTTTTTTAACATTTATCAAACATATGAGATAAAACCAATAAATAAAAGAAAACTTTTGAAAATGGTATCAACTTCTATTATTACGTGAGCCAATGTCGCTAAACTCACACTTGCAATTATAAAAAAAATATCTCAAACTGTAAAAAGTTATTTTAATTAGTCTCAATTCCATAATCGAAATAGGCATTAGGTAAATTCAAAGTTTTACCATTGTATTTTCCGTATAATTTTATTTCGTATTTATTGTTATACATTAATACTGCAAGTTGTTCTTATTACAACTTTAACAAATTGCATACACTTTGTTTATTGGAAAAAATAAGGGGCATAGTTCAACTGATCAGTGTTCAAATCTTTTCGATTGGCGCTGTGAATCACTTCATGAATAAAAATGAATGATTGATCAGCAACGCATAACTAGTACATAATCTAATCAAAATGAAACAGTTATCAAAATAGTTTTTCCCAAAAATAACGGATACTGGTCCTTATATGACAAAATAATACCATGTTTGTGCAGAAATATATATAAAATTAATTACTAACCGCTGATAATGATTGCGTAGTATTTGTGTGCCACCAAATCCAGTCGCGTTTGTGAAAGACATTAAGCCAAAACATGATACTAATATCTGTCTTTATATAAACCGCCTCTACGCATTAGACGTTATGATAATGTTCACCCGTATTCAGAAAAAAAACAGTTTATATGCAATTATCTTGGCCATTAAAAAGTCTAAGGTCACCGATTATAACAGATAAGCAAGTACAAGAAATAGCAGTCAAGAAAATATCGAAAAAAACGGATTAGGTGGTAGGGAGGCGCATGTAAATGATGAGTGACGCACTAAACGGGTGTGTCACTCGTCATTCACATGCTCCTACGACTGGTTATGCGGGGGTAAAGGGGCGAAGGATAAACAGTGAGCATTTTAGTGTTAATCAGTGTTTATTATTACGGACACAGAAAGTTGGTAACATCAAGAAATAAACTATGAGCATTAAATGTTTAAATTGAGACCTTTTTTATGACGGTATAACTCCGAATATACTTGCACTCGACTTTAGCCGTAATAATAATTTATGTTCTACTCAAAAATACGTATATATTGGTATACAAATTATTTCTATAAAAAATTTAGTTCAAAACTTTCTATTCTCCTTTATAAAGGTCATTCAAAAAGGGCAAAATTCATAATTTATTGATCTCGCTTTGTATCGACACATGAAAACATGTAAAAGCCGTAATTAAAGACGCTTAATGACGGCTTTTGCAAGGTTTCGTGAACATTAAAAAGTTATTTTTCATTTAGAATATTACAAAGCTAAAATTATATACATTTTCTTTGAACTAACGTTTAGTTATATTTTTTTTTCTAAATTACAATTTTGTTCAGAGACTTGTAATAATATTAAAAATTACAAATTTAAATGAAAATACAATAATAATTTTTCACTGACAAAAAGTGATTATTGAATAAATATTTTCTCTAGTAATTTTAATTGAACTAATTATTTTTCAATGACGAATTTGATTACTAATAATTTATTTTTAAACTATTTTTTAATGTCCAATATATTTTATTCTAACATTTTTTTGCGATAAAAAATGTTCAGCTTTCACAATACTTAAATTATTTTGGAGGTTCATATCGGAAAACAATACTTCAATATTAAGTAAATAATAAGTGCTACGAAACTGTGACGGGCAGATGAGTATTCTACTCATACAATACAAGTATTCTACTCATACAATATCAATACAAGAAATATAATATATACAAAAAATTAAAAACATGAATTCCACAGAAAAGTTTCAATCAAAAATAAAAAGCTGTAGTTTTAACTGTTGTAGTGTTATCAGTCTTGAAATTTTTCAATTTGGACGGATTGACAGTCACTATAGAAATACCAATAATAGATTCTCTGAATGTAACATTATTAACGAATCAGTGCATATAAAAAGGTAAGGGAAAGTAGATGACCACAGGATTAGCAAAACAAAAAACATATATTTCCATTATGAATACTGCTATTTTGTGTTACTTGAAATATAAATATTCTTAAATAACGGTAAGACGCGTAGATATAATACATATTTAATTTAATTAAGTTGAAAAATACTATTGCAAAGAAAATATAAAGTTTACTGAAGTGTTTTAGCAAAATATCATTGTTAAAGTTGTGGTAGACTGCAGAGAATGTTCAGTTTTTACAACAAATACAAGACAAATATTAAAACTAACCGAAATGTTTACCTTCCAATGTGTTACTCAGACACTGACAATTTTCCAAAGTGCAGTCGAAATTGAAAACTTTTTGACAGAATAAATCACTATGATAAACTAGTTGATATTATTTTCCTGAAAGAAAAAAAAGCGTTTAAATGTTTTTTAATTTAATTGATAATTTAATTAAAACTCATTTCGGAAAATATTATTAAATATTCATACTTCATAAATAAATTTAATGAATAGAATTTTATTGTTATTTCATAATATACAATTGAAATTAGATAGAGAAAAGCTATTTCTATAACTTGTAAGGTCATTTTTCCAATTTAAAACGAAATGTACATAAAGACAAACTAATTATCAGTTTCTGTTTTATTTTACACATCACTTTTTTAGTCGTCAGTTTTTTCATATAATATTCAATGATGGCTAAACAAATCCCCCACCCCCCACCCCCAGTGCTCGCTAAAATACAGTAACATGTTACACATTAGGAGATTAGACATTAAATCAATAATGAAATTGTGAATAAATATTTATAAATTTTTTTCTCATTTCCGACAATTAGTTTTTATATATTTGCAATTTGTAATACCAAATATTAAATTTATATTACTAACTTTTATTTGAATATAAACAATACACATAATTGCACAAATACTTTGATCCAGTTATAGAAGTAAAAATCACACAAGTTAATGACATAAAAGTCTATAAATTACTACAATACTATGTTTATACAAAACTCGGTACGATACAAGCTTAAGTGGGAGCAATATCCAGACCGGCGCCGAATTTAGGTATTTACATTAATTTATATAACATACGAGAATTCGGTCGCTGGACATAGACTCACCAGCGTAATATTCAAATCATGATGAATATGTAGATACGATTTGATATGAATATACAATAATATTTTTCTTTTAACTGTATTGTTTTTTCCACATTGTAATATGTAAGTGAACACATTTATGTTACAACTACTATAGTAAAAATGTGAGTTTTGTACACTTCTTTTCCAATGTTTTGACATGTTTTGAAATGTTTTGACGTCATAACGTCTTATAAATCGATTAACACCGGCTGCACGCATGAAAAAGTGCACGTTCCGCCTGAACCTGAGCGTGCAAGCGAGAGCGCGGAACAAGTGATAGAGAGGCACGATCGGCCCAAGCGTCGGAATTTATCTCTCTTCTCGCGTGACATCAGAGCTAGGAGTTGGAATAGTTCTGTAGTCTGTGTCATTGTTACTTGTAATTAATCTGTATAATTTAAGTAAACAAATATTTGAATTAATGAGTGTAAATAAATGTTAATTTATCGAAAAACAATTTATTTTCAATTAACTCCTTCTTTGTATTATATAAAATAATAATAATTCAGTGATAATAATTCAATTTAATTCATAAAAGTATGCAATTTATCATCAATGTTTCTTTATGACGTTATCACGTCAAACTATCGTCCGTAAACCGACTTTACAGACAACCAATATTTTTTTTCTAAGCTGCTGAGTTTGACAATATTCGTAACTTCATAAAATATGAGCGCTTGATACAGGACACGCACAATACCAAGATCGAGGTGATTGAGGTTGAAATTCACGCTTTTCGCCTGATGATCGGTTTTAACTATGGCTGGGGTTGCTTTTGTTTACTAACAATCACACACTTGAATGCGCCGCACTTGATAGCGGCATCTGTATCTCTTGCAATAAATTATCCCTACATTCGTTTTTGACTAACCGTTAGTTGCTGAATTCGACTTTCACAATGTTTTTTTGAACCGAGATTGCGGTCTCTGTCTTGCAATAAATCGTCACTATATTCGATTTCGACTAAATTTAGGGTACTGAATTCTAATTTTACGATGTTTTTGTGAACCGAGATAGTGGCATCTCTTTGGAAAAAATCGTCACTACGTTGGATTTCAATAAATCTAACTTTCTCAATTCGAATTTTAAAATGATTTTAAGAACTAATATGGCGGCATACGATCTATATGCCGCGATATTAGTTCTATATGGCGGCATATGATCAATTATTCGTCACTGTATTAGATTTTAACTAACTTAGAGTGCTGAATTTGAAATTCATAATATTTTTGAGATCCGTCATGGCGGCATCTATCTCGAAACTATCATCACTATATTCAATTTTGACAAGATTTAAGGTGCTGAAATCTAATCTCACAAAGTTTTTAGAAATCAAGGCGGCGGTATGTGTGGCTCTTGAAATAAATCGTTACTATATTCGAATTCGATTTATTAATCGAATTTTAAGGCACTAAATTCTATTTATACAGTGTTTTAGAGTACTGCTTATTAAATCACATAGCTAATAAAGACGGTTAATAAATCTTCCAACAACAGAAAATTCGAGTTTCACGAGGTTTTGAGTTTCACGATGCGAGGCAGGGTGGGTTTACTTCATACAAATATTTCGATTGGAACGCGAAAGCCCTATCTCTTTCGAACACACAAAATACATAAAATGTTGTCTATGGAACATAGAGCAGCGATAACGAACGCTATATAATCAAAGAAAAAAAAGACTATGATACGAAATTTAAAATCGTTAACTTTATTTGAATTGGTTTGTCAAACTGCAAATTTGTAACTTAACATTATTTTATAGTTCAGTTTTACATTTGGTTATAATATCTGTAATATTTTCACTTTTGATTCAAATTTTGTTGTATTTGTTACATTTGTTCGTAATAAGAGGAAATTATTTTAAAGATCGTTCTTGTACATTGGGTTGTAGCCGTAAACATTTCACGGTAAGTAAACATTTCACGGAAAATTATTAATTTGAAAATAGCATCGAATCAATTATACATTTTATTGATAATATTGTTCAAACTCATCATCAAAGTTAAATTCGCGTTTTAATAATCAATAACAAAGAAGTTGCTAATAATTTAATTTTCTTTTAGACAAGCGGATTTAAGAAGTTACGGCATGTGGAAAATAGCAGACCTAGCCACCGACACTCTCAAAAAAACATCACCGTCATACGCATTATGTAATTATGATGAAGCAATTATTACAAACCAAAAAGAATCCATTTATAAGTTTACAATATTATATATGTACATTGTTGGTTAAATAATTTGTTCTTTTATTTGCAGTTGGAGGTGGTAAAAACAACCAAAACAGAATGTGGTACGAAAATTGAACGAAGAGATTAAATTTTTTTTTTATAAGTCATTGGAAGATTTAAGTAATTTAGAGAATATTTGTTAAAAGGTAATTATTGAATCAGAACTTGTAGAAGAAATGGCACAGATTTAGTAAGGATGCAAAGTTGTTTGTCTCTATTTAAGAATAGCTCCGAATTACAAGTTCCTACAAAAGTTTTTCGCTATACCATTGATGGGTATATTGCATTCGCTTTCAAAATTTGCCAAATTTGTTAATTTATACCAAATACTGTATGTGTATTAGATTGCGTGTAGCCTTCTGATTAAAACAAAAGATTGTGAAAATGATATTTTAGTAATGATGCTAACATATAATATACAACAACTATGAGCATATTGATTTAAAAGATAAAAATAAGTTGTTACTGCATCCAAGTGATTTGTTCAGCTGAAGATGTAGTCAATGTATGCCAATGTGCCAATGAATAAAAGATTATTTAGAAAATAATTTTCAACAAAATAATTTATTCATATGACTTAGGTTAGATTTGTTTTTTCAGAAATTTTTGTAATTATGTAAATATCACAGGAATAATTACGACATTCTTATATTCTACTTTTTGTATTTGATTCTTTATTAAGTGTTGTCAACTATTTACATTGGGGATATTAAACTGAATGTATAAATTAGGTTAAGTAGGATATAGAAATTAGCCTACAGCGAGTACAAAAATCTTTTAAATCAACGATTGTGCCAGAACCGTATCCTTTTTATTCAGCACATAGTTTCAATTTCTTTGAAATAGTTTAAAAAAAATAGAAATTATCCCCCTGATTTAGCATTTTTTTACATTTAGTAGCACAAAACTGAAGTGTAATCGTCACGATAACCGCATTTTTTCTCTTCATAAAGTATAATTTTCACAGTGAGTATATTTTATTCATTTCATAGATTAATTGTTTAATTCAATACTTTTATTTTACTAGGACTATAGAATAAAGCTGTAAGATATAGAATATTGATATTTTTTCACTATAAAGGTTTGAGTTATACGAATAATGTAAACGTCGAATTAAATAAATTAATCGATGTTAAAAACTCTAAGAGTTATAACACGGTAAACAGTAAAAGGAGAGTTAACAATTTATTTAATGAAAATTCATATTAAAATTGAAAGTATTAGTATATTATTTTAATGATAGAAGCTAATTAAGTACATCTTGATATGTAAAAGCGGCAGATATTTCGTAAAATAGAAACGTTCATTCAATGTGTATGTGGCCACTAAGTTTTTTAGTTGTGTCGCTCGAACTGGCGAATTTTTTTCTAATAAAGTTTTTTAATTTCAGAATTGTTGTTTCAATTGTAACCTAAAATGTAAGAAAAGTACACCTGTCAAAAATACGAGTTGCAGCGAAAGTACGAAGTTGCAGCGAGTGCTCAGCAAATGGGCACTCGCTGCAACTTCATTAGATTGGGCAACAGGGGAATATAGAGGCATAGTACTTGGAAACGCGAAAGTGCTATCTCGCTCGCACAATTGCTTGCAGTTGACCATCTATTTAGTATATAATCTGTGTAGGGTACTACCAATGCGTTATAATGACGTAGAAATATACGTCATCACCTCGCATCACACTTTGAAAGCGAATGCAATATACCCATCAATGGTACAGCGAACAACTTTTGTAGGAACTTGTAATTCGGAGCTATTCTTAAATATTGACAAACAACTTTGCATCCATAATAAATCAGTGCCATTTCTTCTTCAAGTTCTGATTCAATAATTACCTTTTAACAAATATTCTCTAAATTACTTAAATCTTCCAATGACTTATAAAAAAAAATTTAATCTCTTCGTTCAATTTTCGTACCACTTTCTGTTTTGGTTGTTTTTACCACCTCCAACTGCAAATAAAAGAACAAATTATTTAACCAACAATGTACATATATAATATTGTAAATTTATAAATGGATTCTTTTTGGTTTGTAATAATTGCTTCATCATAATTACATAATGGATAGAAAGTTTTTTTCTTTAGAAATCTGTGGGCTATCTATAAAATCCTAAGCTAACCGTCTAATGTAACTTACTTAGATTACTATAAAATTAATTGATTCGCAAAGAGAACGCTTTCAACTTAAAAAATTCATAAGTAAACTTACTAAATGATAATTTTATTAATATTTAGCCTTTATTAGGTGTCGGGCCGTATGCCGGTGATGTTTTTTTGAGAGTGTCGGCGGCTAGGTCTGCTATTCTCCACATGCCGTAACTTCTTAAATCCGCTTGTCTAAAAAGAAAATTAAATTATTAGCAACTTCTTTGTTGTTGATTATTAAAACGCGAATGTAACTTTGATGATGAGTTTGAACAATATTATAAATAAAATGTATAATTGATTCGATGCTATTTTCAAATTAATAATTTTCCGTGAAATGTTTACTTACCGTGAAATGTTTACGGCTACAACCCAATGTACAAGAGCGATCTTTAAAATAATTTCCTCTTATTACGAACAAATGTAACAAATACAACAAAATTTGAATTAAAAGTGAAAATATTACAGATATTATAACCAAATGTAAAACTGAACTATAAAATAATGTTAAGTTACAAATTTGCAGTTTGACAAACCAATTCAAATAAAGTTAACGATTTTAAATTTCGTATCATAGTCTTTTTTTTCTTTGATTATATAGCGTTCGTTATCGCTGCTCTATGTTCCATAGACAACATTTTATGTATTTTGTGTGTGCGAAAGAGATAGGGCTTTCGCGTCCCAATCGAAATATTTGTATGAAGTAAACTCACCCTGGTACCATATACAAGCAAACTGCCAGTTGTATTTCGGACAGTCAGATTTAGGTTACAGTACATTTAACAAAAAGAAATAAGCATAGTAAAAAACGTGGAAGATACAACATTTTGAAAGTTTTTTTTAATTAAATGAAACTCTGGAAACAATACCCTCAAAACGCTTTTCGCTTCTAATAAACCGCACCTTTTGTAGACGTTCTATTTGAAAAATTACTGGATATTCTTTCGAATTTCACAATTTTTTGAGATTTAAGATAGCGGCATTTATAATTTTCAATAAATCGTAATTTATATTCGGTACCATCTCATTTTAAGGTACTAAATTCGATTTATACAGTGTTTTTGAGATTTAATATTGCGGCATCTAACATTCGCAATAAATTACCACTATATTTGTCCTTGTCTAATTTTAGAGAACCGAATCCATGTTGCACCATGGACATCAAAAACATTGTCCAATTCGAATTCAGCACCCCGAAGTCAGCCAAAATTGAATATTGTAACGATTTATTTAAAGAGAAACAGTTGCAATCATTTTGATTCTCAAAAACATTGTAAAATTCAAGTTCGATATACTAAAATTAGTCGAAATAGGATATAGTGAGGAATTATTGCGAGAGAGATAGATGTCAAGATGGGATGTCGCCATCTTGTATCTTAAAACATTGTCAAATTCGAATTCAGAGCTCGAAATGTAGACAAAAATGAAAATAAATATTTATTACGAGAGATACCATCGTGAAATTCCAATTCAAGACTACAAAATTAGTCAAAATGAATACAGTGGCGATTTGTTGCAAGTAATACAGATGGCGCTATTTTGGAATTCAAAACATTGTGAAATTTGAATTCAGCACTCTGAAATTAATAGAAATAAAAAATTGTGGAGCTATATTCGAGAAATATTCCGCCATCTTAAATTTCAAAACTTTGTAAAATTCGGATTCACCAACCTAAAGTAAGCTGAAATCCCATAAAATGATTATTTGTTTTGTGAGTGACAGACTGCCACCTTTATTTACAAATACATGGCGAAATTCAAATTCAATGTGAAAAGTGATGATTGATCGAGACTGATGCCGCGATCTTGATTCTCAAAAATATTGTGAAATTCAAATTCAGCACCCTAAAAGTAGTCGGCAACGAATATATTTATTTCGAGACAGATGCCGCAATCTTAGATTTTAAAAAAAATTTGAAATTCGAATTCATCATTCTAAATTTAATCGAAATAGATTATTTTCAAAAAAACCTCATGAAATTAGAATTCTGTGTCCTCAATTTAGTCGAAATCGAATATAGTAACGATTTATTTTGAAACAGATAACTCAATATCGGTTCACAAAAACGTTGTGAAAATCGAATTCGACACCCAAAGTTTAGCCTAAAACTAATATATACCTACTAACGATTTATTGCGATTGTCGCCATCGAGTGCAGCATACTTGTGTGTGTTTCATCGATACGAGACGAATGATTCTGGGATGATAATAACATTTCAAGTATTTTTTTTTAATTCTTATATTTAAACGAAAAATCTGACTATAACAGTATTACGTGCGCTGACTATGTATCTTAATAGTCATTACAATAGTTTAGAGTAGCTTTTATAGTATTTTTGGTGGGAGGTGGTGTCTGGTTGAGTCATTATAAAAATTTGCAAAAAACATATTTTTGCGTCATTAACAATCCTGTTGCAGCCATTGTCGTAAAATATGTGCATGAAATTTTACTTCATATCTTTTTAGTATTTCTGAAGTTTTCTCTGAAAACACAAAGCGTTTCTGATAGTGGCAGGGACGAATATGATGGGACCGAAGGAAGCGATCATATTTATAGAAGATGTAGTGTCTTTTGACGAATTTAAGTTTGATATTTTTGCCGCACTTCCATAAAAGGCTTTATCAATTCTCATAAACTTTCTTATTTAATAACAAGACTTTTGCCGCCAACCGTACTGCTTTTACTGGGCCTTGCAACTACTCGTTTCGCAATGATTTCCATTATTTTTTGCAACCTAATATTAATAAAAAATATTTTTACTTTTCAGGTGTCTAACTATAGGAAGCAGTTTCAAATCTCTAAACTTTATCTACAGCGTGGGCATCAGGACCATATGTTCGACAGTTTACGAAACTTCTGACATGATTCGACAAAATATTGTTATCAAAACCAACTGAAGAAATATGGCCAGTAATTGAAGATTTCAAAAATGTTTAGTAATTTCCGCAAGTGGAAGCTAATATTACAATTACAAAATGAAATTCAGTCCTAGCTGTCGTAAACACAAAATATAAATTTATTATTGCTGATATTAGATCCTTTGGGTGCAATAGAGACGGAGTTACGTTATCACATGAAGTTAAAGCAAAAGATAAACATTTGGATATGCTCTGCATTTTCGTAGCTTATAAAAGCTTTCTACTATCAGTAAATATTGTGAGACCATATACAAAGAACTGTATTGTAAAAGATCTACAAAAGATCTTCGAAGAATGATGGAAAGTGTGTTTCGGATTGTGACAAAAAAATTTTAAATTTTACAAAGACGACAAAAAGTTCAGTCTAAATATGTAAACAATATTTCAGTGGTTTGCGCAATTTCATCGCAGAAAAAGATACAAATAACATGAGTTGTGCTACGACCTATGCCGTATCAAATAATAGTATTTTTAAAATTTGGGACCACAAGATGAGGAGGAAGTACAATCCCAAAGATAAAATATGTGTTTAATTAAGAAAATACTTCAATTCAGAATAAGTTCAAGCGGTAACTGTTCTTTCATTTTTTTCATTACAATCGTTGCATAATAACTCATCCGTCCGAAAACTGAGGCAACCATCTTATTTCAGCCCTTCATCATTTTTCAGACGGAAACACCGGCTGCGCAGTCGAATACACAATTTGAGAGACTTCCGTGGAATTTCTCTAACGTCTTACGACAACAATTAAAGCCAGCGTGTTTTGAGCATCGATCAAATCTTGCAGAAAGCTTACGCCTGAATTTTATGTACTTGACTTTTCTGTACTTGATAGAATTTTCTGTATTTGACTCATATATCAAAAACTAAACTTGCCCAAATCTGCTGATAGGTCTTTATTGGTCTTTATCATAAGCGTTAATGTTATCTTCAGTTATCGCTATTGAGGGGCATCTCTGGTGCAGGTCATCACTGAGGTAGATACAATTAAGTTTGAAATGTTAAATTAATTGTAAACAGTAACGCGGGATGGGACTTCATCATAAAATGCCAGTCGAAATCGATCGTAACTTTTTGAGTGATAGACCACGACGAAAATTATGAAAAATTATCGAACGAGAATTTTCTCGTGTTAAATTCATCTTGATGTGACACACGGCTTTTTTCAAAATTCGTGATGTAAGATTATAAATTGGCTTTATTTAAATACTTTATTTTGGGTGTAAAATATTCATCCTAAATGGTAACACAAAGCACATTTGTATTTTATGGCATGGCATTTCATTTTAAATTTTATTTGGTTTCGATATTTATAAAAATTAGAAACTTTTACCTACTATCTACTATCTCTATTATCTGAGAACCGAGTACTAAATATTCTGTACATGTAGGTATATAAAAAATAATTAACAATATTTTGCCTGATTTGCCCATTACTATCATTACTGCTAATTTTCTTCTAGGCATTCTTTTTAATATGTTTATTATTGTAAACACCAGTCACTTGATATATTAATTGTTCATCACCCGTGTTGATGTCATAACCTATGCACGCTATGGTTATCCGGCATAGATTAAGTGAGGATGATGATGATGAGATGCAAAAGTGCTTCTATCCAATTTCTTAGATGTTTCAGAATCTGCCAAAAACCATTTTATTGTACATAACTTAAGCTACATCCCCAATTAACTTACTTGTTATGACAAATTAATACTGTTTTCGATTCGTGAGTTTAATTAGCTTTACAAACATTATTAATACTATAAAAAAATACTGAAATCTGGATAGAGGCCATTCTGCATCTAATTAGTTGATAGAGGCGGTTTTGCATCTGCCACTATAGGACAGAAGATTTTGCTCCTCTATCAGTCGCGTGAATAGTTTTATGCTTTATATTGCAATATCTTATAATATTGACTTTTATGGTGCAAATCATGGATGAGTTTGTTTTTTTTATTTTTTTCATTACTGAATTTGAAAAATTACTGATTTTTTGGTTACGAATTTTAAAAAAACTATAAATGGTGCAAAATTTTCAATTATGGACTTATTAAATCAAAACTATACAGAAATTCCAACTTCTTCCAAGAATTAACAGTGATCTTCATTATCTGGTTCACCCACATTTGTGTTTTCCAAAACATTTTTGTAAAAGATAAGTTGATCAGATCCTAATTCTGATTTCCAATTATCACTGAAATGTTTTGACAATAGTTGTCGACAGCAGTACGTTTCAAAGCAGATACTCTATTTTGAAATAGTGGTACATCCCTGATACCAGAGGTTGAGGATACACATCGTTTAATTAGGCTGCTAGCGACTCCTAAGTCACTTCTATAATTAACTTCTCTTCTGAGAAAGAATCGTCCCGGCTTGTTCTTGACTTTAGGTACATAATACCTCTTGCATTCAGCAAAATTTAAAGTGATATTGGCCTGGGGACTTGCTTGTTTCACTTGCGTAGGCCTTCCAAGATTTCACCATACAATCCTCAGTCAATTTGCGAACAATGCCATAATGATTATAAATGGCTCTATATTCGGATGGTTTTATAATCACTTCCTTACATTTCACTTCTTTTTCGATATGTTCAAAGATACAATCAGCCAGCATAAAAGAATGTCCTGGTACAAGGTATATGAGTTCAACGATCTTGAGATTCCGTGGCACGCAATGTATTAACCAGTAAGCAACCATAGCGATCATTGTACTGTTTTTATTTGTAAGCCGCACCTATCTGCCAATATTCGCACCTTCTTTTTGTCAGTGAAACCAGTCTGTAAAAATAAATCAAAAACAGCCGACGCAATCACATTAGAAGACTTAACATGGACATTTTCAGTCCACGTATATATGCGGACATTTTCCTTCGGAATTTTTTTTGTACTTATTCCAATCATAATGGTAAAGTTATAAGATATACGGCTGTCTGGAATAACACGTAACTTGGTCAGCCACTTTTGGTAAAAGTTGATTTTTAGCAGTCGAATGATATGGAAAATGTGTGTTCATTATATTAAAAAAAAACGTATAAGAACACTTTACTTTTAAATTGTGGATCCTTAATGAAGTCATCGATGCGACTTTTTCTTCTACTTGTGATTTTTTAAATTTTATCTGAAAGCTCCGTACATTTAGAACAAACATCTACTCTTGGAGTTTTAATACCAATGTTATAGTTTGTGTTAAAAATCTTTCTAAAAAAACAATGGCGTACTCTGAGACTTTCGTCTTCTTGTTTATCTTGGCACATTTTCCACATTTTACGAATATTTAAATCAGACGAGACATATTTTCTTATTATTGACGCACACCTGCAATAGTCCAACTCAATACATCTAAAGGACTCAATGAACATCATCCCATTACGCTTTTTTGCGAAATTTGTAATTGAAAGCCTATCATCGTCTCGATTTTCCTGTGGTATATTGTTGTGTAGTAAGAATTTTTTGGATATATACCAACGCCAAAGACTTTTAAAAAGGCTCGTTGAAAAACTCTTATTAATTTATATGGTTTTATGTATGTACGGACATAATACTTTGTGTACGTGATCGATTCTGCTCGATTTTCCACTTCACGTCTTCGACGTTTCGGTGTATGGACTTTTATGTATTTTAGTATAAAAGTGTCTTGAAACGTTTCGTTTAAGTTTGCGTAAAATGCTTGAAAATTTTTCTGATATCTTGAGAATTTAAAATATTATTCATTCCTATTGTAAATTTTCACCTTTCTTATATATCACCTATATTTGGAAGTATTTTGGAGGAGTACCTGAAATTGTGTCGTGATAAAAATAAATCTTATAAAGTTTAAATCATTTTAAGTGAATACTGGAGTAAATATCGACCCCTGATTGAAGTGCTTACTATCAATAAAATTGTTCGTTGAGCCTACGCCAAGTACTTCTGCTTTAATCAAAATGTCAATCAATCCGCTAGAATCGACGTATTTTCCAAGAGCTCTAGCGAATTGAATATATTTGGCGTTAATTTTGTTGAAATTCATTATTCACAATTAAATGAAACTACGTGATGTAGTTATTATTTCTACTTTCTTTGAGTACATTACCATGACATAGGTTTCGTTGTATTACAGCATCTTCAGGTGGGCTGTTAGCAAAGATAATAGCTCTAAAGAATGCAATTTATATATGAAATGCACCGATATTCACGAAAATATCATGAAATTTGGGTCTCAAAGCTTCTTGAACCTGCAAAGCTATATTAGCTATAGCCAAATCATACATGACGATAATATTATCTTGTTTACAATTTTTGACAATCTAGCTTGTTAATTCAAGAGTATTATGAACAACAGCATCCGATGTTGGAGACGCATTAATTGAAGGCAGATATTCTATAATCCGGATTTAACTATTGACCGAAGAAAATTTGCAATTGTAAGCCAACCACGTTGGAATGGAATCAAAACTTGATAACAACATAATCCACATTAAGTATTTGTCCATTGCAATCTCTGTAGCATATTTACATCCACTAATAAACTCTTTAATGGCGGATATATCTTATGCAGGTTGTCTATAATACGGTTGAATCTCATTGACAACTCCTTGAAGTCGTCATCTTTTACTAAGACGTGACGAAGATTCGCTGCTGTTTTCATCAATGACTGAGGTAGTTGATGTGTCCATAGCCTCATCATCAATGTTATCAGTATCCTCTCACTTTCTTCATCGGCAATTTATTGATAAATAATTCCTACTGTATCATGGAAGGTATCCTTACCAGAGTTTGTACCTACGAAACGATCGAAATTTTCGAATGCTACATGAGTATGTCGTTCGTTAACAACGTCCATTCCACTCGGTATAATTTTGTATTCTTCGTGTCCTGTATACGTCATTTCGGATTCGATTTCTTCTACTAAAATGTAGTCTACACTATGGCTGTATCTATTTATTATAGAAATAACTTTGCTAGAACTTATTAAAGATTTCATAGCAAGTCCGAGCGTCAGATTTTTTGATGGTTTAATTTTGGCTTTTGTTACAGTGTAGAGATTTAATCGTCTTCATAGACTTTACGCCTAATATTTGGCCTTGAATAAGGTTACACATTAAATAAAAAGTTTTTCAGGTATTTCACATTCCCCCATTATTACGTCATCAGCTATAAAATTTTCAGGAAGCTTTTTAATTTTGATACTCTTAATACAATTCCGTAAATTAGAAGCTTCGTGCTCTAGTTTATTAACTTCTTTGCTTTGTAAGTTTGCAGCTTTAATAGCTAATTCTGAACACTGTCGCACACATAAACAATTTTTCTTCTGAACTGAAGTCGCACACATAAACAATTTTTTTTCAATTCAGGCGAGGTTTCCACGATGATAGAATCGTTAAAAGCATTCATAATTTTGAGTTGAGAGCTTTCTACACGATAGTTTTTTAAATCATCAATAGACATTTATTCTGTTCTAAACTCCATTAAAAGAGCCTTATATGTAAAGAAAAGACCTGCAAGAAATATGACTTTTACTTTTCAATTATTTCAGCAGTGATTAAAACTGCTTTTTTACGTATAGCTCTGTTTTCATGCCGAAGACTAGGCTCAGGCTGCTCTGCACTTTGTCTTTTTGTTGTCACCTGGTATGAGGTCAGACAAATCCCACTCGTTCTTTATGTCCAAGTATTTCGATAATCTGCACATCATTATTAATTGTCGTAATTTTCTTGATTTCGTCTATAGTCTGTTCTTTGTCAATGAAACGTAAACTCGTCGTCTGCCAAATTTTTTCGCTACTGTTTTACAAAATATACATAGTACTTTTTTACTCAGAGTCGACAAAGAAGCTGTCGATGTTGTCGCAGATAACACCGTTGATTTCATAGGAGTAGATGTTGATGGCAACTCCTGAAATACAATTGTTTATTATTTTTATTTGTTAGCCTCATTAATTTAAGGCTGATGAATTAGGAGAATATCTTTTCAATACAATATTTTTTTAGTACAACCAACCAGAGCATCGTTTTAAGACCACTCTTAGGTTGGCAATATATATTTATATATAATTGATATTTTTTTTAAATTATATTTATTTTTACATGGAAGTTATTCTAATGAAGAGATTTTAAAAAAAACATGCAATATTTCAAATTCAAATTATAGTATTACTTCAAAATGCCTCGTTGTAGAAGTAATAAGTAACAATAATTGTTTAATCTCCTAATGTCGGCCGCTTACAATTACGCTGTCCTGAATACAAGGAAGTTACAATTAATATGAATCGATTTTTTATTTT
Source organism: Druceiella hillmani (assembly GCA_039881145.1). Classification (NCBI taxonomy): domain Eukaryota; kingdom Metazoa; phylum Arthropoda; class Insecta; order Lepidoptera; family Hepialidae; genus Druceiella; species Druceiella hillmani. The sequence goes on from JAYKKI010000061.1 coordinate 13,240,261, forward strand.
TTTTTTTTTACAATAAATGCACAATTAAATAAATATTACTTTTGTAATCTTTATGCAGTTCTCAAATGTGATAATTTCGACATTACTACACTAAGATAAAGAGTCACTACACTAACATAAAGATTCGTTCAATTCAATAGCATTTATTAGTATTTGATAAACTTACTAATTGTAAATAAATTCTGTATTTTAATTAAAAATATTTTTTACTATATAAACAAATTTTTTCTTAGTGTATTTAGAGAGAGAATAGTCAGGCAATGAGAAAAAGGTATAAAAATATATCTAGCTTTAACTAATCTGAAAAAGACACGTTATACTGTTTAAGACATATCTAATTTTGTTGTACCTATGAATTGATCAATAGAAATACAATAGAATAGGGCACATCTGTTATCTGTACATATTTTTTATGAATTAAAGCAAGACTTCGGAGCAATCCGAGGGGTTTTAGATTTTAAAACACTAGAATACCAAATTGATGTATAAATATCATCAGAATTTTATAACATATACATAAAGTTATGGATGTGAAATGAAATGCCTAAAGATTTGGACATTGTAGGCATCCATTATGAGGAATTTAAGGTTTGATTTAAAAAGAGAAAGCAATACTATAAAACAAAATAAAATACTAGTATTAACAGGAAAAAAAACGACCTCAAAGCTTATATGGTTTCATTGTAAACAATTACACAGCGCGTTCAAGTCTCCATAAATTTTTAGAATCATCAGCTGGGTAGTCACTTCCAGTCATAAGATCACTGGACAACATGGTTTCATCAACATCCATATTTTTCCCATTTTCAGTGATTGACGTGTCAGACTGCACATCAGCAACAGATACAGTCGACTGTTCCTGTAAATAATCCAATGATAAATTAAATTACACAGGCAATAAGTTACGTAAAAAGACAAGACAAAAGGAAAAAAACATATAAACTTCATATTCAACATAAAGTTTTGCTTACAGTTTGCATTTGACAATAATTCGAAAATTCTTCGTTATATTTTTGCTTCAGAACAATGAAGTTTCACTATTTAAGGTTATATCACTGTATTTAAAATTCATTTTTTGACGGAATGTCAACATAAATTTGCACTTTTGGAATGATTCATCGTTGAATTCGTTGAATTTAATTTTTCATAACTATCGCACAAAAAACACGTCTTCATTTTCAAAAATCAATTATTAAAATCGCAAAAAAGATGAGAAACCCAAAATTTATTCAGAAACCCAAACTTTACTCCACAACGACATGAGCATACTATACAACACGTATATACATAAGTCTCATCTGCTATGCTGCGTCCTTGTTCACAATTCTGCGGTTCACAACACAAAGCAACGCGTGCATTTCTCCTCTCCCGCTCACAGTTAGCCAGACTCGGAGAAATTAATTCAAATGATGGCAACCTTTACTTACAGTGATTTCAAGGCAACCATATATTATAGAGTAGAGAAGAAAATAAACTTTAAATTGATATATAATTTACTTGAAAGACACGTAAGTGTAAATAATTAACAGTGGAAAACCTGTTTACACCTGGCAACGCATAGATTGCGGCTGCCTGAGTGCTGGCAACCATTTTATTCTATTCCCTACATTATTTTCTTTCAAATGACGTTGGATTCACTCAAAAAATATGTGTCCGGGATTTTTAGACAAAAAATTATTACAATATATTTAATTAACGTTTTGTCTTTGAGGCTCTCAGAAAATATTAAACGTCAAAGAGCTGGGTCACACTTACTTTAAAATCATATTTTCAAGAATTGAAAATTACGTTGGAAGTCGTTGAACCCGCCGCTATAATAAATTTTGCTGAGACTAACATGTCGGACGATCCGGCCGTCAAAAAGTATTAATTCGACGAACTCATACAATTTTAGATAAGTCAAAGTCCAGTACCACAGTATTGTTTGCAGGAACAGTGTCAGGTATTATGCTGGCACCCTATGTGATGTAAAAAGCAGAACATTTATACAGCACTTGGATGGAAGTAGGACCTCCAAATACTGTTTATAATAGATAAAGGAGTGTGTGGTTCAACACCACAATTTTTGAGGACTGGTTCGTAAAAACTATCGTTGGTGGCGGTCCCGTGGTTGTCATTGGTCCTAAGCAGTCACTTTTCAATAGACGTAATAAAAAAGTGTACTGAGTGTAATATAAATTGAGTCTAATAATTATTTGTTTGTTTACCGGCAAACAGAACAGGTTTGTGTCAACCACTTGATGTTGCAGTATTTCATCCGTTAAAAATAAAATGGAGGTCATTTTTATTGTATTGGAAGGAAAAAAATAAAAGAACATTTTAAACAATGCAGACTCATTTATGACTCTGACATGAATATGCAGATACAGTGAGTTTAGATGACATGTCACTGTCAGGTGACGATATGGTTCCACATTCTGATAGTGTAGATCCACTCTTTACCGTGGAGCCATTAGACACTGCTAACAAACAGCTGAATATTTCTATACCTAGTGCTCTAAAGATGTTGACTCTGAAATGATAGATAAATCATTAGAAATATTGTCGTCTTGTTTTGTTGTTGTCGAACTACTATACGACGAAAATTCAAAGAAACCAACAAAAAAGATGTTTATTGCGCAAGTTAAAAACATTGTTGACAATAACGTAACTTGCCGATTTATAAGGTGCTCGTCTGAGATGAAGGAGATTTACATATTCCCAGCATTGGACGACGTTATGACGACTGACACTGCTCAAACACTAAAAAAAATCGATCCCGCCCAAGTTAAAAGAGGGAAATATATTTTTAATACCAAACTATAAGCTCAAATAGTATTATTAAATGAAAATAATAGTCTGATTTGTGATAATGAAAATTGATCATTTATTAGATGTAAGTTTTACCTTTCCAATGTTCTTAATGATAAAACTTAAGCTTTAATGGATGTCGATCTCAAAGCAAGCCTACTAGACTAGGTTTAGAAATGTCAAAATGAGAGATTAATGTACGTTGTTTTTAATGTTTTTATAAAAATATATTACCTAGATTTAAGTCATTTGTTCAACTAAATGCCAAAAATATAGATTTATCGAAAAAATACTTACTTGTATAGAAATAGTTATCTCAAAACTAGCTTATTAAAAAAAAGAGAATTAGGCCAAAAACCAAAAAATGGGGTTAATTTGAGACCTGTCTTACATTACCTACATTCTCGATTTTAAGTTTAATTGTTTTTTGATAATTTTTGGAAGATTTTTTCTTTGATTTTACGTAAATTTATTTTTATTTAACTAATTATAAGAATTTAAAAATATAAAGTAAGTTTTAAATATGAAAATTTGTTTTATTTAATTTCTCGACTTGTATGCAACATACAAAATTATTAGTGGAAATTAAATATTTCATTTATTTTTATTGTCTCATGTTAAAAGTAGTGAAGTATTATATGGAAAACTATAAGTTTCTTACAACGTCTAATGTTTGAAACAATTGAAGATAAATTGAGACAATAAAAAAAACTACCATACTGATTTGTCCACGTGTGTGATGTACTTCTATAATCTGAACCATCAACTCAAATTGATGTTATGGTTTGATAGCATCGTATCAAAAATGTAAAAATATATAGGCAATTAAAGTTGAAAACTGTCTCATATTGTATACACTTACGGTATACTCCAGCCACTTAATACATAATAACATACCATGTCATAATATTTGCGATTATTTTGATATTACTCGTAATTCTCGAGATCGATAAGCATATGGATGGGATCATGCACGCGTAACATTTCCATTCGTACTAAGGTCAAGGCCGGTACTGTTGGCGCGGGAGTAGTGCGGGGTTTGTTCTTTTGATTGTGCGGCACCTTGCTGTAAGAGCGCGAATTTTCCAAAGTTACTACGTATAATGTATCCGTCCGTTAATTGTATTGGTGGCGAACAGGCCGACAAAGTTGTATTGTAAAAAATAGCGTTTTTTCAATATACCTTTTGTTTACCGTTCCTTGATAGCTCCTTCAAATTTGGTCACTTATTGAAGCAGTATTCAATTACCATAAATACATATATTTTATTGAGATCAAATTGACATTCAAAGAAATTAGAAAGGCTAACTGATACGATATATTCTTTGAAAAACGATTAGAAGTTTCTTAAAGGACAATCCTTCTTAAAGGACTGGGGTATTAAATTCCTGTTACATTTACAGATAGCAATATATTTCTATCCCAAAATTCTAATGGATTAACATCTCTTGTGGCAGTAATACGATTCAGAAAATGTTAAATTGCAATAGACCTTTGTTGTAATTTATTTATCGCCTTAAACAAGCATATTGGCTTAGACGTTTCGTACGAAATTTCCAAGTGCTGCTTTCGTCCTTCAGTTAATTCTGTTTTCAATGACTGAACCGAATGATTTGTAATAGTGTTATCATCAGATACCATATTAACAAAGAACCTGATGTTCCCCAAAATTTTGACTTAAATAATTGAAATTTGGAAATGTATTTTCAAATTGTCTATTTTCCGAAATAATTTGTAATTTGAGTAAAAACGTTCTATTTTAAATTTGTTCGGTTTCTGTGACAAGATTTAGACCAGCAATCATTTTTTTACAAGCAATATATAATTGGAATAATTAAGCTCTATAAGATATCCTCCTTTTCTTTAGACGCACTTTCAATACTTTTTAAATAATTTCTCGTAATGTATGTAGTTCGTCTGCTGTAAATATTCCTGGACCTCTAGGAAATTCAATGGAATGGAGTCTTTATTGCTCACCTGCATTAGAAACCTTCGCATAGATTGAATCAATTTTTTATCGTTGGTACATTGTAATTATTTAGATGCACCTAAGTTGTGCTTGAAAAATTTTACTGTACTTTTCACCAAAGATATTACTGTAGTGATATTTTCCTTTTCATAGCTATTTTATCACAACTAAATTCAACATATAGATAAAATACGGCAAGCTTCTCCCCCTATCTAACAAGTCATTAACCACTTTGTCCATGTTAGAACTATTATCAGTTACAGTGAAACAATTTTTGTAATGGTGATTCCCATTTGGTAAACATAGATTCCCATTTGGTAAACATCATTTTTCCATAATTTTGATGTACGTTTATCAGATAGTTCTTTCAATACTATGGTTATGTTTGTCAGTTCATTTGGTATTTTCTTTTATAAAAAATAATTTGTGGCACCTGTGTTCGTTCATAAAACATTATAGTATTATATTATAATATATATAAATTACAAATTTTCTTTCTTCCAGATGCATTATAGCGGGGTATAACTCTTTTAATAAATCATATTTTTGCCGTAGTGTTGAGTAATAGATTATCAATAGCAGTTACAAAAAGGATAATGCTGGTTATTTTATTTGCGGAATCATCTTTTAAAAAAAGTGATATTTAGGACAAAAGTGTAGCTATTTATTTTTACTTTTTGGTTTTGGCTATCGAGAGTGAGTTCGTATGTCTTCTCGTGAAAATGTGCTTCGTCCTTCGCCTCATAAAGTGCTTGCTGTTGGCTAAGTCGCGCCTTTGAGTTCGATTCAGAGCCGGATTTCTTTGAGTTCTTTTTAAATAACTGAATAAATTAGTGATATCGTCTGAGGTCTTAAATTTTAGAAGACATAATATATATTTTCGTGCTCGTTCGGTTCTTGTCAAATTATTCACATACTGGTATTCTTTGGAACTGTTCTGCGAGGAATATACCTAGTATAAGTTATTTATCATCTTACATTACTTCTAAAATTAAATGTTCAAATATTAACCTTCATATTATGCGCTAACTACCTACCGAAGTTGCAGTTCGCAAAACGACTAAAGCCACATAACCGAAAAGAAAAGACAACAGCAGATTTAGTTTATTTAAAAAAATGTTTAGCAAAAACCATTAAATTTATGACCACGAAAAAAATATATGTTATTCTTAACAATATTTCAAAATTGGTGGTTTCCAAAACACAACTGAAATATTTTTTCTGTCTGAAAAAAAATCCAAAAACATTAATCGCTATTATTTATAAGACTTTATTGGTCAAATTAAAAAGACTCGTTACGTCTTATTTAAAATCTTGGTTGTTTTTTTTTAATTTTCAATAAAATAAATAGGATTCGAACAAAAAAAATAAAACACATATTATTAGCACCCATTTTGGTGATGTCCATTGCGTCTCTTTTACTCGCATGCAAAACCGAATAGAGATGGGCCAACTCGGAAATTCGTCAAACCGAGTTAGTCGATTTAAAAATTAATGTAAACTGAGTTGCAAACCGAGTTGATCGAATCAATTCAACAAACAACAATCATTGGATAGTGTCGTGGACCAATTTCCATTATTTAATAACTGGTTCATTTATGAGTTATTTAATCCGGTGATTGGCAAATAAAGCCAGTTAAATAATAAAGAATCTATCAAAATCATTAACCTCCGCTAAGTTGGAATACTCGCCTGGGCTACGTGGCTGATATAAATAAGCAGTCGCGTGATCCGGATACTTCTTTCTTATATCACCATCGTGCTCATATTTATTGAATTGTGGGTTTATTCAGTGAAGCAAAGTATCCTCAATTTAACAAACTCTTATTTAAAGTAAATGAAATACAATCGACAATATAATACATGCAAGAAGAACCAGTTAACTAACATATACACTGCTGCCACTTGGTATTAAAAATGTACAAGTTTAATTTTGCTTTTAATCAAATGAAAATTAAACTCTATTTAATAAGAAAGTAGTTTAACTAAACAAATCAAATATTAACCATACAAAATTTAATCTCTTCAATAGGTAAAAGTTTAAGCGGGTAATGTTTTTGTCAAAATGTCAACTAATTGACTTTTACTTGATACATAATTAATTTTAATTAAACCCAACTCAATCTTTTCCCTTATGAAGTTATACTTAATATCTATATGTTTAGTTCTTTTATGATAAACAGGGTTGTTAATCAATTTTATTGCATTTTGATTATCAACATTTAATGTAATACAATCATAACTTCCACCTAAATCTGATATAAGTTGCTGCAACTACAGTATCTCTTTGACAGATTCACAAGAAGCCACAAATTCTGCATCAGTTGTGGAGAGAGCTATAGTTTTTTTGTTTCTGACTGGACCATGTGATTGGTCCTCCATTTATAATAAAAATTTACCCCGTGGTAGATTTATGTGTATCATCTGCCAAGTCTGAATCTGTATATCCAAATAGACCACCACTTTCTCCATATTTCATACATAAATTTTTACTATTTATTAGGTATCTAATACCTTCACAGCAAATGAAATGTCAGGCCTTGAAATAGAACTAGAAAACAGTAAGTAAACTATAGTTTCTCTATAAGGAAAATTAACAACATTTCATCTACATTCTTTGTAATAACAACATAAAGGTCTGCTGGAGTACTTGCAGGATTTGCATTAAACATACAAAATTTATCAATAATTTTATTTGTATAATTTTCTTAGTGAATACAGATAGTATTGTTTACCCTCTCTATTTGCATGCCCACGAAATATTTAAAATTTAATTGTTTTATTTTAAAAGCTTGTTTTAAATAGTCAATTATTTATTTGTATAAGTTACTTGTTTGAGGATGTTACAAGGGCAGCGTTAACATAAATAATTAGGAATACTCTGGTCTGTACAAAAATTCCTACATAAATACAATTATCTACCAGAGATTACACAAAACCATATTTCGTCAAAAATTCAGTGAACCTTTTTTCCAGCACAGAGATGCTCGTTTTAAACCATATAACGATTTATTTCACTTTAATACATAATTATCTTTCATTACCATACCTTCAGGTATTTCTATGAATATGTCTTCAAGATACCCATTTGAAAAGGCCGTTGTTACATCAATCTGTTGTATTTCTAAATTATATTTTGCAGCAATATAAAAAACCATTCTTATGGAATCATATCTTATTGGAGAAAATATTTCTTGATAATCAATGTGTTTGAGCTGACTAAACCCGCGTGCACATAAACGAGCCTTATAGAGCACTATTTGATTATTCTCATTTCTTTTAATAGTAAAAATCCACTTAGTAGTAAGTGTTCGCTGACCAGATCTCTTAACTGCAGTCCAAATATTGTTTTCTTTGCGTGCATACAATTCTTTAATAGATTCAGACTGTTCACTTTTCTGTGGAGGATTCAGTGCATCAGCAGTGCATGTTTGATATAATAACAGCTCGACAAGATTTGCCTCATTGTTTCTATTAAATCGTGTCCTTAAATCGTGTCCTTAAATTTACAGTCTCCGCTGGTAAGTCATCTAATTCTTGAGGCGGTTCATATGTATTTTCATCATGGTTCATCGCTGTTACAACTCAATACGAATTTCCATTTTCTTACCATTACCCATTCTCTGTTAACGAATTTTCAATAAAAGTATCCTCTCCATTTACTGATTCACTCTAACTTATTATTTCTATTTCATTCTGGTTTCTTTTCGTATCTATATCAGCAATGCGTATTTGTGCAATATTCTTTCTTGTGATTGGAAATTGATGTTGATCTAAGATGATGTTTCTTGATATATTTATATTCTTTGTATTTGTCATAGCCAACTAGTATCATTTTCTCACTCTTCTTATCCAATTTTGCTCTTAATTGATCCAGAATATGGATATAAACAACACTACCAAACACCATTACATGGCCTAACTGAGATTTGATGCCATTCCACAATTCAGATGGTGTTGTATTAGGAGTTTGTGTGGAAAATGTTTTATTTAATAAATATACAGCACAGTTTACAGCTTCTGCCCATAAATTCAACTGCACATCTCGAGCATATAACATTGAACGTGCACTCTCCACCATGGTTCGATTCTCCCTTTCTGCGCATCCATTCTGTTCTGGTGTACATGGTGCAGTACGCTCAGGAACTATTCCTTCTCTGTCCATATATTCTTTGAAAACTTTATTTCTGTAGTGTGCAGATATCACTATATACTAGGTCACCTAGGTGTAGTTCTCCTCAATCAGATTTGTGTAACGGGGACTTGCAATGCTTCCCATATGCACATACCTCACAAACCAAATCACCACATCTTCCACAACACTGTTTGCACTCTTGTTCTTAATTTGTTTTAGATTAATGAAAGACTGAACCAGTCTTCATGCTACATTTTAATGACATTTTGGTTATTATGAACCAAGTTATATGTATCTGGGACCACTGTTTTAATGTTCAACTAATACAAATTATTTTCTGTAGTTTTTACACTCATCACCACCTCATAGTCTTTATAAATTAATGCACTTGTATCTTTTTTGATAATAGAGTAGAACTTTAAAATTATCACACCTTCTGAAAATACATTTCTTCTCAAACTTAGAACATTTAACACACCATGCAGTTCGCTAGTCTCCCACTGTCTATTGACATATCTTTTTATTAATACTTTGCCGATACCAGACACTTCCATAGATTGTTTATTTCCCAATTTCAATGACTTATTGGCATTCAAACAGCTCCAAAAATAAATCCCTTTTAAAAGTCATATGCACCACTATCTAATATCCAAGTATTTCTTCAGCGTTACATGCATTATTTTTAACAAAAAGCGCCCACATTTTTGCACCTTCGTGTTGAGGTTTTCTAAACTTGGATTTTCTTGGAGCACGACATTCTCTAGAAAAATGGCCTCGCTTTCCACAATTATACTATTCAAACCTATGTTTGGTTGTTTTATTTTTATTTGTATCGCTCCCACTCGCCATTTGTTCACTTTGTTTCGGCTTTATCTTCCATCCTTTATTGGCAATAAGAAGTGTTGTCTCTCGTTCTTCTTCGTGTGCTAAACTCGCATCTTCATCCAACAAACGAGCAGTTAATTGACAATGGTGTGCTGCTTTGAGTCCAATAACATCCACGCTTGTCGTAATGATCTATACCACGATTGCCCGCAACAGTCGCTGCAGGTGATAAGTCCCTATCAAATGTGATTGGTAAGCTATGTCTCGATATCGCCAAATTGAGGCCGCATCACAACCTCGATTCTCATCGTAACGTTATTTCATCACAGTCATGATTTACCATCACAGTCATAGCCCCATCACACTGCTATTACTATCGAAGATTTGGGGCTGATGCTAGAAAATGCAGATGCTGCACGATTCACGAAGTCCACAAAAAATAAAAGTCCACAAAAACACTGACTGCAGCGGAATCCAAAGCTCACGAGTCAGCCCACGACCTCTTCGTCAGGAACAAGAAGTCCAACTTACCTTCCTGGTAGACACGGGCGCTAATATATCCGTCCTACCACGAAGAAGAGGTACTTCAACATAGCCACTACCGTTTCAGCTCTGCGCCGCCAACAACACTGTAATTTCCACCTACGGCGAAAAAAAGTGGAGCTCGCTCTAAATCCACGACGACGTATAAGTCGTAGTTTTCCATCGCCGCGGTCAGTAAGACCATCCTAGGGCTCGATTTCCTGAAACGCTACCAGATTATCGTCGACCTGAAAAACTAACGCCTAATTGACAGATGCGCAAGCCTTGCCATTAACGCACCGCTGCACGCTACAAGCCATTATCGCCCACCGAAATCCCAAGGGGAACGAGCTACTTTTTGCCGAATTTACTACCAACATACGCCATATCAGCGAGCAAGGCAACATCATCGCCGATACTCTCAGCCGGCTGGAAGCAATATCAAGCCCATCTTCGTCAAAATAGGCAAAGCATGGGTAGCGGACCAAGCGATATATTTGCTAGCTCAACGAAGAAACTATCCGCTGAAAGAACTTATTTAACACTGCGTGCAAATGATTTTGTGAAGTTTTGCTTTGCACATTCGTCCCTACATACCTCAGAAATATTACCACGCCACTTTCAAATCCCTACAGGATATAAGTCACTCCAGCATCAGAACAACGTACGAAATGGTGGCACAGAAATTTTTTGACCCTCAATAAACACGGACGTCGCAAAATGGAACAAGGCATGTATTCCCTGCCAAAAAATCAAAATACATGTAAATCGCCACACCACAAATGCCATTTCAAGTTTCCCGCCAACCCACGGTAATTCGGAAATAAAGCATTACATTCGTATTGAAACGAATTGTAAATTATAAAACAAAGTGTTATTTACTTAATTGGTTATATTATACAAAATCCTTAACAATAATTTGATAACAAAAGACAAGAAAAAGAAAACTGAAGTAAATGTAAAAAATGGTACATTTCAATGTCTATGTTAATTAATATTAAGCACTTTAAGATTTGGCTTCAAATAAACAAACAGTAATGTTTACTCTCCTTTACAAAATTACATTAAAAAAAACATAAATAATCATTAAAGAAACGACATTAAAAATGAAGAAAAATTCTGATTTTTTTGAGCAAAATAATATACCTACACTCAGATATTCTTACAAAAACGATTACAAGATTTTCTAAACAACTAACAAACTTAATACCCGACTATCTAAAAAACCCTTTTTCTTTCGGGCAAGTTTCCGTAGACTGGTAACGAAGGGGTCTGACGGTAACATGAGTCTATTCATTTAATCGGTTTAGTAAGTTCGAAGCATTTATTTGAGCATAGTCTCGTCTAAATGCCTTCAAATTTTTGTTATTAACTTCGGCAGCCTCTTCAGATAATTCCCCGATAGACATTAATGCATGCTTTTCAATTTATGAACCATGTATTAGTACTTTGTAGGCAGAAGCTGGAAGATTATACAATTGACATACTTGTACCAAAAGTCGCACAGTTGTACGTTTCCAAACTGAATTTATTAAAAGACTCTACATTGATATTATATCTCAAGAATAAAGCTTGCAAAAGAACAAAGGCCAAAGGTAGAACAAAGGTCAATTAAACCTCTGTTGAAGCCTGTGATTTTGTTTGAAACATCTGAATTCAAAAATAATCTTCTCGCAGTATTTCCATCGTTCAGTATCCCGCTCCCGCAACTTTGTGGTTCATCTACAAGTAAGCCTAACAGAGACCTAAACTGATTTTGAACGTATTGTACGTTTGTATCGTATGTTATCAGCTAACATTTTTTTATTGTCGTCTAACCTAACTTTTAAAATCTATTGTATAAGAAAGATGAAAGAAATACACAAAGAAAAGAACCCACAATTCTAGAGGTGACAAACCGAATTCAAAACGATTTTCATCCCTTTTTTTCGCAAGCACCTATCTATGTGATTCATTTCATTGGAAGTTGTTTCACAAATATAACAACTAGTAGATGATGTTCCATTTAACACTACAAATTTTACCATCGACCATAGTCAGTTGCCAAGAATGGTGAATGTTGAAAAGGTGTTCGTCTAAAGTGAATATTGTCGGACAAGAGGAAGCTATCATTTCTTTAAAATAAGATTCTTCATTCTTAAGTAAAGTAGAATTTTCCTTCACAATTGGAAAAAAATAGGTCTACAGTATCTCATGGAAGAGGGGCGGGGATTCTTGGTTTCACTACCGGAATTTGTTACTAACTGCAAAGGAACGTGAGAAGTTACAAACAAACTACTATCATCATCTAAACTGGAATCCGCGAAACCCTAAATCTCAATTAAAGTTAAACGAAATAACTCTACTGGAAAACTATTTAAAACAAAATTTCTCTTACCTAAGATCTGCGAAGCTATGTGAGTTAATAAACTTTGCAACTCGATCTCGGCTTTTGAGTCCGTCACTACCATTTTGCTAGGATATCACATTTTCTTAGCTTTAAAAATCCTCTACAAAAAGAAGCACTTCGTATGCGTTGACATTTGTTGATATTAACGCATACGAAGTGTTGAGTAATGTACTATAACCGCTGAATCGTCAGTTATTGAGGAATGCACCATTGAGTAATGCATCAACTGTTGAGTAATACATCAACTGTTGAGTAATGCACTAACCTGAGATAATTCTGCTAACCGTCTACACTCCAATCTTTTGCTAAGATGACTAAAATGCTTTCTCGGTCGACCGCGACCTAGGGAAGAGGTACTAGGTTGAGCTGATCACATTCAGATTTACATTGCTCATCAGTTGTTGCTAATTCAATAGACTCAGTAGCACTAAACCAATCACCATACTTTTTAAACATTTTTGATCTATTATAAATCACAAGTTTATAGTATTTTTTGACATTTTTACACAAATTAAGCACACATTTATCTAAAGGACTTATGTCTATATTCACTACATTATCAAAGTTTTCTAACAGCACTGATAAAATACGTTTGTCTTTTTCTTTAGTATGCCCTTTCACTGAACCCCATGATTCAAAGAAATTTGTCCTATTAAAACAACACTTCAGTGAATTACCTGAAAAGAAAAACACACTGTTTAATTAAGATTGTAAAAATCTCTTAAACATGCTACCAAAAACGTATGCTACGTAGTTAAGAGTTATAGCACTCACAGGTTATATAGGGCTATGTTGATTCATGCATTTTACGTTAGACTACACTTATATCAATATGTAAAAACATATTTCAACAAGTGCGCATCAGTGTTAAAAATTGTAGGACCAAGAGAAATAACAATTGTGCATTTTTATCTCAAATTATAATTAACCTTCGTAGCACTAAAATATTACAAATCATTAAAAATTACAAGACATTAAATATTGCAACACATACATTGACCTTCAATTTTTATGTCACAAACAAATTAACAAATACCAGAAATATTGCAAAAATGAGTCATTGATAAACGCGCAGTAAAGGGTTGTGATAAACCAACGCGCAACGCTCACTTCAGAGGTCAAAATGGGAGTGAACAATTATTAGCAACGGTATTTTTATGTTTTCGGGAAGTTTTTTGATCGTACTATTCGTATAAGACCTCACGATTTGCGAATGTTTATTTGTACGCAACGATGCATTTAAGAGACCCTTGCAACCCCCATATGAAGACCTCTACAGAGTTTTAAAACAATATGGCAAAACATTCACATTACAACTTCCAGACATAGAAGCCATAATCTCCAACACCATCTGAAACCCGCCTACACACTCAGTAAGAACGACAGACAGCCATCACCTAACATTTACTGCGACGACTCATTGCACAAATTAAATATTCACTTACAGTTACCGGACACATTACCTGCTTCTCTCAGTGTTCAAGACAACATGCTCTATGCGTACAGTTCAGCTACAGGTACGCTTCGCTTGAGAGGGAACCCTCTAACTGCACGAACGACACCTACCAAACAACGACAGCCACATATTGTTAAAACACAAGACAAATCCCAAATAATAGAAGTTAAGGAAAATGTCAGCATATGGAAAAGGATGGCTGCAACCCGACGCATCACACTGCTTTTGTTTGAACATGGCTCTAGCAGTGATGCTATCATCCAGTGCAGCATGTGAAGAGCTCTGTATGCTTCGAGGTTCGGAAGCGAAAAGGAACATACACTATCACTTTTTGGGTTTAAAAGGGTATGTCACGGTGTAAAAAATTCATTCAGTATTAGCTACCTGGACTTAAATCATCTAACATCATATTCTACGTCTGGCCTCAAGACAAGGATTTACCTTTGTACTCAGTTGTGGTGTTAAGTTCTCACTTCTAGTGCTGACTCCGCGTTTAAGAACACCATCCGGAGGACAAATCCTTACACAGTGACGTACCCGCGTTCAAGAACACCATCCAGAGGACGACCAACGACCAATCTGCACCATAGCACAGAAAACAGCATCGCAAGTTGCCACCATCTTACTACCACCATTCTAGAGAGACCGGCCACGCCTCTGATCTGGCTATGTTGAGGCAGTAACCAGCAACTCCAACAAAACTTCAATGCAACTGGCTTTAACGGTCATCAAGCGACTCGAAAAGCAGGATGTCGAACAAATTAGTGATAGCCTCAGGAAATTTAAAGATAACACAGTGGCATTCTTATCAAGAACCGCCTCATCTCAGTGTATAAAGAAAGCGAGAAAACACAGCTCAAGAACTTACTATACAAGGCACTGGACGACCGGCGGCCCAACCAACTACTACACATATAAGACGTTACGCATTTTATGGCTGAACCGACGATCAGTCCGTATTCACATCCTGCTCATCGTAAGCAACAACATAACAAAGAATACACTACTAGACAACTACTTGCTGACAAGTTGCTTGAGCATGAGCAAATTGCTTATTATACAATGATTTAATGTTTTTCCAATAAACTGTAAAATGTATTCATAAGAAATAAATAATTCACTTGATGAACAAGTGTGACTCGCAATTAATCATTTCTTTTAAACCACATCCTATAGATAAGCAGAAACCTTTTTTTGTAAAAAAAGGCCTTTTTTAAAAAATGCATTTTGTAAAAAAGGCCAATACTATTTATAATTTTAATTAAACTTCATTATTTTTATTAAAGTATATTTTTAAATTAATGTAACTGTTTCAATTAACCCAAATGTTGCACTAATTAAACTTAAATAATAATTTATTGTAAACATATTATTAAAATCTCTAAAATATAACCGGAATAATATTTAATGACCTATATTAGACCCAGATGATTTATGTGCCTATCAATTAAATAAAAATATGAAATATATTTTTTTACATGACATTACAAAAATAAAGATGATTGTATTCCTTAAAATACAAAATAATTTATGTACTGTGTATGACTATGGCTATAAAAAGTTTCGATTTTTCTTTTATCTTTGACAAATATATGAAAAATGTATAAAAAGTGTCATAGTTATTTACTCATTCCTTTCTGGGACATTCAGAAATAACAACTCAGAAAGCATCTACTTGCAAAATTCTATACATATAAATACAAAATTATAGAAATTGGGACTCTGACAGATGACTGAATGGATAACCATATTATCATATAAGGTTATAGAAATGTCTTTAACCTTATATAATAATATGGTTATCCATTCAGTCATCTGAGTGCTTTTTTCACTATAGAAGATTAGAATTGCGGTCACTAGTGTCCCCATGGATCAAACAAGATATACAAATATTACTCATAGGGCTTTAGTATTTAAATTTTTTTAAAAATAACAAAAATGAGGCTTATTTGCCATTCTTAATTATTCGACTACATTCATGTTATATCTGGGACAAAAGAACAAAAGAAATATTTCACGAATAATTGACTTATTACTACAAAAACTTCTATGGCTGTCGTTACCTATTCATCTTGATTGCTAGCGTTTATTCTGTATCCTTCTTCTTCTCCGTCGTTACGCTCTTGACAGAGCAGTCGTGGTCAGCATGTAGTACTGTTATGGGTGGCCGTTGTTACTCGCCTTACGACGCCAAGAGTTAATTTTTAAAGCCATTGACTCTATACATAACTGTCAAGCTCTTTTATTTGGACTTTGATTAACTCTGTTATATGGATATTGTGTTTTAGATGTTTTATTTTTTGAAGAGCTAACCTGTCATAATGATTGTGACAAGATTCCTTGTATCACACCACAACACTATAAAGAAAGTATTTACATCAGGTAAATTTTATGAACATCATTGGTATTATCAAGATTATTTCCCTAATCACCGATAGTCATGTATTCCATATTATAATATGTTTATAAAAAAATTCAATATTACGAAGTAAGCGAAATGTCCACACAAATGTCCACACTATGACTATTGACTAACATAATAAATAGTAGTCTCATTAGGTAACATTGACCATTGTTAGTAGCATTGTCTTATCCTCGTAATCCAGCGAAAAGACGTATACCGATAAGCAAACTTCTAATATCAATGGAGATTGAAGAATTTATTTTAAAATAATTTAATACCCTTTTTCTCACCAACTATCCAGCGCCACTTTGCACATAACTCTGTACTCATGATAACAGTAAACAATACATCAACACTGTATGATAGATTACTTTTTACTCCCCACTATTTGTTGCAGTGTCATTGCGTCTATCATGTCATTTTAAGTTGAAATATAAAATATAATCTGCATAAATTCTTTCACAATTCCTCCAGAATTTGTTAGAATATTTTGTATTCATTCCAAAATAAGTCTAATTTTAAACAGTAACATTTATAAAATTTGAAAGGTAAAGAAAGAAGAAAAAAACATCTTTTAGAAACCAAGATATATTTTATATCAAAACAACTATTTTGTTAAAATAAATTACCAAGTACAAGCGAGATTTGCGCTAGGAGTTGTCCGTATCTACCTTAGTATGTTTTACTACACAACATTTTTACTTCTACTCTTTTCTCACACTGTGTATTGGGTGGAAAGTAATCCTGAATCCTAGTGTTATATTTTACTTCGTAATGAACTGTCAGTTTGACATTTGTATGATCAATATATTTCAAATATGGAACATAACAGTTTTATTTAAATAAATTTACCCTCCCTAAACTTCCTGATTGTTTTCTTCAGGAAAACCTATATAAAATTTCCTTTAATTTTCGACTTCTGAATTCTACAACATTCAAAGAAAAGAAGGTAAATAGAAAGAAGAAAATAAAAAGTATTTTGGAAAAAAAGACAAATACCATTTGTAACTCTAATTAAACTTTATTATTTTTAATTATGTATATTTCAAAATTAATCAAGTGTTCCGATTATCCCAAAAGTTTCATTTTGTTTAAACTTAAATAATGATTTATTGTAAACATAATATTTTTTCAAATCTTTATAATGTAAACATAATTATAGAATAATATTAAATGTAATAATTGGATAACTTATTTATGTGCTTATCTTTATAATAAAAATAAAATAAAGTTTGAAATATAATTAATTTACTTAACATGAAGTCACAAAAATAAAGATGATTGCACTACTTAAAACATAACTTATGTATTATACTCAGTAACAGTTAATTTTTAAAATCACCTCAATGTGTAAAAAAAAGAAAACAACAAGTTAAACTATTTAAAAAGTTCTGAAATTCTTCAAGGTTAGAAAATTCGGGTTCACCTTCACCAACAAACATAAAATTTCTTTTTCATGATTATTCTTCGAAAAATTCAGTTTGTAAATAAAAATATGACTTTAAATAAAATTAACTTATCATAAAAATATTAAAAAAAACCAATGTATAACATATAGTCTACCATAGTAATTTTATGTTGAAATATAAAATAAAATCTTTGTAAATTCTTTCATAATCCGTCCAGAATCGCTTACAATATTTTTTTATTTATTCTAAAATTAATCCAATTTTAAACAATAACATTTATAAAGAGTTTGAAAGTTAAAGCAAGAAATGTATATATAAAAAAACATCTTTTGGAAACTAAAATAAAATTTTTAGATGGAAACAAACATTTTGTAAAAGAAAATGGCTAAGTATGAGCCAGGTTTGCACTATGAATTTTCCTCGTCTACCTTATCAAAATTCACATACGCTGATATATTTCAACATTGTTTAGTTTAAAGAGTATAATATGTATATTTTTTATGCACTGACAAAAAACGTGTTTATGATGACAACTTAAAAAAATCATAATTGAACATAACCTTTGTATTTGTCGTTTAAAACAGGACATTTGCATTGCAGGCCAGACCAGTTAACAAAATAAACCTGATAACAGCTTAATTTCAGCAACTTTGTGGGCATTGTTTTTAACCAAAAAGATACTCTACTCAATCTGTTTAATAATATCCTACAAGTATATATAACAAATTTTTTTTTTCAACCTCCGTCTCCCCATATGATGCTTGTAAATATGAGGGCATATATATCACAAAGAAAGTAAATGTGTCTTAAGCTGGAAATATATTATCGGAAATGACTTACAGTCGTGACTGATGCAAATGGCTGATACTACACCTGGCCAGTACTTATTACACCTAAACATGCAAACTATCGACAGTAAGTCGCGAATGTGAACATGCGCGTTTGGACATACAATAAATATCTGGCTCGCTGGATGATTTTATGTTTATGTGTGTGCACGGGGTTCGGATATGACTGCGTAGCAGGCAGTTGCTAACAGAGTTGTATGTAGTGCAGACATTTTTTTACAGGTGTTCACATACAACAATGGGTGATGTACTAAATCAAAATATTACAAGAAAGTTCCAACTCTGTGAATGTTCGCGAGACACATCTGAGCACGGTGTCCAGATGCGGCTGTGCAGATTGTGTAGGTCAGTCTTAAGTCGCGTCCAATAATTTTTTTCCAGCTTTAATCAGGCAATTAGTTTTCCAATATTGCTAAATGTCACAGCTCCTTGAAAGTATATCTAATATCTAATATATATTATTAGAAAATGTCAATAACAGCACAAAAATCTATTCAAGCTCCCTAATGAGCTTCAGGAAATGCCGAATGCCCTCATCTATACTCTTGCTGCTCAGCATCTGCTTGATGTTGTCATCGTCTATGATGCCTAGGAACAGTTGCTTAGTGTTCTCACGGAGACAGTCGGCCCTCGTTAGGGTTTTCTTATCGGCAACCTTCTGCCCGCACCTCTTTATAACAGATTCCAATACCTGGAAAATATTTATTAACAAACAATTACAGAAATATGTCACATATGTACAATATTAACAAGAGTTTTATTACAAACTAACCTCTGGCTTCGCAAGTGTACATAATAGGCAAAGCGAAAGTAGTGTTTAAAATATTTTATTTTACACAATGTCCCCCAGGTGCCAAGGCGATTAAGTCATTTGAATAGGATTTTTGTTACGTGTCTTTCCTTTCATGGTTGTATTCTTGTGCTTTATTTTAATTAACAATAATATAATAATGTACCGTGACGCCCTTGTGCACATGTCCCCCTCCATTCCCCATTGCTATGCATGAAGCAATCGCATCAAAAGTCATTAAAATGCACATTTCTACTTTTCTCTACTTCAAAAAACATTTCATTACTTTTACAGTATTAATCCCAAGTATAAAGTGATCTAAAGATAATTTAATCAAAAAAGGGTTGCCATGATTTATTTATAAGGGATAGGTAAATGCCGATGCAGAATTTTCTTTAGATTTTGCTACAAATCTAAAGAAAATTCTGTTGCAACAAAGCTGTTAGTGGTCAAAAGTAAAAACCTTGTTAAAATTTGATTTTAGACAAAACATATAGCAAATTAAAAAGTGGTGTGTGGCTCTTCATACTAATCCTCACCTTTGAAGGTTGTACACTAATTTTCTTATTTGCCAAAGTTACTTGTGCAAATGAAAATAATTTTTTTTATTTCATTTTGTAAGAAAAATACATTAATACATACTAAAACTTACAAACTAAATTATCAGTTGCCAGTTTAAGTTTCATACATTAAGAAAAATATATTGGAAACAATGCCGACTTAAAGACTTCGAAACGATGCCAGCTCAGTAATAGTGCGGTAGCAATATCATGACTTTGATGTAATTCAAAGTAAACAAACTATATTATATCTAACTCTTTGCAAACTGAAAAATGTTGCGGGATGGCCACTTTTTTCCAGAATAAAATTTCTCTGGTTTTCCCCAGTTTTAGAGCCACTTTTTAGGTTTTTCCCTGACCGTAAAAATAATGAATGGTTACTATTTGAATTTGAATTTAGACTAGTAAATTCAAATTCAAATAGTATATATATCCATAACTTCCAAGTTTCAAGCAGTTATAATAATGAGAGCCGAAAGACTGTTTCAAATTCAATGTAAACTTAATATCAGACCTTGAGATATTTTATTTTGTAATATGTAAGTAATAATCGCCAATGCTTATTATTTATTTGTTAATTTATTTCTCCCATGATTTCCCTTCCAGTCTTGTACCACTAAGAACTTTTTTTCTTTTTTCCTCCAAAGTTCTAGGATTTTTTCGGACATGTTATGCTTTTTTCAGCATTCCTTTATTTTTTCTTTATTTTTTCTGCGCTTTTTGATATAAATTGTTCACATTTGGAACTGTTTTTTAAGAAAGACTGTTCAGAAAAATTAAGAATTACAATTTCTTTATTTATTGAAAATCCTCTCTCAGAAAATCCATTGCTTTGTGACGACATCAAAACCATCATTGTAAAAAATCTCAAGTCTTTATGTTCAGATATCTATGGAATTCTTTCTAGCCATAAGATACCGCGACGATGATTATCCACCAAGGACAATCTTTCCATTTTCTGTTCAGATAGTTTACGAACATCAAGTTTTTTTTGTATTATCTTTTTAAGAACCCTATTACTTTATACAAAAATATCTAAAGCTTTAACTAATTTTTCTAGACGCATTTCGGGGTTAAGTATAACTGAAAATTTAAAGGGCTCAAATAGGAAATTGTTATTGTCAAGGCCCGACAGTGAAGATGTCTTGGTTAATATGACAAAAATTCTATGAGAAATTTGTGACAATCTTGATGAAAGTGCAAAATGTTTGAAAAATGTTTGATTTTTTCACAACTATTGCGTAGTGCATGTTTTACTACAAATCACAACTCAATATTCAATAGACTTAACTTTAGTGTTTTAATGAGATTAGACTCATTTCAAATCTAGTTGTTATATTGTTAGAAGTATCCAAAATTTCAGCATTCACAATGTCTATTTTCTTAGAGTAGTCAAAAAGCCTCATACAGCAGAAGAGAGATGGAATATCTGACTGTAATGAAGCTAAACAAAAAATTTCACTTCAATAGAAAAAGTCAGGAAAAGGCCAGTTTTGCATGATAATTTAATGCAGCACTCACTACTTCAAAACTGTTACGGTTTGATACTTTTTTCTGTTACCACACCCAGCACGTATTTTGTCACATATCACTTTAATTACTTTCAGAAAATCAGTCATTACATCAGCAATGTTACCGACACATGCTAACCCACAGTATCTGAAGCAGAATTTTTTTTTCCTTATTCTAGAGATATTCTAGAGACGACTTTCGTGCAACTTTGTTGAAGTACCCTTCAAATTCCATTACAATGGAATCACACCCCAAATACAGGGTGTCCAGTGGCAGATTTCAAAGTTTGAACAAACATAGTTTCTGAACGCAACACATAAGAGGGGCGCGGGAGGCGTCGTTAGAAGCGCAAGCGGTTGCGGATGTTTTAGTAGCCATGGAACAGTGGAGTGGAGAGCACCGCACTTTTACCGTCGTGGCGTACATTTAGAGTGGATTTTCGCTGTCTGTAGCACGACGTCGATTTAATAATCGTTACAGTATTCGTCGATTACGTGATGGACCATCGATCAACCTCATTCAGTCATGGGTAGCAACATTCAGAGCTACAGGATCAACATTAAATAGGCCCAGGCCAGGACCTATACCATTGGTAGCCACCGATGAAAATGTCGAGCGTTTTATGGTTTCTGTCGTTGAAAATCCCCGTTTATCACTGCATACACGTTCATCGATATTGGGAATTCCGAAATCAACTTTACAGGTAATAATACGAAAAAAGCTCAAGTTCCATCCATATAAAATTCAAATTGTTCAAGATTTACACAATTCTGACTTTGAATTAAGAAAAACTTACGCGGAGGTGATGTTGTTGAGATTTCGTACTGCTACCCGGATGGGCAAAATATTCTTTAGTGACGAAGCTCACTTTCACATTGGAGGATATGTGAATAAGCAGAACTTTCGTTACTGGGATGTCCACAACCCAAGACAAATGCATCAAGAGCCTTTACATAAGCCTAAAGTAACAGTCTGGTGTGCCATGTCTGCATCTGCAATCATAGGGCCTTATTTCTTTGAAAATCAACGTGGCCAAACTGTAACTGTGAATTCGGAGAGATATGCCGAGATGTTAAATGACTTTTTCAGAGTAGAACTACAGAATAGTCCATCCTTCAACCAAAACACATAGTTCCAGCAGGACGGGGCCACAGCTCACACTGCTAATGTGTCCATGAATGCAGTGCGGCAGTTATTTCCAGAAAAAAACATATCCCGAAACGGTACCGTACCGTGGCCACCTAGGTCACCCGATTTAAGCCCATGTGACTTTTTCTTATGGGGATACTTAAAATCCGTTGTTTACAAAACAAATCCGAGCACTGTGACACAACTTAAAGAAAATATTCGAGCCGAAGTCAGTAGGATACCCCAGTCGCTCTGCAAACGCATTTTTGAAAACATGCGTGCTAGACTCGATGAGTGTGTCAGACTCGATGGCCGACATTTGGAAAACGTGGTTTTTAAAAAATGAAATCCGCATTTGTTGTTATAAAGTTAAAATAAACCTACTTTGTATTAGAGGTGTAGTTTTTTTTACAATTTTTTAAACATTGAAATCTGCCACTAGACACCTGCCACTAGATTTTAGTGACATTGTCTTTCATAAGCGTTGAAACTAAGTCATATGGCTCATTTGTAGTCATCTGCTTGACTTATGGTGGGTATGGTTGAGTGTTTATTACAACTACTTTTATGTTTTTGACATTGATAATACAAGATCTTTGACAATTACCTCCGAAGTGGCTTTTTTCATACTATTTTTGCTGAATAAAATAATGACAAGTGTGGTGAACTCGATTGCAACTTTATTTTCTTTCCATTTATTTGATTTTAAGAACTTGTTCTGCCGCATTACTAAGTGTAAAAAACTTTAAACATAGTTTGCAATAGACAAAAGAGAAACCTTTTTCAACTTTACAAACCCTTATTTAAACATATCTTTCAAAAGCCGTTAAAAATTAAAAGGAAGTTTTAATTCTATTTGACACACTGTTAGAATAAATATCTACAAATGAAATATTTACATTTCGAAATTCAATTATAAGGTAACAATCGAAATATTATTAAATTTTTTAAAATAGCTGTCACGTATGTATCTTTTAATTAAACGAAAACAAAGTATCTGCTAAAATCTATTTTTTTCTCGCACATAAAATTAACAAACATACCGATTTGAAATACTATATAATTTATATATATAATAATGACAGCCAAAAATTCATCAAAAAACAAAAAAATTATTTATAGTCGGGTACTTAATAATAAAGGTGTATTGAACATATTTATCAATACAATAATGTAAATAAAATAAAAATAATCACACACTGTGTGGTGTACACAGAGTACTTAAATGGAAAATCATTTTTATCTTTTAAAAATAATCACTAAGAAAATTATGTGACAAAACATATTCATACAGGATCGCATCTAAATACGTACTGAATTAAAATGAAAAAAATATTTCACTTTACGAGGGGAGGTCCAAAAGTCAGCGGAACCAGAAGGGTTGCAAGTTAAATAAAATAACGAAACTATTTTTCTTTTTCAGCATAATCTCTCTTAAGCTCAGTACATTTATTATATCTTGAAATTATTGATCTAAACCATTAAAAAAAATTTTTTGTCATTGCCCTGAAAATCAGTTGAAATTACCTTCTTCACCTCACTGTCGTCCTTCAATTTTCTTCCTCAAAGCTCTTTTTTCAGGTTTGGGAATAAATAAAAATTGCTTGGAGCTAGTTCGGAGCTATAGGGTGTGTGAATCAGTGGTTTGAAGCTAAGTTTATGAACAGCATCCATTGTAACTTTGCTTTTATAAACCGGCGCGTCGTCTTGCAAAAGCCACACACCACTAGCCAGTTTTCTGTGTCTCTTTTCCTTGATTGCTTCCTTCAGTTTAATCAATATGGTAGCGTAGTTCTCTCCAGTCAGTGGTACCTTTTTCTTTATAGTCTACCAATAAAACCCCTTCACAATCCCAAAAACGGTTACCATCAACTTTGCAGCTGATTCAGAGACTTCTGTTAATTATATCAATTATTAAACTTCTTAGGTGATGGAATGCCCTTTTTGTGTCATTGTATCGACTTGCTTGGACTCGGCCTCAAAGTGATGAACCAATTCTCTCCAAAATCAACGTAAATTTGTCAGCATACAGCTTCAAAAATTGCTTAGATACCTCAACTCGTTGCTTTTGCGGCAACATAAACATTCTCGAAACCTTGTGGGGCCTTGCGCTGATTTTAGTCATGCCAAGATGGTTGTGTAGAATTTTCAAAATTGGTGTATCTGATACACCAACTAATACAGAAAGTTGTTTCTTCTTCAGGCGAGAATTTTCTAATACAAGTTTTTCAATTTTTTTCTCCAATATCCGATGCAGTAGTCTCAATCGACCGTCCTGAGGGTAGGTCGTCTCCAATTGAGTCTCGACCTTGTTTAATAGACCAAGCCACTTACATATCATGGTTTTACCAGGGTAAACAACTACCATCTCACTAATGATGGTTTGAAGAGTTTTTCCTTGCTTGGTGAGGAATTTAATCACAGCGCATAGTGCATTTGCTCCATGTTTGCAGTTCACTTTCAAATTTACTTCTTTAAGGGACTATTATTCATTCACAAACATCATTTGACTTACATGCCTATAATGAGTTCCTAATTAGCGGGATACCAAGGAAGAATATATCCCCCTCCCTTCCCCTTCATTCCACGGACTTTTGGGATTTTTTTAAATTATAAACATATTATTTGTCTTACTACAGATCGGCTTAATCCATAACTTTTCAGAAGCTTCTGAATAACCACCAACGATTGTGGTTTCTTTTCATGCATAAAATATATAAACATACCATGTCAGAAATTGAACAATTTTTAATTCATACTTTTCAAAATGCTTGAAGTATTCTATGTAATTATAAAACTCAGTTGATTTCCTGATAAAAATTATTGCATATAATTGGGAATACAGCATATTCGCATTAATATTATTTTTATATGAAAATTAATAATTATAACTTAAACATTACTTTCTTTATTCTACTATGCATAAACTGTTCCACCATACACTATTCAAAAGTATTTTTTCTTTTAATTTTTTGAAAAAAGTTATACTCACATCGTCGACAGACTTCTTAGGCCAACCGAAAAATTTCAACGTCTTCCTTGCAATCAAATGTTCGAGCAGCTGCGTAATAGATTGCGCCAATTCTATTTCATTCATCTTTGGTGGTTCGTCCTGGAGGAAAAAAGAAAAGTAAGACATTTTATATACTCACGACTTGTAAGACTAACTAATTAATTATTACCACTACAGCAATTAAAATCAGTATAAACAGATTTACTCAGATTAACTAAAATCAGTATCAACAAGCCATTTATTGACTTATGAACAGTTTGGTTAAATTGAAAACGTTGATCAAGAAAATTAGACTATTCAAGGATAACATTGACGCAACGTCTAAAAATAGCAGGAAAAGGTTAAAGCAAACAAAGGATAGCCGTTAATGCCATTCCTACTATTCAACTGTACTGTTAATCACTTTATAAAAAAATAAACATCCAATGAGCTTAATTTATTATTGTATATAAAAGTTACCAATATATGTATGACTAACACAGCCAGATTTTACAAATCCGTTGTGAACCACTTTAGTCAGATACAACTGACAGTTTTTGTATTTCAACACTACCCTGTCAGAAAGTGGTACCTGGGTAAACTTCAATAGAAAAATAGTAAATATGAACATGGGGCATTTTCTCTATACTTTATATGTGTGAATGTAATAAAGAAAAACATTATCTCGTTTAAATACATGGGGAAACTACACTGACTTCGCTATGTTACTCAAAAGTGTCAAAATACATTTCCATTTTTAAACTGCTAATCTGTTTAGCATAAGCAATGTGTAAAATTATTTTGTTTTCGGTCGTTCTTGTATTAAAAATCTTTTCACTGCTCAATGTAAAATTTTTTTATAATGTAAAACTCATTTTTCTATATTTATAAAACAGTAAAAGTTAAAAAGTCTATATAGACATTTGCCATAGAGAGGAAATTGATTTTCTTTTTTTTTAAATGTAGGTGAGTATGTCAGCACACAAAAATGCTGGGAGGACTTTAATGGAATTTTGAATACTATACAAATGCAGACTCTACAATATGCAGAAGTTGGTTAATTGGTATTGGATGACTTTCTTTTCAGGTTCTTCAATTTTTTTTCAGATTCTTGAAACTATAAATGTCAAAATAATTACATTTTTTTGGTTTGAGCCTTTATTACCGGTAAACAGAACCTCCAAAAAAAAAATTCTTGTTTTAACATTAAAATAGTCTATCTCGAAAACAGGATTGGACACAAACAAGTTTTATTGAATATAATCATAATTTTTTTATATTCATAAACGTATAGAAGCCTTTTGGCTACACCAATTTAACAACATAATGTTGAGAAGTTGAGAAATAATGTATATTTTTCTATATTATAATGTACATTCAAAATTCCAAGTCAAATGGGGCCCATTAAATGGGGCTTTTGCTCTTGTATGACTAAAATTTAAAAAAAAGGACAATTTTGTTTTATCTATTGTATATTAAGAAATCAACTAATGTAAAATTACATAAGAAATTACCACCTAATAACTGTCATGACAAGGTAAACCACTGACGACGGTCTCTAGAAATTGGGTGAACAAGGAAATTCATATTAACAGGCATAGAATGGAATATGTTTTATTTTCATATTAACAATATTTGACTTATTAAAAATATAACATTTTTTTATGGCGATACATTTTTTTCATTTTCTATTACGATGACAATAAAAAAAAAAAGATTTCTCGAAATTAAAATAAACGAAATAATCGTTTTTTACTTTTTGCTCTTCCCCAATTGTAAATCTCTGAATTATTTAAATTTTAATATTTTAAAAAGCACTGGCATTTTAAAAATTATATTCTATTTCTGTAATGCCAAGCAAGTTTCCAACCAATCAACCAAGTTAAAACAAGATTTACAATTTTGTCCATCATGACGGTTACAATCAAAATAAAAAGAAAGATACTTCAAAACTTCATTACGTATGGCAAATCATACTTGTTTAAAAATATTCTACAATAAATTTAAAATAATTTACAATAAATACCTGTAACAAATTATCAAACGCATTTTCATTTTCATTTTTGAGCTCAGCAGACTTGGAACCCTTGTCGTTAGAAATACTTTTCATTCGATCCTCGTTCATGCTGTCAATTAATTTCAGCAATTCTTCTACTTGCGGAGCCACCGAATTGTTAAGCTGGATTCGTTTCTTGCTGTCCTGCATCGCTTCACGTGCAAACTGGAAACAATTTATATATTTCCGTCAATTTCTTCCCACTCATGAATTTGCTTATTTCAATTAACATATTCACATAAGAAAATAAGATTTCTGATTTCGAAACAAGTTCACCCTGTTGATAATTGTCTAGGTAACGAGATTATATAATAAAACAATGATATATTATTACATTTGCTATTGAGTACATATAATTATATGCAATTAATTACATTGAATGTGTTAAGATTGCATATCCAAAGTAAATGCATTGAGAATTCCAATTTATTTACTCGAATGCTTCTTTTTTCTTTCTTACAAAAATATCAGATATTTTTTACAATCGCTTGTCTTATCTATTAGTGACGGGCTGAGTCAGCAAATTTTAGCATTCAATTAATCCCATATCCGAATAAATAGAAAGTGCATTTGTATTGGTACCTATGTATCTAGGTTTAAATAATTAGATATTAATTAAATTGTCATTACTAAAGTAAGAGCTACAGCATAGTGGGTCAACTTTCCATTTGGCATAACAAAAACCACAATAACAAACAAAAACAAAATAATTGTGTAACATTCAACTTAAGGGTTCATCACCACGAATACCCAAAATCAATCGTTTTCTATACCATGATAATTGGGTCCACTCTCCATTAATTGCTACTCATATTGGTAAATAAAGGTACCACTGGATAGATAATTTATCCACTTATAATAGTATATCAGTCTTTTCTCCACTAAAAACTTAAATAATGAAATTAACAGCAAAAACTGGTGAAGGGAGACAAAAAAATCACAGTTTAGACGAGTCTTTGACGTACGACAATATACTAATACATTAAGCATGTAATATACTTTAAAATTACATTATTCTTTTATGGATATATTGAATAAAAAGAATACAAATAAATATAAAAAGTATGGCAAACACAAACTTCATTAGTTAGAGCTTGCCCTAAAAAGTCTGTTCATTTTTCCCTCCCCACATTTCATTTTATGATTGATCATATATTTTCACCCTATGTGTATTGTGAGTGAATTTGATCATTGCGAGTATTAAATATTTTAATATTTTTCACTTTCATGATTTATTGTCACTGATGTTTATTAGTGTAGTAATGAATGTACTCTATAGTATTTTTAGCCATTACACAAAGCTTGCCCTGGGCTCGAAACTAGTATCGGTAAACCACATTATGCTGTACTATGATGATTGATGATTATAGTAGAATCAAAATCCACCTTTGATAAAAAAAAAGTTGTTATCGCAATTTAGGTTTTGTTATCGCAATTTTTTTTCATCTGTATGAATAATAAACTTTTTTTTAAATGCCGAAGATACTTTAAGTCCTTAAAGAAATAGCAACATCGAAAATCCAGGCAGTTAGAGATATTTCACTTCTCATCAGATCGGCTTTTTTTTTAAGTCTAAAATAAATTTCTATTATCCTATAATACACTGTACAATTTATGTAACTAAGCTATTACTGTCCACGATATTAGGTAAGTAAAGACAAAGCCTTAAACTATTTAGCAAGGTATCCTCTAGCATTAGTTTCCTTAAATTAGGTTTTTTGAAGATCCATGATACTTGACTTTTACTAGAAACATACCTTTTACTCTGGCATTGCGACTGATACATGTGGAAAAAATTATTTCAGTCTAAGCATTATTTGTTTCTAAAATAATTATTTTATCAATATTATTATTTTTTAAGAACAACTTCATGCATCGATATTCTTTCCCATTATATAAATTTTAAAGTGACATATGAAAGGGCTTTTCCAAATTTTGTACATCTGCAGTGGTTCCCAAAGTTTTTTTATAGTTTGTTTTGTGGAAATTAATTACTGCAAATTCATTCTTCCCTTATTCTAAGTAAACAATCAACATTTTTGAAAGCGGGAACAACAATTTTGCTGGGTCTTTCGTACTAATATATTTTTAGTAATATTTGCTTGGTTAGCACTTTAGTCAACAAACTGAAATCTCACATGACTATAACACAAAAACTAAATAAAATCATCCTTTATATACAAGCAAAGGTACTTTTAATACCAATCGTCTTTTATAGGTACGGTATAGATTTTAATTTTTCTACATTATTCAAGCTTACTATCTGAACCATTTTAGCCGTAGAATGACTATGATAAAGAAATGAACTATAGAGAAATATTTAGCTTTATAAAGGCTTATGATATGTTGAAACTTCACACGTTTTTCTCGTGCTCAAACAAATCAGGTATTGAAATTGAATATGACTCAGTGCAATATAAAGTTTTCCTACAGCACATATGTAACTTTTATTTTATGTAATTTATTTAATAAATTATTTAATTTTTTCAAGCTGGTATTGGATAACATTGATTTGCAAGAAAAACATACAGTTGACACTGACATCCGATTTAACTCATGTTGCCAAACCAAATCTTGCTTCAAGGAATGTTGAGGTACGATATATAATTATGAGGATCCATTTTTCATCACCAGTGACTATACGGTGCAGAAAACCTTTTCGTATATGCGTGGCAAGCTCATATACAAAATCAGCGTTCAAAGTTTCTCAACGTCAGTTCATATGGAATCCAATTTCCTTGCTTTTGAATCGTTCCCAATGATTTCAATC
Source organism: Druceiella hillmani (assembly GCA_039881145.1). Classification (NCBI taxonomy): domain Eukaryota; kingdom Metazoa; phylum Arthropoda; class Insecta; order Lepidoptera; family Hepialidae; genus Druceiella; species Druceiella hillmani. The sequence goes on from JAYKKI010000061.1 coordinate 13,270,816, forward strand.
GATGTGACATTGCTTGTGGAGTCAATCCTAATGTAAGTGTAAGTTCTTCTTGCTTTTGGCATCAATCTTGAACCAATAATACTTCCAATTACGCATCTTTGTTCACTTTCGCTCTTCCACTACGTTCTTTGTCTCCAATATCAAATTTACTGTTCTTAAACTTTTGATACCACTCACAACTTCTCTAACTTACTGCTGCCTCACCATATGCTGTTACAAGCAATTGATGCTGCAGATTTCTTCAAATTGAAGATGTAAACCAAAAATTCCCGCAAGTGACGCTTATCACTGCAAAACTCAACATTTTCGCACACAAAAGATTATATTAATAAAGAATCACTTCTATTTTAAGATTATGTTGTTGACTGATGCCCAACCTTATGATAATATGTTTTACATCATCAGTTTTAACCATAACTTATTGGTGGTGCCAACTTTTATCAAACGGCGGAAACTTATTTGTAAACCTAATAATTAGCTTGCATTTGTGTCACAGGTTGTACGAAACGCTTCATGTAAATCTAATATATTAACTTAACGGAAATTGTATCCTACTGACTTCATCAGTCTGATGGTCCCCTTTTTTATCATATTAATCTTTTCCTTTTATATTTACAGACTACCCAATTACACAGTATGAACGCCAAATCGTGGACTTTCAGCATTTCTTTGAGCAAATACAAAATATTTCAATTCATAGCAATATGAACTGCACTTACCGTATGTCACAATAATAAAAGAGAAGATGAATGGACACCAACCAGTCTACATTTTTTATAAATTGTGGTATGTCTGGTTACATTAAAAACATTTCTTAGTGAGGAAAGATTAATAGATGTAAATCAAGCAACAGTCTCAAGTTTAATGTCAATTGGTTCTAGATTCAACCATTTACAAACAGTAACTGCTAATATGAATATTTCAGGTGTCTCTTAGTGATTATATAATTCTGTCGATGACAATATTTGTAACTGGTGGAACAAACTGCAGAGCAAGGAATGGCTGAAACCGCAGAGGAAGAATCACGTTAAACTATTTACGAAAACAACATATATAATAACGTTATACCAATGATTACCACAGCTACAGATGGTTCTTGATCTAAATGATCATGTAGTATGAACTATAATGCTCCATTTGGTACTGCAGCAATCACAGATTACAAGTCTGGAAAACTCCTTTACATGAATTGAAAGAATAAATATTGCATGTCGTGTGCGCACGCTTCTAATGAGACCGCTAATCCACCTGAACACAATTGCTATAAAAACTATGAAGGTTCATTTGCTTAGATAGGGTCTACCATATTTTTAAAGGTTTTTTAAAATTCATTGCCTAGAGACTTCTATATGATAAACTTGTTTCTGGAGAGGACTCCAATATGTACAAAATAATTTTAGATGTGAAGCCATATAATAACTAAATATTTTAATAGTTGTAAAAATCTTTTATTATGTAATACTGCAAAGTAACTGTTGCCATTACCGAGGATACCCAATATCCAATACGATTACGTAAGCTCTATTAAAGGATTATTTATATTTGAGAACTGGAATAACCTCAGCTATTCGACAAAATTGTAGTTTAACTGATAAAATAGAAGGACAATCAAACGACAGCTTTAATGGTTCTCAACACGTATTTGGCAACTACTCGAACTGTGCAAATTATTTTTGCACTCCTTCAACTCGTACCACTAGACAAGAGAGAGATATATATTATTACAAGAAATGCCCATTATGTGTAAACTGAAAAAATTAAATGAAAGAATATCTAGACATTCGCATAGTATAATTTGCAACCTAACATGAACAATGATTTGTTTTTGAAAGAAAAATTGTCCTTTTTAAACAACATGTTGTTGCCTTCTTCCCAGCGTGAACAGTTGGAATGAAACACAATTTTACAGAATGGGAGTGCTCATTGGTGTGAAGTGCGATGAAGCCATTTAATTAATTCTTTTTTAGCAAAGTATGTATATGACATTCTATGTACCTCCCTCTCCTCAGAAGCATACTGTACGATTCTCAGGTGGACAATGTACCGCCCATAAAATATGACAGCGGCAATGAACATGTCACATTACAACAATTGTATCAACAAATGGGAGTTCATATTGACAATTGTGGCTCGTTTGTTGATGTAGTTTATTGTTTCTTAGAAGCTACACCGGATGAAAAATATGCAAATAGTTTAATGAAAGTTAAATGTCCCTCGTTTGCTGCTAATATGATAATAGAAGACGTCATACGAACCAAAAAATTAACATTTGAAAGAAGTCTAGCGACGAGTAACTGACCTTGATCAAAAACCTTGATCGGTATTACCATGTACAAGATCAGCTGCACAAAGCCAAAGAAGCAATTTACATGTTTGCTGTATGGACTGGTGAGGGTATACAAATGAAGGGGGAAATTATTGAGAGGCATGATGAATTTTTCAAGAGAAACATGAAAAGCAAATTGATTAATTTTCATAAAGATTGTTTGCTTGCAGAGTTGATGGATCCACAATATCCAAGGTCAACGGAAATAAGAAATCCACTATATACCCTGGATGCTAAGAAAAGTAGAAATTAAAGTGTGATTTAAAATGTGATGTTACAAAGAATTTTATGTTTATGTTATCTTTACAACCATTTTGATATGTCTTTTTTTTACATCTATAAATAAATTTATTATGGAGCCCAGAAAAAAATTGGTAATGATTATTAGGGTTTAGAAATAGCATGACTGTTGCTGTGTATCCGGGACACAAACTCCGACTACCAATCTGCTTTCTAAAGTATTCTGAATATCAATTCCCGGGTATTTCGGAATTGATTATGTTAAAGGAGAAATACCTGCAAAAAAGGTGCCCTCTGACTATGCAGAAAGCTTTTGTGATTGCTCATCAGGCCTAAAGCATAATCACAAAACTATATTAAACATTTTTGACTTAATAAAAAGGGAAAAATCAATTTTTTCTTAACTTCCTGTCTCCAACCGTTTATCTGGTATCATCTACCTTTAACATATTGCCCCAGATCTTATTATAACTTTCTTATATATTTACTTACAATGCAGAGCGGAATCTCGCATGTGAAGTAATTAACGAAATAAATAATGAAAAAGTACTAAGATTGTTTTATCCACAATGATATTCTCATTCTCAGCCATTTATAATTTTACACACGGCTTCAGCACTATCTAACGTTGATATTTATGTTGAAGTAAATAATTTCTAGTCTAGATGGCGCCTTAAGTTAGGCTAAGATCTCAGATTACAAAGTAACCTTTAGGTTCATAAAAGTATTTGACTAGAGCACTTTAAGTACACTAAACCGTAATTCAAGTACTGAGTATCCATTTACCAAGTTTTACTTACTGCAGGCATTCAGATACATTGCAGTGTCGGAGTACCATTCTGAGACAGTTTATAACTCCTGCTATCTATCAGTCCATAAATAATTCACATCCTATGCAGTTTTTAATAGAGCATGATCAGTTCACATCAATTTCATAAAATAATTCCCCAATTTCTAGCTACAAAAAAAAAACCAATATGTAATTTGAATTTATGCTAAAGTAAATGACAGAAAAAATGGCAAATTACTCTGCATCAGTCTGCATTGAATGGGTTAAGAATAAGTCCTCAAATGGTGCCAAGTACATTTATATGTGCAACCTGATATTTCAAATCTGTTCATGATATTTCAAAAGGTTCGACGTGGCACACTATAGTAAAGTATAATAATATAGACCGATATTTACAGCGCCTTTCAACAGTTCAGAAAATTGTCCATTGTCTAATCTCCTCACATTGTTATTTATATAAAAAGCAACTCCAGTCTGTCTATATTTCTTACAAAAATATGGGGTTTTTCTTTACACATTTTATACCATTGAGTATTAGAAACATAACACAAACTATTAAAAATAACATAAAAGTTATGGATACCGTACAATGCTGTCAATACAAATGTCATTCAAATAATTCACAAACCACTTTGCGCTCCTAAAACTGGTTTCTCTCAGCCTGACATGTGACACTAGAGAAACCAAGATACAAATATTTACCAACATACAAATCTGACAAATTGAATGCAAACAAGAGGACTGGAATCCACAATGGATTGTACATATTTTACATGAAGAAATTCTCAAAATAATAAATAGAGAAAAAACTGATAACTATTCCTCATAACCTCCCTGTATATAAAAGATTATAATTAAAAAGGAAAAATCTATTATATTTACCAAAATGCATCGTGCTTTTTCCTTCATTTGCTTGAAGTTCTCCTTATGCTTTATGCGTACGTGGCGAAGAAGGAGATCCGCACGTGCGAAGGCCCGGTTACGGCACAGAGGACATAAACGTGGCTGCTCGAGTCTGTGTGTGCGGAGATGCGACGACAACATGTAGTGACTACGGAAGGTCTTGGTGCACTCCGGGCAAGGAATGACTGTAACATTGATTGTAATTAATAATATTGGCTATATTAAACTCGAAGCAAAATATTTGTATTCGATTACAAAAATTAGATAGTTACAATGCATTAAACCAGGTAGATTATAAGTAGTACTTATAATACTATAATAACAGTTCACCATTACTGGAGGTACTATCTGAAGATAAAAAATGCTATATAAATATGTTACAGTTGCTGACATCTTAACCCGCAGATGGTCCAGGCTAAAATTAAACAATAGACCTGACACTTTTTTGTATGTACTTTGGGCCCAATATCGGGCCCTTGGACCATCAGCGTAAACTTGTACTTGGGCCCAATATCGATCCCTGTAACTGCCTACAGTTTAAATACACACACTTAGTGTTTTTTGCTACAATTAATTACTGTACTGTCTATCTGTCAAAACCTACTGCACAGTTTTCCATTGAGGTAGTATGTTTCTATAATTTCATAACTTGGAAAGGGCAAGAACGAAAAAGTATTCTGGAGAAAATAATGAAATCCCTGAAGAGATTTTTGCAAATGAGTTATCCGATGTAGGCAGTGACAATGAATTAGAGATTTATGATGAAGAAAGTGATGTTTATAGCACAATTGCTTCAACTGGAAAAAATTGTAAGGAAATTGCTATATTCAGAGAGCGAATTGAATGTGGTAACTTTAAAACAGACTCGGACAAATTCTGTCAAGTTCTACTTCATGAGTGTTTTACAAAATATGATACTTGAAAGTAATAGGAGACATATAAATAACTGTTTAAGACCTTCAAGTTTATAAAATGCATGGAAACAGAGAGAGATAGAAGAAAACTACCCATTAGAGTAGAGATTGAATGTAGTACTGTGTACAGTTGATGTATTTGAACTATTACGTTAGCAACTGTAGTTGAAACCCAACTGTTAAAAGTGACAAAACACAAAGGTCATCCTGCATCATTCTTTTCTTACCCTTGAGCCTTTTGTTCCCATTCACACATCAAGTTAAGCATTATATTGTTTTGCTGTTTATTTTTTTTTTATAAAGTTTCTGCAATGAAACAAGAAACCTTTATAACTTCTTCATATCGGTGCATTTGTCACAGTCTCATCATTACTGCAGATTTAGACCTATGTGTATCATACTGACTGGACTAAAAATACCAAAAAGAGCCAAACTATATCAATCACAACAGTTTTACTTCTCAAGGAATTAGGCCAAGGAACAAGGCCCAATTAATATGTAGCAAAGGAAATCGTCCACTTTGGGCTAAATTTTTTTGTGCAGCCATCATTGAAACATATCTTATTTTATAAATATTGTTAGTTTAAAAAAGTTAATTATGGTGACTGAGCTCTAATTTATGTTGAAATATGAAAGAAATATAATACCATTTTTTTCTTAATTAAACATTAGTACTCCTTTATGTAGCAAGAAATTGAATGTTTACTTTAATATCAATGTAATTTTCTTTTAACATCTCGAAATACTTAACCAAATAAATATTTATTTTTAACATTAGGTTTTTTAAAACAAACCTCAAATTACTTCAAAGCGTGAGCAAATAAAAAATCAAAAACTTTTCTCGTGATTTTTTCTCTAATACTACATTTTTCAATAAATTACAAGAGTCATTCACTTTCTTCATCCACTTTTTATTTTATATCCAACTCTCCCACACTATAGGGTAACATCACCGTTGCTGAAGCCAAATTATATAATTTCATCGCTATAGTAAAAAACGTTTGGATCAAAAAATCCACAAAATAAGATATATATCATTCATAGCTATGCAATTTAATTTTTTAACCTAAATGCCCACATATACTAATCAGAAACAGAATACACAATGCTATGGTAACTAAGATGGCCAAGAAATTATTATATCAGTCTAGGTAAAAGGAGACCAGAAAAAGTCCATACAGTGAGCCCAGGTGGTAAAAGAATAAAAATAACACTAATACAGAAAATATAAAAAAAAAATAAGTCCCATAATGAAAAATCAGGTCATTTTGCAAATATTTTTTAGTGCAATTATAAACAAAATGCAGGTTATGTACTGTTTATATCCTCCATAGACAGATGTATAAACATACTAATTCATAAAACTTACAGGCGCAACAATGTATTGAAAAAAGCCACGTAAAACTCATAAAAAGACGTACATTTTGACAACACAGATCCAATGTCGATTGCCACAGAAACTGCCAAACGAAGTGGAAAGTTTTTATTAGTCTTGGGATTTATTGAACAATGTGTAACATGCACGACGAGATACAAAATATGACAAAAAAAAGGTTAAATCTAATAAGTAATAATAACAAGTTTAACAATATTTGACAACTCTTGAAAGTGTATTAGACAGACCACTTCTTATAATAAGGTGAAATATATTTAACAATTAACAGCATATAATTTAAATGAATTTTCATAGAATATTAAAATTAGGGGCAAAGAAGGTAAGAAACCAATAATCCAAGGCCATGAGTAGCTAAGGTACTCCATTTGGACCTAAAATATGGTCACCTAACCTAAGAGTGAACTACTGAAATCCTAAGCCTAACTAATGTGTTAGTGAGTTTCTTTGTTAATTTATTTATTTATCTCACTTTCACACCAAATCTACTGAACTGACCACAGAGAAATTGTTTATATGTAAAACGCAGCATATTTTTATTCTGGAATAAAAACATTGATAAATATATATATATATATATATATATATATATATATATATAGATTTATGTATATATATATATATGAATGTATGTATCAAACTGCTTTGCCATTTCCAATATCAAGATCCTATACTTTCACAAACACATTTTTTTTATAACAAACCCTTTTTTTTTTCTCCGTCTTGTCCTTAAACCATAGACATAACTTTACAAATTATATCGCTATGGTGTAAGAACAAGTCACAACGCCGCATTCATTTTTTATTCATATTCCATCAATCGTATCATTATGCTTAGATTTCTAGGGAACTACTTTAATTAAAAACAAATAGCACACTGCAAACGAAATACAATCCCAACATTTTTTAAACAGCATGTTAGATCATAGTCTTACATACCATAAAAACTATGCAGATAATATCTACCTATAAAATTGATTTGTCACAATCGATCCAACAATTACTAATTTTATTGTATTGAAGCAGACAAACAAAAGAATAAATGTACACTGGATATATGTAATCTATGTAAAATTATAGAAACTAATGTACATACACGTCTGTGTGTTGTGAAGTCTCATATGTGTCTTGAGATCACTCTTTTTCATGAATTCCTTCGAGCAGCCCGCCACTTCACATGGCAGTTTCTCAGCACCCTCGTGGACAAATTTCTCATGGAGATTTTGACTGAAAGTGTAAAAATGAGCACCTGTCAATTTCCTCCATATAAAAGTAAAAATGTAAAATTCTGTATGTACACTAATAAAATATATATATATATATATATATATTAGCGTAATTCCTGCAAGACGAAATTTGTTTTTATTGAATAATAACCTATTGTGAAATGCCATTTTATGGCACAATGTGGATATTATTTCTTATAACAATATGTTTCAATAGCCCAAAACATGCATGTAACTCATCTCATCAAAAATCCACGCAACAAAGTCATGGGAGCAAAAGCTAAGGAATATGTTTGTTATAGAGTTGTACCAGTTTAAAATGAGAATCATTGTTTTTATCTATTTTTTTCTTCAATTTTTTTGCTAAATTTATATTACATGAATTCATTTTAGTACGAGTAACTATAGAAATGAATTTGAGAAACAGCTTTAAATTAGTTTTTTTAAATTAGTTTTTTTCGTCAATGAAAATCAAAATGAAAAATAAAAGATTATCTTTTTTCCACACATTATTGGACTCCCTCTTCATACATTACTGGAGTCTCAGTAAACATCATATTTTAGGAAATGATGCTCTAAATCAGCATATAGCAGAGTAAGTTACTGGACCTTATTCATTTTCCAAAACAGATCATAGCAAATTCTGTAGTACATATCGTCTAAAATGTGTAAGAATGAAAAAGCTTAAACCTAGTGACTGGTGGTTTTCAGTATATTTTTAACTTAAGCAGGGGTCAAACCTTCTTACATTTTGAATTATTATATAAATATGAAATATTATAAACAGTAATTAACATAGATTATAGGTGAATATAGGAGAGCCATTCTCCACCACATGCCATGAGCAAGACTAGTTCTGTTGCGAGATTTAATAAGATGCAAATAAATAGTAAGCCTATTTCTCTCTACAATCACACTTTTCCCACATTCTAACATCAACTAACCTCTGTTTATTGGGAAAGGGCTGGTTACAATAACTGCAGTTAAAGCCATTGTCTTGCGTATGATGGAACATGTGATTGCGTAGCTGCATTGGCTGGATGAAGCCTTTATGGCAGATCTCGCACCTGTATGGCTTCACGCCTGTATGGATCTTCATGTGCCGATTTAGCACCTCCTTACAGCGGAATCTGCGTTGACACTGCAAATCAATGAATACTCATTAGTTTATGTACAACAAGCAATACTGATAAAACTGGATGGGATATTTGTGGATGCCAGTGACATAAGACCAATATAAAAGAACAAATTATTTTTTTAGCTACTACTTACATCACTTGTACATATCAAAATGTTAAACTTTTATATTGAATTAAAGATATAATGTAATGAAACTTATTTGTAAGCCTTAGACCCAATGTGCAATAATAGCAAATAGACTGAGTTTCTATATCAACTATAATGTGCTCAATAAAAATACAATCAAATACAATAATACTGTAGTGCTCAATAAAAATACTGTAGGACAATGAATGTAGTACTAAATCTCAGTCCTTAAATTAATGCTGCAAAACATTATTTTGCTTTCCTTGCAAGTAGTGTTTTCCAAGAGAGGCATTTCCACATTGGAACCAACAAAATGCCATTTTGCGACTTATATAAAATCTTCATATCTATTTTTCATTTCGTAACCTCACCGTGACGTCAATGCTGATGTCAAAGTGGATTACAATCATAGAGCACAGACTTGGCAATGTCCCAATCTTGTTAAAATAGAGTTCATCAAGAAATGTTCCATCGCTGTATGTTTTTATCCCCTACAGTATCACGTCATGCAAGGAAATAGTAGCTCCATAGAGTGTATTATCGTGCAGGGAAGGGTAGAAGGCACTAGACCATGTGGGAGGTCGTAGATGCGGTGGACAGACCAGATCTAGTGTGTTGTTGGCGGTCTCCTGTATAAGTGCAAGAGGGTGACAACAAATAAGGAGAGATGGAAAGGCATCGTAAGGCGAGTAACAGCGCCACCCATAACAATACTACATGCTGATCACAACTACTCTGTCAAGAGCGAAACGACGGAGAAGAAGAAGCACTCTCTAGTTCTTAAACTAGTGATGGTTCTTGTAATTGTCCTGCTTGCATTACTTTCATAAAACTGATATTCTTTCTTAAAAGTTATTTGTGTAAATCTGTATATTGCTACTGCACTTGCGTCATCAAAGCTAATAGTGCCAGAAGTGTTTCCATTTAGGAGTCTTACTTCTTTAGCTAATTGATCTGTTGTCTCATTTCCGATAATGTCAATGCGTACTGGAATCCATTGTAAAGTGCTTGTTATCTATATAGTGTCCAGTCATTGACGAAGCCTTTCTGTCAGGATTTCCTTGCTAACTTGAGGATAAACTTGTAGTCACAATAGATAACTAAACCACAAAAGATAACTAGCCCTGTCCATGTAATCAATGACACATACATTTTTAAGGACTTCTGCATTTCTCTCGATTCCCTGGTACAGTAGGAAGCGATATTACCTGTATTTATTTTGCATTATAGCAGTATTGCGTGTCAGTAATATTTTTAATCAATTGGTTATTCAACTAAAATTTTAATCATTAATTTAATCATGATTGAGACAATTTAATAAATTAATTTCAACCATGACTAAAATGTAATCGTTAGTTTTAATTTTGATTAGAATTTTGACTACAGCATTTTTAAAATTTTTATAAGCAGGTGTATATAGTCAGGGTGTTACTGCAATACCACGTAAGCAACAGTGTCAAATACTTCATAAATTCAAGAGTAGAGAAATTGAGATTTCGCAGCTATAGAAAGCAACAGTGATTGATGTCAACCTGTATTACCTGTTGTATACAGCCTCCGATCAGTGCTTTAAATCAAAACTGCGTGAGTGGATTTCCAACCAATAATTTTGTCAATATTATATTATCGCAGTATTAATGGAATGTGTAATCGTTTATGTCACTTCGGCACAAAAAGGGTTCTTTTTTTAAAATATTAGATTAATCTCTATGTCAGTAATATTAATAGAATTTAGTTTATACTTAAGAACTAAAATTTTCTGGTAGTTGCACAGTTTTAAAACAATCCCTTTTTTCTTCCCGTTTTGCACTTTCAAAGATTTACTATTTTAATTAAACTGAGATTAAAATTTCCAAATATTAATTTATTTAATTAATAAGAACACACCAACTAAGAACACACAAGACACACTGTGTTTTGTGATTTTTGTAATATTGTCTATGTGTTGTCTCAAATATGCCGTTGTACCAATTTAAAAACTTTGCAAATTACTTTCAAATTCCGATGATTAGCGAACAGATTAGTTAAAGCTGTTGATGAAAAGATTTTCTTTCATGAAATAAAAATGTTGGTGTACTTGTGCATTGGCCTTTATTTATCACCAAGTCATAAATAAAGGTCTATATGCACAAATAGACCAAAAATTTTATTTCATGATAGAAAATCTCTTTATCACTCTATAGTTAACAGTATGAATGTGCTAGAACTGTCTTTAAATTGCCTTACGAATGTATTATTGGGACCATAAATCTCCCAAATTTTATTATTTATTGCTGTTATAATAATATCATCAAGGTAAAATCCCTACTCAATTAAATCAACCATAATATCAAAGTAAAACCACATAACTAAAAAGGAATTAAGTTTTAAGTTTTTACATCAAAATGTACAAGAAACAAATGTGCTTTCATCTGTATTACAAAAAAAATTCAAATAAAATGTTAAAGCGTTTAATTTAATGAAACCTCATAACTGATGTTGGAATTCCTGTTAAAAATGCGTAACTAATAAAAAATTTAAAACAGATAAAAGGCTAGTTGAAAATTTTTCAGAAACTAATAATTAATATTTTTCCGTGCAGTATGCTATACTCAAAATATAAATATCTCAGCAAAAAACAGTCACATGGTTTATTTTGCATTTTTATAAATCCATTTAAATTTTCCCACCAAAGGCTCTGAACTATCATGGCCACTTGTATGACGGTACGTCTTGCCAAACAAACAGATGTGAAGTTGAATGTGACAGTTAAATATTTTGAAAAACAATGTTTATAATCACTTCAAAATTTTACAAGTGCTGTGCTGTCCCACAATGTACAACAATCAAAAAACTAAATAAATTATTTATTTACATGTCACATAAGCCGGAAATACTAAAAAGGCTGCAACTTGAAAGACGGGACCCTAACTACTTGTCTACAAGTTCTTGATTGTATTTTTGTGAAGACCACTTTGATGTACTGTTAATTTGATACCTAATTAAAAGAGTTTAACATTAAGTCAATATTATTGATTTTTTAAGCCTAATCACAAAGTTTAATTTTGTTTAATTTGTTTTTTTTTTAATTTTTTTTAATGTGTACAAATATTTATTTATTACAGTTGCCACGCAATATGGAGAATCATATTATGGGATATGTGTCACAAATACTTTTGAAAATAAGATGCGTCCCAAGTAAATTTGATTGTTAGCCAGATAAGCAGAAACGAACGAGTACAATAGAACGGCTATACATTCTGAAAAAAAAATCACACACAACTTATTTTTTTCTTAAACAATAACTTTAAATAAGTTGAGATTAGCTTAGTTATTACTTAGGCAGAAGTTTTGATATTCTGAAATTCTGCTGAGCAGAAATCAGTAATTGTTTTCCGAACATCACTGCGTCAATTTTGGGCAAAATATTGCTATTTGCTTTTGTAAAAACTTGTTCCATCACAAAAAATTATAGGTATCTTCTTATTGGCTCACAAAATCCTCTAAAATTAGTCAAAGTTAACAAAAAAATTACAGAACCACAATATCAACAACTTGTTTGGCAAGATGTGACGTCATGAGTTCTGATTGGTCTTCGATGTCACGTGATCAATGTCTTTAATTGCACGTATTTATTTCTTAAAAAATCTGAAATATTTTAGTGACTAAGCTTGATCTCCATCAACTATGCAGAACAAAAATATATTAAGGATTTTACTTATTGGCAACTACCCTATTATAAATTTAACTTTTCTACAAAATCGGTATGAATTAAAGCTCAAGGTGTTATGAGATAAGTCCCAATCCTTAAATTGGTGCTACAAAATGTTATTTTACTTTCCTTACAGGTAGTGTTTCAGGGATAGACATTTTCACACTGGCACGAATGAAGTTGCGTTTTGCTACCTACATAATAATCTTTATATTTATTTTTCATTTCATAACTATCATTAACACATTAATACCATGTAAGATTCATACGGTAAGTACTGGATGATATATAGTCAATCAGCCGTGACATGCAGAAATTTAAATATTTTTCTTATATAATTCTATATATTTAAATTTTTGTGACGGAAGCGAGTGTCTCATTTAGTGAGTGGAGGGGAAGAGAGTACTACTTGTTTAGCATTCTTTTACTTGATTGATACTAGCCTAACCAGTAATTCAAAGCCATCTATCAATATGTAAGTACACTGATTTGACAGACCTATATAATTTGACTCTGACTTTGAACATTGGTAGAAATGATGGACTATCAGTGAGTATTCCAAATTCCTTATTTCAATATTACATTGATATTAGATATCATTTTTCAATATTATATTGATGTACTTGTGATTAGATTAGATATCATATAGCATTTAAAATATTTTCCTCATTTAAATGAAAATTTAACCTACATCCTCATACATAGTCCTTGATGAACTAGGTCGCTCTTTTGATTCCTTAGTTCGCCTGTGGTGATTTCATGCAATGGAATCAAAACATATTTTATTTTAATGTATTGATTTAGGTTTGCAATAAGCATCCCATTAACTAATTAACACTTTCTCATTAGTGTTGTACTTTTAGTAAAATGTGTATTTAAAGAAGTAGTTTGTAAATTGAAATTTTTCCACCAGTTGGATTCGATTGTACATCGACAAGAATAAGGTGAATATTTTGAAGAATAAAAAAAATATCAGTGTGTAGAGACAATAGAATTTGGTATCAATGATTGGATCTAGCCGCTGTCCACCAAGCGCTCACATCATTCAGTTGCACACTCATTCAATTGGTCTATTGATTGCTTTTGTAGTTCTTGTTTTATCTTGTAGATTGTACTTGTTTTATCAAATTATTTGCCACGTTAATACGAAAACTTAATTGATTATAATTCATAATTCTTTTTGTTATCGGACATTAATAAAAAAATTGTTTAATCTTCAAAAATTATAATAGTTTATATAACCAAAAGTAACATATGAGAGAAAAAAAAAATTAAAACAACTTTTCAACTTTTCTCATGATTTCATTTGAAAATTAAATAGCAACATTAATTTCATGAAAAAAATTTCTCATTTGCTATCTGAACTTTGTAACACTCCCTCTGTACTTTTAGAAGATAAAGTAATGTAACAACCAGCATTGGCCATCCTCTGGGTGGCCAGCCTCTCTTAGAAATCAGCTTTTCCAGGAACATCTCTACAACTATCGGCAGGGACTCATTAGAAGTGTAGCAAGTGGCTCTGTCTTACTGCAACCACGTATTCTAATTGTAGCCAGCAAATTCCTGTAGGTGTTGTACCAGAAACTCTCGTAATATTCTAATATACTCAGTAGAGTTAACAGTGACCGCAGATTCACAAAATTCTTCAAAAGAATAGGGCCCAATGATCCCTCTAGATAAAATTGCTGCCCGTACAATAACTTAGGCTAGTGAAGGGGTTTTTCATGTTTAGCTTTGGAATTTTCGCTGTTCCAATATCTGCAGTTCTGTTTATTAACGTGACCGTTAAGATGGAAATGGCCTTCGTCAGAAAACAAGATATTTGCAAAGTTACTGAAATGAATTCACATTGTTTCAGCATACTATTTGGAAAATTTAAATCATTAGGATTTAATTCCTGCACTAACTGGATCTTGTATAGGTGTAATTTCAAATCTAATTCAAAATATGCCATAAGGATGTGCGTGATATTCCTAATACAGCTGAACGTGTAGACATTGATAAATCTAATTACATCGAACTGAAGCTGAAACTTTCTGCACATTCTCTTGACTCTGCGAAATCAGTGAGCCGTCAGTTTGCTTCACATTTAATATTGATCCCATCTCCTCGAACTTCTTCACCCATTACATTATTAAAACTGCTCTCGGACACTGATTTAAGTTGTGTAAGTCCTAACACAACATGGATCACCCACCTAACAATAATGAGGGAACCATTGTTCCAACCGATCCATTGCAAACCGATCCATTGCAACTAAATTTCCAAGCTAGCGACTAGACCCGTTCACGCATCCCGCGGCGCTTGTATTTGCATGGGAATGCAAATTTAAATATAAACTAATTTATTACCCAACTGTACTTAAATTATATATTGCCTATCTATTATTACAGATATATGTCTTAAAAGATAATTTAATTAATGAAATCGAAAAAGGAACATGTAATGTAAATATTTTTCAAATAAGTTCTTCCATCATTTTTCTGCGGTAACTTAATACACTTGGCTACTCTCATAGCTAAATTTGCAGCTTATTTGCTTCACTACCACATTAGCAAAATAATGATGGATGGAAATCTAAAATTTCTATCGAGTTATTGTTTATTATCAAAAGATTAATAACAAGTGCAGGTGCAAAAATCATCATTTTAATACTTACAACTTCATTCCAAAATTATGATCTTCATTCCAAAGTCAGCAGTAAAACAGATTAAACACTTTAGTTACATATTTGAGAAACATTTAAAAACTTTTTACATATAGCTTTTTATATATAACTTATACTTTTTCTGAATAAATAAAGCAAAAACTCAATAACAAATACTACTTCATGTCCATTACCATGACCGAATAATTTACAAATAGTACATTTCTTTCTCTACAAACATTTATAGATTGAAATTGAAATAGAAAAAAAATATTACGTATGTGTATAAATGAAAATATAAAAACTTACTACTTCACACGAATAGGGTTTTTCACCAGAGTGTATCAGAAGATGTTTTCTCAAGGATGTCTTTGACTTGAGTACTTTACCGCATGTATCGCACTCTGGTCGTATTTGCTCTGCAAGTTATTTTTTAATTATTCATAAACATAAAAGTCAATCAGAAGACGCAAAATAACTGTCCTTATAACAATTTAAGTTTAACATAAAGGTGTATAAAACCAAGAGGACATTTCCTTTCATTCTAATGTTCGGTGGAAATTATTTTTGTAATTAAATTATCGCAATTATGTATTTCAAATTAATTGGCCTACATTGTTTAGGGAAACGAATGAAGTAGCGAAATCGGAAACGAAATGTGTAATAAGGAATATTAGCAGCTGCATAAAGTATAAAAAAATGCCATTGGAATACATTCAAGTATGTTTTGTAAAAAGGAAAACAATGAGAAAAAAACAAACAAGAAAAAAGGAAAAAAAACCGTCACAAAGAAAAAACTTCTCAAAAAAATTCAGAAAAAATACCATCTATAAATAATATGACTAAAATTGAATGTAATACTGTGTATATGCACAATCTGAAAAGAGAATGTACGGCGAAACTGTCAATCTTGGATATATATTTTCTACTACTTTTATAGCATAATCTGTGGACAATGACCTCAAAAATATTTTCTATGGCATTTGCATCTGACGACTGCGATGACCAATCCAGTATGTAAACATAATTTCCGTTATTTCCATACAGTTTTGAGTCATTATGCTCTTGCAGTAGCCAATTTTAATTTTTTCTTATAACCCAGCTATAGGCAGATAGTAATAAAGCCCTTTGATGCAACTTTCAATACAGAGCATCCCACTAAATGTTTGCGTTTAAATCTACATCATTCTTATTAAACTATTCACAAAATTAAAATTTTTTGGAATGAAAATATATTGCCTACTATATCTTTCACAGGCGCAAATTTAAAAAATTTTTTATGTGATATACTACAAATTAACGATTTTCAGACTACTATCTACTCTTGTATGTTACTTGTATCTAGGTTAACGGAAGTACCCTATAGGTTTTGATTTATTTGCGAGTGTCAGAAAATGCAGCATATATGGCCGTTTTTAGGGTTTTTTATTGCATTGACTGAGACGCTAGATTTTTTTACAGCTCGAAGGGATTGTAGACCTAAGTATTTGATATTAATTTCAACTTGATACCTCCACAGGTTCCTGTGAAAAGGGGTCTTGACAGACAGACCTATGGACAAAGAAGTAATCCTATAAGGGTTTCTTTTTTCCTTTTGAGGTATGGAACCCTAACAAGATTCATGAGACTTTAAAGGGACTATACAAGAACATGATAGGAGAAAATATGAAAGTTATACATATTGAGAAAGAAATATAAGCTTCTTTTATGTATGACTTCTCTACTAGATCTATTCATTATTATATTCTATTCCTTCTTCATGTACACGTTCATTGTTTCTTCACACTTATTTCTATGAGTGTATCCTTTGATATTTTTCAAATATTCTATATATTATCCTATCAATTTTATGACAAAACCATCAATACCAACCAAAGCATTTAAATTGATTATTGCTTTCATATTTGCAGTCAAAATGCTGCAAATTATACCTCATTCTAACAGAACAGTTACATTACACATACTTTGTTGTGCAATGCAAGCTTGTGATTTTCTATGATGTCATAACGAAATGTTATTGTTTTATTTTTGAAGTGATTGAACTTCTTTAGGCACACCATGTGCACTTTTTCTGAGCAGTGAACGGAACTGAGCCGTCACACTCGGATTGTTAACGCTGAATCAGATAAAGTCGGCTCCTTTTGGCATTGGCTAAACAAGTGCACTGTTCGGTGAAACTTTGCTCCCTTCGGCATCAGCCAAGCGAATTCACTGTCTAAAACGGAGTTCATCGTTTTAAGAATTACGTTTTATTTTATTATTAATATTTTATTTGAGTATAACTTAATATAATTCACATATGTTATTGTATATAAACAGTGTAATATTTCAGGTGTTGACAGTTAGTTACTAATATTTTACTTGAGAGTAGTTTAATATAATATGCTATTGTATGATTATAAGCACACACCAGTGTTTTTTGTAGAAGTTATACACTGTTACTACTATAAAATGATTAAACTTATATTACCCTTATTCCGAGAATATTTAACGGTTCATAAGGCTGGTATAATGAAAGTATTAATTACTACTAATAAACTCAGTACAATGAGAGAATAACATTCTGAAGTTATTTCAAAAATCCAACGTGGCAACAATGCATTTTATAGACAAAACATAAAATATGAGATTATATTGTAAATAAAATAAAATCGCAATCTGTCACATCAGGTGGCGTCTTTAGAGTATCATTAAACTTTATATTATTCTTTGATTATATCAATTCTTGTTGAAGTTTTCTCTTTTTTTTCAGTTATGAAAGAGCATGAGACGTTAAAAAAGAGCATGAGCTACATATGAAAATGTCATTATAACAGTATGAACAAATAATGGTTTATTCAACATTTTAGAAAAATGTCACAATTCCCCTTATAATATTCTAACAATAAATGGAAACATTCCAAGACAATCGTACTTAAATTTTACTTAATTTAAAAATTTTCAACAATAAATACTGCCCTTGGTGCAGCTACACGCAACAAATTAAATAATACTTCTCCTTGGTAGTTCGATTGCACAAATTGAATTACATAAAGCCGTTTTCTTTAAAATAATTATAAACACGATAGAATTACAAAGTCTGACTGATGTCTACTTCGCCAAGATGTCAACTTTCTTAGGTGACAATGATGTTGATAGATAAAATTATAATGAGCTTGTCTTATAGTAATTTTATTAGTATCTTTTTATATATTCCCCATTTATGCAAGGTATAACTTTCTGTTCCAAGTTTATTAGTAACAGTGATAAACTATTTATATTTTTGGACTCACAAAATCATTGCAAAGCCACCCCTTCCAGCCACATCCCATCCTTGCTGTACGAACACATGCAATGATTTCAGATTTGTATGATAGGTAAGGATATTATCACATTGAGAAATGTGATAACCTTACCTATCATACAATCTAGCCATTGTTTGTATGTGTATATATATATATATATATATATATATATATATATGTGTGTATGTGTATGTGTAAGCGTAAGTGTAAGTGTAAGTGTAGGGGTAGGTGTAGGGGTAGGGTTAGGGGTAGGGGTAGGGGTAGGGTTAGGGTTAGGGGTAGGGGTAGGGGTAGGGGTAGGGTTAGGGGTAGGGTTAGGGCTAGGGTTAGGGGTAGGGGTAGGGTTAGGGGTTGGGGTAGGGGTATAGGTAGGGGTAGGTGTAGGGTTAGGGGTAGGGGTAAGGGTAAGGGTAAGGGTAAGGGTAAGGGTAAGTGTCTGTGTCTGTGTCTGTGTCTGTATGTGTATGTGTATGTGTATGTGTATGTGTATGTGTAAGTGTAAGTGTAAGTGTAAGTGTAAGTGTAAAATGTAAAATGTAAAATGTAAAATGTATAATGTATAATGTAAAATGTATAATGTAAGTGTAAAATGTAAAAGTGTAAAGTGTAAAGTGTAAAGTGCAAAGTGCAAAGGGCAAAGGGCAAAGGGCAAAGGGCAAAGGGCAAAGGGCAAAGGGCAAAGGGCAAAGGGCAAAGGGCAAAGGGCAAAGGGCAAAGGGCAAAGGGCAAAGGGCAAAGGGCAAAGGGCAAAGGGCAAAGGGCAAAGGGCAACGGGCAAAGGGCAAAGGGCATAGTGCAAAGTGCAAAGTGCATAGTGCATAGTGCATAGTGCAAAGTGCATAGTGCAAAGTGCATAGTGCATAGTGCATAGTGCAAAGTGCAAAGTGCAAAGTGCAAAGTGCAAAGTGCATAGTGCATAGTGCATAGTGCAATGTGTATGTGTCAGTGTGTGTCAGTGTCAGTGTCAGTGTCTGTGTATGTGTATGTGTATGTGTATGTGTATGTGTATGTGTATGTGTAAGTGTAAGTGTATGTGTATGTGTAAGCGTAAGCGTAAGCGTAAGTCTATGTGTATGTGTATGTGTATGTGTATGTGTATGGGTATGTGTGTAAGTGTAAGTGTAAGTGTAAGTGTAAGTGCATGTGCATGTGCATGTGCATGTGCATGTGCATGTGCATGTGCATGTGCATGTGCATGTGCATGTGCATGTGCATGTGTGTAAGTGTAAGTGTAAGTGTAAGTGTATGTGTATGTGTACGTGTACGTGTACGTGTACGTGTACGTGTACGTGTACGTGTAAGTGTAAGTGTAAGTGTAAGTGTAAGTGTAAGTGTAAGTGTATGTGTATGTGTATGTGTATGTGTATGTGTAAGTGTAAGTGTAAGTGTAAAATGTATAATGTAAGTGTAAGTGTAAAATGTATAATGTAAGTGTAAGTGTAAAATGTATAATGTAAGTGTAAGTGTAAAATGTATATTGTATATTGTAAGTGTATATTGTATATTGTAAGTGTATATTGTATATTGTAAGTGTATATTGTATATTGTAAGTGTATATTGCATATTGTAAGTGTATATTGTATATTGTAAGTGTATATTGTATATTGTAAGTGTATATTGTATATTGTAAGTGTATATTGTATATTGTAAGTGTATATTGTATATTGTAAGTGTATATTGTACATTGTAAGTGTATATTGTACATTGTAAGTGTATATTGTACATTGTAAGTGCATATTGTACATTGTAAGTGTATATTGTACATTGTAAGTGTATATTGTACATTGTAAGTGTATATTGTACATTGTAAGTGTATATTGTACATTGTAAATGTATATTGTAAATTGTAAATGTATATTGTAAATTGTAAATGTATATTGTAAATTGTAAATGTATATTGTAAATTGTAAATGTATATTGTAAATTGTAAATGTATATTGTAAATTGTAAATGTATATTGTAAATGTATATTGTAAATTGTAAATGTATATTGTAAATTGTATATTGTATATTGTAAATTGTAAATTGTATATTGTAAATTGTATATTGTATATTGTATATTGTATATTGTAAATTGAAAATTGTAAATTGTAAATTGTAAATTGTAAATTGTATATTGTAAATTGTAAATTGTATATTGTATATTGTAAATTGTATATTGTAAATTGTAAATTGTAAATTGTAAATTGTATATTGTAAATTGTAAATTGTATAATGTATATTGTCAATTGTATAATGTATATTGTCAATTGTAAAATGTATATTGTGTATTGTGTATTGTATATTGTATATTGTGTATTGTGTATTGTGTATGTTGTATTGTATATGTATATGTATATGTATATGTATATGTATATGTATATGTATATGTATATGTATATGTATATGTATATGTATATGTATATGTATATGTATATGTATATGTATATGTATATGTATATGTATATGTATATGTATATGTATATGTATATGTATATGTATATGTATATGTATATGTATATGTATATGTATATGTATATGTATATGTATATGTATATGTATATGTATATGTATATGTATATGTATATGTATATGTATATGTATATGTATGTATATATATATGTGTATATATATATATTTATATATACATATATATATATATATATATATATATATATATACATATATACATACAAATGAAGTTTCTGCAATCGTATACTAAATATCTTTTATTATTTAAAATTTAAGTTAGTATGGCACTTACTTATAATTATTAGATATTATGCATTTCATTTTATTATAAGATTCCAAAAGTAGAAAGAGTAAATATTTAGAAAAACATTTATCCTGGATAATACCTTAAATATTATTCTATTCATTTTAGAGAAATACTCTAGGAAAATTGTTGAAATAGAGCTTCTTACAACCGGTATGAAATTATTTGGAGCAAACTTCAAGTCAGACCTAAAAATTCAAAACTCAGAAATAAGCCAGATTATGTTCGTTGTGCAAAACATTTGTTTATCTTCCAAAATTTACAACCTGTCCTAAAAGTATAGTATGAGTAAAATAAGTTGTATATTTTTAAGACCAGTAATAGATTCCGAAGGCGTACAATGTATTTTCTGTTCGTGGTTTGACTAATATAATGCACTGTCAATTTTATTTAATTTGTTGTATAAATTTTTTTAAACTGTATCTTTTAAAAATGTTTGATAAAATTAGGTCATACGGTCCATTGAGTAAATATACTTTTTTGAAAAGAAAAATGAATCTGAAATTTTTCACATATTTATGACTTCCTCCCTTATAATTTTTCTAATGGAATGCCCCTGAGCATATAAACAAACATACAATATTTTCATGTTCACATAGTAACATAGATTATATTTAAATTACCTTCATGTTGTCTTTCATGAGCTACACACAAAGCTTTGGCAGCAAATTTATCATTACAAAACTTGCAACTAAATGTACGTTGCTCAAGCAGATGCCTCCTCAAATGTATCTTTAGATTGTCCTTACGCTTAAATTGTGATGAACAAACCTGTTAACAAACATCAATCACATTAACTACCTACAAATCATTTAATTCACAAGCTATCACAAAAATATCAATAGCAGTAAGAATTTTGTTGGATAATTATTTAGTGAACGAAGAACTTACCAAAAATATGTTACAAACATAATGATAATGAACAAGATATTACGTAGAAGTTACTTAATATAATTTTCTTTTATTCTATTTTGTTTGTAAGTACAAAGAAACAAATTTAGAAATAAAATCAGTTAAGTGTGTAGTTTTCTTTATCTCCTGAAAGTGTTGTTGCAAGTTAACCAAAATAACTTTACTTGAAAGTTTTTACCAAATTCTAGCATCTACTTTAAAGCTTAATATGTAGGTTGTTATATAAGTTTTATTGCATGCAGTAGCAAGTAATAGATAAAATATAACTCATTATATTGACATCAGTATAGATTTCGATGCAAGATGATCATTAACAAAAATGTTTTTTAAAAGTAAGTAGCAGTGGTGGCATTGTCACGTCGCAATATAAGGATAATTATTCTTTACAATTTTAAATGCAACCAACCAAAAGATGAATACTTAGAGAAAATATCAGTGGTGTCAGAGAAAGCTTATCATTCCTTAGAATACGGAGATGTGGTTCATTCAATTTCAAGGTGGCCATTTTGAGCTGAAGGATGATTCGACCAAGCTATTATATTTTTTTTTGAGAAGATATTAATTGCCACAAACGAAACTTCCTTTTTAACGATATATATCTATTTTTTTTCTTATTATTAGGAGATTCCTAATACTACTACAAACATTTTTTACAAATGTAATAAACATTGTGTGTAATTGTTCACTATTTGATTATGATATATAACAAATTTTTTTAATTATCCATTTATATTCTATCATTAAGCCATCTCCAACAAAAGTGATTTTGAGTGCAATGTGACAGTGCTATATGACACATTTATACCATCATTTATTAGTTTTATTTTTGAAAAAAATATGTAACCAAAAAAATGTTTGGCCTGAGTGAAGACTGTACTCGCCCAATTAATAAATATGTGTAGTTTGCTAACATAACTGCATATCTATTAAAACAATTACTATCTACTAATTACATTAGGTATTTTTGTAATTCAATATTCAACATTAAGACAAACTACTTTCATTTCTAAAGTTATATTATGAACAGTTTAATATGCAGGACTAGTATTAAAAAAATAATGCTTCTTTTTTCAATGAAAATGAAACGAGAAATATTGGCTTACCACACAAGTGTATGTTTCTACAGCCCGTCCGTCACAACCTATATTCATAATATGTCTATCCAGCTGGTACTGCCTGGTGAATGTTTGCTTGCAAACTTTGCAAGATACCGTTTTCTTCTTGTAATGCATTTGTCGGTGCGCAACAAGCATCTGGATATTGGCACATATTGCCGGGCATTGACTGCACTTAATGGAACCAGGTTCGATAGAGTGAACACTTTGCACATGTCTCTCATATGAATGCTTGAATTTGAATATTTTCTTACAATCTTTACATTTGAAGTCAGCCTGTAAATTGTTTAATTTTAAAACTATATTAACAGTACCTACTAGACATATGCTTCTGAAATTGTTCAAAATTTTTGACTATAAAGAGAATAGACTATAAGGAGAATTAGAAACTATAAAGAGTAAATTAGTTTTACTGTAAAAAGCCGATCCTTCATACGAAGGTATTTAAAGTCTCTAGGATCTGTAAAATTTTATTTATTTTTAATAACTTTTATACCATCACTAAAAATAATATATAGCTTTGTTTATATATAAATATACATATTATATATGCATGTATACATATGTTTGTGTGTATATATATATATATATATATATATATATATATATATATATATTCTTACATATATACACAATTAGATATTTACCTTTAGACTCAATCTATTCTACATATGGTTCAGATAATCAAAATATATATTATTACTTGAAACAATTAATGGAATCGAGAGCTGATATAACATTTTATGACATATATTTCTACATAGAACTAATAATTAATAATAATTATTCGAAATTATAAAATATTTTTTCTGTGAAATATTAATTAGAATATATTAATAGCAATTAATCATTGATCACTTTTTCGTATTAATTTCAGTTAAAACAAGCAATAAAAAAAAATAGTAGAGGAAAGAACTTGCATTCTGATGTCTTATCAGTAAATCACAACATTACTATAGGTAGGAGTTGTAATACATGATTGCCAAATGACCTTATGTGCTGTTTTCAAATCTTCTCCACAACAGGGGCAAACGTTCGATTTCTTGATAATCTCCAACTTTATGGAAGTTTCTTCATCAAACTTATAAGGATTCACATCGTTGTTGTTTAAATTAGAATTTACTTGGTTATTTTTCGAAGAAGCTACATCATTTGATGTATCGTTTTCTTCACTTGAACACAACAAACAATGTTTTTTGAAACGAATAGCAGTAATGAACTTTTTGTCGCATGTTGGACAAGAATATTGGGGTTTCGAGAATTTTACCCCGGCCGTCTCATTACGTTTTACTTTAGATGATTTAACATATACAGTCATTAACTTAAAGTTTGATTTGGCCCGAGTAGTAGCCATATTTAGCCAGTATAATTAAACAAATTTTACATATTTCACCACAAAACAACATATGCAAGCGCAAGTTTTTGAATAGAAAGAGCAATTACAACTACCGAGCGTACTGAAATAAACTACACTTGGAAATGAAGGCGTAATTTGGCTGTCAGTTGACCACCACGTCTACTTTTCAATATTAGTTGTCTATGGATGATAAATATTATTTTATTATATTTACCCAAATGGAAATCTAGGTGGTGCCTTTTATGCGTTTCAGACATTGGTCTAATCCTAAACATTTGGCTAAGAACGTATCAGACATTCACGCATTTGTGATTGCGGGTTGGGGAAGTATGAATTATTAAAAGATGAAATTCACTGCCTGTCAATATTATATTCCTTTTATCAATTGTCAATAAACCCACTCTGGAATTAAAATCATGTTATATAAAACGTAACAGCCTCAAAATATAGCTGATTGTAAAAAAATTGCGAGTATGTGTATTTATTTACACATATGTTTTATACAATGGTTGTATATGCGTTTTTACGCCATATTTTGTCTATGGAATTTACATTTGAAATGTTCTCTAATTTTAAGTACAACACATTTTATTTTACTAAACAGAAAACAAACCAGTTATTAGTAATGTTTCAATTATAAATTATTGATATATGCTCACATATTATAGATTCTTACTGATATCGATCTTTTTTTTTAAGTTTAGTGAGAAAATTAAAAATGTTTTAGAATACATTAGTGGAGACATTATTAGATCCACTATTCATATATAAACATCAGTACATTCCATACAATTAGGTACTTTTGTTTTGATACATACAAATGAATATTGAAAATATAATTCCATGGTAAAAGAGAAATTGGCGTTGACATAAACGAATTGGAAACTTATTTGTATTATATAGGAAAAAAATTACATTTCTGAAAAAGTACAATTTCTGAGTAGGTACATGTAATAACGCATATTATGTTCTTTACTTGAGGTTTTCGGAAAGGTTCCACATATGTGGCTTTAAACATTTCATCAATATTGTCTGCATTGTGATTTTTTGTGACGTATAGTGTAGCCAAGTTTATTAATTAACTTATCTATTAAACAGTCCTTTCGGCAAAGGTATATAGTATATGGCTATTTTTTTTCTAAAATCAATTAACGTTAACAAGTTATAAATTAAGATTTATACGATATACATTTGTAAATGGCATACAAACACAATTTTACGTAAAATTTATTATATGATCTGTGGTAAAGTCGTAACACGTTGTCATAGCAACCAGATATGTAAACATAAATTTTGATTGCTGTCAGGTGATGGAAGTTTTTGAACGGAGTGATATATTAGTATTTTTTAAATGAAGTAAACATATACACGTCGTATTGATTTATTTAATTGACTCATTTGCACATTCCGTTAAAGATGTAATAAAATAGGAAACATCGTCATTTAAAAAGCATGTGCAATGGAAAACAATATAAGCTCGGATATTATTAAAAACACACAAGATTCCTTGGGAAAATTTGTTAAAAAACCACCATTAACGGATAAATTGCTACGAAAACCACCATTTCGCTTTCTTCATGACATTGTGACATCTGTAACGTATCATTTTTATTCTTTATGATACAGAAAAATTGAGCTTTATCCTTTTATATATTTGCTATTTTACAGGTATTGCGAAGTAACGGTTTTTTTGAGGGTCTCTTCAGTCCAGAAGAGCTGATTTCTGATAATGTCAAAGATCGAGATTCGAAAATTGCGTTCCTTTCAAAAGTCATTGAAGTTGTCAGTAAGTAATTAATTATTATTGATCTCAATTTGAATTTATAAATGTAACTGGTCTTTAATTATTTTACTACTTTGGTAATGGTATTCGTATCTCTTTTGATGTGATTTCTAAAAAAAGATAGATCTAATAAATTTATGATTAGATTTAAAATTAAATAGATTTTAGTTCATGAAGCATTATTACTTATTTGTTGAGACTGGTGTCGATAAATCAAGTTGATTTCTTTTTAATGCATCATCCTTGCTAAGACTTGTAGTCTCTAAAGTAATTAGACTTTTTCTTATCCATAATATTCATGATAGTAAAAAGCATCTGGAATCAAAATGGAAGGAATTTGCACAAGATCACCATATTAGCAATAAAGTGGATAATATGAACAATTTTATGAGTCAACACTGTTGCAAACATTTAAAGACTCTTATTACATTGCTGAGAAGTTATTTAAAATCATAATATTTGGATTTTCAGTTACAGGTTAAAATCTATTTTACAGATAATAAATCTAGATCCAATACTCTGGAAGAAAAAAAAAGAATTATTAAAAAGGAAATGACCTATTTCTATAATTTTCGTAATTTTTAACAGAAAGTATATTTGTGTAGTATTGTGAGAGTATATGTGTTGTATTTTAATCCTTTGCCAGAATAAAAAGATTCTGTACTTATTTCTATTCCTCAAAATGTGTAAAATAAAGTTAATTTGGATGCCATTGTCACTCTTAATGATAGAATTAATTCAAGATCCTATTTCATTTCTGAATGAATTTATTATCCTGCTTGATTTATGAATGCTTTATTTATTATCCTATTCTTTCAAAGACAAAATTAACATTTGAGGATCAGTCATTACTTTTAGAGTTATATTTTTAAAAAACTATATACATTTGCTTAAAATGTAAGTTGTGCTGTAGAATTTACTGTTCTATAATAAAGCAAAATGATAAATAATGTTAGATAAAATGTATTGCTGAATTTTGAAATGTTACTATATGTTTATTATAGGTCTAGTTGTGGAAAAGCCACTATCAGCCAGACCTTCAAAAATAATTTCAGGTCAGGAACCAGAAAAAACGAATGAACTTCTGCAATATATTGGCTCTGCTTTAAATCAAAAACTCTCCAGTGAAGCTGCAGTGAAAGCAGTTCTTAACAAGAAACAAGCAAAAAATAATAAAGAAACAAAAGAAAATGTTAAAAATAAAATCAACCCACCGAAAGAAGCACCAGTTAAGGGTGCAAAAGAAAAAGTTCCTAATACAAACGGAGAGAGAAAACAGAGAGATAGTTCAGTTGCTAAGACTGAAAAATCTGTTGCTAGTAATTCAAGTGATAAGAAAAATAGGGAGAGTTCAATCTCAAGAGGTGAGAAGTCCTCAAATGGTAACAATGAAAAAAAGCAGCGTGATAGTTCTGTTTCAAAGAGTGACAAAGTTGTAACTAACAATAACGAACGTAAAACGCGAGATGGTACGAAAAGTTCTGAGAAATTACAAAAAGAATTGTCCAAAATAAAAAAACCAGTGGAAAAGACAAAAATAAAGCAGGAAACAAAGAAGAAAGAAAATATATCTCCTAAAAAACAGGAACAAGTGCCAGTAGAAATAACTTCAAAAATTGAAAATAATCCAGATTCCAACATTTTTGGAGATGAAATAGTGAATGTTAACGAAAACGAAAATACTGTAGTTTCTAAGACAGAAGATATTTACGTTGAAAAAGTTCCCGAAACACAAATATTTAATAAAATTAATACAAATGAAAAATCATCGGAAAGAAATTTTGAAGAACTAACAAACAATCGTCTTGAAACTCAGAAAGAAACGGAAGACGAGAAAAAAAATGAAAATGAGGAAAAAAAATTTTCATTTAATGATAATAATGTCTCAAATGATGATGATAATACTAACAATAACAAAATAAGCAATTTAGTAGAATCAGGCAAAAGTATTGAGTTATTAAATGAAAATGTTAAGCATGAGGAATCAAATGAGTCAGTCAATACACCAAGTATTGATCCAATGCCTAAAGTAAGTGAAGAAAAAAGTAATAAAGAAACAAGGAAGCCTGTCAAAGCTTTTGCAAAAGAGAGAATTGAAAAATCTGCAGCTGCTCAGGAGAAAACTTTAGAGTTACAAGACAATAAACCTGTGGAAAAAGAAAAACCAGAAATTGTGGCAAGGCCAAGAACTAGCTTACGTCCACCCAGCGTTAGACTACCATCGGCAAGACCCGGGGCACCAAGACAAAGAGATAAGAAATTAGACATAAATGCAAACGATGGCAATGTTGTCCAGGGTAAAGTAAATGTTATTATTGAAAATTATGGAGCAGATAATGAGGTAGGCTTAACTTTTTCAATATTAAAATATTTTTTAAATTTGATCTGCAGAAATGAATTTTTTTATTGTAAAATTATTAAAAAATCAATTATTTTATTGTATTTTTGTCTTAACAGACAAAGATATATAACAGATACAGTTTGACTTAATGTATTTCTAAAAAAAGAAATTTTAGTAACATATTTACTTTATTGTTTCATATTTCCATTTGTCTTTTCAACAAACAATTTTTTTGGTTCCCGTGTTAAGCGCAACAAAGTAATTGAAATGGTTACATTTACAATTTGTTAATAAACAATATTGAAGAATTAAATGCATTCTCAAACCATTTTTATTGTTATTTAATATGGTTTACAAAATTTCTTAACAGGAAGAAGATGGATCTATTGTACTTATGGAAACAAATGTGGATACATCACTCGATGGGATAAATGAGGAAAGAAATAATAGTTTGGATGCGCACAGATCAGCTGCGACTCATGGTCATTTAGTGCAGCAAATATTAGAAACACAAAAGGAATTCAGCAAAACTCAAGGGGGATCAGTTGAAATTGTAAGAAACAATTTATTAACATTGAGTTCAAATATACAGTTTAAAGATCTTTAACACGTGATTTTGAATGTGCTATGCCGCACAATTTCTAAGTAAAAAAAAATGTATACTTGCTAATTTTATTTCTCTTCAATTATCTTTATCTATTTTACCTTTAACTGTGTTTCATGTGTAAAAAAAACCGTCAGAAAAAGTTGAATATGTTGACTTGTCATCACCAGTCACAGAGAGTCAACATATTAAAATACATTTATTTAAGCCTATAAGATATTAGTCTGTCATCCACTACTTGTATATTAGTGGGATCATCTTAAATGACCACTCGAGTGTCCATCCATCACAACTTTTTTCTCCAAAGCCGTTTGATTTAGGAACTAGAAATTTAAGAAAAAATAAGCTTTGTTCTCTTTCCGAAATTGCTAAAGTTAAAATTATGTAAAAAACAGTATTTCTAGAAGTTTACTGAAAAACTATAGAAATGGTCCTAATTTCCAATTTTTAAGATATTTTTATGCTTGTGAATGATATATTAGACAAGATATTTACATAATGAATAATAATACTAATATTTGCAAATAGTCTAATATTACTATATACCTTTAAATGTTTATTTACGCTTAACCATGTACAGGACCAACTTAGTGCGACTTCTATTAACTGTATATCTGTAACTCCTATTACAAATGACATTTTGTCAAAAGTGACGTAAAAAATGTTATTATAATTATTGCAACTCTGTTGGAATAATTAATCTATATTTTATACGTACTTAAAAAAATAAGTACATATTACGTTAAGAATCCTATCCTTTCTTAAAAGATTAAAAAGTGGACCTATTATAACGAACCTTCTTAATGTCACTAACAGACTTAGAGATCTCTGAGAGCACATTAAGTATATTCCAAATGCTAACATTTATATACGGTTTGGCGAATACTCCTCAATTTTCAAGTATTTGTGTTTGTATTCTTGTTCGCCATATTCGGTTTTGGCATTATGGTTTTGAATAAAAAAATATTTTAAGAATCAACATAACTAAAGGTTAAAAAGGTTTTAGTTACATTATACATGAAATGACATTAAAATGAAGTAGGTGAGCTCTATTATTATTTAAATTCATACAGCCAGTCTCTCCCGTATTTAGATTGCTGTATAGAATAATAAGGGGCTAGATTAATAAATAGTATTAGATAATATTATTCACACTCAAAATTTAAAAGTGGCGACTTATATTTTATAAACAACTTATCTGCAATTGCTTTTAGGTTTTGCCGAACTGTTCATAAAGTCATAGATAAGACCAGTACCTATTGTTAAAAAAAATTTACCTGCTGAGAAACTATATATAATATAATATAAATGTGTGCTACATACAGTATTTAGTAATTTTATATGTACCTATATTCGCAAATTATTGATATTTGTATTCGCAAATAGTATTTGTGTAAATTCGAAAACCTTGAATACACCTCTCTCTGATGTGCCTTTAAAGGTTTACTAACAGATATATAGAGCAAACAGGAATAATAAAGTATTATAAATTTTGATTCACTTTAAGTTTGAAGAAATGTTTATTTCTACTGGTAATATAATTTAACTTATTTATATAAAAAATTATATGTAACATTTCCTTGTTTCATATCATTTAATGCATTTAAATCCGAATCTTTTTAGGAATGGGAATATGGCACCAGGAAAGCTAAAGAGGCTTCGGCACAAGAAATTGAAACATTGAGGATTGGTCTCCAATCAGTATCGAAAGCTGCAAATCCTCTAGGCAAGTTGCTTGATAACATTCAAGAAGATGTTGAAGTTATGAGACAGGAGTGCGAACATTGGAAAGTTGTCTACAGTCAAGCCTCGTCTGAATTTTTCAAGCAAAAAAGGTATAATAATTTATCGATTGGTCTTATCAAACGCTGGAAATTGAAGGTATCAATGTAAAAAATAGACATTGCTGTGATTACACATCATAGCCTTATTACAATTGGCTCACTATTTTTAAAGATTTACACAAAAATATTTATTGAATAAACTGCTACTATCAGTTGCACATATTCAAACTATTGATATTAGTTTTGTAAAATGAACTTTTGTATTGTGAGAATCTTTGGACTTGTATGCATACCATTAAAAAATTTTGAATTTATAAAACATAATTCTAATAATTACCCATTGAATTTCAGTACACAGACGTATGTTGAAACAACTTATGTTAAAGATGAATTTTTATAAATTTATAAGAACTGTAACAATAGCAAGCAAACTATAAATATTGAACGATATTATGCATTGTTATTTTTTTACAATGTTACCAATTTCCATCAGAAATGAATAGAATGAAGTTATCAAGTAAACCTTCATTTTTAAATACACATCTATGAGAATATGCAAAAAAATAGACAACGCTAAATAAAATGTTTACAGTATCATGTTAGAAAAACTTTCGGTTACATATGTGTTGATGTCAGTGTATTTTTTTGTTTTTTGTGTGTAATTTGATTGTTAGAAAACATGACTTCCAGCCAGTAAATATTGGCAGCATATGAAGAATTACGGTTGACAAAATTGAGAAATTATTTAAAGCAGGCCATGTTATAAATGTGATAGAATTTAATTCTGATCATATAGTATATAATAAAAAAAAGGATCATGTAGCAAAAAACAAGAATCGCCATCAAGTACAGTATACATTTTTGGTAAGTGATGTTCAACCGTAATGATTTTCTGATTACACTAAATAAACACAAAAGAACAAGTGTATTATTTTCCTTTATTAAATTTAAAGAAAATTCAAACTTTGTTTTGGTTTGTTCATAGTAACAAGTGACAATAGGGTAACCAAAAGTTAATTGATCATCAAGTGGCACTGACAGCATCATGCAGTCTATACTATTTATGTCCACTTATATCTTTCTTTAGACCTTATTTTTCGAACGTATATCCTTATTTTTTTCAAGATAATGCACAACACTCGACAAATTAAAATTTATCTTCAAATTTAATATTGGCAATAATAAAATCCTTTTGCCGTAATGTGAAACAATTAACGAAAGTTAAAAAACAGATTTTGTCAAAAATTTAGCTCAGTCTGTTAGGAAGAGTTGCATGGTCTAGATAAAATTTTCATTAAATTATCTTATAATTATGGTGTAAAGATTCAATGGAAATATTGAACTTGAACATAAATATCCCACGATCACTATTTTTATTTTTGACAGAAATAACTGGCAAAATGCCTTTGTTAAGTTACCTATAGATTAAGTGTCCATGTAAAAATGGTGTTTTTGTCTATATAAAATGGTATTTCTGGAGACTAAACTGAACATCCTCATATTAATTTAGATGTTAATAATAATTACCATACACTTTATACACATAATAAAAAAGAACAATGTCTGCATAACATTTTATATTTTGATTTAGTTATGTGCTTCTATAAGGAAAGGACTTTATAGGATCAAAATAAACTATCAATGAGTTGATTGGGATTTCATTATATTTATACAAGTTACAAATAATTATATTAAGCTACATTTGTAACAACTAACTCTTAATTAAACTTAACATTGATTTCATTTCAGTGCAATGGACCAAGCTATTATTCCATTACAGACGAAGTTAAAACAGTTGGACATTACTGTAGCTGAGAAGTGGAGCAAGATAAATGACCTAAAGAGTGTCATTCACAAGAATTATGCTAGAATAGATAAATTGTTGGCAACAAACGCAGTGCAATAATATAAGTTATTCATATTTTATGATGTTAGATAATTCTCTTAAATTTTATACCCATGTATTTTGAATTGTTACACATTCATGTATTTATAGTTAATATTTTTAAAGATTTTCACAAAATACATACACTTATTGTAAAATATATCATTCTTTTGATTTTCTTCCCAGGCCTCCCCCAAATATAATATAATGAAATCTATAAAATCATATAAATTTAACAAAGTATCAACACATTTTCTGCTCATGTCATCATGTGATGACCTCCGTATATTAGCTTGTTCATTCATGGCATCATATAGTGATATAGCTAACCATGCCTACTGTATAGTCTTGTGGATTTTTATGAGCTGTTCTTGGAAGTTTACTTTGCAATAGTAGATAACAATGATTGAAAAATAAATATATTTATTTATTTACAGAATTTAGTGTACACAGTTGATACATATAGTGGACTTATTGCTGTGAGAGCAATTTCTTGTAGCCAATCAGCTCGACAAGTGGCAGGGAATCAATCCCTGGATCCCGCAGTGTACCCCTCCATGAAACAATCCAATACACCACAGTGACGTATTTAGTAAATTTAGTTAATTTTGCTGAGTATTTAGGAAAATGTTGGGAAAGTCTCGAGGATGTTGAGAATATTTTACCGGGCTAAATGTAACGATAGGTGATATGTTTGTAACCATTGTGGTATACATAATTCGTGAATTACTATATTTCTAAACGGGAATGGGTCCCAATATTCTGGATGGATGCTTAAATTTTAATGCCATTGAAAGACATTTAGAAGATTCATATTTTATAATACAAAGTACAAAACTCAAAAAGCACAACTAAAGTGATGCCTTCTGTATAATAAGAATAAGATAACTTTTAGTGTTTACTCTATGGATAGCAATGCAGTGAATCAGTGTCAAAAGAGATTATAAGAAACATCAGAGATGTGGTTAGAATCCATAATGGCCGTGTAATGCTTATGTATTTGTTCACTATCTATTTATAGTTTATCTTTTTGCAAGATTATAGGCATTACTGTAAGATTTTTGATAATTTTCATCTCAACGTTAGAAGTCTCACTTTAATGTAGCCAATAATGATGGCAATGTTATCTGTTAAAGTGAACATTACTTTCCTTATAACTTCTGCTTATATAGCACATGTTATGCCTGTTGCAATCAAAGTTAGTATATATTGAATGACTATTTGTTGCCGTTTAACAATTTTACTATAATTATATTTTAGTGAAAATACTCTTTTCATAAATCAATAGGAATGCTGCGATTATTTTTCTTTAAAGTTTAAATTTGCTTTCCAGTTAAATCCAAGAAAAGAACCTCTTTATCAGTATCTTTATAAGTTTTACCTTAAAACACAATCTTGATATACTCCAATGATCATTTGGTTCAATAAATATTGCACTCATTTTTTACCTACAATCATTATTTCTTCAATAACCTATACTTATGCTATATATTCTATAAGACAGTTTGATAAGTGATTTGACCGAGGTCTATCAGACTAGTCATATTGAAAACTTAACGAGACCTATATTGTTTATACGCATGTCCTTGCTTATATCTTTGATAACAATCCTTACTAATATATGAGGGTTGAATTAGAAAGAACTGAATTATAAAATAATTAGCTCATTATAAATCAATATTGATAATTTTCATTCCCACACCAAGAGTCTCTTCTTTAAGACAATTTTATTGGTATAATAATCAAAACACATAATCATGGCTTCATAATATAAAAAATTATTTGCACTTTAAAATTTTAAGTCAAACCAGCATTTTTGACAAAATTAGGGAAAAAAGATAGTTATGATAGCCTGGTCCAGGTTTTAAAGAAGAAAGAAATATCTTTTAGAAATACAAAAATAGAAAATGGAGACACTGTCAGCTGTATAAAGATTGGAAAATATTTATGCCATTTTAGAGAAATATCTAGAAAGGAATTAGTCGAAATTATTTTTGTAATAACTGTTGGAATATTGGAAAGTATATTTACGTTTTTAAAGTAGTCTAAAGTACCATTGAAAAATGAGTGTTTCCATAAAAGGAAAATCTCTTGCAAATAACTGTAAGGAATATTTGAGATCTTGTTCATTATAAATTACAATCGTTAAGCAGAATCATAAGCCATTCTAATGTCCATAATATGATAGACGATAGTTCAAACAAAATATTTTTAAAAAGAGGAAATTTATTTGAATATGTCCTATATAATAAACTTTCGATCATTTCCATTAGCCTACTGTAATCATAACCATTGCAATTTATGTTAAACAAAATAAGTTAATTAAATTTTATTATCATATAAGGAACGAACAGATAATACCAAATGTTTTCTCCACTTTGATCTTAAAATAATTGTAATTCATGTAAGTATATTAACTCACATAATATATTATTGAATTCCTTTTACAATTAAAAGGGCCTAAAAACAATAATTTTCATAGAAATTCTCACACTTGGACAGATAATTATCATCATTATTTAATACAACATGAAATGAACATAGCTTTCAAATACAAAAGCGGCACAAAATAAATCACAGAATGCAAACATATTATTGTGGTCATCGTCTGAGTTCGTGATTTCGAGAAGACACGTCCCGTCCTAAGCTCCTTCTGGCACGACTTCGCGTTTGTGGATGAAAGCGTCTGCCTGTAACATTTTGAATGAAGAAAATTTTATTTCATTACAAGAAACACCATATCACTGCGGCCTGTTACACGGAATTGGTTTAAGGAAGATGAAGGTAAAATCTAACAGCTTCAAACATGGATTCAAATTCTAGATTTGAACCAATATTTGTATTCAAATCTGAACCTTCATACCGTATCCCAATGAGGCAGGGTAGACAGCAATGATGATATCGTACATCGCACTTATAAGCCAAATGTAGTACTCCCGTATATCTGGTGAGAGTTCTGATTTCATAAAACACGTGGAGGGAGATGACAGCTGCTGCTGAGATAAATATAACCAATTGCTCACTGAATTAGCTCAGTAATGGATAAATTTATAATTTTAATATAAATTACAACATTGCACTGCGTGTGTCAAACCCAGGCTAATGTAGTACTTCTGCATATTTAGTGAGAGTTCCGATTTCATTAAACACATGGAGGAAGATGACAGCTGCTGCTGAGATAAATATATCCAATTGCTCACTGCACTAGCTCAGTAATGGATAAGTTTATAATTTTAATATAAATTACAACATTGCACTGCGTGTGTTAAACCCAGGCTAATACCTTTTTCAAAACTGTATAGAATAGCGAAGACATTATTAAAATTCACATTCACTGTCACCTGAAATTCAAAAAGTTCTAAAATGTAAAGTTCTAATATAATTACAATACGATTAAAAAGTCTATATAACCTGGGTATGCTCTTATAAATAATGGCTTTCTCTCAGACTGTGATTAAAAATTTATACAAACACACAAAAATTCTTTATGTAGCCCTTGTTACTTTTTAATTTATATCTTATATCCCCTTTAAAAAGTATTATATCACTGTTCATTCAATGTAAAATTTTACATGGAAATAGAGTTAAAATGATTAAACAATGGCAGAATACAAATTATTATAGATTCCCTAAAAAAATTAAATATGCAACATGTAATAATATGTCAAATTAAAAATCAAGGTATTCTAATATTTCTATATATTTATTTATATATATACACATAAGTATTTACTAAATAATATCATAATTTTTTTTTGTAATAAATAAATTTGAAAATTACGTCATGTGCGATTATAAGAATTATTTATGGAAACAAATTTATACATATATCAACATACTATATTTGAAAGTTTTAAGCACCTGGCTGCAAGTTTGGACCTATTGTGACTGGTAAAATTAGCGTTTCATATATTTTTGCCACATATCTGCTATTTTCACATCACTTTTTATTAAAGATATTGACAATCCTGTTTCATCAAAGCAATATGGTGATTGATATACTTCTAATTATGTTACTTTTTGTTTTCGTAAGATGGAAACTATCCAGTGCAAGAATTTGTAGCTTAGTCAATAATGAATACAACAGGTAGTATTATTATATTGCTGTATATGCAGATACACATACTATTATTCACATATTAACTCTTTCAGTTGGCACGCTATTAAAGAAATTTTTTTTCAAAAAGTATACAGATATTATCGGTTTCGCTCATTCGTTTCGTTAAGTGTAGAAAATAATGGAAAGTCAAGGAGCTTGAGGGTAAATACTTAATAAATATAATGTTTATTATAGTGTAGCGACACAGAGATGTGACGTAATTGAAATGGCAAGTGATATGTCATGACTTACATTTTATCATTGTAGTTATAACCACAACAAATACCCTATAAAAGAATAATTCAATCAAGGAAATATTTTTTTTATTTATCATAATATTACATAATTATTCATCAGTATGCCAATTTTTTTTCCTCTACACTTTACTTAAAATTAAGTTGCCTTAATATAATTTTTTGGAAGTCAGTTCATTGTTTACTCTGCCTATGTGTCCAAAATATTTACATTAGCAAATCTTTTTAGGATTTCATGGTAAAATAAAGAAACCTTATAATTTTGTAATGTTTGTCTGTTTTTGTGTGTTGATTTTGTAGTGTTTGTTCGTCCTTATATCGATGTGCAAGAAATTTGAAAATAAATGCATCATATGGGAATTAAATTAATATGAAGCAAAAAAAAGTTTAATACATCTTCCGTAGATGTAATGGGGATATACTTTTATCGCACATTCTAGTGAAGGAGGTATAATTGGGTAGGTCTTTTAAAATTAAACGAAGGTTCTGTTTACCATTTTTCATATTTAAGCTCTGTTTTCGATATATTTGTTAGGGGAAATTTGAAGGTGGGGAGACTTTAGAGTGACTTGCAATGTCTCTCACCCTCCAATATTTTAACCATGG
Organism: Druceiella hillmani; assembly: GCA_039881145.1. NCBI lineage: Eukaryota > Metazoa > Arthropoda > Insecta > Lepidoptera > Hepialidae > Druceiella > Druceiella hillmani. The sequence goes on from JAYKKI010000061.1 coordinate 13,308,991, forward strand.
GTTTGGTAAATCTGAAAAATTCTAATTTGATTAGAACCTTTGATTAAATTTATTTCAGTTAATTTGTATTAATAATTTCAGATGTACACAAACAGCGCACATGCACTTAACGGGCTTTCATGAATTTTTTATTGTACAAACATTCTTAATAAAACATAACATATAAGTAATATTCTCAATAGATCAAAGTAAAGATAACAGAATAAGTTCACCTGAGCTCTCGGATGATTCTGGTAAATTATCACAAACGATAACAGGTCCGCTAGAAGCGCCTCTCGACTCACGTGGCTCAAGTAATCTCTGGCGCACTCTAGCTATCTGTAAAACCAGTTTATGTTGACCTTCCAGTCGGACGAGACATGTATTGCAGATAGTTTTCGGTAAAGAGTCACATCTTGACACCTGTAAATTAACAAAATTTTGTAATCAAATATTAGACAATGTTAAAAGCCTTGCACAATTTAAAAATGTCATTTTAAAATCATTCTGTGATCAAAGAAATCATTTTGTTTCATTTTACAAATGTTATAAGTTAATTATTGTATAAATTTTTAAACAAAAATTATTAGATGGCAAATCTATAATTTTTTAACTAGTCACAGACACAGGTCACCGTGATTTATATCACGTCCTTCATTCTTAACCTGCTTGTTTCCAAAATAAAGATTTGTATATTTTCCTTTGGTTTCCATGGCGAATTTAATACCAATGTATTTACGAACACAACTATCGGTGATTGTGATGCATCTTATCATCTGTAACCAAACCAGCGGGTATTGAATCTCGTATCTCCCTTTTTTTTTTAATTATACATTAAATTCAATACGATTAGGTAAGTATGTCTAATCCAATGTTGTAAACAAGATTGACACATTACAATTTAAATTAAGCGACAACGCTAAAGCTTCCAAATGTTTATTATTTACATGCGGGCACTCACATTTACGGGTAGATATTTATTAATTTTTTCTGATAAACATAATCGTAGTCCCTCGTCTCCGTAAATATGTATAACTACGCGATGCATTTCAGAGCACAATCTGCAGATGAATCCAGTGAGCATTCCTCGGTCGAGACTGCCCATTTTAACTGATTTGTAGTTAAAAAGGGCAATCCTACAATACTTGATTAACAATAACGCTATTTATAAAAATATATTTCCGAAAATTATATTTCCTATTCAAAGAACAATATTACATATTTATATGAATGGTCAAAGAAAGTGACATATTTGTATCTTGTACATCAAAGACAATAGTAGATAAAGTCAAAATGCAACCATTAATTAATTCTTAATATTATTCAACTGAAGTTTATTGGGATAATATAAACATAAGGGGATTAATTTACAACGTAACATACGTTATAAATTAATTTTTTTAACTATTTATATTAAAAAATCTTTAAAATATATTCTTAAATATAAACTTCATATTTATTCAAGAAATTCTGTTAAATGAAATATCTCGGATTGCTTAAAAAATTATAGGAATCAAATCAGGGATAAAGTTAAAATAATATAGCTATTTGAGATAGCTATCATTATTTGTGCAACGTTTCATTAAACGTTTGAAGCATTTTTTTGACCATAGTAACAAATAGTCATGAACATCTCATTAAAAACTCGAATCATTTTATTATGTTGCCAGTTTGCTTTCGTCTCGTCAACTTCTTTTTACCGGGTCGGACGGGGTTTGGCTCATAGTTTGGCTTGTGTATTGAAGTGAGCCAAGTTTTCTTTAGATTCGTAGATATCCATTAAATAGTGGTATGTTTATTTAAAACAGTCTAATATTACTTTTCAATATTTGTAATTAATTGCAGTGTCATGACGACTCTTCGTATATAAAGAATTGAAGGTTATTTTTTAACGTGTTTGAATAACTTGGACGCGCTTTTAATATAATCGTTTTTATTTGCAGTCTACCAGACATGGAAAATATGGAAACAAGTGAATCAGTTGCTGCATCATCAACAGCAACAAGCCCAACCGTTGAAAATGGTGAGTAATATTTATATAGTTATAGGTATTTCTTCCAAATTCCAGACGACCACATTTGAAGCGAAGAAACGTGGTATTTAAAAAACTACGAAAGAAAAGCAACAAGAAACTATTTAATTTTTTATAATATTCCTTTTTAGGCCCGGACAAGAATGTCACAGCCGAAGAGATGACATCGAGGGATTATTACTTTGATTCGTATGCCCATTTTGGCATTCACGAAGAGATGTTGAAAGATGAAGTTCGAACACTGACTTATAGGAATGCTATGTACCACAATAAACATCTTTTTAAAGGCAAAGTGAGTATTTTCGAATAAATGAATAAAGACTAGTCGTATATTTCAAAAGTAGGTTTAGAAAGACATTGTATTAAATGTTATTTTTTTTATTATCCTGTATTTTTGTAGGTTAGTATTTTACAAGAAATTTGTATAGTGGTTGTTAATAAATTAAACAATTATTTTAATCATTTATTAATCATTATGAAAATATAACATTAGATAACCTTTTATTAAATTTTAAATACATTGGACAGGTTTGTCTTGTGCGGGATTTTAGTAATTAGCAGAATATCAATCTTGAAGGTATCCTCAATATCCATCTCTTGCTAGTAATTTATGGAACTTTAGTTTCTTATTTTAATAAACTGAAATGAGATTTGGGGTTTCTTACACTGATGGACATGCAATATGCTAGTAAAATTTTTCACAGCTTGTAGAATTGCCAGTGAATTTGGTTTGTTCCAATATTATTTTGATTTAAAGTGTTTTTTTTGTCATTGACTTTTCAGGTGGTCCTTGATATTGGCTGTGGAACCGGAATTCTATCGATGTTTGCCGCAAAGGCTGGTGCTGCAAAAGTTTTCGCTGTTGAGTGCTCCAACATTGTTGATTATGCTCAAAAGATTATCGACGCTAATAGATTAAGCAGCACTATTACAATCATAAAAGGAAAGGTCTGTGTCTAATTTTCTTCTTCAGTAATATCGCCTTCAAGTTCAGGAATAAACAATATTGCTCATATTGTTTATTCTTGAAATAGCAAACATATATTATAGGAATAACAAACATTGCTCAGAAAATACTTGTGTGTTAGCGTATTTCAAATATTTCGTGGCAATTTTGCATCTAAATGCAAAATTTCTGCCATGTCTATATTGTGGTATTTTGGTGCTAATACCTTTTAAATTAATGTAATGTTCTTATTCTATTATGATATGACCGACATTATCCAATGTATCTCATTATGAAAGGCCATGTCTTTTGCATCACTTGAAATATTCTTTAACACTTGTGCTATGTGATGGTTTTGCATTTCCCTGATCTTGTAGATCCTCAAGTTTCACCAGGGTGATTGCTACAAAGGATTGCTGTTGATTTCTATAAATATGCTAAATTGTAAATTTTCCATAAATTTACCGAAGTTCTGTCAATCAAATTAGTAAAAGTGGCCATCACAATTTGTTACCTTCAATTTGAATTCTATAATAATCAATACGCTATTGTGAAGGTCAACGTCCCCTCCTCCATATTCATGTTATAGCCCATCAATCAACTTGAGGGACAGACGTCATCTTCTTTTCTTTTTTGTTGTAATGTTTTGCAGGTACCAATGGTTCTTTGTAATTATCATAGGCTGCCACACTCTCAACTGAGTTATTGTTTCCACATTATATTAAACATTTTATTTTCTTTATAAAAGCAGTAATGAAACGATCCACTTTATTTTAAAATTCTTTGCAGTCTTGGGAGAATCATATAGTATGCGACAATATTATAAGATTATCCCCAATCGTGTCTGTTGTGCAGAAGCCTCACTATCGTAGAAGACACGGTAAATATTGACTCGAATTGATTTCGACTCTTCACTTTGTGATCTTTATTTTTGTTCCATTGAAATTGTAAGGGTACGTCGATTGTGAACATTTGTGTACTTCATTTTTGAAAGTTAACAAATTTTTAAAGAATTTCATTAGTGAAGTGAAAAAACTTCAACCCCTTTTTTACCAACTTGTTTCTCAATTTTTTCAATTATAATTACGTCTATTAAGCATCATTACCTTTGAGGTAGCCCTGTCACTTTTTTCTGTGATCTAGTGCGGTCATTGTTTTCGTCGTTTTACTTATTTAATTTTGTACAGATTTAGCTTCGTTAGGTAAGATAGCTTGAAGTGGCAAACAAATCGTTTTCACCCTTTTCTAGAATATCATCTTCAATATATCTTTCATCTATTAGATTATCAGAAGAATGCGTGGCGTTGATGTTTTCCAAATTTTCTCTTACTTTATTGGTGTAGCTAAAAATTTGTATATTCCTCAAGAATATTTTCACTTATTTCAGTATATGTAATATATATGTATATTTTATAGTTTTTATTTCACAAAACTTTTTCCTAAACACTCGTCAAAGTTGACATTATAATTAATAATATATTAACAGTAAAAGCTCACTTATAAGAACACTTATTTCAATAAAAAGTTGCATATGAATTAATTTGAGGGTTCCCAAATTCGTAGTAGATTAAATACTGAACTGTAATGTGAATAATGACAGTCCTTCCTTGTTGAGTTTTTAGTTACAGATCAACTACAACTAAATTTGTGTTTGCATATAAAATGAAAGGATTTTGATTTATTATATTTTTTCTTTTGTTACAAAATCTGACAATTAAAATTTTGTAAATATTTACCACGTTTGGACACATATATTATGTTTGAGGACGTGAGAGAAGTTTGAATATATTTCCGTAATCATTTCTTTATTTAAAAATATGAAAATCTAAATATTGTCTTTACGTAACAATGGGAAATAAAAAAACTTAATGTACTCAATTTTTTTTAAATTTTGTGAAGCAAACGGCTAAAGTTTAAAAAAGGTCTTTTTCACTATATTTTTTTTATAACTTAATGGAATATACAAGCATTATAGGATGCATGTTTATTAAACATAATTTAAAAAATAAACGTAGGTGTTAATGAAAAGTGTATTTAAATATTCAACATTAATGTTTAAATTAGGGCTGGGCCAAATGAATGATTTTCTAATTGAACATCATATTAAAAGACATTTCGATAATTGAATGCATTCAATTTTATAATCGTTTAATATTTTTGTCAAGGCCATAAAGTACTATGTGCTTGTGCTGAAAAATAAATAATGTAGCATTTTTCCTTATCTCGCATACTAATTCAGTGTTGCTCTATGAATTAATCAATTATATTGATAAAATGTATCCTATTAAATATTTGTTGTCGTTCTGTCACTCATGTTACTAATTAATTAGTTATTAATTGTTGATGACAATAATTTTGATATTTTCATAGTCAAATGAGTTTAATAATATTACTTATAAACACCCGTCTCTAATTTAAATATTCATCATGAAAATTGTTTATTGATAATCATGGTGTCAAGCAATCCTAACTTATTTTAAGGCAAAATTAAAAGCAAAATTTTTTCCTAAAAAGTGCAAATTTTGTTATTTCTAAGAATAGCCATTTTAGGGTTCCGTAGCTAAATGGCAAAAACCAAACTATTAAAATTTCCTGTTCGTCTGTCTGTTTGTATGTCACAAACCTTTTACTTGGAGACTATCGTTACTATATAGATGACATATGAATGGTAGGTGTCTTTTATAAACCTCTGTACAATGAAATAGTGGAATTATGGAAAAAAATAATACTAGGGGTGGCATTCTATACATTTAAATGAGGGATGAAAAAATAAATGCAGTGCTCATAGGCATATGGGTCATAAAAAATTATATAGATATCCCAAAATAACTTTTTTATTTAAATCGATGGTTGGCGGGATATGTGCTTTCAGCTTTAAATCGTGTGCCCCCGTGGAACTTCCAACTAAATTCTGAAAAAATTAGGCTAGTAAAGCTTAAAATAAACTTTCGACATAAGTTGTTTTTGAATATGTTGTATAGTTTTTGAGATACAGGATATTTTCGATACCAAATGCACAATAAATTTGTTTTTCATAGTGTCTTTTAGTAATATAAATTTATAAGTTTAATATTATTTGGTGCTAAAGAACCCTTCGTGTGCGAGTTTGAATCGCACTTGGCAAGTTTTTTTGGTACTTCAATTTTGGTCAAATCGTTTTGTGAAGAAGTGCAATCTTTAACAAACTACATTCAATCTGCCCCCTTAGCTCCTAGAATCTGCAGTCAAGTTTTACAAAACAATGGCACATGCATCCTACCGACAAAATAATGTATAACTGAAAGTATTGATTTTACTGCAATGAAATTTTTTACTTAAATAGAGAAGAATATATATTTACAACAAAGTCGAAGCGTTTGTACCTTATGTATGTAGTAATAAATGTAAAAAGTATTGAACAAGATAAAAAAATCCCCGTTTCTGTAAAAAAAAGGGTTATAAAGCTGTCTTTATTAATGCAATTTTTGTTACTGCAAAAAAAGTCCAAACAGTATTTAAATATAAAAGTATATATATAAAATAACTTCCTTAACAAAAATTTGTAATCGTATAGTTATTGGTGAACCAAAAACTTAATGATAGCGGATTTTAATTATCTCGTGCCTATCAGAAATCGTTAGCAGCAAAGATAACTATAGGTATTGCCATTCATTTTTTTATGCCATGTAATTGTCTATATATTTAATTCATTTTAAGAGAAATTTATAAGTTTGAACAGTGTGAGCGCAAACGTTTCCCATAAGTAATGCATCTGCCTGAGTGGTCGATATAATGAAATTTGAGAACAAAAAAATGGCTCGATTTGTGTTTAGTCACTAGGATTAATTTTTTTATATTATTTCCTTTCGTTTTCCTACATTATTTTTTGTTTAGTATGTCCACCTGTTAGAAAACGTTGCATTAAGGATAATATTTTTGAAGGTTTATTTAGATATTTTTTGTCTCCAATTTCGCAATCGTCTTTCACCATATTTCCAAATATTTTTGGGTTTAATTATTTCTTTACAACAAACATTTTGTATGGCTTTGTGTTACACATACTACTCATAACTAATTTAGAAACTGAAGTTTTTTGAATTCATTACATCTCAGTCTTTTTAATATTCATAAGTTCAGTACTATGCTATATAAAATTCACAAATATGCTATATAATATATAATTTTATAGATGTTTGACTTGTATTAACTCGTAAAATTTTCATCAATGGAAAATCCCAATATTTTTACTATAGAAATATTGTGCTCTGGAATTCCGCCAAATGTAATATTTAATGTGGTATGTAGTTCTTGCAGTTAGTGAGATCTGATTATTTTATTTATATTCCTACTTCAATTCTGAAACATTGTCACTTCTCCAAATTTTATAAAAAATGTTGAAAACGGAATTTTATTAAAATTTCGTACTGTTTTATGAAATTTAGTTGAATAACACTTAAGATATGTTTCTCTTACGTACATATGAATGTATGGCATACATGGTGTCTAGTATCTTTGTATTTATGATATATTTAGCATTTATGTGTGGTACAAAACTTTTGAAAACAGTGTTCAGAGGGGGTCGCTTGACAGCCGAGAACAATAAAAAGACCATACGAGTGGGAAAGAGATAGCGAAACAATTCTGATAAACGGTTGTTTTGATTGTAAGCATTTCTGCGAATGTGGAGTTATTTTCATAAAGCAGGTATTTGTCGAATGTTCACTGAATTCATTGTAACCCTTTTTGGAATCTGTGTGAATTCTAGATGTTTTTGAAATAAGTTCCACAAGGAAGTAAGTTACACTAGTATTATTAAAAAAATTTTATATTGCCAATAATATAATGAATGAGTAACATTTTAATTAGGAACACGAATGTTCTCTTAAAGATCTTGGACAATAGAAGAGCAGAAATAGTAATAAAAATTTTTTTTTTCATACGCAGTCAAAAAAAAATTTAAAAAATGATCTCTAAAATTATTAGGGTTAAGATAATAAAATGTATTAGTTTCCTATGTGTAATAACCCCCGCTATCACCGACATTTCGTTGGTCCACTCCTTATGGGACACCTGTGTAAGTCAAAAAATTTTCAAAATGTAATATATTGCTGTAATAAATTTATGAGAGCTGTATGTAAAATATAATGTCAAATTTTCTATTTAATCTTTAATTTAAGGGATAGATGCTTTTCTCTTAAATTAATTTCATTTAAATTATTTTTCCATGCACATAAATACAAAATTTATCATTTGATAAAATGTCTCCCAACATTTGTATGTATTGTATAAATATTTTAATGTTATTAGGTAGAAGAAGTTACGCTGCCAGTGGAGAATGTTGATATTATAATATCAGAATGGATGGGTTATTGCCTCTTCTATGAAAGTATGTTGGACACTGTGCTCTTTGCTAGAGATAAGTGGTTGAAACCTGACGGCATGCTGTTCCCTGATAGGTAAGCAGACTCTTTTACTTTATACTTCTTCTGTACTGATCCATTTGTCTAAGTATCATTTAAAAACTACCAAACTGTATTTAATTAAACCTTCATTTAGATAACACTTAAAGTTAAAATTGCTTTTATGTTTAAAGTTTCCTCAAGTTGGAAATTCATTTATTAGCATATAGACAGTGAGGCCAAGCGTCTGGGCTTAAAACAAATGAATATAAATTGTAGAGATTATTACAGTGATTCGCCTAAAGTTGAAGTTAAGATACAAGTTATATTTAATTCATACAACTTTTCAGATGAAAATATTATTAGTGGAGGAAAATTCCACTGCAAATAAAAAAATTTACATGAGCTAAAATATTAAAATTGGAATTTATGATACGTTCGGGAAATACTTGAGTATTATGGGTTAAAACTAATTTTAGTATTTTGGAATTAAAATTTGTTTCAGTTTATTAGAAATATCACTTAATTTTTATTAACGAGTAAATAAAACTACGTGATGTAGTAATATTTTTTCCTTTATTTAAATTCTCAACCACGACCTAGGTGTTGTTGTATGACAACATCTTCAAGTGGGCAATTTGAAGATAAAAATAAAAAAAGATAGAAATACAGTGGAAATAATACATCACATAGTTTCATTTACTCGTTAATCAAAATTAAGTGATAATGAATTTCTACAAACCTAACACCAAATATATTCAATATTAGAAATATGTTTTTTAATGAGGAAAACAAAGGATACTGACAAAAATGGTCCCGGCATTAAAAAAGAGATATGATTTTTAAAAAGGCTAGTATTTTTTGGAATATCAAAAAATTTTCACCGTTGGCAATCATGAAAAGGCAAAAAATAAAAATTTGTAACCATAGCATAACACTAAGAAAGGTACGTTTTTTGTAATTTGTAGCCATTAAATTAATTAAACTGTTAACGGACGTTGATATTTGTTCTACTATTGTCAAAATGAAAGTCTTATCCGTTTTTTTGAGTTTAACTTTGCTTTTTAATGACCCTGTCGATGATATGAGTTTCATGGATTAGTATATCACATCAGTGGATAGACGATATGACGACATACAATCTGCGCTTTGTCTCATCTTGCTGGTTCAAAGAATTTCATAGGAATAACCTTGACAATCTGGAATGAAAAATAACTAGACATTTTATAAAAAAATAGAGACGTATGCAGAAATGTATTTCATTTACGGGTTATGTGATGGGAATGCTCGGCAAGCCCCATGTATCTCAGAAGATTTCTCGTTTGTCCGATTGGCTTTTTGTTGTTAAATGTCTACCGTACTTCGTTCACTTGGATCGAACATATGTGTCAAATGGTCTTTGTGTCACTAAAGATTTCATTAAGTACTAACATTTCAATGTCGTCGCTTTGGCATTTTATTTGTAAACACAACTGCGTTGTCTTTTTTTCAGGTGTACACTTTTCATTTGCGGTATTGAAGATCGCCAATATAAGGATGAAAAGATTAATTGGTGGGATGATGTGTATGGCTTTGACATGAGCTCTATAAGAAAGGTAGCAATATCAGAACCTCTTGTAGATGTGGTTGATCCTAAACAGGTAATTGTATTAACTTTTTCTATGAAGTATTTATTAAATTTAATGATTTCATGATTTGATGAAATTCAAATCAAATTAACAATACGAAATAATTTGAATATACTTCAAGACTTTATTTTGCTAAAATGTATAACTGGGACGAAGAAACTGTACTTTTTTTAAATATACTTCGCTATTGCAAGCGCATGTCATGCTGCGTCACGTTTGGACAGAAATTAAAAAAAAAAGCATTTAAAAATTTTAAAAAGCATTTAGAATGGTTTAAAAAACACGTACTGTAAATTTATTTCAACCAATTCTCTAGAACTTGATGTCCATTTTCACTATTTTACCTTCATTCACACTAATCATCAAAGTGAAATGTCAACAAAACAAAACCAAAAGTTGTTCAAATACTCAGGAGAAAATCAATTTACCGCAGGTAACTGTGGTATAAGGTAACAGTTACTGGTAAATTGGTAAGAGTTTTTTGGGTGTTGCTATATCATGTTGTTTATTATTTTATTTAATGTTAACTATTGAGTTACTCCATGCTCGTATCACTATAATCAATATCCACTTGGTAAGTAAATAATACGACTAATAAGTAATAAATTTATCTGATTCATCACTACCTAATAAAATTTTACTTACATTAGGTCTGATTTTAAGGTAAAATGAATTACAATTATTAGGTAAAATTAATTATAATTAATAAACCAAATCTTAATTACAATTTTGGTTAAAATTGAAACACTTGAAAAAGAATTAAAAAATACAAAAATACAAATTTGAAGATGTATTTCAATTGATTTAATTTGACCTTGTTCAAACAATGTCATGGCTGCGTCCGATGTTTAAGAGCTATGAATAATAAGCCAAAGAAAAATCATATACTATATTTTGCTTACTGCTGTTTGGCATTGTTTTATGAGCCTTTTGTATTCTGAATCAGCATTTGTCAAAGGCAAGGACTATCCACTTTGTTTATTTGGAACAATGTTATTTGGTCATATTTTTCTCAAAGTCCTTGCAGTGATTTATTTTGCTATTATGTTTGTAAGTGCCATATTTGTGTAGCATAAAATTTAAAAGTGAAAATAATTATATTTCACTAAAATTTAAATGACGTAAATTAAAATGAGGAAGCGTGTGATATGTGACAGGATCTTTCCTTTTCAATTTCATTATTTATTAGGGGTATTGTGACATCATGGAATTTACATATCACTTTATTTAGTATTTTGTCACAAAGCTTTGCATGAATGCAATAAAAGTTGATTTTTTTGGCTTTTTTCGACATTTTTTTTTGCAGAAAATATCACAATTATAAGTTTATCAGGTTCATTGAAAATAGTTTTAAACATGTCTAAAAAATTTCTGAAATATCTTATTATGAACATTATTACAAAGAAATATGTGTTCCTGATCTGTAAATTTTTGGTGAAGCTTCCAAAGAGAATAACTCTTATGTTGCCAACGTCAGCATTATTTTGTGATTTGATTTTTTTTTCAAATTTTTAGATGAAAGCTACGTAAATTTGATTTGTAGAGGGTCTTGCATACTGAAATATATTACTATATTAAATTGAAAATAATTTTGAAAGTTAAAAAATGGACTAATGTCTGCCCTTTCAGAATCTAATGTTATCATTTTGACTATGTATATTTTTTGATATAAACGTTATATGATACTCTATTTATTATTCGTTCTAGTTAGCCACGTGTGGTTTATTTTACCTGCAGTCGTAAGGAACATTCTGTAGATACACAGAAGCTTTATAAACTTCTTAATGTATAAATGTTAATATCTCATGTTTGATACTCATTTATTTACAAATTAACTTTTCGCCTAGTTTAAAGTGCGTGTGTGAATTTTTGTCTGTGTGTCTCTTCTTTTTGTGTCTCTCTCTATCTCAGTGTACAGGTATTTGTGTGAGAGAGAATGCGGATTGAAGTGTGCATGTATGTGGAAACTCGCAGGTGTGTATGCCCTCACAAAGCAAATATTTGTTAGTGTGTGTGCCTATATAAGTGTTTGTAAGTGTGCATGCAAGTTGAGTGGCACACACGCGCGTTCATGTTTGTGAGTTTGTTTTTGTAGTTTAAATATTTTCAAAACGACACCAACGATTTTCTTTGAAACTTCTAAAATTTTTAGCATTTCACATATTCAACAATATTCCAAAACTCGTTTTACTGGGAAAAAGTAATTATAAGAGCTGCATGAAACAAAACTGAATTAAATTATGGGTATTAATATAGATAGTATAGAGCATTGCGCTGCAATGATGAATTATGAGTCATGCAATTTAAGCTCAACAATAAAATAAAATGCTAAAATTGATTACCATCTTAATTAATATGTTTTTTGTTTATATATGTAATAATATATCTTTTGTTTATATATGAAATTTCAAGATATTTCAAAGGTTCGAATGAAACCCTGAATGTTGAAACTTTTGTATATAGTAAACTTCCTTAATATTATTTGCTATAGGTGGTGACAAATTCTTGCTTGCTGAAGGAAATTGATTTGTATACTGTCCAAAAAGCAGACTTGGATTTTTCAGCGCGGTTTCATTTGCAAGTAAGTTGTTTAAAGTTTATATTCATTAATGTACCATATATTATTATTTAAAATAATCTATGATTTCAGAAATATATTTAATTTGTTATATGGTTGCTGTATTGCAGATGCCTACTCCATGTGCATTTATTACTTTCAGTCTTATTGCTCTCTATCAAAGGTAGGGACATATTCAGCCCTATGTTGTATCATTTACTTAACATATTAGCTAACGTATATAATAACGGTTGCTTTCATGTTCCCTTTAAAAATCTGCATGTTGTGTCACACGAGCATTTTCCTTGCCTTTATTTTCAGTTAAAATTTTGTGAGCAGGTAGAAAAGGTCAGAGCTATTTCGTCACAATGACAATTCTGTACTTTATCTATGGATGACAGAGATGTGTTTTTATAGGTTATTTTCATTATTCGGTTATTTTCAGGTCGATTAAACATTTTGTTACTTTTTTTCTCTACAGTCGAAAGTGTTTTACGAAAGTACTATTTGGTAACGTAAATGTGACCTCAATTCTTGAGTGTGGATTTTATTGGCGTCTGCAAATGCAAAATACTTTTTATGAAAGGAAGCATTTATTAGCGTTCCAAGTTTAGCAATTTTTTTAAGTAGAGGAAACCATATGAAGGGCTGGCATTATTATATTTGTAAATAACTCATTAACATTTTACTAAAACTGCATGCTTCATTTGTACTCTTTCTATCGGTAAGCAATACGCATCAGTGTATTGCTTACAGATAGAAAGACTACAGATATTAAGAGTACTTCATTGAAGGGGGGTAGGGGGTCCCAATGAAGTACTCTTTCCATATCCCACCATAAACTTAATAATTTTTTTAGGGTGTTTGTCTGTCAGTTCGACTGTTGCAGCTAATTTTCTCAGAAGCTATGCGATTTTTTATAATACTCTTGTAAGAATTAAAGGGGGGGGGGGGTTGGTAAATAAAGCACTCAAGAACACTTTTCTTAAATTCTATGTCATGTGGGTTGTCACTTGGAAGGGCTTGTTATGAGGAATACACAAACATTTTTTTCATAAGTTTATACTGTACTTTTAAAATGATATTCTAATAAATATACAAAAATGGAGCATACCCGCTCCTTTATTTCTAAAACTACTGAAGGAAAAATTATGCAAGAAAAAAGAAACTATTTGATGTAGTATTATTTCTACTTTCTTTAAGTTCTTTACCAAGACCTAGGTTTTGTTGTATTACATCTTTGTATTGCACCTAAATGTGTAGAGGGAATCCTCGTAGTGCAAGTCTAGTTATATTTGACAGGTTTTTTGATAAAAGTTTTGATTTGGATTTGAACATGGTTCTCTTCTTTGACATACAACTTTTTTACATTTTATTTTGACCTATTTTTTCATTCGCCCATCCATTTTTAGAATTTTGTATATAAATTCATTTGCATGCATCTGTCTTTTTACTGTAGTTTTGTATATTGAAAATTTCTGAGCTAATTCCACAACAGTAATTTTTTTATTGGTATGGTCAAAATCAATTTGGCATGGTTAAAATACTCTTCAGAAAACTTTGACCAAACATTTTGGACGTGGCTAGTAAAAGCATAGCTTTTTATCTCTTTTTGAATTTGTGAAACCAACGAAGACATGTCCATTTATGTTAAGTGTCTTCTTTGTTTGCACTGTTACCTTTATTAAACTTATAAGGTAAATGATGGTGAATATGATTCTTATTGCACAATGTGTTGACAATTTTTGTACAAATGAACTATGATTGTATGCCATTTATGACTTGCGCCATGCAGGATATACTAGTGCATGGTAAAATGTTATTTATTTTTTAATACTTTTTTCTTAATTTACAATTCAGATCATCTCATCCATTTTTTTTAAAGTTTATTTGTAATGCATCCATTTTTTTAAGTTTTTTTGTAATGCAATTTTTTCACAAGGTTAGGTTACAAGTAAAGTCTAAACAACTAATTCTAAAATTTAAAGTCAATCTCCTTTTTACTAAAAGAATTGTTTCCCTATATTAAAAGAGTAGCTATATAAAAGATTTGAAACTTATATTTTACAATAAAACTATGAAAATTCAAAATGTTACTGTTTAAAAAGAATTTATTATTAAAATAGTTCGAAAAGCGCTAGTTTTCTGTTCTTTTAAATTGTTTTGTCAGCCATTTAACTGGGAAGGTATGAAATGTAGGGGTCATGTTTTCAAGGCAGCAATTACTTTAAGGAGTGACTGCTTTAATTGGTGATTAATGTAGAAGGTTGTTTATTAAAAAAATTTAACATTAATGTTGGATTTAGCATCCTCAATTGATATTATGTAATAGACCATTATTAGGAACGGAAGGAGAGGAGCAATCAGTAAATCATCTTATTTAGTATAGAATTTCAACTCTAATGTTACATAATTCAACACAAATAGTTTAAAAAAAGACTTGTCTGGTATTTTGTATACTGATTATAAATGAAATATTAGTAATTTTAAACTTAATTTTAACTTAATTTTAAACATGTGAGTGATGTAAGTCATGTTCAAAATTTAATTTTAGTTTTAATCATTTTTTTATTTTAAATTTATCCAAATAACCAGTCTATATTTATAATATCCAGGTAAGGCGCAATGATTTTGTTCAAGCCCTGGTTACATTCTTCAATGTGGAGTTCACAAAGTCACACAAGCGGCTAGGATTTAGCACAGCCCCGGAGGCTCCTTATACACATTGGAAACAGACTGTATTTTATTTTGATGATTATATGACGGTGAGTTTACTTGTATTACAATTTTATTCTCATTTTCTTCCATTAAGAATTTTAACTTTTTTTTCAATTGCTATTTCTTGAATGAAAAATGTTCTTTTTTCTTTTTTGATCTTCTTCAGATATTTAAAATAGTTTGAATTTGTCTTTGGAAACAATACGATTATTGCAAGTTTTGTAGGTTTTGATTTTTAAGAGACTTTAATAAATAAGCTTCCCTGTTTCGCCCATATGTGTATTATGTGTATATATTAGCTATGTTTGCAATTTTCTCAAAAACTACTGAACCAATTTTTATGGTTCTTTTTTCTTTAGAATCGTCGTACATGGTGTCCGGGAATAGATGTCGGACAAAGAAGGAGGCTATTTAAAGGAATAAATTGTCGTTGAAATAAAACGTAAAACATGCCCTTTTTCGAATCCCTTTTTCAAAAAAAATATTACACATAATTCTTTTTAACACACCGAATACCTGTCCGGAGTGCAGTTTTTACCCGTAGTGATGATGTCTTCACAGATTTTTGCGGGTTATTCCCTTGAGCGGCGCTGAACAATGTGCGCAAGTATCATGTCGACGAAAAAGATGATATATAATTATGAATATTATTTAAAATTTTCTGAAAAACCTAATCTTTTAAATTTTATTTTAACCACGATCTATTTTTCAGTCAATGAATATTATCTTTCTTTGTCTGACACTTATTCCCGGAGACCGTGTATTTACGGGAAGATTTAAGTTTATAAAAGGTTAACGTATCATTCTTAATTTAATAGGTATGGTTCTAAAAATGATGAAGGGCACACTAATTGAATTTTCAGTGTAATTTTTTATGGTTATTTGGGGAGTCTGTTCAAAATTTTTTTTCAAAAAGTTATATATTTGTATATAACTTTAAGCATTCAATTGAATGATAAATTCAAATAGGATTAAGATAATAGAAAAAATATATTATTTTTATGTTTTCTACCAATATATATGCTTTCTCTATTGTGAATCAAATATGTTTTATATCTATACAATCCAAAAATTGATTTACCTATGTATTGACACAGCACGCTTATTGCATAATTTCATTATTTTTGCATTTTTATAGTGTTTTCAAGTAATTGTCGTGTTAGTTTTTCTTCCTTCAAACCGTGCTTCTTTCCAAGAGATGAAATTTTTCTTCTGTTTATTTTTCATAAGTATTGGTTTTGATGTCAGTACCATCAAACAGCTTATTCTCCTCGAAGTGTAATTTCTTTAGGGAAGATCAAGCTTTACGTTGGAACTTAATCCCTCAAGCTGCCTCTTATAATAAACGCTTGCACTCGCACCAATCAAACTTATATATTTTGGTTAAAATGAGATAAACATATTAAACAACAATAGAAAGATATAGAAAGAGAACAAAATAACGAATCTATTTGTGATACATTTGTCTATGAAGTATATTTATTTTTACTGTTATATAAACATTTTTGACAGACTGAAGGCGGTAACAGAAATTTTTATTAGGATAAATAATTTTTTAATTTGTTTAATTATTGTTATATTTTTATTGGTAAGAACAAAAATTATATTTTATAAAGACTTCCTTTATAAGCCTTTTTTACTTAGGGAAATGGAGAATTTTTTTCGAATTGTTCATTATTTTTTGAACTCGCAACTAATATTTAAAGTGCAAATGCTCCAATTATGTCGTAACTATATTTCTACTCTATCTACGTAAAAAATCATTATAATAAATTTTGGAGTTATATATTATTTTATCGACATTGCGGGAGTGTCTATGTTATGTAGGGCCTATTAATGCAGCCCTAATGCGCTAATGCTTTGTTGGCATCACTAACAAATAACTCATATTCATACTCGCGGAGTGAATCTTCTGCTATCTATTGGCCCACCCTAATAAATAACTTGCACGTATGCATAAACATAATGAGCGAACTCTAAAGAAGATACACTTCCAATGTGCAGAAACTATCACATACCATTAATAACCTTTTGGAGTTAAGAAAAATATTTTTTTCATATCAATGTCATAAAGTTTTTCTATTGACATTGTAATGACAAGCATCATATAAATTAATTTTGACTCAAATGAAAGTACAACATTTTGTAACTCTTTTCAGCATATTTATTGCTGAGAGCTAATTTAACAGTATATCTTGAGGTTTCCTTCTATTTTAAAATTAATTTTTTATATTATACTATCTTAAGTTAGTTGTGTAGTATAAAAAATATGTATTTGTAAAAGTACTTGTTTCATTATAATAATTTTTATAAAATTACATTCAATGAAGGCAGGAATGACAAGTCCAGCATCTTTCCTGAATTAAAAATAAATATTATTTTTAATTGCCAGTTAAAAACTGCAATAAATTCACAATAATTCACTGTAATTTTATTTATATTTCGGTCAGAGAAAATATTTGGAAAATTATATCGATAATATATACATATATAAATATATATTTATGTAAGGAAGCTATTTTTGCAGTCATACATTTTAATTATTTTATCAGTAGGACTACAATAGTAAGTTAACAATTCAAAGTGGATTTAAATTTGTAACTGTAACTTTTATTTTTAACCAATTTTTAAAAAAATATTATGTATATTAATTTGTCGATATTGGTGAAGTATTTAAGTTACAGTCAAATAGAACAATCTTCATCATAACTTAAATTTTTTTTAGCAAATTAGGGGTGCCTCGTAAGCCTTAAAATAAGAAGCTAATCTCCATAGATGAGATATTTAAATTTAGACATTTCTATTTCAGGTTAAGAAGGGTGAAGAAATAACAGGTAGCTTCTCCATGAAGCCCAATCAACGTAACAATCGTGACTTAGACTTTTGTATCGATATTGAGTTCAAAGGGGAACTGTGCCAGGTTCAGGAGAACAATCATTACAGGATGCGTTGAGGATATCCATTAATGGTGCCTGTCGCTACTTACTATTATTATAAATTTATACTGTTTATGTATATCTCTGGCATGGATAAAATATTTAATTCAACTCATTTGTAACAGGACGGCACGTAGTTCCGAGTGTTATTATTCTTATGTTTGTGTATTTTATATTTGAAGCAAACAATAATACGATTAAACGGTTCCTTCAGTACAAGGAATGATGCCAGTGAAATCCATAACAAGACATTGTTTTTAATATTTGTTTCCGATAGAAAATGTATTTTGAATGTTGCGATGTTCCTACATGAATACATTTATTTACGATTTGAAAGACTAAAGCAACTTTAAACAAGTGTACTATTTGACAGATTTTGATTATTCTATTTCGGGTAATAATATTTCAATTTTACTTTAAAATAGTGATTTTGTATATCCAATTTGTGTAGAAATGTCATGAGAGGTCCTTTTTTATAGCATATTATTGTCCAGAGCCAATTTCTATTTTCTATTTGTTTTACTTATGTATTTGGTAACATTCATTTTGTTTGAGTGTAATTTCAATTTAGTGTAGTTTCAAATTAGTACTTCAAAGTGATAAATACTAAGTATTCAAGAGAATCTTTAAGCTGTTGTTATGGGGGCGTACCTATTTTACATATAATATAATTTCGAGAGTTGAAATTTTGAGTGTTTTGACATTATACTTAAATTAACAATTAGGACAGTGACTTTTTTAATACTATCGAAATTTGACTTGTTTTTAGTGCAAAGAAATATTGTGTAAGCTAAAAAAAACGTTTTACTTTAACACTGGGATCTCATTTATGTAATTTCGTGCTACGTTATAATATATCTATGCCTTTTTTGGACGAATTAAACCTGTGAGGTATAGTTTAGAGCCATACTTGCAGTGGACCTCTGGAGTAGATTGAGCCAATATTTTAGTATGTACTTCATAAAGCAGTTGGGGGGGGGCGTTATTTCTAGAGCCAATGCTGTGAAATGATTACTGTGATGTATTTTTCTGACCTTTTTTTCCATTATATATGACTAAGTATAACTGTATGGTACGCGAATAGTAGAGTTACAAAATGTTTTGTGTATTGTATTCATCTCAGTTTTGGGTAATGTCCTGCTGATATTTTGTTTCTCGGGTTGTATGTGCTATTTTGGTACCCATGTTTTTTTGACCTCTTACATAATTGTACCAATATATCTATAGTATTTTACTATGTGTATCATGGAATTTTTAAAAATTTTTTGTAACTGTCTAATAATATAATTTATAAAACGTTTCATCAATAGAGGCTATTGACTTTTTAATTGATTATGTTTTTATTTAGTAATATTTGGTTAAATTTTCCCCCAAACCAGTACGCTGGTTTGTGAATTCGGAAGTCATTTTATCAGTAGGACACCATTTATAGCACTTGCAGAGAAACAATTAATAAATAAATATTAAAACAGCTAATGTACTATTGTTTTATTTGATGACTGTACTTATTAATGTTGACTTGGTCACAAGGGTAAGAAATTACCATCAGCAAAGAACGTATCCCTTCATATATATCGGAGAATGCCAATCAAATTGTGTAATGGGTCCAGTTATTGAAAGTGGATTGTGTAATAACCATTGATATAGGACAAACACTAAAATTGCTATATCCGATTCCTCTATATCTTATAGACTTCACAGACAACTATATCTGATAGACTAGTATAAAACTGCTATATTAAACTGTGATGCTACATTTGACTCCTGATTTGTTACATTGTACGCAAGTTTGGACGCATAGCGGTTGTGTGCCTCTTACCAATTTTGCCAACAATGTAATGTCAATTTGTTTACTAAAAAGTGGACACAGACAACTATATCTGATAGACTACTATAAAACTGCTATATTTAACTGTTATGCTACATTTGACTCCTGATTTGTTACATTGTACACAAGTTCGGATGCATAGCGGTTGTGTGCCTCTTACCAATTTTGCCAACAATGTAATGTCAATTTGTTTACTAAAAAGTGGACACAGACAACTATATCTGATAGACTACTATAAAACTGCTATATTTAACTGTGATGCTACATTTGACTCCTGATTTGTTACATTGTACACAAGTTCGGATGCATAGCGGTTGCGCGTCTATTACCAATTTTGCCAAAAATGTAATGTCTATTTGTCTAGTAAGAAGTGGGAAAAATTATATCAAAATTTTTTTAAATAAAATGGGATCTCTCATCCACAAGGAACAATATTTATTTTTATTTCATGCATATTGTAATATAAAAACATATAAATATTGATAGTAAATGTCAGATTTAATTGAAGATATGTTTTGGGTTCAAAAATCGAGAGCTGGGTATTTCTGACCCATGTGTGATAATTCTTGGGTTAAAGAACAATGAAAAAAGGTGAATGTTTTTACACTAATTTATAATCAAAGTACTTTAAAAGAAATTTAAACATCAAATTTGTTTGTGGTCTGTGTTGCTGATTTTGCGAAAAATCTTACCACAATATAATTAAGACTAATTTTCTTTTTTTAGTTTTAATGATGAAAAAATCTTCAAGATACCCAAGTTGGATCGATGGTTAGAGTAGAATTATTCTCGATAAAAAAATCTAGACCGTCAAGATGTCTCATATTGAAGACCGCTTCTATCTGAGGATTTTGTGATTCTGCTACGGCATGATGTGTCTGGTCACATATTTTTTCTTAGTTCTGGAACTTGTTCAGTGTCACTGTTTTGAACAACCACGGGGTATTGACAATTCTCCACAGCATTTTATTTTGGAAAGTTTGTTTTCCTGCTACATCCCAAAATTTGTATGCCGTAGTCCAGATTGGTTTCAAGATTTGGTTATAGATCTGTATTTTATTGTCGACCGAAAGTTCTGAATTTCATTTTAGCGCAACTAGTGAAGTGGGTATTTTATATTTAATTTCTCGCCTTTCTTTTTTATAGGTTCTTCCCTTCTTATGCTAATATGGCCCAATATAAAGGAATGGAATAACTTAGTATTAATAAACAAGGGAAGTGGGTTTATTTTATTGAATGAAAACTCGTTATGAATAGTAGACTTGGTTTCATTTAATTTAATATGCTAGTTTTGTGTCCACTTTATTGCACTTTTTGTTTTTGTGGACCAAACATAAATTATGTTTGGTCATTGCAATGATAGCTGTCATTAGCGAAGGTTGCTGCCATTACTTCTTTGTCGATTATCAAGTCACTTGAGTAAAAGAAGTAAATAGTAAACTAAGGTTCAACACTCGCAAGAATCTGCTTCAGTTCTGAATATTGTTTGTAACAAAATATTTTAAAATAGTACTATTTTGGCAAAGCTCTGACGTTTATATCGTAAGTCATCATGCTAGACTTTATTAAATGATTGTGCAACATCCGGCAATACTGCTGTGCTGACTTTTTTGTCCTCAAACACATTTTCAGTCTTGTTTATGATATAAATGTACTAGATACTTTGTTGAGTGTTCTAAGTCCAAATTTGTAATTTGGGAGTGCCTTTCCTTCATAATGATATTTAATCTTTTCAACGGTAATTTCTCAAAGATCCTCTACATAATAGGAAGTAGCAATATTGGTCTGTACAATGTCATTTCTGTAGGCTGTTTTCCTGATTTTAGTATAGCAATTTATTTCTGCAGTTTTCTAAGGTTTTAGGACAGGTTCTAATTTAAAATAGAGCTAGATTTGGAAGTTGTTTTATAATTTCTCCAGCAATAAGGTCCTAGCCTAGATTTGTTACTGCTAAGTTTGTATATGCACACCTTGTTAAGTTCTTTTGAAATAACAAATGGTGTGTGTCACTTTGTCACCCATTTCAATAATCTTTACGTTTTGGTTTTTTGTATTTTGCAGAAAAGATTTTAACATCTCTGCCATGTATTGTATGAAGAGATCTGCCTTCTGGTTAGGGTCGCCTATCCACTTGCCGTCTTGAGATTTTAGGGAAGGATCTTATACAGGAGGTCTCTTTAATCCCTTGGTAAATTTCCACAAGGAATGATCAGTGCTTTCATCTGCAGTTAGGTTGCTAATAATTTCTTTGAAAGAATCATTTTTTAGCTTCTTTGATTTTTTTTTAAGTAGATTACTTAGCCGGTTGAAAATTGCTTTGTCGCCTGGGTATCTAAGTTATGTGCCACTTCTTGTGGTCTTTCCTTTTTCTCAGCTTCCTTAGTTCAGCTGGGTATTTAATGACGGAAATGATCTGCTTAGGATAGTTGGTTTGCTAATGTTCTCTGGTTATTGTACATTCATTATCAGTTGGCTAACCTCTTCATGTCTATTGTCTTAATAGGGACTTTTAGATTGATAGTTGCTCCAGAGTTTCACTGAATTTACCCCAGTCAATTTCCTGATGGCAATAGTTTCGGTTTGCTTTTTATCAATATTTCCACAGAGATCGATATGATGACAGTGTATGACCCGAAGATAAATCAACTTTGCCCTCAATTGATATGATTTTTCAATATCGCTTTAATAATAAAAAATGCGATTATGATTTTTTTTTGGTCTGAGGGCTAATGGAATGACTGAATTGCAATATTGTTCATAACCAATGATGAGAATATTAGTTTTAATGAATATTGCATTTCAAATATAAGTCAGGAAATCTAAAGATTGGGGAAGTGTTACCAAGTGTGTGACAAGAAATATGGAAAAGCTTTATCTTCAATGACAGTATCATTCTAAGTTCATTTATCCAGTTAGTCATTGCCTGTATATACAGAAAATTTTAGGTTTAATATCTAAAATTTTAGGTTTAATATCTAAAATTTTAGGTTTAATATCTAAAATTTTCAAGTTTCTTTCATACAAGCTCAGCTCTATTGGGGCATCTTGGAGTCTGCATGAGCTCTGTTTTGCTACTGCTACAGCAAATAAATTATAGTAAGTGCCAACCATGCGTAGTAAAAGGAATTATTGCAGATATTTTAAATTTAACCCCCAACCATCTCATCATGGGGTCATAATTATTGTAACAAGTTTTTTTTCAATTTCTGTATGAAGGTTGTTAAAGGTTAACAGGAAAAGTTTATGATTTTCATTATTATGACCTAATTAAACATTTCTATAATTCAAATATGTAAAAGGTACTTAGGAAAACAGAATATTTATTAGTGGCTGTAGAAGGAGAAGTTTATTAGTGCGTAGTATTTTTCAATTTCATTCTTATTCCATTATGATAATTTTATTATCATATTTTTATTTACCTATTAGGTTGTTAAGAAATTGTATAAATGCATATATAGTCAGTAATTTTCTTTATTAGTGTTCACATATAAAATTACAAGTAATATCTGTAACTAAACAAAAATATCTTATGAATTATAATTATTCTAAAAATAATATTACATAATAAATAATTAATTGATTAATATTAATAGAAGTTCACTTAAGATGAGCTAGCTATCTACCATATTGGTCGTCGTGACATCAACACCTATTAAAAGAACATTATATAATTCTTCGATACATTGTTAAGTAAACATTTTAATATAAAATTCAGAGCGACGGGGAATGAGCAAGAGGCTTGTTTGTAAATTATATATGGTTCAAATTTTGAATGTTGTGTAAATTTTCATTTATGACACAGGATGAATTTGAAATGGAATGATTTTTCAAGATTCACGCAAAATAGGTCGACATACCTTTGTGAAAAATTTGAAACTAGATTTAAAAATATAACCTTTCTTAAAATTCATTTCAAATTAAATATAAAGAAACCTTTTTTAGCAGATGGTAGAAATATGGCAAATCAATATGAACAAAGCTATGTCTAAATTTTTATATTATTTAAAAATATTTATACTAAAATAAATATTAATAACTAAAAATAATTACCATTTTTCTATTGACGTTCTGAAATATTTGTGGTATAATATACATATAATTAATATAAAACATTTTTATTGCTCCAAGTGAATGTACGTCGATGAGTGTTTGATAGTGTAAGGGTTTTTTTTGTGTTTGTCAGGAGTGCAGTTCTTGAAGCAGGACTTTTTGACGTTTCAAATTTTCTATTATTTATCACTGGTCGTTTATGTAGTTAGGGTGATTAATGATAGTCTATTTTGAATACGGATTTAAATGGTAGGTTAAGTTATGTATGAGCACTTTTTTAAAGGAATTTTAGATTGTTTCATATAAGTTACCTCTCCTGCTAATTTTTTGAATATTATTGCTGATTTACCATAAAAAACAATCTTCAGTAAAATTGGATGTTTGATATTATTCAATAACAAAATGAAAAAATGTTTTTCATCTAGACTACTTGTTCTGTCCCCGTACGGCCGAGCCGCCTACTGATTAGTAAAATGGCATTTATTTTTTGTTATTCACGCGATTGAGATCGTCGCAGCAGCAGCTCGTTATAAGATTGTGCTCCCTGCATGAGTTGGCGTGGATGAAGCTGCAGTCTCCACAGCCGAAATGAGAGACTGCAAGAAGAATTATTACTGTAGTAAAAGAAGTAATCTCTTAAAAATAATTTTTTAATCCCTGCCAAAGGGAGAATCTGGTTTAGAAAGTTCAAAATAATCTGTGTGTTGTTTTTTTTAACATAAAATTGTAAACCATAAAAGTACAAAATATTTTTTTTAAATAAGAATGATGATTTTATATTTTGGTATATTTTTATTTTGATGTTGGTGCTCACATAGTTTTGACTTAGTTCACATAGTTTTGACTTAGTTCACATAGTTTTGACATAGTTTTGACTTAGACTTTAAATATTAATAAATAATTTTGTTTTTCTTCTAATTATTACTACTTATTTCTGAATGAACTAAACAAAGTTAAATCCATGACAATTTTTATACTAAACAGTAGAGATGGGCTGAATGTTCTTTGAATATTCGTAATTCGGCATATTTTTTTATGTTGTATTTGGCCGAAAAGTTCAATTGCCAAATCATTACAGAAAAAGACTTGGATATTTTAATCATGATATTATTTTGCAATAAAATCTTAACATAGCGAGTACTTAATACAATTAATAACTATGGACGGAAAACTCGCATAACAAACATATTAGTCAAAAAAAAGAATAAAACACCAACATTGGCTATTATTGGTATGGCCACTTCATAAAATGAAAGTTATAGTAACTTAAATAGGAATCAAGTAACAAACTTGAAATTAACAAGGAGTTTACCTCAAATGTGAGATCAACATAATATTAAAATAATTAATAGCATATTACAGCACAGCAAAATAATAAAAAATAATTTTAATTTTAAACCATAGAGAATGTACCAGATATACAACATTAATACTTAAAGTTGATTTGAAATGAAGGAAAACTAGACTGCTCTCTCTCGTAAAAGCATGTTACGTTTTTCTTCATAAAAATTTTCTTCTTTGGAAAACAGATGTTCACAGTATGCAGAAGAAGGAGAGGATAAACAATTTTCAACTAAACTGGCCATGCGTGCATACTTTTCTTAATTTTTTGTCCACCACGCAAATGGACTGAGATTGCGCGTTATCATAATTTTTCTATTTAAATAATTTTGTAGTTCTATTGAAATCAGGCTTTTAGGAATTTCGTCGGATACAGCTGCCTGCTTAAAGGAAGCAATCTCTTCTGAAAATTTGTAGAAAATTCATGTTAATTCATAACATTTGGAATTGGTGATCCATTCTCATTGTCACTGCTACTGCTTTTCAACACCTTACTTCTTTTGAGTAGTTCTCTTCAGATTTTTCTACAGAAACAATTCAATCAAAATCTCTGGTCTAACTATGTTGCCAGTGAAGAGTATTTGTCATCATCTATGCTTATGAATCAGTGTCCGAGTTCTGTCTCTTAAAGTATGTCTCACTTTCAAACGATGGCAACATGTGGTATGATTTCAGAAATTGAAGAGAATGTGGACCTGGCAGTTTTTTTATCTCATCAAAGGCTTGCAATAAGGTCATAATCTCTTTTAAAACTAGCCATACACGCTCACTCAATTTATGGAGATTAGTCGTGCCACAGTTGTTGGAAATATATAATGACACAACTCTTTTTCGTTCTTGCAGACGTTCGCACATGTAAAATGTACTATTCTATTTAGTACTTGCATCGTGTATAAGTTTATCATTTCGCAAATTGAGCTCACACTGAATTTGAATAAACTTTTGTTGAGCTTGAGTGGAGTGGCCAATATGAGTAACAATTCTTTTTGTCAGTGTTAAAGTTTCACTCATGTTTTCATGGATTTTCAATTAATTATTTATAGCCAGTTGTAATATATGGGTAAAACACCCTTTTCCAACCTGTGGGTACATTCACTGTGTTTCCTATGTTACGTTTATTCTCATAGTCTCTATCACATGAATTACCGAATCAATTTGTCACATATTTGTCATGTTCTTCATTTGAATTTGAAATATTGCGTTGAACAGAAAATTCTTTGTCAAGCCAGTGAGCAATGAATCTAAAAAGATAATTAAATTTTTCATACAAGTCCACATATCAGTGGTTATTGATATTGCTTCAGCCTTGACAAGTTTTCATCTAATAATTTTCTTTACTTTTTCATAAAATTGCGGCAAAATGATTTTACTCCTGTATTTTCTTGCGGGAATTTGGTATTTTGGTGTCAGTAAATTAACCAGCCTATTAAAACCAGTGTTCTCTAATATGGATTTAAGCTGATTATCTGATGCAATCATTTCGGCTATAGTATAGTGAATCAGGAATGATGTTGAGTCATTGATCTCCCATTTCTCTAGGGTTGCATTTGTCTTGTTTGCTGTTGATTTTTGTTGATGTTGGTTTTTGTTGTAGACTTAGGGAATTGGATGTTGAAGGCTGATTGCTACAATCACTTACCAATTCATAATGAATTTGGTTTGTCAAACTTCATGTTGCAGATGTCCGCCCTCTCACCACGTGAGAAATGATCCATCTGAACTATGTCGAAATCTTGAATTTATATTTTGGAAATGATTACATTTATGTACTACTATATAAAATATTAATGTACTACTAAATGACATTTTAATAAAATTGATGTAAATAAAAATATATTTTATAATTTTTTTAAAAATTATTTAATAAATATAAAATAAATGTTTTATAACAATGCCATCTATGGATCACGATGCTCCTTATATGGCGCCATCTACAAACTAGGCACTAATAGCGTTACGAACGCCGTCTGGTCTTCATACAAAATACGACCACTTTTTTTGTATGGAGATATATGAAAGCTGTCCCATCTTTTTATATTTAATTTATGGAGGCGAGCAAATGCCGCTCATTCATCGCCGCTACTCGTCGAACATCACAGATGATATACTAAATCGAGCATCTTTTATCTTTATCTTTGGTTATATAGCCTTCGTTCTCTCCAGAGAGAACTTTTGCCCATGTCAAGTGTGGAAAAAAGGCTATGCAACACTGATGAAATCATATTTCGGATATTTGTCATTGTTGCTTGTTTAATAAAAGAATAAACTATACAATAAAACAAAAACTAAATAAGAAGTTGGCTACAATTAAACAAAAAGAAGAAAATGACATTATAATATACAGAGAGTACAAAATAAGTATATACAAATATACAAGCATAAAAAAATAAACATGAATATAAATATAAAAAATTATATATTTTGATGTTGTTTCTTATGAACTGAATGATTAATCCTAAAATGGGTTTGTTGGCAATAAATAAAAGTGATCTTATGTTAATGGGCAATTGAATTTTATATTTTAATAATTTGGCAATAAACGCAGGAAATCTGTTATTCAATGGACATGAAAAAATGAGATGATTTAAATAGCCTTCTCCAAACCCACAATCGCAAATTGGAGATTCTCTGACCCGTAGTCTAGCCAAATGAGTAGGAATAGAACAATGACCCAAACACATGCGAGATAGAATAGAGCATTATATATTAACTTTAATGTGGAAGGGTGAGAGCCCCACCACACTCCAGAAAGAGCACGAAGAATATTCATATTAGCCTGGCATTGGGAGATGACATATTCGATGTAAATGTTCCAGGATAATTTTGAGTCTAGGAACATACCTAAGAATTTGGTATTGGAAAGAACAGGGATTATTTTAACCTGTTACTTTTTTATTCACATGTTTTAACCTTCAGCTTAACCAAATTTTAGGTAGTGTCCATAGGCCAGCATTCCGTTTTTCCGAAAGTAATAATGCAATACCTGCGTTGAATTGAATGATTTTATACAGTAGAACTACTTCAAAAATGTGTATGAATAAAATGACGTACTTAGAAAAGCAGGTTTATTAACACATGGAACCACATCAGCTGAGTGTGACAAAACCCATTATAATAATCTGAAAAATCTACTTTATGACATTCCTCTGTGTATTTTTGAATAATTATCCAATGTATACCTGCTCTCAAAGTTGTAATTTGAAAAACATTTGTAATTTGATTCTAAAATTGTAAAATTATGTTTTCCAAAAAGGATATTGCAAGAAAAATAGAGGTTTAAAAAGACAGAAGTATGAATTTTTGTTTACATGTTTGATAATATTTAGTGCAGCATCATATTGTATTCCATTTTTAAGAAAATAAACACTGTATTGTTTTTATGAATTACTAGCTGTGCTTAGACTTTGTTCGCGTGTAGTAAGGAAAAACATTTTTTGTTTTTTTCTTTTTTGTTGTTCCTGGGTATATACTATTACCATACCAAATTTCATCAAAATCCGTTCAACAGACTTTGCGGGATGCCCAATCAAATTATCATACAGGCAGACAGAAAATAAAAAAAACTTCCTGGTTTCTGTTATTCTATACTCCAAATCAATCACTTTTTTTAAAAATATATTCTACGTACAGAATTCACTTTGTCACAAGTTATTATATGTATAGATTACAATGCTCTCAATGGACAAACGTGCCTCATCAATGCGTCCCCCTACAATGCTCTCAATCTCACATCACTCTCAAATCATCAAATGTGCCCCATTTGCTCAGAAATATAAAAAAAAGTGTACCCGAATCCAAAAAGTAGATGCAAGAGTCCGTAAATTCAGCAGTTTACGAAGTGGTACAAGAATGGTTAAATTATAGAAAAACCGCGGTTGAGAAACAATATATAAACATCAACGTTGGAAAGTGGAGTGAAGAAATTTAGAGATAGTGTTAACAAATATCGTCTCACACGTACTTTTCATTTCAAATTCACAAGTCTGCAATTTTTAACTTTGGAAGAAGAAGCGTGTCTAAATGACTATATTATTATTATGGGCTCACAACAGTTTAAATTTGGAAACTTGCATATTAATACGAAAGCATTGAATTTAAGGTATCCAGCGAAATGGGACGAAAATGAAATGGCTGTCTTAGAGTGGATGCGTAAATACAGAGAACGAAACTAAAATCTCAGTTTGCGAAAGCCAGAAAACACCAGCGCTGCACGATCATTCACTTTTAATAAAACTGCACAGAAACTGTTACAGAGTTCTACAATAATTTGGTTGAAGTTTTGCAACGACATAATTTTACTGCCAACAGGATATTTTAACTTTGATGAGTCTCATATATGTAGACACTCCTCAAGTTTTGGCTCCTAAATTACAGAAACAAGTAGGGCAAATTATTTCATCAGAAAGGGGCGAGCTTATAACGTTTGGTACTATTATTTCAGCAAGCAGAAATACTATCCCACCGCTATTCGTTTTCACACGTCTGCACTAAAAAGACCATTTCCTTGAAGGTGCACCTGAAGGAAGCATTGGGGCTACAAATAGGAGGGGCTGGATAAATACTGACATATTTGTTTCAATTTTAAAACACATTCAGAAGTACACATTGAGCTCTAAAGATAATTCGATTTAATTATTATGTAAAATCGTGAAAGCCACATCAGTTTACAGACTCGAGATAATGGAATAAATTTAGTGTCTTCTCTCATATTCAAGCGACCTCTTGCAACTCTTAGATGTTGGATATTTGGACCATTTAAGTCAAAGTAGCTTTCAATAATTGGCATATGATGAATGCAGGAAAAACAGTCAGCATTTACAATATTCCCAAACTGGTAATTTTTGAAACATTTACAGTGAAAAATATTACAAGTGGATTTACTAAGTCATGTACATGGCCATTCAATGAAATGACCTTTAGCAATGAAGATTTTGTTCTCATTGTATATACGGGTAGGCTTCAAATAATTCTGAAAATATTCCCCCTAACCCAGCAACAACTTCTGCCATTCTAGAACCGCAGGCGCATCTACGATTGTGCCATGGACTGATATCAATGAGGAGGATCTGCTATTGTCTTCTGTTGATACTCGTGAACTATCACCTGCGTAGTCGCTCCAAAATCTTCAAGAAAATATCACCGAAATTTGCGAACCTTCCACTTCTATAACTGAGACTTGAACGAACTATTAATATTCCCATAACACCAGAAGTCATTCTACAGTTGTTAGAAACAGAAAAATCAATAAAGGAAGATAACAGGGTAAATTCCGTATATACACGGATACACCTGAAAAAAAATGAACAAGGAGAGAGACATAGGCAGAGGGAAATGAAAAAAATGGAACAGAAAAGAAAAGCCAGAGCTAAAGAAATGAAACGTAGTTTGCTGGAACTTAATTCAAGACAAAAGAAAAAGAAAGCTAATAAAATGGAAAGCGATGAAGATTCAGAGGAATCTGAAGGTCGCAAAAGATGCTCGCGGAAGAGTTCTAGGTTTCTAGTAAATTTCGACACCGAAGAAGGTGCTAATGATTGCAATATCAACACAAATGACGATCAGAGCGTATCATCATTTGTATTGGATGACCAGAGCGTATCAAAGATGATTATTATATTTTGGTGAAATTTGAAAAGTAAACTTCTGTTGTCTATTATGTAAATTTTTACAAAAATCTCATTTAGACTGATTATAAAGGTTAGAATTACCAATAAGTAAACTAAGTGTTAAAGATATTTAATAAGAATCTAAATTGAGATGAGTCAAGTTCAATAATATTAAGATACTCTTCAGGTCAATATATATTTTAGTGATTTAATAAAAGTTAGCAAGTTTAATAGACTTTTTAATTGTAATAATCTACTATATGATGTATGAAAGTACACCCATCCTGCAGTACGAACGTACCCCACATGTGGGATACGTTTGTACAAATATCTTTGAAAAATCACTGTAACTCTTCAACCTTTTAACATAATTATTTCAGAGTTTTTGTAACTAACTGAGATATATTTATTACACTTAAGTGTTTAAACTAGATAATTTAATCAGTTAATTATAAAGTAAAGAACCGAAATGTAAAAAGTAATGGTTTGTATAATGGTTTTGTCTCTTGGCTAATGCAAGTTTCACCTTTGTATTTAGGTTTACTATTTTTATTGGTCGATAATTGCTGTGCAGTAAAGGGACAAATTCAGGTGGATTATGGACTAATATTTGTTTACATTGACAGATATTACTTTATTAAAAATATAACGTCTGTCAACTGAGTTGTCTTCTTTTTTTGCTTTCATAATTCAGTAAAGGAAATTAAAGTATTCGCCCAAAAATCCAAAAATTAGGTGGGAATAAATTATAAAACTTGGTGTTTAAACCTTGTTCTAAAATATAAATTCGTAATTTAAAAATGTCTGTACTTGTTTGTGTATGTGTATGTGTACGTTGGTTGCATGGTCTAGTGTTTCAACTATTGGACTGATTGCGATGAAATTTTATTTGGCATATTGCATTATATATTATCTTTTTAAAATGTTTTGTAACCTAACAATTTAGGGTATTTCACATGGAAACAATTGAAAATGAGGTTTAGCCAAAAACAAGTCTAACGATTTTATGCATATTTTGACCATTGGTCTAACAATGGTGAAAATATGCAGGTTTAATATTATTATAAATGTTATAGTAAATTTGTTTATTTATTTATTTGTTTTGCTTCCTCGCTTCAACTACTCAGTTTATTTCTGTCAAATTCTACAGGCATGAAGCTCGTATCATGGAAATAGATTTTTTTGCATAATTTAATAAAAACTCGTAAAGGATATATAAATATTTTTAGAAGTTTGTACATGACCACAATTGCTCAAGTTCGGTGTCCAATCATTAAGACACATATAGTGCCTACATAATAACATAATAGCTACTTACAGCGAGGGTTATCACAGCAACAACCGTCATGGATCATCTTCTCAGAGCAGTAAGGATAGACTGAAGAGTCGCATAAAGGACAGCCAGGCTTGGCACCCGGTGGATAGCTGCCAGGATAATACCCGCCACTATTCGGATAGCTGCTTCCTGGATAGCCACCCGGGTAACCCGCTCCTGGGTAATAACCACCGGCACCGTTTCCGTAGTACGCACCGTTTCCGCTGCCTAGTAACGCGTTGGCAATTTCTTTCAGATTAATGGCTGGAATGTGGAAGTAATCATGTTTTTCATTTCGTTCAATTTGAGGTACCATAACCACGGTTCCTATGATAATGTTGAAAGTTATATTTTATCTAATGATTCCCAACTCTTAAAGTTTTTAAATAAAAGTGTGTAACAAAAATAATAAAAAAATTAAACTGTTTAGAAAAGCCGATTCATTAACACTTCAAAATACATATATTGAGTGTAATAACCCATTATAAGAATTTGAAATAACTAGTTTATGACGTAATAAATAGTGTTACACAAATGGTGCCTTTTAATAACAAGTCTAACAATTTTTTTTGTGTAGTTATAAAATTGTTAAATAGTTTCAAAAAAATCGATATTGGATAATCGGATCTGAGAGGTTCATCCAATATTTATCTTTTGAAATGTAACACACTAAAGTTTAACTTCTACTAGACGTGGAGGTCTTACGTGTTATGTTTCTTGAAGATCTGGAATTTGAATCAAACATTTTGAAAGACATTATATGAACACCAGATACGATTAGCGTGGGTTAATTTTTTTCAATCCATTAACAGTTAATTGTACTTGTATAAAAGTCCCGCGAAATATGTCTACATTTAATGTACTAGAATGCGTTTAGCTAGTATATCGTCTGGTAATGGACAATATCAGTTACAATCCGACAGTATCGGCGCGTGCTTTCTGTTATCTAGGCCTTTGGCTTGAATTGCCGGAAACGATTTTCAGATGGTACAATAATGACGTGATATATTTCTCAAAGTTCAATCATCATAACCGACCAGATATTTTCTGTGAGTCAATCTAAGGCTACAATATTATTTTTTGTTATCAGATAGTTCCTTTGTTTAGGATTATAGTTCTCTTGAAGAATGACCTTATGACTCCAAGCTAATTATGGACAAACTTTAAAAATATTTTTTGTAGAGTTTAACAATTCTTTCCACTCCGTAAAGGAGAACACCAAAAGTCTTTGATTTAGATGCAAACGCACACATGAAATTTTATATGGTGCGTATCATGCATTAAGGTTTATAGGGGTGTTAAAATAGCAGACTTTCAAATGAAAAATTTGGACGACTTCACGGAGACCAGTCTCTCTTAGAAAAGATGACGTTAGCTCAATTGTGGGCGGTATTTTTGTTTAAAAATTAACTTATTTTTTTAGGTATGGTATGTTATGTCGAAAGGTTTGAGTATTCTGCAGCCAGTAACAAGCAATTGATGCTTAATTGATCTTACACTGACTTCTATACCATTTTGGGCTAATATTATTTTGAACACTTATTGGAAAGTCCTAGCATCATTCTGCAAAAGTTCTATGATGTCAAGCTGGTTGTGCACCTACCTAAAAAATCGTAGAAAGTTTTTGTTTCTATATACCGGTTCATCAACTCTGGATTTTTTCGAATCTGGGGTATACTACGAAGCTGCTACATAAGTCCATACTAGAACTATAGAAGTTAGACTTGGAAACAGGTAGGCCTAAGAGTTTTACCTCAATTAACTGAAACTACGTGATGTACTATTATTTCTACTTTCTTTAAGTTCTTTATTTACGAACGTGTCGTTGTATTATAACACTTTTACCTTATGTTTTCACTAATATTTTATTACATTTCTAAATCATTTCATTCAATTTATTAATATATTTTTATTTATAATATTCGCATTCTGATTAGATGATGATATTCTTTTATCATGACAAAGGGCCATTTAAATGGTATATCATGTGCAAAGACTCATTTACTGTGGTAACTTTGTACGAAACTTTTAACAGATGATTTAATTATATGTAATTAAGTAGTAATTTTCAATAAAAAATTTCAAACAAGAATATTTCTCTCCTTTTAAAATTTCATCGATCTTGATGATTTTATAGGGTTTATGATATTATCTATATCTAGGATTATATGTCTTAATTGTTTGGATATTGCTTATAAAATTACAAATATTTATAAATCAGTTTATTTCACCAAAAATTGTGACATTAAAATACTTGCAAATATATATTTACCGGTAGTAATAACTGTTATCGCGTTTAACCTATTTCTTTGGAACTTGAATTACTAGCTGTTATATTGATTTCAATGACTTTTGGATGACTTATGATATTATCTATATCTAGGATTATATGTCTTAATTGTTTGGATATTGCTTATAAAATTACAAATATTTATAAATCAGATTATTTCACCAAAAATTGTCACATTAAAATACTTGCAAATATATATTTCCCGGTAGTAGTAACTGTTATCGCGTTTAACCTATTTCTTTGGAACTTGAGTTACTAGCTGTTATATTGATTTCAATGACTTTTGGATGGAATAACCCGTCAGGAAAATGCCAATAAAAACCGTTTGATAGTTTTCGTAAGGAAGGATAATAAAACAGAAAATAATTTTAAATTTGTGCATCGGTGTTAAATGGTTCTGGTAATAAAATATTTGTGACCACAGGTGTAATCAGTAAACAAGCGAAACGAATGTGTAGTTCCAAATTAGACGTTATTATTTTAATTAACCGTTTGAGTGCCTACGAGCGCCATCGCGCTCGTGCGCGTACTAACTAAATTTGCCACGAGCGCGATGGCGCTCGAGAAATCAGTTGCTGTTTAGCGCGCGGTTGCTGTTTAGCACGAGGTTGCTCGCACGCATCGCTAATTTTTTATCTTTCTACGTGTTAAATAAAGTTAAAATTATAATAGTATTAGTAATTACAATATAAAAAGGATCCAGGAAAAGAAAATTTTTAACCCATAATGTCGGAATACGAAAATAATTCTAGTGAAAATGATTGTTTTTTTAAGTTGTGAAGAAAATGATAGTGGGAGTGACATTGTGGTGCGCTCACAATTTGGCGTAATGCAAATTTTGAGTGATAGTGATAATAGTGACGATAACAATTATTTTGCTGATACGGAGGATGTAGTATACGAAAATATGATGTGACCTTTATTTCAGTTTTTGTTATAATTTTTGTTCACAATATATATTTCCATAATTTTCTTTGTATTTTATTATCCGTGTACAAGTTTTTATTAAGAAAACATCGAAAAAATTATTAAAATTGGATATTTTTTGGAAGAGATACAGTTCTTTTCGAGACAAGGGTAAATGATACCAAAAACAAAAGATTACTTTGACATTTTTAAGTATAAATGAGTAAAAAACCGTGGCACTAAAACGGTTAATACGAATTTTTGTTGGTAACGGTGATTTCACAACTTACGTAAAATATTATAAATTAAATTACATTTAATTAATATTTTAATGTGATGAAATTAAAAGAAATGAGCGGCAATAAATATAAAAATCTCTTCAACGCAAACTTTTCTATGATAGATGTAATTTTCATTTAAAAATGAAGCTCCATTAATTATTAACAAAACTGTTTGCAAATTATTAACGTATTTAATTAAATTTAATTATTTGTATTTAAAGGTGCGAATTAAAGGTGTTTTTAAAGGTGTGAAGTATTCGTAACTAATACATAACATTTTTGCATATAAAACATATTAAAGGAATTTTTTTAACATAAACTTTTAATATGTATTACAAAACTTTAGAACCCAGTTTAAATAAAGCATTCCAGTATACCAAAGGAATAAAAATTTTAACATAACGACAACATTTCAAACACTTTTCTTATGACAAGAATGTAGAAAATAGAAATTACAAATAAAATTCCTTTTGCACTGATTTATGATTTATTAATGCCTATTTACTACTTAAGTATTGAAATTTACTTTAGCATGAGGGTTTTGTAAATATATCAGCAATCTGCTCACTAGTACATATATATTTCAAATCTATTTTTAACAAATGTATATTTGAATCAATGTGTTTGCAACGTTTGTGATAATATACATTTTTTTACATTGAATTATCCTTTGCCTGAGAAAGAAAAAAATACAATCATGTAGAGTGGAGACTTGTAAGAAATTACCACAGACTGAACCAACAAATCAAACAATGAGTAACCTAAGGTTTGGGAATTGCTCATGTCAGTTCAGAATTCGATGGCACCAAAATGTATATTTTGATCTAAATATATCAAATAAATTTAGTCAATATATATTTAGTTATTTAGTCATACCATTTAAATGTGTAAATGCTGTTGATAACACAGAAATGTACAGTACATTTATTTTGTTTGAAAGAATGCGTATGGAACTCTGGTTAGTCAATTAATTGAACGCTTCCAAAGTTTTATAGGTAAAGTGTCAAAATTTGCCAGGAATAATGTATGCTAGTAGCCCCATTTAAAGGCCCCAGTGACTTTACGCAATTTAAATAATAATAAAATGAATATGGCTAAATGTACGTTTAGAGAATCTGTTACTTTACTTTTACCATTAAGATTATGCAACAATGTCCTCGATTTCTTTCATAGATTTTAAGCATATCAAAATTCCCATAACCTCAAATTTTAGCTCAGCTTAGTAGGTTTTTGAGGATGCCCAATATTTAGAAGCACTTTAGCTAAGTACTCTACTGACATCTCACGAAGAGTTGCCCGAACGATGTAGAGAAGTTTTGATCGAACATTAATTAAAACGCCGCAAGTGGAATTGGATTGGCCACACGCTCCAAAGTGATTAAATCTATATTATTTACAGGCTCCAGATTAGGTTCCACAAAAGGAGAGGAGGTATGGCAAACTGAAGCAGATCTGATGATGAACAGAGTAGCTCGAAGTGAAGAGCAGCAGCAAGACTTCGAGTAACGTGCGAGATCTGTGATCGATTGGCGCCTCGAAGCACCTTGGATTTTTTATAATCAGGTGGTGAAAAAGTGAAATGTGGGCAGGATTTCATAATATAATTCACATAGTAAACATTTTGTGTTACATAATGCAATTCATATTATAATTTTTGTTATCATTTTAATGAAGATTGCCTTTATTTCGAGGAGGCTCAAGCGGGAAGCATAACAGCGCTCATCACGACGCTTACTTGTCGTTATTGTTCATTCATCATTGACAGACTAATGCTATCGACTTATTTGTATTGTCTTGTTCTGTGTACTGTCTTATTCGCTATGAAGTTCAGAAATATGATCGTTATTGTTCATTCATCATTGACAGACTAATGCTACCGACTTACTTGTGTCGCCTTGTTATGTATATTGAGTTTTTCGCTACGAAGTTCAGAAATATGATCGTTATTGTTCATTCATCATTGACTAATGCTATCTATCAACTTACTTGTATTGTCTAGTTCTGTGTCTATTCGCTATGTAGTTCAGAAATATGAAATAGCTGTTGTTTCAGCAGTACATTTTAAAATATGGCTAAAAATACGGGATGTTCCGGGAAATATGGGCCGTCTGGCAATACAACCTTTGACCCATCAAGAGGATATAGGAAGTGAAAAGAGTTTATACCGAAAGCATTTGCATTTAATTTCGCCTTTAATTCAATGAATTCCATAACTTATGAGCTACTATTATGCTACTTAGTCATGGAATTCAAGTTTCAATTTTCAAGTTTCTACGGTACAACAGACGAACGGTCATATGAATGATCTTATAAGAGTTTCGTTTTTCCCTTTGACATACAGAATTCTGAAAAAATATAAACAAATGGAAAGTAGATCTCGTGTTTGAAATTCTTTCGCACAAATAAAGTCGAATGAGACTGTTGCAAAATATTTTCTTGATGTTGAAGAAGCTTTTGTAGACTAAACTCTATGCCTGAAGTCGTACTAGATCGGAATTTAGCACGTAATTTTCACGAGGAAATGCGGGTCAATATTATTTATCTTAATGAAATTAAATAAAAGTCAACATAAAAGTTAAACTATCCCAGGGAACCATTTGCGATTTTTTTAAATTTACAATCTGGTCAAGATTGACTCATGAATAAATATTATCTAATCTTAAATTAACAGGTCTCTTATAATTAAGAGCCTAACCAATGGAATTTCTTTCTTTATTCTAACAGAGAATGCTCTATCCTAACATGTACACTCACTAGCGCTACGTTCTGCTTTTACACTAACTCTATACGTAGGACTTGTAAACAATGTGCTTTATATTTCCCCGTACTACTAGGGAATTTTTAAACATATCTCAGAAGTTAGGATTTCGAAAAAAATTACCAACTAGAAATTTCTGATTTTTGTGTTAAAGCCAAATTTAGACAAGTATTAATTAATCTCCAAATATTCCACTAATATTAGTCATATGTAAAGTTCTGACAATTTAAAAGCTCACATCTTTACTAAGAATGAAACCGATTCTATAATTAAATCTTCAATATTAAATTTTGATTTATTTGCTGAAAAGCGAAAAAAATGTACAATTTTTTTCGAAAATAGTCATTCGCTTATTCTGGAATTTAACGAATATCATAACGAACAATGACCTACTGTAATTTTAGACCCTTGATCTAGAATCCATTTCTAAACAAACACTCAGGCATTGAAATAGAATCATTCGGGACAAGAGTGATCATTTCTTTAAAATGTGGTATGTAATAAAATTAATATTTGAATAAATATAATTAAATTAACACTAGTTGTGTAACTAAGTGTTTATTCATTAATCATTTGAAATAAAAAGTTATGCACATGTCTCAAGTAATATTAAAAAGCAAAAGAGTTTCAATATGCGCTACTGTACTCAATGAAGAGATACTAATAATACTGTGTAATATATTACTACACAAATTGAGAGTTGACTTTGAAGATGCAAAAGACAGAAAATGACTTGATATATAAATGCAGTCCATGCAAAGCTGCTCAGTGCTGGGTACTTCATTCTTGCTACCAGCATTGTTTTAGTTCACACAGGTTAGTTTTCGGTTGAGGAATTTGTGAACCGTTCCATACTTTTCCCACAATTTTCGCGATGACAGCAATTTAGTCAATAACTAAGTATTGTTATACCATGTAATTCTAATGGATATAATACCAAATAACCCTTTTTATTGCAAAATTATAATTCCCATTGGTCATTAATACATATTTATTATATATATATATATATATATATATATATATATATGTATGTATATATATATATATATATATATATATAAATATATGTATATACAATAAAGTAAACGTCAACAATCATTTTCATTTCCTACCTTACTTATTGATATGAAATATACGATTGTAGTTCGTTGTTTACACATTTTATGAAAAAAACGTATCTTCATTTATTTTTTTAACGTTTATTCTTAACTTTATAATCGCAATATTCACTATTTTTTATATTTGATGTCAATTCTGATTAAATTGTGTATCTAAGGAAAATTAAAATTTATTAAAAAATATCACACTCACGTCTCGATCTTTCGATGTAGTTAATAAATAACGATTATGTTTTGATCTGTCAATAGGCTATGGTCTTAAGTCATGTAAAATCTAATCTAAGTGGGTACGCGGAATATATTACTGTTATGTGCTATACGCCAACGTCGTAACCACGCGCCGAACAAACAAAAACAGTGCGATAGATTCAAGTAATTGCTACAAAATATGTCAGACATTCATTTATGACAACGTTGCTTACGACACAACTTGAAGAGAAAATAATGTTAACACCTTTTCCGCGCCATTGGTCACCGGCGACGAAATCTCCGAACGATTTCCGCCGGGCGCGTTCTGCGGGGCATAGACTAAATGGCGCGAACCAAAAACAAAAGAATATGAAAGCAGTTTATTTAAAATATACTCACGACTATGGTATACAGAAAGAAGTGATAAGAGGGATTTATTATGTTTTGTTTTCAACGTTTTTTATTTTAAAATCATATGAAAAATCAAAATTTCCTTTTGTATAATGTTTTGATTATTTTTGTGCAAGGCGAAAGCTATTTGAAATTAATGTTGGTTATATACTTACATCCATTATCATTAGAATAATACCCTATTAATTTATAATACTTACGATATCGATTGAATTATATAATAGACATGAGAAATTTATAAGTTATCGTTTCCATATATATTATAAATTAATATTATAAAAAAAAACAAAACATCACTATTTTATAAATACTGCACTGAAAAGCAAAAACTGTAATTATAGATCCGTTTTCTCTGTCTATTCTGTAAGGACTTTAGTGCAAGCTATATTTGTTGTTGAGTGTAATATTTGAGTGTAAAAGCGTGGGGCGCTTTTTCTAGAAATATAACTAAAATATTAACCATTTTCATTCACATATTATTTATTGAGTAGCACCATTATTTTTTTTACACTTATTTCCTTACAGAATAGACATAGATAACAGGTTCTATAATATATTTGGTTTATTAGTGCATTGTTTACAAATATATGTTTTTTTAGTTTTTAAGGTGTTAATTTACTTTTTATATTTTTTAAGTCTTATATTAAAGTAGAGAATGTTGCTTTGAGTGTCCTTCATATTCTATTTTGAACTACTTTCACACTTTATTAAAAAAAAAAACAGTAGTTTTTTCAGACTAGACTGACGTAGCCCTTGTAGATTCTTTGTCTGTGGGCAACTGAGCGCGCATTTCAATGCAAGCGCACAGCCAATGCATCAGCACTGCGAGGAGTCTCTTCGGTAAGCTTAGAACAATCTAATTCTTAGATCTGACTTACGGTTCCATTTCATTGTCTGATGGTACTATTTTATTGTGTTGTAATCAGAGCTACACACAACTGCCAATTTTCATGATGATACAATAATTAGAAACCCAAACACGGTTAGGATACGTTGTTTTGTTTTCGAGTTCGGTGTCTAATTTGCGGTTCTCTTTCACTGAATCAGTTCGATGGTACCATTATATTGTGTTGCCATCAGTACTATATAGGGTCGGACTGGGCCGGAAGGGCATAAATTATATTAAATCACAAATTTGTTAAGTTAGTCGACAGTGCTGGCACCGACTTCAGAAATAAGTAACTTAGTTGTTTATTGCGAATCAGTAGGTACCTATTTTAAGTAGTAATTTAAAACCAATTACTTTTATCAAATCAATTATTTTTTTACTTTTTAATGCTTCTTTTTTGATATCGTTTTTTTAAAAGATATTTTTTACAAAAACAACTTGTAAACGATTTTCTTTCAAAATTTTAATATAAGGTATGGTGAAATTACTACCTTTGTATGTACTTGTAATGTTGATAGTACAATTTTTGAGAGCATTTTTAACTAAAATTAAAAGGTAAATAATTTTTAAATCCTAAAATGAGTTAGATATATATAGTTTGAATTATATATTAAAAATTCCACGAATTTCCTAGATAAAACATTTTTCATGACACCGCCTCAAAATCTACGAGGTAACATCCATATAGGCATATATGCATACGAACATTGAATGTTAAAATCATATTACCCTTCCTTCTGGCTTCATCTTAGTTAGGTACAAACAGATGTGAGAAACTGTTTTATGTCTTTATGAACTCTATTGTTTTCCATTATCTTGTGTACTTCAGTACCGAGCTATAACATTGGAGTGTCAAGTTACTATTTTGTAAATCTGTTCTTCATTTTGTATAGCCAAAATTAACAAAAGAGTTAAATGACCAGATACCATAGTTTCTAATTCTACACAAACTCTTACAGTTGTTTAGTTTCCTTAACTAAGTTGTTTAGTTATCTTCAGTTTTCCTTAATTCTACTTTTAGATCGATAGTTATGGTAAGTGGGCAATCTTTTATAGTTTCGTTAGTTTGAATAACGTGAACTGTATATATAGTATGCGAATGCATAGAGGCCGCACATACTCTTTAATATTGCTCTTTGCAATTATTAAATATAACAAAGAGTAATTTACTTGATCGGTATATATTCCTAAAAATTAGTATGAGTGTTAGAAATTATTGCGAATTGGACTATATCCAATGCTACTCTTGTTTACAATTAATTGTCTATGAATTTAATACAGAACTCCCGAAAAAATTCATTGAACGGGTTCACATTTCACGTCGTAACCTTACGCTTATAATCTAAATGCATAGATTTTCTTTTAAGCAAATCCAGGAAGATATTTCAAGTAAAAAATAAATAAATATATATCGTTCAAAAATATGAAGGGCGGCTTTACAAAGGTACTTAAAAGGGTGAACGCGGATTAGGGCTGAGAGCGGGCTAAGTCGGAGAGCTTGCGGGGTGAGAACAAAAAATGTAATGGCCTTTCAGACTTTATTCCACTGCGGCCAAAACGTTTATTTCCGTGTTTCCCCGTTGGATCCCTTTTTGTCTACACGAAAGCTCCAAAAAAGTTTGTAAGCTTTTAATTAATTATGGTGTAAAATGAATGTAAAACAGGGTATTAATTCAATTGGGGACATTTAATTTACATCTGCACGATAAACCTTTATCAAAACACCGTTGGTAGAGCAGATTTATACATTCTCGTTTTAAAATTTCTTGTTTCAAACAAGAAATGTTTGAACTTTTCATAGGAGCCGATTTCATTAATCGTGATTTTTAGTGATACAAGCTACTTTGCAACGTACATTTAGGAAGACCATTGGTGAATATATTTGGCTTAAGTTTGTTGAAATGTATTGTTATTTAATTTTTATTTACAAGTACATGACACTACATGACGTAGTATTATATCTACTTTATTTAACTTCTTAACCACTACCTAGGTTTCGTTGTATGACAACATCTTCAAGTGGGCTATTTGAAGATATTCATCTCTTCTCATTGTCGTGTTGTAGATGTTGTCGTATAACGAAACCTACGTCGTAGTTAAGAAGTTAAATAAAGTAGATATAATACTAAGTCATGTAGTTTCATGTACTTGTCAATAAAAATTAAGCGAAGAACATTGTTTAAGAGACTGTTGCTTTAATTAGTATTTTAAAAACTCCACAGTAAAATATATTTTTTTCAAGAATAGGTACGCATATAAAACAAGAGTTGATTCCCTTTTAAATATAATATAAACATAAAATACAAACAAATAAAAGAAATGATTGCTCAACTGTAAGCACTCGCTACAATTACATATCTGATGGATATTTGAGTGAGAACGCCAATGTATAAATTCTCGTTAAAATAATTAATTATTTTTTGGACAATCTGGTTATTTTACTTAATTAAAATAATCAGAGTCATAATCATTTACGATCATTCTGAAGAAATGTCAGAAACTTATAAAAAAAATAAATTAGATATTGATAAATTAATATCTTTGTAATTATAGTATTTGTGCAATAGGTAAAATTAGTTCATAATTTTATCTATTGCACAAATACTACGTAAAAACTTTGATAATTTTAGAAATTTATTTCTATTTAATACGATATTTTTTTGTATCATGTTGTTTGTAATGGATTAATAATGCCTGGCGTGGAATTCGGCGGCCGCACAAAGGGATGAAATAAGATTTATGAAACAGTAGGACAGTTTAGTCCAATTTAATTCGCGCGATCGGTTCAGTTAAACAGTTTGAAATAATCAAACTTCATAAAGAGTTATTGTAAAAATCAAAGAAATTGTTTTACATTTCTTGTGGAGTATTCATTGATAATCGACACAGCGAGCTCTTTCCAGACTCATGCATTCCATAATATTGGTTAATTACCGATGAAAAACGGAGGGTATAGTAGAACCTATTTTGTAAATCGATTCTGCAATTAATTACACTGGAGGTGAATTTAATAAAAATTAAT
Source organism: Druceiella hillmani (assembly GCA_039881145.1). Classification (NCBI taxonomy): domain Eukaryota; kingdom Metazoa; phylum Arthropoda; class Insecta; order Lepidoptera; family Hepialidae; genus Druceiella; species Druceiella hillmani. The sequence continues at coordinate 13,353,172 of JAYKKI010000061.1, forward strand.
CGGTTTCCACTAATTCATTTCTGCGGTTTCCAATTTCAGATCGAGCGTTGTGGCGAACCATAGAATCTTGTATAGCTCTAGCAATTTAAATTATGGTGATAAAAATTATTGATATTTCCGTTTTTTTTACTCCTCTAAATATCTTCTCCTGTTTCTTGCATTAAATTTTCTCTAGAATTGACTCTATTGGTTGTTGATTCGTAGCTATTACAGATGCTAAAATAAGCCAGGGCCCCTTTTGTGATCAGCTGTATTTAAAGAAAAAGTGTGTTAGAAAACGAACAACAAAAAGGAAACATTATACGTTTTGTATGTGTTGTACAAAACAAATATACTTCGAAAGGTAGTTGCACAATACAAATGGCGCACCTGCCAGTCACGCGTTTGAGAACGCATACCTATCAAGAAAGAGGCGGAGTTAGCTGAAGATACAAGGACACGCAGTATGTCGGGAAACTCGACTGTATCGCTCTCGCCAATTTACTCAGTTATATTTTTTACGTATTGAGGCACACTGTAAGGAGTTTTCTTTAAAAAAACTTAAAAATATTTTTTCCTTTTGTTTATAAATACAGGAAAGTTCAACATTGCCGCAAGTCAATTTTTCCAAAAGAACGCGGACAAAGAAGCGTAATATAAGTCAGCAAATAACTAAGTAATCTAAAACGCGAACAGACCGTAAAATCGAGTCGATTTTCCGCCCTTGTCCTATCTCACAATTAACTGCCTTTTAGTCATATTAAATAATATAATAACAGTAAGGCTCAATTTTCACGCTCGGCGGAGCGCGGGTCGAAAACAGCCGCCCGTGATTTAGTGTGAGGCGGCGTCAAGATGTTGAGGAAATGAACGTCTCCAAGTCGCGTTAAGATTTTCATGTGCGGTGAGCGAATTTTCGATGTGGCTGCTAGTGTCGTAGAGACGCGCGGACCGTTTGTTCAGCGGGCTACGTTTATTAATAACTTTATTAAGGGTTCTACGCCTCCTGCGCTGAATGTAATTGACTTGAATTTATTTATTTATGTTTCTTTAACTTTATGAGTTAAAGATAAATAAATATATTAAATAAATATTAAATGTATAGTTAGCTGTTGATCTGTATTAACTTAAAATAATTAAAAACCTGTCAAAAGGGGAACTCACACTACGAGGATTTCATACACATATTTCTATGAAACTATTTATAAAAATATTATTTTCCAGAATGTAAATGTATTGCCTACTATACCTTTAAAAGCTGTAAAAACATGGAGCTAATTAAAAAATAATAATATCTGGTAAATTCGCTATATTTTTCCCACCTATTTCAGTAAGATTCTACCAATTCCGTTTTTTCTTTTTAAACTTTTGGTTCATTACTTTTCGGATATAAGAGGGGTGGGGTGGGTGTGTGGGAATGTTTTTTTTTGCAAAATTTTTAGAATATCTTTTTAAACACGTAATTTTAAATTATGAAAAAAACATTTAGTATTTCTCTTAACAAACCCAGCTAAATGTTACCTGCTTTGATATACAAAGTTCAAAAAAAGTGAATATATTATTTCCTCTCTCTTACATTCTTATTTGAATATTTAAAAAAGGATAACTAGTTTAAAATATATATATAAATTAATATATGTATTACTATGCTAAATCTCAAGTATCTACGACGCATTTCTCTGAGGAAATTGACATTGATAGACGGATTGGTAGACACGTGAATTTTCTTATAAGATTTGTTTTTCAGTTGGAGTACAGCCAGACATTTTTCCAGGAGACATTTTTCCAGCCAGTGATTCAAAACGACTCATTCAGGTCATTGGAAGCTCTAGCTGTTTTAAATTCTTGTGGATATGGGTGCACCACTAAGTTCGTCATCGATATATTTAGTTCGCTTCATACTACGTAGTCGATTATTTCACATTTTTAAAATAATTTTTTTATTTTAGTCTTTTCAGTTTCTGAATGTGACCATTAATTTGTGTCTATATATACAATTAATTTCAAACAATCTTATTACATAAATTACATAAATTGAGAATAGTTTATAAAGGTAAGCTTCTTCCTAACGATATCTTTTTCAGTCAACCGCAACGTTGATAAAAGCGGGTGTAACAATGTTAAAACGGTACAACCGTTTAAACATTTTTACACCCGGTTTTATCAACGTTGCGGTTGACTGAAAAATATATCGTTAGGAAGAAGCTTGCCTTTATAAACCGCCGTTGTTTATATGCCGTTGTATATTATTTATTGATAGATACCCCGCATTAAAAATCCACAAAATCAAGCTATTCAGTACAAAATGGCCACCAGCAACGGCCATTTTGAAATCGAACAATCAACAGCCTCAATCATCAATATCTATGCTACCGTTTACATTCTAGTGTAGTATAAAGTATCGCATAAAACTGAAAAAAAATTACACAGTTGAGTAAACAAATACGTCATTTCGTAAAGTTATTTGCCCCAAGCGTTTGTCAAATACACAATACCTTAAAATGTAAAATCAGCACAATTTACAAGGAAATGTTTTAAAATAAAATAAAAATCTCGATAGTACGTTGGTCGAAAACAGTAGAGATGTAATTTATTATTTCGAAATCAGCTACAATAATTTTGACACATTCTAATGATTATTAAGTTTTTAATACAATATGTTATGTTGTAAATAATAATATTTTGGTTATTGAATTAATTATGTTGTAAATAATAATATTTTGGTTATTGAATAGATGAATTATTATGTTAGTCATTTCATTATCGTCAATCAAGAAGGTACGTGACCGCCACTTACGTTAGATGTGAAACTATTATTCTGAAAAGAAAATATGAAGATAAATGTATAAAGAAAAGTTTATTGATGGAAAATATATTTTGTTATTTGGAAGTGTTCACGTAACGCATGAATACCAAGGAACACATTTATGGCGATCTCCTATTCACTGATACACTGAGACTGGCTGAAGCAAGAAATTCTATCGCTCAATTTGTTTACTTTCGTTGTGTTTGACTTTTCATTATGACGTTATTGCTTCTTGTTCGAATTTATACTACCTTAGCAAGAAAAGTTTCCTCCAAAAAATAATTGAATAGTAAAGGGTATTTGTAAATTATTTATTTTTCATTATTTGGTTAAAAATACACGTAGATAAGTAGTAATCAATACGAAAAAATTGAAAACAATAATTTTTCATTTTTTTGTCATTGTCAATCTATCTATTTTAAAACTTCTTCCGTCTCTCCCTTTCTCTCCTTCTTTGCTTTCCCATTTATTACTTTCTCCCTATAACATGGCTATGTTGATTACTTTACACCGACCTCCCTTTAGGATGCCAAACTTCCCTTTCTTCCTTCTCAATTCCTTTTCTAACTCTATCCATCTTTTGTTCTACCATAGCCGATGTGTTTCTCCTTTTATTATCATTTTCTTACTTTTAAATATACGTACTTACATGAAAGGAAGTAACAATTTAAAGAACTAGGCCAAAAGTATCGATGCTTATTCAACGAACTATACTTAATAATGCCATTTTCCGGGAAAAATAAAGAGAATGCATTTGAGTAATCATGCGTATATCCTTAATTATTTAAAGCGACTACTGAAAACTAGTAGTTAATGGACAGTGTTCACATTGGCTTTTGCATTTAGTTATTATCACCAACACCAAGCTAAGTTAACAATATCTCTCTCATGTTTTCACCAATTTTCAAACAGATACTTTTAATTTTTTACTTGATAATTAACTTTGAAAGGAATGTGATAAAATTCAATTCATTAACCTTCACTGTTTTATCTCTCAAACTGGTTCATTTTATAATATTTGTAAAATTTTTGCTGAGATATTGTCATAGATTACAGGAAAATTTAACAAACATTGTCTTTTGTAAACGAAGTTATTGTAGTTTACTTTAGGCAATGTGCTAGCGTGGCCAGGTAAAAGGGATTCTTCACAATGTTTATCTCTCTGAGCAATAAAGTTTCTTAAATCCGCTGAAGTGGGATGACTAAACATTTTGACGTCGGAGCAATCTGTCTTGTCGGCGAGAGGATGATAAATTGTTGAACGTGCCGGAAGCTGGTCGCGGCGGTCAGTTTGATATTAACCATTAGGGTTACTACTTGTTCCGGTTTTTACGGGATATCTCGTATGAATCTGTCAAAATTGAAATACGTATCGATGCAGGTAAACTTCCAAGTCCTATTTTTATAGTAGCTAATGGAAAATATGTATGATCACTGTTTTAAGTAAAAGCTTACCTCATTAAACAATTAAGTTCTTAGTTAAATGAAGATCCTTTTCATTTTTTAGTTAAATGAAGATAGAATAAAAATATGTAGATATCATAAATATTTTCTTTTGTATAAAAACTGTAAAGTAGGTCTATATTCAAAGGATAGATGAAAATATTTCGGCTATCCATCTACTCCAGAGATTATGACGTGTAATTTAGCAAGTGATCGTGGCGTGGAACCACGTCCTGTCATCTGATGTGTTACTTGCAGCATATCGAAGTGATATGTTTTTGTTAACTTCACAGCGGCATTTTCACACGGTCTATTGAAAATGAAAGAATATTTGGAATTTAATGCATGGTTCATTAAACAGTTCTGGAAACTGTATGAATTAGTTCAAAATGTTCTTACTGGCCGTTACATCCAGTCATTATTCTTACGTTCGCGGGCGAAAATGCCCAATATTTTATCAAAAAACTTTGGATATAAATATCTCACTCATGATACGTCGACCTAATTATTGCATTTGCTCTAGTTCTCCTACAATAACGATGTGTTTACATGCCCGCGAAAATGCTTGGCATTTTTATATTTCATTTTTGTGATTTTCTTACAAATAATACTTGACGTGGCTATTACATCAAGTCACGTTACTTGTTTATTTACATACTGTGTTGAAGTCATGTCGCTTAGGCGGGTGTTTGTACTCAGTGGCGGGTGTTGATTCAGTTCTCGTTTTCACCGTGAGCACCTTTACTTGAATACTTTAACTAAATTATTTAGGGGATTTTGTATAAAGTCTCTTCCTGTTCATATTTCCAGGTTCGAAGGTTGAGACTGGGATGTTATTTGAGTTTTCATGCAGTGTCATTAGCGAATATTCCATTTTCCTTTCCCGAGGAGATTTCAGATTTCTAGACCTAATGTTTTTGGCTGAGGATTGATATACTATTCAATAATTTTATAAAGATATAGGTATATTTGCAACGTATCAAATTTTCCATCTTCAACATTGTTGTACGAATGTCGGTTTATGAATGGAAGGTATATATTTGCGTTTAAGGTAGACACTATATATTTAGTTATATACAAACACATTTAAGGTTAAATTAAGTTAGTGTGTTGGTTACAAAACGGAATACTTTCCTAATTACGCTTTCTATGTCCTCTTTCTTTTCATAATATATCCCGATTTCTTTCTTCCTTCTTATATATGAAGAAACGAAAGAAGAGAGAAGTATATGTGGTAATTATGAATACAGCAAACTATTAACGGTCGCATTTGCATCCGGCTAGGTTCGCTTACACGGTCCGCCCAATACAGCTTAACATAACAAGAAGGATCAACGACATCCCGACAGATAGTATGTTATATTTTTCTGAATCGACTTTTCCAAAATATAGAAAATATCCGTTCCCCTAGTACGACTTATCTACAATATATATATATATATATATATATATATATATTTATAAATATATATATATATAAATCACGTAACTCGTTACTCCGCCCTTCCCAAGATCTACGTTATAATTTACTGTTACGAAACCGTAATACTATTTTGAATTACGACCGTATTTTAGGAGGGCGCTCCGCTCCAGAGTCGCAAATGACACCATCTTGTTCTAATGATCGGTTTGATAGCTCATTTCGAGGGTGCTATTTAGATTTTGGCCCGTTAAACTAAACGCTAATAATTTTGCTACAGTAAATATTAGCTTGGTAGGGAGGGAGAGATATTAACACTCTAAGCGACGAAGATATTTTCCATGCATTAAGAACTAGAGTTTGAGCTTTATGTTTTACTTATTTTAAAATTAAACTGTTATTCCTATATTTATTCCTTTGAATTTTGTCTTATTTTTAGAACAAATTATAATGCGTATTTGTTCAACAAAATATCTGTTTATTCGATGTGTCTTAAAACCTGGGTTTTATGCGACAACTAAAACTCTCTTCGACTTTGATTTAATTGAAATAAAAATGAGCTTGATTTTATAGCTGGAGTGAACTGAGGACAAAGCGTTTTATTTTCGATTCAAGATTCGTTGACTTAATTTATTTTTCAGTTATGGAATACCTACTTTAATTGCGAGGTTTTTTTAATAGACTACCATACATTTTTAAGAATAACTCTTCTAGACTGAATATATCAGTGAATGGACAATTATTTATTTAATAAATATTTATTATATAGAATAATGAGAATAAGTTTCATTTATCTATTTTGTTGTTTTATATGTCATAACGCTAAACTTATTTAAAAACATAACCGTGAATATTTGTTTTTGCGTGTTCAATTCGTCAAAATAAAAATATTTCAATATAAAGATATAAAAAGTTTAGATGTTTCACATCTGCCAGACGTCCCGTGATGGCTCGCATTTTCTTTTAATTTCAATTGATTTACATCACCGGTGTCGTCGCCTGATCGAGAATCGACGAATTTAAAAAAAAATATGTCGCTCATTGACAATTAATTTCTTTGCCTCGAGGAATTGTCGAAATTTTAAAAGAGGGAAATTAGTTACTGCCAAGTCAGGTGAGTATGGCATGCCTCGGGGTTTTCCATTTGTAACTGCTGTAGCTTTAAGAAAGTCTTGCGTGCTTTTTATGGTCGCACGTCGTGGCCAATTAGCAGTGGAGAGGAGCTGTTGACTTGTCTTCGTTATTTCTTCATCATCGTTTCCAATCGTTGGAAATCAAAAATACACATCTAGCATAAGTATTTCTGCCGTCCCTTTCGTTTAGGTATTCTTTTGTTTTGACATTTGAATGCAATCATTGCGGTTAATGTTTATATTTGTCGTCGAAGATTTTATGGTCAAAATTAATAATTTAACCCAAAATTTTCTTTGTTGTGTCGCTTAAAGAGAGAGAGAGAGAGAGAGAGATTCACTTTCGACGCTCATTTCTTGCTCTTATAATATTCCAGCCGTAGTTTGAGCAAATGCCGTTATCAAGATCGCATTTAGTTTATCGTTATAAAATGTAGTCTTCGGACGCCCAGTTTCAGAATGGACGTGATCGAACTATAATAACAAAGCATTCTGTTGTGGTTATGGTCTGTACGTACACCCCGTTGACAATGCATGTCATCTACATTATCTCTCAATTAACTTCTACTAGATGGCGCCACTTGTAATTCATGTATCCGTCAAGAATTTTATAGGTTATGTGATAAATATTTGCATTCGTATTATTTTGTAATACAAATGACACTACCTTAACGTTCTTCTATTCCGCTGTATTCATCAAATATAGTCGGTCATCAGTTTCTTCGGTATAAAATTCGAACGAAGAAATGGTTTGTAGTAATACGAAGAGATAAATATAAAACTACCTCAGGAAGACAGATTTTTAGAGATAAAGTTTGTGTTATTTTTATATTTGTTTAGCTTTCAGTTTTATATTTTATTTATTAATTGTAAAACTCGAAGGAAGTAATGGTTTATACCAATACGAAGAGATAAATATAAAACTACCTCAGGAAGACAGATTTTTACAGATAAGGCTAGTGTTATTTTTACATTTGTTTAGCTTTCAGGTTTATATTTTTTTTATCAAACGTATTATTAACGCCGACTTTTTCTAGTATGGGCTTAGGTTTCAAAGGTTTGACCTTTGAATGGGAATGCTCCTAGGCCAGCGGCCTTACCTCGTTTTGGTCCGCCATTATTATAAAAGTGTCTTTTATCTTTTTATATTTAATAATGACTTGCTTACAGTATGTTTTCACAGACAATAAGCTTCTAACTTTCATAATAAATCGAGGCGAATACACAGCGTTGTTGTATGGTTTTTATTCCAAAAGTATTCTACTCTTTGCTGAGTAATAAATGTTACCTTAACCACGTGAGATCATCCAGAAATATAGTGATAAGAATATCAATTCGTTGTGGATAAGCAGTATTTTCTTGTAGTTTATTTAAAATATCTTCAATTTACACTTTGTTGAGTATTAAATATTATATTAACCAGATGACATCACCCAGAAATATAGTGATAAGAATATAAATTCGTTGTGGATGAGAAGTATTCTGTTGTTGTATTTTTTTAATATATTCAACTTTGCACTTCTCAATACGAGGACACGCAAAATCTTTGCTTTATTATCCATTATATTTATATATTTATGGAATTAATCTTCCTAAAAATATATTACACATTTTAAAAAGAGATTATTTTTCTTTGTCGTATCAAGCCATTAGGCTATTTATTAGTGTGCCTTCTTAGATTACTTTTTTTAGTACAAATTATACTTAATCCTGTGTAAAGAGAAAATATCCTCCGACCTTATACAGTTGTTTTTGGATTCATAACTTTAAGTACCAACTGATACCTAAAATTACTTTAGGTATAGGTATATGTAAACTTTGCATTGATGTTAATGGGTTTACCTTTGATTTATTTTCGTATAGCATTAATTACTTAAAATTTGTACAATTCTATATTTCGTTCGACTGTTTCAAGTTATTTTTAATTTTATTTGTGGTCCAACTGTACCTTGGGCTGTTTGTTGATTTGTATATGAAAAAATATCCAAACGTAATTTTAATGAATTTACCTTTGTTTTATTCGTTTCGTCTAATATGACAATTGTATTCATTACGAATAGTTTTTGTAGCGTTGTTATTGTAAGTAATTATTTAATGTGGTCCTTACTGCTAATAGCGTTTGTCAATTTTTACAACCGGTCATCTTGCGAATGTTTTTCAAAGATTTAACATTGGGTAATTCAATGTAAACTCATCTTGCTTTGTTACTAATTACTCGACTCGCACTATGAGTTACGATATTTGTAGTTTTTACAGTGCTTTGATTTGTTAGGAACAAACTAACAAACGTTAAGGAATGTTTTGAGTACTTGTTTATTGAAAAAAGATAAGAATTTAAAAAAATATTACGGAAAAAATATTATTGGCGCTATTAACGAAATTCGTTTTTGTTATATTGACACAATAATATTTGTCTCGCTTTAATTTGGTCTGTTAGCTAATTTTCTCGGTATATATGATTTTTCAACCAGAATTGTTTTGTGTGTTTCGTTGAAATGGGTAAAGTGGAATAATGTGCCGTCATAAATTATTTTGTTTCGTAGGGTTTATCGCCAACAGGAATTCATGTAAAGCTGTCAATGCTTGTCAAGGAGTCTGTTCCTCATTCAGTCGTAATTTTCCCAATAGTGTAAAAATGGGTGACTGAATTTAAATGCGGTAGTACTTTTCCTACAATATTTTCCTACAGAATTAAAATACGGTAGTACTTTTGATACAATAAATAAAAACCATACGGAATGTGTAAAATGCGGTATTGGACGATCAGTGACTAAAAGTGTATTCAATGGCTGACGTCCTAGACGTATAAGAAGAAAATTCACAGTATATTTTGAATAAAAAATTAATCCAAGACAATTTTTTGCAAGATGGTATGACATTTATTAAACGCTGACCAAAAATTAATGCGAAAATGGATTTCTCAGCAATGCTTGAACCGTTTGAAAGGGATTCAACCGGTTTTGTGCATCGCTTTGTTACTATTGATAAGACGTGAATTCGCCACTTTAAGGCAGAAATGAAACTACAATTAAAGCAGTGGATAAAATCCAAAAAAAAAAATATCAAAAAAAAGGGCAAAGTCGATTTCATCTGCTGGAAAGATTATGTCTAGCCTTTTATATGATGCAAAGGATATTCTTTTTATTGATTATATTATAAAGGTTAAATGGTAGTGGACGAATAGTAGGTAAGCATTTTGTATTAAATGGATAAAGGAAATTTGGTTGGAAAACGTTTTGTTATTTGTGAATGTGAGTGCAAGTTATTCCATTAATGAGGTGTGCCGCTCCCTCGTGTTATTTGACATAAGTAACCTGTACACTTATTAAAGATATGTTAACAATACTGTAGAATAGGCAAAGTAGCCATTTGTTGTTTTTTCAACCAGTAGCTATTTCTAAATAATCACTGTTTCTTTTTTTACTTTTAAAAGTTAATGGCTTACCTCTGGTTTATTTGTAGTTATGTAGATTTTTGATTAATGATAAGTAGAAAAAACGTGTACAACGTTATTCGATTTAAGTTTATATGAAACTAAAGCTTTACTACGATCATAATAGAACATATAGTGCTTACTCATCTCGTTCTGGATTTTTTTCAGTCATTCTGGAATTTAAGTGTTTGTATAAAATGTGTTATTATGTAAATTGTCAACATTAAGAATAGTACAGAGTACAGAGATGCTATGGATGGATTTACATCGTGATATGTACGAATTTATTATCAGCCACAACATGCAAACATACTTCATAATTACCGTTAATAATCATATATTTATATTTATTTACAAGTAATGTCCCGTTTTAGAAATTATTATAAACTCATTTAAAAAAGGACGGAGATTTGTTTACAAAGGTTTACGCAATTTTTTGTTGTAAATTCAATCATACAACGCTCACGGGGAATTTAAGAAAATAAGGAACTTCACAGTAACTAACTAATTTGTCCCATTACAGTACAATGAAGGGCACTGCGGGGACACAACGGGAACTTGCCTACCAGTAGGTAAGTTCCCGTTGTGTTATTGGTCCCCTTATTGGAATATAATAAAGTAATAATATCAGTAGGGTATTATTAATTTATTATATTCCAATAAGGTAGATAAACGAACTATGTTAAATTAATATTTATTGAATGTTAATAAAAAATAAATATAACGCTAGTTAATAAGCAAAAGCGATCACATAATAATTATACCTGTTTTTCAGGCAGGAAAAACTGTGTTACCTTATAAAACCCTGCTGCGTAAATTTTCAAGTATAAAAGTCAATTATGATTTTTATAATTTACTTTTATACTTGAAAATGTATTATAAATATCACGAATATTATAACATATAGCATTACGCCATAAAACAGCGTTTCCACAATCTAAATACTTACCTTACGTGACCTATCAGTGTTTTTACTTCCAAATCATTCATCTAAATCCGTTTAGCCGTATAGAAGGAAATAGCAAATGCACACATAGACAGACTTTGAACTTCTATTTACTTACACAAAAAATTCATTATTTTTATTTTTTTCAATAAAAATTATAAGTTAAGGTGTTGTTGATCAAATCTGTACTGTTATATCGATACGCCAACTTACAATTCCAGCGATTTTGTAGAAATCCGATATTCCATCTTTTTTAAATCCAACTTAAAGTTGCGTACTTTTAATCCTATCAATGCGACGGTGGTATATTTATGTATCAACGTGAAAGCATTACTTCTAACATTTTTACGAGAACTCAAAATCGGTCCCCTGACGAGCAAAGGGTTAAGTCAAAGTTTATAGAATTATTCCTTGGTCAGACGTTACTCTTGATAAAGTTATTCTTTGGGGAGTAATAATTTGGGGGTTAACTTAAGTTATATAGATATATCGGGTGACGATAGTTTAATAGTTTTTTTCGCCACATTGTTTGCTTCAAAAGTGAATGAAATAGGTTTTCTTTCCTTAATAACTATTTCAGTTCATTTTAATTTTAAAACTTTTAAAATCATTATCTAAAATGTGATAAAATTAAGAGGTTAGGGTTTGTTGGAATTTGGTCTAGAATTATGAATTACAGCATGTACATTTTTTTGAATGATCACACGGTAAACTTATTGATAAAAATGCACTACATTATGGTGAATCAATGCACCAGTAAGATGATAAATTATGTTATGGAAGAGTGCAAGCGACAGGGCAGTTCACTACTCCTAAATTTGCTGTTTTTGGTTTGGTAAAATGTTATGGAAATTTATGTTAATTATATACGACGAGCGGCCATTATGCCGTCAAAGTGACAGCAGTGCATCGCATATAATATTTGTTTAATGGTGTGTAATTTGACTAAGTTATTTAGGGCAAATTTACATTCGTAGTCGCCTACTGCGAAATTTCTACGGCAACTATTACGCGGAATAAGCTGGCTGCTTACATAGGCTATGAGAAATTAAATTTGGTACAGAATTTTGTAGGGACGTGAAACTTTTCACAGGAAAGAGAAAAATCGCTAATTACAGTTGTTTGGGCCTTATAATTATTTTTAGCGGGATTATTTAGAAAATATAAAATGTTTATAACGAATCTTTTTTATTTATTTCCACTGGCAACACTGTGGTCTATAAGTTAGTACATGCAGTGGAATATACGTTAGTAATGTAATACTAGCATTTGGTATAAATTATAAATACTTACATATATATATATATATACATATATATATATGTAAGTAAGAGATAGAAAGTGGGTAACAAAAATTGTATTATAATGTAATTCAATACTAATACTTAAATGTCTCATACGTGTTCAAATGACAGGAGTAAAAGATCTGGACATGAGGGCAAAAAGGGGATAAACTACCTGTTCTTTCCTCAATGCGATAAAGAAAACAAGGAATAATGTAGGCATGATTTTTCAAACCTTTATTTAATATTTATTCCTGCATTATGAGAATTTTTAAGGAATTTATCGTCTCTTGGACTTGATTGAAGCGTTTTAATTTGATATATAAGGCGGATGTTGCTGGCGAATTATTTTATAGCCCGTATATTATTATATCAAGGCATACCTCTAATTAATACCATTAAAAATCGAGGAGCCGTGGTTTCCGGTCTAATCAATCATCAATTGATTTCTGGCTTTAAAACACAACTTATTTTCACTTAGGCGTTATTTAGTTCTCTTCGATCTACTGTCAAACGTGATATGATATAAATTGTAAAAAGGCATATAATGTATGTCGGGGGTAATTTATTCCACAGCTTAAAGTAAATGACTTTTTGTAGAAATTAGTATAGTTATGAGCAGGCCTTTTAGAAAGTCGGTACTACAAGACTAACATTTTGGGGTTATATAGAAGGTTGTTATTTAAAATAAAAGAAATGTTTAAGGTATTGTTTAATTTGCTCTATTGAATATTTGTCTTAAGATGTTATTTTGCCTAATTAATACTTAAATTGATTGACTTGCAATCTTGATAGGCGTTTTCAGTTCATGCACAATGTCCGAAAGGCGTGGTGATTTATATATAGTTTTCATGTTTAATGATGGAAATTGCCATGATATTTATTTATTTTTTGACCACTTTAATGTACAATACATATAGAGGACTTATTGCTAGAGGAGCAATCTCTTGCAGTCAAGCATAACAATAAGTTTTCAGAAATTGGTTGTTTGGTAGATTTAAAAAAAAAATCATGATAAAAAACAATAAGAGGAGACTTGAAAATCGCAGAAAAATTAGCATATAAATATTGACATGAGTTAGGTTGGAAGAAAAAAAGTGCAAGAGTGCAGCAGAAGGACAAGAGCAAAGCGGTTTAGGAGAGGCCAGACTTTTTTATATACTAGTTTCTTTCAAAGTTTTGCTGCTTGGAAAGTAAGTGGGGAGTTTGAAAAATTTACCTTATATTTGGAAATAAGTGAAGTGAGTGAGATTTCAAGATGGAAGAAGGAAAAAGCAAGAGCAAACATGTTTTGGAAATGTCGAACTTTTTGATTTCAGGTTCAAAGTTTATTGCTGCTTTATCAAAGTTTTACTGCTTGGAGAGTAAGGAATTATTCGTAAGAGCTGCCTCATATTTGGAAATAGGTAGGGTAAGTTGGCTTTCAGAAAGTAACTCAAGACTGTAAGCAGACAAGTCTTTCAATTTGTCAGTCAGAAAATTTGTGTAGTGAGGATTTGTTATTATATTAAAGAGACGCATATGTGAATATGACGTCGATGGCGGATCTTCGATTATTTGAGAAGTGTGGCCTGTGTTAAAAATATGATTACATTTCCCGAAGCAGAAGATGTACCCGATGCATAAACTTTGGTGGTGTTTTAAGATGTTAACCTATTCTTTATTAAGATCACGATGCGAATATCCATAATTAATTAATTTTTATAGGAGTTTTAATAAAGGTAAATTTTCATTTTGTTCAGCAGAAAATTTTGAATATGCTTTAGAAAGTATATCCTGCTAAAAACACTAGACATATAAAACACTATTTATATGACCTCCAAATTCAGATCTTGACCGATCGGAAAAACAGTTCAAAATATGGGATTACGGTATTATTTAGCTCTAGTTGCGTTAAATTAATCAGGTTTGTTTCTAAAATAAGTCTTTTACCATTAACAATAATTGCTTGTTCTTTGTTTGGATTAATTAAAAGACATTGATCTTTTAGTTAATTGCCCACTCATAAATTGAAGAAAGATCCCGGCTAAAAATATGGGTATTTTTTTGATGGAATACAAGACTGAAAGCGCATATATTTGTAAATTAGCAGCATAGATATGATAATCTATGCTGTTGATCTTAACAATATCATCATAAGAGAAGAGAAGAAGAGAAAGCACTCCTCCTTGAGGAAAACCAGCAATAGATCCACTGAGAATACTTATCTGAAGACTTAAAAGATTGCCTGCGTCCATGGAGGTATGAGCTATTCTACTCTAGTTAACATTAACTGGAATATATTAAGATATACAAACGAAATAGGTGAATAGCGAAGTCAATGGATTTGAATGTACTCAAAAGAAAAAGGGAACCGTTATAAGAATATTCACGAAAATGTTAGTTGTCGTAAAATTAAGTATTCCAAACATCTTTTTTTAATTTCCTTTATAGTTTGGCGTATCGTTTCAATTCATACAGGTCTCAAAAATACTCAAAAATATTTTCATGACAAGTATTATATCTTCAGAGGTGTACTGAAAAACATGCAAAAAAATATGTCCCCCCCTATTCTTCGAAATTGTTCAACTTAAGATTATGAAAAAAATATGGTGTTTTTGAAGCCTACACAAAGGTTGTAGGAAAATAATAGCTGTAATTTTAGATATCATAATTTTTTAAATGTACTATATAAAAAATATTTAGGTTTTTCGATATTCATAGCTGATTTTTTCGACCGTACAACGTAGAAACTTATGGCATAGTTACACATCTTCTTAACGCACTACGTTGTGCACTAGCTAAGATTATTAAAATATTCAAATATCAGTAAAACAGGGGTTAAAAAACTTCTTAAATAATATTTTACCTATTACGTAGAATATAATTTGGAAGGCCTTGTTATAAGAAACATAATTATATTTTATTTCATAATTTTAAATTGCTTAATTAAAATATAGATATTCCAAAAAATATGCGAAAATAGAGCATTTCTCCTTTATTTCGAAAATACTCAGCCAAAAAGCGTGAAAAAACAGAGTTGGTAAAGCTCGACTAGAAGATTATAGGAAAACTACAGCGAATATCTTCAATCTTATACTTTTTTAAATATGCGTCATGCTTTTATGTCAGTGAAAGATATATCAGGCAATAAATATAGGTTGTGAAAAATTATTATTTGTAAATATTTTATTAGAAATACTAAGTAACCTTAATTGTTTATAAGTATTGTAAATGTACATGGAACCCTCGTAGTGCGTGTTGTACTCGTACTCGATAGATTTTTTGGTGAGTATACCAAACATTGAGTAACCAGCATTCTCAGACGGGGACGATCCATTTTTTTAACTATAGTTTATGTATTCCATTTGGACAATAGCTATTCCGTACGCGCAAAACAAGTCAAAAGTTTTATCTGTCAATGACGGTTGAACGGTGGTGACTTGCATCGCATTGATGTGCACAAACATACTGCTGTTTAAATTTTGATTAATTGATAACAAAATAACAATGATTATAATAATAATAATAAGAAAGATTTTTTTCGTTCCCTATCGCTTAAAAAATATGAAATCCCGCGTTTGTTTAATTTTTTCGCCATCAGCCCCTAATAGACGGATAACCCTAATTATAATATCGATATGAATAACCGTGTTTGTGACATAAGGAGAGATAGGTTTATATAGTGTTAAATTGTGAGTATGTCATATTTTGTTTAGTGTAATTCACGTATTGTCTTGTTTGAAATAAATAAAATAGAACCAATTTTAATATTTGAAATGGCTTTATACAGAGGGAAATATTGAATATATTTAGCGTTAATTTTGTAGAAATTCATTATTCACAATTAAATGAAACTACGTGATGTAGTATTATTTCTACTTTCTTTAAGTTCTTTACCACGACCTAGGTTTCGTTGTATTACAACATCTTCAGGTGGGATATTAGCAAAGGTCTTTGCTAATTGCCCACCTGAATAATACTAATGTTGTCATACAATGAAACCTAGGTAGTGGTAAAGAATTTAAATAAAGTAGAAACAATACTATATCACGTAGTTTTATTTAATTGAGAATAGAAGGAAATGTTCACGCCACCGTGGACATTTCCCTCTATTCTTATCTTATATCTTATCGAGAGTAGTTGTGTCTCGACGAAACTTACTTTACTTCATGCAATATAAAGAATTCAATCAATATTGAGAAATTGAAATAAAATTTCAAATGTAAAATTCGGGGGTAACTAAATATTGACGATTGAAGTTTTTTTTCCAATATTGTTTAAAATATCATGTAGCGTAATCATCCAAATTTCTATCAAATATAATATAATGGAATACGCCAATCTGACTGAATAAAAACTACAAGGTTTTCAAATATCGAATATCTCGTAAGACTCCGTTATATTTATTTAATTTGGGATAAGTCGTTGTTGAGAATATTGTGACAGATATGATAAATACTAATATGACAATACAAATAAATGTATACAATATGTAGCGTAACCATAATTCATTTACAAGTTAAATAAACAATAATATATAATATTCGATGTCCTACACTCAACACCAGCGTTATGTTTATAGTGATTTGTTTTTTATTCTCGATTAAGCCTATTATTTAGATTACACAGTTAGTAAGTCGTGTCCATTTCGTACAATAAAGATTACGCTTTTTAATAATGCTATTAAAAAGAATTGACTGATCTGAATTAAAATACACACAACAAAATATTTATAAAAAGAAATTCACAACGCGAACTGTCAAATATTTCCTTCATATTGTAGCCATCTTATGCCGCGCTACTTATTTACCGTGCGAATTTTTAAATCGATACGGTGACTTTTTTCCCTATTAATAAATTCGCCACCGAGTTTATTTACGTTAAAGTTATAAGAAATGAAGACAAGATTTATGAGATTTATTAGAAGGAGACATAGGCTGTAAATAACCTATAGGAACTTCGAGGGAAAGTAACTTCAAGATCGACGTAATAGTTTTAAAACCAAATATTCGAAAACAGGAATTGCACACGATATATTTTCTATTAAATTCATCAAGAAAAGAATTTTCACCTATGTAATTTTGAACAAATTATATTAAATAAAAACATTACTTAACGCGTTTATTTCATGAATGCACAATTTAGACATAACCATCACAACATGCAGTATTTCACTTGTTTACTGTTTTCTTTTAACGGATCTGTAATATCTAATACGTCAAAAGATAGGGCGTTGTTTCTAGGAAAATTAATTTTCGAAAATTATTGCTACTAATTAGTAGAAATATAGACAGTTATTTGGTTTTATATTTTAAAAAAAAATTTTGAACGGTTTATTAATACCATTCTTTTTATTTCGATGACTCTTGGGATAATCGTAAATTAAATTTTATTAATTTGAAGTCTCTTGAAATTAAAGAAAACTAACCGAATGTGCGCGTTGTGTCTATTTTTTGTTTGTTTGCACCTAAATCACATAAAAATTACTGAGTGTATTTTGATAAAGCTTTTATGTTGTCTACTTAATGTTTATTTAAAAAAAACAATTGGTGTACTTAGGACCATAATGTAGAAGTGAAAATTTTGGCAACCAATAAAACGGTACTGTGTATATTGGAATCTTTCTAAACGAAAATTAAAAAAAACAGATACGCGTATTATATTAAATTGTACTCAAATCAAATACTATTCAAAAATAGAAGGCGACTCTTAAAATGATGCAGTCCGTGTTAGACAGAGAACTCGCTCGGCCGATGCCGAAGGGAGCCGAGTTTACCCGAACAATGCTTACATTTCATTTTTGAATTTGGAACTTACTTGGCCAATACTGTAAGAAGTCGAGTTTACCCGATTGAGCGTCACCGACCCGAACCTGACGGCTCAGTTCAGTTCACTGCGCAGAAAAAGTAAGCAGGTGCGCCTAAAGAAGTTTTCACTTCAAACACTAACATATAGTTAGTTGTTGATCACATTTAGTGATAATGGGTAAACAACGTTCACGTCAGCTAAGCCGCAAGCAATTAGTACAAAATAAATAATTTCTTAGTCACTTTTTGTTTTTTTATTTTGTACGTACGGTACGCGCGATTGTAAATAATTGAACATTTTTAGCGTAAAATTATGTGTTTTTCTTAAAACCGTTCTATTTATACCACATAGCTATGAGTTATATAACAGTTTTTTTACAAATATGAAACTTCTTTTTAACCACTTATTTGTTTTTGAACAACCATAGCTTAAACAGTTCCATTGTTTTTTTTAATTTGTCGAAGTAATGCATTTTTAGTATATTTTTTGATTATCTCATATTTAATAAATACAAACAAAGCTATAAATATTATTTACGCATAATTTTGACTAGATGATGTTAGTTTTCTATTTTTAATTTCGTTAAATAAGGATTTTTATTTTTTGTCAGATCACGTAGGGAATTTCATGTAACCGTTTCGAATTTAAATGTAATCCATCGAATAGTTTTGAATCCTGAACGGATGAAGCAACGTGTATTGCTCGATTCAATATTTTTTGATAAATTGAAAGCAACGCAATGAACTTATTATTTATTCGGCCATCTGAAAGAACTGACTTTTAAAATAAAATTCAACTTTTTATACTTCACTTCTGTAACTGAACCGTCACTCCCAACAACGGTGTAATTTTTGACTTCCATGCCTAATTGAAACATGCTTGTTACAGACAGACGTCGAGATAATCCCATGAGTGTACATTCCAGTACGGAACGCTTAAAAACTCTTCCAGTAATTCTACCGAAATCATTTTCATAAAATATATACTTTTCTCTCGATTTCATTTAATTTTTTACGCTGGGAAAACTCGCACATCTTGCGCAGCGTGCATTATATCAAATTTAGTTTTTTGATATTATTTTCTTATTCGTTATAGAATTATAGAATATAATTCTAGTCTAGTCTATATCCAACATCTAATTTGTTCCAATGACTATATTTTATTACTAACACAGTTGTTCTAGTCGAAATCAGTCGTTTATTCTAAATATAATTCACCAAAGTTAGTGTTAGACTGTACTCTTTTAATGTTACAGTGAAAAAGTTAAAGAATCATTACTTTATCTCAGTTCATATTTCCACCAATCGAATTACGATATTCACCTGATAAAGATACTCATCAGGTGCGACCAGCGCAAATTCGTCTTCATAAATCAGATTATCCATATTTATAAAAGGCGTTTACTAAAGAAATTACAATTTGAGAAAATAATCTCATTGTATCCAATTCGTTAAATAGTTAGTAGAGGCTTTAGCTGACGTAGTCCCGTCTCATGAACAGAATGGACAATGAGAGACGACGTGAAAGCAGGTGTTCTCATTTATAATGAGACGTGACGAGAAAAAAAAGTATGTTGAGATAGGCTTTATTAGTTCAGAGATAAGAATTTAAGAAAAGATCGAATTGAACTTGCCAACTGAATGTTTCGTGTGTACTTTTCACTATAAAATAAATTTTCAAAATCAGAAAATTTTGAATCGAGCAATACACGTTGCTTCATCCGTCCAGGATTCAAAACTATTCGATGGATTACGTTTGGGATACATGTATCCATAATAAATACAAACCAAACTATAAATATTATTTACGCACAAATTTTGACTATGACATGTTAGTTTTCCTTTTTTTTAATTTCGTTAAATAAGGATTTTTCTTTTCTATCAGATCAAGTAGGCAATTTAATATATCGATTTTGAATTTAAACTTAATCCATCGAATAGTTTTGAATCCTGCACGAATGAAGCAACGTATATTGCTCGATTCAATATTTTCTGATAAATTGAAAGTTCGAGGTTTTAGGGTAACTGACGCAATGAACTTATTGTCTATTCGTCTACGCTATGTTACACACACACACACACACACACACACATATATATATATATATATATATATATATATATATATATATATATAATCTGTGGCTACTGTTCTTTTATTTTCTAGAACAATCGTTGCATAATAACCCATCCGACCGAAGAATGAGGCGACCATATTTTTCCAGTACTTGGTCTTTTCTTCACCCCTGTAGGCAAATCTTCACAAGGAAACACCCACTGTGCAGACTGCTTCTTAGTTTTAGGTAAGTAACAGTATATCTAGTTTTCGTTATCCACGACTATGTCGAAAACAGCATTGGAGTGACTTCCGTAGATTTTTTCTAAGATTTTGGGACGATGTTTTTGAGTATGGTAAAATCAAAGGGAAATAGCCTAGTATAAAGTTTCCTTAAGACTGAATGTCCTTGTAGAAATTTTTGCTTGCGACTCGTACAAAAGAATAAATTTGGTAGAATCCACTGATCGGTTACTTTCTTATCAGTGTTTATCATGAGCGGCGCAGTATTGATATTACCTTCAGTTGTTACTGTCTAGGGAGATCCCTAACGTAGATCATCACTGAGATTAGTACGACCGTGCTCCATTCGTTAAACCAATTACAAATAGTAGCGCGGGAAGGGGCTTTATCATAAAATGCTCATCGAAGTCGATTGTAACGTTGTTGTTGATTGAGACTACGACGAAAGCCTCGAATGAAAGTTTTCTCGTGTCAGTTTCGTCTCGATGTGATGCAAGTAATTTTAAAATTGCCGTTAATTAGTAAAAACAAATGATAAATACGAGTAAATTACCTTAATGGATTAAAAGAGAGTTCAATTTACGAAATTTATATTTATTTTGTAGTGTTTCTTACTTCCAAAGAAAAAGAAAAACAGAACAGAAAAAACGAGTTTTTTTTCTAAAAACCCTATTTTTTCATAACCTATATAATATTTTTTGACAACTACATAGCGACTATTATAGCTTTCATAGCATATGTAAAAATTAAGGGGCATCTAAAAAATCATGAGATACAGAATTATTGCTATAGTTTCCTACAACTTTTATGCCTAATTTCTGAATATGCCTATTAAAGATATAGCAGGCAAATTTACATTGTGAAAAATTAATATTTGATAAATGTTTACAAGAGCCTAAATTTGTTCGGAAATTGTATTCGTACTTCATAGGTTTTTTCATTATTCTTATTAGATATGGCCTTTCTAAATACTTTTAGTGTTAACCTCGTATCGCTCATAAAATTGTAGATAAAACCGAGTATATTGTAAACAAAATATTGATTGAAGAAAACTTGTCATTTGAACACTATATTTGGAATACATTTAATATTCCAAAATATTAGTTGCGTAAATACAAGTGCACTTAAGTAATTATTTTATCAGGTGCTTTTCGAAATTTTTTAGAACTCATATTTTTGCAATTTTTAAGCACAATATTTTTTTATTTCAATATTAATATGGTTGGCTGTAAGAGATAGCAGTAAGTCCGCCATATGTATTTCGTGGCAGTAAGTCGGCAATATTTATCAATTAGATACATAAATAAATAAATACATTTTATAAGGCCCATAACTTGGAAAAGACTGTATTGTCGTAGGAGAAAATATTTTTTTGAATAGATGATACTTTATAATTTATTTATTAGCTATTTACCATGTGATAATTACGATTGATTACGTAAATGATAGAATTAAACGCGAAGTTAATTTATTGGATTAATTATGATAGTGAAGTTAAAGAGAAAGAAATTCAAAGAAATTTCCACATTATGTACAGAAATGAAAATGTTTAAATTTATCGCATCTCCTTTCTCGTTTGCGGGATAAAATATTTGTTAATTACTAGGAGAAACCTTACTGCAAGGGTTTCGTACACATTCAGATACATATGAAGGTTTAAACATTTAAGGGTGCGCAGTATGTCTATTTAATGCTTATATTATTTGTCACTATGTTAATATATTGCCTAGTGTGTTTTTCACAAAACTAAGAAAATAATGACAATCGAACTTCTGGGAATAGAGATGCACTGGATTGAGGAATACTTAAAAAGAATTAAGAAAAAGTCTTTCTTCTTTATTTCCGATTCATATCTTTAGCGTACAGGTTTATTAGTGTCGTAAGTAGATACTTGGCCAGCCGAGATTTAGGGTTGAAAGTTATCATATTAAATGTGAACCAAAGACAAATCCAATAAATTTGGCAGTGCCAATATAACATTTCGAAAAAGTAGCCAAGCGCAAACGTTAATTTGTATCAACATAAAAATACGGAATATAGACGTCGATATATACGAATCCCGCACCTGTAGAGCGTTATGCACGAACAACTTTTAGGTTCAAAATATTCCAGAAATAATAAAAATATGAAAAAAAAGATTGACATTTTTTTATGTGTTTTAATTTCAGGAATTTGTATCTGTCATAATTTTATTCTATTTCCCTGTTGCTAATATTTTAGTTGCAATATTAAGAATAACTACAAATTGTTAACAATAACTACACAACTTGTTAACAATAACTACGTGCTGACAACTTTCGTTTAATTTATTGTATTTATATTAATTTGGTTTTTTTTTTTTTTGACCGATGTTTTTGAGATTATAAAAGTAAATTTACCTGTCGAAGTTTTTCAGATTTTTGGGAATTTTATGAAAAAATTACATTTTCATAAAATCACACTATATCTTGTTGAACGTGTTTTTAATAAGCTTTCATTTCACAATTAAATGAAACTACGTGATGTAGTATTATTTCTACTTTTTTATATGTTAGAAATTAAAGAAAGTAGAAATAATACTACATCACGTAGTTTCATTTAATTGTGAATAATGAATTTCTACAAAATTTGCGCCAAATATATTCAAGCTTTCATTTTGATATATCATTGAAATTGATTTCTTTTTTCTCCCCCTTAAATTTTAAAACTGTATATAATATCCATAAACCTCAAATTACTTTCTACAATTATGCCAACTATCCATGTCATATGGTCTTTGAAAAAAAATACAGATCCATAAACCGAAGTGACTGCATAAGTATTCTCTTCTTTTTAGTTAGAAAACTAAAAAGTGGCAAATAAATATTAGTCGACAAAGTTAGACCGTACTATACATCAGACAAAACACGCATAACAAGCAATAGTGCAAACTAGACTTAACTTTGAAAATTATCACACGAAATTCGAACTGAAGATCGATATACCGATGTCAATATAAAATTTGAAAAATTGGGGAACGAAGTAGATATTTTATGAATAAATTTGAATGACGCAAAGGCGACAAAAATCGATCACGAAAGATAAATCAAGTCATTTATGTAGATTGAGAAGTATTTGAAAAGAATTGCTGTAATATAGGTGGTTGTAGTTTTTCAATGTTCGTGAAAGATAAATTTTGATTCAAGTCATTTATGTAGATAGAGAAGTATTTGAAAAAAATTGCTGTAATATAGGTGGTTGTAGTTTTTCAATGTTCGTGAAAGATAAATTTTGATTCAAGTCATTTATGTAGATAGAGAAGTATTTGAAAAAAATTGCTGTAATATAGGTGGTTGTAGTTTTTCAATGTTCGTGAAAGATAAATTTTGATTCGTCATTTATGTAGATAGAGAAGTATTTGAAAAAAATTGCTGTAATATATGTGGTTGTAGTTTTTCAATGTTCGCGAAAGATAAATTTTGATTCAAGTCATTTATGTAGATAGAGAAGTATTTGAAAAAAATTGCTGTAATATAGGTGGTTGTAGTTTTTCAATGTTAGTGAAAGATAAATTTTGATTCGTCATTTATGTAGATTGAGAAGTATTTGAAAAAAATTGCTGTAATATAGGTGGTTGTAGTTTTTCAATGTTCGTGAAAGATAAATTTTGATTCGTCATTTATGTAGATTGAGAAGTATTTGAAAAAAAATTGCTGTATTATAGATGGTTGTAGTTTTTCAATATTCGCGAAAGATACATTTAGATTCAAGTCATTTATGTAGATTGAGAAATATTTGAAAAAAATTGCTGTAATATAATAGGTTGTAGCCTTTTTAATAGTATCTAGTATCTTCAGGTATAAGTCGCTGTGACGATGTACACCGAGAGGCGAATTATATGTAGTCATTGTGGTGGTGTACACTTATAGTCATTTATAAAAAGCGATTTAATTATTTTTGAACCTATAATTGTGATCATCATAATGTTTAGCGAGAAGCAATTATATGAAAATTAATATTTTGTTCATTTGACGTTTCGTTATTTTTATAATTTGTTATATTACACTTCGTGAAATTAGTGTCGCCCATATTTAAGTCTTACGCCGGTAGTTGCTACAGTAGAAAATGGATAATTTTTAAAGGAACTGACACACCGTCTATATATTTTTAAAATTAATAATATATATTGTATAAATTCTAATTAATATTATAAATCTGAAAGTAAGTTTATTTATCTGTTCGTTTCGCTTTCGTTTCTTGTAAAATTTTGCACACGTGCAGCCCGTATTATAGAGATGAATATAGA
The DNA here is from genome assembly GCA_039881145.1 of Druceiella hillmani. Classification (NCBI taxonomy): domain Eukaryota; kingdom Metazoa; phylum Arthropoda; class Insecta; order Lepidoptera; family Hepialidae; genus Druceiella; species Druceiella hillmani. Next base: position 13,377,964 of record JAYKKI010000061.1, read on the forward strand.
ATGTATGCACATAAGCATGTATGTATCAAACTACTTGGCTATTGTCAGCGCTAAGAGCCAATATTTTTGCAAAATATAATTTTTAATTTACACTACCATCTTTTTCCATTTCCGCACAAGCAGTTTCAGGTCAAAGCTAATAAATTAATAAAAAACCCATAGCCAAAAAAAATAACAAGAACGTTTTGTTAAATTAGGTCCATGTAAAATAATTTTCAAAACAGTTTAGAAAGTCTAATCCTGATAATACAGTTATAATCAAGTTTATTATTTAAATAAATAACATAAAATGTGTGGTGACCTAAATTTTTCAACTCCATTTTGAGCTCCAATTTTATTTAAAGATAAACTCACCTGAAGCATAATTGCAACTCTTGCAGACGAGCAGTAACACGACTAGGCAGCAAAACTTCATCGTAATTAAAACTTAATTTAATGTAAACTTAACACAAAGTTAACAATAAACTCCGGCTTAACTTGAACGTTAAACTGCGTTAATTAAATCTGACCCTAGAAGTGTCACTGTGAGTAAAATTTGCCGGTTCACATTACATGCGTCGCGCTGTTTTCTGTGTATTTTTGTTCGTTGTGCCGCGAATCAGTTTAATGAGAGTTACATATATTTATTTTGAAATATAATTAAGAAGCGCTAGGAGCGAGCGAGCGTCGGCGGAGATGTGCGGCAAGCTGGGACGATGGCCGAGGTTCTCGGCCCGGGACGATATAACGCTACATCGTGTGTAGCGCTGGTACACTCATATACGAAACTGATTTACTTTTATTTGTTTTTTTACGCGTCATAAAAGCTAAAAATTGTTTAAATAAATATTCAAAATCGAACTGAATCGTCGAGTAGTGCCAAATAATGCGTCATTCATAATCATTTTTAGAATAATCAAGATTCGTTCTAACATAAATTGTCAGAAATTACAAATAATATGTTAAAGTTTTTATTTTCAATTTTGCTCATAAGTTATATTAAGTTAATTCTTGAGTTTCGGTTCGTTTGATTTGTTTCAATGAAACCTTTGGTTACAAAAGTGTGTAAACTATAAATTGTATTTCCTAAAACTTTCATTAAATTTTTATATAAATTTAAAGAATTCTTAAAACAATCAATTAATATTTCTAAATTTCGCATATCAACATTTAATTGTCAACCCTAATATATTCCATTATTTTCCCCAGAATACTTTTAAAGGGGGTGCTTAATTTTCTTAAACAAATATGTAGTACAAATGAAGAAAAACGAGACTATGTAAAACCATTAAAAAAATTGTTCTTAAGGCAGTGCCGACAGATGATTTTGTAGTAAGCACTTTATTATTTTTTTTGTCGTTTCTCTACGAGCACTTATGCAATTTTATTTTTTTTGAAGGTCATGCCTTGTTTTTAGTTTCCATTTTCACATAAATGTATTTTACAGGTTTCTTTAATACAAATTACTTAAAGAAAAATGGGAAACTATCTTGAGATGTGATAATAATAACTGTTTCCAAACAAGAAACGGTACCGTTTGTCGCAACATTTCACAACCGACTGCTTTGTGATAAGTTAACAATAGGAAAAACTAAAACCCGACTACACGAAATACATATATACATAGCCTGCGCTGTGTATACATGTATTTTGATATTTCATATATACCCTAGGATACACTCCGGATCAAGACGAATCTAAGGACATCTCATTTGTTGAAATCATTTTAGTAGTTTAGACTGTACGAGGGAACAAATTAATTCCCATACATATATACATACAAAACATAGCCTATGAAAGTCACAACCCATCCTCTGTTGTAGTAGGGTAAAAAGGGTACGAACGAATTTCTAAAGATGCAATTTATTCGCAAAATTTATACTTGAGGCGTATCCGGAAAATATTTATGCAATAAGCATGAAAAATATTTATCATTGTTTCGTAAATTAATTTAAGTCCTAAATCTTATTTATTACCATGAATATTTGATGTAATATTCTAGTTTATAAAGTGTTTTAAGCTAAATTAATTACAATAATTCAACCAACAGTTATGACTTTAATTTAACATCAAATATTTCTTCGTAGGATACCCGAAATTTGAATACAATCCCCAAGACCACACAAGTATCTTTATTAATAGAACCTAACGTCAGTGTGACACCACGGGAACACAAAATCTTTTGTTTCATAATTTGAACGTAAGAACACTGTTTGTTTGTACTTATATATTTATGAAAACAATCCACTTATTGCGGTGTTTGAATTGTTAATTTGAATTTTGTTTATTATCTGCTTATTATTCAAGTAGAATTTTATTGTCAACCGTTTAGTTTATTAATGCTCACTTGGGGCGGTAGGGCTAACGGGCGTTAATAACGTAATTTTATTATTTATGATAATTTTGTAATAATATATTAACATAACGGGTCTTAGGTTAATATATTATTACGGAATTATCATAAACAATAAAATTATGTTAATTAATTTTAAGTTCAATCGATTCTTTTTTTACTTTACTCCTTATTCTTTGTTGATATTTTACGATAAAATTGTGTAAGTTTAATGATATAATTAATTCATTCCTCCAAAAAATATAAAAAAAGAGTGGGGAAAGAATTTGTTAGCATTTTGTTATTTTTATTTTTTCCGTCAGTTATAATGGCATAAAAAAGTTTAGAGTGTGGCCTGTGATTTTATTAACTCTCTTTGTTATTTACAATATTTGGTTTGTGTTTTTTTTCCGAATTCACAATCGTAGATACGCATATCTTGTTGTGTACAGTTATTTTATCCAATTTATTCTTAAGAATGCCGTTTTGAGTGGAATCTTTCGATAGCGTGTAACGCTTTCTACGCAAGTGAATATACGAGGTATCCAGCTGATTGTCAGTTATAAGCGATATAGTGACGGAACTACAATGCTTTATTTGTTTTTTTTTTTAATTATCTCGTTCACTTTAGCGCGTCTGCGAAATATCAGATGAATTATTAGTATGAAAATTATTTCATTTTAAATCGGAACCCAGAAAGAAATAAGAAAAAAAAGTGGTATGAAATGTTTTCATCTAAATAGAGAAATGTTAACGCATGTTCGGAACATTTAAAAAAGGATACCAATGCACACATGAGAAGTTGCTTACCCGATAACCAATGTGATATCCATAAAGGATAATGTTTTTTTATAATTAAATTGTTTATATTTGTCAAAGAATTGTTTGGAGCAATCGATTATTAATAATACAACTTACACATCGTAATAAATCTATTTAATAACTATTATCTGTTTGAAAAAAGTTATGGAAAAAATTTTCATTCGGCGTGAGTTTAGTAACAACTTATTGTAATTTGGATTATTGAAATTGGGATTTTTTTAATATTGACTATTTTAATAGTTACCTATCTACAATAAAATCTAACTATCTATAATGATATATCCAAAATCAAACAAAACACATAACTCTAGGAAGAATTGCTACTTACAGAATTATGTACACTCATCCTAAACGTGTTCGTGTATTACATAATCGCAGGACAGGAAAAAGCTAGAACAAAGGAAAACGGTCAAAAGAAAAAAAATTATTGGTTATATTATTTACGTATTGTAAAGTGGCTCCCTACGTTATTTTAGGCTCGCATGTCTTGTTGAATATAATCGGGAAAACCAGTTTCATATCGAAATATTGGCACGTGATGATAATAGTACTCTATTATCATCAGGATATTCTTTCTCTTCGTGAGCGCAATAATATTTCAATTAGTGGTTCAGTCGAATTTTTGAAAAAAAATTTGCAAAATCGCCTTGTGTCATCGTGACAACCACCCCGGTTGCAATAATAAAACGTTACATGTTCTAGCAGTTTTGTCGACGACTGTACTTAAACTTATTTGCATATGTATAATGAAATGCAAAATAAAATGTCAGACCACAGATCCCATTTTGCTTCATTTAATAATGGCGTAGAAAGAATGAAGTCCTTTCTTTTGGGTATATTTTGCACAAGAGATGATACACGGAGTAACGAAAATTTATAGAAGAACAAAATCATAATTTTTACTTTAAAGGCCCTGCGTCTTCTGTTGATATTTAGTTTTACTAGATTTTGCGTAAAGCTGGTGAATTTTTTTTGAGTCATATAATAAACAGTTTCCTTCGAATTAAAGAAATGTTCAATGATGTTGCTACCCTTGGTGATATTTAATTACGTTCCAGGAGTGAGACTTGAGGTAAAACTAATGAAACTGATTAACATCGTTAAGAGTTACCCTATAGACTTTTTTAAAAAGATGAAAGGGTGGATGGAAATACAATACGTGCCAGTTTTTGAGAATATTTGGCATTATAGGTATCTCGGTTTCGCGCAAGGTAGTGAAAACGGATAAAAGAATATAACCGCTGTTTTTACTTCAAAGGCTTTGCTTCCTCTGTCGACACTTCGTTATGAATTGGGAATGTGACTTTATGTAAAACTAATGAAACTGTTTCAATAATATCGTTAGAAGTTTCTCCATAGATTTTTTTTAAAACAATGAAAGCGGTTTGTAAAACGTGTTGGCTTTTGGGAATATTTGCGCAAAAGGAATCCCGACTTCGGACGAGGTATTGAAAATGGATAAAAGAACATAAACGCTGTTTTCATTTCAAAGGCTTTGATTCCTCTGTCGACACAGTTATGGCTTAGGAATGTGACTTTATATAAAACTAATGAAACTGTTTCAATAATATCGTTAGGAATTTTTCTACAGATTTTTTTAAAACAAGGAAAGCGGTTTGTAGAATTTGTTGGCTTTTGGAAATATTTGCGCACGAGGTATCCCGACTTCGGACGAGGTATTGAAAATGGATAAAATAACTGTTTTTACTTCAAGGGCTTTGATTCCTCTGTCGACACAGTTATGGCTTAGGAATGTGAGTTTAGGTAAAACTAATGAAACTGTTTCAATAATATCGTTAGGAATTTCTCTACAGATTTTTTTAAAACAAGGAAAGCGGTTTGTAGAATGTGTTGGCTTTTGGAAATATTTGCGCACGAGGTATCCCGACTTCGGACGAGGTATTGAAAATGGATAAAATAACTGTTTTCACTTCAAGGGTTTTGATTCCTCTGTCGACACAGTTATGGCTTAGGAATGTGAGTTTAGGTAAAACTAATGAAATTGTTTGAATAATACCGTTAGGAGTTTGTCTACTGGTTTTTTTTAAAACAATGAAAGCGGTTTGTAAAACGTGTTGGCTTTTGAGAATATTTGCACAAGAGGTGTCATGACTTCGGACGAGGTATTGAAAATGGATAAAAGAACGTAACCGCTGTTTTCACTTCAAAGGGTTTGATTCCTCTGTCGACACAGTTATGGCTTAGGAATGTTACTTTAGGTAAACCTAATGAAATTGTTTGAATAATATCGTTAGGAGTTTCTCTACAGATTTTTTATTAAATAAGGAAATCTGTTTGTATAACGTATTGGTTTTTGGGAATATTTACATAAGAGGTATCCCAACTTCGCACGAGGTAGTGAAAATGCTTAAAAGAATATAACCACTGTTTTTACTTCAAAGGCTTTGCTTCCTCTGTCGACACTTAGTTATGACTTCGGAATGAGGCTATCTGCACGAATTTTATTGGGGAGGGATCTGTAAAATACGTCTGCACTGAGATTTGTTCTTACCATCATATAAAATTGATGCAAAGCACACTAAATATACATAAAACATAATGCGTTTTTCTTTCCAATCTATTTTACATCGAGTATGATCGATTTCTTGTATTTGCAAAAATAGATTCATGCCCATTTTCTAGAATTCTGTTTGTGCTGCACACAACGTTGCTTCCTTTTATAGGAGTGATGACAATATTTAGATCGACTGAAGTGAACCATTTTATGTTTAAGTAGGGCAAATCAGGTATATATTTGTGTGTTCATAACACGACAATTTCCGTAAAACTCAAAATAATTTAAAGAAATTTGGCAGCGGTATTTCCTTGAATCAGTTCGATATTGGTAAAATTCGCCATCTTGACTGCTATTTTGGAAATATTGAATTATTTCGAATATTTAATATTGAGCGTGCTATCGAATTAAAGGTATTAAAGAGTACATGACTAATATATATCACGTAGTATTTTGAGAATTTTGACGTATTGTCTCATATTTTGGATCGGGCAAATTGATTTTGGTCTTCATCAATTAGCATATTAATTTAAAGTTTTAATTTAATTACATGAAAATGAATAATGTTATATTAAATTTGTTTTGTAGAAGTGTATATTATATTCTAGTCTTATCTATTGTTTCATTACTACACCTTAAAGCGCCACGCAGACTACCGACTTTTGAAGGTAGCGGGTTGACAGCTGATGATTGCTGACGTTTGTCGGACGGTCTACAAGACGTGTGCCGTGCATCGCTGACTAAATGTCTCCCAAATTTCTCAGTGCCTCTTCAGTTGTATCTTCTGTCTTTTTCTATCTTAGCTCGTCTTAATTCGTAACGTTCGGCTAGGCCAGCCAGAATCGTTCCAATTTTTTGTAGCACTGACTTTTATAAGACCTGTGCGTTAAAGTATTAAATAGCATTTTTTCTATTTACTTCTGGTTCTGGTTCTTTTAGTCATATAAGTCATGTAATCCTTATTTAAAATCGTGAGCGAAGTCTCCCTGCATCGCAGAACTAGTGAATAAATATGTCATAAATATAATGGATGGGGAAATGGGACGGACGTAATTTTTGTTTATTCCAGCCTTATATGTACGAACCCCAAATTGCGAGTCACATTTTTTTGGTGTTACCCAATTTCTGAGTTACGAGTAAATATCATTTACTGTATTGGGCAAAAGTCACACCGAAAGTGACGAAAATTGTGAAACACATATTTGGCAAAAGTCAACTGAAAGTGACGAAAATTATTCAAAACGATTTTTCGAAATTAGTACAAAAACTTTAAATTCTTGCCGTAACTCGAACTACAAAGACGTCTGTTGGCACGAAATTAATTCTCGGCATAAATTAATTCCGTATTATAATTAAATTCAAGTTAACTTCTGAAGTTACGAGATTCTGGCTACAGTTTAAGCCAAGTTTGTATGCAATTACCTCGTCCATAATGCGATTACGGCCGTTTAGGAAGACGGCAGCCGGTCTGACTAGTCGCCCGCCCAGCCTTCTACTCGCCGGGCCAATTATCAATAACTTGACCGAAGCTTCTCTGTTCATCTCGGAGTTGGAACCATTCTGGGACAAAATTGAAGTGAATATTTCGAGAAACCTTCGTTTTTATTTTATTAACTTTTCGTGAGGTAAAATAGGGAAATTTTACTTGTCGAAGCTTCGTGGTATTTGACTAAATTGTCTTGAGATAAACTTTTCACGTCAAGAGATTTGAGATGTTTTGAGACGTTATAAACGTTTAGGACATTATTTGACTCTACACGTCAGTTATTATTAAATTTACCTAGACCATAAAGTTTCAAGACATTGCCCTAGAAGTGTCAGAAGTTCTGCAATGGGATGTAAAAGTTATAGCAGTATAAACAATAGGATGTAAATGTTCACTGTAGAGGTATTATTGAATCACATATTAAAAAATTTTATAAGTTTTTGTATAAATCAAAAGTGTACGAATGATTCTTTTGGGAAATGTTGTCTATTGCATAATTTGTTTTTCATTATGTGCATACGCGAATGAAATTGTTAAATGATGTGAAAATTACAAATTTTTAATAAATTATTCTCTGTTCACGTTTAAACGTTTCGAAAAGAGAATGAGCTGGGTTGGTCTCTAACTTTCATATGATATAATAAGGTTTATTTATCAGAGATATATCTGTGCAATAATTAATTACAATTCGCCAATGTCATTTCGGTCATATGTAATGAGATTAATACCGAATTAATAAAATCGTTAAATCTATCTAAAGTTGCATATTGAGTTTTGATTAATTAAGAACGTTAAGTCTTCGTTACACAAATTAATGAAGGATAATAAGTCTTTACTAAGCATATAATGCGTTTATTAAATATATTAAATTTTAGTGTTCGACTGATTAAACTAAAACTTACACAGTAAACGTGATTTATCTACTGTTTTTATTAGAATTGATTTTTTTAAAGATAATATTTATAAATCGTTATAGAACACGTTTATAACGTGTAGATATTGTAGATTTTCATGTAAGCTGTAATTTTAATGTGTTATTAAGTGTTAATTAAAAGTTATTTTTATTTTAATGTTAAAATTAACGTTAAAATTAACATAACAATTTTATGTTAATTTTAATGTGTTATCAAGTGTTAATTAAAGTAATTATCAAGTGTTAATTAAAAAAATTTAGTGTACAAAACGTGCTGCTGCCGCCATTAAATGTAAATATTAATTAATTTGCCTAATACTTTTTCAAAATCTAAAAAATCCAGCTCGATGTTATTTGTCTGAGACCTATTTCCTGTTGTCTGTCTGATTATTTTAAAACTTTTGTAAACGATGCTTTCAGTTTCAATGCAGCGGAAGTATCTTTCGAAATACTTGTCACAAAATACTTAATTTAAAAATGGTTCCATAACATTTGGAGTTTTCCGACTACTATTTTTTCTTGTAATTTTGTAAACAGCTTTTGTTATAGTGTGCTATGACTTTATAGCATGAACGTCATTTTTTCCCCTTTTTAACCAAACATTTTCTTTTAACTTAAAGCTTGTTATTCACAGATGTGGCATAATTCATTTTCACTACGAACTAAAAACCAGAAAGAGTGAAAAATAAAATGAAAACTTGTCAAGTACAAGAATTGCACGGCCCAATCTTGTATGAAATATCTGTCAAGTACAAGTAGAGCTCGCACTACGAGAGTTCCGTAAACTTTTAGGTGTTTACAAAAAATTAAGGGTACGTCTATTAAACTATTTACAAATACTTACTTTTTACCTAAATATAATGCCTTCTATATTTTTCACAGGATTAAAACACGGCGCATAGTTGTATAATATTATTTTTCACCACGTAAATATATAGATACGCCGCCTAATATACCTTTCCAGACGTACGAAATAAACATATTAAAGTACAAAGTTATTTTTGCAGTTGATTTAATTAATTTGTATGGAGTTTTTATGAACTTGTTACGGACTCAAACTACATTTCCTAAGTTAGTCGATTATTAGTTGTAAAGCAGTAGGCCTACTTATCTGTGATAATACTATTGTGAATAATATTCGAATATTAAAAAAATAGCCGTATAGCCGGCGAGGACCGGTAACTCTAAAAAAAATTATCATTTTAATGATTAATATTTCATAAATTAATCCCTGAATCGAAAAAGCCAACTTTCCACGTAGAGAAGGTTCAAAATTTTTTTTATAAAAATTTATTTAATACCTATGTAGGCGTTGTATACGTGTATAACCGCATCAGCTTCATGGCACTAATAGTAAGCTAATAAAACAGCTGTGACATACAGACAGACAAGGCGGACTCTAAGGGTTTCTAGTTTGACTGCGGAAACCGAAAAAACGGTTTTAATAAACAATCCGTAACAATCGGCTGAATATACTGTTTTTGGCCACGATGGTTACACACGGAGTCATATTTTACATTCGATCTATTAGTCGCATTAGGCGAAATTTTAAAAATACACTTTACTTCGCGCCATTTCTCTTTGTTCCGAGTTCAAATGTTATTAAAACTGACAAAAATAGTAAAAAAGAAACTGTTAGACCTTCACGGACGGACATGACGAAATTATAAGGTTTCCTGGTTTGAATATGGGACTCCAAATATGATTAGAATTTATTTTAGTGTGCTTTATGTATCGATTATAGTTATAATTGTAAAGAAACAGCACGGATTGACTCCAGCCGTGTTACTCGTGTAACTCGACAATTTTTTAATCGTTTCAAACACCCACACACCCTCCCTCCTACACCCCCCACCCTCCACACACACACACACACAAACATATCGAGCTTTATAAATAAATATAACGAATAATATGTTTTATTCCCAATAGTGGACGTTGCTGCGTGTTTTAATATATCATAATTGTATTGTCCATTTTGTTTTATATATCCGATTGTTGCAAAAGTTTTCTTAGAATCAATGTTCCATAAAATCTCAATCGATAAATACTTAACTGCAGTTTAAGTTTTTGTCGATATCGAATGTTTGACGGTCTCCTTTTAAATATCGGCCAGAATCGCGGTTGTACCGTTATTTCAATTATGTATCGCTTGTACGAAGAAAAAAAACCTTGTCTATTTAAAGTTCTAAATGAGTATTTGGAATGGGATTGATTGTTAAGTGTAATAAAAAGTATATTTAAAAATAAAATAGCGCCATGCACATATTTAGAACGTACTTAACCTATTGGATGATTGTCGATTTTGAACCTGCAAGGCCGGCCAGGAAAAAATAAAATACCAATTGTAACCATAATATAAAATGAAAAAGTTATCTTCATCAATGCGCACATATTATATTGTCAATACGTTAAGAATGTTTAATAGCAAATAAAATCCACAATTAAATGAAACTACGTGATGTAGTATTATTTCTACTTTCTTTAAGTTCTTTACCACGACCTAGGTTTCGTTGTATTACAACATCTTCAGGTGGGCTATTAGCAAAGATCTTTCGAGAATCTTTGTAAATAAATGTACGGTTACTATAATTCCTTTCCTTCAGATATTATATGATATAATTCCTTTACTTCATATATTTACAAAGATTCTCGAAATATCTTTGCTAATATCCCACCTGAATATGTTGTAATACAACGAAACCTAGGTCGTGGTAAAGAAATGAAAGAAACTAGAAATAATACTACATCACGTAGTTTCATTTAAATGTGAATAATGAATTTCTACAAAATTAACGCCGAATATACTCAACAAATAAAATATTAATAAAAATCTAACGAAGTACATAATAAATTTTTAGAGATAGTTATAAAAGTTGATCAAAATCGGTTGCTTTTTTAATTTGTAACCTTTACCCAAATTAACTAAAAATAAACTGTTAACTGACATTAGTCCTGTTGTTGTCAAAAAATAATTCGATCTTTTAGTATTTTTGTAATTTAAAGAATTAGAGTCTATAAATTGTATTTTACTCGAATTAGGCATGCCAGGAATATTGTGTTTAGCAGTCTATGTATGCAGGTAAATATTTATGTATGAAATACAGTTAAGAAATAATCTCTTAGTAAGTTAAATTGAAGCTTATCTTCCAGTTTCAAAAGGTTTTAAATTACAACTCATGCATCGTATTTAACTTCAATTATGCACGCCAAGTAAGTTCTGTGTTTGCAGTCTATGTATGTATGAAAGTATTTATGTATAAAACACAGTCAAGAATCAATACATTACCAAGTTTAATCGAAGTTCATATTCTAGATTAAAAAGGTCATGCGTTCGTTGGACATTATCACAGCTTATAGATCGTATTTTACTCGAAATTGACATGTTATTAAAGTATTTTTTGGCAATCTAATTATGTATGGTAGTATGTATGTGTGAAACAGACTTAAGAAATGTCTTACCGAGTTTCATTGAAGCTCTTACTCTAGGTTTAAAAGATTTAAAAAATGACAACTCATGCACTGAATTTATTTCGGATTATGCATGCTACAAAGTAAGTATTGTGTTTCGCAGTCTATGCATGTATGAACGTATTTATGTATGAAATACAGTTAAGAACCAATATATTTCGAAGTTTAATCGAAGCTCATATTCTAAATTTAAAAGGACATGCATTAACTGGATATAAACACAGATTATAAACCGTATTTTACTCGAATTAGACATGAAATTAAAGTATTTAGTTTGGCTGTCTAGTTATATATGACAGTATATAGAAAGAGACATATTTTAGAGATCGTCGCTGCTCATTAGCAGTCCAGGTGGTTTTCCCAAGGGGAAACGACCAGGTTGTTTTTCCTCGATGTGTCCGAGCGGTTAAATAGGAACTGGGTCGTTCCCGACTATTATGTTTCACAATTCAAAGGGGGGAACTTAACTGAGAAAGATAAGTATGGTCATTCAGTAATTGAAATAGCACACTCATTTAAAAGTAATGAAAATGCGCTTTAAAAATCGTAGCAGTTAGAAGAAGCCTGTAGCATCGAAGGACGGTTTTAACAATCTTAATTGGCACGTTAATACTATTATATATTTGGGGTCTGCAATTTCGCGAGTAAATAAATTTAGTAAGTAGTTGTCCTCAAATCTGAGATGTGATACAACAAGATATTAATAAAAAAAGTGGATTTTAACTACGACTATGTTTGCGTTGATTTTGATTTTGACAGTGATTCCGAGGGAGGGCGGGGGGTGGTTATCCATAATTAACGTTTGCATCTTGAAATTATCCTTAACTACAACAAAAGTAACTTTATTAATTATTTAATTCAGGTTAATATGGCTAGTTCAATAAAAAGCTAGTTAAATAAAACATTAGTTTAATTCAGGTTAATATGGCTATTCAATAAAACGGCTAATTGAAATAATTTAATGTTTTTTTCCACTATGTATCTCTAGTCCAGTAAACAACCACTACTAGGGCATACCAGCCGCTGCAAACAATGTTTTAAACAATAAATGATCAAGGAAGTATTAACACAAAAGTTTGAGTTGACCTCATAGAATTATTAACACAAAAGTTTGAGTTGACCTCATAGAATTTTTCAATTATTCAACGTAATCATGTTTTTGTGTTTATAGTTTTGATAATTATGAAGTATTAACACAAAAGTTTGAGTTGACCTCATAAAATTTTTATTAACACAAAAGTTTGAGTTGACCTCATAGAATTTTATTAACACAAAAGTTAAGGAAGTATTAACACAAAAGTTTGAGTTGACCTCATAGAATTTTTCAATTATTCAACGTAATCATGTTTTTGTGTTTTTAGTTTTGATAATTATGATATTTTTCTCCCTCTTTCATTATTGTTGTGTCGCAAAATTAGTAATTGACTTCAGATTTGAATATGAGGTCATTTCATTAGTATGATTGGATGAGATTTCCACTTGAATGAATCAGCTTTCATATTTATTCAAGCGTTCTGTAGGTTTTCTTAATGCAAAATATAAATTGATATGATTTCACTTTATGGTACGGAAATGTGGGCATTCATCACGCCTCTCTCAATGTTAACCTACATTAGATACAAACTATAAGTAAGTAAAATGTAATTACATTAGATACAAACTATAAAACAAATATCCAAATGCATATTAGTTCTAGGCTCCGTGACTCATGTGACAACTAAGTTAGAAAAAGAATCAAACAAGTGGTTACGCTACTGAAAATTATTCTTAGCCGAATGGTCATCTTGTCAACATATACGTGATAAGACAGCCATTTTAATATATAATTTATGTTTTATAAGTAATTATTTTTATAGTATAAACTTAAGTTATAACGTAATTTTTAAATATTATCTAATTAAAAGCTTTATTAAAATGGACACGCAGTCCTTGCGTCATGTTTTAACTAAGAGGTAGAAACAACGTCGTTCAGGAAATATTGAATCTAGACAAAAAGCTGTCTAGATATTAATCTGGATCACAAGCGTCGCACTTATGAAAATTTCATTCAAATTAATCCAGTAGATTTTGTACGCTACTTAGCAAACTGTTAAACATACACACAGCAGTTCTTAACGTATTTTGATTTATAATCATTGCAGACGAGCCTCTGATATCATCATCTCATTTTCCAAAAAAAAATAAATTCACAAATTTATCGTCGCGACAGATTTCATGTAAAACATTACGTTAATGAAGAATCGATTGTTTCAATCGAGCTCCTTTTTAGGTTTAGGTTTTCAATTCATAAAATTGTCCCATCTGGAGATTAATGATCTATAAGTATAAGCCGGTATGACTACTAACCGGTAGGCTGATTCTAAATATAACGTAAATGTTAAACATGAACGGTGGTTGGAGATGCTGGTTAAAAGCGCCTTGGTACTTATCTCTACGAATAAGTATCTATTTACTTCCACAGTTCTCGTTGCTAATACTAGTACTAATTAAATCGGGTTATGGACATAATTATATTTATCAGTAGCAATTTCGATGATATGGGAATAGATCAGATGTACGATATTTTTTTTATTTCTCTTTGTACTAGCATTGTTTTAATCTAAAACGTAATTGAAAGCGATTTATTTAATATTGTCTTTTACGATATGAATTTTAAATTGCAGCTAAATGTTTTGGTTGTTTTACTTGTATTAATATCAGTTTACGCTTGAAAATAACGTTTTTTTAGGAATTGTTCAATGATTTTTTAATGGCCCTGCTCCAAGTGCTATATCATTTTATCGTTCTTTATGAGGCTCTGTTATTTCATCACGGTTCTTCACATTCCTTTTTTTTCTTTTCCTGATGAAGAACTATGAAGTGGATACGTAAAGAAGACACTGGCAACATCAATATGTTTAAAAATTCGAAAATAACAGGAAACATAAGATCAATTTTTATATACTTTTATATATGTTTCCATCAAAAAAATATCCCTGGTCACAATTGAGATAACTTATATTTTAACTTGAATAACGTCTCCATTTCAAAACTACCCTAGATAGACATAAAACTATTTTACACCTTAGCTTGAACTTTAATTAACCCGACACTTTTTCTTCATCAATTCCTGTGGAATTCCAGGAATTGATGAAGAATTTTCTTCACAGTACAGATGGTTCAAAAATCGATTTTCAGATTTTGATTGCAAATTATAGTTCAGAGTATCAAATATATCACAAGCCCAATACTTAAAAGCATTCTTTGGCTAATTTATAGTTAATTTAATTTCGCATCAATAAAGAAATGGCTTTAAATGTGTTTTTTTCCCAAAATGTATTTCTTATAACTTGCTTGCAGCATAAATAAAAAAGTTTTCAACCATCTTACTTCAAAAATATCAAAATTTTCAAAAATGAATTTTCTACAGAAATACGTAGGGTTTTTAAACAAAGGAATTTTTTGTTACAAATAAATTTTGTCCAAAATAGTGACTTTCTTCTTTAAACGTCTATTACTTCTATAAAAAATCAATATTTTTAAAACTTGTTTCGAAACTACTAGCATGCTAATGAAGAAAAAATTGGCATTTCTTTTAGTCCAAAATATGGACCACGAATTATGAATGTCTTGGTGTAAAACCTAACAGTGACACGCATCTACATAAGATTTTGTGGCTGAAATTTTGTCTTACTTCAATGCGAATTATAAATTTACTTCAAAGCAACTAGAACAAATGGATAATTAAATAACTTAAATAGTTCACAATTAAATGAAACTACGTGATGTAGTATTATTTCTACTTTCTTTAATTTCTTTACCACGACCTAGGTTTCGTTGTATTACAACATCTTTAGGTGGGATATTAGCAAAGATCTCTTTGCTAATGATATCTTTGCTAATATCTAAAGATATATAAGATATAAGATCTAAAGATATCTTTACCAATATATCCCACCTGAAGATGTAATACAATGAAACCTAGGTCGTGGTAAAGAAATTAAAGAAAGTAGAAATATTACTACATCACGTAGTTTCATTTAATTGTGAATAATGAATTTCTACAAAATTAACGCCAAATATATTCAATATTTAAATAGTTTAATTAATAGTGAGGTTAAGTGTAATACCATTTCAGTAGGTTATTTTTAGCTACTCGAGTGGTGTTACATTTACACTTAGGTACATATGTAACAGAAAGGAATATGCAATGATAAACACAAAGAATAGGATGATTATTTCTCTTGCAGACGTTAAATAAACCTATGGAGTATATAATTGCAAAATTTTATTAAAATCTAGCTTTTAGTTTTTGGATGATGTACGCACACATACATTCATTAATAATATATTAAAACAACTAACGATTGCTTGACGAAAGTTTGACGATTTATCACTCACTAGATATTAGGATAAATCGGATAGTATCATCTCTGTGAAAGAAATCATGGAAGTCGGATAAGAAGAAAAGACTAGCTGCCCTTAAAACTGCACCCCGGTAATTCTTTTACTCAAGTTCTTTCTGCAATTTTTCGCCTTATTTTCAACTCTATATGAAGTACAAAATTAATCATCTTAGTAAAAATTAGTCATCCATTTATATGATAAATTCGTATTATAAGGTAGGCATAGTAGGTAACCTATATGTATATTAGTTGAAAGTAAGTCCTATTTTAAGACTTTTGTCAAGCGTTAAACGTTTTTTTCCTTTTTCTCCAAAATTTTCAATTTAAATCAAGTTGTCTCGTATTTCTCGTATCTCGTATTTTCTCGTATTTAAAGTTTCCAAATATGTTGACGTAATCGAGTTGGAAAATTTCATTCATGTAAAAGCTTATTATTATTATATTGGTTTACTTGTATCTAATATTAGTATTTTTTCCTTCCTATTGAACCAGAGTTCGCGGGACCAATTTCTTACATCTAAGAAATTGGTCCCGGGAACTCTGTATTGTATCCGTTTCACTGAACAAAGGATTAAACTGAAAGTAAATTGTATTTTATAAATACAAAAAATGTTAAATTTGTCTGATTTAGTCATTGTTTAGCATATACCCTGGGAAAAGTTAATATTCTCGTAGTATTAGCAGTGTTTTATATCTCGTTATAATATTGGAAATCCCGGCTCGTAAATATAAGATAAAAGTATTCTAGAATTACACTGACTCAGATTCGAATTAGCATTCATTAAAATTTAAAGGCATTAACATGACTAAAAGTACAATAAGCTTTAGCATACTGATCTCATATCTCGGCATTAATCACGGCCAATCTCGGCACACAAGCCTCGCTCGACAAGTGAACTGGATTGGGGTTACATTAGCATATTGTTCTCACACAAGTTCACGTAGCATCTTTCACTTCCGGCTAACAGCATCTGGCAGTCGCCAGCTACGAACTGGTTTTGTAACTGTACCGAGCTCTTGTTGACCGACGCTTTGATCTTAATGATATCCTTTCGCGAGTCACTGCTATTGATTTATAAAAATAATATCAAACTGTTGGCGAGGCGTTTGGCACAACATAGCGACTAGTTACGGAGAACGTAAATTTTTATGACATTGAATTTTTCTTGAGAGTGGACAGTTTCTAATATATTGACCCAGTTATAATACGATTCACTTAAATTTATCATTTTTCTAATAATTAAACTTAAACAATTTAAAATAACGTGTTAAAGTAGATGATGCATTTAAGTAATACTGAGGTTCATATTATTTAATAATATTGCCTGCTTTGAGTACGAGAAAGTTACTCTGTGCACATGTTTCTAGAACTTTAATCTATTTCTTCTGGGGTAACTTAAGGGGCACTCTGTAGCCTAACAGATTCTGATGTTACAAAATTTTTCTAATAATTAAACTTAAACAATTTAAAATAATGTGTTAAATTAGATGATTCATTTAAATAATACTTTAACAATATATAACAATGAGGTTATTATTATTTTAACAATATTGGTATCTCTATGTGCGAGAAAGTTGCTCTGTGCACATATTCCCTTTGTGCACATGTTTCTAGAAGATCCCATAAAAGTCGGTTTGATGTACCAGTCTAATAATAGGTACATGTGTATATCATTATTTGGGACACAGACCAAAAAATAAGATATGCTCTGTGGTTTGGAAACAATTTTAGTTTACATGAGGTGAAACCGAGCCTCTCAAGCCAGGATCTATTATATAGTGTTTATATAGTTCCAGTGAGAGAATTTCACCAAACGATTATCTGCAAGATTTTGAAATTTATTCAAATTCGGCTTGACAGCATTGTGTTGAGCGGAGCAAAATAGGTTGTAAAGGAAAAAGGCCTTGTTCACCAGTGGGAAGTCTTCTCTGGTCTTATTACAACTTCTCTCGGATAGCAATGAGGTTAAAGAGTTTTTCCAGTAATCACAGCCTGAAAGTTTACTCGTTCAGAGGAAATTATACCCATTGAAATAATCTAAATCCCGTATACACACTGCCTGTTGGTATTGGAGTTCCTCTATATCATATTTGCTTTTGGCATTAGAGTTGCTAATTGCTGTTAAATATGTACATATGTTTGGACATTCTATTACAAATAGACGTGATTATACGTATATTGTTGTGTCTACATTTGAATAAATGACTACGACTGTATTCCATAATTTAAGTTAACACTTTTCTATTCAAATTACTATGGCAATTTTCTTTAGAACACTCGACTACTTAGAAATCATTATAGTGTTTCAGGTACCACATTATTAGAACACATTATTGAATTCTTTTGTAGCCTTTAATGCAAAACGTGGTTTAATTACATATTTTATTTTCTGAAAAATATCTATCAATCTTACTAATTGCCGTTCACAGTCCGGGTAAAGCAAGCGCGATGTTGTGCATTTCGTGGAACACTTTTGTCAATGAGCAATTTTTTTCTTTCAACGTGTGATGTTAGTTGTGTTTGAAGATAATTGTGCGTCTATAGTTGAGGTCAACATACTAAAAATGTATATGGCATTGCGTCAGAAAAACAATTGGAAATAGAAAAACTGAGCACATGATGACGATAATTTTCTCGTTAAGGTTTGTCAAGAAAATAGGTTTACCTGTTGTATCTTAATGGGCGTTGTGAAGGCTTAAAATATGATAGATTGGAGAGATGAGTATTAAGAAAGGCATTAGAAATGTATGGATTTGATGAACGATTAACAGAAGCAATGCAATAGCATTCATGTTAGGGCGGATGACCTTAAAAAACCTGTTTTGGGTATTTGACAACAATTTATCATATCGTTGTTTCTCAACATTCTTTAAAACAGTTTGACGAATCGTAAGCAATTAACTACTAAATTCTCATGAGATTTGTGTATCTAAAACAAATTAAATTAAGTAAGACTTTGTGGTATTTGTGAAAGATAAACTTACCGTATTATGATTGTTAATGCAATTATTTTGCAAGTGAATGACTTTATAGCTTCGTGTGTTTCATTTACAGATTTGACAACTGTAAAGAAGTTTTAAATACGTAGTCTCTGAAATTAATTTCTTATTAAAAACTAATAATTTTCTTGAAGTAATGATGTCAGGTTAAGTTCCTATTAGAAAAAGAAATATATTTAAACTTGTTTAGATTACAATAACTTGAATATGAAGATTATTGTAATTGTAATTAACGAAATTGAATTTGAGTTTTAAATAATTTATATTTGCTATTAATTTATATACAAATTTTTACACATTAAAATTATGCTTTTTTTTCTCATAATGCACTTATTACCGCGAAGAGAGAAGTTTTATATTTGGTGTAATGAAAATTGCATTACATGAGCGGGACTAAACACACATATATACAAACAAACAAACGCAAAAATTTATTTTTGAAATAATCTAGACTTTGATGTCATTCTGCCTTTTATATTGTATGGTAAGCTCCAGAATTGGTTTAATGGCAACTAACAAACAAATCTAATTAATAGGAATTTGAATTTTACATCTTAATAATAAGTAACATAAATGGAGGAAATTTATAATTTCTGGAACATGAGATGTTTGACCTAATATTTTCTATCTTGCAACCCCGAATTGAAGAATCTCCGACGTGAAGACTAGCAGAATGTGTGAAAATAGGATAATGTTCAAATTACACTCACGTGAGACGATTCCTTTTATGGAAATATTTACATCTCTGGAACTAAAATGTTGAGTGTATGGTTGGTTATACCTGCAAGTACATCGTAGCCGCAATTTGAAATAATCTTTCCCATTTTTTTCTGTTAAACTTACAATTATATTTCCTAGGCACCTACGTGGAAGAAAATATTTTTGAATTTGAATGTAAATACTAAATTATGGTTTATTTCGCTTTGCCTAAATCGAATTTTTAATTTGTCATTGTGAGTGGCTAAGTTAGGAAAAAATTATTATCGTTAAAAAGACTTATTTGCACTCATGCTGCTGATGAATTTCTGACACGTATAACGCTTCAGGTCACAATTTTTCACCATACAAATTTGAATTTCCAAATTCGTATTACTTTATGTTTTCTTGCCTCAATTTTAGAAGAAAAAAATAAAGTTTTCTTTTTTCCACTTTGTCATCCAGATCCCAATGCCCACCTTTTGCCCAATGCCCACAATTTCTTTAGTGATTACTAAAAATTTTCACAATAATACATTTGTCTTTGCTGTGTGTCAAATGTATTGGTTTCAAAATTATTATTGGCTTACAAAATTTCATGTGGATTCAATTGCGACTTGATTTCTGACTAATCCTTACGATTCATTTGCTATATAATTTTTAATCAATAAGTTAGTTATTAATATAAATTTAACTTTCAATCATTATTGGCGGTACTATTATTACAAAACTTTTCCCATTAAGACACGTATGTGTTCGTATACCTGTCTAGTTACACAACATTATTTCGATTTTCGCGGGCAACACGGAAGTTGATGTTGTCCGCGAAAATCGATTCACTAAATTCAGAAGCCCGTGCCGAAAACTTTAATTTCGAGCTTCGTAAAAGCTCCAGCCCAGATTTAAAAGAACTTTATTTTTATTCCTGAAGGGATAGTTTGTTGAAAACTACTTAAGGATCTCCTTACGAGCCTTAAAGTTTTTGCATTTACACTGCTTTATATTTAGATTCGTTCTGTGTCATTATTATAAATACGGAATTTTATTGTTTACCGTGGTTTCAAATGAATCCTCCGATTGGAAGCTTTATCTCCTGCTGAAATTTTTATTGCATCCTTTTTTTTAGTGCTTGCAGATATTTATGAACTTCGAAGAATGGAATTTTGTACGAAATATTTGTGAGAAATTATCTGAAAATTTTTTAAAGAAATAGAATTTGAAGTATATTATATTGAAGTATAAGAAATTCTATAGAAACACCTTTATACTCACAAATGTTATAATTTTTCGAGGTTCAAATATCGAAATTATTTCTTTGCTTAAGTTCAAATAATTACCATTCTTTTTTTAATTTTTTACTACTTTTTATCCCGACTTCGTTTGTATAAAAGCATGACATTCCCTAGGTGGTATTTTTCAGTTATTAAAAACGTCTAGTGAAAATACATTTATAGTTTTCACCAGCCCAAGTATTGTTGACTACGCATATATTATCTATAACTGTGTTAGCGTTCATTGGTAGCTGCACATCCGGATGTGTTTTCTAACAGGATTTGCAGTTAACGCGGCATGTTTAACAACGGGTTTGCGTTTGACGTTTGTATATATCTTATAGTAATGTATAAAAATATGTTAAATATTATGCTTTTTAACACGCTTTATATTGGTTTCATTTCTATATTTGTATGTTTGTATGTATAATATTTCAATTACATTTCCACCCACTTCTATAAGTCCGGATTATTTAAAATTTTGCACACGTATCAAGAACCGATGACAATATAATAATTTCGTAATAAAAATTTATAAAATAAAATTATAGTTTAAAAAAAAAGTAAAAAAAACACGTTTGTAGCAATATGAACTATACAATTTAATTTTCACCCAATTCCGGACTTACCTTTACGACAACTGATATCAAGCACAAAAGTTATATTCAAATTGTTACAAAGGTGCTTTTTTTTAGCTTTTTTTAAACTATAATTTTATGTATTGTTGAAAATATAGTATTACATACATTGCACTATACAAAGCGTAATCGAAGTGTATACTGCGCTGTTACTATGCTCACCTTTATTAAGCTTATTATGCCCTTTGCGCTTTATACCCTTTATTAAGCTTATTAAGCACTTGCTGTATTTATAGCGTAATAAAATTATCACAAACTACAAATATTTCGAATAGATAATTATTATGAAACGTTTCCTATAATTCCCTCTTGAGAAATTCGCTAAATCCTATATCTAAACCCTTACATAATGAATACCAATGGATTTTAGTTAATCAATACAATGAGATTTGAGGGCGCCCAAGTCGGCAGGGCGCGTTTCGGCCCAACTATGCAAATAGGCTGGACAACGGGCTGGAGGACGTAAATATAAATTTGGGTCAAGAATTCGTTACGCGGCGAGGAATCACTTTTAATTGTGTTCCAATTGAAGTGGACACGGCATCGTGCGAGGTACCGCTCGATCAAAGGGCCGGTCGGGCTGTTCAAACTTGGGGTATATTTTACATATTTTCTAGTATACCTCCGAATATCAACCAACTAAAATAATGAAGATATATTTTTGAGACCTTTTCAAACAATACCCTATCTATCTATAATGTTTTAATCCCTATATGGGATTAAAAAATGTTTTAAGCCCTATATAGGATTAATTTTTTTTCATTATTTCATTTGCCCTCCTCCTTTATTATTGTGCTAAGTTTCAAGTTTCTATGTCAAACAGTTTTTAACAACAGCAGCTGTGACAAAAGGAGAGACAGAGACGTGAGTGATCTTATAAGTGTTCTGTTTTTTTCTTTTTGAAGTACGAAATCTAAAGCGAAGTTATGTTTTGCGATATATTTTTCGATTTTTTTTTTAAATATTGTTATCTATTTTATGGGTATTAAAGGTAAAAATTGATAAACTCAAGAAAAGCCAGGAAGCTGTTATGAAATCATTTCTCTGAAACGGTTAATGTAGCAGATGGAAGTTAAGAGGTGATGCGGTCCCCTATACCGTATTAATCAGTACAAACATTTGGAACGCAAGCAAATGTTAAGGGATATTCGCATACGCTGTAAGCAGGACTTCACTCTCGCAGGATCGTAATATAGTCAGGAAGGTTAATTGCCACTAAGACAGAGAATTTGCAATGTAAATATTAAGTAATGAAAAAAAAGGAATAAAAATAACGCCCGCTAATTTTAAGTTAATCACACTTAACTACGCCCATTACGAAATCCAAAAGAAAAAATTAAGTGCTAATTAACTACGTATCCTAATATATAAAAAACCTATTCAGCTTTTTGAACAGTATTCTTCAAAGATTAATTTATACAAAGAACAAGGAAATTAAACAAAGTTACTATATGTGCGTTTATAAATATCAGTATACTTTTTGATAAGTTTCGCCAAGATAATCTTTATTATATTATTGGAATTTGTTGGAAGGTCATATATGATATAATCTCATTAAAATGTCCTATGAAGCGTGACTTCATAAAAGTAGTTTCATTTACTTTTTAACTGAGTAACATTTATGTACATAGAAGAATGTAATATTTCTTACTTTGTTCAAACCTAAAGCAAATTATGAATATCTTACGAGAGCTCACTTCACCTAAGAGGGAGGCCTAAAGTGGACACGCCTTGTGGGCGAAACGGGCGTGCTTAGGGCAAAGAGATCACACAATTTAATTTTTAAATTTGAGTCTGTCAGGAGAATAGGTACAGATTAGAAAGGAATAATGAAAGAACATATAAACAAGGACACAATCTTTAATACTAACAAAAAATCAATTCGTAAAAATATTCGTAAAGACTTGTTAGAAGATATTTGGATTGTTGTTTCGTCTATATTACGTTTTTGGACATGTTCTTTTAGTAGATCGAAAGGTCTGTAAACTTGAGGTTTATTAAATCCTCTAGCACGGACAATGCATGTGGCCCTAGTTTTCTTAAGGTTAAAATAGGGTGAAGTTCGATAAACGAAAAGTTTGGTACCAATCCATTTCGGCAAGATCATTATAAGTGGGTGGGGGATACGGATTTTTTGATTACTGAAAGATGAATCTACCATATCCTCTTCTCGACAATCCAGAAACAAGCTTTGAAATACGCCCTTCAATAATTGTAACTTTTGTTCTGGGGCGAAGACGGCTGTGAATCGTTCAAGATTTTTTGGCAAGATCCCGATCCAAGGTGCCCCTGTAAAGTCGCCGTGGGATTCTATATCTGTTTGCCATGGTTTTTATTGTTCTGTTTTACCATGTGACTTCTTGTATCGCTTTCTTCATGATAGTTTCGTCCCAAAAACTTGTGACTTTTTTAATATTTATTCATAATTTAATTAACAGAGTCGTTATGGTCAGTTGAATTTTCGATTTATGCCGTTTTTAATAGCCATTAGGCAGCCCCAACGTTTTCGCACCTTGCTAGAGGTACTGATCAGCTACTTCCATGCTGTCCTTTCTCCGGCTTGTTCTAGTGCGGCAGTGAGAGGGAGCGCCCGTGATGATTTTAATGTAAAAATACAGAGTAGTAATAAACCTTTTATTTTTATTTTTGCAAGGTAATTACAATTTTTAGGAATATAATTTATATTTATGTTTTAATGAAAACTAAATATTATATAACGTTTTTCCTCATTAGGCCTTTTTGGTCACTTCCGCGTTCTCATCAAACCTAATCTTTAAATGTTGTGAAATATTCAAAGAAATATGATAAAAATATAGTAGAATTGACAAAATATAACATTAATATTTTCATATTGACACATAATATACACTAGTACACAAAACACTATGTACATCCTTGTTTTTCTTCTAAAAAAGCTCCAAAATTGCTTGTTTCGCATAGGAGTCGTAAACTACATTTGACGTAGGCTGGACGACTAACGCGACTTGGGAAGATTGCGGAGAATTTCCGTGCGCGCGGGGTTGGGGTAAGTTTGAGAACGACAATTTTAAGATTTCGTTTTAGGTAGGGTGCCTGTTTTGAGTCCACTTCCCCTAGTTTTTAGAGTTGTAAAATTTAAATAGAATTTAATGAAAGAATTATTTTAAATGTAGGTAATTCATGAAAAATATTAGAATATGACTTGATTATGAATGGGAGTAGTTTGCTTTAGCTGAAGTTACGCCAATGCGAGATCGATTTTAGTGCGATCTATAGACAGTACCGATATGCTGTCTCAATGAGCGACACGTTTCTTTGGACTATTAAAATAACTGAATTAAAGTATTTAGAAACATCGTCGGAAGCGTCTGCTAAGTGCTTTTGTCATGGTCACGGAAAACCATTAGCCTGAAAATTTGTATGCATGACATGTTGCACGCCATGTTAGTGTGGAATATTTAAGCGAGCACAAGGCTTTATAAAAAATAAGGCTGCTGCTTAGAAGGAGCGTAAATCTGTGACGCAATCTGCGAGTTTTTTATATTTTTTGGGTATCTAAATATTCGGTATAGCTTTATCCTTTACTTTACCAAATACTCCTTTAAGACGTACGTAACTGAACTTTAACAAATTTAAAAGTTATTAGTAAGAAACAATGATAAATTGTAGTCTGTGAAGTTTTATTAAATAAGCATAGTAAAATAGTAGCCTTTAAAATTCAGACAGACTCTGGCGAAGTTCGCTGATTAATAACATTTGGACAAGTGTTTCCCAATAGCTCTTGTTGGCGGATCACAATTGGGTATTTGACTAATTTTTTCATTAATCATAATTTCAAGTTACAAGCTGATGAAGAGCGAAAATTTTTTTTAATTATCTTAAAAATTGACCGAGTTATAAAAGTTTAAATTTAACCTTTAGAGAAAGACGGCAATACTGTATTGTGAGGTCATTTTTAATATTGCATATTATATTCTACGAGAGGAAAAGAGACAGGGATGTACCCAACTCTATCCGTATCTTCAAATTTAGAAGCCTATAACTGGCTTATTTTTCAATCAATTTTTGAATTTTTTTCAAGACTGGTTTTTAATTAACTTGTATTTCACAATATTGTACGAAAAATATCAAAATTTAGAATGAGTCAACTACCGTATTGTACTGCGACAATTTTTTATCCTTTTTCTTCTTCAATAGTGTGATAAAATGTTATTCTATGAATTTGTAATCTATGACGTCTTAAAAACATGGCTTGCAATATAATATCTATGATATACTTAAATATTTCGTTTTAACTTATTTGCTGGAGGTTTACTTTTGTAACCTTATTAAAATAAAAGAAGGTTGCTGGAGATTTCCAAACTATCAGTGCTTATACTAGTTTAATTTTTACGTCTTCAGAAAATGTAATTTTCCATGAAACATTTTTAACGGTTCTATGATCGAAGATTGTCTAAACTTCATTTCGGCGTAATATTCAGTTCCATGGTAAAGTTTCCTTTGTTGTAACAGAATATATGTAAAGTATACAAGGAATATAAAGACTAAGACCGAAATATTCGTTTCTTTAAAGGTTAGGTTTTTTAAAGTGTTTTCGATTATTTTAATATTTAACGAAGTACTATTTCTGTAACCTCTAATAAGTATTTATCGGCTCCGTGTTATTATATGTAATTACATAGAGAATGAAGATTGAAATAAAAATACGTATAACATGTTTGAGGTAAATGACGTTTCAAGAAATTTCTAATTTTGTTTACGTTTCAAGCGGATTATATATAACGAAATGACAATTTTCGTTTTTTGTTTACCTCAAATTCCTTGAATAAATCATCGGCATTCTGGTAAAGAAAAAATTACTTTTGAAATACTAATTAGAAGTTTATTTTAATTACAATAATTTACCTTCTAACTTTGATGTGGAGCTAATATAGAAAAAACTTGACAGTTGCAAGCGCCATCTATCGATAGAAATAAAATACAAAAGAGAGCAATAATACCAGTTTACATCAGTAAGTACAGTAGCGCCATCTATTGCCGAAATCAAAAAATGTTCGAAAGTTTTTGGGAGTTTCCAAATCAAATACAAGTTATTATTTATTTTTTTTATTAAAAACTTTATAAAAACATTTAAAAAAATAAAATAAAGTGTAAAGCTAATAAGAATATAAAATACATGTTATATAACTAAAGTAGTACGGTATATTTAAACCTAGAGTCCATCTCGCTTTTAACCGTAAAATTAAGATCAGTAGCAGCACGAATTCTGCTTTTAAATTCAGCCATGTTAGGTGCTAGTTAAATTAAACATGAAATATTTAGATAATTATGTTTGCGTTACTGCGGTTAAGGAGTGAATCACTAAAATGTTGCTTGATAAATCCACATTGTCTACGAAAAAGTTTATAGAAAATTGCAATACCTAAGTATTGTTTTATTTTGTTTGTATATGTTATGCACTTGTCACTTTTTCTGTATGGTTCATGAAATACTATAGACATCCGCTGTCTTTGTATAGTTTTCTTAGTGCGTTTCTTTGTTAAATGTAAATGCATTATTGAATAGACGTTTGATTTGTAAACGTAAATATAATTTTAAGGCAAATTAAACGTGTTGTTTTATGGTATGGGATAGGACTGTGTTCCTAACTGATTTGAAAATTACCCAGTACTTCGTAATGAAAAGAAAACATTTCGGGAATGGAAAATGTGTTGGAAGATTTAAATTTTCATTTCAGGAAAACTATAAGAAATATAATAATTTTTTCGGTGCGACGTTTATCATTGATTTAAAAGTTTTGTTAAGTTCAAGTGTTATTACTTCCAGAACTTAACCTAGAATACTTGGTTGAGATAGCGTGTCTGTAAAAATACCTGGATATAAATATTGAATGGGTTTAAAATGGGTTTTATTAATTATTTAAAAACTATTTCTGATCAGTCATGTAATAATAATTACAGCGCCTACTTTGGCATAAATTGTTATGTTACTGAACCTTCCTAAAATAAGTCGATTGAATTATAATTAAAATATTGTGGCAGATTCGATAGCTGAAAACGATTTTTTTGTTCTTTTTTCTTTTTTAAATAATAACTTTTTGGTTCTTATTCTTAATCTAGCTTAAGGTAAGGTTCCAGTTTCATAGCTCGCATGATGTCGCCCGTGACAGAGCACTTGCCGGCTTGCAGTACTGCTCGTGCCGTTTCACGCCCCAACGCTATCCGGCGTAAGTTACCCTCGGTCAGGGTGACGGTCGCATCGGGATCTTCTTTTGGTTCACCGTCGTAGATTATCACTTGGTCGAGGTCCATGGCTGAGGAAGGAACGCATAAAAATTTTTATAAATTTATTTCTAGAAAATTTGTGTAATTACACTTTAAAATGATTTAGATGAGTTGAGCTTTATTAAGATTGTATGATAAGATATCACATTCAAGTCTTTTTTTTCAATTTCAAAATTTGAAATATAGACCACATCAACAATATTTTCGATTTTTCTTAATTTTTCTGGCTGACAGTTTTTGAGATCGTACGTGATTTTTTGGGAATCACATTACAAAACAATTATGAAAGAAAAACAAACCGTAAATTTTTGAACTTCAGTTTTAATAAGTGACATAATGACATGGAAAAAGAAGTGTTTCGTTTCTTTTCTACCTCTCAAAACAAAACCGTCCCCTACAATGAAAATTTAAATTTTTGTACGTAACTTTGGAGTTGTACCATTGATTCCTGAAACTATCTAAAATTTTAAATTCCTGTATAATATAGTTTCATATAAAATAGATTGCGATAGATAGATAGCCGTGTGATTCCAAAATCATACATTTTTCTAATTTTGTTACGGTAGATTAAAATAACTAAGATTACAAATTATACGGAGTTAAATTATATTAACTCCATATATCAGCCGTAATAAGCTTTTATTTACAGTCTCATAAAGACCGGGAAGCTTAATATGATACTGTCTGATAATTTATGCCAATCAACGAGCTGCCTAAAATCTAGTTCAAAAGCTAAGTATTTATCTAAATAATGACTCACTGCTCCGTTTTCACATTATAATTGATATACTTCATACAATTTAATTAAAAAAAACGTATTAAATTACATTTTATTAGGTTTATGTACAAATTGTCACGTGTACACCGGAAACAGGATGTAATAGATTAAACTTTTCTTACGTGAAAACATTCGTTTTATATTTTCAATGAATTGTTTTTGGAACAGATTTAGCATTTGCGTTGCGAATAAAGATAAGCGTCCTATTACGTTAATATATAGTCACTCACAGCTTAAGGCTGTCATTACTTTAACACAGATATACGACAAAGGTTTTTACAAAATTTATGATCATATTTTTATGAATTAATCTTGCATTATAATATTAAGTAGATGATAATATTAATATTATTCAAACACTTAAATTGGGAAAATGGAAATCGTTTGCTTATGTAGCAAATATAACCAATTTTTATTCTACAAGAAAAAAACCCAAAATTGAATTTTAAAATTGAAATTTATTAAGCGACGTACATTGTGAATTCAAACAAAGTTACTCGTGTACATTTCTTTGCGATGTCGGCCGTGATATTTTTGGCGTTTTGGTTTTTGGTTACACATTTAACACTGTAAACGCGAAAGTATCTCCAATTATCGTGGGACAAAATTACACATTATGTTTTCTGGCTACTGTCGAAAGTTATTTAAGTCTATAATAAGCAAAGGGAATCAGTCCCTTCGAAATAATGTACGCATTCTTGGTTCCAATTTCTCGCGGCTTATTGCAACTTTTAAAATCAAAGTAGAGATTATCGTATAGCTTTTGATTAGCTTCAAACCCGTTGATTAATAATAAAACCGAAACTACGGCCATTGTAAACTTTACAGCCGCCATTGTGCTATTTATGTCAATAAATTATGACCAAATATAAAAAGAAGGTCGTAAATATGATCAGAGAAATGTTATATAGAAATAGGTTGACTTATTATATTGTAGCAGTTCTTTACTCAAAGAAATCTTGGATTATATAGCAGTAACAGGATAATTACAGTCAGAAAATGAAGCATTAAATGGAATTATGTCATTTATAAAAAAACCTGTCAAGGACGGCTAGAACTTGCATGACGAGGGAACGGTAAATAATTAGGCAATTAAAAACATTTAGAAGTACGTAGCATTTCTATTAAACTGTTTATAAACATTAATTTTTCGGAAAATAAATATACTGCCTACATAATTTTTCCATGCGTAAAAACATGGAACATATTTAAAAAATTATGAAATCTAGGATGATCTTTTCCTATAATGTTCTAGTCAGACTTTGCCAACTTGTATTTTTTGTGACGTTTCGCTTATTAGTTTCGAATATAATGGCGGTGGGGGAAGGGGTACATGTTCTTTATTTTCACATATTTTTCCGAATCTCTTTTTAAATATGCAATTTAATTTATTTTTGTATTCCCCATAATAAGCCTTTTCAAACAGTACTCCGTGTGATATAAAAATTAAATATTTTTTTAAAACCTTAATTTACACCGTTCTTAATTTTTTTTAAATTTGCCTAAAGCGCAAAATATGTAGATTAATAAAATGTATGCCAAACTTCAAGTTTCTAAGTCGCATGGTTTTTGAGAAAATGGGTTGTCAGAATAGAAATACTTAAATATATCGTTTATTATTTTTTCTTAAGTGCGTGGTGCATATTTAAGAAATTATTATGACTTTTTTTTTTTGTGTGACCTTAAAAAATATATTTTTTTTAAATTTTAGGTTGGGTAGTTTTAGAAATTAAAGGGGCATATATTTTTTTGCATGGTTTTATATTGAAAAATATAATATCTAAAATATGACAAAAAATTATTTTAAGACCTTTATAAATAGTTCTTTCAAACGATACCCCACGCTACACATGGAATTAAAAAAAATCGACTACTTAATTTGACTTCCTTAAAATTTACAGATGAATATGTTTGAGAAGTAGTTTTGACGTATATGCGAGTTAACATGCTTTATTACTATGTTAAATTTAAAAAAATAATGTGACAGACATCTGATTGTTCTGAAAGGGTCTCGTATATCCTTTTAAGTTATTTGTGAAATCTGAAAGCCCCTTCAAGTCATATGTACAAAAGCTTTATGGGCATCAAAGGGACGACCTACTTTTCATCTATTTTTCTAAGGAGCTCTACCCTTCCATAGAAGTTGATGATATATAAAATAAAATATACTTACTCCATGACCTGACTTCCTGCCCTCGCATGACGTTGAAGAGGAAGACGCCACCCAGGGAGCGCGCCAGGTCACGGTCGACGGATGCGAATTGTGTTTTGATACGCTTCAGCAGCTCATCGCCGCCCGCCGTGTCGCTCTGTGACGCGCCCTGTAACCGGTAATTACCATCCACTTGTTTATATTAGTTTATTAATAATGTGATATTAGCTTACTAATAACTTGTTTATATTGGTTTATTTATACTTTTTATTTCAACCTAACTGGAATCACATTTCACAACCATTGACTATATTTTGCTAACATGATGAGGGCAAATTAAAATTATGAAATATCATTTGATTTTTTAATTTCGTCAATACTATGGAATTTCACACTTTAATGTCCCATTTTCTTCATTTTGCACGAGATAGTGAGCTTTAGTTTCATCTTTTGAGCACTCTGCGCAATTATCTGTCCAAAATGGGATCAAATTCAAATAGTAGAATATATAAAAAGAATTACTGCTATAAAGTTCAAATAGTTGTTTGTTGCATGTATTTTGAAAAGCCAGACAAATGTTATCAAGTATTTTAGTGATCGCTTCGATCCATAAAAGCACATCACACTAATGGTTTGTTTCACCATTAAGCATTCTTTGAAAAATCTCATCTATAGTTGTACAACATATGACCTGTTACTCAAGTCCATTCATGCAATGTTTGAGCTTAACTATAATCTTCTAGAAACCACGTCGTAATTTAACGTCCCTAAGAGGTGTTTTTAACTATTAAAACTCTCTTTTGGAAGTGAATTGATCATTATAAATTTTCATAGAATTAAAATGATATAGTTAGTGATAATTGTGAAATTGTGAACCATTATGTGCTCCACATGTATCATATACAATTATTTATATTTACATTACTTAAGGATTAAGGTTAATAGCATAAAAGCAGTAACGAAGTATCAATAGCAAGCTAAGAATGGCCTTCGAAAAAAAAACATTTTTGCTTTATAAGGCAGTTGTCGTGTGACTGTTAATATGACACAGTGTTAACAGTTTGAAAAAAAAGAAAATTTGCGTTTTTTATTGCACTTTTCTGTAAATTACACGGGGTGAAGGACTACTTTTCCTGCCATGTTAATTATATAATTTTTCAAAGCGATTTTTATCATTTTTTTTTTCAATATGTTAATATGATATCATTTTACATTGAATCAGTTTTTTAGAGGAATTGCTTCACGGGTTTTTTAAATAGAAATATTAAAAGTGTAGTGTAATAACTACTTTTCCTGTTATGTTAATTGTATAATTGTTTAAAGTGATTTTTACCAAGACTAAAATGGTAATAATTTTTAAATTTTAAAATAAGATAGATATTTATAACTTGAATATTATATAACAAATTTAGCGAATCGTTTCGAACACGCGTTTCGAACGACAACGCGTTTCGAACGACAACTACCTTAGTAAAATTATTTTAAACTTCCGTCTCGGGACATTTACGCTCAGGGTCACTAACAAGGCGTACATATCACCAGTCCTTAGCTTTTAAAGCACGGTTGTAAAACATTAAAAAACAGCAGAAATATAGCTCTTAGTAAGTACTTTCAATAAACATAACAACTTATTATACGTTACAGTAGCACACATACACTTTCAGACAATTTTTCCAAAAAAACATCTTTATGGAACGATGAAATTTTTGCCATGGTGGAGCTCTTCAGATCTATTATATAAAGCGGAGGGATTAATAAACGGATAAAGGATAATAGTAACTATGTATAAATAACAACTGAGTAATAATAATAAATAAACCTGAAAAATTCTGTACCCAATTAATTATTCACTAGAACAACTTACTTATCTATTTCGCGGCAAAATAAGTATATCATTATTACCAACAATGGAAAATAATACGTAATAATGCGAAGGAGTTCAATGCTCCTAATGTTAATGATTACAAGATGGCCGGTTTTAATTTGAATTATAATATTATAACGTTTAGTATTTTGCGAATCCTTGCCAAATGGACCAAAAGTTGTTTTGATATCTGATGTATTTTACTCATTCTGATATGAATATATCTTATTAAACTTCAATACTATTTACTTTTATTTATATTGTTTAAAATCTGTATATAAAGCTGTAGGGGATGACTATGTCTTTCTTACTGAATTGGGACTTTACAAATTTTTGTTTCTTTATAATAAAAATTACGCTAATACTATAATTATTAGTATTGAAGTATGATGTAAATCTGTAATTATTCTGGTATTTCAAAACGGGAAACAGAAGTGAACCGCTAGCGAATCAGGTTTAACCAATGGCTTAAATTGCATTGACTTGTACCGATTAGCGTGTTTAAAATTGATTTAATAACCCTGTTTATGGTTATGGCTTCCTCCGCCTTATGTATATTCTCGAATATATATATATATAAATTTATAAAAATATAATTGTAAAAGTAGTGCTTCGAGCGACAAAAAATTTGAATTATTTACAGTAAGACGCTACATATATACTCAGCTTAAAATACAATAAATACACAATATCACCTGTCTGAATAAAAGAAATGTTTTGCTTTTTTCTGTACCTGTATAATATTCTTTAGTTAACTCTTATAGAGTTATAATAGGTTAGGTTGTCTGATAGTTTAGTAACTAATTGGCAAAGTGTTGATTAATCCATCGTAAAATATAAATAAACAAAAGCCAGTAAACAGAACGTGTATGGAAACTTACGTATTTGACGTTAAACTTCTTTCCAGTCTAGAATTTATTAACAACTAATTTAATAACACATTTGCTTTTATTCTAAAATAATAATTCTTATTAATATGACATGTAAATTTCACTCCTACCGTTTCATAATAATTTCAAAGTTTATTTAGGATAAATATGCAAAAGTACAGGTGTATTCCAATGATTAACTTTACTTCAGGATATTAATTAATAAAAATATTTGTTTAAGTCAACAAAATAATTAACAGCGCCATCTGTATTCTGTAATTCGAATTTCAAGAAATAATTGCATAAATTGTCCGCTATATGGCGTGAGAATAGAGTCAATTAGTCAAAAAAAAATCATCAGATAAATAATAAATTAAATCATAATTAACGATATAAAGAAATTTTGCTTCAATTACTCGTATCTTTCAAAAGTTTGAAACGCGAACTCTTTACACGATTTTAGACTATTTGCTAGTATCTAGACTTTGTCGCAATGCATATAAAGTTGGCTCCTTCATCACGCCCGCCTTTGTGCACTGGCTTGAAAGCAGTCTGGACGGCATTTCTCGAGCGAGAAATACTGCATCGGACCGGCTGTCAGTTATGCACCGCTTGAATAGTTGCTTTATTGCTTTCGAGTGGTTTAAAGAACATTTAATGAGACATTGGCAGCTCTATCTATTGTTGCGATTCTACACTTTCATAATCACTACTTTAAATTTATAAATAAAGTGTATCAGACGATGATCACAAGTTATATTACTATTATTGTTTAAAATAGTTTGTATAAGAAAAACTATAAAAATTTAGCTTCCTCGGAAATTTGTGTCAAACGAGAAACTGATTCAGTTTTAGTGCGGAACGAAAAATCGATTAAAGTAATAAAATGTATAAAAGGGCACATGGTAGAAGTAAAATTTCTATAAAAGTTTCATTTAAAAAAAAAAATTTATAAAAATATTCTTCTTGAGAAGTTGTAATCGTAATTTTTTTATGTGACTAGCAGCGTTATCTTGAAAGCCACATTATCAAGTTTATTAAGTTAAATAATTATAGTTTGTGAAATAATACTGTTTTTAATTGCACATACTTTATTTTTGGATGACATTTCGGAAAATGTTATACGTCATCAAGTTTACACACGGAACAATAACTTTAAAATTTTGTTATACACGATAATATTTGTTCTTTAACTTCAAAAATGTTTTATAAACAATAAAATCATTCTCAGGGAAATCAGTTCGGACATCAATAAGAACGATTTTATTCTTTTTTAGAAATTTTTTCATAACTTCATTAGATGTGAAACATCGTCGACACGTGTTTTCCGCTGGTGGAACCGTTAAATATACTAACTTTTGCTCGCGGCTTCGCAAGCCAAATATTAGGAAAACGTAAAAAAAAAATTCTTTTTTCAAAGAAATAGTCATTTCTTCTTTCAAAGTGTAAGGCACTAAAAAGGCCAGTTATATAGTTATGAGATAAGCATTATTTTAAATTTAACTTACCACATCTATTAATATTTGTCGTAGCACAGTGCGGCGCGCCAGGCGAGTTATGCGATTGTAGTTTAGACTAAAATGTTATGAAATAATTAACCCATGA
The DNA here is from genome assembly GCA_039881145.1 of Druceiella hillmani. Lineage (NCBI taxonomy): Eukaryota > Metazoa > Arthropoda > Insecta > Lepidoptera > Hepialidae > Druceiella > Druceiella hillmani. Next base: position 13,413,003 of record JAYKKI010000061.1, read on the forward strand.
ATTTGTTATGTTAAATGAAACATGTCCGACTGCTCAACATTAAGTTAATAGTAGCGCATACAGGTAGGTGAATAATTTTTTTAGTGTATATATAATTATATAGAGTTTTTATATAGTATTTATGTATGTCGCAGGCGGATTGCATAATCCGTATTACGTTTCGGCTAGCCATTTTAAAAAACGGGGCCGTTTTATGGTGGGTCAACGGTCCGCCGGATTGTGGCGCTTCCCGTTCTTCAACGCGGCTAGCCGTATTGTAATTGAGTGTCGCTTCCGCTTACTTGGCAGTTTATATATATATAATGATTTCAGAAATGGCGTTTACCACGTAGCTAGAAAATCCGGAACAGCAAAAAACTGGTTCCCTCGTCATGAGTTAATCATTTCTTCAAACAATTATAATGAGGAAATACCACAAATAATTTTATCACTACGAGAGGCTGTTACCAGTCTCTTTTCAGTGGACAAGGATTACAAAAATGTGCTTGTAAAACAGCGAAAAATTAGTGCGGCACCAATAGATGAGTATGTTTCAAGAAAAAAAAACTCTTTACGGACATTAATGTCATTCTAGCTTGACATGTGTTAACAAATAATATTTTTTGATAAGTTTCTCTTTTAATTTCAACATCTGTATTATTATTAACGATGTGCCATATTTTGGAGTTTTGACAACGTTTTATTATGTTAGTTGTTTTAAGAAGACTGTGCAAGATCTTCATAATACTATATTTTAATTTAGTTCATTTTTACGAAACGTACAAATTTTTGTAAGAGTTAAACAACTAGTAATTATTTTAAATCATTAAAAAAACTCTTGTTACTGTTATAGTTAATTAGTAAGTAATTAAAGAGATGTATTTGTATGTGTTAACGATAGAATACTAACCTTCTTTAATTACTTAGAGTACCTTTATTTCTTATTAAAATTGGTTTTTAATTAAATACTGTTTTATTTTGTTAGTATGGTTACCCTTATAATGCGAATTTAGTAACATGGGCCTAAATGTGGGCCGCCATATTATAGAACATATCGTAATGATAATCTGGCTTATCGTTAACGTACCGTAAAACAAAACGGCCCCGTTTTTTAAAATGGCTAGCCGAAATGTAATACATTATCTATATTATATGTATTAGATTTAATATTATCATTGAATATAGGATTTGTATTACCTATGTACATAATTCCATTAAAGATCCGTTAGACGTATAAGCATGAAAGAAAGACAGACAAACAAAACAAAAGAAAATAATGGGATGCATATAGCCTTGAAGTCTTTTGGAAAAAATAGTTTTATATAAATTTCTTATAAATAATCTTATAACCCTTTTCTCACATAGTTCGTCCGTCGTTATTCTGTGTCAATAATGAATTTAATATTCTGGTACAAATTATGATATTTTGTAACTTTACTTGTCTGCGTATTTATTATATTGAACTGATGCCCTACAGCGTTCACGGACAACTATAACTAGTTTGACGACATCCACAATCGTTGCTTATTATGAAACACGGCTATCAAATCGGTCGACAGACGGCGCGCCGTTTCAAATTATCCACGATATATTCACAGCTCTCGACATTTATTAGATCGGTCAACGAACAGACGAAAGAAGATGGATATTCCGATTTATCGAATCGTGTTGACACTATCTCATTTGCATAACGGTTTCGGAATCAATGTTTGATCGGTTATTTATCAGCTATGGTGTCATTGTTTTGTAGTTTGGAAACCTATGTGTTAGTATTGCAAAGTGTATCCGAAGGCCAGAAATTTCCACATAAGATGACGAGATAACATTTTTTTTAATAAATTGATTTCACCAAGTCCAATATAAATACCTGTTAAATATGAGCAGAATTCACATTGCGAGGGCTCCGTACACTTTGGGTCCATGTAAATTTTTAAGGACAATGGTAGTTCTAATAAACTGTAATGTTCACAAATATTGATATTATTGCGTCTTTAAGCTTTATTATCGTCTAACGCGTGAGCCTTGGGTTCTGGTGGTGAAAGTTCTTATAACTCTGGTAATTTTATATAGTATTATTAAGTAATTTAGTAATTTTATATAGTATTATTATTATATAGTATAAGTAATCAACTTTTATTATAATTTTTTGGAAAAATTATATCGTCCTTGAAGAAATGAAATTACCTTTTATTATTTCAAATGATTTAATTTTACCTATGAAATATGACATGCCTCTCCGTCCGTTGGTGTGTACGTATAAGTATGTTACGTTATGTTACGTGCACACGTATATGTACGTTGGTGTGTACGTATACGTGTGTACGTATTTACTTGTAGTTATGAGACATGCCGCAGGTTGCAATTATAGACTGATTTTGATTATTATTTTTTCTATCGTCTAGAATTTTTTGCTTTTAGTATGGAAGGATATTGATTTTCATAAGTGACTTGTCAAATAGTTACATTTTTAAAAACAATTTTCTACAAACCACACTTTTTAGGATCTCTTTCCTAAAAATGAAAAAAGAAACCTTTATAGAATGACTTGTTTGTTCTTCCGTCCGTCAGTCTGTCTGTTAAAGCCCTTTTACTCAGAAACTTGGGTTGAGATATGAAGTTGAAATTAATATCATATGCTGATACCGATAACTTTACATTGCTGTAAAGTCAAGTTTTTTGGGTCACTCAACAAGATATATGGCTCTTTAAAGCGTATTTTTTATTTCTGAAATAGGCTTATTCACTGATCATCAAAACCTGTAGGGTACTTACGGCTGACCTACAATCTTAAAAGTCGGCATAACACGAGGTCTTATATTACCATTAATGGAAAATCTGAAAATTAATAATTTGACGTTTTAAGTGGAATTATAAATTGTTATAATTAGTTTGTTTTTACGACTATGGAAAGTACAGAAGGCACTCTATTTACGCTTTTAAAAATTAATATTTATAAATGGTTTAATAACAAATATTATTTACCCTTAAATGTTTACAAATCCCTATATGTGTACGATATCCTCGTAGTGCGAGTTCTACTTGTGCTTGACATATGTTTTCGTGCACGGCGACGGTTGTTTATGTAAATTTTTTTGCTCCTTCTCTCTGATCCTTTTACGATATCTTTAATTTTGTTCCTTTTGAACTTTTTCTTGTAATTGTTTATAAAATAAAAAAGCGATCTACTATTTGTAATTAATTTAAATAATTTGTTTAATTATTTATCGATATAATTTTTTAGAGTTTCAAAATTTAAAATAATATGACAAAATACATACGGTTTATGTATCAATAATTATTGATCAAAATAAATTGTTCCGCTATGCTTTGAACTTATTTGTTGTTTATGGACGATAGTGTTTTGAACTTATTTATTGTTTATGGACGATAGTGTTGTGAACTTATTGTCTATAATCAAGATCAAGGTAGATTCGTAGTATCGTAGCTCACATACATCCTCAATACGAACATCAATATTTACGTGTCCTTTTAGGTGTAATTTAATAAAAGTAAATTTTTCATTATATTTTAACTCAAAAAACACGTAAAACGAAGTTACTAATAACTATAAAAGCCGCCCACAGTAAGTTTAGCAAAAGAAAAATCTATTTAAAAATTACTTTTACCGCTGAGACCAGTCCCAACAGTCTAGAATATATATTCATGTAAATGGCATTTCGTGCATATTTTCCCGGTATATCTAATTACTAATTTCAATATTTTGATCTTCCGCAACTGAAAACAAAAAAAAACCCTTGTGAGGTCACTCATGTGTCTGTTCGTCTGTCAGTTTATCAAAACCGTTTTTTAAGGTTCTAAAACTAAACTAGGGATACTTGTAGTTTCGCCATGTCCCTCTGCCCGTCCGTCTGTATGTCACAGCCGTTTTAATTGTTCATTATTCAGCTCCGCTCAGGGGAATAACCAACAAAAAACAACGAAGACATCTAGCTGCTCGAGTAAGCATCGCGCTCCAAGCAAGTATAGGTGTGTTAAAAAGAGTTATGAGCAATTTTTTTTGCACCCTATTAGTAAAAAGGCGTGTTTTTCGTTTTATTTCAACGAAAATGTATTCCTTTATAGCCAACGAATAGCGACTTTCTTTATCCGACACTTATTCCTGGACACCATGTATAAATATATTTGGTTATATGTATTTATAACACCTACAAATTATGTCCTCTATATGTGAAGTGGGGGTGATTTTTTTCCGCACACCCCATTGTATGGGGTATTGTTGAATAGGTTTTACAAAAATACTGGGGGTAGGTCATGAACACTTTCTAGATACAGGAACGAAATATTAGCTTTAAAGTGGCCATTTTTATCAGAGTTACTTGTCGCTGCCCCTTAAATCGCTTAAAATCTTTAAGCAATTGCAAAAATTGTATTTTAAAATGTATATTTATTATGTATGTGAAAGATGTACTAAGCAATGTTTTTATAGATTTACATGGTGAAAAATAATATTATTTAAATATGCGACATATTTTTACTCCTGAGAAAGATAAGGTAGGAAACATATTTACGTCGTGAAAGCTAATATTTAGTTTAATATATAGTTTAACCGAAATACTTTGTACCCTAAAATGTCTTATAAGTGCCTAAATGTGTAAGGAACCCTCGTAGTGCGAGTTCTACTCGTACTTGATTAAGTTTTGTTTTAGAAATTGTTTGATGTAAATTATGTGAAGTGCCTTAGTGCTAAAGCATATGTATATGTTTTTTAGACTAGGCGAATAAGGTAATCGATTTTTTGTTTAATTTCATGTTTTTTTTTAAATTTAGGTGAAAGGGTAAATGTTTGTTGTTTGTTGAATGTTTCCCCCTTATTTCCAAAACTACTGAGACGAAAATTATGAAAAAAAACAAATGCTTAGAAGCATATGAAGATTTAGTTGAAGTATAGCGATGAATCTAGATGTGACAGTTTTTAATGTCACAATTATACGATTATATACATCTCCCCCTACTTAATTATGTAAGATATAATTAAATATTTATTGTGATAGAAAGATATAAATAAATATTTATTTTGCTAGAAATAGTTAAATGATCAATTATGTAATTTCATTTTAAACGAGATACGGAATCTTCGTCAGATTCGTATTTTGCCGGTTTTTTATCTCGACTATTCCATTTTTTTACTTCGCGCACATTGCATTATTTATTTCATTGTCTTTACGTTTAATCTTTCCTATCGAACAAACGAGAAACATTTAATGTAAATAAATAAACATTAACTATCCGAGAGTTTATTTTTATTTTAAGATATTCCACTTCCTTGAATATCGTCGGTATTAATTCACAAATAAAAAAAATACAAGTTACTCTTGTGTTTTTATAGATATAATTTCGTCGAATGTAACATCTTTAATGGATGATGAAAACGACGAGGTTTTGAAATAACAAAATAATATCAAACAAAATCTAGGCACTTGTTTACCAACTTATTATGCAAATAAAATGTATGTTGACTATGGCTACAAATAAAGTAAGCTAATGCAATAGTATATTCCGTATTAACATTAACGTCTGCACGTAGTAAAAATAAAACTTCATTTTTTGTGCCACTAATATTTCCTGTTTTGATTGGATTAATAATTTTCAAAAAATACACAATACTTTGTGATATTATTTCAAGACTTCAAAAACTCGATATTTTTTTAAAAATATTCTAGAGCGTTATTGACATTCTCGAAAATATCTATACATATATTGCGATTGGGACTTTTTTAAAAAATACACAATACTTTGTGATATTATTTCAAGACTTCAAAAACTCGATATTTTTTTAAAAATATTCTAGAACGGTATTGACATTCTCGAAAATATCTATACATATATTGCGATTGGGACTTTTTTAAAAAATACACAATACTTTGTCATATTATTTCAAGACTTCAAAAACTCGATATTTTTTTAAAAATATTCTAGAGCGGTATTGACAGTCTCGAAAATATCTATACATATATTGCGATTGGGACTTTTTTAAAAAATACACAATACTTTGTGATATTATTTCAAGACTTCAAAAACTCGATATTTTTTTAAAAATATTCTAGAGCGTTATTGACATTCTCGAAAATATCTATACATATATTGCGATTGGGACTTTTTTAAAAAATACACAATATGTTGTGATATTATTTCAAGACTTCAAAAACTCGATATTTTTTTAAAAATATTCTAGAGCGGTATTGACATTCTCGAAAATATCTATACATATATTGCGATTGGGACTTTTTTAAAAAATACACAATATGTTGTGATATTATTTCAAGACTTCAAAAACTCGATATTTTTTTAAAAATATTCTAGAGCGTTATTGACATTCTCGAAAATATCTATACATATATTGCGATTGGGACTTTTTTAAAAAATACACAATACTTTGTGATATTATTTCAAGACTTCAAAAACTCAATATTTTTTTAAAAATATTCTAGAACGGTATTGACATTCTCGAAAATATCTATACATATATTGCGATTGGGACTTTTTTAAAAAATACACAATACTTTGTCATATTATTTCAAGACTTCAAAAGCTCGATATTTTTTTAAAAATATTCTAGAGCGGTATTGACAGTCTCGAAAATATCTATACATATATTGCGATTGGGACTTTTTTAAAAAATACACAATACTTTGTGATATTATTTCAAGACTTCAAAAACTCGATATTTTTTTAAAAATATTCTAGAGCGTTATTGACATTCTCGAAAATATCTATACATATATTGCGATTGGGACTTTTTTAAAAAATACACAATATGTTGTGATATTATTTCAAGACTTCAAAAACTCGATATTTTTTTAAAAATATTCTAGAGCGGTATTGACATTCTCGAAAATATCTATACATATATTGCGATTGGGACTTTTTTAAAAAATACACAATACTTTGTCATATTATTTCAAGACTTCAAAAGCTCGATATTTTTTTAAAAATATTCTAGAGCGGTATTGACAGTCTCGAAAATATCTATACATATATTGCGATTGGGACTTTTTTAAAAAATACACAATACTTTGTGATATTATTTCAAGACTTCAAAAACTCGATATTTTTTTAAAAATATTCTAGAGCGTTATTGACATTCTCGAAAATATCTATACATATATTGCGATTGGGACTTTTTTAAAAAATACACAATATGTTGTGATATTATTTCAAGACTTCAAAAACTCGATATTTTTTTAAAAATATTCTAGAGCGGTATTCACATTCTCGAAAATATCTATACATATATTGCGATTGGGACTTTTTTAAAAAATACACAATAGTCTTAGCGCGACTTTATATATTCCGCGACTGCTGTGTGCTCTTCATGCGTGCATGGAAATGTACTTGAGAACGTTGAATAACACGCTGTTTCAATAACGTCAAACGTCCATAATTGTATACTTGGTACGGAACTTGCTTTTAGTTAAGTTCGACTCGCGCCTGTCCGTTTTCTTACTTCCGATGCATTAGTTTCTTTAACCACATTTTGTATTCCCCTTTTCTCATTCGGTCTTTCAGGAACTTCCCCACATCAATCTGTTTTTCACTGCTTTCAATTTAGTTACATATTAGTATTGTAACATTAAAGAACTGCTCTAATTCTGCTGGAGATAGTCGTTATTTAATAGCAATATAATATTCAATTTATTGTCGATATTCACAAATCAATTACAATTTTTTTCTAAGCTTTGTTTGGATATTAAGATATAAGGGACAATTGGTAGTTTATAATTTTATAGTGTTACTATATAATCATACTAATTAAATGTAGGTTTGTAAATAATCATATAAAGAGAACGTAATCATATACGTCTCATCATAATAATTACGGAGAAATTCATTATATATCGTTATGTTACGTTTGCGTGTTTGGTGTAATGGTGATTATAAGTGTAATCTATGTGTACAATAATATGCCAACGAGACCGTGTGTGTGCGCACGTCACGCGAAACCGAGTGGTATAATGAAACTGGAGTTTTATACCTTACAGACTTGACCAATATCACAATAGAAATTGTTAACATTATTACTTAACTTTAATACTACTTAGTTATTTGACAGCGACATCTATTTATTTTATCAGCAACCATTAGAAAGTATAGTTTTGTAATTCTCGTCTAGATGGCGGTGTTAATTTTTGTTAAATGGTTTTAATTTAGACATGCATTTATATTTATATGTCGATAACTACAGTATCATTACAAAGGGAATTTTTTTATAAATCTAGAACTTTATTAAAAAGTACAGCTTTTCCTTGCGAAAATGAGGCAAACTTATTAGTATAACCCGTATTATTTTAATGACTGTGATTGTGTTTTGTGTACATATCAGAATCGCGCAAAGTTTAATCGAACCTGGTAATGAGTATTATATGTAGTTATTCGTAATATGTTGTATTAATTCAGTGTTTTAGAAAGATCTTTTCTGGTTTAAAAATAACAGTTAGTTACAGCACTGTATTGACGACATTTTAAAGTGGACGCAAATGTTATGCTCAACGTCCATCGTGTGTGATTTCAGTTGTACGAAACGTCTCTATGTTGTTATGATGCGGTCACTAATTAAGCGAAGGATTCGATTCGCATCTCACTTTCTGCGGTGCAACCACACGCGGATGCGGCTAAAAATAATTTAGAAAGTTTGAAGTCGCATTGCGCAACGCTGAGTATTTCTACCGCGTGTTGTCGACTTATTAGATATCGCGAGTCCTTTTAAATTTATTGTTTTCGAAATAAGATGGAGAGATCATGAGATTTTCATGTTTACCTAAACTCTCGGAAAACGCCGACGGGAGGACGTAAGATCGCTATCAGATAAAAGAATCTTGGTTATATACGTGGACGTTAAAGTGTTAAAATTCCACCTGGTCCTAACACGTTTAAAGCAGACGCATTTCAATCATTAACATATGTTAGACTTAACCGATACTGGCATTGTATCCGCATAGAATTCGTAAGTTAGAAAAATTAGTTTTTAAGTCAACAATTATATTTAAAATCTGTATAATTATTCTTATTCCATAACACTCTCTGGCATTTTATTGTTTATCTTAAAACAATAAATTTGTGGGATTATCAGGAAACAAATTAATTAGAGTTACGTAGAGAGTCATCGTATAGTTGAGTTAATGACATGCTGCGTTGGAATAACGTTAGTTGTGAGCATTATAAATATATATGCGCAAATAGGGACGTACCAAAACTTTTTTGTGGTATAAATACCACCTTATGAGCGAAAGAAATAAAAATTTATCAGAGGAATGATTTCATTGATGTAAACAGTTCAAGTACAGTATGAGGTATACCTCATGTACGTAAATGATATGTGGATAAGTGAGGTTTTAGGTATACAATTACCAGTATCTTAATATTTGATATTAAAATTGTTTTTTGGTATTTTAAGTTTTAAACATTTTCACCACTTTGGCGGATCTATTTCTGATCCGAAGTTGACACAAAACCGATTTTGATTTTTTTAACCTGAAAATGAAAATATGTTATAAGTTTTAATTATTTTTTAAACGCTCTTTGAACACGCTTTAGAATACTAATTGAAATTAAATTACGAAGTGGGCAAAAATGCCAAAAAAGAAAAAAATACCCTTCCAAATCCTGCGTTGACTTCCTGACCACAGGTCCTGCTTATTTTAAGATGTGTGAATTATTCTTGAACACTTTGATATCAAAAAAATCAACTCTTTGCGTCGTTTAAAATTGTTTAGGGTAAATATCTCACTCGGAGGTAACATTGGAACTATAATGTAATTTTTCAATTTATACTTTCAAATCGGCAGAAAACTCATGTTTAAATAAACCCTACTCTGTCGTGGAGACTCGTTAGATGGGGCGCTATTGTGCAAGGAACAAACTTTTGAATTTATGATGTTAATAAGGACTGAGTTCAAAAGTCTATTATCGTATCATCCATCATTGGTACTTATGCTGGAAGCAGGCAGAGTCCAAAAGCTATGATTTTCGATCGATCATTGATTACCATTTTCACCAGATAGCAAATAACCGAGAACCTTTCTCTTAAATAGGTCAGAGCCTATTATATTTTGGTATTACGGGTAAGGTCAAGTGTTGAAATATCATAACCTCTATTTATTCATAAATGAGGAAAATTCTTTTAGACATAATATGACAATTGATACACATCTTATATTTTCAGAGGAACACAATTTTTGCTGTAACATCGTTTAAGGGTTTTTCGAATTATTTTGTGTTGTAATACTTTTTTTATTTTATTTGACATATTATATGATACGAAAAAAGAATAGTATGAAAATATAACAATTGTATCAAAATCTTCAAGGTAATCGAATACATATAAAACAAAAATATTTCTACCTCAATTCTTTCTTCTAATAAAACTGTAATGCCTAGAAACTTTAATTTTTCAATGTAGTCTTGACAGATGAGGCAAATGTACAATTTAGGTTATCTATATTGTAATAAAAATTTTTTAAAATAATTGCAGAAAAGTGATGAGAATTGCTTCTATTATTTCAAAATGTTTGCTGTTCAGCTTAAACAAATTTTGTAGTGGGAAATGTTTTTCTAATGTATGTATATGATTACGGAGATGGTCCTTTTCGAATGGTTAATACTACACAAACCTGCTCGTACGTTATTCTGCTTAAGGTTCAAAAAAGCTGGAGTATGGAATCGAATTTGAAATATAAAAGAGAGTATTTAATATTATACACATAGTATTCAGTCTTTTTAATATTGAATACTATGTAGCTGCTATTAAAATTTAATAAAAAAAGTGAAACATAAAAATTTTAAATTATAAACTTGTAAGCATTTAAAAAATGGTTACGGTCGTTACCATTTTATGTTAGTCGTGTGTCCGATATATATATTAGACTATGGCTGGATTATTAATAATGTATTTATTTAAAAATTTGTTAAAAGTGCAATGCACAATGTTTTGACGATAGCTTTATTTCTAAATTATCCTTATTAAGATTATAATAAATTGCTATAATAAAGTGCTAGAAATAGCGTGAAGGTTTCTCTCGCTATAAGACGTTGCTGATCTTAATAATTTTTACAGTTTATCTTACATTATAAACATCGAGCATAATACGTCTTTACCTTTTCGATATTATTTAGAAAATTACAGATATAAGCACTTCAAAATCAAATTTTTCACAAAAAAATTATCGTCAAATTGAAGTGCTTGCAAGTAAATATTTAGCCAGATAATAAGAATTATCGTTTTATCGTTTGCCTCAGAAAAAGAGACAATACTTATGAAAATCGGCGACGGTGTAGAATAGAGGTAATGTTTAAACTTATCGTTTTATCGTTTGCCTCAGAAAAAGAGACAATACTTATGAAAATCGGCGACGGTGTAGAATAGAGGTAATGTTTAAACTTATCGTTTTATCGTTTGCCTCAGAAAAAGAGACAATACTTATGAAAATCGGCGACGGTGTAGAATAGAGGTAATGTTTAAACTTATCGTTTTATCGTTTGCCTCAGAAAAAGAGACAATACTTATGAAAATCGGCGACGGTGTAGAATAGAGGTAATGTTTAAACTTATCGTTTTATCGTTTGCCTCAGAAAAAGAGACAATACTTATGAAAATCGGCGACGGTGTAGAATAGAGGTAATGTTTAAACTTATCGTTTTATCGTTTGCCTCAGAAAAAGAGACAATACTTATGAAAATCTGTGAAGAAAAGTAATATTTAGAATAGAAGTAATGTTGCCACCCGGAAGGCGACTTGACAGCCCTTCGGACGGCGACTCTTCCTCTTGCATGATCCGTAAAAGTACAAGTAAAGCGAGATAGCGAGTATTTGTTCAAATACCTATTTCTCATGAACTACCGCACTTCCCTTCTATCTTACACTACTTATTTAACTTAATTGACAATCAAAATAATTTGTGGGCAATGTTGACATAACTTCAGAAATTGCATTTGACTTCATCCACTCAAAGGTTTACACACAAAATTAAGACGTCGGTGAACAATCGTTATATTTTATTGACTTTTACGGTCGTTAAAAACTAAAAGAATACAATAATAACAAAATATATGAATAATAATTGAAGGCATAATATGATAATACTCGAAAGCTGCTACAGAAATATTTTCTTTAATACGATTGTTGAATACATTAGTTTAGCTTTATGGGTTTGTTATCTATCATAATCAGTTAAGAAAATTTAACGCAACAAAAATACACTTTAAATTGTATTCAAAATCAACAACTATTTTCCTTATTTATTAAGCTTTTTACAAAGTAAAGAGCTGTTTCGTTTTTTCTCTATTTTTACATAAAAGTCATGGTTCAAGTAGACTTGTTGTAGAACAGTACAAATGTTTCATGAAAAAAAACTTGTTTGTCAGTTTGGTAGTTTTCATTACATTATTTAATAATAAAAAGAAAATTGAAGCTCCACCCTTAAAAGTTAGTTACAACGCAGAAGTGTGTAATTATTTGTGTTTCAGTGTAATCGTTAGAATCTTGGACAGACCTTAGAAGTTTATAAGTATAACTGATATTTTTGAGGTTAATCATGCAGATAATATTTGTTTCGGTTAATCAAACAGTAACGTCAAAGTTTCCTATAAGTAAACGTTACTACAAAGAAGACTGATGTACTTCAAACGGAGGAAGTATCAAAGAAAGAAATACAGAATTACGCGGTGTATTATTGGTAGATAAAAGATTGTTGGTACTCACCATGGCTCTGTGACGTGTAAGGCAGCTGCGCAGCGTACGAAGACGAGAACTCCGTTCACTGGTTGTGCGAGAACTAATCTTGCCACTTTCGCTTTCATCTCAAGCCGGTCCCCACTCCGAATTGCTTTTGGGCATCATCAGATGTTTAAAATTACTATGTGTAAATAACTTGCGTATAGTTATTGTTGTAATGTCTGATTGCGAAGTTGCAGAGGAGTTTAAACGTGTTTTTTCAAGGAAAAGGGCTCGGCGTGTTGGTATGAAATGTTCATTTTAAAACAAGGCTACGTTAAATGTAATACATAGCTGCATACGCATATTATAAATATTAAGGTAGTTAATATTTAATAAATATATAAATAATATTTAAAGTAAACTGGTAATGTGAAATAAGAACAAAATATAAAAAAGAGATATTTATATTCAATGGTACAAAGTATTTCTATTAAACTACTTATAATATTAATTTTATATGTATATATATATATATACATATAAAATTAATACCGTTATATATATATATATATATATATATATGTATATATATATATATATATATATATATATATACCTTTCAACGACATAACTCAACCTTTGTATGGGTTTCTAAAACTCTCCATTTTTATATTATAACATTAAGTTGTGTAGTTTCAGAAATATATGCAATTTTTGCATATATTCCAATATATTTCTGAAAATATAATACCTGAAACATAGCAATATTTTTGAGACCGTTATAAATAGCCCTTTCCAAAATTCGAGTGCTTAATTTTTCTGCCGTAAAATTTCCATACAAATATTTTAAGTATTCATTATTGCAATATATGCAGCAAATTTGAAGTTTCTATGTCAAGCGGTTTTTGATAAAATCGACTGCGGCAAGCAGTTCGATGTTATTCTTTAAACTTTTAAGAATATTTCAGAAAAAGTTTTCTGAAAAGTTCCACTCTCATACGAAGTAATAGATTGTAACCGCATGTCAGAGTCAAATTAGGAAATTGAAACATTGAATATATTTGGCGTTAATTTTGTAGAAATTCATTATTCACAATTAAATAAAACTCCGTGATGTAGTATTATTTCTACTTTCTTTAAGTTCTTTACCACGACCTAGGAGAGTGGGCTATTAGCGAAGATCTTTGCTAATAGCCCATTGAAGATGTTGTAATACAACGAAACCTAGGTCGTGGTAAAGAACTTAAAGAAAGTAGAAATAATACTACATCACGTAGTTTCATTTAATTGTGAAATTGAAACACAAAAGAGGTTAAGGTTCTATATAAAAGGTTACGTTGTAGGAGGAATATCAATGTGAGAGTGAATAAAAGGGCTACTTTTGGAGTGAAGCTTCTTACAATGCGCCTCAGTGTGAAGGAATAAAGCTTATGACGAGTGCCGGAAGTCGGAAAGTTGAATTTAGTCGAGCTTCTGATGGTCTGTATTGTTAAGGAAAGAATAAAAATAGGAAAAGTGTACGAAATACACATAATATGTAGTAAGATTACCAAAAATTTCGCTTTTGGATTGGCGCTTTGATGAAACCATCAAAAAGAATACGTTGCAGGAGGAATGTCAAACGGGAATGGAAAATAACCTACTGAAAACTATGGACAAGTTTTTTTTAGAATCTATGTTTTTTGAGACCGTCGGCACAATTACTCTTGCAATTGTCAATATATTTTAAATTGACATTTTATAATTCTTTGTTATCTCTACAGATTTTCTTCCCATTATTTTGCAATTTTCGTGCAATTATATTTTATTAACATTTACAACATTTTTTTTTTTAAATCGTAGTTGAACTTAAGAATACCTATATTAATATTTTCTCCATCAAGAGGATGTAAGTAGCTTCATACGCAGACCAGATAATTGGATTTGTTTGAAGAATACTCAGAATAGAATATAGACATTACAAGTAATTTATGAAAATCATCTTCAATTCTTTGCATAATTACAAGATTATTTTATATTTCGCAGATTTGATTGTTTTTGTGGCAGTTCTGATGCAAACAAGAAGATGTTAGGTTTTTCATTGAGGTCGGGGAGTGAAGCTTCTTACAATGCGCGTCAGTGTGAAGGAATAAAGCTGATGGCAAGCGCCGGAAGTCAGAAAGTTGAATTTAGTCCAGCTTCTGATTGTCTGTATTGTTAAGGAAAGAATAAAAATAGGAAAAGTGTACGAAATACACATAATATGAAGTTAAATTACCAAAAATTTGGATATTGGATTGGCACTTTGATTTGCGAAATAAAATTCGTAAAAAAATCAACGAATAAATAAAAATATATCGTCATCTAGTTGATTTATGATAGAAATTGAATTACTTTTTATTAACATTTAAGTTTGATTTTGTATGTAAACACAGCGTCATCTTCTAGCAGAATGTTAATAGAGGAAAATTTTTTTACAATTGTTTCTACTCTGCCTAGTTTAAATGGCGGATCTACTTACATACCTTCCCCATATGAGAAAAAAAATTATAATTAATTAGAGATCTTTTCGTTAATTAATGCACTTAAATATAGAATCAAATGTACTATTCCTCAAATAAATATTTATAATAATAAAATTACATTGTGTTGACATGCCGTAAGTATGATGGAATACAGCCTTGAAAATAGTTTTTATTTTTCTGAAACGCTGACTGTGTTTTTCTTTTTCTGATGAGCGAAAGAGAAAAATTGTTAGTAAACAAATGTAATAATTTTAACAATGTATCATTTATGTACTTTGAATTACATTTGAAAAGTGTTTGGAACAATTCGACTTATATTTTGATCTACTTAATTTTTATGACAAGTTTTATTCCATTCCAATAAGAAGTATGGTTTTTAGCTATAAATTTCGTTATATATATATATATATATATATATATATATATATATATATGTATATATATATATATATATATATATGTATATATATATATATATATATATATATATATATATATATATATATATATATATATATGAACTTTACAATGGCGGCATCGCGGGTCACTGTTAATGAAGTCTCATCTTTATTGAATAACGGTAGGGTGGGTTGGTGCTGCAATCGGACTCGCATTGGAGCGGCTCCAGTCAAAGTATGCCTCTATTCCTAATGGATTGCTTCCATATATAATTAACACTTGTTCCGATATATTAGTCAAACTATATTATAATAAATATTTTTTTAAGTTATGTGATTTATTCGTCTATTAGAAGATTTCCAAGATGACTGTTGTTTTCAAATCTGGTTTTAATTCCGATATAGAAAATTATAGACCTTGTTATAGGTATTATCTTCATTTTTCTAAAGTATTTGAATCTCTACTGCATCGTCGTAGCTATTTGCAAATCCAATCCCAGCTGACGGACTGTCAGCATGATTTCTGCCCAAAACATTCTACTATTACTTATCTCACTAATTTTCCGGATAATGTGGCTATAGAACTGGATCGAATTCGTCAAGATCTACTTGACGAATTCGATCCAGTTCTATAGCAGTCTATTTTGATTTAATTGATTTAAAAAGGCATTTAATCGAGTCGGCAATGACATTTTATAAGTAAAATTCTTGGAGGTAGGAGTGTCTTCTGCTCTAGTAAATTTCTTCGCCATTCCAGTTATAATCTTCGAGCTCTTCAGAAATACACCAGGTATAGAAATTTAAAATTTCGTTTTTATGTTACTCCCATCTGGGGTCAACCAAGGTAGTAATTTAGGTTCAATTGTGATAAATTACTAGCACTCAATCGTCAGCACTGTATTTCTGTCTCATTCGTTATTGTTTTTATCACTTATGAATTATTATCCTCCTAAGATTAATTAATTCGTATCGACTAATGTCAAAATATTTTTTTGCAATTAGTGAATACACTAACTTTTTGCTAGGTTTACCTATAATTAGGTAATAGTAGTAGTGTTCTGAATTATTTTTTTTATAATGCGAATTTTTCATTTCATTTCTCTCGATTCCGTAACTATATTTCTTGTTTTGTGATGCTATTTATATTCGGTAATGGTTTAGAGGCAATAGAAAGTAACTAAATGACAAAAACAAACTTTAGAGCGATTTCTTAATTTCATAGAGTTGACCAATTAAAAAATTTTATTATATAATAAACGAAAGATGAGTGATATAAAAAAGGATTGCTTTGTATAGGCAACAATACAGTTGTGCACAATCATAATGTTGTTATAAATGATTTCGAACCGGTTTATAACGTTATACAGTGATTTTGCAGTGAAAGTTATTCAATGTGTCTTCAGTCATAATTAAATACTCCCCAGTCCCAGATTTATACTTTCGTTGATTCCGCGACTAAGAAATAATATTGGTACGTAAAATGATCATTTACCTATCTTTAAACTCTTTCATTGAACAGCTTTGAGTTACTGTCCGATAACTTACAACATTTATCTATAAGGACAGTGACTCACATTAAAAAGAGAATGCGGAATCGTCCAATGCTAATATTCTGTAATCCATTAGAGTGCGTTGGCCTGCGCCGTGGGTGACTCGGTGCGAATGGTGTTACGTTTGGAAAGTTGGCCTGAGTGACGTTTGGCGTCGTGTGTATTTGTAGCAAGCAATCTATATGCAGCAAGTACCTGGATATACTCCGGCACTGTACGTCAGAGTACGTTTACTTGCTGTCGATGGCGAGAATTAATGGCTGGTGTATATTACTACTCCAGTACCAAAACATATAGCATTATAATTGTATTTATCGAGCTCTTGTGGTTATACGTGTGTCATGTTTTTTTTAAATTATTGTTTTTTGTTATGCATGTATCATTTATTCCCTTGGTAAACGGTTGTATTTATTTCGATAATTTATACATTTTTCTGTCAACCTTGATCACGGCTGGCATGTTATAATATATGGATCATTTAACTGGAAAATTAACATGGCTAGCGCAGTATGTTATATTTTTTTAATCTGAAACATTTGAGAAAAACATACAATTTCACAGACTTTGAGAATCTGTCTCCTTCCGGTATTTTAGTTTTTTGTCATGTCAACAAATTATATCTTATGTTTATAGAAAAGAAAGTAATTCATCCATTTTAGATTTAAAGAGAATTTTGAAATCGTTTTATGACCGTGTATTTGTACTATATAATTATTTGGAATATGCTTGTCGTTAATATTTTAGATCAAGATACGATTAACATCGTAATTATAATATATATGAATATATATATATATATATATATATATATATATATATATATATATAATTACGATGTTAATAGTATGTGTGTGCGTGTGTGTGTGCGTGTGCATGTGCGTGTGTGTGTACACCAATTTAGCCTAGGCAGGTAAAACCACAATTATGAATCGTCATATATTTTTCTACGCCATTTTAATAAATCTCTTCCGTCAAACGTATTTTCAAACACATTTTATCTTACAATTACTTCAATTTGATTGAATAGTATCTTTGTGGTTCATCTATGTTTTACTCTCTCATTAAATTGGTCCTTATATACTGCCTTTTACCAGTTGTTCTCTTTAATATATTCAATATGGCCGGAAAGTCTAAATCTCTTGTTTATTTCTTTTTCTTTACGATGACATTTTATCCGAGATCGCATTTTCGTTGAATGTATGTATTTTTAATTTAAATTAATTTTCAGATGATTTCATTTTAAATGCATTAATTTTAATTTTAACCATTCTTTACAATACGCGAAGCTCACTTGCCTACCTAGTTACACACTGTTGATAACATAATATAATTTGCAGGTATATATTAGATAAGAATTTAGAATATATTCCATTGGTGAACCATATGTCAGCCAATATTCTTATTTACCACTTGATTACATGATACCAATCAGCCAACTTCCCGTCATACCAACTTACAACTGTATCATACCTACCGTCTCAGAGGCCATAAATTCGGAGTAGCTTCGAACTCATTAAAATGGAAAATAAATCAGCTTTATGTCGTATCGTGTTACTTTATGGATAATGTAAACGTTAAGGCTAACTTACCTTTAAGCAGAAGTCTGCATGTGATCATGTGTCTGCACAATGATGCATGTGAAGCCTTTGTTTTTGACAGATATGTACTTTAAAATGGCGCGTTCTTCACTTTACGTAATGGTAATTAAAACAGTGGTCGTTATGATGGACATTATAGGTTATTTAAATATTTTTTTTGATAAGTTAGTAAATCTAGCTTCATTAGCAGCATTAATAGGGATCCATATACGTTACAAAATACAGTTTCGTAAAAACTTTCGACTATCTAAAGAATATTTATAATAAATTTATTATTGACAATATGAGACCTATGTTGAAAGTGACACGACGAATAAACAATTGCTTGATGTGCAATAAAACAAAATAATTTATAAAACGTGTCTCCTGTTATCCATAGATAAAGTACAAAACTGAAATAGTCGACGAAATAGTATCGTTCTTTTCTTTCTGCTCGTAAGATTATATGACGCCATTCTTTTCTCTCAAGTCACCGAAAAGTAGCGTCACTTTTATGAAGAAAGGTTCATACTAAACCAGCACG
Source organism: Druceiella hillmani (assembly GCA_039881145.1). Taxonomy (NCBI): domain Eukaryota; kingdom Metazoa; phylum Arthropoda; class Insecta; order Lepidoptera; family Hepialidae; genus Druceiella; species Druceiella hillmani. The sequence goes on from JAYKKI010000061.1 coordinate 13,432,224, forward strand.
ATACAACACGCCGATTTTTAAAGCGGACGTCAAGACAACCGTTATTGTCGTACATCAGCTATAGTATACGTGAAGAAAAGTGCATGATACAACACAGCATTGAATGTCTAAATCGTCGAGGAAGCCATTAATAAGTTAACTGTAAATATTGATACTATAAAAATAAGGTTAAACACAATATGCAGTAATAGACGCGTTTCTGTCTGGGCAGAGCAATGGTCAAGAACTAACAATATTAGCTTATTTGGCACATGATAAACTATTAGCTTATTTGGCACATGATAGTTCTTTTTTATATTATTTACTTTAAGGTTAAAGCTGACTGCAGATTTATTTTTGTGACAACACAAATAGTTTTTTTTTTACAAATATTATATTTAGCTGCAGAAATATAAAATTTATCTTAGTTCTGTGTCGTCATCATGCTCCCTTCATATTTAAATACGCATTACGGCACCTAAAATGATTTTGCTTTTGCTAGTAAATTGTTGTGGTGCGCTTAGCCGACTTAGTTAAAGCCAACTGCAGGTTTTGTTTTGTGACAACATAAATAGTTTTTTTTTATAAATAATATATTTAGCTGTAGATATATCAAATTTACCTTAATTATGTGTCGAACCTCTAACGTCACCACGCTTTCTTCATGTTTAAATATGCATTACGGCACCTAAAATGATTTTGCTTTTGCTATAAAATTATTGTGGTGCGCAATGTTACGTTATGACTTTCACCGCACGTTGTATTCACTTGCATACAACCTACAGAAAAAATATACATTATCTTCCGGCGTTCGTGTCGTTTCCGTCTGGTTTATTAAATATTTTACCGTAGGCAAATTCGCCCGAACAAATTAAAGTAACTCGTTTGTGCTCTCTATACGTATTTGTCGAACAGTAAAAAAAATAGAGTGTTTTTGCATAGGTCAAGTTTTTTTTTACTGTCTTAAATCGTCATGGTCGATAAATTATAATAATAGTGGTCACTGTTGAATTTAGTCCAACTTAAGCTCAATGGTCATTTCTGCACTCGTTAAAGTCATCGTCTTGTGTCACGCACTGCTCGCATTACCATTGTTAAACCTGCACTACACTACCCGAGAAGTTGATCGAAGTTAGGCGAAGAGAATAGTGAGAAGATAGAAGAGAATAGTGTACTTAGATTCGCTTTGTGTAACCTCGTTTCGCCTCGGGCGACCTCCGATCGTTGTCGGTTTTTTGCACCCAAGTCGGGACTTCGCGAAGTTACACGAAGCGTCTTCGCGAACTTCACTACTCAGTATACTTCAGATTTTTTTTTGTTATTAATTGATTAATATTTATTTTTGTCATATACATAATTGTTTCCGGTGACAATACGTAACGATGATGATGTAGTTAGAATCTGATGACGGAGATGGAAGATAAGCAAAGGATCTTCTAAACGGTGGAAAGTAAAGCCAATCGAGTTTGGGCTCGTCTCACTCGAATTGATAAGTTCTTAGTATATCATATCCTCTAGTACATTGAAGGGGATTCGAGGTATATGTATGTGTATATTAAGTTGGCTAATAACTAATGAGTGGTAATTAATGTTTTAATTTTTTGTTATATTTCCAATTTAAAATTAATTAATTTTTGACATAATAATCACTACAATTTTGTACTACATATCTCCAACGCACTGACATGGAGTGGATATAATTTGCGTAAATTTCAGTGGCTTGGGATGAAAAAATTGGCCTATGGACTGTCGTAGGTGGTCTTTATCATTAAAGTTTTTTTTTGCGTTAGGTGTTGCTAATCTAAACAATCAATATTAAGTAGGTGCAAGATCTTGAGAATATAGCGGGCGGGAGTTCTGTGTCCAACCAAAATTCAAAACTTTATGGTTAAGTCAAAAGTTGAGGACAGATTTCAGCGCGGTGGTAAAGCTGGTCTGAGTTAAGTTCATGTGATATCCATGCACCGTAATAAAAGTTTTTTCCCAAGCGGTTTAAATGATTCTCTATAGTTCCGTAGGAGCACCAGAGCTCAGTTGCTAGCCAGCGTGTCGTTAATCGGCTAGTCTTTTTTAATAAACAATTTTAACCTGTTGCTATCTAATTCCATCAGACGATCAGAGCGTGGTTGGTCACTCAGGGAGTGTGCGTGTGTGCGTGTGCGTGTGTGTGTGTATGTTTGTGTGTATGTCAGGTCTTCCAAAAATAACGATACGTTTGTGTATAAAAAAGATGGAATGATATTGATTGTATACGCAACAAACTATTGTTTATTGCATGTTATTATATTTCCATATCGATTTCAGGCGAAAAACAAAACATGTTTATTATAAACAAGCTTATTCAATGAAAATGAAAAAAATATGTATCTTATAGCCATAATATATATGTATTGCTGTTCATGGTGTATGGTTAGCTTTTTTCTGAAACAAAGAACCATAAAAATTTCATCATGTCTTTCGGTCTGTTCACGACAGCCTTGCAGTGTCTACTGATTTAGACGTATCTGCATGATATTTTGGAATAGGCGTTTCAAATATCAACATCAATTGTTATTCAGCAAAATAAAAAAAACAAATTATTTTACCTCATACCTGCAACTTTTATTTTATTTTACCTCATACCTGCAACTTTTATTTTATTTTACCTCATACCTGCAACTTTTATTTTATTTTACCTCATACCTGCAACTTTTATTTTATTTTACCTCATACCTGCAACTTTTATTTTATTTTACCTCATACCTGCAACTTTTATTTTATTTTACCTCATACCTGCAACTTTTATTTTATTTTACCTCATACCTGCAACTTTTATTTTATTTTACCTCATACCTGCAACTTTTATTTTATTTTACCTCATACCTGCAACTTTTATTTTATTTTACCTCATACCTGCAACTTTTATTTTATTTTACCTCATACCTGCAACTTTTATTTTATTTTACCTCATACCTGCAACTTTTATTTTATTTTACCTCATACCTGCAACTTTTTACGTGTAAAATGAAGGTAATGAAGGTTGAAGGTAATGAAGTTATGTAAATGAAGGTTATTGACCCAATCAAGTGGTTATTATTGCATAGGTTTTTCGAAATGATATTTAGGCTCTATTTGCTATACAGCTTACGAAATATAAAGCTTAAAAGTGGTGTGCGAGTTACTGATGTCGCGTCTAGTTTTTCAATCGTAAATTTGGAAAATCCGAGAAAATTCGTAATGATTTGTAAAGCTTTGAGTTAAATTTATTTAGATTAACAGTTTTATGAAATACAGACAACTACCGCACTTTGTTTTATGCGTTTTCTGTCACCTAATTAGTCTGTTTATATTTTGGATCATTTCAAGGAAAAGAAGAGTTTCACTTTATTAAAAAAAACCTGTCAAACACGAGTAGAACTAGACGCTTTGAGGGTTCCATACAAATTTAGGCATTTATAAACGTTTAATGGTACATACTATTCCTTTTAAACTATTTACAAATTTTTTACAACGGAAATATATTGCCCATTATACGTTCCACAGGCACACATTTGAAAAAAAAATTTTATTTGATATATCTACAAATTAACAAGACATTAGCCTTTGCTTGTACTGTGAGACCTTGCTTCTTGCCAAATTTCATAATTCTAGGTTAATGGGAAGTACCCTATAGGTTTTGATTTACTTGGGAGTGCCAAAATGTGCGGCATATATGGCCGTATTTTTAAAGTTTCTCTTGATTGCGTTGACTTAGAAATTTGATTTTTTTAATTCTAAGGAACCATAGATCTAAGAATTTGATAGTAATTTCAATTTGATACATCCACGAGTTCCTAAGAAAAGAGTCTTGACAGGCAGACAGACAGAGGGCAGGAGAAGTGATTCTATGAGGGTTCTTTTTTTCTTTTAGAGGTACGTAGCCCTAGGAATAGTGTAAGTAAGTTCAAAAGGGTTTATAAGACAATATTTACTTTTTGAAACATCTGTTGATTTTATTATGCAAATTACATGGATACTTTTCATAGATCAAAATGACGACTGTGATCGGAGGCTGTCGACTTCACACTGAATAGCATTCGGGGTTGACTTCACCCTTTTCACGTCGACACATAATGGAAATCCACATAAATTGCGCTGGATGGATGCCCGAGCGAGCTGCGGGTGACCAAAGTGTATCGTCAGCCAGACTTCATCAATTTGTGTCGCGTCAAGTCGCCTGATACGTGGTCCGTCGGCTATCGGATGTTGCAGTCGCCCAAATTTTACACCCCGGAAAATCCGGTGACACCTCATCGCGACCGGAATGCGTGCTGTAAACAATGACATGTTTACACGTGTACACGTTTTGCGGTTATGGATCTATTTGGGGTTCGGTTATAGGTAAAGGCGATCATTGGCCCTTGATAAACTGACGGCTGATTAATGAGAACATAGTTACTAATAGATAAATCTATAGCTGATTAATTAATTTTTTTCTAAATTGAAATAATATCTGTCATATAAAAATCGCTGAAGGAAGCTCGTAAAGTTTAATTTTGTGTGCAAAAACTGTTACCGTTAACAATTTCAAACAAATACCGAAACACTTGTTTTAGTTAAGTTATAACTATTAATTTTTATCTAAAATTTTTAAAAGTATTCAGTTGTAAATTACAATTTTCTATAATAATAAATAATTGGCTGTAAATTTTGTCTTCCTATAAATTATGATAGTATTCTAGATTCACATTCACGTACCAGGTTTTGTACTTGAGAACGAAAGCCAAAGCACGTTAGAAAGGAGGCCAAGTGAGGCATTAGAATACAACATAGAAATTATCTATTTATAAGTTGTTAACACTTTATCTAAATTTATTTTGCCTCGTACATTTATACTCTCACAGTTCTTTTCCCCATAAAATTAGTTCCTTAACATTTGTCCAATTCGGTGAGTTATCAATTCGGTGAGTTATCAACATCATAGGGCAATGAAAAAGGAAAACTTCTCGTGATGTTTCTACTTATTTTTCTATTTGTGTTATAGATAAAGAAAATAGATAATATAGTAACTATATAATTACAATAACGTACTACGAATAAAATATGTCTCATTTTTAATCGGTTTACATATAAAACACATGCGAAATTATGTTAATTTTCAATGGCCGCAGTCGTTAATTCACACAAAATTGTTTACTTAACGGCAAGGATATTACACTACTTTTAAAAGTGATCACATAAATATGTATTTTTACCAAAGCCCAAGGATTTATGACGAATTTTGGGTAGATGCTCTAGGAATTTAGGAATTTTACACAGTAGTATCTCAATACTAATTTAATATGGAATTGAAAGCCTGTTGGGACGTTTTTGCGGTATTTTTGCTATTACGCATTGTTTGCCATTTTTGTAAAAAAATAATTCTAATAGACTCATTTTAGCTACTATCCATATCACAGCAGCTGCCAATTAACTCTCTGTCTCACAATCAGGTCTACCTCTAACGTTTTTCATCAGGGCTCACGTAACAGTTTATTTTACGTTTACCAATTATTTGAAACCATCATATCCAATTGCCTTTTTTGCAAGTAGTTTTAAATTTGTTTAATAAACACGATATAAAAATTTTAGCTGCCTAATATATATCTTCAGCATATTTTTTCATTACAATTTTGGGGTAGTCTGGTCATATTTTAAAACCGCTCGAAACGTCCGCCATTTTCATTTTCATGTTTACACGTTATAGTTTTTCATTTAAGGGTCTTCCAATTTAACTTTAGGTAGTGTCTAAAAACTTCTATTTTTAGCATAACTTTTTTTCTAATTTGGGAAATGTGTAGTAGCAAAGATACCACAAACGCTCAGGCAGACTCGATTATATATTTAATTTGTACAGCGTTACTACTGTGCGAAATATGTAAGTGCCCAAAACATCTATCCAAAATTCGTCATCGACTGTTTGGATATTAGTAATTTCCACTATATCTGTCATATTCAAAATGTTTATGAAGTAAAAATATTAATATGGTGAAGCGGATATAGCATTAAAAGCATATACTTTTGAAATGTACTGTTACCTATTATTTGGGCTTTAATGTGCATGTGTATCTTATGGTTTAGATATTCTGACTTCAAGTATGCCTAGCGAATAGGCGATGGCGAATAAATACGTAAATTAAACATAGTTTTAGTTTTAATAATAATATTAATTAACTACATACGTAAAACCGTAATGTATTATTATTTTAAAGGAAATGAGAAAGGGTATGTTGCGGGAGTGAAGAGAAAGGGAGAGGACAATGAATATGTGTGAGAATTCGACAAATTCCAGAACATTGTAGAAATTTCATCAAATTTCTAGAATTTTCCAGAAAAAACTGGAACTTTCATATTGGAAGTCACACATTTTCGAGATCGACTACATTCAACCCTCATATCTTCCATACTCTTATAGTTATTGACGCGCAACCACCATAGAACACGATGGGAGGGTTGAGGTACTAACACGCACAAATGGCATTTGTCTGCGATATGTAGATTTGGCTGCAGAGTGGAATATAGGCACACACACCAATTTTATATAATATAAATCTAGGATAAGCGATCATATTTCTTCAATATCATCCACACCAATATTGGATCTTTTATATAATAATGGTTTCTTAGCCTTTATTGATTATTTTCAACGTTTCCGATTCATTACTCTGTTCAATTTTCTCACATATACTGATTTTAGTAACTACGTGTTTTAAATTAACTTTTAGGGAAAATTTTCAGAGTAGGCTGGAAAATGTTCTGATTTAAGTTGAGAAATTGCATTAAAGATTAATTTATTTAGGCGATTGGTGACTAAGTAATTCGTTACTTAGCAAAGATTACTTTCAAAGAAGTGAATAGTTTTATTCCACTTTCACTTTTACGTCAAATTATACGCGATTCAAAAGTTACGAATGGAAACAAATATATCTATCTCTGTTACAAGTGGGATTTGAGTCTATACTTCCTTCCCAATTTAAATATTTCTGAAATAAATGGGTTGTAATACGGATCTGAATATTTCTATAAGTTCAATTTAGTCCAATATAAATTATAAACTTGAAAAGCAACCAAAAAGAATGCAGATGCGTTAATAATTTAATTAATATTCAATTTGCTTTTAAGTTTAAGTACATAAATATTGGAGTGAATAAGTGCTGAGGATTTGTCTAGTATATTCTAACAAGATTTATCGAATCCATCTCCTACACTTCCGGTTATAATGCCCTCACGTTGAACGATTATTCAGTTCAGTGTATGCGCCTTACTATACAGTAAGGCGCATAAACTGAACTGAATAATCGTTCAGCGTGAGGGCATTATAACGAGATACGCTCGTAACATTGTGAGGTCTAGGCGTAATTGAGATAATGTTTAATAGGAAGTTCACGTGAAAAGGCTTTATATAAAGTTAAACATTCGGAAGTGTTAACCGAACGTTTATAATTTAATATCAAGTTTAACTTTAAATTAGTTGGGGAGTAGAAACCGAACGTTTAATTTTATGATAATTAAATGAAACTACGTGATGTAGTATTATTTCCACTTTCTTTAAGTTCTTTACCACGACCTGGGTTTCAACATCTTCAGGTGGGCTATTAGCAAAGAAACCTAGGTCGTGGTAAAGAACTTAAAGAAAGTAGAAATAATACTACATCACGTAGGTCATTTAATTATCAATAATGAATTTCTACAAAATTAACGCCAAATATATTCAATGTTTAATTTTATATTATAGTTTTACTTGATATAAAATTCCAACATGTTTTATTAAAATATTGAAATGATTGAAAGAGAATTTAGTATCCCGTGATAGTGATCTCAGCTGTCGTCACAAGAATGGGTGACAAAAGTAAGCGGTGGGAGTGGGTATAGATTTTAAGTTATAGTCAAACGTTACAAGAGCAATTCGATTGTTAATTAGAGTCATTGTTGGTGTTATAATGCGTATATTTTATCAATAGTCTAAATAATGAAAGGATACAATGAAAAACTGGTTGCATTACGTAGGTGAAATGACATTAATGAGGTGAAATTGGCATACAAGACAAAGGAGTTTAACTTCCTGCTCTTTTTCCAGTTTTTCCTCTGTTGTATAATTTTTCAGTATTTCACAAATGGTTTAAAGAAAAGCGATTTTACGAATAAGAACATAATTTAAAAGACCGATTTAGGTAATCTGTGGTACAAAGAGTACCATATTAATGCAGACAATAGTTTTTAGGGAGTTTAGCTTATATACTACTATTGAAGTCGTGACATGGAGTGCATTGTAACTTCGTTCAGTCTGCAGTATTCTAGAAACAAATGCAATTGATGGGTTAAAAAAAATTAGCTGGTTTTTGTACATGAATTAGTATTATCCTTATTTATTCTTTTCAATTCCGATGACCATTAATTTGAGTTTAAATTTTTTTATATCGTAATATCATTCTCGATGACTTTTCACTCTTGAGTTTAATAGTTCCTTACCTTCCCGGCAGTTACAATTATAATATCCTGCAGCATTTATCTATTTTTGTGCTACCAAATTGTTCAAAGTAGTGTTGCCTTGACACATTTCTGTCTCTTTATTATATTATAACGGTAACATAGAAACTTTGAACGTGGTATCTTTAGTCACCGAGATTTGGTTGAGAATGCACCCATCTTTGAGTCATTTAGAGTGTTCGCGAAAAGTGTCCTCGAAAAAATGGAGATACTAAATGATTCATTGAGAAGGGATACAGACTCTAACCCTGTCGGGTGGAAGCGCTGAGACTGTAGATACGGGACACTACTTGGGGACTTTCGAAGGTCCCTTTTTTGTATGAGGTGGGTCGTTACGGGTCCCAGGAGCGGCCTTGAGATAATCCGGATGGAAGGTTTGGAATAGTGTCTCTTTATTATAATTGTAAAACTATTAATTTTTTGGTATTTTCACATGCGTTTTCAGTAAATGTGTAAAGTAAAGTAGAAAGAAATATTAGTAAAGTAAAAAATTAATTAAACTTTGTCATTTTAAAAGCCTCTTATTGTAATTTGAGAAATCTAACGATAGTAATTACAACATTTGTGGAAAATCTTTATTTATTTTGAAACACTATAATATTTTTTAATTGCATACAAAATCGATTAGTTTTATTTGTAATTATGGCAAACAAGCAGATGATCAATAATATGTTTTACATAAGCATTATGAAGGCAAATTTGGCAACGTGTAAAAACCAGATTTGACATAGAGTAATTGTATTGTGTTAGAGTATAATTTTGTTTCTCGATATGGGATGGTGCAACTTTCTCTTTCTTGTGCATTATGAAGTGTCAACTTTCGGAATGTTTATTACCACGCGAAATGTAATATTGGTGGAGTTAAAAATAAAAGATTGTCATCTTAATTCTACCTTGATAACCTGGTCAACTTTCTTTGAAACAATCCACATATTTCTAAAGACACGAACATTGAAAGCTCTCAATTCTGTGTATGGTATGAAATTCGTAAATTTTAATAATAGACGTTGATTCTGTCTCTGGTATAATTAAATTCATATATACTTTGATTATAAGACCTGCCGATCAAAAAAACAAATGCAAAATTTTGTACTATACATGCTCCTTTTATGAGACTACTTTAGTAGGGTGACTATATTAGAAATTAAGGTTTTAAATTTAAATTATAAATTAAGTAGAATTATAAAGTGAGCGCATTTTGATAAATGTGGTATTGCGAGACGGGCCCGATCTTGATACATGTTTCTGCTCCATTGTTCGCTTTAAGAATGCGATTATGGAGTTGCTTGGTAGTCCATGTTTGATAAATAGTGTGTTTAGTTTGAATTAATTTTTTCTTGTGTTTTTCTGCTTTATTTATTATTATATATATTGTATACTGTAGCACTTTTTGTGCTTACACAAGTCCAGTGCTTTGGGGTAACCTATAAGCTGGACGTAGAGTTTTGATAAATAAATAAATAAATTTATTGAACTAGATTGCTTTGAAGATTTTTTATATCCCTGATAGCATTATCACTATTATATGTTACGATGTCGAAACTGCAGGCGCGTTTTGATAACATACAGACATTGAAGTAAGTGCGAAGCTCAGAAGAAAGATTTCGAGATAAGAGTTTTAAATATTTTTCTCCATCTACTTTATTATCTGTATAACAAATTCTTCCATTGACGTAAATATGTTTATAATTTTTTTGTTTCAAGCTTGAACCTTTCTCTAAAAATCTTTATCCCAAAAAGTTTACACTTTCTTTAAATTACTTATGAACTATAAAAGCTAGCAGAAATATTATCATTGAGTTAAAAATAATCTACGGAACTAAGGTTTACGTTTGGGCAATTTAATAGCACGCGTCATTTACATTGGTAATTTTGTACTGAAATCGGTGTTCAGTTCGTATCATAAAATTAGTATAAATTGGTTGGTCTATAAAAAAACTAAAAATAGGGAATTTCAGCCATTTGGTGTTTAAAATATTTTTAATCAATTATGATTTACAATGAGATGATAAACAAAAAAATTTAATTTACAATATGAACTTTGAAATGCTATGATGAATATCGAATGCTTCTCACTTATTCGCTTACCTCGAAATTGTTAAATTTTATATGTGAACATTCACATATAATACATTAGATCTTCATCTATAATATTGCTATTTTACATAGAAGAAATAACAACAAACATTTTGTAAGAAAAGTTTTATAACATTTAATTTTGCATTTTTTGCTATGTTTACTCGACTACGGCGTAGCAAAGGAAGGGTAATGAATATAACAATCTATGTGTGTATCTATAAATGGATGTTCGATAGTAGCCTACAAACTGCTGAACCGATTTTAACAAAAGACGTATAACTCAATTTGTATTTAGTGTAAGAGTGTCATCGGTTAGGTTTTTAGAGACAAAAAACATTTGGGCGGATTTGCAATAAAAAAAAATAGAGAAAAAATTCGCGTATCTTATCAAAAATGATGTTATTTGATAGGTCTTTAAAATAATAAGATTACTTTAATCATTTTTTTCATAAAGCTGAAAGAATAGCCAAGTTTGACATACATTTTAAAAATACAAGTTTCTATGTACACCTGGTTTCGTACTATGTGTATTAAAATAAGCTAACAAAAAGAGTAAAATACTCATAAAAACGAAACCATAAACAATTAAAACCTGAAAAGTAGAAAAAAGAATTAGGTAACCATAATCACTGAAAGATGATCGTCACTGAATTGTGAAGCCATAGGTGGCGTTTAGCTTTGAGATGTCAATATTTTTTCCAGTATAATATTAGTTCAACTTACGGCGTCCACACCACTTATGGCTTCACAATTATCACTTACGGCTTCACAATTACCACTTACGGCTTCGCAATTTAGTGACAACTATCTTTAAGCAAAATTATGATTACCTAACTTGTTTTTTTCCTTTTCAGTTTTTTCGACGCAGTCGGGATTTAGTTTTTTATGACTTTGTTTTTATAATACCACTTTATTTATATCAGTGTTGAAGCAGCTTGATTAGTGACAGTAAAATATCTGTCGAATCTATAGTAGTTTTTAATCTTCATGATTATATATAAAGTGTCTTTATATATAATCATGAAGACTACCATTATATATAAAGTATCTTTGAATATTATTTATTACCAGAATTTCTTTTGTTTTAGCTCATGAGATATAAAATTTTTAATTTATTAAATACATCTATTTGACGTAAATGGTTCAATATAGCCTAGATAAAATTCGAAGGAGATTCAAGAAATATATTTTTTTACAAACAGGGTAAATAGAAATAACTTCTTTATTTTCACGTCCATTTCTGTCGAACCGCTCTGTACGTCGAAAGAAGTCGGGTCCTTGGATACTCAAGTTCAATGGCCTATTTATATTCCATCCAGTGTTGACCTTCAAAATTGGCTGGAATTTCAGCGATATAGGGAGGTACATAAAACGGATCCTGAGCAACGGAACTCCATAGGGCGGAGATAAAAAATAAGATGTCGTTAAAACGAGGGCACTTACACATAGGTAAGTCCCGTTGCGGACGCCGCACCGCCGCTATCTGAAATCACAATCGCCCGTGATTTATACAAGCGGGGGCAGACTGGCCCCGGTTTATTGATAAAAATAAATCTCAAAAAGTTAAAGTTGACCCGGCCAGACGGGCGGGCGGAGGCGGCAGTGTTCCTTGGGCGGCTCAAGGGTCGGCGACAAATCAACTCGCTGAAGAGATAAAATAATTATGGACATTCCGTGGGAGGAACTATAATGTTAAGGAGGCTGAGCCTCCCCTGGGCCTTCTTAGGTCTAGTGATGTATCACTGGATTTATAAATATTTACTGTGTCGAAGTCGCAGTTAAAATATTGTTTGATAAAAGGTTCTGTTAGTTTAGTAGAGATACATGATATTGGTTTTACAGCACAAAAGTAATAAGACTATTTTTAGTGTAGTAGTATATGCAAATATGTACATGTCGACGTTTGAATTTTGATAATTAACCATTTATTTAATTAAAATAAAACAATGAAATGAATAAATTGACATAAAATTTTATTTTATTAAGTTTCTTTAACTCAAACTGACAAATGGGGTCTTTATCATCACATTTCTGTATGTCAGTCCGTCTGTCACAGTCAGTTTCCTTTAAAACTCTGCGACATAGAAACTTGAAATTTGGCATAGTAATACAATTTATTGACGAAGACATCTCAAGAAAACTAAACCTCATAACTTAAGAGTTTAGAACTTGACAGGGGCCTATCCTAAAGGTCTTATTATAAGAAATACAAATTATTTTTCACAATTTTAAGTTGCATTTTTAAAGAAAAATTCATTTTCTAGAAATATGCCTCACTCCTTTTTCTGAAATTTTAATGTAAAATATACATGTAATGTGTATAACGAATACATTAAATTATATTTTACAAATACATGGAAAATTTTGCAGCAGCAATCTGAATTGACGTACTCTCGCCTACCTGTTAGTGTTTTCAGCAAAGTGAGTTAGTATATTTTATTATTTAAATTAAATCCTATTTCGTAATTTCTGTTCGGAGTTTCAGTAATTTCATTACATATTTTTTATATGCAATGATTATAGAGGTATACCCTTCGTCATAAGAATCTTAATCTCCAACGTTGAAGCTTAAACATTTAATGAATTAGGGTAAAATTTTGACCACTGGTGGATCACTTGTAATTATTGAAATATGCACTATATTTTACATTTGCCATTTTTGAAAATTAATATTTGTGTATATTTTACATTTGCCATTTTGGGAAATTGATATTAGCTTAATAGAAATACTATGTATCAATATTTATAAGTATCGAAATCTGTAAGGAACCCCAGTAGTGCGAGTTCCACTTGTGTTTTGAAGGATTTATTGCACGTCCTGTTCTCTTTACACAAACTTAGGTTAATTGTATGAATATTGCAAAATATTGTATTGCTCTGGGTTTTGGTAAGCTGTATGAATTTCTTTAAACGTTTTACTATAATTTTTAAGGTTCCGTATCTCAAAAAGAAAAAAGGAACCGTAATAGGATCACTTCGTTGTCTGTCTCTCTGTCTATCAATCTGTCAAGAATCTTCTTCTCAGGAATGTAGTAGGTCTAAGTTGAAAAATTAACATTCCAATTTCTTAGGTCTACGGTTCTCGCAGTTATAAATTAAGCTTCTAAGTCAACGCAATCGAGTATAATCCTAAAAAAATGATCATTTATGCCGCATATTTTAACACTCGCAAATAATCAAAACCTATTGGGTACTTCCCGTTGGTAAAATTGGCTAAGAAACTCGGTCTCACAGTACAAATAAAGGGAAAGATCCCAAAATCGTTAATTTGCGGTTATATTTTGAAATATGCGTGATGTTTTTACGCACGTGAAATATATGGTAGGCAATATATTCACGTTGTGTAAAATAATATTTGTAAATGGTGTATGGAACCCTCGTAGTGCGAGTTCTACTCGTGCCTGAAAGGTTTTTTACACGTCATATTCACTTTAAAAGTAGGCTAATGGCATAAATATTGCAAAATATCATGTTACTTTGCAATTTGGTGAGTTTCATAAATTATTTTCGATCTTTATTTTTTTGAACAATTTTTCCAAAAAAAATATAAATTTTATGTAAAATTTTTATTTAAACTTTTCTTTTTAATTTTTTTATATCAGGTTTTTAAGTTTATCAAATAGATGGAAAAACGGCTTTACGAATGAAAACTAAACATGCTATGTGGATGTAACTTAACAGGGATAATGAGGCTGACAGCACAAGAGACACGGTCTCGAATCGACGAGAGGTGTGCTGGCTCTACTCGTAATGACGCGAGTAATTAACAACGCGTAAAATATTTATTCTCTAAGTATGGATGCACGTAAAACAAGAACCGTAGAAAGTTAGGATCAAGCCCAAAAATGAATTAAATCTTTACTCTAACCCATTCGCAAGTCTACGTTACGTAAAACTTTAGACCAAACCAATTGAAAGAGTTTACCAATGCAAGAATATATTAGGGCATCTAGGGCAGCCAAAATCAATGTGAGAATTTAGCTTTTGGCTATTCTCATTGCGCGAATATGATAGTTATTCTAAAGCTATCGAAACTGAAGAACGACAAGAACACAGATGGTGTGAAATGAGAGATAGGCTAATAATGGATACACTTTTTCTCAATATCCAAATGTCGCTTCCACGTTTTGTCAAAGAATTTTATATTTACCACAAAAATATAATTTGAAATTAAATGAAAGGACTGAACTTTTACTAGAATATATAACTATACCTATTACTAGACATGTTATCAGTAAGATAACGAATACAAGATAGTTGTAGGTTTCCAGTGCCCTAGTGATAATCACTTATCAAGGCAACCGTGGATATTAAACGGAGGATGTTGCCCGATTCTAAGTCGAACTGTAACGGTATTCCAAGGTACTACTCTGAATGCCATTATCATTGACCTTGGCCGTGACTTTATTATTAAAGGTCAATGCTACGTAGCACTCAGCAGAGTTAAGTCATTGGGTGAAATAGTCATTTCCGGCTTAGATACCGCGGAGAAAATTATGAATAATTCACTTTCATTAATTGGTCAATATAAATATAGTTCGTTTATTTTCCGTTCTTTGTTATTTGATGATATTTTTTATAAGGTGATGCGGGTATGCTCATATAGCGTACCTTTCATCTGTGCTTGAATTGCAACTGAAATTGATAACTTAATGTTTTACACAATTAAACCTTTTTTTACTATGAAGATACGGCGGGAAAGAAAGACCAAAGTCCTTTCAGTAGTTTCTGAGAAAATTGTGAAAATACATCGAATTACGTTTTCTGTGTAACATGTTTACATACAGTTGACACAGAGAACTTCCCTTTTGAAGTCGTATAAAAACAAATGATTCCAATAAAACACTAATCAATGATCGATTATAAACTATTAAGCAATTCTATAATCGTGTGCATTTCTGAAGCAATCAACGAAGAGGAAAAAACAAGAATTGGCGTCGCTTGTAACTCTAAGTTAATCAATGGAAGTGTAAAGAAAGAGGGCGAATATTCGTGCGTCTAGGTGAAATAAAATTAGACTACGTATCCGCACGTAACAGTTAGGATACAAAATGCCATCAAACCAGAGAACTCATCGGTACATTGTTCTTCAGTAACTTGATAACATGCATAATTCAAATTAATTCCCAACGGAGTTAAAAGGAATCGGATGTAATTATAACCGTTAAATATATTTTTTCTTTAAGATTGTTAGGAAATAACCATAGAATTTTAGGTATGACAAATTATTAATATTTTTATTCTTTCCAGTATGAGGTTCTAGGACACTATACGGGATCTTCTGCATAAAAGTGTATTCAAAGCTGATTAATATTTTAAATATATAACGCATTAGGACCTGTAAATATCTAGTATATGTTTCAGTTATCAATACAAAAGAAAATACTAAGTGATTATATGAAGTAAAATGTCATACATATGTAGTTTAATCGTATTCTTTAATTCTGGTAATTGTGAATTAAGTTCAAGTATTGAATAAATTTGGCGTTAATTTTGGGGAAATTCATTATTCACAATTAAATGAAACTAGCCCACCTGAAGATGTTGTAATACAACAAAATCTAGGTCGTGGTAAAGAACTTAAAGAAAGAAGAAATAATACTACATCACGTAGTTTCATTTAACTGTAAGTTCAAGTCATTTACAACTGCCCGAATTATAAAATGGAACAGGACGATCAGACTCTTTTAAGATATCTTTAATAAAATTGGAGCTGAAAAATTCTCGAGTTGACAAAATTTTTATTCGTGAATGCGAACGGGACCAGAGGTTTCGTCTCCGCACTGACACGTTTCTTATTGGACCGAGTCTCACATTCCATGATCTAATGATTTGTGAAAGAATATATTTAATGTAATCTTTAGCCAGTTAATTAAAGGTGTAAATATGAGCTGTTAAGGGCTTATTGAGAAGTTATTCTGAAAGATTATTTCTGTAGATTATATTTCTTAAAAGTATCACAAGACTATGACGGGAATTATATATTATAATAACCAAACCAGAAAAGCTAGATGTTAATAGCAACATTAAGTGAGTCTTGTTAATTTTATTTAATATTATTGGTCACATTAATAACACTTCCACATTTACCCAATATCCTCTTCCAAATTTCACCTTTTAAATCCGGTGCCGCACAAGAGCAATCAAGCAACCACGTTTCCATGCAAATACTCCGTTAATTCCCAAGGTACAAAGCGATCGTTCTGTATCGGAAGTTTCATTCACAAAAAGGTCGTTAGGGAAGCGCCTTGACGGCGTTTACAGCCGGCATATGAATTGTTAGTTTTTACACGGCCACTTGAGCATTAACCGTGTCTGCACTCGAGTCGCCGCATCGCATATTTACGCGGCCGCACCGCTGCATCGCGAGTTGCACTTGGGTGCATGTTTTGTGTAGAGACCGGCGGCCGCGGCGGCGAGTTATAGATGCCGTTTTGATAAAGATATTATACGTATACTAGCGTGACCCGTGCGAAGTCTTCGCATGATTTATTCCATTATGAAGCTCAGATGACAGATCAAACAAATATTTTACTAAAATTGACATATAGAGGCGCAAGTATCAAAAGCATTGAGCTAAAGCGCCACTTTATTTACACGTGAGTGGATTTGAAATTAAACAAAAATTTTACCGACCGTCAATCATATTGACGTTGAGCCGTTAGATGGCAGCATTGCTGTTTTGTGTATATAATTTTAATAATTAATTAATTTGCAAAAACAATAGCAATAATAAATTTTTTAGTTGTGGATGCCGGTAGAGCAAGCAATTATCTATAAAATGATATATAATTTATGTGAATTAGTTGTGAGGTTTTTTCTAAAAAGGGAGTGTAACATCTTAACCTTAGCGTATTAATATGATGATGATGATGATGATGATGAGGCAGTCTATTTAATGCCCTACTTGCGACCTCCATTATGCAAAAAAATATTTTGTGGGGTGATGTTTAAGTGATTAAGCATGCATTCTCTTTCGTTACAAGTAGCTGGTTAAGATCGTAATGCTTATTGTTCTTGAGATGTTCCACGTTTAAGGAGCGAGCAATCGAGTATACATATGGTAGATTTATTGTTAGAAGATTAATTCCTTTCAGTCTACCACTACAATTGGATGGAACACATTAGTCATGTATTAACATTTTATACAAATATCTGCGTATCCACATCCATCGCCATTCACCCTCTTCAATGATACTACACAATGGTCTGAGTGTCATTAAGTAGCACTTTTGAGATTCAATCGAAATGTGTAGTAATATTTGTGAAAATGTATAAAAAATAACTGTAAGAAGCAATATTTTGGGTATGAGCCAAATTTTACCTAAGGGGTCGATGTAATTTTTAAAATACCTGTTTTTTGGGAGACACGCACCAAGATTATATTACACTAGCTATAAAACCAGAGTTTTCCCGCGTATGATATTATTATTATTATTTTTTTTCTAACACTTTCAAGTTTTTTCACTTTGATTTTCTCTTATTTGATGCAATCTAAATATATTATTTCTAAAAGGTGTTTCTTGGTCGAGCGGCTCGATCTCTTTAACTACTGCACCAAAAAAAATAAAAAAAATACCCACTTAAAGCTTATGTTTTCTACTTTGGGCGAAAAATATAAAAAAATTGGAAAAAAATCTTTTTGTTAATAAAAAAATTATTTTTTATAACAATTGGCATGAGCGCTATCTGTGGGCGACACATCAAATATCTTAGCCAAATTGTATACTTGGAACACGCTAGATGGCGATATAGTGCGAAGACTTCGCACGGGTCAGCTAGTGTTTTTATGAATTCTAAAAATTGTTCTTTTCTCTTTCTTCTTCTGTTTATTTTTTCTGTTCCGTCCTTTCCCTTAGCGAATTTTCTGGATTGCGTAAAAACTCTTTTACGTATTTTAGTGATAAAAACTACAACACAACTTAAGTAATCATAATCCATTAGCAAAATAATAACATCCGATTGATAACGGCGAACTATTAAAAACCAACTCAACATAAACATAAAATAAATTAAGTTACAAGAATGCTAAGCTAACTCACAACATTCGATGGATAGCAGTAAAATAGTAGGAAGCCACTCAGCATTAATGTCTAATAAATTAATTTACAAGAACGCTGTGAAGCCAACAACATCCGATAGAAGTTATATTACCAAGAAGCAAGTCTGCTGACTGCTTCAAAAACATCAAATAAAACCAAGCTCCTCAGAACGTAAGCATCAGTAGAGGAAACCTATAAAATAGAGTCTGAGCAACTGACGGATAGTCTACCAGTCAACGTCTTAGAGTTAACGTTGTTCAAAATTGTTAAACTTAATAATGATTATTGTAAATTGTAATTAAATAAAGTATATTTGTAAGCAGTAATAGTTAAAGATATATTTTTGAGTATCCGCGGAACGCAATACGTAACTCATGTCTTATGTAAAAATCATTTTATATACCTTCGGGGATCAAAATTTCTATATACAATTTACAGTTTAGAACAATCTTGAATACACGCACGCCTAACTTCGTCTTATTTACTTTCCAGAATCTAAATTTCAGGAAAACAGCATGTATAATTTCGAGTTTGGAGCATTCCTGAATATTCAGTCATTCCATATTTGCTAGCGAACGAGGAGGGAGGGAGGGGGGGGGGGTGTGCGTTAGAATTTTAATGCAAACCTGGTAATGAGAAAGACGTGCATGTGAGAGAATTTTATGATATTTTAGAACATTGCGAAACCGTTCTCAAACCCTCTTAGCGTCGATGGGAAACTAAGGGCTATCTATCATAACAAGCGTAGATGGTTGAGAACAAACGTTAAGTGGTTATGAACAAACGTTTGAGAAAAATGAGTTCCATCCTCAAGTCCACTGCATATAATTCCTTCATTATTATGTACTGACGTAACGTTGCCTACTTTTTTTTTAATTTCGGTGCAATCAATCGTAAACTAAAAGAGCTGTATTGCTGTAAGTATGGACCAAGATAGAACAGGCAAACATGACGAAAGGGTTTCGTTTTTTCTTGATGTGAGATAAGACTCATTTACTTTTTACTATTAGTCTTCTAGAAGCCAAAAAACATTCCTTAACGCATTTTCTTTGAAAATATCTGTTTATAGTATCATACAAAACTGCAGCTAACTTTGCACGTTTGCAAAGGATAAGTAGCGTTGCAATAGTTATTGCTTTATAATCCAGACAATACAAATATTTTGTTAGGTTAAAAATATAAATATTTTATGAACCCAATAATAAAATAGAACCAAAAAACTATATTATTCCACTATGCGAGAAAGGGATTGCGGCATAGCTTACAGTTACTTTGTTTTTTTTTTGTTACTAATTTTACAGGATGCTATTTTTACTTTAGGGTTTTTTTACTTCTTGTTTTTTGATGGGTTCTTCGTACTCAAATGCTTCTAAAATTTATTTTAATACGAACTTCGCTCTAAAACGATTGACACGTTGTTTTAAGATTTTTTGGCACGAAGTTTAAAAAAATCAATGTTTTCAAAAATTTTCATCGAAATTTTTATCGAATTGTAAACAACAGAAATGTTGTTGATACGTAATAATATTTTGATACGTAATAAACCTTGCTGGATATGTAGTAATAATTTGATGTTAGTTTGAACTGTAAGATTCGTAAACAGGAAATCGACTCTTTGAAATAAATTACGTCATCAAGGCTAGCACGAATGAATAAACAGACATAGAAATGAGTACAGCCATTTAGATGTTAAATAGAGAAAATAATTAAAATGTCCTAGAGCAACAAAAACTAGTAAACTAGCAACTTAGTAACACTCTGAATGCGTTGTGCAAGGATTTCAACTTGTGAAGTGAAAGTTGACCAACTACTTTCTTTAGATCTAAATGTAAATTATAAAGAAAGCTGTTTATCCAAAACAGATCCATAAACTTTTTTTTATTCTTATTTTTACGATTGGATGCTGATTAGAAATGGATTTGATATCATTTATTGTTGGTTTGATTACAAGGCATACGGCCTTTGACGGCGCGGCGCACCGTGGGGACCTGGATTCGATACCCAGCCGCTCGTCGCGCGGGGCTGGACTAGTGTTATGGTTGGAGATTGGTCTCGTAGCAATAAGTCCGCCATATGTGATCAAGCAGATACATTAAAGTAGATAAATAAATAAATAAATTTATTAGTAACGATAATGTAAATGCACATAAAATTCAATCTAATTAAATGAAAATTGGCCAAGTGCAAAACGCGCATTAAATAGGATTACGTATTTGTCTATACATCTTGGAATTGTCAATGTAAACTTGAAATGAAAATTGAAACTTCGAATCAAATGCTAGAATTATTCTAATTAATGGTTTATAAATTAGGTTGGGTATACATCGCATATTATTTTTAAGCTTAATCCTCTGCTCTTGGGGCTAAAAATGAAAAATGGTCTGAAGATCTAATTTCATTTCTGAACCTTTCCCAACAACATCCCATTGAATGGAGAGTGTGAAAAAATACCCACATTGCACGTTTAGTGAGATAGAGAAAATTATTTTTCAAAATATTTCGCCGTATGTTAATTCCACATCTGAAGCCTCATCTGATCCTTATCATATACTTTCAAAATTTTAAGGAAATTGGGTTAAAACTATTAAGCTGTGGATGACAGGATATTATCTATACATATAATAAAATTGTAACAGAGTAACAAGTACATTTCTGTAAATAAAAAATATTTTAAAAAGGGTGATTGATATAGGGTAAAGAATGATAATAGAGGAAAGAAAAACTTTTTAGAATTTTTGTCAGTCTGTATGTTAATTTGTTCGTTAATCACGCGAAATCTACTGGACGGATTTTGATGAAACTTGGTATGACAATAGTTTATACTGAAGAGTAAAATCTTCTTCTTCAATGGCTTGACAGCCCAGGATGGGCCCCTGACTTCCGCAGAATTAACTCCCAAGGTTCCAAGGTCCTGTTCTTGGCCAGAGACAAACTTAGGACTTTAAAGTCTTTTTCCAGGCAGTCGAGCCACCTAAGTTTAGGTGTTCTTCTTTTTCGGGAGACCAATGGTCTGGCTGAGAATATCTTTTTTTGTTGTCGGATTGTCGTCTATTCTGATTCTGAAGAGCAAAATACAGAGATGAAAAAAATATGAGAGAAAAAAATTCTAATAACTTAAATTCTAATAAGTTATGCGCACAGCTAGTAAAGTTATAAGACCACCTTATTTTATTAAAGAGCTTTTAAAATGCAAATATGACGTTAAAAATAAATACCACAGATAGATTCAGAGAGATTTGTCGGACAAGTGTTTCCTCGTATGCTTTGAAACTAGCACACACAGTAAAACGTTCCCGATTTGAGAAGAGGTCAGGAGATTTTGGATTTATATCTGTAACGAACGGATAGTGCAACGGTAAATTTCCTGTTTGCCATTGAATTTAGAAGGTATTTTAAATATTTAAAATCAACAGGAAGTAATTTATTCTTAAAAGTATTTTCCGTATATTAAGAAGATTTCTTTCTTTCCGAAAAGCTAAATTAAAGTTTGACTACTTGTAAAATTCTATTAATTACAAGTTATAATTACTTCTATCATCAAAACTGGATTTGACTCGATTAGCTTTTTAGTTATCACATATTTCTGTTATTGAAATATGTACCTAAATATTGTGATACTAACTTAATTTGCACTAAGTTTGTATAATTTTTCAAATTATTTACCCATGAAATGTAATAAAAATATTACATTAAAATTAGCTCAAGTTACCTTTAACTCATAGTTTTATTTTGATTAAATATATTAATTTATAAATAATATTTACTTTAGTGTTGATGCTTTAATTTTGTGAAAACTGTGTATGCTATCATAGAAGATATGCCTTTAAGCTAATTTGTCGTACGCCTGAAGTTATAATTTAATTATTTTTGTGTTCGTGTACGAGTATATAAGTTTCACAAATTATTAGTATGCGAGTGTCATGAATATGTGTATTTTGTGCTCGTGCACTAGTATATAAGTTTCACAAATTATTTGTATGCGAGTTTCATGAATATGTGTATTTTGTGCTCATGCACGAGTGTATAAGTTTCACAAATTATTTGTATGAGAGTTTCACGAATATGTGTATTTTGTGCTCGTGCACGAGTATATAAGTTTCACGAAATACTTTTAAATAAGTTGCACGAATATGTGTATGTGTAGAAAACAGTAATTGAAAGTCATTTTATAACATATTACTTTTATAATATTACCATGAATAAGTTTCGAAATTAGTAGGTATAAGTTTTGTGTGTTTTTTATTTATTTCTCATCTAAAACACAGAAAACAAGCAAACAATTATTACTGAAGTTGGTATCGGAATAGTTCGCATGACAGAGTAACGCATAGGCGTATTAGATGTCTGTTTGTATGTTTGTTATTTTATAACCCCCAAACTGTCCGATAAATTTTAGTTAAATATTAGGGCAGATAGAACTCATGATTCGAATTAACATATAGGCTATATTTTAGCCCACAAAATTGTATAATTCCTGTAGGATGAGAGTCGTTGTTTTTTAATCAATAATTAAAACGCAGTCGTGGGTTGATGGACGCGGCCCCTAGTTTGAAGACGTTAAATATGTCAGCATGACCACTAGCGATAAGAAATACATTGGTCGCTTTTTTATTTTGACGACGTGATATATAAAATTTGAGACCAATCAGCAGAGTCGGTTGATGCTCGCCCCTACACACCCGGATCTTTCTGGAGTACTTAATTCTTGATATTTCTTTCTATTAATATTTTGATAATTATGTTGGTATATATTATGCATATTTTGAATATTGTGTAATTTTTATGAAATGGCGACAGTTCGAAATGTGTAATCTAAATAAGTATTAAATATTGAGATCTAATTCATCTATTTGGTAAAACGCAAAAAGACAAAATAAATGATACTTCAAAAATCTTGCTCGTATAACACAATCTGGAACTAGAATAAATAAATATGTGTCGCTGTGCACATTATCATACTTCAATTTTACGCGAGGATTGCATTCGCCAATACCGTCAGCGTAACGTCAATAAGTATTTAATATGAATACAACATTGCTCGTGTATCTACCATTAATAATTTTCAAATTATTTAATTTTTCATGATCATCGTTTTTTTGTGATATTCAGATTAAGTGTGGTACAGGCTGTGGCATTCGGATTAAGTGTGGTTCCAAAACGTAAGATCAATTCTCTGTTAAAATTTAATACTATGCTGCATCAATAGATGGCGCGACACATATATTTAATGGGCAAAATGTTTAATAATATAGGGAGATGCAGTAATAATCTCTTTGTGTCAGGAACAAATTCCGTCGCCTTAATAAAAAATCTACGCACGCGAAGCCGTGGAGAAAACCTAATACCTGAATGAATATTAACTGTATGTACATAACAGGACCTGATTTTTTTTTATCAGTTTTGAGTTCGGTTATAAATAGAATTCACGTTAATTTTAATAATATCAAATTTAACGAGAAACCTTTGTAGCTTACGAACGTATGCAAATAATTAAGCACTTATTTTAACTTATACAAAGACACGGAAGTACATATAGTACATACAGTAAAACGTAATGGCTAATAAAGTAATCATTTCATTACGCCAACTTCTCCGAGCGAATAAACATCACTCGCTGCGCAGTTACTCCAACAACTTCCCCGAAAATAACAAGTGTTTCGTGACAAACAAACTTAATCAGAAGAAAACACGAATAAGATCCACCTCACTTCAAACATTAATTAAAGCTAACACTTTTCGTAATTACTTGTCAGCAAATTAAATGACTTCTTGCGTCGAGGCTCTGCGAGCGGAAGTGAGTTTTTTCGGTCTGCGTCCGTGTTTTTAAAGGAAAAGTAAGCCGCATTCGGTCAATATCCTCAAAGCTTTTACTGCATTCAACAATTTCAGAGGATTACGGCTGCGTCGTCTTTATGGCGTTTTATTTTTACCCCCGACGAAATGAAGCGAGTGTATAAATAAAATGTATCGTGGTTGCTTTTTGTGTTTATTTGTCTGTTATCTATTGTTTTACTGTCGGATTTAAGATGAAAAAATGTATAAATTTTGGTTTTTCTTTTGCAATTATTAGACAATCATTTATAGGACGTTATTTACAGATAACATATTACGGAAGTGCTAGAGAGTGTGATTAGTAGTCCGTTTGAAACCTCTGAAGTCGAAACGCATTTGTTTTCCCACACCTACGTATGAGGATTGATTAATTTCAGGAAATTATCACGGCTTTCGGGAATTATGTAGTTATTTCATAAATTTGTAGTGGTATTTAACTCAATTATTTCCAAAATGATGGCATGACTTTTTTAATTTCAAAATTTTTCAGTCAAGTTGATAATGGATCCTTGTAATTTCTTTATATTTGTCGGTTACAGCTATATATTTTCTACAATTTTAGACCGCACGCCATTGTACAGCCCTACAGATAAAGATTTTTATTTAGGTGTGTATAATGAATATAAAGACAAGAAGGTGAGTATAAAGACTATAGATTTAGGTTGGTATAAATGAATATAATATTTATTCATAGAGATATGAAGTGGGGTGAAAATTTGTTTTACGTGTACTTCGAGTTAAGTTTCATTAGATATGTACATCTCTCAAAATTGAATAGAGATTCTTCTGACAATTTTCATTGTGAAGCATCCTTTATTGAATGCTCGGTGCGTCCGTCATTTCTTACGGGCAGACCATTATAAAATATACAGATTCCGTTGTTCATAGTTTCCTTTTACTTCACTTCTGGCCACGCCCATTGCACCAAAATATATAGGTGAAAAACTTCATTGCGTGATTTTAAATACGTGTCGTGGCATCTCTCGATGTAAATAGATACACTATGATTTTGTATAATTCTTACGCTTCACGTAGCCTGATGCATTTCTCTGTGTTGTGTTAATGAAATGAAAGTGAATTTTTGAAAATATTAAATTAGTATCTATCCTAATTTAAATTCATCCAAACTGGGTCAGAAATTTTTACGCGACGCCTGCATAAACAAAACCCACAAACTTAACAAACAAATTTCAAAATTATCAACACATTCCATCGCTTATCCTTCAGCGCCCTAATTATTTCTTTTACAAATATTTTAAATGTACATACAAGCACAGTTTATAGTTTTATTAAATGTATATAGAATATTTAACTTCAAAGATTTGTATGATGTCATATGTTTGTATGTCACAATCTCATCAATCCTTAGAAATTGTTTGGAGTGAAACTTTGGGATTTATATTGGCATATTTGAAATTGATATTATTGTGTAACCTGAAGGCACAATAAAAATAACCTGAAGGCACAATAAAAATATGAAACTTCAAAGGAAACTTCTTTTCTACATTTCGTATATCGTGTCGCATAACAATTTAAAGACCAAGTTATAAACAATTTTTTAACAAAACCAATTTTTTTTACAATATTATGTAAGGTAGTTGTAGGGACATCGTCAAAAATTTCCACAGAAATATGTACTTTTTAATTTACGAAATTACTAAATTTCAAATTAGGGGAAAATAGTGTTATTATAGTTTACCGAAAGTTTACCAGGAAGCTATAGAGATGATTCTAAACTTTATGGTTTTGAGATATTCATGTTTTTTTTATGCTTGCGAAAGATATGTTAGGCATATGCATTTACCTGGCGAGAAATAATGGTGTAATAAAAGTACAAAATACTCTATCAATATGTACGTTTATAGGTGCCAAAGGGTGTAAGTATCATATATGTTTATAGGTGCCAAAGTTGTTAGTATTATGCTTGTTTATAGGTGCCAAAGTGTGTAAGGAACCCTAGTGCTACGCGCTCGTAATTGACATGTTTATTATGTTATATAAAGTTTGATTTTATTCGTTTTTCTTCATTTTCTGAGTTACATTTTACTTTGTTGTTTATTTCTCAATAATTTTGAATTGTTTGCCTATACTTGGATTTTCTTTAATTTCTAGAAATATGTAGAACGTATCGCTCATCAGTTTTGATATTGTGTCCAAAAAAATAGTGTGAAATATTATTGTGCTATAATGCTTAATTTATTTAATGTAACTTATTAAATAAATTAGTAACGAACAGGAGAAGTTGTATTTTACAATGAATATTTCAAGTAATATATTAAAACTATGTAAAAATATGACCGGTGATTATGCGAAATTTATGTATGTAGCACGGAATGTTACTGAATTATTTATTGGTATAGCTCTTGTTCTCGGAGCAGTATCGCATCTGATAAGAGTTGAATCGATATCGGTCATGTATCTAGGGGATAACAGGGAAGATAATAGGTCGTTATGTTGCTCGTCTAAATTCGTTAGTGACCGTTGACACCTTCTTTTATATTTTCTATTAGGATGAGACTCCAAAATGGCCACCATGTTTTAAGACGTTTATGTATTTGTTTTGTACCAAGGTTATCATTATTTTCATTTTTATATTAAAAGCGTAAAAATAATGTTTAATCATTATTTTTATGCTCTTAGTAAATTGTGTGCATTTTGGTCGCTTAAAATAGTGTTTCTAACCGTAAAAGTAATACGCTTTTAACACGTACCGTAAAAATAATACGCTTTTAATATTTAATATTACGTGCGTGGTGGTGCCATGATTAGCACCATTATTTAATGATTGTTCTTTAGCTCTTAGTATAGAATTTTGTGTATTGTGGTCGTAGCAAATAGTATTTTTAAACATTATTTTTACGCTCTTAATATAAAATTGTGTGCATGATGGTTACTGCAAATAACGTTTTTAATCATTGAAACTCTTAGTATAGAATTGTGTACACGGTGGTCGTGGCAAAATATGTTTTTAATCATTATTTTTACCCTATTAATATAGAGTTGTGTGCATGGTAGTCGCTACAAACAGTGTTCTAAATCTTTATTTTTAAACTTTTAGTATAAAATTGTGTTTATGTTGGTCGCCACTAATAGTGTTTTTAATTATAATTTTTAGGCTCTTAATATAAAATTGTGTGAGCAGTGGTCGCTGCAAATAGTCGTTTTAATCGTTATTTTTACGCTCTTAGTGTAAAATTGTGTGCATGGTGGTCGCTGCAAATAGTGATTTTAATCGTTACTTTTACGCTCTTAATATAGAATTATGTTCGTGGTGGTCGCTGCAAGTAATGTTTTTAATCTTTGCTTGAATGATCTTAGTATAGAATTTTGTGCATTATGATCTCTGCAAATAGTATATTTATTAATGATTTTTACGTTCTTAGCACAGAATTGTATGCATTGTGATTGCTAAAAATTGTGTTTTTAATCATTAATGCTCTTTGTATAGAATTGTATGCGTGGTGGTTGCTGCAAGTAGTATTTTTAATCATTGTTTGAATGATCTTAGTATACAATTTTTTGTATTATTGTCTCTGCAAATAGTGTATTTAATCATTATTTTTATGCTCTTAATACAGAATTGTGTGCATGGTGGTTGCTAAAAATTAAGTCCGATTGTAAATTAATATAGCTTCAAATTTAGGAGTTAGTTTTACTGTTTAGTATTCCAAATGGAATGGAATTTCAAAAAATAAAATCTCTTATAACATCACTTATCCGTTTGTCTGTCATTATAACATTTTTTCTCAGAATCCGCTTGACGAAGACATTTGATATGAGGCAAAGTAATGAAGATTACTTTTCAATACATGACACTCAGAAATATTCAGGTGGAAAAATTAAGAAAAAAAGGGATTCAAATTCCACATATAGTATGGGGCATAGTTTGAAAGATATATTTATAAGGGTCTTAAAAATATTCTAATTTTAGGCATATTTCATAATTTTAGGTGTCATATAATCAGAAATATAGTTAAAAATATGCCAAAAAATATGTTCCCTTCCTATTTCCAAGACTACTGAACCTAAAATTGTAAAAAACCAGAGATTTTAGAGGCCTACGAGAACATTTTAGAGACTTTAGCGTTTATTCTGGATCTTATAATTTTTTAAACATTCATCATATTTCTACGCCTGCCGAAGATATGAGACAATATATTTATGTCGCGAAAAATTAATATTTGTAAATAGTTTAAAAGAAATATTATATTATGTGTGTTTAAATGTCTGTGTCTAAATATGTACGGAACCCTCGTGACGCAAGTTCTACTCGTAATTGACAGGTCTTCATTACACATTTACTTACATGTGCATTTGACCTTTAAATACAATAGTATTAAATATTAGTATTATAACATTTTATCCACTTTTCTTGTTTAGTCAGTTGACGAAAAGTACTAAATATTATTCCTTGGATTAACAGATCATATATAAATCATCATTCGTTAATTTGTTTTAAGTAAATACCTGATTTAAGAAATGAAACTCTTTGTGTGAGGGTTTTATATAAATAACGACGTAAGAATAGGTATGGATTTACATCAAAGAAGCGTTTAGATACTGCCATATATGATTAAGAGACACACGGAGTTGTTTAACTACATTCGAGTGTATTTAAAATTTAAACCCGATTGTTCAGCTTTTAGGTGAGCATTCTTGTATTTACTTCGCAACGATAAAATGAACCTCGACGTAAAATAATACATACAATCTACGACGTAAAATAATACATTTTTTTGAATCTGACTACACGGTGCTATTGCATCCATGTCTTCTCATGAACTAACACTCGTTCGACGGTCTCAAGAGCTTAAATAGAATTATTTCGTTTTTTGAATACTTTTGTATTAAAAGATTAAAGACGTTCTTTCAATGGGGATCAATATTGGATCGAAATGTTTTTAACGGGTAAGGTTGTTATTTGATCTTTTTGCATTCAGCAGACTTCTAGAGCAAAAATGATGTTGTTTTTTTATAATAAAGTAATAAACATATTTTTCTAAATGAGATGGATTAAATTAAGCTTCAGATATAAAGAATTTTGTAATGGAAGCTATTATGTTTATATTTAAGACATTAATTAACTTCACTTATAAAACACTATTTGCAGGGCTCACGAAGCACATAATTATATATACTAGGAGCGTAAAATAAATTAAAAAAACTTTTCGCATCATTATTTGTGGGACTCATTTTCATATGCTCGGAAATAATGGAATTTATCACATTGATGGTTTACGGATAAAGTTTATTATAAATATATAAACATCTTGAAATGCGGTGGTAATTTTAAAGTCTCAGTCTCATCCTAATAGAAAATATAAAAGAAGGTATCAACGGTCCCTAACGTATTTAGATGAGTAACATAATCCTGTATTATCTTCTCTATTATCCCCTGATATACTACTGATATCGATTCAACTTATATCAGATGCTATATTGCTCCAAGAGTGAGACCTAAACCAATAAATAATTCCGCAACTTTCTGTGCTATATTTAAATTCATCATCAACACAGATCATATCTTGAGATAATTTTAATATATTCTATAAACATTTCATTTAAAAGTACAACTTTCCCTGTCCGTTCCTAATGTATTTAATGAGCATTATACATTCAATAAATTAAGCATTATTGCATAATAACTCTTAACAATATTGTTTT
The DNA here is from genome assembly GCA_039881145.1 of Druceiella hillmani. Classification (NCBI taxonomy): domain Eukaryota; kingdom Metazoa; phylum Arthropoda; class Insecta; order Lepidoptera; family Hepialidae; genus Druceiella; species Druceiella hillmani. Next base: position 13,462,304 of record JAYKKI010000061.1, read on the forward strand.
TAAAACAACATCAAAACTGATGAGCGATATATTCTTCACATTTCATTTACACTTTGGCACATAGAAACATACATAATACTTACATATAAAGAGAATTTAGTACTGTTATTACACCATTTCCAAATATTAGCATTATTTCTTGCCATATAAATGTATTGCCTAATAGATCTTTCGCAAGTGTAACAAAACATGAATATCCCAAAATTATGAAGTTTTCGGTAAACTTTAGGTAAACTATAATAACGCAGCTTTTTCATAATTGTAACTTTAGTATATTCGGGAGTATGTATTTCTGTGACGTTTTCGATGATATCTTTAGAACTACCTTTAATAATATTTAAAAAAATTGGTTTTAAAAAAAGTGTCGAACGTAAAAAAAGTCTCGATAATGTAAATACGTTTGATCATAATAAGGTAAAACTTTCACATTTTAACACAATAGATTTTGTATACTATTTAATAAATATGTATTGTTTTCTGGCCCTTAAGTTAAATATTTTTTGAAATATTTTATCAAGTAAACCGAAGAATCCTAATTTCCTAGGTCAATTATTTAGTAAAGAATACCTGTTGAAAACAAAGACAATATTATGTATTTATTATTATATATCAATATTCTATCTTTAAAGTTAAGTTAATTTTCATTATTAAATTTTGGAAAAAGAAGTGTTCACCAAAATGAATTTCCTTGTGAAAATTATCATCGTCTTCAATTTTTTAAGTTGTACACAATTTATTGAAGTTATATTTCTTTAGGTGCGTTTTGAAACAATGTTTGAATGAAATTTTAAAAACGCAACAAAAAATAAACCGAATGAAGTTGCTGACTACGTACAAAAATTTAAAAGTAATCATAAGGATGAAGTTGCTCACTAAACATATATTTACATAGTTTATTTGACAGATGAATGGTCCACTATTTTATTTTTCTGCTGGCTTTCCATTGTAAGCCAATCATCTGCCAAACCTCTTTTATCTGTTTATATTAAATTTAATGCTGAGTATTCATTAAAATGTTTAAAGTAGTTAAATTTAATTTTAAAATTAATTGAATAAGTAATAATAATAATTATTATTATTATCAATCATATTAATAATAATATTATATTATACAATAATGATTGTAATTCTAGATATTAAGATAAAATTTTTTACTACTCTATGTGAGCAAATAATAAAATGATAAGCGCTAATTTGGAAACGATCTGGCAGATGATTGGTTTACAATTGAAAGCCAGCAGAAAAATAAAATGGTGGACCATTCATTTGTCATATAAATTAAATTATTTGATTAAATTCATATTTTACCAACCGTATTTATAATCATGCTCCAATTCTTTTATTATTTGATTTCCAATAATTATTTGCGTGTTAAATAAGGTTATTCTTGTATTATGCCAAATAAGTATAACTTCTAACGCACGTATACACACAATTTATTTTATTTTTTAGCGTTTATAATTATTTAATACGCCTGATAAGCAGCTAAAACTGAAGTCATTTTGATCAATACGAATCATAACCTGTTTTGAGAACCCGGTTTTCTTTGGAAACTTAGAACCTTTTGGTAATATATTTAATTAAATCCTATTTCTCTTTTAAACTTTACTCTTCCATCTTTTATTATTTATTTCAATTTTGGAAATTAGAATCTCATGTAGACATGATAATTTTCTTGTGTTAAATGGAAATAATAATTTCGATATGGTGGCGAGCGGTTGATAAATTTGCAGTCTGTAGAACACCTCTGTAAAGAATTTTAGCGGAGCTGGAATTGAAATTAGTGACTTGTGTTCGTATACAGTTTCGTGAACTAGTACTTTCTATTTTTTTTATATTGAAACAATGTAAGTTTTTTGCATTATTTATACGTCATCAATTAGCATAATATAGTTTTTTTTTAAGTTTCCTTCGTATAATTTTTATGTTTTAATTAAATAATTTAAATCTAGCGGATATTAACGACCAAATAAAATAGAATACTATTGAATATATAAAAAAAAGTTTAGTTATTAAAATGACATATAAATGTTTGTATGTATGTTTATCATTCATGCACGATGTTTAAAAGCAATAAGAAATTTTATGTATATTATTTACCATATTATATGAAGAAATCCAAGAGTAATAATAATATCGAAATATATCTTAGTATCTCGAAAAAAGAGTTTAGTCTAAAACTTATTTCTTAATGTTGTACGGAGTAGATCGTTGATAGTTATTATAAATTGAAGTTATGGTAATAAATTTCATTTTGGTTGAGAATTTAGGTATTCAAATTATCGTAATATTGCTTTTTTAGTTTAGACCTTTGGCAATTATATTAAATTATGTTATTAAACTCTTATTTTATTTACTTATACTTTTGCCGCTATATTTACCCATTACATCATATGGGAAATATCCCTGTCATTTCATTAAAGTGAATGGCTTCATCGTTTACTAGGACTATCGCTTAATTTATTCATTTTATCGTTTCATTTGTCGTTTAATTTCAATTCAAAAAATTAAATAGGTATATCCAAGATTAATAGAGAGCACAAAAATTTTCTGAAATGAATTACCGAAAATTTTAATTATGTTTTGAACCGATGAAACTCTATTAGCAGACTCGTCATGTTTCCATTACGCAGTTTGTTGTTATCGTATGTGGATAATAAATTATTAAATATTTTAATAAGTACGTAAATATTACCGTTTCATAGAATTCAAGTTACCTTTAACAATTAGTTTATATATATCGACTTATTTTATATATATCGAGTTTATATATATCGACTGCTACTTTATTTCGATATTGTGGTGAGCGGTCGGTAAATGCGTAGAAAACATTTCAATTTTAGAATGATTTTAAATTTATGGAACGCTAGTTGCAAAATAAACAGATATGACTCGAGCATGCGGGTAAAGGTTTCATGATTTTGGGCGTTGATGGGGGTGTGCCGTGAAATGTGATTAGCTCGCTTAAAATTCATTTGTTTTAGCTGCCGACACGTGTTTTCACATATTTAGATGAATGTGCCACGTCTATTTTATTGTTAATATAATAAGTGTGACAACGCTTTACACATAAAAATTAAAGTCAAAGTTATGTAACATAATGCGTTGATTGTTTCGGATTATATTTTTTTTCGTTTCTTATTGTGAAATATATATTGCAATTCTTCAAGTATTTCAGGTTTAAAACTTTATCTAATTGTTAATACATTCATAAGTCCCAACTATATTATGGGTTTTCTATTTTATCCTAATAAGCTGCTAAACGTTTGCAAGTTGTTATTAGTTTAAATATACTCAGAGGCGTAGAGTGAATTTTACCATAAAAATAAAATTATTTATTTTAAGTTTTTGCTTGCCATTTAACATGATGTGGGAATGGACTCGGACTTCAGTTGTGTTGAAAATAAATTTTTATGAATTAGGAAATTACCAATAAAAAAAAACAAATTTCTATTGGCAATGGATTGTGACTATCTAATCTCAGCAAAAATACAATCTAATCTAATCTCAGCAAAAAATTTGCCAATATCATACTATTAGAGCGCTATGCCGATTTATATTCATGTTGCGTTTGTTTAACGTTCTAAGAAAAATATAATAATTTCAGTTGTTTTGATTATATCACAAATTCAGGTTTTCCATCCTTACAGTTAACTACTTGTTTAATACCAGTTAAATTATTTCTATTTTAGGGTCATTTTCAAGTTACTTTACGGTCGCCAACTTAAAGTTTTGTGTTCGCAGACTTATTCCACTAAGTATTAAGGCATAAGGAAATTAAAAATTTAAAAGGAATTATAAAAAGATTAAATAAAGCTTTACATTAATTATATATTATTAATACATAAATTATTTTATTTAAGATCTAAGTATATATTTTGTTTTAATAACTGAATTTGACGAGAAAATGTTACAACGATTTTAAATAAATATCAATAAATAAAAATACAGTAAATTTACTTTTAACTTTAAATATCAATTTCTCTTTCCATAAAGACTTTCAGCTCTACTGTGTAAAATGGATAAATAAAATTGAAGTATATCTGCAATTTTGAAATATTTTGTATTATAATCGTATATGCATTTATTTAAATGAAGCCAAAGCACAAAATATCACTTTTAAAATAAAAAAAAAACTGTTAGTAGTGTAAAAGAAATATTAGTAATTGATATGGCTAAAGGAATACCGTAGCTGTCATTGCGCCCGTTGGTATCGTGTGATTACGACGACTAATTTGATATCGGTTTAGATTGAAATCAAGGTTTCAGTAACTTTAAACAATGTTTAAATGTTTATATATAAACATTTATTCATATCCGTATTGGCACAGCTAAATATCGGATTCACCTTTTGGTTACGGTTGTCGTGCAGTTAAGTGTCATTTGCACTCAGTATTGTAAATCTGTGGCTGCATAAAAACGCATGTCGCCAATTTGAAACAAATGAATTTAAAAAGCGCCAATTACATGGTAGTGCACGCTCCCTTTCTGTTCAAAATTATCATGGAGTTGTTCAGTGCGTTTTTATTTCGGTTCGCACAAGTTGTTTACTGCTCGCAACAAATCTTCTAAAATTTTAGTCTTGTTTACACATTTATCGATAGCTCACCAAGATATTGGGTTAAAGCAGAAGTATATAGCAGTCGACATATTTAAATTTGATTAATTTTAAGGAAATATGAATCTATGTATTTCATAACTTTTACGGCGGTGTTCTATAGTGTGTATATTTATCAACTACTCACCACCACATCGATCTAAGGCGGCATAATTTTCAATTCAGCTGATATTTTTCAATTCACTTTTTCAAATTCTAATACTGAGGGATATAAAAAGATTTATTATTTGCATTTGAAACAATAAAGTAACAGTATCTGCATGTGGCTATAAGTCCTAAAATATATACAAAAAGAGAAAATGAAGGATTAAAGTTTATAAAAATTAAACTTTATACAAAAATACCCAAGGATTGTTAGTTTCCAAGATGTACCAGGTTTTGAATATAAGTTTAGCTTCGTATTGATCAAAATAATATTAGTTTTAGCTGCTTGCTATGAGATGTATTCATAAAATATTTTTAAAAAAACATACACGTTTATAAAGCAGATCTTTTGTCATTTTAGTTTTACTGTGTTTTGTTAAATAAAACAAAAGAACATTGATGTACTTCTCCATGGTCACTTTTATTAAATAGGTCACATGATTGCTTGAAGAAAATTTCCCGTAATGATAGAAAATAATGAATTTCCTTTTCGGATTTAGAGTTGAAATTCAAGTTTGGGTTAATGTCCATGACTACGAGAGTCTCTTTAGATTTTGCGAAATAGTTACCCCTTAAAGTACTTTCTTCGTCTACATGGCTATGAAAATGTTTAACATTTTACTCCACGTGAAAACATATTGCGATTTCATCGATGACACGGTGGCTAAAATTTGGTAATGCATTTGTATACAAATTTGAACTGATTTTCAACGTCAAATATTTAAAAATTTTGTAATTTTTCGAATTTCCACGACTTGTGAAACAAACGTTGTTCACTTAGTTATATGTAAATGTAAGAATTTATTGAAGGATTTGTCTTTAATAAATTAATATATTTTTTAATCGATCTTGTCAAATGAATGAAAAACTTAGCCGTATTTTATTATAACTAGCGCGACCCGTGCGAAGTCTTCGCATTATAAATTATTCAACTCAATTTAATAAATCAAAATTGATTGCAGGTATTCAATTCATTTCTAATTTTGCACACTGCTTATTACGTTTTTATTCCATTATGAAGCTCAGATGACAGATCAAACAAATATTTTACTAAAATTGACATATAGAGGCGCAAGTATCAAAAGCATTGAGCTAAAGCGCCACTTTATTTATACGTGAGTGGATTTGAAATTAAACAAAAATTTTACCGACTGTTTTGTGTATATAATTTTAATAATTAATTAATTTGCAAAAACAATAGCAATAATAAATTTTTTAGTTGTGGATGCCGGTAGAGCAAGCAATTATCTATAAAATGATATATAATTTATGTGGATTAGTTGTGAGGTTTTTTCTAAAAAGGGAGAGTAACATCTTAACTTTAGCGTATTAATATATATGATGATGATGATGATGATATCAATATTATACTCTAGAATTATTATGCAATTTCCCAATTAAATAATATTTCCTTAAAGTGTGAAACTTATATGTCATTAAGATTATAGTTTGAAGACATATTCACGTTATCGACACTTATGCGGTAATGTTATCAAGTGTAATGCACTAGTGACGCGTACAGGTATAGTGACAGCGCCCATAACACTTTTAGTTCATATTTCACAAAATATATTCAAATTAACTTATCTGTAGGAAATTTTTTCGAGTGGCTAAATTATTATTATTGAATATTTTTAAGCGAAACTAAGCGTTACCTATTAAAGACACGCTACTAAGTCTACAACAATCGTTTTTAGAATTTTTGTCTATTTGTTTGTCTGTGTATACTTTCGTCGTGTACGTCAATCTCATAGAGTTCTGAAAGCAAAAGAAACAAAAAATATTATCAACAGAAAAAATACAAGCAAAAGAAAAAACTTCGAATTTCACGCGGAAGAAGTCGCGGGCACAGATAGTAACATAATAAAATACCATTGACCCAAACTGAAAGAATACTTTAGAAACGATTTGGAAAACTTGATTGTAACAAAGACTTCGTGATTTAAAATCCAGGTGTACAATGAATAATATCATTATGAGCAATTGGGTAAAAGTGTACACTAGGATATTACATATACGTGAAGAAAGTATAAGTTTTACTGTTATATTTTGTTCATGTATATATACGTGACTAAAGGGACAAAACTTATAGTATAGTATAGCATGCCGCTTAATAACAAAATTTTCAAAAAGTTAATAATCTTTTATTTTTCAAGTACGTGTAATGCATTGATTTAATTATTCTCTAAGAAAGTATTCTGGAACGAATCGATTGTTTTACAAACTCCAATTTTGACTTAAATTTAAAATCATTGAAATAACAAATTTCATAAGGAATGAAAAGTAATATTCATATGACATGTAGAATAAAATATATATGTTAGTATAGAATGAAATTCAGGAGAGGACAAAATTCATTCCAATTGATCATTAGTGAAAAATCGGAGTCAGTGGAAGATTCCAAGAAAAAACGAATAATTTATACACAAAATATTAATGGATATTTATTTATTTATTCTAGAAAACACTATGTCCAACTTATAGATTTACCCAAAGTACACTTAAACCGTTGGACCAGTGGAAATAGTATAAAAATAAATGGTTATAAAATGTAGTACAAACAATAAAGAATAAGACAGACAACATATAGCAAATTGAAAAAAATATCACTGTAATTGGAGATCAGTTGGGAATCACCAAGCAATTTCATAACTCTATACTCGAAGCAGTTAATGAAGCCAAAAAAATGAATGAAAATAAATGAAATGGGAAATGAGTATATTATTTAAAAAAGGCCTGTAATTATCCATATATTTTGAAGTTATTGATGTAAGTTAAAGGAAATAACTTTATTTGATAGTTTCAACAAAATTATTTTTAACTTATAATTTTTTACGATTTTTAAAAATACGACTGAGAAAGTATAAGTGCGAGGGGATAAAACTTAATACATTGTAAACAAGATTTGAAAATAAAAAAAGTAAAGTTATAACTTAGATTTCATTTGACAAGATCATTTTAAAAGAGATTTCACGGATTGGGTGTGTGCAGAAAAAAACTTTCTCACCCACATTATATTTTTTTAAAATATTGTGCCACGTATTAATTGATATTCCCATCTGAAGTATATGTTTGCTAAATTGGATAAGTCTAAAACTAACCAAACTGTTTATGTATAGAAATGATAGAAAACGACCTGGAATAAATAGTCGAATCAGATTCTGGACGGTTAAATCTAACGAAAAATATAACAACCAAATTGAAGACCCATATTAACAGATTCATTTTCGGTCTTAATCGAAATATAAAAAGAAAATTACACTAGCCCTCTACGCGAAATACAAATAACTCTTTCCACTATATCAATATTCTCAACGCTAGGTATACTTGAAAATTTAGATCCACCGTGTATCTACAAGTACATATAAAGTATTTAAGCACTTCCTGTCGGCGACTTGAGAAAATTAAGTTTCATTTATCGAGTTCCTGCGGGTAACAAATGCGGGGAGGTGGAGTGACGAGTTTAATTTATAGGCGGACACTCGGTAGAAGCTTTAATCTTCAATTAATTACGTAACGGTTCCTTTTTATGGCCCAATCATAATAAAACTGAGCTTCGAGCTTGCGTCAAATGTTGCTCTTTATTACCGGCTCTACAACTAAACTTGGCAAAAAATATAGATATATTATACGGGTTGACTGTGGACACAAGATCCGCGTCGGACGAGACACCTGCGGATTTTGAGGCGATTCTGTCCATTCTTCAAATATGAAGAATTTTCTATCTTTAGTAATTTGTAAATGTATGATTAGGGAGTATTATGAATCTACCTTATTGTCTGTTGTAATCGTGAAGATATCGATATGACAGAATCGTGGAATAACTTAATAAAACGAAATATACAGGAGTATCAAGGAACGGGTCTATTAGGTGATTCTGTGTATGATATTGAACATTTTTTAAACGGTTTTTTGCAAAAAGATGAAATTTCTTTTCGCTCTAATAGCAAGTTTGAAGTGACTTTTTTCAGGAAATTTTTAGAATTAATATACAGTTTTTCCCGCACCGTTTGATGCACAGAATCATATGTGCGATATTGTATTGACATTTCCCTTTATATTCTATATAATTTACTTTTTTGATAACGATTACTACTGAAAATTATGCAATAATAGTAACATTTTTATTAAATTTGGTTAAGCGTAGAAAATAGTTAATGCATAGAAAATAATTTAATTTTTTTTATATACTTTGTCGAGTGTCGAGTTATCATTGAAAGAGTCTTCCTTAAATTTATTAACAAATAATTGAAACGTTTCTAAGTAACCAATTGGAAACTATAACGAATTGGAAACTATAAAATGATAAAAATACAGTTATTTAGTTCCACATTTTTCAGTACAAGATTATTTACAAATAAATTTGTAAAATACTGTTTACGGTTACAGATTTTGGGAATTATTGTAAATGCGATGCTCCTCTCTCTCATGTACCTGCACACCTCGACACACATATATAAAAATCGCATACAACTTCCAAAAGTCGAATATTCGCCTTTTGGATTTTACCCATTAATTCAGAAGGCTAAAAGTATTAAATGTCATGAATCACCTACATGCATAGATTTAATTTATCTGGGAGCTGAACATTATTACAGTAAGCCCGCACACAACTTATTCAAAAATAAAATTAGATACATATCATCAATGATAATTAATTAATTGTAGCATGAATACCCAATAAAGCATGTTTAAAAAAAATCAACTTCATCGATAGAACACCTTGGCCACTTGTAAAAACAAGATTCCTTCAAACTCGGTATCAAATTTCTCAAAGGCTTCTGTTCTTGAAGCAAGTACTAATGATGTATTTGTCAGATTTAAACATCCATGAAATATAACAGAAATGCTATTTGGGCAGCGAATACTGCATTAATTTGGTTCTACGACATGCACTTTAATACACAACCAAAACTATACCTAGAAGATTGAGAACGATATGCGAGTTATTGATATACCATAAGTTAATACAGAGCGCAGTGACAGAGATTTATGATCGCCGAGCGAGATAGCGCTTATCCCGGAAGCTCCGTACCCCGCATCGCGAAGTCAACAAAACGGCCCCCACCGCTTGGGCGTTTCACAGTTTGCCATCGGCCGTCGTAGCACGCAGAGAATGATACACTCAGATAAATAAACGAACTCAAACTCTAAGACTTTATCCTAAACTATTGAGATATTCCCATGTATACCTCCTTCCTCTATCATAAATCCCCCAGGTTACAACATGCAAACATAGGAATAACTGAGATAAATCAAATAAGCCCAAACGTGATGGATTTGCTGTTAGGCATTGAGAAGTTCCCACGACCTCCTCCCTTCTCCATCATCAGATCCTCAGGGATACGACATGTAACGAAACAATTCATTGAAATAAGTCAAAAGAGTTCAGTTCTACTTTAGGTAAACAAAACGGAAAATTAATTAATTGAACAAATATTCAAACGCAGCATTTGAGATTCTTTTCCGTAATTTAAATATTTCGACCGTATTGCGAGTCACTTTCCATACTAAATATAATATTTCAAATTTACCACCGCACAAGCTGTTGCTATTGTACAGTGCTGCTGAAAGTTTCCCATTCTGCTCACTCTTAAACACTCTGCTAATATTATAGCATACATTTTTTCCGTAGTTATAATAAAAAATCTTCACCTTTGTTCTCCCCATCCTGATATTACTTTCTTCTTTATTCTCGTTACAATATTCTTCCTAAATTTCGTAGACTCATAATTTATAAAGAGAATTGTCGTTTAAGAAAATTTTTAGCCTTCTTTGATACTGTGGGGTCTATTATAATTCTTGTAATATAATTTACGGCATGGAGTTTTCTCTGTTTGAAAACACGCACGTTTTTGTTAAGCAGCTGCGTCAATGTGCGAGACTTACTCTCGTATGAAAATAGTTTTAGGTAATATTTTTCCAATTTTTGCAGTAAATTTCTGCTGATATTACAATTGGAAAGTTGATTTGTTTGTCGATATGTTTATTAGTTAATAACTCTGCAATCAGGCAAAGAGTCGTCACCAATTTTTTCATGCACATAGTTTGTATACCAGAGTAGTAGTGGTGAAGTATAATGCAGTAAGTAGGCTGTTGACTGCGGTTTCACTTGCGTGGAATACTAATGATATGAAAATTGTTGAAACGACTTGGTAGATTTTCATGAAAATAGGTATGTTTATTTATTGATTTATCTATTTTAATATACCTAATTGATACACATGACGGACTTATTGCTAGGGGATCAATATCTTACAATCAACTAGAATACTAATACAGCCCCGCTTGACTGGCGGCCGGGAATCGAACCCAGGCCCTGGCGGTGTATCGTGCCACCAAAGGCCGTATGCCTTGTAATCGACCCAACACAGCACGGCGATGACAGACATAGTTCATAGTTCAATGTCATGCGAAGAATAGCATAGTTCATTGTTTCAATTCACATATTTTCAAAGTTGATTTTTTTGCTCATAATAATATTTTAATGCTACAAAATGTGAAAAGATTTTTTTCTAAGCATAGCAAAACCTTTAATATCGCTTGTAGATAGGTGTTGTTATAGTCTTTTTGGGTCAGGTATACATTTGTCCGGAAGAAACCGCGAATTAGCGAAATTAAATATTTATAAATTCCTTTTAATTACTATTAAAAGGAATTGCTGCATTTTTGCAATTTTTCAGTATAAATATTTCTATGTGACACATAAAATACTAAAATGTCAAGTTTATCGGTTAGCTAGGATAAGGGATACCAGCATCTATGCGTACACTAAAAGTCATTGGTACGAACTCGAGCAAATAGACCGGAGATCAAAGAGTCGAAGAAGTCCTCTTGGACTTTTTCGACTCTTTGGTCTGCTGAACAAATGAAAAACTAATGGGAGAGCCTCAAAATCAAGGCATTAGCGGTAGATGGTGAGCCGGTCACTCATCCTAGTTGGCTGCGCAGCAATCGCATAATTTAAATCATGAAATTCATTCATTCTCTCATTTATACGAAAATATGAAGCGGAAAATTTGTTTGTCCGCGTTAATTTCTAAAGTCATATATTTATGTTAGAAAGCTCATATTTTTAAGAAGATTATAGGCTAAATATTATTATGCTACAATTTATAGATATAGAGCCGTGATAAAAAATGTAACAGAAGTTTCAGAACACTGTTTACATGGTGCTAGGTAGAATGTGATCGGCTTATTTATTGACTGATCATCTTGAGTGTTCCGTCGATATACTCCGAATAGCTGATGTCCTTTGGTGAATTGAATAAGGGCATTTAGCGACTGAGGGACAGGAGGAGGAGGAGCTTAATTAAGATATCGCGGGTAAAACCGCGAAAACAATTGTCACCTTACAGGATATGGTTTTTAACACAAATCACCCATTTTTTTAATTAGAATTTTAGTAATAAAATAATGTTACCTGAATTAATAGTTATTATAGGATGTAAAAACAAAGAGAAAAACAGATATTAATTCTTAAATTTTTGACATCGGTTTTGGGGTAATATCTCATTTTCCTATTATGAACTCTAATCTGGATTTAATTATAAAATCTCCACCAAAATCCATCGGCGATTTTTACGTGATATCCGTACAAACATACAGATAGCCAACAAAGTAAAAATGTTCAATTTCTTCTGTACAGTTTATTCATAGTCCCCAGAATCAATTTTCTTCCTAAATATCTTCAATGGAGAGATTTCTAGCCTTTTTTATTGTTTATATAAATATTGAGGAATGTTTCTAGGACGATAGTTTGTAGTGGTTATACAAAATAGCTGACAACAAACGTGGTATGCAACATATACCTAAATAACATAGAAACTAATAAATAAGGTTGTAAACCTTGTGATTTTTACAAGTACTTATGAATGTGACTGTGAAAATCGAATATCGTTGAACTGCAACATTCAATACAATATTTGTTTACGCAATCCATTTTTCCTAAATAATTCCTCATTTTTTATGTTTACTATGACACATCCATTTTTACAAGTCCCGCTGACGGCCTCCCGATGCGCCTATATTTCGCTCACCAATGTTGTGTTGAAATAAATGGCGTAAAGCTTTATTTCGTTAAGATTTTCGTTCCAGATAATCTATGCTAATTTACACAGCGCCGACCCGTGTCGGTTGTTAAAGGCGGATGCTGATATCACGGGGCAAATTTTACCACTGTGGCTTCTTTAAGCTGTTATCACGGCGTAAGTTTTATCACTGTTGCTAACTTTTAAGATAATTTTTTTTATACTTTACAGTAACTACTAAACTAATGATCCTGTTGTGCAGTCACATCTTTATGGTGATATGAAGCAGTAATAAATACACTGTTGCAATTAATAGGGAACGTAATTTTTTATTTAAATTTTGTTAGTAACAAAATCATTAGTCCAGTAATTACTCGATCTGCGTCTTTTTCTTCGACTAAAAATGTTGGTAGAGACCGGCTTATTTACTGACTAATCATCCAGAGTAAGCCAGCCGATATAACAAAGCTCCGACGACTGATACGTTTGACGAACGGAATCGCTTAGTGACAGGACGGAGAGGGCAGCATACTTAAGAAAATGATCTACGGGTGAAACCGGGCGGCACAGCTCGTCTTAAATAAATTAATAAATAACAATGCATTTTTATAGCTTTTCGAGACATGGCTCCGTACTTTCAAATAGGTATCTTATTATTTAACGTTCATTCATTGCCTATGTCGAGAACAATTTGGATATACGTGTTTTATATTCATCTTTAATACAATTAAAAAAATTCTTTCAAAATATTTTGTTTCTCTTAAGTTTATCTACAGTATTTTTTCTTAATACCTATTTTACTTTAGCCATTTGCTTTTTTTAATTTATCTCCTTGTATTTTTTTATTATGTTAACTATAAGTCTGAAGTGATCTCAAGGTGATTGCTCGAGCCTTTGGCTATCATGTGCAAATGTCTTGATGAAACCAAATAATCGGTTTAGAGCAGAATCGAATTACGAGCAGAATTCATGTAAAAAGGTTTCTATATATATATATATATATATATATATATATATATATATATATATATATATATATATATAACAACTTAAATATTTAAGGGTACCTACCTAGCATTTTTATTAAAATATCTACAAATATGAATTGTATTCTTCACTATGTAATTATATTGTTAAGTATATATTTTAGAAGTATGAGAAAAAAAGTTTTGTTGCATTATTCATTATTTACAATATTTTTTTAACATCTTTTATGCAAATATTTGATATGTGCACTATTAGAAATAAGTTTTCTAGATGTTCGCATTTTTGAAAGCGGGTTAATAAAAAAGAGACCTAAAAGCGATCTCATCGGGGGCCTTTCATATTTTTATTAAGAAAAAAAATTAAATGCATTTTGTACATTAACCAAAGAGTTTGTTTCGACCATACACCCTGCGCTGATGTAGAAACAATTTTTTTTTAAATTCACGTCCATCAAAATATAAATTTCTTTATTCGGATGCTATATTTTCGCACATATTTTGGAATAAAGTTTTAATATGCAATTTAAATTTAAGAAAAAAAATGTTTTTGTTTTCATAACAAGCTTTTTTAAATAATATCCCATGTAATTTATAAAATTAAACAACAAGACTTTTGTTTACCTCCTCTTTAATTCTTTTAGGAATATTTTTACACAGTTAGCTAGTGACAAATGTGTGGGTTAATAACGTGTATTATACTGTGCAAAACGTCTAGTTTAAGTGTCCACGTCATGGGGTTTCTAAGAAAATCGGCTGTGAATATAGAAAAACGTAAATGTATTGTACTATATCTTTCACAAATGTATAAACATGGTGCACATATAAAAAAAATTGCCAACTATAACATTGTTGTAATTTTATACAGACTTTTTCGTGGGCTTTGAAAACTCATAACATTTCCATAATTATGGTTGAGTAGTTTCAGAAATAAGGGGAGCGTTGTGTTATATTTTTGTTTATTAGTATATACCTGATGATTTAATACCGAGATTTATTAGTATGTACCTGATGATTTAATAATTACGAGAAAAATATTTTTGAGATCCTTATAATTAACGTTATGATACGATGTACTACACTATACTTGAAATTGAAAAAAAAGCGTGTAGTTAATTTGTCTCCACTAAAATTTTTCAATAAATATTTTTGAATTTTTGCTACTGAGGTACATGTGCGGGTTAATGTGTTTTATTACAGTACCAAATTTGAAGTTTCTGCGTCAAGCGGTTTCCGAGAAAAAAACAGCTGTGATGGACGGACGGAGAGATTAGTGGTATAAGGGTTCGTTTTTCCTCGAACATATACTAAAGTTCAAAGGACAAAGGATTTCAAGTGAAAACTTGAGAACGTGATCCCAATACTGGACAACACTATTAGTTACACATTTCTCTCACATAGTTTGGGATCTTAATAGGATCACCAGGGGAAACGCACTTAACCTCAACAATACTTTCCATTTGAAACTAAATTCGTCGTAGATCAAATGTTTCTATTGGAAATAGAAACATTTGATTTAGAAACACTCGACTTAAGACACGTATCTCAAGCGAGTCTCACTTTAAAGAGATGGTGTAAATATTAATGGAATTTAATATATCTCACATTTATTTTGGAATGCTAAACTCAGTGCTTTTTGTTTATGCATTTGTGTGATTAACCGTGTTGGTCGTATGTGTATGCGTGTGCTTGTGTATGTTGTGTAAATATCATTGATTTATTATCGAAGTAGCCAATGGATAAATAATTTGGCGATAGATTTATAATATTTCGAAAAAGGTTTAAGATATCAACATTCGTTTCAACTTAACTGATATTATACGTACAAAACTTAAAATATACATTTTTGTGCTTTTAATATTTACACATTCAAAAGTAAATTCTTGTTTAGATAGAATATCATATTTTTCAAAGAAAGTAATAGCAATTTTTCGTTGATATGAATAGTTTTATAAATCATTCCATTTTTGATATAATAGAGGATACACTGTAACTGTTAAAACTCTGAATATGGAGGGTGCGAACCTGATGTTTACTACAATATATATATATATATATATATATATATATATGTATATATATATATATATGCACATATATGTTAATGCCTTCTTTCATAAGTGTAAATTAAATAAATTCTACACCTCCATTACTTGGCTCATAAAAAAATTTTCTTTATACGCAGATGGAAATAGAGTGTATTACTTACATCAAAGTTAATTAAGATTCAATCATTGCATGCTACTTTAAAATATTCTTCTTTATAATATTACGTTATATTTATTTTTTTGAAAAAAAAACAAATCTAACATTCGAGATGTACAGATATTTAAATGTTTAATAACAAATTTATCTTAAGTTTTTGAAATATCGAGTTTGAATCGAAGTTGAACCATTTTATTTATATTTTCCTGTCCTTGTGGATTTGCGATTGTTTCTAAGGTTTTTATTTAATTATCAGCTTCTAAGGTTTTTTTTATATTTGTCAATTTCGGTTTTCTTATCAAAGATCTTAATAATTCATAATGTTGTAATGAATATAGATAGAGTTTTAATCGTAGTCGCCTCAAAATAATTTAAAGCTTTCTTTTTGTCATTAGATATGGTAGATGAATATCTTTGTCTATTTGCAGATGGTATTAAACCGTGAAAAGCCTAAACCAAAAACAA
Organism: Druceiella hillmani; assembly: GCA_039881145.1. Lineage (NCBI taxonomy): Eukaryota > Metazoa > Arthropoda > Insecta > Lepidoptera > Hepialidae > Druceiella > Druceiella hillmani. The sequence continues at coordinate 13,478,749 of JAYKKI010000061.1, forward strand.
ACCGTTTAAGAATGTTTACCTTTAGGAAACTTAAGGATAATTTAATTTCTATTTTACAATTTTTGGGTATTTAATGTATTATACATATATTAAAATAAGAGTTTGAGGAATTGAGGAATATTGTAACTAGAATGTTAGTTTGACGTAGGAACGTTAGGATACAAGTTAACCTAATACTCGAAAGACTCACTTATTGTATCTTGTTATAATTCATATCTGTTTTTTTCCCCATAGCTGGTTAAATAAAATAAATATATTTCTCTGATTTGGGTGCAAATCTCCAGTAATCATAGAGGGAGCAAAGCTTTCACAGGCTGCATTGACTATTAAAACAACATGTGCTTCTTTAAATAATCTACAAACTCTGTCGATAATACGATGTGAAAAAAATGGCAGTAAAGACTACATAACTGAACTAGGTTGGGTAAAAAGTACGCATTTATATTCATACTGTGCCGAGTCATGAGGCAAATTTCGCTATGAGAATCCCAAGCACGTCTTAACAGGTATGTGTTGGGCGATGGTAAGTTAAAAGTTTTCATTCTTTTCAGTTTCAGCGGCGCTGTAACGAAAGCGTAATGCATATTTTTAAAATGCTTTGTTCAAGAACTTGTAACGCGATCTTTGGACGTTAAATTTGCTTATGCAGATCAACATCTTAAAATTAGTTTTTTTTTCAACCATGGCGTTATGAATAAGCATTTTCTGATTCACTTGCTATAATATCAGATGGCACTAAAATTCTTGGTCCTAGCTATTAAGCTTTAAGGCATTGAAATTATATCATACGTTTTTTGTTTTATATGTAAATTACGAGATTATATGTCAAGGATAAAACTAAATTAACGCGAAATTTTTTCATTGAATTAATTTTTGCAGTAGTAAAAAGTTTCCTTTATAATTCCGTCATACGCCTCGTCGTCCGTACATATGTACGTCCATTCGTCCGTAACGCCGTACATCCGCTCCTCTTTATGTCTGTTACAGCCTCACAGCCTGATAGTTTTAAAATTACGTGCAAGAAATTTCGCAAATAGATGCCTCAGATAAAATTTCGATTAATATATCAAGATGTATTTTTTTTTAATTTAAAGAGAAAATGCTTGGCCGTAGCATTTTCTCCTTCTTCTCTTTGATTGGTGGAAGGAGCTTTCGAAATGAAATTCAGCTTTTATTTATTAAAGGAGCTTTCGAAATGAAATTCAGCTTTTATTTATTATTACTCGTTTTTAAACCTCATTGGGGAAATGTTAGGCTTTACAATTTTATACATTGTGCCAACCACCTTTAATTTTTCAATCATGGATTTGAAAAATCTGAAAAAATCAAAATTTGATTAGAGTTTTCGGTTCTTTTTTATCGAAAATTTGGAGTGAAGTAGGCTACTGCGGAATCCTTAATTTACCAGTCGGCAAGATAGTTATGGCAGACTTCAGGTAGCATTTGAGTATAAAGTTACCGTCTCTCATCCCTATTTAAAACAGATTTAATGATAAATTCATTACGAGTATGTCTAACTTCAATGATGATATTAAAGTACCAAGAGATAATGTCAACACTTTGATAGAAGATATTATATATATATCCACAGATCAGCATGATTTCGATCTTGGACCGAAACATTTTTTACTTCTTGTGTCACTGTCTTGTCAGTCTTGGTGACGCGATGTTCTGTTCTCTTCTTCCTGTCCTTGTAATATCTCTATTGCTCCACTGATACGTAAATTGGTGGACGCATTCATCTGCTCTGTACATATTTCAATAATGGCTATAAGTCTCTGTCTATTTAAGTATATTTCTTGATAGTATTTACAAATGTATTTCTTCTACGTAAACTTTTACATATTCATTTTTGCAATAAATAATAATATTTGCTTGAACTCTAAATGTTTTATCTCTGCAATTCTTTGTACTCTCAATAACACGGTATTCACCCAATTTTTATCCTCCTTGTAATGAATCATAATATTCGTAAACAAGCTACATGATTAACACCCGTATCCATAATCAACACTTACGCTATGCGTTCACTCACGCGTAGTAGTTATAAATGTAGTGCAAATTAAGTTTGTATGAACTGATATTCACAAAAGTCTCTTAAATTTCACTTCACTATGTGTTTACTTATACGAGAATACACGTTTTAGATTGATCTAGTTATTCGCGACGTTTCATTGCAGTTAACTTTGTCAGTTTTTTTCTTAGTCATGGTGGCTATATGCAAAAAATGCTTTTTGATATAAGTTTTTTTGTCATGGACGTGTTTTTATGAAAAATATTATGTAATGTGACATTGTTTTTTTTAGCTAAGATGGAAAGAATGATCCGTTATTAAATTTCAAACAATGTAAAGTGTTTGGTAAAATTTAATAACAAGTAATAAAATATATATATTTCAAAAATTATATAGTTACGGAAAAAAACGATCAAATCATTTAATATAGTTTATTAAAATTGTTGAAGCCGGGAAAATATGTTAAAGGTAGCAAATGATCTTATAAAATCGTATCATTTCTAAATTTGTAATGTATTTTAAATTCTTTGTATACAGAGTATACATGCTGTAGATGTAACTTGAGTGTAATATATCTGTAACCTGTGTGCTTTGCTTTAAGAGTATTAAAAATTTCTTACTTGATATGTGGAGAATATTTATGCGACCTTAAGCGAGGTATATTAAATATTTATTAAGCCACCAATTTATGTATCAGTGGAGCAATAGAGATAATACAACGACAGGAAGAAAAGAACAGAACATCGCGTCACCAAGACTGACAAGATGGTGATACAAGAAGTAAACATTTCACTGTTTCGGTCCAAGATGAAAATCATGCTAGTCTGTGGATATAAGGCAGTAAATGTCGTTAACACTCTCAGGCGGTGGCTTCAAGTTTTATCAAATACTACGTTAATTAAATTATGCAAGTATTCGGCACAAGAAAATTTCTAACTATTCTGCTTTAAGTGAAGTGTATTAAGGACAATCGGCAAAAATGTATGGAAGCTGGTCTACGATCCATAAAGACCACAAATATGTCACTGGAAATATATTTTCAATATGCTACTATAATTGTTATGACATTAAAGTGCTGCATTCTCCCTGTGATTGGCTATTACAGGGTAATGTGGGGCTTATAGGGGGAAGCGGAACAGAGGACGCAATAGCATTGCTGTGCCAAGATAATGTTATTCATGCAGTCAGTTTGCATTTGCATTGTGAGTGCATTAAAGTGGATTACATTGTGTTCCTTGGACAATTTTATCCGTCATTGAAATTGGTCTTTTGTTTCGGAAGTATTACCGGTTTAAATTTTTTGACCTCAACTTGTTACTTTATTTGATACCGTGGACATACGATACGATATTAACTTGGGTTTCATGAATTGCTTTCAGCTTCACTGGATCATTTGTTACTGGATTCGATATCACGAATAGCTTGACTATTGGATATGATATTACTTGTTGTGATTTAATATGACGAGCATCATAATAACAGTGTTACGTGCTAATGCAAACTTCATAAATAAGAATGCGCGTTTTATATAATCATTGCTGGTAAATAGCTCAAGACGCTATTAAATAACCTGTGCATGAAGACCAAAATATTATAGAACGTGCTGTGTTCCTATGTGTCTCGTTGCTGGACATCGGAAGCAATTAAGATTTATTTACTACGAAACTATATACTTATCTAAATTTTCTCGAGTTTGCCAAAAATATTTGAATAGCGATATTTGGGACGAATAACCTGACTTTTTTATGTCTTACAATATTTCACTAGTGCTTGCTTCACAGATATTTGTGACATACTGCTAGGAGCTGTTCAGTGTACTAAACTTCAAGATACTAGATGCTACATGTAACTAAATGCATTGCATAATGTACTTTTAGGACGATTGTAATAACGAATAATTTCAATTTTTCTTCGGACAAACTGAAATTATACAGGAAATTCACGCGAATGATCTTCATTAACAGGAGTTCTTCGCATTACAGAGAGTAGTGTTACAATGTTTGTATTAGGGTCTATTCAATTAAATTTAGCAAGTTATACTGTAGAGAACACATAAACGATGGTCCATACTTGATTGAAGTATGTTCATTTAACGTACTCCGCACTTTACATCTTTATAATATGCCGTAAAATGTATAGTTATTAAGAGACTTACGCATATATAAGAATAAGAATTTATTTTTGTCAACAGATATCGGGAAGGCATAATATTATAGTATATAACTATTATAATATATTTAAATAGCTTTTTAATGACATATGTGTGGTCATTATTAGTCTTGTAGATCATTTTATCAGGTCCTTCTTTTATAGTTAATATTTGCAATATGTGTACTCTCCTTTAAGTGATCTATGTTAGAGATTTATTAGTTGTTATTTGCAGCATATGTATTCTCCTTTAAAGTTGGTGTATTACTGATTTATTAGTTGATGTATAAAGCAAGTATATTTTTTTAAGTGAGGTATATTAGAGATTTAATAGTTGATAGTTTCATCATGTGTACTTTTGTTTAAATGAGGTATATTAGAGGTTTATTAGTTGATATCTGTATTATGTATACTCTCCTTTATTTGTTGTATATTAGATATTTATTAGTCGATATTTGCAGCATGTGTATTCTCCTTTAAAGGAGGTGTATTACTGATTTATTAGTTGATATATAAAGGACGTGTATTTTTTTAAGTGAGGTATATTAGAGATTTAATAGTTGATAGTTTCATCATGTGTACTTTTGTTTAAATGAGGTATATTAGAGGTTTATTAGTTGATATCTGTATTATGTATACTCTCCTTTATTTGTTGTATATTAGATATTTATTAGTCGATATTTGCAGCATGTGTATTCTCCTTTAACTGGGGTATATTAGACATTCATTAGCTTATATCTACAGCATGTGTACTCTCCCTTAATTGAGGTATATAACAGATTTATTAAGTAGATATTGGTAGCATATTTACTCTGTTTTAAGAGAACTGCTTGCCGAAATGCAGCCTGTAGCAATTATTATATATAAAGAGATATGATTTATGAATAAAATTGACATTTCAATTAATTATGTAAATAAAATTTATGTAAATATTGGAATAGGATGTTTACACGGACGGACAACATGCTTAATGCAAAATAATTAATTTAGATGACGCTTTTCATACGCCGTCAGAGATTTCGCTTATCAACTCAACTTGAATTTCAAAGTAAAAGTGAGTTAATCATCTGAATTGCGTATAAACATTAAATTCACCCGCGAGACGCCGCGGCCGATCTCCATCTGCCAAGGGAATGGATAATTATCTCGTTTACATCACAAAGTTAATGTTAGTCGAAAAGTTTTCATAAATAAGTGATGTCTCTTGAAAATTTCGGGAGACTGGGGGATCGTAATTTGAGTGGGGTGAGACACGGGTGTCTGGTGTGGTCTGGCGTCTTCGAAATGAAGCAGGCGCGATTGCAGGACTGATTTCGCAATGCTGAATATGAAAATTGCGGCATGAAAATATTTTGAGCATTTTTTAGGAAAAATCTCAAAAGGGAAAACAAAACCACTCAGATATTTGTTAGTCCATCAGTCACAGTCTTTTTCCTCAGAAATCGCTTAATGTAGAAATTTTAAATTTCTCATAATAATGAGGCATAAAACTCGCTATAGTTAAACACTCAAAAATATAATGTTTTGTTAAATTAAATTAAGTAATAAAAAAACAATTTAATTTCGTATATAGTTGTAGGGCATCACTTGAAAAGGCCTATTATGATTATTAATATTAAGTCTCAACTACCCTATTTAATTATATTTGTTATTAAATATTTATTGTGCATGAAAGTCTTTATTAGCCATGACTTTTGACAAAGAAATTTGTTTCATTTCGGACGACGAATGAAATCCACGATGCGCGGGCCAAGCTCGCACTCGGTCTGTTTTTCCTTTATTACTTTATTTTCGGGCAATTGCTTATTTTCTGTTTCTTTGATATGTCCACACGATATAAATATATTTTTTATAAAATTGAAGGATGTTTTCTTTATTCGCAAGACATTTTCAAATATTATTCGCCCGCGGGTTTGGTCGTATTCGTCGTATCGAAATGAAAAAATTATGGTAATTTTGGAGTTCTTAAACAATTAAGAATATAGAGATAAGAAAATAAAAAAAAGACGCCAAAATTGTTTACATTTTTTTGACTTTTTCTTCCTTAAAAAAAAACAGTTCGCCGATGTTCGAAATATCGAAATTATATCGAAAGGTTTTATTGTAACTTTTTTTAATTTGATATATATGATTGTTTTCTACTGGGTTATGCATTTTTTATACACTCGTTATATTTTTTAAATTTAAAATTTCCCGAAAAAATACACAAATAATTGAAAAAAAAAAAATTATGAAACTTCGAAGTTTCAAACGGTTTTATTCAAAGTACATAAATGCAATTTTAAAGTTGCGACAAATATTACAAGAAAGTTTAATCTTATGCAAAAAAATTATGTTTACTTATGAACAGTGCCACTAGATGTACAGAAATTATTATTTTGTCTTATCTTCTGTAGCTTCAAAAAGTGTAGTCTATGAAAATTTAAAAAATGGAAAACTTTCATGGAGTCACTTAAGGTATGACGGGTAAACGTATTGTTGAAGAAATTCGCTCATTTTTTTTATAGATTATTCAAATTGTAAATATATAACTTATTTTAAAATTTAAAAATGATTTACTATTTGGTTTTGGCAGAAAATCGTTGTCAGACGATTAACATTACAGATTATTCATTAATCGTTGTCAAACGATTAACATTACGATTAACGTTATAGTTAACATTACAAAAAAAGTAGTTATTTCACTAAACTTTACTTTTTCTTAAAAACGTGTTGAGAGATTTATCTAAAAAACTAAGTCAATGTAAAATTATTTTATATTAATATTTTTTTAAAACAAATATTTACTCTTAAGTTTTGGTGAAAATCGGTCTCATAAATAACATTTAGGTCGTAACTATAATTTAGTCTGAATATTTGATATATGAATTTCTTTGAATCAAAAAAAGTTAAGTTTGTAAAATTTTTCTAATACCACGCAGGGAAATCCCCGGGCAAAAGCTAGTAATTTATATTTGAGATCTACTTCCAGCTAAACTCTTTGACAGGAATAATGTACTTTGTATATTGCTTTAATACACTTACATATATATATATATATAAATATATATATATATATATATATATATATATATATATATATATATATATATATATATATATTTATATATATATATATATATATATATATATATATACCTAAGCATTATGTAAATTACTTTCTAAATTATTGTAGTAAAAATGTTTACTTTTAGTAAAATGTAAGACGACATATTTTTATTTTCAAACATACTCTTTACTTTAACAGGGCAATGTCCTGTTTACTTGTCTTCATGAACAAACGCTACATAAACACGTCGGCACATGCAGTACACATCCATTCGACTAGAAAAGGGACGATATATCGACATCACGATGCACGGTATTCGCTTTGTTAGATAAGGAATAAGTATTAATACAAAAACACAAATCCTCCGCGAAACCATAAATATCAATCGAACTAAACAATGCTAAATCCCCATACGTCAATAATTTCCGCCATCAATTTGCCCGTGTCTCTATGGCACACATCTTTCGGTATATAAAGGCATGCACTGACTGTGAACAATTGTTTTTGGAAGGGTATTCGTATTATTACACAAATTTAGTTGAGACGTAATTAAATGTGTTTAAAATTAAAAAGGGTGCGTGTACTTATGTACGCGCGTAAGAAGTTATACTTCTTTGGCATCATTAAAAAATAGTTTTTAATTGTATGCAAATAATAAATTACAATAAAATAATAAAAGGACTGGAAAGGGATAGTCAACACAGTCAATAAAGTTCAGTTTAAATTTGAAAAATTAAATAAATAAATATTTATTTACTTACATTAAGGGTAACATAAATTCTCTTATTATCCGAATGTTATTTTTAAATTATGTCCACTGCCATAGCATCTTCCGGTAATGACTGAATCGGAACTTCAGTTATCAGTGGCTTATGATAACTAAAATATGATACAAAAAGTCTTGTATTAACAGCGTTGAGATATCGTACAAATACAGCATCTATGGTAGTGCCATGTCGTGTTGTTGAAACCAGAGGATTATTATTCATGGCTAGATTCAAGTCATTTTGGAGGAAATCAATAAGTGGACGAGCATCTTCACGGGAAAAATTGACGTTGAAGTCCCCACTTAAAATTATCGGTAACTTGTCTTCTCCTCTACCAAGATATTTTCCTCCAGCTGTTGTATATGGCCATAATAATCTTTTCAAGAAATGAATGATGTCGTCCATTTTTTGATTTAGAGTAATGTAAATTACCATCAAAACAATTTTGTTGCCATCCTCCATTTTACATTTAGCTGCACAAAACTCAACAACTGATGTTATTAAATTTATTTATTTACTTTTAAAATATTGAATAACCAATAATAAATATTTAACATTAATAATTTAATAATATTTGGTATTAATTATGTTAAATAATAATATTTTAACTTATATCAATAAATAATACATACGGATATATAACCTCAATTATATTGGAGCACTTGAAAAAGTCTATAAACACAATTTTTTCACTAATATTTACGAATAGTAAATATATTAATCAAAATATTGAATTTAAATCACTACTGAATATAATTTATCAGCACATATATAAATCGCACTTATATGAAACTAAAACACGTGTGTGAATGTAGACATTAGAAACATGTGGAAAATAAATACTATGAATATGAAAACAGTGAACAGAGACGATGATGGTGCCAACTTGCGCGACTAATAGAGGTTCTATTTCTATTTTGTTGGTAGCTTTTGTTTTGAGACTGCAACTTCATACTGTAACTTTTGTGTGACGAATCTTAAAATTTCACTCTCATCATTTTTTCATAACGCGCCTAAAGAAGTATAACTTCAAAAAAAAGGTTGTGAGAGGATACGGTCGATAGTTTGAGGTTGTAGAAAATGGCAAATGAGAATTGTATCGGTCAATTGTTCACTTTCGCGGCGTGAAGCGCTCCCACCTAGTCCTTCGGTTTCAAACATTAGGGTTTTTTTTTAATTCCCCATCATCCGATCTTTGCCTCTGTAAACGATTTCTAAAAATTTGCTGGTATTTATTTGGCATATTTTGAATATATTGTAATTTTTGTGAAAATTTCTATGGCTATATCTGAATAAATCTTAAACATTTATAATTTATTTGATAAAGCGCACAAATATAAAACAAATAACACTTCAAACAGAAGAAGAGTATTCATATTCAAACTTTCGTAGATTTTGTGCTCCCTTGGTTAAAACAACAATACGCAATACTCGTGTGACTCCTCTTTTTGTATAAGATGATCTACAATATTTTGATATATTTAATAATTACGATTTTCGATATGTTAATAACAACGTTAATATTTTTAAAAATACTAAGCTCTCAGTGAGACCGAAACTTTCACTTTCCCCGCAACCCGCGCGGCGTGAATCCCTCCGCTTGCCCCCTCTCCTTCTGTATCGTGATGCGATTCGGGAACTATTCCCGATCGATCGCGCTTGTGTCCGGCATTGCGCATTTATATCGGCCACTTGCCCGGATTACGGCGCGTAAATCGCTTGTATTGCGCCGGGGTTTATTCCGTGTCCCGGAGCCGTTGTATCTACGTCCTAGGCTCGGATTTAATTCTGTATTTTTTCTCGGGGGTGGCTTTTGTTTATGGTCACTTTTGGTGACGAATTGGAGTGGACCAGAATTTCGACGTCCGTGTCTAGGCGGTTTAAGCGTTTTATGTTGTGCTGCGTAGGATCAGTCGGCGAGACCCGCGACCCTTCAATAAATTCAGCGAGCGTAGTGAACATATTTGATACGGAAAAGAATTATGAGTTCCGCGTTTTTTATTGTCTTGTAGTATTTATTATTTTCTAGAATTGTTTATTTTCAAAATTTTACAAAATGTTCGATGGAATTATCTAAATATTGAAGTATCTTATATAATGTTCGTTAAGACGTACCTATGAAATCATAAATGATCATTATCAATAAGGACCACGTATTTGAGGATCTTTTGTTATGTGTTCAAAAGTACAAATTTAATTATATTATTGAAATGTTCGCGAGATGATTCCGATGCATATTGTAATTAGAATTTGAACGAGGATAATCAGAATAGTATGATGAAGTTACGAAGATGTCCACGGAGAATTATGTTCACACAATACCCGATCATAGCACTCTGTTTTTGAGGTTTTACTTTAAAAACTTCCTTTACTACATAAATATTACTCTCACGAGGTACGACCATATCGTCTGCCCGTAGCGGGCGGGAAGGTGAAGGGTATGATTCTCGGATTCGCTCTTGCTCGTTATATTTATACATGTGTGAATAAGAAAAAAACTAACACAAGAATTATTTGAATTTCGAAGCATTCGTATCTCGTTTAAAAAGTGTCACTTTTGCTGTCCGCCATTTAAGTCGTTTTTGTTGTTCCATTAGAGAAGAGTCCGTAGCTTTGTAGTGTCTTTACACCTAGCTAATAATAATACCTTATAAGTTAGAAAATTTTTAATAGGATTCCTTTGTTTCTCGTTATTTTGTATTTGTAAAAGTTTATGAAAATTGTGCGAACTATTGAGTATTACTGCTTCAATTGTTTATTTCCTTCCTTTTTAGGAAGGAAATAAATGTTAGATAAACAATTATGAATAAATCTTTGCTTCAAGTATAGTGCATGTAATTTAAATTCTACAATTAACTTGACAAAATAAAATATTTATTAAAAGACATTAGATTTTTCATACCCGTGGTTAAAGTCAGGGCGCGGGGAAAACAATATACATTGTTCAGATTTATAACTATTTAGTATATTTTCTGGTACCCATAATATTAAGCAGAGACGTAATATTAGAAAATATGATTAGACATTTTAGATTGCATTTTAAGTCATTTTTAACAATACTATACTTTGGGGTCTATGGAAAAAATATTTCAAAATGCAATATTTAGGGACATGTTTCAAAACAGGTATTTAAAAATTATTGTCCTTTATATATAACCTAACTATGCCGCGATTTCACCCACTTAGAATTTTTTTACTTACGCTGTTTTACCCTCCACTGTTACCAACGCCGCTCCATTTGCAAACCAAATCGGTCTTCGGGATCGATGGTATATCAGAGAAAGTATTCAAAATGATCAGTCTACAAATATGCCAGTCTCTCCAGCTTTCCCCGCTTAAGTAATATTCTCCAATTTTTGTTACATTGTTTACTCTTGTACCTCATACATAAATCATAGCGTACTAAAAAAAATTTAAAAAAAAAGTATGAGCTTGATGGAATCTGATATGTGGTTCTAGAGACTAGCGCGAACAAACAAACGTCATAAATAAAAAACTTTATCCGCTTCATCAACACTCGTGCCTTATAAATCATAGCGTAATTATATATAAATTATAAATCATAGCGTAATAATATTAAAATATTGTAAACCGAGATGTGGTTCCAGAAATTAGCGTGAACAAACACAATATGTATCTTAGCGTGATAATTAATAACCTAAGTATAATTTTCCTCGAAATATGGGGTTTTTAAAACAAAAAGAATTTTTCAAATCGTACATGTACAACGAGAGATTAGCGTGGACAAACAAAATAAACAAACTTTCCCGTTTTATACATTAAGTATGGCTGTTAACGTAATTCTTTCACTTCATTAAAATTTCATTGCAATTGGTCTTCACCTCGGAGTGACGAGTTTTATTGCTCTGGAATACAGACGAGCAAACAGATTAATTGACAGGACAAAATTATAAATGTTCCATTTTTGCTATTCGGCTACGTGATCCCAAAAGTGAAGTGACAAAAAATAATTGTCTTTAATCTATTACTTTTACGGTATCTTCAATAAACCCATTTGCTATTGATTCAACGTTTTTCTTTCAGATATCAAATATTATTTTAAATTTTTTTTTCCAATTACTGCACAGGAAAACTTCAAGAATAAAAAGCCAGGAGTACGTTGAATGGATCCCGCACACGCAGGTTAAAACACGCCACACCTAAGAGTCGGGCTAGCCCTTGCAATTGCCAGAGCGAAGTCTTCAATTATTAACTCGATACCTTAGACGTTTAGGTGTACGGAGTCGCTCGCTAATAATGCATGAACGTGCCTCTTTCATGTGCAAAGCAGGGTGTATGTGTAAATCATAAAGGTATTCATCCTCTGCGTGGCACGAGAGCATCTGATACAAATTTCATATGAACGCAAACTTCTTCAGTTTTTTTTGTAAATTTAACTTATATGTCTACTTCGATATATAAATTTTCTGTGCCTTTAATATTCTGACAAGTTATGCAAGTGGACAGCAAAGAAAATGATATTCTGGATTTTTGCAAACTGATTCAAATACGAATTAGCACAATGAGAAACTTCAAGCTTCAGAGTTGAAATTGTAGTGAATTTTCTTGGCTACGACAATTCAAATTTTCGCTGTATATTTTCGAACTTTTTTAAGCGAAAACGTTTTGACGCTGCGTCATAGTAAGATATAAAATTTCGACAGATCCTCATTATAAAAAAGAAAAATGTTTGATGATTATACATGGAAGATGTATTAAGCGACGTAGGTTCAATTAATATCGCTTATGGAAATTGTGTATATTTTCGCAAAATATGCACTACAAGGATTTTTAAGCTTGTCTGACTAAAAATTAAATACGTCAGCAGTCTAAAGCGTTTATATTTTATGTAATTCATTCTGAAAACATTGTGTTGACTGAAAGTAGAAAGAACATTTTTGCCTTTTAGCATATTTTAAAAAATTATTGCTCTTAAAAACTTTCCTTTATGTATTTGTGCCTCGTAATTTCATATTTAATTTTTTTGCTACGTTTCAGAATCAACGTATGCAGTTTTAAAGCGAATGCCAATTTTCATGAAGAGAATGCTAATTTTTTTCTGAAATCTTTGTTCTTTATTGTTTAGTGGTATACTCTTTTGTTTCCATTTTCTTGAGTGTTGACATAAACAATATAATTGAGAACATTGCGTCATTTCTATACAGGTTTTAGGTATACGGAAAGATTACTGTGACCCCAAGAAAATGTGTTAAATAAATGAAATAAAAAATAATTGAATGTTCTTTTTAAATGAAATATTGATAATAAAAAAAAAATAAATTTAAACTAGTCTTGTTGCTTTTTTCATTTCGTTTTCAAATGAGAACATTATCATTGACAAAAATGATTAACTATTCTGTTTTTTCATTATATCTGAGTATCGCCTCATGCATATGTTATTCATATACCCATCTTGTTAGGTTTTAATTGCTAATTGGCAAAATTTCCTTTTAATTTCATAATATTTGTCGGTGTGTCATAGTATCATGATTTTGTCGGTTTAAGATCGATCATGATGAAATTTTACGGGCAGACATAAGTATATGAATTATGTGAAGGTTAGTTTTGTCAAGTATCTCCCCGTACAACAAACTTAGGGATGAAATATTCCTTTCTCAGACCTTATGACTGGACGACGTCGAATGGTCTTTAAAAATGAAATCAAAAATATTTAGGAATACTTTATAATGCGGTATCTCACAAGCAAAACTTAAGCATCCATATCGTTTCGCAATGTGTTTCGTTTCATTATTTTTTAAAACCTGTGTCAATCAGCAAAAAGAAGATATGTTGATCTTTTTTTTGAACGGTGTTTAGTAATTATTTTAACACAAAATTACTTCGGTTAGCCCTTGTATATTAATAATCCGAAGAGATGTACGAATAAATAATATTTAAGGGCAAAACAAACAAAACAAATAAAAACAATATCATAATAAGTAACAAATAAAAACAATATCATAAATAAGTAATTATACTGTATGTCAAGACTTACTAAGTCTTGACATACAGTATAAGTGCTTTATTATTATATTAAATTTTCACGTCACTTTTTGGGAAAACCAGGTGTGAATGATGGACAAAGGCTGGACACTTGAGTGATCTTCATGCTTTTTCCTTTTTAAGTACGATATGGTAATGGAAATAAATTCCATTCCTTTATTTAAAGTACTTCAATGTAAAATACAATGAATATTTTGGTTAAGTTTTTAATAATTTAAAAATATAAAGGAAACAAAGTTATTTGTTTAAAGCCTATGAAAGATATACTAAGCAATATATTTTCATTTCGAAAAATAATATAAATATTGTAGTAATGTCTTTTATTTAGCACTGTCAAGAAGATTATGATTTAAGCTCATTTTACTAGATAGTCTTATATTACACATGAATAATTACAACGTCAGTGTGTAGAAGGTTCGGTGGCGCCATCTTGTACTGTGCACACCATAACTACAGTATATAGTCTTATATTAGACACGATCAATTAAAAGTTTAGCGTGTAGAAGGTTCAGTGGCGCTATCTTATGTTGTACGCCATAACTACAGCAGACAGTGTTATATTACACATGGAAAATAAAAACATCGGCGCGTAGAAGGTTTGGTGGTGTCATCTTGTGTTGTACGCCATAACTACAGCGACGAAGAGAGAGACGTCATGGTGGACTTCATTCGGCCTTCCTGCAATTAAGTCGTCCTCAACTCGATTCACCAATCATCTCTGAAAATTTATCATAAATATAGGAATTAGCTTTATTATTTCACAACACTTTGATGGGCGGGTAAGTGATCATGAATCTCGAGCCTTGCCCAGGCAGAGTGATCAGTTCTGTCCTGATCAGCAAAACTCATGATGCAATGATTATCTTTGAATTTTTAGGAATATGTTTAGGATAGGAAAGGTTAATCCATCAGCTTCATCAACCAAACTATCATTAGCGAGGTGGTTCTTCAGACCGTATCCTCAGCAAACACACTCACAGTAGAACTTATTAATAACGTCGCAAAGATCAAGCCCATCTCAGTGATTACTATCACCAATTTAGTCTGTAACTTGTCTGGCTTCGCGAATCCTTTGGTCCTTCCCTCATCACGGGAATACGCCTATGCACTACCTGATCAGAGTAGTATACCATACTCCTTGATTCAACGGGTACAATCCATGATCTATCCCTCAACGGGCACAATTTATGGTCCCCCCCTTAGCGGGACAATACATGGTCCACCCCTCAACGGGTACATTTCATGGTTTACCCTTCAACGGGTACAATGCATGGTCCCCTCTCAGCGGGACAATTCATGGTCCACCTTCGCCACAGAAGTACACCATATACTATATGACCAAAGTAGTACATCTTACTTCTTGACTCAATGGGTCAAAACAGCTGACTCTTCGCCGCTATCAGTCGGTGACCTGTCCGGTGATCCTTCACTCAATAGCGGAGTCAGTGGATCGAGGCATGGTCGTTCAGCAGCTGCTCAACCGTTCAACTTCTCATGGTCATCATCCTGAGCGACTGCCAATGGGTTCCATGTCATCAGCACTGACACTATCTACAATTGTAGATACTGTAACAATTAAAATAAATAATGTAAACCTATCCCACAAGTCACCCAAGAGTATCGAATGTGATTCACTTTCGTGGACTATCCGCGGCTAGACACTCAATATTTTCTACAGGATTTCAAACTTTCTACAGGAGTCGACATGTCGAAGATATGTACCGAGTCGATGCACGACTTCAGAATTATAATCCTGAAGATTACCATCGAGCACTTAAGGTAATGTATCATTTTTTGTATAATGCAACATACAATTAATTATCTGTGGTTTTACCATGCAATCATCTGTGCGATTACAAATCACCGGAGACATCTTTTTGACTTTAATGAACAAGACAATTGCAACCTGTTTCACAAAAGTTACGATTCATATTTGCAATCAAAATAATCAGGTCTCCAACAGCTCAGGCATAAAATATAATTTTAGTTAAGACCAAATACCAAAGATTGACGTACGATTACCACGTGAGCATGCACCACTGTTTTCTCAAGACCCAATCTCCGCAAGTGCTAATCTCGCACCGCGCTCCCTCGAAGTACTCGAAATACCTCGAAATATATCCATTTTTACCGAGTTATATCTTCAAAATTGCTATAAGTCCACATCAACAACAAAAACACGGCCCATAGAGGATACACTTCAAAACATCATATAATTTTATATATAAAACAACATCGGTTGGTACTTGGCTTTCAGGCAAATCTAATATTTCAATTAATTTAAACGGACCTTTAAGATCCAATTACGTCCAATTTTATCCTAACTAGTTGCCAAATTTAATTTGAAAAAATGTAAAATCGAACCAAGGTCCTGAGCGATCTTTCATAAACATCAACTATATTTCTATTTGAACACTTAGAGGTGGAACGACGCGACGCAATACGTTTGACAGCTTAGAACAGCTTTCATTGATTATAAAAAACAATATTTACCATCCTTATAAGCATTTAAAGACAATAAATGCAATTAAACAAGAATTAAGAAGAGT
Organism: Druceiella hillmani; assembly: GCA_039881145.1. Lineage (NCBI taxonomy): Eukaryota > Metazoa > Arthropoda > Insecta > Lepidoptera > Hepialidae > Druceiella > Druceiella hillmani. The sequence goes on from JAYKKI010000061.1 coordinate 13,495,279, forward strand.
TAAACTCGTCTTCGCGATTCTAGCTTATATCTAACCGAAAGTAATCACTGTCGTACGCACAGACGACCCATTTATCCAGTGCATGAAATGATAATAAAAAGGTGGGCATATCGACAAAATAAATGGCATCGAATGTGAAGTAAAAACGTGCACAATCTTCAGACATAAACGATAACCAGACTATTATTGTGAGATAAAATAATACGGACCGTTATTTTAAATTGAGACTTTGACCCAAAATCTCTTGTCCAATCATAATGTAATTATTTAACCTACGGCCCGGTACCGCATGAAACAGGATCTCTGAACAATATTAGTTTACGTTAGCCACAGAACGGACTCGTGTACTGTGAATGTTGGCTAATGCCAGTTACAGTTGTACAGTGTCATGAAATCATTTGCAGGTTAATTCGTTTGCAATAAGTTTCTTCTGCAAGTGAACACTTGACTCCGGAATTAAAATAAAATGGGTATCTCTCACCGTCGATAGTTACATAACCGCATGGATTAGTCATACTGCATAGTTTAGCACGATGTCATCTTATCGCAGCGTTCGAGTCCGACGCCGATGCCGCGCTACCGGAGTCACAATACCGGTGTCGCCGCTGCGCTTATATTGCTCGGCCCCCTTTCAACTCGCGGAGGATCTACAGTCCCCTCGAACATCCATCACTCCGCAACAAAAACAGACGACTGGGTTGCTGGGGACGCACTTAGGCCCATCCCGCGTTCCCGCGTGTCTCCCATTCCCGTAGTTCCTATAGTGGTAGTATAGAACTCTGGTGCCGCCAAATGTGTATGCACTCAGCACAGGAGAACACAAATGCTTTCTGCGACGCTGGTCCATCGCGCATCTTCCATTTGTGTTTTCTAGTTTCAGATCTTCTCCTTGAAAATGACGCAACTTTAGCTTCCTTGGGAAGTTGGACTTCCACTCTCAATATCTGATACAAGAACCAGTCTCCCGATGTCGCGGCTATCAAATCCAGTCACGTACGCCATCGCTGCAGACACTAATCATTAATAGAGGTATTTATTAACCCTCGCACGATGTACTTATAAGTCTAATAACACGGGTATATCCCCTCGCTTACGCCCAGGTCTAGGCTTGCGAGCTCTTCGGATCGTTTGCGATATCGCACGTGCGATCCCATTAAAACTTGTTACTATTTCTTAATTTCTGTTTTGCACTCCATTGCACTTTGTTAATCTTTTTTTAAATTCGTACTACTTTGCACTTGCACTGAACACTTATGAACCCTTTTCACTTTGCACTCTGTTGCACTTGTTAATTCTTTTTACTTTGCACCCTATTACACTTTCACTGTGCACTCATGAGTCATTGCACTTTTATACTTATTAATCCTGCATGCAATGATTAATCATTGCACTTACTAACCATTGCACTTTTGCAGTTAAGAAACCTTGTACTTTGTATTCACTGTGAGTCCGGTAGCACACTTCTGAACTGTAGTAATATATTTTATTTAGCTTTACTTAGCACTATTAAGAAGAGAATGATTTGAGCTCATTTTAGCTGATAGTCTTATATTAAATATAAACGATAAAAACATCGGCGCGTAAAAGGTTCGTTGGAGCCATTTAGTATTGTACGCCATAATTACATCGATGAAGAGAGACGTGATGGCGGATTTTAATATTTATATTTTTTAAAATAATAGACTAGTATATTTATATTTTTTTAAATAATACTACTCGTATGTACCGTTAACTGTTTATTTTTTAACACCTTAGTTTTTACGGAAGCCTTTTAGCGTGCATCCTACACGCGACTAACTGGTTTATTATTTTTTGAATTTTTACAATAAACAACCTGTATTACAAATACTTATTATTTATTGTAAAAAATTATTACCGCTTTGCTAAACTAACGTGATTAAAGTTGCTGACAAAAAAGAGTAAAATGGAATATATCAACGCGGTAAGTTACCGAGATTAGTGTGGACAGCTCACGTGATATGGAGGGTGTATATAATGTGGGGATCCCAGTCCGCGTTGCGGTTCAATTATCTATAGATAATTTTCTATAGATTTTCTATAGGTATTCCCCCGCCAAGTATCAAATATCGTTTTGGTTTGACCGAAGTATTTTTTAAATTTATTTAGTTTCTTTTGCTTGAATTAAAGATTTCATAAGTGTAATAGCATTAAAAACAATATGGTCGAAGACTCCGTATTATGAAAACTGATACCCAAATGATCGATGTAGGAAATTGGCACATAGTATTTCTTGTGTCAATTTTTTATGTCCTCTATGTTTGTGGACGCATCGTAAGTTAACCATATTAAATATATGTAATAAAGTATTAAGTATAATAAAGTATTACTTAATAAATACAAATGTGATGACCTTTATCATAGATGTTTATTATAAGAGGTGATGATTATGTTCAACACTTGTTAATGTAATTATGACTGTCTATGTTTACTGAGTCAGATACAGATTCGAACTCCAAAACTGACTCGTAGCCCCTCTTATTTCATGTCGATAACACATGAACAAACGCCGGTATCAGAGTACAGCTTGCAGCAGCAGGAATTGTACGACTTATACAAAAATGAGATGTTGTCTCTTGACATCCTTGCAAGAAAACGCCCTATGTTTCGATCAGATGAGACCACTAGCCTCTGTGAAATTCATGTACAGCGGATGAATCCGTTATTTTACTTGTCATTTTATTTTATTTATTGTTTGTCCAAATTAATTTAAAAAAAATATTAATCCATCGTTTGAAAGACCTTGTTGTAAGGATTCCAAAAATTCTTTAATAATTTTAGGTAGTATACGTATATTCAGAAATATACTGAAAAATATGTAAAAAAATATGTCGACCTTTATTTCCAAAATTGCTTAACCTAAAACTATGAAAATCACAAGGTCCTAGACGTCCTCATAAGATGTAGGAAAGCTATAGCGAAATGTTCGCGATATTATTACGCCTGTCAAAATTTATTAGGCAACACATTTAAACGATGAAAACAATATTAATTTTGTAAATAATTTAATAGAAATACCATGTCCCTTCAATGTTTTTGTGCCTTTTAGTACGTAGGGAAACCTCATAGTGTGGGTTCTATTCGTACTTGACTGGTTTTTTGTAAAATACCCTAATTTATATATTATAGCTATAGAAAATAAAAACTTATAAATGTTTAAGCGTACATAGTGCTTCTATTAAATTATTTAGAAATATTAATTTTTCACCACATAAAAATATTTTAACATATTATACACTATATCTTTTACAAGCGTAATAACATGATGTATATTTATAAAAAAATTATATCTTCCAGTTTATCTTCCAGTCAGATTATACCAACTTAGTATTTTCATGGTTTTTGGTTCAGTAGTCTTGGAAATAAGGAGCCGGAACGCTATATTTTTTCATATTTTTTATGTCTTTTTAAATATGCAATTCAAAATTATGAAAACAATTTTTTTTTATTCCTTATAACAAATTTCTCAAATGATTCTCACGTGGTACATAAAATGAGAAAAAAAATATTTCGTAAGACCCTTTTCTACTTCCCCTGTAATTGTTATAATGTATATTTTAAAAGTTGGTCTATTAAAGATATGCAAAATATGTGGGCTAACAAGATATATTACTATGCCAACATGCAAATTTCTATGTCGTATGATTTTTGGGAAAGTCTGTTTTATTTCATAATTTTAGGTTGAATAGTTTTTAGAATTTTTATCCATAATTTTCATTATCTCTGAAGACATAATACCTAAATTATGAAAAAAAAATTTTGAGGCACTTATATCTAGTCCTTTTAGAACCTATATTCGAAATTCAAAGAAATTCGAATACTTAATTTGTTTTCCTAAAATTTCCAAATAAATATTTTGTACCGATTACTGTACCAAATTTCAAGTTTCGGTGTCAAGAAATTGTTGACTAAAAAGGCTGTGACGGATTTACGGACAGACATGTGAGTGATCTTCTAAGGGTTCCACTTTTTCTTTTATGGTATGGAACCCTAAAAACAGAGATTGTGCAACGGATGTAAAAACACACACACACATACATACACATACACAAACAAACGCTCGTATTTTTGAACGCTTTTGATGTTTTTTTTGTTCGAATTTATTAAAATCAATCTAGTCAAAAATCAAATCAATTTTTTGAGCGAATTCAATATATCTCGGTTATATTATCTTTTTAGGTCGGTTAAAATAAACAAGTCGACGGTTTCCAAATGTAAATTTATGTATCAAATACGTACGAGCATTTTGGTGTTGTCTGATGGTGCATCATATGAACACGTTGAAACACGTATCTTAAATTTTTCATTTTTATTCCATATTTATATTAGTTTCATACACAGAAATTATCAAACAATCCCTTTGAATCTATGCAGGTTTCCTAGGCAGCTTTTGTTCGATTCTACAGTGGAGTGTACTTTCAGCGAACTCGCCAGACACCATATTATATGGCTCTTCTATCTCATCCTACGAGATAAAGGAAGGATATGGAGGATAATATTTTAATTTTAGTCTAGAATATCCAACTCTGCAAAGGGATTTAAAATTTCATTTCGAATACTTTTGCAGTTTTATTATTTCCGTCCGCACTGACCGTTCCAAATCTCTCTCTATTTTCTCCGCTCTAGATGCTCGCAGTGTTCTCGTATGTAGCTACTTCATAAGATGCATCCGTACAAAATTATCTGTTAAATTGGCATTTATATAATTAGATAGGTCTTAAATTATGATACAGAAGTTCTAATGTAACTATTTAATTTAAGTAAATATTTCGTTAGAAAGGCACTTCTGAAGTCTTGAAAAGTGTGTCCCCTCTAACTTTTCAACTAACGTGTGTAAAATTTGAATATATTTGGCGTTAATTTTGTAGAAATTCATTATTCACAATTAAATGAAACTTCGTGATGTAGTATTATTTCTTAAGATCTTTACCACGACCTAGGTTTCGTTGTGTTAGAACATCTTCAGGTAGGCTATTAGCTTTACAATTAACTTTGCTAATAGCCCATATGTGTATCGACTTAATTAAATTTATATATGCAAGAATGGTACAAACTTTAAATTAACAAAGTATTTAGACTAAACAAATTTTCGTCAAATGTAATCCAAAAAAATACAATTAATATTTCGAGTTCAGAATAATTTAATACAAAAATAGTAACTTTCCAAGTATAAATACATATTATACTAAGTAGACACAAGTTACGAATTTGAGGACCGGTTAAAATATTGCACCTCTCGCTGGTGTGTTATTATCCATGAGCTTTGAATTTAAAAAACCGAAGTAATTATAATTTGACAATTAGGTAATCAACTTTCAATGTAGATTTTAGAAAAGTAATCAACTTTTAATGCAGCTTTTATAAAAGTAAACCACTTTTAATGGAGCTTTTAGAAAAGTAATCAACTTTTAATGTAGCTTTTGGAAAAGAGGAGACGGGGTCACGCAATTTTTGTCTTAATTCTTAATTGGTTAATTATTGGTTAATTAAGAGATGACGTCTATTGAATTTCACTACAATTTGTCAAATAGTTTGATTTACGTAAATAATTTTCCATAGAAACTTCCTACTTTCGTGCTCTGCAACTGCTGCTAGCTTTTTGCTGTTTTAACAACTTCGCGTCACACTTAGAAATATAAAAATAAAAAAAATACCCAATATTAAAACAATCTTAATAAAAGGAAAAACCTGTCAAGCATGAGAGGAACCCGCACTACGAGGGTTCTGTACACATTTAGGCATTTATAAATAGTGGCACATGTTACACAAAATTTTAATTTTTTAGAACGAAAATATAATGCCCGCCATATCTCTCAAAGGCGAACATTTAAAAAATAATTATAAGTCATATAACTATATATTAACGATTTTTGAATTTTTTTCTTTACATGTGCTGTACAAATTTTATGACTCTAGGTCAACTGGAAGTAGCCTATACGTTTTGATTTATTTGCGAGTGTTAAAATATGCAGCATACCGTAGACCCGTAGACCAAAACCAAGAAAACCAAGCTTCTAACTTCTAGTATTAGATATTAATTTCAACTTGATACCTTCGTGCGTTCCTGAGGAAAAGGGTTTTGACGCAGACAGATGGAAAACGAAGTGATCCTACTTGTATAAGGACTACTTTTTTCTCTTTTGAGGCACGAACCCTAAAAAAGACTCATTGTGTGCACTTTTGGTTTTATCGACAATTTTTGCAATTCTTATTTTATTTCCAATAATTTGATAAAATACTTTAATTAAATCGTTCCAAGACATGTTATCTTGGAATGATTTAATTGGCCACCATGATCGAATTGTGGAAAATAATAAATTAAAATTGTTGAAAGTTATTCTTTGTAAAATTAGTTTTACTGTTAGTAAGTACGTCTTTCTTAGGTTTATACATCAAATATTACTGGACATGCTTGCATGCTACCCATTTACAATTATTTTTGAATATTTTTTTGCGGATTCTATAAAATAAGATGTAACTGATTTTATTTTCACATTCTTTTAATTAAGAGTATTTATAATTTAAAGTAAGTATATACAATTTTAAGTGGTTGTTTAATTTGATCAAATAAGCGATGCCGCCCTTCTGCGGGGGTCGAAAGGATTTGAAGGGACGTTTTTGATCCCAACGGAAGTTAAAGAGCTTTAAGGGACAATAGCGATCTCTTCCGGAAACTGAAGCGCAAAGGAAAGACAAATTGTAAATGATATGTAACTTAATCTGATCGTCATCATTACTTAATTCACTTCGAAGCAGAGTAGGATGTTTTGAAAGTGTGACCCCGTTTCATCTTAGCGTATAATGCTTTGTTTCTTTAATTGAAAATTCATATGAACTAATCAGTCTTTTTATACTTTGTGAGTTTGGCTTATTCATATATTTATAGGCTTTCCACCGCATTATTTATGTATTATCTATCTTTAGAAATACAATAGTACTACCTTGTATTTACGATTCATTGTCATATCCTATGACTTTTTTGTTTTTAAAAATATGTATACAAGATTAAAATATAGGCACATGGGCACTATATTTTTATACAAGAAATAAATATTATTTAACAATTATCTTTTTTATAATTAAAAAAATTTAAGCTTATCTAAATTCTTTTAAAGTTATATCGTATTTAAAACTTTAACGACAAAATGCACCCGTCATATTTCGATTTCCTTCACTTAATAATTATTGCCCATTAGCCACAAGTTTTTGTAAGAATTTAATTATTATAATGTAATAACATTTGGATACTGTAAACCATAGATTAAAGGTAGAGATATGAAACCGGAAGTGGAAAATTTGTAACTCTAATGCCGGATTCCTTAGCAGAGGGCGTTTAGACGCATTCAAATTGGTGGGTTTACGACCGGACTCCATACTTTTCTCGCTATCTAGTGTACATACGCATTGTATTACTTCCTGCAGAAAAAGTATAATATTGACAATTAAAATTGAGAATTTGTAATATATTTTCTACGGAGGACTTGTATTTTTAATACTGCCATTTCATAAGTATTTTTACATTAATTTATATGCTAATAAGTTATGTTACTCCACTCTGAAAAATTACGAAAGGACTCGAATCTTTCAGACTTCCAAAATTTGAAACTCGGTAAGTATTGTTTGTAATATTATTTTCTCGTTCCAAATATTATCACAATGTATTTTAAATCGTTGTCGCTGACATTTAAACCTTTAACTACAAGTCATAACGTAATTTTTGTATTGCTTTGCAGAGCAATTGAATACGGACAGCACAATTACAGAGTTTGCGAGAAGCATTTCAGACAGAAACTTCAAATTAACTATATATAAATATGTATCACCTAGTGATGCACTGATTGTAATTATATTGCATACTTAATATAAGGATTATAAATAAATATCTTCAAATCTAATTTGTTTTGATGATTATAACTAACGATAATATAAGACTAAACACTTCACTAATTATAAATAATGTTCATTATCATTTTCTATTTTAACGACAACTAATACAACTAGCTTGAGATAAATCACATGTATCTGAAGTTAGTCGTCTAATATCCGGAGTTGCCAGATAATGTGAAGACAGTTACATTAATTTTGATTGCATGTGAAATATAATCATCACTTACCGGTTTATATTGAAATATTTCAAGTATTTATGAATTGTTTATGGTTTTAGGAGGGCATACTTCCAAAAGCAGCTTCTACCAGAGTCAGCGTTCCGAAAAGATTCAACCAAAATCCTGACGAGTTCCAAGTTTGTTAAGAAGATACAAGTACTGAACAAAATTATTGAATTGTCGAGGTACAAATAAAAAATAATGCGGTGGGTTATACAGTATGTTAATTCGGAAAGTATAAACAATTCTAAAGTAAAATAAATGTTGAGACTTATTTCGCTAAAATATTTGCACTTGATTTAATCATCAATAAAGAAATTATTTTAGAAAATAAACCGCAGTGGTGTGTGGTTCAAATATGACAAAGATTTGTATGAATATGTATTACAAATCCCCAAAAGGTGTAGATATATGGTTACCACTTTACAATTACAATCAGTTAGGTGTGTATTTTGGGGTTATAATTCTCCAGTTAAAATAAGAATAAACGAATCTATATTAATCATGATTTAATCAAATAAATGATTTAAATATGCCTTAAGTAAACAATTCTGGAATAAATCAGATGATAATAAGTTTTGGTCAGTTTGCTATTTGAATAAATTAGTATTGGTTAATGGCTGGAGCAGATGATAATTTAGATATGTTTAAGGTAGATATAGAAAGTATCAAAAAAATTTTAGATGCACGATTAATAGAGCAAAAATTTGTGATCAGAGACCAAAAATCAAGGATTGGCAAAAATATCAAACGTTGAGTTAAATATATAATGATGATAAGATTTTCTTTTTTTATCATTCTCTCCGTTTACTAAAATCTCTTAGAAATAGTTTAAGTAACTATAATATATTATATAAAGGTGATATTGTAAAATGGTTCTATATTAAAAAGGTAGCGCTGGATATTGATGATCCCCTAAGATAAAATTATTTCCAAAAATAGCCATCATATATATCTGACTTATAATAAGTCTAAGAAAGTATGCAGCATAAATTTAGTATGAGGTTAGCAATTGCTTAAAGTTTCAATATGTAAAATTCTAAAGTTTGGAAATTATTATTTGTAAATATAAAATTCAAGTTTTGGAAACTCCATTTATATCAATTTAAATACAAAATATTGTGATTGAAACCAAACAATTTTGAACTTGTTAAAAGAATAACCGATTTTCTTGCGAAACGTTCCTGTGCAAAATTTTTATGAACGCTGGTGGGAACAAGTTTAACTAATAAAATATATACTGTGGTAATTGTAACTAAGAATATGCAATAAAATCCATATTTATGTATTGTACCTGTAAATCCATATGTATGTATTTTCTATTTTTAGCTCTGCAGTAGAGGTTATCCATAAACTATTAAGGACCCAGCGCTGCAAGTTTCCAGATTATAAACTACCTGAATAGCGTTAAAGTCAGACACACTTTGAAGCATGCTTTTGAACTTATTTGAAAATCCAAATATATTTTAGAGTACTATAATTACCTTTTAGAATACTATAATTGTAAAATCTCTAATATATGTTTTGTAAAATTTTAATTCTTTTAAAGTTCTAAGACAAATTTATGAAAATGAGAACATTTCTTTAACAGTCTTTCAAATTTAATGCATTTGAATTCAATGTTTTGTCATAACGCCATCTATGGATGATAATTCTTTCTAAACAGCGCCATCTACCTTGGCGGTGGTAATAATCGAAGCGCCACCTGGTAAGTCGGCTTCCTATTGTCCATACAAAATTACGACCACTTTTTTAGTATGGGTTGGTATGTGAAGTGTCCACTCTGTACTCTATGTTCTATGCTATAAACTATACGATAAGTTATTGTTGCCAAACACTTTGAAACAAACAGACAAAATTTTCCTCTTTCTGAAATTGAACAACGCACTTGGTTTCAATATGGGAACGACTTTTAAAAAGTAAAATACCTTAAACAAAAACTTTACATTTTTTAAATTCCATTACTCTTTTACACTCGGAGCCATTATTACGTGATACATAATTATACAATTTAATTTACACAATCATTTATTAGAATTTACCTCTAAAGATTTTTTCATTACAGAAATTATTAATACACAATAAATTATTTGTTTTCAGAAATAAACCTGACTATGGAAAGCTTTTAACCTTTATGCTACAATTTTTACCTAACAACTCTTTAATGAAAATACACCTTCGCTAACTAACCAAACGAAATAATTAGGTAGTCAAGAAGAACACGAACCTTAATATATAATGCAGGAATTTTCCGCAGAGCATCCCCTTTGAATGGAAATTAAAATTTAATTAACGCACCATTGCGATATTACATATTACGTCGGCGGAGCGTCATCTCGAGGTTCTTATTATGTTTCTGATATAATGAAGACTATATTTCATGGCAAAGATACATATACATGCATATACATGTTAAATGTACATTTAAAATAGAATATACAAGAGGAAAATGTTTGTAATATTTAAGTTTTGGGAATATCTTTTTTTATTAGTAAAGTTGGTATCTCAGTAAATGGAAGGCAGTGGGTGTAACCTGAAATTACACTATATAATGAAGCTGAATTTAATTTTTTTACAAGAACTATGTTACGTCACAAATATTATTTACATTACGTATTAGTTCATACGGAATTAGGCAATTATTAGGGTATTCTTTAATCACGTGGAGTTGACTGGAGTATAGCGTGAAAAATGGTCAGCCTTTACTTTCACCATTTAATTTACATTATCTTTGATGTATAGTGTAGTTTGTAATTTTACCGTCGCATTTTTAATCGACTACCACAAACGAATTTGGTTTGATTATTACGTATACTTTTTATCTATATTCTTATACTTATTTTGTTATATGTCATTAATTAGTGTTTACCAATAATTTAACAGTTTCCCACAGTATTTCTTTATCTGACTTCATGCATTGTGATTGGCTATAAGAGATTTTTCTGGTAGTAATAAGTCCGCCACTATATACTTTTTAAACTTGTAGTAAGGTTTCCTAAATAACTAAATAAAATACTTATTTACTTAACTAGTGAAAATTAGTTTGTTTAATAAATTTAAATTTTTTTAATGAAGGTTTGAAAACACAAATCCATGTACGTGAGCAGGTCACACGGAACCGTCTCAGACTAGTGCATAATACCGACGAACGATTTTTGTAGGTGGAAAATCGGTGTTTGACAACTGTCGACTCTTCTCCAACAAGGTCGATGGCTGACTTTACGTCGACTCAAAATATATGTCAAGAAGTATGCACCATCGACTAAATGTCTTTCGTCTCCGTCAGCACGTGTTCAATTGTGTGTTTTTTATATTCTTCGTTAATGCGTTTACGTAACGTTAGGATCAGTGACAACCGGCCAGAGTCTCTCCGATTTTTTGTACAGGACCGATTTTTAGGACGTGTGATTAAAATATTGAATATCATATGTTCTTCTTTCACCGATTATTTTTGAATCGACTATTGTTGGTCATCTGTGTTTATAAAAACAGCCGCGTGTCAGCCCGCAATGGCGCTTTTCACTTACGTGTTCGTAGATCATATACTTAATAAAAATGGTCAATTTCAAGTAATTGTGCAAGCGAGACAGCACTTTCGCCTTTCCAAGTGCTAAAAATTTCTATATTCCTTTTTGTATAGACTAACGAAGCGAGTACCCATTCCCTGATTACGCGTCGCAACTTCATTATTGTATTTTTGACAGGTATAATTTTGTTACATTTTAATTTACATATACGTACAATTCAAACGACAATTTTGAAATGAAAAATTTTATTATCAAAAAAAATTGCCGGTTCCAGCGACACAACTAAAAAGAACTGACATAAAACTTAATAACCCCGTACAAACTCAACATATAGTTTACAAACGTATCCGCCAGTCTTAGATATTATGAAGATGAACTCAAAGAAACTAGTTTCAATCAATAAAATAATATGATAATACTTTTAAATGTTATACTAATCTTAATTAAATAAATATTTAGCTCTCGTTTACTGTATTATACCTAGAAGACTACTACATTATGAATATATATATATATATATATATATATATATATATATATATATATATATAATTCATAATCTTTACAATGGAACAATATCTACAGTCTATACTTTAGTAACACAAAATAGTTACTCAGTAATACTTACCTTTCTTATAATTTTAATGTAGACATTAATTCAGGGAAATTAAATAAAATGTACTTACTGAGGAAATCATACTTTAGTTTTATGCTACTAGATGTAAGAAAATGCTAAACCAGCTGTTTCAACCTATTGAAAAGAAATAGAAACAACTGAATATAATAAAATAAAAACCATGCGGTACTGGGCGGAATTTTTCATTTGGAAGTTTATTTGTACTCATTACAGACTAATTTCCGTATCATACTTAATCTCTGATACACGTCTTATTAATGTAAATTAGCGATACCATTTATTAAATAATCGACTACAAAAAGTAGAACCTGAGAATATCATAAGGTTCATATGTAAAAATTCAGCATTATGATTAAGTTTTTCTTAAGTAAGTAAAAGTATTATTTCCACTTTATTTAATTCTTTACCACGACCTAGGTTTCGTTGTATAACAATATCTTCAGGTGGGAAATTTATAAAGATAGCAATCTTAATTTCAATTTCAATTTAAGTAAAGCAGAATAATACTACATCATGTAGTTTCATTTAGTTGAGAAAAATTTAATTGTAATGAATTTTTACAAAATTCACGACAAATATATTAAACATATATATTCAATTAAATTAGGTGTCTTTCTAAAAATTCTTTCATTTATAGGCCATATGTACTAAATCTCCAGCAGATCACTTGGACGTAATAATGATTTATTTTTATCTTTTAAATCAAAAGAGCTATGGTGTAAATATTATCAATGTTACTAATAATATTAATGGTATTTTAACAAATATACTCTGACTATAATTTAAACTTTCCAATGACTTACAAAAAACATTTAATCTCACTTCGTCCAATTTTTTGTTTTCGTTTCCTTTTCCACCCTGAACTGAAGTTTATAAATAATTTTTTTTCTAAGTTTTTGTTAATTGCTCTATTATAATTACATACCTAATGTATAGAAAGTTTTTTTACTTAGAAATCATTAGGTCATCTATAAACTCTCATACTGACAGTGTAGTACAACTTACTTACAATAGTATAAAATTAATTTATAGATTTTATGGGTGACTATCAAAAATGTATTCATATAGAGAATGGTTTCAAGTTAATAAATTCATAACTAAACTTAATGAATGTCATTTTTATTAATATCAGTCTTTATTAGAGTCGAGCCATATGGTTGGGGTATTTTTGAGAGAGCTGGGGTCTGTTATTTCTCCACCTGCCGTAGCTTTGTTATTCACATTTATAACACAAATTAAAAATTAAATTGTTAGAGACTTCTTTGTTATTGTTTCTTAAAACACGAATATAGTTTTGATGATGTATTTTACCAATATCAATATTAAAAAGTATAATAGATTGAATACTATTTTCGAAACAATAAAAATAAGGTTCAACTTGCCATGAAACGTTTATATCTACACCTCAATACACAAGAACAATCTTCTAAATAATTTTTTATTAAGAATAAATACAACAAAGACAATCAAATTTTAGTTAAAAGTTAAGATGTAGTAGATATTATAACAAAAGATTATAATCAAATGTTAAATTGTACTATAAAATATATTTCAAGTTATAAATTTTCAGTTTGACAAGCAAATTCAAATAAAGTCAACGATTTAAATTTCTTAGTATTTATTCGGTTTCTCTACATATGTTTCCTAAACAATATTTTATGTTTTACTATAGAATTATATTATGTAGATAGATACATATTAAGAGCGTGAAAGTGTTAGGGCTTTCGCATTTCTATCGAAATATTTGTATGATGTAAACTCTCCCTGAGTCTCCTCGCTTTGTGGAGATGACACATGTAAGTTATCTATGACGTTTTTTGTTGATAAATATATCAAAATACGAAAGTGTTTTATGAGTTTGATGATTGTTCCTACTTTTAAAATTTTCTCAACAAGCACTTTAATGTAAATTAATGACAAAGAAAATTAATAGGCACTGCACCTAAAGGTGATAGGCGTATATTTGTTTATATTTTTAAACGTACATTTACAACTATTTTTCTTTCGTGTTCTTCCTTTTGAGATACGAAAACATAAGAGTTAAAACTTGCCAAGCTTTTTGTCGTCCACAATGTTTGATTGTTTAGGCAAAATGCTTGTTCCAACAATCAAAATGTTTTAAAGAAAAACAACAAACGAATAATCATTAAAATTAATAGTTCATAATCTTTCTTGATATTAATGAAGAAAAAGACATTGTAAATCTGCGTAATGGGAGAAAATAGTCGAAGTTTCTAATGTAGTAATTTTCGAAATATGTATTTTCATTTTATAGATTTTAGCATACTTTCAATTATATGTTGCGATTTTTTTCTAAGAAAAATATATATTTGCAGAAAAATTTCCGACTTTCATTAATTGTTAATAAAAATATTTATTAAAAAATATCAGTGATGGCTTCTCATATGCTACGAATCCATATCTTATTATGTCCATGAATATAATTATTTCAAAGTCATTCAATTATATATCTTTGATATACCATAAGTTCAAGACTTGTAACGATGGTGGATGTATGATATGTATTATGAGTTACGTAAGATCTGCCGGAAAAATTAATCATCCACCCTCTTCCTACCTAACTAGAGAAAATGTAAATTTTTATAGTTTTGGAGAAACATTCATCCACATTTTCTTGAACTTATTTACAAATTTGTTTTATTTTCATTCTTCGGTTTTTCAAACTTGCGAATGAACAATCCCCTTTTTTTCGTGATTCGTCCATCTGCTCGTATTAACGTTGCTTTAGTTTTAAACCATTTTTAATGGCTACGTGAACTAATTTAGTTAAAGAAAATACCTTTGGTTAAACTACATATATTGTAGTATTATCATGTTTACTCGGATTGTAATCTTGCACGACGTAAATATTACTATGTGTTCTAATAATTTTATGAAAAAAATAACTATTTATTAATTTGCCAACTATCAGTTCTCAATTAATGATGCAGTGAGAAACAAAACATCTTGTATAAATATTTGCAAGTATAGAACAGCCACCGTAGTAATTCTGGAAAATGATGCGGTATTTGCATACTAGAGCAACAAGGCGTTTCACCATATATATCTCTCTCGCTTTGGAGAGAGGTTTCCGGTAGATTGACAAATATACATTTTTTGTTTAAATATAAGTGCGAATTGAATCAAATACATTGAATATTTACCAAATAGATAATTAAAGGACATTGTGACCTTGTTGGTTGTCCGAGGGTACAAAACGTTTATTCCAATATTGTGTTTCTTCTTTTGTTAGTTATTTTCTGGAAATCATAGTCATCCGATAACTTGATATTTATTAATTTCATCGTTTCATTAATTGAAATTTCAATGATTGAGAATGGGAAGTTAAGTAGTCTACGCCAGTGTCAGATCAGTAAAATTCCTGAAATATGCTGGAAAACTTCCCAAAAAATTTCAATTTTTTTGGCTCTTAGGTCTGAAGGAAAAACGGAACTTTTATAAAATTACTCATGTGTCTGTCTCTCCGCCACAGATTTTTACGAAAGCACCTAAAGTAGAAACTTGGAGTTTTGTTATAGTAATGACATACATATATGTCAATAGATCGAAAAATATGTAAATGGCAATTTTAAGGGACAAATTAAGTATTCGAAATTTTTTTTTTTAATTCCATATATAGTGTAAGGTGCCATCGGAATTGACTAATATTAAGGACCTCATAAATATTATTAATGATAGTAAACGTTCAGAGATATTTTGAAAAATATGCAAAACAAATATTCCCCCAGATATCTACGTAACTACTCAATTTAATATTGCGAAAAAAATTAAATTTTTTGGAAACCTACGCAAGGGTTGTAGTAAAACTATATAATAGGTAATTAACATATTATAATAGGTTTTACTATTTTCTAAATACCTACGCACCATGATTTTACACCTGTGAAAGATATAGATGGTAACACATTTAGGTTATGGGTAACATGGAGTCCTCATAGTGTGAGTTCTACTTATATTTGATAGGTTTTAATGTAAGGATGGTAAACGATTTTTGTGAGAGGTTTTTGAGGTTGTTGGTCACGAATAGATGGCGTATCTATAATGTGGTCACCCTGACCATGGGGATTTTTTTTACCAAAGAAGGTTTCCATCTATTTTGTTAGTAAAATTGTTTACGTGAAATCAGGAAAAGATGAATGATATATATATATATATATATATATATATAATATATATATATATATATATATATATATATATATATATATATATATATATATATATCCGCATGTTAAGTGAATCAATTTGTTTCTTTTTGAATAATCCATATATTTTGAGGGTAAAATAAGAAAATGTGATTTAACTCTTACTTTCCTATTATTAGGAATTCTCAATTTAGAAATTATTTATTGGCTATGGAATAATTAATCCGCTAATTTCGTTCCATCCCGATGAATCAGAAGAAATCATTTATCTGACATATATAATAAATATGACATCTCTTTGTGACTATTTGGAGATCGAATGTTTGGATATTTATAAAACTCGAAGTCTATCTGAATATCTTTTTGCTTAGGTATAACTTTAGTCTTACCAGAGAGATTCTGGTATCGATTTTGCCATCATTTAGTACATTTATTCGGAAATCTTTTTATATAAAAAATATTTTATTAGTTAATTAGGTTACGAAGCAATATTAATATTTATTTAATGGTTTATCATGGAACGTGGGCAATCACCAAATGCTATGTAAGGGGGACAGTGGCGGCAGGAACTGCGGGTAAGAACATCTTTAGAATGTTTAAATGTGTTTACACTTTTAAAAAAACTTTCCTAATCTCATTAATTCTCAGTGAAATTTATCTTCTCTTCAATCTAAATAATCCCGTTTCATACGAAAACGTACCTAAAAACTTAACAACCAGAGAGTTATTCCTAAATTAAGTTACGCCTCCGCTTAGATGAACGGAAGGCACGTCTCAGTTGGATTATTCTCCATTATATTCCAGCTCGATCCGAGCTATCGGCCCGGAAGGCTGCGTTAACTGACTTCGTATTAAATTCCAGCTTGCTTCTTGTCGATCCGTAAAATGACTCGTTGTTCGAGATATCGTGCCAAGAATGTACGTTGTTTTATTTGTATGAACGTTAACTTTATGATACGTACGTGAGAGTGGAAGGTTAAGTTGAAAATTTGGAATATTTCTGTGACGCATTATTGCAAAAAAGGCAAAATTAATTAAAAACACTCTCAAAAAAACTCCCCAAAGGTTTATAAAAAATTCAGTTTTAAAAACTTTACGTCCATAATTAAAATAGAATTATGAAATTATGAATTTGTATTTTTAAAACGCCTGACTACAGTCGATTTTGCCACGCTGACTCCTCATTGACCTGCCGTGCCGTCTCTGAAAAATGCCGTACTCTTACGAGATTAATAGTTCTTATACAAACACTGTGGTACTCCACATGTAATTAATATACGAACCTATACGTTAAAGCACACACTATATAATATATTCAAAAATATCATCTTGTATAAGGGTCCTACATGCTACCCTCTGAGTATTTCTCTATCTTCTCATTATGTACATGTAGTCTTGAATTATATTCAGTTCCCAAAACGTATAGTATGTTCTACATCCAAAAACATTAAATACATACACATACTAAATAATTAAACTTACGTTAAAGTGCTAAATATTTTAGTTCAATTTTTTTAAGTTCCAACTAACTCAACGTTTGAACATTCAAGGTTTTTTCATACGGGATTCATTTCATCCTTTCGGTACGTGTGATAAACAAAAGTACGATCAGAATTTATGTGTGAATGGCTTTTTAAATTTTTCATTTAAATTTTATTAACAGTTCAAAAATGTTTTCGGGAAGTATATGATTTCGATTCCATAATTAAATCAATAAACCCATCACGGGACGCACAAAAAATCTTTGTCTACCCACACATAGACGGATCGTAAAAAAATGTTGGAAGCACTTTAATTGCATAAGATGTTTGTATTTTTGAAGTTAATGCATCTAAGTTATGTTAATTTTATTGTGTCATTTATCGACCTGTCGGTTTTTCGAAACGTTTTCCACGATTACGTAGTTGTGCTATCTGAGCACTTCTATTCGAGCTAAAATTTTGAAACTTGATGTTTGGATAGCAGATGAGTTGTAGATATCTGAATAATATCGTCACTTTAATGATGTCATTGACGCAAAGGTAAATTACGCAGAGATAAAACTTTATTCTGAGTTCAGAAGTGCCATATTAAAAATTTTGGAATTCATGTTTTGAATTTATACAGGAATAAAGTTATCTAAAGAAAATTACATGAGTAAAAATTGTATAAGTGTCTGAAATATAATTATGAAATGGTTACGACGATGGGAACGACTTCAGATGAAAATCTTAAAGATTCGAAACATCTTACTTGTCGTCAAATTGTTGCCAAAGTAAAATTTTTACTAAATATAAATTAATATGTATTTTAGTTCAAATTACATTAACATTTCTCAGTAACTGTGGCTTAGGAATTGTTAGAATGTTAAAATAATTTTTCAGACACTGACTTTTATCTAAATTTTTCAGATTACTCGGAAAAACGAGTAATATTGCATTCTTTTATAGAAAGTTATATATGTGGTGAATAAATAAATAATTATTTGCCACATAATTATTTTTTAAATGCTATTTCTAATATAATTATTTTTTAAATGATATTTATTTCAAATTGTCCCCGTTATATCCTCTAAACTCTCGCCAAGATATATCCATGGTCTACATGTGTGATAATCTATAATATAAAATCTTAAAATCTCTAACAATTTAAATTTAATTCAGTTAGACAATGGCTACTCATTTAAAAAGATATCGATGCTTGTTATTTATATCATTTGTTTTTAAAAATTTACTATGGATTTTGTTTGATTTTTTTAGTTCTTATTAACAGCTCAATGTTAAGAGGTTTTTTGTACTATGATAAAAAATTGTTTTTAATTGTTTGCTCTTATTGTTAATTTATGAAATATTTGTTTTTTATTTTTTTAAAAATGCTAGTATTTTAGGGTCAAGTACGTTAGGGGTAACTGAAAACATTGTTTTGTATGTATCCGTTCTTAAAAATCTTTTTCTCAAAAATGGCTAGAAGTACCCACTTGGCAGGTTTACGACTACCTAGTCTACGAAGTGCGGGTAAGGTTTAGGACCCCATAGTCCTATAAGTGCAAGCTTTTAAACCAATGCAATAAAGAGACACGGTCTTTCAAACATCGCGTATTTTGATACTGTTTCGCTGACTCACTCCTTAAAACATATAGGGTACTTCCTGTTAACTTATTATCTTAAAATTTGACATATGTAAAGGTATTATAGCTTTCGAATTTAACCTTTACTTATATGAAGGTTAAATCGTAAAGTATTTATTTTTAGTGGAATTATCGGTATCTTCTCTCCGAAAACCATAGTTATCATTTTAAGAGTCGTTTCGTCATCAAGTCTTTTTCAGGAGCGCTTAACATTTCTATTTTACTTCCCTATTTTCCTTTATTTAAACAATATGTACTGAATAGAGCTAAATATAAAATAGTGAAAAAGTCATGAATAATTCAATCCAAGGTTTTTGACAAAATTTCCATATTTTTACGCCTATGGGAAAGTAGTAAACTTTTAGGCAATATGAAAAGTTTATTAGGCAAAAACTTAGTAAAAAATAATGTTTATATTTGCCAGTAGCTTGAACGTGGGTTGTTTCGGACTCGCCGTAGCGGTGTCAAGTCGATTTGCGATATCACAGTTCTGAAAAGTCTGTATGATGCATCTACGATGACCGTTCAAATACAGAACAAAAAGATAAGATTTACCTTACTGCGCTGAGGAATAAGACAGGGAGATGTTATATATCCGGAGTTTTTTACAAGTGTGTAAACTACTCCGGATATATAACATCATAAGCGTGAAAATATTTTCAAGACGTTAAATTAGAAATGACGGATCATCAATATAAATCGCGAGTTTATTTCACATCTGAGATTCGTTGACGATATCGTAATTTTGGCAAACACGCCCCAGGATTTGGCGGAAATTCTGACTGCCTTAGATGATTCTTCCAGACGAATAGGGCTCGGTAGGAACCTGACTAGATAAATGTCATATAATTCACAGATCACACCAAGGCCGGTAAAAGTCGGTAATATTGCATCCAAATTGTTTAAAGGTCTATTTGGGATAAATGCTTCAGCTGGGAAGAAACAACTTCAGCAAAGAAATTGTCTGAAGAATTCTTTGGGTTAGGCTGGATACGCTCGGAGTATCTCTGAAGGAAACAATTCGAAATGAGAAAATCTGACGGAGAACCAAAGTAGTCGACAAAGCTCTTAACATTAGCAAACTGAAGTAGCAATGGCAAGCCATATTTGCCGAAGAGCCAAAAACCGATAATGTAGACGAGTTCTCGAATGGAGACCACGAACCTCGAAGCGCAGTGTGGGACGCACACCAGCTAGAGACTGACGACTTAATGAAGTCGGCGGGAAGTGTTTGGATGCGAAAGGCAGAGGACAGTATGTAGTGGAGTGTTTAGGGAAAAGCCTATGTCTAGCAGTGAATAGATGCAAACTAACGATAACTGCAAACAGTTAATAGAAAACTAAGCCACTTTAATTACTTAAATTTTTGTATGTAACTAAACACGTATGGAATTTGAATTCTAATTGTACTTAAGATATTTATTTAAATTATATTCTATCACAAAATAATTCCAAAAAATATTCCGTTGTAAAAAAATTAATAAGAAAAATAACGATATAACGAGGAGAGGGGGTAGAGTCTTTTTATAAAATGCGCAATAAATATTCGCAATTCATGTCGGAACAATGTCGGGAACAGTCTATTCGGTTCTAAATATTAAACGATACTAGATTACATTGTAGAAAGAGAATTATACCTATAATCCAGTGTTTTTTCTCAAGATTTTTTCACGGAAGTCCTGTTTATGATTATGAAAAGTTTAAATGTATTACCTGTATTTTGAAAATAAAAATGATTTTTTTTGCGAAATAAATTATTTCGGAATAAGAAATTCTCATATCACAAAATGTTTTAAATTATTTTCATTCTATATTTTCAGGAAAAATCCGAAGACAATTGCTATTTCAAACAACTTGGCAATATACGTAGCTAATTATTAAAAATTGTTTATTATAACTCATTTTCAGTAAAAAAATCGGGCAGATAAGTATCTTTGAGTTAAATCAATTAAGCCGGTGTAACTATAATAGTGAATTCAAGCCATGTTTGATTAAATAAATCGAAACACGCTTTTTGCTTTCACATGGGACTCATATCATATTAATAATAATAATAATATAATTTATTTGTGGATATAAAATACAACAGGCAAAGTAATAGACATGTACAGAAATTTTCTTAGGGCTTATGACAAAATTAAAGTTAAAAATTACGTTACACGCCTTAACCTAAATTTTTTTCAATATTTTATGCCAAGGTATTGATGTGGGAACGCATATTGATCTAACCAATTCTTAGTGTAAATATATCGTGTTTGAAATTACAAACCATTTAAAACTATTCCTGTGACTAAATTACTGAATTTTTTAAATTAATTTTCGGTGTGTGGTTGAGAAATACCATCTAGTATATGAGGATTCATTTAATGTCGAACGGCCAAATTCACATTGTATAAGGTGAATTATTATATGAAATGTTCAAGGATATATAAGGTGAGTTATTATATGAAATGTTCAAGGATTTATAAGGTGAGTTATGAAATGTTCAAGAATATATAATGTGAGTTATTATATGAAATGATCAAGGATATATAAGGTGAGTTATTATATGAAATGTTTAAGGATATGTAAGGTGGGTCATTCTATGAAATGTTCAAGGATATATAAGGTGAATTATTATATGAAATGTTCAAGGATATATAAGGTGAGTCATTATATGAAATGTTCAAGGATATATAAGGTGAGTTATGAAATGTTCAAGAATATATAATGTGAGTTATTATATGAAATGATCAAGGAGATATAAGGTGAGTTATTATATGAAATGTTCAAGGATATTTAAGGTGAGTTATTCAATATGTTCAAGGATATATAAGGTGAGTTATTTTAATAAATGTTCAAAGATATATAAGGTGAATTATTATATGAAATGTTCAAGGATATATAAGGTGAGTTATTATTTGAAATGTTCAAGGATATAAAAGGTGAGTTATTATGTGAAATGATCAAGGATATATAAGGTGAGTTATTATATGAAATGTTCAAGGATATATAAGGTGAGTTATTATATGAAATATTTAAGGATGTATAAGGTGAGTTATTATATGAATTATTCAAGGATATATAAGGTGAATTATTATATGAAATATTCATGGATATATAAGGGGAGTTATTATATGAAATGTTCAAGGATATATAAGGTGAGTTATTATATGAAATGTTCAAGGATACATAAGGCGAATTATTATGTGAAATGTTCAAGGATATATATGGTGAGTTATTATATGAAATGTTCAAGAATATATAATGTGAGTTATTATATGAAATGTTCAAGGATATATTAGATGAGTTATTATATGAAATGTTCAAGGATATATAAGGTGAGTTATTATGTGAAATGTTCAAGGATATATAAGGTGACTTATTATATGAAATGTTCAATGATATATAAGGTGAGTTATTATATGAAATGTTTAAGGATGTGTAAGGTGAGTCATTTAATGAAATGTTGAAGGATATATAAGGTGAGTCATTATATGAAATGTTCAAGGATATATAAGGTGAGTTATTATATGAAATGTTCAAGAATATATAAGGTGAGTTATTATATGAAATGTTCAAGGATATACAAGGTGAGTTATTACATGAAATGTTCAAGGATATATAAGGTGAGTTATTCAATATGTTCAATGATATATAAGGTGAGTTATTATAAGAAATGTTTAAGGATATATAAGGTAAGTTATTATATGAAATGTTCAAGGATATATAAGGTGAGTTATTATGTGAAATGTTCAAGGATACATAAGGTGAGTTATTATATGTGGTTTATTATAAAACAAATAATTATAATCTAAAGAAAAGTGATTAAAATAAAATGTAGTCATAGTACTTGTTGCCCGGGTATAGCTGGGATCGGAAGCTAGTGTTGATGAGTAACCATACCATATTCATTAGTACGATATGAAATAGATTAATTAGCTATTAAGATCTAGTTATCGATAACAGACTTAGTTCACTTTCATAAAGTGCATCGTCACATTTAATTTTTTTTATTTGTAAAATATTAAAACATTTTAAGTAGTAAATATTAAAACATTTAGTAAATATTATATAAAATATTAAACTCAATTAAAATAGGTAAATATATAGTTTCGAGACTAGTGTCGAATAGATATACCTTTATGGGGAAATGTTCAGAATATAATAATTTAATATAAAAATGAAATAATTATTATATATCCTAAACTCGCAATATTTAATTGAGTAAATGAAATAATGTGATTTTGTGAGATACATTGCGCATAGTCGTGGCACATATTCGTATGGCAATTCAATGCAAAAGTTAATACTCACCTCAAGTTAACCTTTTTACTGAGACGAACTTTAATCTCAGTAGTTCGTTGAATATTCTCATCACGTTTAATGTGGCGTGCAGTGAGGCGTCGACAAGTGGTGAGTTGGAATTGAATATAGCGTGAGTTAACACCGCGGCTTGGGTCGTTAACTACATCTTCACTATGAGTAGAGCTGGTGTGTAAGGAAGAGTTATCTAACTGAAATGTCTCTTATGCACATTTCAGTCAGATAGCTTTTCTTTAAAATGTTCCTTTTTATAATATTCATATATATATATATATATATATATATATATATATATATATATATATATATTTATATATACTACAATTTCTACACGTTTAAATTTCGTCAAACACCATTCGATAACTTCATATTTAAAGAGTTTAGTCTCGAACTCTCAACTTTCTTTTCGGACATACAATTAGTGAGTGGTATTTGATGTAGTATAAAGTTGTAGAAATTGTGGTATGGATATTAATACTATATATAGAAAACTTTAAAGAAAAAAAAATTATATATCTAATTACTCAGGAGGCCATGAAAGCTATTGTCAAATCAAAGTGAACGATATAAAATATGATTACATTATCAAAGGATAATGAAATTCAAAAAAGGCTGTGAAAGAAGTTGGAGAGAAATGGCTACACGAACATGTACCTATCCTATAATCATCGTTTTGGTATTAAAACATTACAAAGTATCTACAATGTATTTTTAAAGGTGCTAAATTGTTTTGATAAATTTCAAATCGTTTAAAAAATCACCGATCAAATTTTGTGGAAATCGCTGAAAACTGACGCAAATTATTTTCTCGCTTATTACGACTACTTAATAGAATATTAAGATCATCTTTTAAAACGTAGGTTTTGTATAAACATTAGAAAAGTTTAACATAAATACAATAATATTTTGCTTTGCAAAATTTTCGTATTGAAGCCTTAGACGTTGCAGAAAACTAATATTACTTCTATAGAAGTCGACGGTTGAGTTATATGCATTTACAATACTGTATTTTATTTACTTTTGTAAAGTAATAAAATACAGAATTGCAAGTTACCAACCAATATTATCATTCCAGCCAAACCGAGATTCAAGTATAGTATATTTAAAAACAGTTATTGATAAAGATTTAAATAATTGGTATGTTTAATAACAGTTTAGTATAATATTTATTAACGATTCAAGAGTACTTGTGAGATGCGAAAAATAATTTTCCAAATTACAACCACATTTAAATTGTGAGTTATTTTAGTAATTAATTTCATCACTATACGGTGCTCAACAAATAGTTTTAATTTAAATATTATTTTTAAGTTTCGTTTTAGAGATAAGGAAATATATTTATTTTATGGCTTCGTTATAGTGCTTCGTGGGTATGTGTTTTTTAGTCGGCAGTTTGCATGTAAGGAAAGTCGTCTCAATAATTAGAGAATTTAAAAATAAACAATATAATAATTATAATTAGTATAAAATTAATGTGGTGTATATATATTACATAGACATAATTCTATATTTTTACGATTTCACAAAAACAGAACAAGTCGAAATTTACTATCGAGTTAATACCAGAGTGCGTAGTAATGAAAATAGTAAGCAATATTTGTTTTTGTACTTTGTAAATTAATAATGGCTCTGGTAAAAAAATTAAAAAGAAATGTAGTTTTGATTAGTAGTGTTTAATTAGAATTTTGATGATGTCATTTAACTTGCAACAACATTTCTAAGAGATATTGACAACCATGTATATGTTCTGACACGCCCTTCACCCGCATTCGGTTTAGTAACTGCAATTATTGATGTGTATATATATATATACACATATACATATATAAAGTGATGTAAATGGACCATGCGTAAAGAGAAAATGTAAATCCTCGGCCAGTAGGCCACTTTAGGATTTGGGCCTCTTAACCAAAATGATGTGGAGCTTTAGCCTCAATCGAGCGAGGATACGCCACAGGTGTATTCCTGTCGTCTCTCGAGCGCGCCAAATAATGAAAATTAATTATCGCTACTCGATACTCCCAATCCTGAGCTCGTTCCAAATGCAATGTTGTACTCAGCTGAGGTGGATGAGGACGGGTAAATGGAGCGGGCACGGATCGAACGATAAAATTAAGTATAGGGGTGATGATCCCTAATGAGTGTATGTGTTTTTTTTTATAAAAATTTTGGTTTTAGTAATTGTCCATAATTTTCCATTTTCAAATGAGATCATATATTTGAATTGTGCCACCGTAATAAAAATAAATATCTATTAACGCAGTTTATTATTACAAAATGTTGTTGGAAATTAAAATCTTTCAAGCGAGTCCCAGTATAACTAAGGGAAATGACATTCATTTTAAAACGTGGTCAGAAACTTGGTTCAATAGATCGTAAAAATATGTTTTCTCCTATTCCCAAACTTATCGTACCAATTTACGATTGGCCAAATAAATTTAATCCAGAAAATGAAAAGCCTGCCATATCAGTTTAGCAAGGATGTCTGATGTGAAAGCCAAGTAGATTATTTCCATTTTTTTTTCCAGTCGTTTTTCTATTGCAGTGTCACACCATGAGAGTAGGTTTGCCAGATAAACCGAGCTTAACTTGCAATCCGTTTTAATAGACTTTTTAATTCTTTACAAATTCACATTAAGAGGTCGCCCTGAATGATTTTTCTCCAAGAAATCTAAATTTCTTTCTTCGGAATCGAAGTTAGCTTATTTTAAAAGTGAGAATATCTTCATGCAGCACTGCTCATATACTGCGTATCTCGCTTTTCATCCAACATGGAATTCCCGAAGCAACAATATTTCAAGTTTTTTTTTCGTAAAATTGACATAAATGGTTTGTTCTTTACTAGCCCAAACTCAGTTGCTAACTGAACAGATTATCTAATGTCGGGTTAATTGTACATATTACTAGAGATGTTTAAGAAGTTTAGACAAATATTGATAAAGGTATTTTTCGTTTTCTCATAATCTTTACCTTTTCTAATTCTATTTTGGGCTATAGATATGAAATATTAAATACGAAAATTAGTATTATATATGGTAAATTTGAAATAAATTTTCATTATAAGAAGTCATCTGTCTTCTTACACGGACATAAATACTTGCCAAGTACGATTAGAATTTGCACTATAAGGGTTCCGTAGACATATAGGTATGTATAAATAAGAAAGGGTAGGTAGTATTTCTATTAAACTATTTACAAATATTAATTTTTCCATTTAAATATGTTGCCTACAGTATTTTTACAGCCGTAAAACATGGTGCATATTTCAAATATTATGAGATCTAGGATATCGCCAGAATTTTCCTGTAATGTTTCATTGAGATTTTACAAACCTGTTTTTTCAAAATTTTTAGCTTTGTATGGTATTTAAAGTTATGAAATAGAAATTGTTTTTCGCGTAACAAGCCCTTTATAATGTTCCAAATGACATGTTAAATTAAAAAGCTTTAAGACTTTCATTAATCTCCTCTTTATATCTCTACAGATATTTAAAAAAATATTTGTTTAAGAATAAGTGACCTAATAAGATATTTACAAGCCAAATTTCAAGATTACGTCACATGGTTTCTGAGAATATTGGTTGTGTTGATATGTTGAGTACTATGTATTTCAGAGGCGTAAAACATGGTGCATATTTCAATAATTATCTAATGTAGAATCAGCGCTGTAGATTTTCTACAACCTTTCGTGGGTTTCAAAAACCTATATTTTTCCATAGTTTTAGGTTGAGTAGTTTTGGAAACAAGGGGAGGAAACATATTTTTTTGCGTATTTTTCCGTATATCTTTAAAGATATTCGCACAAGCATACCTAATATCACGAAAAAATCACTTTGAAGCAAAACTCAGCATTATACCTGTAATTAAAAAAAAGGTTCGATTACTTAATTTGTCTCCACCCCTAAAATTACTAAATGAATATTTTTTAATTTTAGTTATTGAGATATTTGCGGGTTAATATATTTTATTTAAACAGCCCTGGCGAATGGATGGACAGATAAGTGAGTGATCTTATATGTAAATTCTTTTTTCCCTTTTGAAGTACGCAACCTTAAAAAGAACGAAAAATGAAAGGTCCATTATACATAGCCGTTGAATTTATTATCTCTCATAAGTTTGGTATTAATACAAATAATGAGATTCATCCAACGAGTG
This sequence comes from Druceiella hillmani, assembly GCA_039881145.1. Taxonomy (NCBI): domain Eukaryota; kingdom Metazoa; phylum Arthropoda; class Insecta; order Lepidoptera; family Hepialidae; genus Druceiella; species Druceiella hillmani. The sequence goes on from JAYKKI010000061.1 coordinate 13,523,297, forward strand.
ACTTGTCCCTTTCCATGAAACGGGTGTGGGCTTCATCTATCCCTTGCCTATCGGGATAGTAGTGAGCTTTGATGAATTATGAAATTGTCTCGGGTAGTTCGTCGTGAGATGGCTTCGAATATTGCGCTCTGATTGTCTTCTCAAATGTGCACGAGCTTAAGTCCAATTGAGAGGTAAATATTATTTATGGATAATGTATCTGCATAACATGGTTTGATCTTAACTTCCATTTAGCAATAGCATTAGTAACGTTTGAAATCACCGGTGAAACGTAAATTACGTATGAAATATTTGTGCGCAAAATATCTCTGTAAAATTATTTTAACATGCTTTTACTAGGTCAATTTGTATGTTAATTAGTTAACTATATAATGAAATCTGCGAAACTCAATTTCATGCATTTCTAATTGTTGAATCATTATGTATCTTGGCAGTTGTGAATAGTTCTGATGATAATAAAGTAAGTTCACAAAATAAAAGTTAGTTTAAACCAAAAAAGACTAAACAAAAATTAAGGTATAATTCAATTGTATTTTTGCCACTTCACACGCCACTTGTTTCTTCTCTCTACTCTGTAAGGACTTTAGTCTAAACAATGTTTGTCATTAAGTATAACATTTTAGTGTAAAATCGTGGGGCGTCCTTCAATTTTCAAAAGAGAAAAAATAATTTGGTTCTCTAAATACTATTATATGAATGAAAATGCTTAACATTTCAGTTAGATTTCAAGACAAAGCGCCCCTCGATTTAATATTCAATGGCAATCATGACTTACACTAAAGTCCAGAAAAAACAGTTCAGAGAAAACAGGTCCGATAATTATTTATTGCCTTTTATTACAATGTTTTGTAAAATTATGTTTTTTTAGGTTTTCTAAACTGTTAATTTATTTTATTTGCTGTGAAGCGTAAATTTTATTAATGTAGCAGCACCATTACTTAATTATTTAAATCGAATGAGTTTGTAAAGTTTTTGCTAATATTTACATTTACCGATAACTTCGGGCTTTGAATGTTTTAATATATGTAATTTAGGTAAGTTTTTTGACTATGCATTAGTAGTTACCGACTATTGTCGATTTGGAACTATGCATTAATAGATCTAAGACAAAACTGATTTGAAGAAATTGTTGAAAACTTCATCTACTCGGGACCCAGCATCTCCTAAAAAAGTGAATATTAAAAAGAAGTGCGTCGTCGAAGAGGCATGGTAAAAAGCACTATGACTCGAAAAAGTATGGAAAAACAAAAACCTATCCAGAAATACTAAGTCGCGTTAAGTAAGAATCATGTTATACACCTTTTTACATTGCTATAGGTTATGAACATTAAATATGGTCAATAGGAAATGGATGACGACGCCTCTGAAATGTCCTGCTGGAGGAAGGTTCTAAACATCTTATAGATCGAACAACAAGGTATCGATCCTGGAAGAGCACAGAATGAAAACAAAGTTGTGTGCAATCTGTCTCTGGAAAGTTTCCAAATACTTTAGGTACGTTGTGCGAAAACCTGTCGATAGCATTGAGGAGTTCAATTTCATCGGCCTAATTCGAGGAAGGAGATCCCAGGGTGCTGCTTTAGACGTTGGGAGGCCCAAGTTTGAAGAGGCAGAAGACGTAAAATTTTTTTTAATATCTTTTTGTTTTTCTATTTCCTAATGTCAAACGTCACGTTATGTATATGTATATATATATATATATATATATATATATATATATATATGTATATATATATACAAACATGCATACGTATTATTTTTGTGTAAAAGTATGTAATTAATTCTTATTATAAAAATTAATTACAATAATTATGCTACTGGAAATTTTATAGTAAATGCAAAAGGTGATAGTTAGAAAAAAGGAAAAAGAACCGTAAATTAAAGATTTAAAGACGGTGAAACATTTTAGATTGGTATGACTGATAATTTTTTTGTTTGACGTTTTAATGTCATTGTCGGAATTCGTATTTTTTAACGTAATTGAATTGTTTTTTTTTTAATTTATTTAATTTACTTTATTCTTTTGTGTGTATTAAGTGTGTAATGTCTAATGTTCAAGTTAATTATGAATTTAGTAAAAAATAGGCTAGAAATGTACAAATTTAAAAATATTTCTTGTGAGTATTCTTATTAAATAAATGAAATTTTATAAAAATTTTCTAAATATATTTAGAGATTTCTGTAATCCATTAATTTACAAAAGATCCTTACATTGCTGTTTTACATTTCTCAGCTCAGCAACGTATCATAGTTGTTACGTCATCGTAGTTTAAACCAATCCTGACCGTTCTTTGTTACGTGACAAACGTTCAAAAAATTGTAGTTAATCACAAACATAATTAGAAATTATTATAAAACAGTTTTCTAAATCGCTAAAGGCCAAGATAGTAAGCAAACGAAGCATGTTTACGAGCATGTTACGTCATCGTAGTTTAAGCCAATACTAGCCGTTTTTTGTCACGTGACAAACGTTCAAAAATACTTATTTATTCAGGGATTTTAAGATAAATTAATTATTATTTTTAAGTCACATTACTGGATAATGCTTTTTAAACTCATAATACACAAACACATTAATAATTTGAACTTAATTTTTAACATAGTCAAATATGTTGATGCAATCCATAAGAATTTAATAATTCCATCCAATTCTGTTTTAATCTATCTTTTCGTTTTCTTTGATCCAAGCTTGTATCGTATTTGTTTGTATCGATCTAAAACATCGATGTATCGTATTATGTTGCATCGGCACATGAATGTATAGGACCGGACCGTGTTTAACTTTTGACGGGAGACGAGATCCTCTTATTATTGCGAGATGCTCTTATACGCTAGTAAGGATACGCTTTGATTAAATTGACTTTTCTCTTTACATTTCATATCAACTATGTATTCTTATTGTGTGGAAATAAAATTTTATAATGAATTTATATTTTAATTTGAAACAGGTTATTCTTCAATATTACAACTTATAATGAGAGACGAGATGTATTTAGCATTGCCTAGCACGTCCGTGCGGAGGCGCTTTGAATAAATAGACTTCTTTTTATATCTTATGTTAAGTATATCTTGTTATAGAGTAGAAATTAAACTTTGAAGTGTATTTATATTTGATCTTCAAATAGATTATTCAGATATCAACTTGTATTGAGAAACAAAATATGTTTATCATTGCCTAGCCTTTTGATAAAATTTACTTTTTTATTTATAATCTGCATTGTTATAATCTGCATTGCTTTTTATTTTATTTATAATCTGCATTGCTTTATATTTTATTTATAATCTGCATTGTTATAATCTGCATTGCTTTTTATTTTATTTATAATCTGCATTGCTTTATATTTTATTTATAATCTGCATTGTTATAATCTGCATTGCTTTTTATTTTATTTATAATCTGCATTGTTATAATCTGCATTGCTTTTTATTTTATTTATAATCTGCATTGTTATAATCTGCATTGCTTTTTATTTTATTTATAATCTGCATTGCTTTATATTTTATTTATAATCTGCATTGTTATAATCTGCATTGCTTTTTATTTTATTTATAATCTGCATTGCTTTATATTTTATTTATAATCTGCATTGTTATAATCTGCATTGCTTTTTATTTTATTTATAATCTGCATTGTTATAATCTGCATTGCTTTTTATTTTATTTATAATCTGCATTGTTATAATCTGCATTGCTTTTTATTTTATTTATAATCTGCATTGCTTTTTGTTTTATTTATAATCTGCATTGCTTGTTAGTAGAGTGAAAATTAAATTTTGTAACGTATTTATATCAGAACTTGAAACAGGTTATTCATATTTCAACTTGTAACGAAAGAAGAAATACATTTATCATCGCTTAGCACGCCAGTGCTGAGGCATTTTGATGAAATTTATTTTTCTCTTTATATTTGAAATTTAGTACTTTTATCGTGTTATAAAGTGGAAATTAAGTTTTATTATATTAAAACGCTATCTTTTCATTTTGATTAACTTTTATTGTTTACTCAATTGTTATCGATAGTGAACATACATGGAATGTTAGTTAGCTAGAAAATTTTTTATTGTTAATTTTTTTGACGTTGAGTAAACACATGTCACGTGATGACAGTAAAGTATATAAAAGTTTATTGCATAGAATTTAAGAAATGTAACAAACAACTTTATCTGTTGTTGTTGTCGTGATCCACATAGATAGCAAAATAAATAATAGTAAAAGAGGATTCAATTGAGTTAAAGCTTTTTAAAACTGCCTCCACCAGTTTTGGTGCCTCGTTGCTATATAAGATTTTTTGCAGCAGATTGTTCAGTGGAGACATACCCACTCTTAGGATGTTTGCTGCGAAAGCTGGGCACTCAAAAATGTGCTTGGGTGATAGCTAGACTTCGGGACTGTTCTTGCAATGAATAAATATTTTGGAATTGTCTGGCTTTAAGGTGATTAGTTCTTAGTCGGGTTATTGTAGATATGATATGTCTGGGGCAGTTGAGATCAGTAATGAGGGGTTTCTTAAAGGTGTGGGTCAAAATTCTGTATTTTGCTACTGTGTCAGCGTTTGCAAATGTGTTACATAAATGTGGTGGTGGATTGAGTTCTCTCGGGGAAGCCCGTAACCCCAAGAGAGTGGGTGCCCAGGTGGCGGATTGGAGAAGCCTCCATTGGATTTTCTTTTGGGCGGTAAGAGGGAAATAAAATACCTCACGCGAACCAACAGGTAGAAGTCCAACCCCTTTGGGGGTTCTGGCATCCCCTCTATTCCCATGGATAGTGCAATACTTTATTTAAATTGACTAAGTCATTTTAATACGGTATGGAAATAAACAACAACTATGTAGCATATCGACACTATTTTATAGAAAAAGAACGATTAATAGTCATTCTTTTTGAAGACAGTAGCGTTGACAGCGTATATGCCTTATTTTACTCTTGGGGCCTTAAGTAGTCCAATAATGAGAACCTTGTCAATTCTAATTGTTTGTGTGATATGATTGTGGATTCCTATTTATTTATAAATAATGTCATTTATTTATAATGAACAATATTATTTATTGATGTAGCAGTGAACGTGTTTACTTATCTATAACACGTTCACTGCAATATCAATAAATAGTGGTGACACTAAAAGTTTCGGTAACAGCCAGACCAACTTTATTCTTCTTTTGTTTTTTTATTACCTTTAAACAAACCTAAAAGATGTTCTTTATATGCTGCCTCATAATTTAATTGTACCAGACAGTTGTAACTATTGTATCTCATGCTGCGCCGCACCTGCTGTTTTCAATGTAGTTCGGTATCCATTTTGTCGTGAGCTCAAGAACTACGCAGTACACATTGTCAATCAGTTTTTTTCTTTGCTCACGGCCAAGCTCATCTAGATTTTGGATTAAAGCGGTGGGATTTACGTGCAGGTTTACAAATAAAAATATCGTTGAATATTGAATATATTTGGCGTTAATTTTGTAGAAATTCATTATTCACAATTAAATGAAACTACGTGATATAGTATTATTTCTACTTTCTTTAATTTCTTTACCACGACCTAGGTTTCATTGTATTACAACATCTTCAGGTGGGCTATTAGCAAAGATCTTTTCTAACAAACTCGTGGTAAAGAACTTAAAGAAAATATAAATAATACTGCATCACGTAGTTTCATTTAATTGTGAATCTATAGTATTAAATGATACAGAAACTATAATATTTTCTAGTAATAAAGTAATGCCTATTATGAAACAGTTTATGAATTAGGTTTACACAAAGTTTCATGAAAATATTTTTCAAGTGCATACAAAAAATGTCTTCGGTACGTTTTTTCAGCCCGAATCAAGTGCTTGTGCTAATTGTATAATTTTTGAAGAAATTGATTTTTTTTAAATAATGAGTATTTTTTGTTTTGAAGTCATTTCTTTTATTATTACTTCTGCTTATATAAGTATGTGTGTATCTTATATTATTATTAATTATATAATATTGTCCGCAATCATTTCCGAAATGTATATCCGGGTGGAAAACTTCATGACGCCATTAAAATATGTAAAGCGCCATCTATTGATATATACGGTTGTACTATGTATTTGTGTAATTGCGCTGCGGTTAGTAGCTAGGTGATTATTTGTTGTTGACTAATGTAATGTAAATTGATTTTTAAAAATATTAAATTCGCATATCTTTTATACGTTAGCTCATGTTTTTTTAAGTTAGCGGTTTTTGGGTGATGTGTGCTTAAATAAACGCACAAAGAGATAAACGTACAAAAATGATAAAACTTATTTTAAAGGGGCTGATGACATTTATATTTCATTTACCCAATTATTTTTTTTTACAAATATTTCCAATGTTCAAACAAACAAATTTTTTGAAATCGGATTAGTAGTTTGTATATAGGAGATTACCTCCTATATCCAAACTTACAAAATTAAACTTTTTTACAATATATGAAAAAAAACAGTTTTAACGGGAGAATATATAGCCTATGTCCATCGTGAAGTTCTTTCGAAATACTGGTGAAAGGATTTTTGAAATCAGATGAGCAGTTTCGGAGATTACCTCCTACATCCACTCACATAATTTAACTTTTTTATGAATATGAAATTTTTTTTACCGGGATGTACTTATGTCCATTCTGAAGGTCTCCTTTAAATATTGGTGAAAGAATTTTTGAAATCAGATGAGTAGTTTTGGAGTTTACCTCCTACTGTGTGAACTTATAAACTGTTACACTTTTTAACATTCTGAACTTCTGATTTTATTCCATACCAGGTGTACATACCATATATGAAATATATGAAAATCGATTCTTAAGGAGTAAATTCGAGAAAAGAATTTTCAGTTATTTCCATGAGAGAATACATGGTTATTCTCATCTTCTTTTCCCTGTTTTCATTGTTATTGGTATCGCGAAATTCAATTGTTTCTCTATTTACTGTCCTTCTATGTCATTTCGCGTTTCAAACTGTTAAAGAAAAAGTATAGTCCACATATTATTACAGCTACCCTTGCACCAAGTGAATACACCAAACTGACGAACACGAACCATTTGTCGCATCCCCGGCTGAATCGAACACTTGTGCCATAAAGTGTCCAATTTCGGACAGATATGCGACATGGCTGATCGGTGTATACCCAGTAAACTGTCTTTTCGAGAAAATATTTGAAATATATATGATATATCTGCAGTGGATGAGAATACGTTTCGGTTTTACTGCACATAATTCCGGTCGTTTTGTTAAATCTATTGTATAGTGTTTGCGTTGTCGTTCAATTGTTTATTGCCTTTTTTTTGGGCTTTTTAATATATAATGTACTGATAAATGTTTATGATATCTCACATTTTGTCAACTATTCATTATAACACTATATAATATCATTCAAAATTTTATTTTCAGTGTTCCGTGATTGAGAAAATTGCTTGTATTTGTTTGTCTATCACAGCCGAATTTCTTCCAAACGCTTTGAGGGAAAAACTTTAAAATTAGCCTTTAAAATTTCAAAAACTTAAATTATCTATATCATACACGTGTGAGCCATTGTTTAAATGACTAGATATAAGGAACATAACAATTGTTTTCCAGAATTTTAAGTGGCATAATCACAGAGATATGCACTAAAATGTTTCAAAATTTGAACTCACCTCCTCACCCCTGTACTTTGAAAACGAGTGTACCAAAAATCACGAAAAAAGAGTTGGTGGAATCTGGCTAGAATATTACTGCAACACACGCGATTATCGTAGGTCTTATAGCTTTTGAGAAATTCACGATAATTTTGCTCCCGTGAGAGATATTGGGAAATACGATGAACAATAATATTAACATTTGTAAATAGCTCAAGAGAAACGTCTTGCACTCTTCTATGTTTAAATTTAAATATGTTTCTAAGTTTTATGGAATACTCGTAGTGCAAAGTGTACTAGTACTTAATGGGTTATTTGCCGTTTCGTTGTCAAATGGCAAAAATAATTTTGTTATACCTGTCTTCACGTTCCTATGCCGCAGAATCGAGGTTCTTTTATTTCTTTAATCTGTTATTGAAGAGCTTTATTCAAATATAATCTAAAGTGTTATAGAATATTTTCCGATACAACGAGGGCGTCTCCATTGCAAGATATGAATCTTAAAAATATATTCCAGTATTTCCCCTAACCTATTATCGCAGGGTACATAATGACCTATTATTGAAAATGCAATAAAAAATATTTTGTAACATTTTCTTAAGCGTTGCCTCTTTTGCAAGATAAAAATCTTAAATGTTTCGCAGTGTTTCACCTAACTTTTACCCGGTTATTGAAGAGCTCTATTAAAATGCAATCGAAAGTGTTATATAATATTTTCTGATACAACACGGGCGTCTCCTTTACGAGCAATGAATCTTAAAAATATTTTTCAGTGTATCTCCTAACCTATTATTAAAAAGTTCCAATTAATATGCAATCGAAAGCATTTTACAATATTTTCTTATGCGGCATCTCCTTTGCGAAATAAGGATATTAATTGCTTCGCAGTATTTCCCCTAATCCCCAACCTGTGCCTCTAACCTTTTGTTGAAGAGCCCTATTAAAATGCAATAGAAAGCGTTATACAATATTTTCTTATAAAAAGTCTCCTTTATGAGATACGAATCTTAAAAGTGTTCGCAACATGTCCTCTAAACCGTAATATGTGTCCCCTAATCTCTTTTTTTAAGAGCTCTCTTAAGATGCAATCAAAAGTGTTTTATGACTTTTTCCGATACGGGGTCTCTTTCAATCTTAAATGTGTATGCACTAGACATCGTAACAACCTGAGTCAAAAATATAAATAAATGAGGGGAAAAGCACTTAATAAATATTTCAGTGCAACATTATTTCGGTCAATTTGCATTAATCAATTAATGAGATATAGGCAAACAAGTTATTTGTCTTACACTTGTATTTAAAAAAAAATAGTAATGTACTACAAAATCTTTAAATTCTTAAATGCACCCAAGTTATGGGACTCTTGTAGTGGGAGCTCTAGCCGTCCCTATTACATTTATTCTTTTTCTTCTTTATTTATAATCATTACCTTTCACTAATTTCTTACTAATACTTCATTTCCTTACTTATTAATAATATCTAAACGTTAAATTTAAACTTCGTGAAAAATAAACGCACAGACAAAATGACATTTTAAGGATTATTTACAAAGGCACAGCTGTAACACAAGTGTACAAAAGCACAGCAGCAGCAAAAGAAAAGCTGTAAATTACTCAACAACTAAAGATTCAGTAATGAAATGCGGGTCTTTTTTGTGGAAAACAAACGTAAAGGGGAAAGGAAAATAGCTTCAGCATTGCCATCCGCGCCAGATGTCTAAACGATCTTAAAACGTATTTCTCTATGTGGGTTTATTTTAAGAATTTACATAGCTCTGGATTTTATGTAAATATTTTTAAAAAATACATGTAGGATACGTGTGAGCGTGTAGCATAAGGGTTGGGATCCGATGTGACCAGATATTTGATAGAAATTTTGCGATTTTATTATTAAAAGTAAAATTGAAAGATGAAATATTGTATTTAAAGTTTCCCTTTTTTCGAGTTCTATAGTGAAATGAATGTCCGTCATTTTTACAATGTTAGTTGTTATTAAGCAATTTCTCGACAATCATTCACATGGTTCCACCAACTCAATGTTAATTCAACATGAAAAATGGTACCTTTATATTAAATATATTTATATATATCTTTTATTCTTATAAAATTATAAGAATTCTGTATTTCACTTAGATATTCTTATTTCGTTGTAAATAAATAAATATATAAACATATATATATATATATATATATATATATATATATATATATATATATATGAGGCTATTTTTCTGTAAAATTGTTTCAGTAAATTACACTTTTAAAGTTATATTTTAAAAATAAAATTTACTGGGACGATTCTACAGAAAAACAACTTTTTCTTTGTGTATAATTTTTTTATACCGAAATAAGAAAAGACAAAAACAATGTTTATTGCGCACTTGATTAAAAAAAACAAAAAAGCGATATGTTTCATGTTTTAGAATTATTTTTATAATTTGACGTAACTAAATACATAATAAGTATTAAATTCATAAAATGGGAATAATCGGCGAAGGGCTATGAACGAACTAAAATACTAGATCTACGAAATTATCACATCGGTAAAATAATATTAAGTATTTTCTATATTTGAAAATTATGCCTCTCTAAGCATTCAATGTTTTCTATATTTTGTTAATATTCATTTTTTCATTTCTGACATTCTCCCGGTTTTTTTACATTTCTGGTTTCTTATGTCGTTCTTTTCGTTATTAAATAACAAAAAAAAACAATCTGGCCACACTGGTTGGGTCGACCCGTCTTTTTCAATGGGATATGATTCCAAACGCGAGCTTATTTAAATCAGACCGTATTCAAGAAGCGCGGATGTGTTCGCGAAGGTACAAAGCCAACCGCAATATCTTTAAAAGCACCATTGTGATAATGGCCGCGAGGAGAATAAATGAGGTAGAGTAATCGGTGTGCACGTTTCTGTAATACTTACCCTCCGACCGGGACGAAGCCAGCTTTTAATCCGCCTCTATGTTACCTTTTAGTACGCCGAAAGCTCCGTAGGATGATGCGAAAAGGACATATGTACTTTATTTGCGTCATTTAGCTTAAAATTAATCATATTGGACTTGCGACTTCATATCGCAAAAGTATTTTAAAATTTTAATTTTCATTACGTTTAATACATTTGGTACTGTGGGTACGTACTAACGTACTAGAACTGTCGAACTATAAGTGTATGTATTAGAATATAGATTAATCTAGAAGGCGCATACGCACAAATATCTTCGCCGAAAGCCAAAAATCTTCTCCTCTCCACCAAATCTTCTCCCCCTCCACCTTCTATTAGCGCTCCACCCAAAGCACACATTGTTACCAGTAGAATAATTTTACCTATCAACTTCGGGAAATCGACGCATATAAATTTATCTGTTTGCGGTAGTATGATACAAATTTGTTTCGATTTATGTGATGCATTGTTTGGTTTATATGAAGTATTATTATGGCTGCCAGTTTAAATTTCTAAAATGTTTATTCCCATCACAATGGTTGTGATCGGAACATTGTGATCGGAATAATTTAGGTTAAAATTGGTAAAACTTTACGTCACATTTTACCATTTTATTAATTCAAACGCGTATTAAAATACATTATCATTAAGTGTATGTGTGTATATACATTAATCTACAAAATTATTTTTGGCTAATATTTTTTTTTGTTAATACAAAAAGAAAGCAATCCTTGAAGTAAAAAGAGGGATTGAAAACCCCGCTATGAAAATTTGAAAATAATCGGTCTCGTATTAAAGAAATTGGAAAAAGGAAAAAAAAACATTTACATTAATTAGAGTTCAATGACGTGATAAAATTTCTACTTATTTTAAATAATTGAATAGAATCTGCTGATATTTTTGTATCTACTAGTATTTTTAGTTTTACGGGATCTCAATGTGGTCTACTTGACTGTGTCTTGTTCAGTTTAAGCAGAATATTTCGTATGATTTTGTAAGCATGCAAAATTTTAGATGTCCTGAAAATTTAATTCAATGAATTAAATTGCATGGTGGTTCATGGACAGGAAATCAATTTTAATTGTTTAAAATTCAATTAACCTTATTTTTTGGAAAAGTAAAAGTACCTATCAATAAAAAAAGTAAAATGTTAAAAAATGTCAACGGCGATATTTTAATAGGGTTTTTATATTTTCTTATTTATATGGGATATCTAGAAAACGATTATGATTTCATGGCTATTTGATTTTATATTATTTTAATGGAACGTCTGAATAAAAAATCGGATAATGTAAATAACAGACTTTTATATGTGAAGATTTTATTATAAATTAATAAAACTAAATATTTCTTTGGGTTTACTTATTTTTTATATACGATATTTATATATATATATATATATACATATATATATATATATACACACATATATAAGTATATATATATGTATATATTTATTTATTTAAGAGGGTAAATAGTGTGCCGTAATCGTATGAGCAGACTTATTTAAATGGAATTTGTAAATTATGAGGTCGTGTAAGGAACGCGTTCATCTCTGTTTATTGTTATACATAAATATGGTGACAAAGACGAAAAGTCTATTTAATATATGGTAATGTCATTTTCCAAGTTATTTACCACTTTTTCCCTTATACGTTTTGAGATTCGTAACACAAAATCAACAAGGAAAAACCATTAAATTCACTGAACCTTTTCATAAACCATTCGAGAGTACACAATTCAGATTACATTTTATTTAAAATCAATGAGTACAAATATTGGTAGAACGCTTTTATTAAAAGTACATTTCGTTAAAGTACGAACACACTATCAGACTTAGCCGAATATTGAAAATAATAAATCATAAAAAGTAAACACAGTGACATGAAAAAAATGTGAAATATATTTACGGTTAACATTTAATTTATATGTAAATTAACATTATATTAATAACTTTTAAAGTATACGAAGCTATGTGATTTTAGCAATAAGTATTTTTATTCATTTATCAATATTTTATAGTAATCATCTAATTCTTATATCGAGTACTGAATGATTAAACAAACAGAATCAATTACGACAATCGTAATACAGTTAATAAGTTACTGCTTCATAGGAATAGGCGTTTGAACATCTACTCCTTAATATGTAAAGGTGTCGTAAAGCATCGTTAAATTCAAACTTAATAATATTTTTGTTTTGTTAATAAAATTATCGATTATTCTTTATTTGATATACTAATCCAAAAAAGGAGTTGTAGTGTCGGACAATGCTGCATTAATTTTTGTGTAAATGTCATCAATAGTATATTATTGAAATTGTAAATAATGTGAAGGAAAGTACTTGAGCACGTGAAGATACTTTAGTTTGCGTTGAGTTACAGGAATCGAATTAAAATTAATCGATCCGATGAGATGATAGTGCTAATAACACAAATATATTTAATTAAATGTGGGTACCTATTAACAAGTTGTTGATTCATAGGAATAGGCGTTGTTTTGAATCGTTTAAGTCAATTGTAACTTACATTTATTGAATACAGATTAGTGCTAAAAGAAGTAAAATTTATTCAATATAAAATAATGTGTATAAAAAATAAAATTTATTCAATATGAAATAAATAAACTTGGAAACGATTCAAATAATTATTGAAAATATCAAATCCGGTCGAAAATCGTGGCTTCATCTGCGCGTATGCAGTTCGTCACGTCCGGCCGCCATAAGGTTTGATACTGGTAGAAGATCGGTATAGGTCAATCTTCTTATCTACGAGACCAAAGCGGTGGTGTCTATTATTAACCAAGTTATCGACGTTTGAAAATAATTCGACAAAACCTCTCGCTCATTTGGGCGTGTAGAGGCGATGACCTCATATCCGGTGTATAAGTTGTATTAATATTTCCTTGCTATTCTACATAATTCGTGACGATTGATTCATATACCGTTTGTACCTCTACTTGGCTTTTACATATAATTAATTAAAATATACTGATCGGAGCCTTGATTTTCTTCTTTGTCTAGAACATAAATTCTTGGCTTTCAAAAAATCTTTTTGGTTGCTGTCTCCTTCATACATATAGCCAAATCGGCCAAATCGTTCTTTAGATCATTTTAACTCTATTACGACATATTTCCTGCATTTCTTATGTAGTGCAGAATTATTTCTTTTTGCCATACTCATTGAAAACGTCTGAAGGTTGCAGCCACTCTCAGGCTAATTCCATTCATTAGTACAGTAAATATTACAAAAATATTATGCGCTGCCCTGTAATATTACAATACAGACATGTAGTATCGCAAATTCTCAAATATTTTTTTAATTTACAGGTTATCTTTACATATTCATTTGACAAGTCCTTTTACGGTTCTATGATTGTAAGTAGGACACGTCCAAATTGCTGATGTTTCTATAACTTGTTTAAAAATATTGTAGTTTTCTCAGAAAATAAATATTTCGTCAGTATAACGTATAGTCTACCTAGTTATATTTTAAAATCGGTTTAGTAGTCTCTCAGATTGACCACAATCATAAGATTTAGTTTTTTTGGAGATGAGAGAAAAATCATGAGGCTTGTTAGTTTATGAAATGAGACATTAACAACGAAGTCTTACTCTGACTTTATACTGTAAATTGAATGACTACTACACTGAATCCGTTGTGAGAAATGAATTACTTTTTTATTATGATTGTTTTTAACTTTTTCTCGTATGCAGCTTCCATTTGGTATTGTTGCTTATAATTTTTAGGTTAACAATATGTACTTCTTCTAGATGTTTTATAATAAATTCTATAATTTATTTACAAACTTAAGTCTCGTCTATGAAAAATGTTTAATACTAGTAATATTCTCATTTCATATTTTATGAATTATTTAAATTCCATATTAAAATTATGAAAGATTTTGAGGTTCTCATTTTATGATTTATACTTTTACATCATACGAGTATTTAACATGGAGACATATTTTGATTATTTGTCATTTAAAATAACTAAGCCGAAATAAAAAAAAATAACAAGATATAGACATATTACGACATAAACATCACTTGCGCTTTGTCACTCAGGTGATGTCCCACAAAGGTCGTCGGCCATTTTCCATTACTGACAAAGGGCCGACAAAATCCGATCGGCTTACGGTCCAACTTGACGGCCGAGAGTCGCTTCCCACGACCATAATGCGATGGCCACGAGAGTGAATGTGCACCGAGTCATCATTGGACAAAGGCAAGCTTTTAGTCTGTGGGATTTTGTTAAGTTACATTTAATGGGAACGTGTAAATAATGTGAAGAAGGGAAGTACTTGAGCACGGGTTACATGAAGTTACCTGTACTCAAGTCCTTAGTGGGTGCTCAAATGCGCAATTAGTTTGCGTTGACTTACAGGAATCGAATAAAAATTAGTCGATCCCATGAGATGATAGTGTTAATAACATAAATGTATTTAATTAAATGTGGGTGCCTGTTACAATAGTCGTAATTAATTGACTGAAAAATTAGGTTAAAAACATGACCATATAATAAACTGTCAAGAATATGAAGACTGGTAACCTAGTCTTGGTATGATCACTAAACTTGTCATTGTCTTCTATTTGTAAATTATAATAAATAAATATGTCTAACATGTTTTAAAATATTCATAAAAATAGAACATGGTGTCAAGCATACGATTTATATTTATTGCCTGCTGTCTGAATAAAGTCAAGGCAAAGGTAGGTAAAGGTATAGAAATATTTATAAAGAAATCGGCCAAGTGCAACTCCAGGTCATCCATCGAAGGTTCCGTGTCTTATTTATCATAAGACATCATTAATACGGACTTTTTAGCGCAATAAACATTTAATTATACTTAATATAAAAAAGAAGGAGGGAAATACATATCACCGCTAATATCCGTAGGTTAATCTGTTGTTTTCGTAATTTTAGATGTAGAAGATCACTATAAGAGCGCGGAAGAGCATTATAATAGTGCGAAAAAATACACATTCATTATTAAGCATTTGTGTATATATGTGATGCATGTGAACATGTGATATGTGACATGTGAACAGGTGTGTATATGTGATGGTTAAAATATTTTAACTTCGTCAAAGCGGCTGTTTCATCATCAAACAGCTATAACACAGGGATAGATGGACATGTGAGTGATTTTATAATGGTTCGATTTACCCATTTGGGATTTGGAATTCTAAAACCGGTTATTAATGGTGTTTAATATGAAGGAAACGAATTAAATTTCAGGTTTAGACGTAACAATAATTGTCATAATTAGAAGAATATGTCGATGTGTTTTGGCTACTCCCAGTAAACAATATGGGTAGATAAAGGAAAGGAAAGCACAGGTTTCAAATATCGGTATTGATCATATAATTAAGTCAGGTCGTGTTGTAAAACCAACAAAATCTTTTTGTCGCATTCAGTAAATAATGTAAACAAATCTTAAAAATAAGTCGAACTTTCATAAATATTTTAACGTTTTTATTTATGTAGAAACTATTTAAAGTTTTGTATTAACACATATCAAATAAAGTCCCTCGGCGCGTCTCTCTATCTGTATGCACACGACTTTCTTAGCAATAACGGATTTTGTTTCTGTTTTCATTGATTGATTCACGATGAAATATTTAATATATGATTTATTAATGTTTTATGAATATTACCCGATATTTGACGATAATCACGACAAAGTCGGAACAAAATTCCTTGTAGAAATATCTTAGCATGCATTGCTTAGTTTCTAAGAGACACATGCAAACAATGTAATTACAATGAAGTCCCCTATAGCATTAGTGCTAGCACACAAAAACATAATCTTTCTATTTAATCTCTCTAACTTTTTGAGCAAAATTCTATTAAAAATGTAGTGATCTCAAATTGAATATTGTAGTGATCTTCCTCAACTTATATAGATGTGTACATAAGTTGTAGAAGATCACTATAAAATTAGTGAATTCATTTAATTAAATTAGTGAATTCATTTAATTAAATTAGTGAATTCATTTAATTAAATTAGTGAATTCATTTAATTAAATTAGTGAATTCATTTAATTAAATTAGTGAATTCATTTAATTAAATTAGTGAATTCATTTATAAAATTAGTGAACTGACTTATAGCGGTATTCGTTATATAAAATATATGAGGAAGATTACCATAAATTTTGAAGTAAACAAAATTATAAAGTCGAATTTTCACGCATTGACAAAGATACGTCAAAGTTTTTATCTCACTATGCGAAGTCGAGGCGGGTAGTTGATAATTTATAAAAGTGATGTCTGGAATAAGGGTAGTGTGGTGGGGTAAAGCGCCTCTTAAGGGATGCAATTTAGGATGGTTTTCAATATCGGAACTTGAATCCAATATTGTACCTCAGGTTCGGAATATCAAAACTGGCTCCGTAATTGGCCTTTTCTTTTAAATAAAACAGAATTCCATCCACATCCAGTCAGTATAATTTGTATTAAAATTTTCAGACCTAACCGTATTTGACTCTTGTTTTGAAGTATCTATCCTTCAAAGTAACAGAAAAAATACAATATTAAATGAATATTCTCAAAAGTTTCATTTACGGATCAAGTCGGTCTAATAATCCATAAACCAAAATATATCTTCATTAAAATGCATCTCACAGATCATCTTTCTCGTAAATACGATGGTGTCGAAACCGCGCCGAATACCGTCTAAGTATCCAATGGGCGGTGGTGTCAAGGTTTACTGGCACGTTTATTTTTGTAATTGACTATTTTCCAGGACAAATGGAGTTCCTGTAATATGAAAGAAAATAATACATAAAAAAATGAAATTTCATTGTAAAACTACATATGCATGTATATATCGGAATTCTAAACTGATATAAGTACAGTCTGTCGTATTAAAAAAATATTTTAAATCTATAATATGTATAAGTGAAATAAAGAAATTATTTTTCTAAAACTATAATAAATATATAGGATATGTGTAAATATACATACATATATATATATATATATATATATATATATATATATATATATATATATATATATATATATGTATAGTTGTTAATATATCTCTGCAATAATGTATATATGAAATATGAAGTTTAAAACTTTGTGCTGTAGTATATTTTAAGTGATTAACCAATTAAACATTAAGTATATAATAATTTATTAAGATGTTAAAGCGAATAACCCTAGGGATGAACAATTTTCACGTTTTAAGGGTTATGTATTTCAGAAGGAAAAGAACTGAAATCAAGTTGGAATCAATGTCAAAGTTAATATTAAATACTAAGGTCTCTATGGACTCATTGTGTTGCATAATTAAAATGTCTATTTCAAGACAATAAAAGGATACGGCCTTTCAAATTTCAGGTGCTTTAATATGGACTCTCAACAAAATTACTAAGGATATTTGACCAGTTGATCTAAAATATTGAAATCTAATATAAAGATGGTTTCATAGAATTGATAGAGGAAAAAATAATTAATTTATAATTAAAACTTATTTACGTGAAAAATTAAATTTTGTGACGTTTCGTTTTTTGGTTTTCAATTTTTTATTTTTGTTTGTATGTTTGTAAAATACGCGTGTATTTTACAAATAAACAAATTGAGACAGAAAATGATAACCAAGTTTTATGATAATTTTTTATAAAAGTATGAAGAATACACTCAAAGCCTAAGGGGGTTCCTTACAGCTGACTGTATCAAAAATAAATAGTGAATTTTTGTCGTACAATTAAACATACTTGTAAATATTAACTTTATAAAATACGTATAGTTACCCGATTCCAGTATTGGGTCTGCCGGTAAAATTTTGAACGTTACAAAAAATGGGATACCATATTTTATTTAATATTTTCAAAACTAGAAGGGTTGTTCAAACATTATAAATAATTTCACGAAAGGAAGATTTAATAAATTTGTTTTAAAAAATAAAACAAGTAATAGTGTACGTCACTCGAGTCTGCCAGTTTGTGGTAAAATCGTTGCTCGATTCGAGTTTTCATACTAGCACAATTGGGGGCCGTAACGTAATATTATTTAACACGAAGCATCATGTGCTTTGTCGGTATTAAATTTATCGATTTTATTTTATTTATCGTTAAAAATTGTCGTAAATTTGTTCGATAGTCACACGAATATTTGCAAGACATCTTGTCTGAACCATCGGTCAGCAAGACAATTCTCAATCTGGAATCAGTGATTTATTGTACATTTGATATATTATTGAATTCGAATAGTTTTGATTGCGTCCAATATAATTGTAAAATATAAGAATATAATGGGTGACATTTTGTTTATATTGACAAAATGTATGTAACCTTAAGTTATAAACATAATCTAAAAAATGATCAACTGCGTGTCGAAAGATACATGAAGTAAGGTTCCATATTTTTTGGAATTGTCGATGCAAGTTAACTGCCATATAATATTAATTGGGAGTTTTAACTAAATATAAGTACCGCATTTGGTCACTAAAATCAAAACATATCATGATAAGAAAAAAAGAAATTAACCGTAAAGCCATATGCTTTGCCGTTAATTTCTTTTTTCTGTAATTGGCTTTCTTTTTTGAAATAAAACAGAATTTTCAGATCCACGCATATGATTTTTTCGGGAAGCGCAAATCTCCATACGTATTCTTGTAATGTAGCAATAAAATATTATTTTATTAATTAATTGTTGGGTTTGCAAAATATTTGTATTTTTGGGTTCATACAGCTCTTTATTCAAGAATGATTCATCCCGGCTTTTTACAAAATTCTTGGCCTAATGTCACGTTTTGGTTAAGGTGCGTCTTTTTTTCCAGCGTCTAATTACTTGTGCTTCAAATGACATATTATTAGTCACTTTTCACCTTCTGTAGTAAGATATTTTAGCCAATCTTTGGTAGAATGGAAACTCAGTAGTTCCATCCATAAGTAGAATATGTTTTAAATTGCATAGGTGTTAACTCATGTGGTAACCAAACAGAATATTTCAAATTTTCCCCCACAGCATGGGTAAATTATATTTGTTTTCGTAAAGTTATTTGATTAAAACGTAGAAGGTCGCCTTGGATGAGGACAAGGGTAGAAATAAAAATTTACGCCTTTAAATCCTTGAAATATCTACTAGTGAGACTATTTATGATAAAGAAATATTCGGACAGATATGATGAAGTTATAAGGATCCATGTTTCATCACAGAAACAAAAAATGATACTATAAACAAAATTAGACCACTTTATTTAGTTTAAAATTGTGGTGTTGAATATCGGTGGCTGGATTGTCGGCGGCCCTGCCATCATCAATATTCGGATAGTTCTGAATAGTTCGATGATAGAATTTGTTTTTGAATATGAAAATTTCGTTTCTTTTTCCACAACTTTGTGATTTCGTAACAATTTTAATTTGAAAATCATAAGATACGTAAATGAAAATGTTAAAATATTCCTTTTATAAATATTCCTTCTAGGGAAAGGATACGCCCCGTTCCTTCGATTTCAATTGTCTTTAACAAATTCAAATTATTCGCGAACCCATTTAATATGTATAGTAATTTACTTTAACCCTCATCAGTAAGTTTTTCAATAATATAAATTCCTTTCTAAATTGTTATGGGCGAAACCACTATTGTAAAACTTTTCGCATAAAGTTCGTTCATATACCTGCTCAGTTACAGGCCTTATAACTTTCGTTGCGTTCCATTGCCCGGGGAAATCGATTAACCACATTCAAGGACTCATGCGTAAACTATAATTTTGGGCTCTGTAAAAGTTACAGTTCAGGTTCAGAGAAGCTTTATTTTTATTCCGGAAGGGAATTAAAAGAAAGTTGCAAACTTTCTAAGAATCCCCTTACTGCTTACGTTGGACTTTTTACATTTAGGTATAATATTTTATACTAACATCAGAATCATTACTAGAAATACCGTTCGGGATTCGGACGGTCTAAGTTATTTGGTCATGGTTTTGAATTAATTTATTTTAAATTACATATTTGTCTTTATTAATTATAATTTTAGTATTTTTCAATGTTTGAAATTGCCGATTTAATTTATTGCTTTTACTTTTCCAAAATTTCTTAAAACCTTTTTATATATAGTAGAATAAAATGTAATTTTGCATGAAATGATTTACTTTCTATCAATTGTTTAAGCAAGTGGGATATGCAATTTTTTAAATATGAGAGTGAGAAATCGTAAAGAATCATTTCTTTATTTCTAAGTTACTTTATACTTTAATACTGACAATATCAAAATCACTTCTTTGTGTGAAGTTCTAATCAAGAAATACTAAATCTGCGTTGGATTATGTTTTTATTGTTTTTTTAATTCTTGCCTTTAAACATTTATTTGCCCTGCAAATTAACAACAATTCAACACCTTCCAAAATAACGTAATTAATTAAGTGAAACATTCCTCATTAATTTTTCAGAGTGAATGTGAGAGTATTTTTATTTGAAAGATTTTGGGCTTTTGTGTATATGTGATGAAAATAAACACTTTTACAATGTACTGTAATCCCCTATTAATTAAATTAAAGTAAATTGACAACAACAATGTTAGCACGGTGATGTTGCATAGCAGAGAGAAAAGCAATGCCCATAGAAACAAAAAATTACCATATTAAGAAATGACATATTGCCTGTACGTTTTACTAGGTGCTTGCTTCTATTCTATTTATTTCCTATCATCCCCTCCTGAACATAAACCCATTGCAGTAAAGATGAACTCGTGCTTCGGACGGGGCAGTGCCTTGGTTAATATATCAGCCTTGGTTAATATTTCAGCCACCATAGCTTGGCCTGAGTCTTGTTTGTAAACGAGTACCTGATATGCCATAGTAATATATTGAATTGGTATATATTGTTATACATCGTGCTATATTGAATTGGTATACCCATGTATTAAACATTATACATTAATGCACTTCATAATTAGGTAAACAGTATCTGAAATATATGGAAAGACTCGTGGTGTGGATGAAATCAGTTCGTGTAGAACACCATTTGTCAATAAAAAGTACCAACAAATGCAAGCAAATTGCCAATAAACGACACTGCAAAAATTAAAATGCAAATGGATTACGGACACCCATGTCATTTGTCGATGTTACCAACTGTCAAAATAATTCTGTCACAATGCGATTATAATTTTAATAATACCCTTTTTATATTTTATTGAGTGGTTCAGACAACTTTACACTATAA
Organism: Druceiella hillmani; assembly: GCA_039881145.1. Classification (NCBI taxonomy): domain Eukaryota; kingdom Metazoa; phylum Arthropoda; class Insecta; order Lepidoptera; family Hepialidae; genus Druceiella; species Druceiella hillmani. The sequence continues at coordinate 13,545,022 of JAYKKI010000061.1, forward strand.
TAATTGTTTTAATGATAAAATATTAGATTATTTGGCTTACTTTTTATGCGTTGAATGGAACGTCAATATTACGTGCAAGTGATGTACAAGATAAAAATAATCGTCTAAACAATTCCTTTTTTATTTCATGTAAATGATTACACCCGAGCTCTAGGGATGTAAAAAAATCATCTTAATCCATTAATTTATTTTTAGCTTTTTCGTATCTATTTTATGTTCATGGGCATTACTAGTTACAACTAGGCAGAAATTGGCCATGTCCTTTACTATATATTTTAATTAAATTTTTATCAATAAAAAATATACTATATTTACCTAAAAAAATAAAAGTTCTGTAGAAGCATTTATTATTTTGTCAAAAGTAAGACGATAATTAAAGTTTTATGAATTGTTGTTGAAAATTACTAAATGTTTACTTATCATTTCTATATATATATATATATATATATATATATATATATATATGCCAGTTAGGAAAACACCACAAAACTAATCCATCAGTGCATTTCAATGTGTTGTTCGTTGGTATTTGTACAGAAAGAATGACGTTGGGCACTTGATACTGGCCGCAATTCAATACGTGTTACCGAGACTGTGAATATAATGGACATTTAAAAGATTTCAGCAATTGAAAATTGTATACTTAATGCATATTTTTAAGGTTATGACTGATTGATTAACAATGAAGACTTAAAATTTGACGTCCAGAATTACGGATTAAACAATAAATATGATGAGTTCGTTTTTTGCAAGTGTCACGATTAAACGATGAAACGTCTATGGTAACATTCACTTAACTATATGATTAATCTACTGTTAAATTTAAAAAGTGCGTGCGATAAAAGTGCGAAACATTTTGGTCTTTAATTTTTATTAAAATTAATGTAAACTTTAGGTCTTTTTGATAGATAAAAATTAACGTTTTATTCTTTGTAATTTGTATTATTGATTTACAAATAATGAATTTTTTTTAAAATTAATAGAAATAAAGAAATGCTACTTTGATGACGTACAGTGCGATGAATTTTCACATGGAAATAAAGAATGGAGGAGAGAGGGAAAACGTTAACCATTGATACAGAAATATCACAATCGCGTCATTTCGCGATGCACTAATGTATATGTTTTAATGAAAATGGAGTGCAGGATTTACACGAAAAAGTATGAATAAAAACACTTTGCTTAAACAACTTAATTATATCCATATGAATCGAGGCAGTTCGTTATGTATCTAAAAATTGCTCTACTTTAAGAATTACACCAATAGTATAAAAAAAAATTTAAAAAGGAAATTTAAAAATTTAATAAAATGAAAGGTTTGCTACCGCATTTTAATGGCCGTCGATACAATATATCCGTTCACGAAAGGGTGGAACGAATAGAGGAAAAGACACGCTCAGCGCGGGTGTAATATAAATGCATCATGCAGCGGTAAATTAGTTATTTTTGTTAAAATAAAATAAAACACAAAAGAAAAACACACAAAAACCTTAATTATATCTACATTAACTCCTTGGAATATCTCCACATGGAAAAGTTAAGTTTCAGATCGCGGAGGCTAAGCTAAGAACTGTCCATTTCCTGGGGAATATTTTGTTCACTCGTAAATAATATCCTATCTTATAGTAACAGGATGCGTCTTCCTTTTATAATATCATATCTATGTATGTCCAAAAATATAAATTCTCTAAAATCTGGATTAAATTTTCTCATAATAGTTTTATGCAAGATGCCCCATTCAAGCAATAAAATAAAAACGTAAATTAGCTGCCTGTCGTAGCTCAAACCAAATATTGACGCTATATTGAATTATTGAAATGTAGTGATGCGGTGTAAGTGATATGCTTTTCCCCTGTAGTATGTAATCTATTTCAGATTTTGGGACTGCGTTTCGGCGTTCTACTACTTTGACAACAGTTGATGGGTCTCTTTCATTATGGACTCTTAAAATCATGCGGTGGTCGAGGTATCACTCGAGTTGAAACTCATGTCCATGTTTTACACGTGTCCTATAAAGTTTTGCTGATTTCATCTCGTGTGATCATAACAGTAAAGTATTTCTGCGTAGTTTCTTTGTAAAAAAACTATGATGACTCCCTCACTCTGGGAACAAAGCAGCGATTTTATGTCCCAAGTAAAAATATCAAAACATTAAGCAGTTTAATAATTAATTAATCTAACTAAGATAATAAATTTATTTAATAACACTAATCCAGGTAGTTGCACTTCAAAGTCTGAGGAAACCCCGAAAAATCGATAAAGGAAATGAACCATGAAACAAGTGTAGGGTAATCGTAAACGCAAGAGTAGGTAGATGAGTGAAAAATTACTTCGGCTAGTTTAGCCGCTAAAACTTGATTATATTTTTCTTAATTTTTTTTCTTTTTTAAATTGCTTAGAAATTATATAATTTTTCACTTAGGGTCATCACGCTTCGGGTCCATTTATAGGGCCACTCTGCCAAGGTAGTAATGTAAAATATCTTGTACGAAAACGTAATGAATTAAAAAAGTGTTAAAATGGATTCTGAAAAAAATCATGTGAACTTTTTCTTAAACGACGTCAAAAGTTAAATTTGCTGCTAGTGTTTTGAATATCTCGTTTTTCGTTAAACATTTGTCACTATATTGCAATATATGTTTCCATTTTGAAAAGGTTACTTAACTAGTTGATAAAAAAACTGACTTGAGTCAAAAAGAAACGTTTCGCTTTTAATCTATGATTTTGCATTAAAAACACAAAAAAATAAACTATCAAAAATCACTAAAAATACGTAAGGATGTTTTGGATAGGCCTTTATATTATGTACCTCAGGACTCCATTTGACTCTATTTTTGGGACCTCTTGTAAATAATCCCTCGTACTGTAGCGGCGGTCGATTATAAAAGCTGCTGATTTTACTGAATTTCTGACGAACCAATCACAAAAATTAATATTTACACTTTTTACATTTCTTTCTACATTGATTAAAATTAAATTGGCTGATATATTTCATTCTATTTTAAAGTTGTCTATATTCTAGTATTTATGCGTTATTTCTATTATTTATATATTGCTAAAATGTTTAAATTTTGAATTGAAATGGTGCTGGTTTCATTTAAACAAAAATTATGTTAAATATTTTAGTTACTTAATTAAAATGGCTGAATGAATCTAAAAAACTTCCAATGTTACTTTGCTTCAGTTTACATAATTTAAACGTTCCTGTACACAAAGCTAAAACAGTTGGACATAGATTATGAATAAACGCAGGTATACACACACTGACAGATTTGTGAACCCCCTTCGTACTTGAAGATTACATAAAAGGCACCTTTTAAAAATACGTGCGTAAGTGTACCTACGATTATTAGAATGCTACGAGTTTTTTACTAAACAGAGAATGTTGCAACTCATATTGAAGTGCGGTCACTCTTGAGTCTTTGAGCCCGTCCTCTCGATTCAAATTTCTAAAAAGGCCCAAGCATTTAAATGTATCGAGCGAAGTTTTCTTTGCACGCAGCGGGTCACCTTATTTGCTTCCGTAAACCCTTTTAGTGGCCACAATATATCGCCGCGCGCTCATGTGTGGAAACTTTTTGAATGTTTAGCGAAGGTCCAAGTTGTTTCCCTTACACACTAATTTTTGTACTATATATTTATCTATAGGATTTCCAATATCTACTGAGTACCACTACCGCCACTATAAAAATTCTATTAGTAAGTGAACAGAGACCTAATGATTTAAATATATCTGATTCAAATATTTATTTTAAAATACAACTTAGCACACTCCACCTCAATTAAGGGCTTTGATATAGATAAGTTCGTAATAGAGTAACGATGGAAAATTTGCATACTGGAACACTCGTATATCATCCTAATAATTTAAAACCTTCACTCCGAACTGCCGAAGAATTATTTTACGAAAGAATTAAAGTAACAGCCCTTAGCAGTATTTTCAATTATTTATTGTCCATTTATTTGTTAAAATCTTTAAAATATTTCTTATTGCCTACTACATCTTTCTCAGGCGCATATTAAAAAAATAAACATTTTCTTGTAACTAAAACTTAAGAATTTTCTAATGTTTTTTTTGTTACTTGTGCTATGAGGCCTTGCTTTTTGCCAAATTTCATAAATCTAGGTCAAAGGGGAGTACTCCATATGATCCGATTTTTTGCGAGCGTCCTTGATTGCGTTATATGTTAACGCAATCTTGGTTTGCGAAGCTTGCTTTCTTACAGCTTAAAGCGCCCGTAGACCTAATTATTTGATATTAATTTCAACTCGCTATCTCTACGTGTTCCTGAGAAAAATGGTTTTAAGAAACCGAAAGATGGACAACGAAGTGATCCCATTAAGTTTCTTTTTTTTCTTTTGATGTACGGAATCCTAAAAATGAAACAAAGTCGTCTAATGTAAAGTATGTTATGTACCACGAGTAGCAATATCAATAAACGATTTTTCTCTAAAAAAATGTCTGGTAAATTAAGCAAGAGCTTACTCGTTAGCCAATATCCGCGTTGAAATAAAAAGCGACTGCGAACGAGAGGTCGGCAACGCCTGTTGAGCAGAGATATCGCTTAAGAGACATAGACTGCCTTAAAAGACACGAGTGTAATAACGTGGGATAAAAAAATATGTTTTTATTAGTAGCTTCGTATATATTTTAATAGGCCGATTTTTAGCGCTATTCTACGTTTTTAAGTTAAATGATTTGTGCATAAAAATATTGCGTTTCACATTTAAAAATATCGAAAAGGAACTTACCAAGGATATTTTTAAGTTTTCAGTTTCAGAGTTCTATTAAAAATTTGCTTAAAATTATGAGGAACAACAGTTTTACCTATTATTACGTATGAGACAATATATTTTAATATATTTAAAAAGCTATTAATATATTCTGCGGCTTTCGTTTCTTCAGCTTTTATTTCAACTGAGTTATTGGAAAGAATTCATTTGAATGCCACGATACATATTTTGACATCCATCAAAATTTGTTACTTACATGAACCATAGTAATAAATCAAGAATCGAAACATTTATATTTTTCTAGATATCATGTTTTTGAAGAATATATCATGTTTTTGCTGGGGAAGAGGGGAATGATTTGTCTCTAAATGAGATGAGACTTTTACTTAACTGAAAGTGAAAATAATGGTTAAGTCCTTATGTACATATATGAAGATCTGTTGTAGTATTTATTATACACAAATAAATTTTTGAAATACTGTGTAAAGAAAATATTTGATAATTCTAAATGGCCATAGATTCGCTGACAATTTCAGAAATAATGTTGATCTAAAATGCTACAATAATGAACTGAAATAATAGAAAGAAATTAAATACAAATGTTTTTAATAGTTAAAAAAGAGTAATTTAATAAAGGATTAATTATTTTACACCAGGCATTGGTTGTATCTATATTATAGTAACATTCATAAATTGTGTTACAAAAGCGAATTTTCTTACAAAGTTTACTTTATGTTCGGTTAATTCACTTTCAACTACAGTGTGGGATACCAGAGCTAGTATCACATAACACATTAGAACTGGAGGAATTTATTTCCTTAAAATTTTTAAGTATAAATAATTAACTAAGTTTCGGATGTTTTTACGGTTCGGTAGCAACATATGGAAACATTAAAATACTTTCAGGTTCTTTAGTTTATTTTGCTCAATTTCACAGTTCTACAATTTAAACCACATTTTAATCAAAATTGAAAGTAGTTGCTTCAGTTGGTGATGTTAATTAATTTGTTGCGAGATATGAAAAATATTAACATAATTTCATATACCTGTAAATAATGCGTGAATTTTTTTTCTATTATAATAAATATTCGAGGAAAAGACTTAGCACTTTGACACACGTAATTATAGAAAAGGAACTAGCTGGTAGTGAAACGATAAAGAATATGGGGCAACAACAAGAGGCATATATTATTTTCGGTTCATAGGCCAGTAATAAATCGTAGTTATTTTAATTGGTTGTATAGGCGGCATCATTTTCTCTTCTTAAAGAAAGATACGTAACGTTATCAGAAAGATACGTAGATTACCGGGTCGATAAACTATAATGATGATTGAAAATATCGCAATTTAAAAAAAAAAATACAAAATTTTGATGTTTTTGAAAAAGTGGGATTACATGTTAAAAATAATATTTTAATTCTTAATTAGTTTGACTGAAATACCATGTGCTTTTAAATGCTCATAAATTACTAAAAGTGTATCAAAGTATTGTAGTTTTTTCAATTAAAGATTGATATGTGTTTAAAATATGGTTCATTCTAACAAAAAAACATGGTTCTATGATATTAGGATGTTATAGAATATTTTGACCTACTTGATGAACATTCGAAAATGCTTAATATAATTTTATCTTTATACCTTATACCGAGATATACCTTCCTTTTTTAAGAACCAGCAATAATCGCCCGTAATGGCTGGATCCCATCCTTCCTGGTGCCTGATTATTGTCCTCACATCTTGGTGAAACCTTTCTCTTAGTTGATCGTTTACTGCACCAAAGTTACTAGGAAAAAAGTGAAGTCGATTAAGCTTTGTGCCAAAGGACCACCTTCAATCTATTCTTCGATGAATTTATAAAAAGCCGCCACCCAAATGCATTATGATTTATATCTAGCTCGTTCATAAGACCAGAAACATCGTGACACACACGTAAAAATTATTTCTCTTTAAAATAAAGACTTCATTTCTGAATGATGTCACAGTCACTCCACTTGCCAAAAGATTCTGCTGCTGCAGTCTAGAGTTCAGTAGCTCAGTTTTTCTTTTCAAAGAACTAAGCCTTTGGCTTAATAATTCAATAAACTTTAATTTATTGGGTGGGTTTACTCGTAGGATGTACGTAGGATACATCTTCAGGGCTCAGGTCTAACAGTTCTTCTGGTGTAAGCGTATAAATTTTTTCTTTATCAGTTGTCGATGATGACATAGTGAATGGCTCAAATGGCAAATTCTATACAATCTCCACTTCTTACTATCCATATTTTAATTAAATAAATGTCTACATGGTCTGTTGAAGCCTAACAGCTAAAATAGCTTGTTAGCGCCCAATATTTTAAAGTAACTGATGGTGGATGTATAAAAACAAATAAATCACAATGAAAAATTATCATTGTGATTATATAAATATCTAGATTTGTTACAAAACGATTATCGTTAAATTCGTAAACAATGACCGCTGTTTCCTTGTGTAATGAAGGAAATTAACACTCGGATACTAACCGATTAAAAATTAGCCGTATTATAAATAAACTAAAGTGGTTTTCGATTGAATTATAAACAAGAATATGGAACAATTTCCACTTAACCAAAACTTTTTACTCATGCATGCTTACGCGTTAACTCCAACTGTTATTTCCTTAATTTCTCCCTGTATTTTCAATAAATTACCTTTTTTAAATTTATTTTCTAAAAATATCAATGTAGTACGGTAAAACCTCGGCGAAACAAGTGTTAATAATTTTTATTCAATAATAACAACAGCAAAAAAAATAACAACAAATATAAAATATGGCCCGTATTTTGCAACTATTAATACTGATCGATTGTGTGAATTATATTCATAATAAAAAGAGTTTGCACATTAATATAATTTTATTTAATTATGAATTTTGAAAATATTTTAAAAATATTCCAATTTTTTAGAAGATCTTACTTATATTTTTCTAAAATTACCGTATATTTCAAGAAACGCTAAAATAAGAGATGAAACCTGCTAGGTATTACAAATAAAACAATACGTGTTGCAGAATGTTTTTCTAATTTCGATATTTATAAACTGCTAAATAAAATAATTTAGTTTAGTAATCAATTCAAAGAGTAATTTACTACAAACAATGGGCAATTTCAAACGTATTTTCAAAGAATTTTTCACGCACGGCAAGGGCACGCGTGCATACCTTGCTCTTCTCAGCATATTTTTCTATTAATACTTGCTATGCTCTTATTTGCATAGTAAGTATTAATAGAAAAATGGCAAATGAAATAGAAACAAATACAAAATATTTTTGTTATAAAAACATTATTTATACGGGAACAATCTTATTATTTTCATTTTTTTAAAGATAAATCGTAAGCGGCGCTTTTAAATATTTAAAATATCTCATTTTTTTCTTTACTTAGCACACGTTGTTTGATAACTCAGGTTTGGGGTAAGTTCTTGATTGTATGATTATTTTGATGAAGCATTGTTTTCTGTACATGGTTTTCCACAATCGTTTTTAATTAATTTGATATCTTTATTTTAATTTTAGAAAGTGTAACCTTCATTACACCGCAAAAACGAATTATACTACAAATATTGGTAATGTATTATGGATCAGGTGTATAAATTATGGATCATTTGCCATTTAGTTCCTCGTAAGTGATTTTACCACTTACGAGTGGTATTACCACTTAGGATAGGTTACACTGTAAGTTTTTTGAATATCAACCGTGGAACCAATTAAGCAAGGTTGTAATCAATTAATTGTTTTTCAAAATATTCTCCGTGGTATTCTAGGCCTCGTTCGATGAAAACAGTCGGCTCACTCTCTCGTGGGCGTTCATCCCGTGACCATTTTGAAGAAGTCACAGTTTTTTACATCCGGAGGGTCTACATCTGGAGTTAATTTTTTATTCTTGGGAATAAATAGAAATAAAGATGTTAGGTGGGAACAAAATGGCGAATAATCCATAATTTCTGCACCGGATGTAATCAAATATCCGATCGTTCATCTAGCAGAGTGCAAAAATAATTTCGTACTGAAGGAAGATTCTATTGCAAACGCGTTGCTCTCAAAGCTCTTCCAGAAGTGACAGGATAATAATTACTGGGACACGAGTTTGCAATAACAGATTTTTAATTTTTCAGAATGCTGATTGCATAACAACCCGTGCGTTCAAAGGAAAATAAATGTCTTGATGTTCATGAAATTCCGTATTCTAGTCCTTAATTATAATTCTACAAAATGTTCATAAAGATGATTTCAAGGGTTTGTAAGTACGATACGTGAATTTGTTGGGATATTCTCATACTTGTTATTTGTTACGAGACGTGTAAGAGAGATTTTCTGGCTAGCATATTAATCAGATGCGAATCCGTGAAACTTCTATTTGTGGAGTACATAAAAATAGTTGATGAAAGTGATAGTAATTAATTCGAGGGAAGATATTGCCAGTTGAGCCTGTAAAATAACAAGTTTTAATAAAAATTGGAAACATTTTGTCAGTAACACTGCAAGGAATATTTGAAATGATTACGCATGAATCGTTCTCCAGTTAAATAAACAAGCCATAATCAACATATGAATATACCTAATATCATATGTATATGTTATGATTCTAAAATTAGTTTATAACCTTGTGCAAATGTGGTACGAAATAATAATATCGCCTTGAATAAATTTCATTTGTCATTGTCATTAAACAAAATTCTACTGAAATTATCTGATTTTGTCACAAAATTGAATATTTTATATGGAAATAGTTTTAGTTTTAATTACAGGAATACTTTGCCACAAAATTCAGTAGATGAAGTGAATATTTGACGAATCGCGTAGATTCTGTTAATAAAATTATATTCTCTTTGAAGATGTGTGAAAAAACTCTTAATGCATTTTACAGAGGTACAGACGCGTGCACGCATGCTATATAAAACAATTTACCGTGTCGGTTTTAAATGTATTTTCTATCTAATTGACAGAACTGGAATTTTTACGGATTTAGACAACGATGATGCAATTTAGAAAATCGGTAAAGAGTTATTGTAATAAATCACAGAAAGTCTTGAGCAGATACTATCAACTGTAGGTTATTCAAGCAATTAGATTATTTAGAGAGGTCACCGAAATAGGTTTATGTATTATTAACTCAATATTTTACACAATTCTCTGCAAGTAGTAGATTATATTAGTATTATTATTAATCGCAATTATCTGCAAGTTGTAATTAATTATCATAAATGACAAGCCTTGGAAACCGGAAGGAAGTAAATGCATTCGCGGTATGTTATGTTCGATTTCAAATATATTATTGAATGCATCATATGTCTATTAATATTTTATCTGGTGTAGATGGAGACCTGGTTTCATTTTTAATTTCTCGTGTTGATAAAAGTGAATATATCTAATTCGTCATATTTAAACAAAACTAATGCCATTTCTGAAACCTATGGGTGAGTTACAAAATAAATCAAAAAATATTTCAGCCCCAATTTTGTTATTCACCATCTTCAACGATCACACGCCTCGGACTTTAAGCAAAGTATATTAACCTCTTTTGCTGTCTGGAGTGTTTTTGCTAAATATATTCATGTAAATAATTATTGGTATTTGATTATTTAAACATTTGCTAGATCCATACAAAGAGGGATATCAATTTCCGCGTGAAATTCAATTCTTTGGGTACTGAATTCTGCTTCTTTAAGATTTCCCCGACTAGTTATTTTTCATTAAAAGTTCTACTAAAATTTGGCCAAAGTAACTGTTATGAATTATGTTTGCGTTTATTTTTGAAATTTTTGTAAATAAAACGTGTTGCACTAAAATGAAATTAAAACTCGACAAATACGAATGGAACCAGGACTAGAAGGGCTTCGTACACATTTCGGCACTTACGAATATTTAAACGTACATCAATTAAACTAGTTAAAAATATTAATTTTTCACAATATAAATATATTGCAAAGTATAACATATCTTTTGGAAACGAATTTTAGATTGTTAAACAAATTTTATTGCATTCCACGTACAAGTTTTTTCAAACGAATCTCCATATGATAAATATAAGGAGGAAAAAGTACTGTTAAGAACTTATAGCCCTTTTAGCCCTTTCATACGACACGCCCCACACTGTACATGCCATTAAATTTTTGAAGTGAATCTTCTTTGGTCGCGACAAGAGTAAAATGTATAAAATGTGAAGGTTGAAACGTCTTTCATGCATTATATTTATTTGCAACGTTTGTGACGTCAGTATGTCATGAATCTATCGCAAGGATTTGGCTAAGAAACTAGCTGACTTAGAAGACTTAGCTAGAATGTATTTAGATAACAGCCGAGAGAAATAGACGAAGACGATGGAATAAGAAGAGAAGGGGCGGATTCGAAAAGGTATTGCTGCTATTTTATCTTTTTTTTATTGGCTTACTTATTGCGGTTAATATTGTTTCTCCATTTATCTCATGGGCTAATTTAGTTAACAATTGTCTATATAAATTGATATAAAGTTTTTGTATATTAAACATTTATATATATATATATATATATATATATATATTTTTTTTTTTTTAATTGCTACTTATTCTATCATTTAGTGTCCGATTAAGCCGCACCACTATTTGAAATTTTTGTCTCAATAGTCAAAATACTATTGAGACAACTATTAATTTGCCTTTTTACTATTCGTCTATCACAATACCATGATTGATACACACGGTACTTAATTTCAGTGTTTATTATATGTGTGCCGATATAGATAATTCAGCCACTGTCAGTTCGTTTTTAGGGTGCGCAGAAAATAAAGATACCCTTGTATTTAGTCTCGTTCGTCCGTCTACAACATCTCGTTAGTTTTTTCAGTTTTAGACTTTTTGCCATAAAATGTCGTAAGCAGGTGATTTAAATATGAAGACACAAATTATTTTTCTTTTTAATGTAGGAAAAGAGTGGATCGATAATATTATTATTCTATATGTAGAAGTATGATTTCAAATCAGAATAAATTTTCGACTTATCAGCATCGGATCTCCGTATACGAAGGGTTGAACTCTATTTCCAACGCGTCGGTACATTAAAATCATTTGCACTAAGTATACACTATAGGACAGCTTACTAAGTGGGATCCAAAACTTCATATTGAAAAATTCGGAAAATTTGGCTGCAAAGTAAAAATTAATTTATTTTCCAACAACCTCCTTTAAACCACATCTATTAAAAGTAAAATCTTTCTTGATCTATATAACCAGTTTGTCACATATTCTGAAGTAAGTTGTCCTTTAATGCTGTCCCATTTCGTCTGCTGGCGTCCTTGGCCATAAAGCCACAGTGTTATCGATAATGTGGGCAAGACAAGATAACAGTAAATTAATAGGAGGAATAAATTTTTGAAATAGTTGGGATATTATACCTATAGGTATATAATGGTCGGTTGAAAGTAAGAGTTCCAAAAAAATAGTATATTCTATTCGCACAAAATTATATAAAGTAATTTTTACAATTAAAATACAATAAACATTTTATTATACCACATAAAAAAATACATAAGTGAACGAAAAAAATATAAAAACATGGATTATAGGGAAAAAAGTATGAAATATAAACCCATTGTCCTATTTCTTTACCCATGCGAATAAAGTAGCAGGCGATTTTTTTTCATACCGTATGTAATTTATCGTAAACGCGCCACTTCCGTTCGTAACGGGGCATCATGAATAGATAACGATAAACGTAATTTGTTGTGCAAAAATAAAAAAAATCTTAAATTCAAACATTTCTATTAGTAATTAACATGAAAATGCACGAACCCAAATCACTTCTTTCAATACTCGTGGGAAAATGGATCTCCTAAATAAATAATTTTCTTAGCGACCGAACGTGAACTTGACTATCTTCTTTTGCATAATTATATAAAAGAAAGTTATGCGGAAGTAAAGAATGGATTCCTATAATTTTGCACGGTAACGCTGCACGGTATGAAGGCACATTTTATTTTCCGTCGAAAGTGGTGGCATCAACGATGTAAACGCCGACTCATTAGTATACCTTGATTCGTACAAAGCCGTTGCAGCAATACTGAAAGTGTAGTACACAGCTACAAGATTAAACTGATATGTGAGTGAGCCTGTGCCGTTGTTGTTGTTATCTTCAAAGAAAACTCATATTTATTGATATCGATCTTTTGTACCGATTACTTACAAGGAATGCTTGTATAATATATCCCTGACATGGTAGTTTGCAGGCATATAAAGGAGTATAAATTTATTACTATGAAAACAATTACATTCAGAAAAATAATCAATGAAGTTAAAAAAATAAAGAAACACATTAAAGAAAATAAAGAACACAAAAGCTGAAAAATGTATATTTTATAATAACTATGGTACTATTGAATGAATTCAATAACTCAAGTCAAGAGTATGGCACACACATGTGAGTCTTTGGTTATTCGATAATAGACATTTTTATCCACTATTTTATCTCTATACTATTTTATCACCAGACTTCGCCTGTTGATAAAATGGAAAAGTGGATAATACACGTTTTTTACCACTGGTATTATAGATTTTTATGTCTTGTAATGCCCACGTTCAAAGAAATATTTTCTGTTTATTGACATAAAAAAATGTTTAATGTTCTCCTGCGTAATATATCACTTTCGATCAAAAATTCTTTCACCATTTTTGATAATCTGTTTTACATTAGTTCGTTTGTTTCATATTACTACTGCAAACAATTTAATACTCATAAAAAATTCTATCGCAAAGTGGGTAGATGCAACTTCTAATTAATTTTATTTAATATTAATTCACGATTGATAAAGTTTTCTAAAAAGATTGCGGTTTGGATTGATGTCCTGGTTGGAAGTGTAAAATAAAGCAAATAATAGGCACATTGCGATAGCGTTACAGGTACTGGCGAAGTTAGGATTTAAAATATTAGCGAATCACGATCTATAGTTCACATTTAATCAGTAGTACGAGTCCTGTGTGATATTGTTCAAAAGAAATCGTTCAAAAAGTTATAATACGTTACGTGTGGATATTATGCCTACCTATACTGATGTTTACATTTTTGTTGTTTCATTATAGGTAGGTGGAATTTTTCAAGCCAATATGTCTTAATAACTGAACTGACTTTAGTTTGCATTACTGAACCTTTAGTAACTGAACCTTTAGTTTAAAAAATAATCGAAATGTGTTATGAACTACTATTTTAATGAAAATGTTACCTTCGATGAGTACTTCACAAATTAACTTCTGCATAAAAAACGTAAGCAAGTCATTTTAATGACAATTATAATAAAAACACTCGGTAAAAATTGTTGACGTGACACGTTTGAGACATGCACACATTTTACTCTTATGATAATTTTAATCGTACAAATAAAAAAAAATTCCCAATTTTTATACTAAATTTATAATTGAATTTGTTTAAAAATCAGAATTATGCACTTTATGATGTCCTGTAAAGTAAAAGCGACTCACACAGAAATGCAAAACATCGATAAAGGGTCGGAACAATTGTTCCATTATTTTTAAAACTGGTGCCAGTCGTAATTACCATAAATGGCGAGCGAGAAAACGCATAGTGAATTTGCGAAAGGAAGCTAATGTATCGAATTGAGCGCACCTCTCTTTTAATTCATTTCCATAATTTACTATTTTTTACCATTATAATATTTTAAGCGTGGTATTTACTACGCAAAGTTAATTACGAACAAACACTACGTTTTTCATTTTCGGTTTTTCCAACAGTTAAATGACTATTAATTTGTCATCGTGACAATACACATGTATAGTTATGATTTCATACAAAATTTAAATGTTATTTATGTTACAAACTAGATGATATACATAAAACATGTCGATTTATATGTAATTAATTGCACAAGGGGTTGAAGTGACACTAGCGGATAATTAAACCTACGAATGCGTGAAAATATGCCCTCTGAAAATAACCCTCTTTTATTAGGTGGGTTAAAAGTTCAAATATCGTAGAAAATATATAAAGCTCACTCTACTTAACAAGTAGCTACAAAGCAAATGATTTTTTTAATTGAAATATTAAATAAGACCGAGCTAACTGGAATAATAATAATTAGTCGACCTGTAAGAGCAAGAATGTGGAATTCAAACACTCAAAAGTTTAAAAAATATTAACAGGGCAAGAATCTAGGCAATATTTGTTCAAGATAGTATCACAAGAAACTGTTGTCTGATAAGAAACCATTTAAAATTTGTTTGAAGACACCAGAAAGACTTATAATTTTACATTATTACCTGTATAATAATATTTCACTAGTAAAAGGATTTAAATTTCTGTTTTATATGTATGCTAATCCAGTTTGAAAAATGTTCCAGCCATGCACAACATTCAAACGATTATGCAAATAATACTTACGAACATATCCAAATAAAAAGACGATAGTGAAAATCATGCATATCATAGCCCATAAAGGTCTTACAAATGTGCCAAATAGTCCATTGTTTAGTGCATTATATGGGATCTCCGTGATGCAGATTAATTCAGATACGTATGTCAACGTCATTATGACAACGCACAGTAGGAAATAATTAATTAATGTCCGCTGTGAATTAAGCATATTTCATTTTAAATATTTCTTTTAACTCGCATATCGTAAACATACTTATTATTATCTTTGTTCAAAATTTAATAAACATCTCTAGAACACTGCAGTGAGAAAGCATTTAAGTGAGCAATTAATTTTTCATTACTTTTATGGTAAACTCGAATATAAGTATGATAATTAAATATTGATTTACAATATAAATAAATAAATACATATTTATATATATATACATATATATATATTTTTTTTAAATTTTTTTTTTCTTACTTGATCTCTGTTTGCTGTATTGAAATTGAAAAGATACATATAATATCGGTCACTATAAATGTGAGACATGAAAAACGTAACGTAACGTCTAAAAGCGGCAATAAGACGAATATGCCGTTTTTCACAATGAATGTGTGTAATGAAAAGAGCACAGCAACAATGAGCGTGACGACGGCTGCTATTCCCAGTTTCTCGTTTTTCTTGATCAAATAGCACACAAGTATTCCTACCAGTAGAACTGGAAGTCACACTGCAGGTACCAGGATATAGCTCAACACTGTCAATAAAGAACGGTACGATTAGAACACTGCTTGATTTGACGTCTATTTCATAATTTGTATTGAAATTTCCTGTCGAAAATGTTTCATATAAAAGACATACTTAATATTATATTTATTTACTCACTGATTTTAGATTTGGGCCTAAGAAATATTTTCTTTACTAAAATCTCAATGAAAACATAGGCATTAAAGATAAAACAGTTAACAAAACTATAAGACTAATGTTGATAAAACAGTTGATGGTTCATAACATTGAATTCTTGTATATTACCTTTATTCTGTCAGCAATAATAAATCAATACTAAAGCGACTTAGATATCTAGAGAAGATGAACCAATTTTAGTGCTAGGATTAGGTTAGTCTCACGATATTTATATTTTCTGTTTTCTGTAAAAATAATAATTTGCACTTGCCTAAAATGTACATTGAATAAAAATATTTTACATGAATTTATAAACGAATTCCTTCATCGGCACTGTTTAGAATTTATTAAAACGAGAAGAGTGGAATTATTACGATGATATAGTTATATGTTTATATATTAATTTTTCATATAGTTATGTATAGTGCCTTAGACATAAGTTTAAGGTGTCCATCGAGCTACATTTATGACACAAATTGTATGTTATTGCTATTATAAATCGTAAATATATTTATTATTTTTACCACTATTTACAAGTACATGCGGGACTGAGATATACCTAAAGCCATAGGAGAAAACAATTATCTTAAAAAAATATATATACACACAAACCTTCCGTAAAATTTAATGGATTAACTACGGGTATATCTGAAGTCAATTTTACTATAGCAATAAGTAAAGTATTCCTGCCATTAGTACATTTGAAGTACAGGGTGTCCAGTGGCAGATTTCAAAGTTTGAACAAACATAGTTTCTGAACGCAACACATAAGAGGGTTGCGGGGGGCGTCGTTAGAAGCGCAAGCGGTGCGGATGTTTTAGTAGCCATGGAACAGTGGAGTGGAGAGCACCGCGCTTTTGCCGCCGAGGCGTACATTTCGAGTGGATTTTCACTGTCTGTAGCACGCCGTCGATTTAATAATCGTTACAGTATTCGTCGATTACGTGATGAACCATCGATCAACCTCATTCAGTCATGGGTAGCAAGGTTCACAGCTACAGGATCAACATTAAATAGGCCCAGGCCAGGACCTACACCATTGGTAGCCACGGATGAAAATGTCGAGCGTGTTATGGTTTCTGTCGTTGAAAATTCCCGTTTATCACTGCGTACACGTTCATCGATATTGGGAATTCCGAAATCAACTTTACAGGTAATAATGCAAAAAAAGCTCAAGTTCCATCCATATAAAATTAAAATTGCTCAAGATTTACACGCAAAGGTGATGTTGTTACGCGGAGATGATGTTGTTGAGATTTCGTACTGCTACCCGGATGGGCAACATATTCTTTAGTGACGAAGCTCACTTTCACATTGGAGGATATGTGAATCAGCATAACTTTCGTTACTGGGATGTCCACAACCCATGACAAATGCATCAAGAGCCTTTACATAAGCCTAAAGTAACAGACTGGTGTGCCATGTCTGCATCTGCAATCATAGGGCCTTATTTCTTTGAAAATCAACGTGGCCAAACTGTAGCTGTGAATTCGGAGAGATATACCCAGATGTTAAATAACTTTTTCAGAGTAGAACTACAGAATAGTCCATCCTTCAACCAAAACACATGGTTCTAGCAGGACGGGGCCACAGCTCACACTGCTAATGTGTCAATGAATGCAGTGTGGCAGTTATTTCCAGAAAAAAACATATCCCGAAACGGTATCATACCGTGGCCACCTAGGTCACCCGATTTAAGCCCATGTGACTTTTTCTTATAGGGATATTTAAAATCCGTTGTTTACAAAACAAATCCGAGCACTGTGACACAACTTAAAGAAAATATTCGAGCCGAAGTCAGTAGGATACCCCAGTCGCTCTGCAAACGCGTTTTTGAAAACATGCGTGCTAGACTCGAAGAGTGTCAGACTCGATGGCCACCATTTGGAAAACGTGGTTTTTAAAAAATGAAATCCGCATTTGTTGTTATAAAGTTAAAATAAACCTAGGTGGTGTAGTTTTTTTTTTACAATTTTTCAAACATTGAAATCTGCCACTGGACACCCTGTATAAGCGCTTGCCTGGTTACCATTAATTCCTATTACACCTACTTATATACCTGAAGAAGTTGGTTTTGTTTATATGCTTACTTCTAACCTAATCTGTAACCAAATAATGAAACGCAACCAAATAAAAAATGCGAATAAAGCGTGCAGCGAAGTACTTTATGGACCGATCACCGAATCGGATATCCCCGAATACTGATAAAAGATAAAGTTTATTTAAATATTTATTTCTTAATAACCTCCGATTTGATATATTTGTAGTTCGTAACTCAGATTAACATACACATAACTTGTCAATCCAAGAAACAGTATAATTCCTGTAGGATAATGAAGTTGTTTTTTTTAATAATAAACATATTGAGAGTTTAAAAAAATTTATGAAATTTTAATACTTATTGAAAATTCACGCACCCAAAGTAACTTGTAAAGTCTAGTATAATATACATACCGAAATATACAATTTGAAATATCAGTATTTACATCGTTTTGGATATCTTAAACCTAAATAGAAAGTCGGGTCATGAGAAGATTTCAGTTCACACGCGTTTACGTGAAAATACTTAAAGTTGCATAGTAAAAATGTAATTTTGTGGTTCGTATATATTATAAAATCATAACGGGGATTTATCTGGGGTATACAAATTGCAGTATTTTGACGATATTTTTATCAAGATTTTGTGAGTAAACAGAATTAATTCACAAATAAATGAAACTAGGTGATGTAGCATTATTTCTACTTTCTTTAATTTCTTTACCACGGCCTAGGCTTCGTTGTATTACATCTTCAGGTGGGCTATTAGCAAAGATCTTTGTGGCTCGACATGAAGTCTAGTATGGGAGGGATACGTGCTTGAGTAAATAACCCGTATGTTTCCTCAAGTACAGTCGCATAAGGGCAGATGGTGTTGTTGGTTGCCTTCCACACATGAATTATTTCAACGTTATATGTATTCCTCATAAACTTACATTGTTTTCGGTTGATCGTTACGCGACAGGTACTATGAATATGCTACAATGATCCTCTTTTTCAATATGTAATTAAAATATTGCAAGGGAACCCAAATAATTTTTATTGAAAATTGTATTCTGTTAAAGATAAGTTTTTTTTCAATAGAGGTATAAACATGGAAATTGCTAAATTTAATAGTTTAAATTAATGAGGAAAATTACTTTTATAAGACCTGTCTAGTGACATCTCAGGTGATAGGATGTATGGAAGGAAAAGGATAATATATTTTTACTAATGTTATATTTTTACAGCGTATTCGTATATATATTCGATTTTAAAATCAAAATAAGTAAAATTTTTCGACAGTATATTTGCAGTTAGGTACAATTGGTTTCGTGATTATCTACTATAATAAGTACAAGCTTTTCTTCAGTCATCTTACATTTTTAAAAATGTTCTAAAAGTTTTCTAAAATTTTCCTCTAGAATTTTCTGCGCTTGACTCATACCATTGTCCAGACTTCGCCAAGTCTGCAGTAAAGCTACTTTCTTGTGACTTATATTTTGAAATGTACAGTATTGATATTATCTTCACATTTTATTTTATTTATCATTTTCTCTGTGGCGGAACGTACTAAATACGGACCATCACTAAGATTGGTGCGATCTCGCTTAATCTTGTTAAACTCTTGAACAATTGAAGGAAATAGTGTTTCCTCATGGAATACTGATTGAACTCGATCGAAGCTTTGTTGTTATTGGAGATCAAGACCTAAGCCAAATAAACTATTAAAGGTAAATTTCCTCGTTTTAAATTAACGCGTATTACATCTTGATGTGACTTGACGTGATGTTCATATTGCAATCAATTTATAAAAATGAATATAAAAACAAATTTAGAAAATATAATTCACCAATGTGTTCGATTTTTTAAAATTTCAATTATACTTTTATTACTATTATAATTTCTTGTTCTAAGGAATTTCAGTGCTACTCTCGATGGTAACCAACAGTTGCGCAATATTTTCTTAATTATTTATTTGCAAGACAACTTATTTACTTTGTGTATAGTGACATGTATTCATTCACTTTACTTACTTATTTATTTGTTTATTTAAAATAACTCATGTGTAACTTATAAGTTGACCCGCGGCGTTGACCACGTGCATGACGTGGCATAATTAATAACTTACTATACATACTTTCCTTGATTTCAGCAATATATCCTTTAAAAATAGTGTTCTGTTATGTTCTTCAGGCAGGCTGAAGACTTTTGCCTTTGAATATTTATTTACACCATTAAATGTGCCTAATTCATACAGTCGTAGAAACTCCGTCAAGTTTTCAGATAGGTATAATGAAGGGAACGATTCTCAGGTTCTGTGTCCCAAAAAGGGGATCATCCTCTAATCTCCTTTTCAGCATTTTTCTAGAAAATATATTTTAAGACTTGCAAAGCAATGATTTTTGCTAATGACTTGCAAATATAGATGCATTTTACATCCACAAATCTTTAACAAATAGACTCTATAATGTACATTCTATAAAAACTTTCATCAACACCCGCAGCGCACCACGCTTCAATCGGGTGGCAGTTTGTAACTTAATCTAATTAAAATGCAGGCTTTCATTTTGGTGACCTGATATTGGTTCCTAAAATTAAACTATCAGGTTTATCTTATCTAAGGTAAGTGACAGGTTTGCGTAATAAGATAATACGAGGAAAGATATTTTTATTAAAAAATATGTATATTTGTACCATTCTCATTTAAGCGAACGGCATAAACTTTAGCCTATTGATCGCTCAAAGTTATTGACACTATGAAATAAATCATTTTGATCTTTAGCTCAGCATGTATTCTTTAATATTTTAAATTTTTTTAAACTTAATCCAACGTCGGTCAAACAGTACTGAAACTCAACTATTAAAACTCAAGTCAACCTCTATCAAACATTTTTTGTTGTCCTTGGTTCTCAAGTACTTCTTATAAAGAATTTGCATGAAATTTGTAAGGGATGCAGAAATTCTGAAAGCATTCTAAGTCTAATGACCTAACATTCGTTCATTATCTCTGCTTTGGTTATATTTTCGATCTCGAAAAACACAATCATATTTTGGTATTTTGTTATGCATTTTGATGCGGTTGAGGAGGAAATAATAAGAAAACAATTAAGTAAATGAGATTTTTACTAAATCCTGGAAAGGCAAAAGTATATTTTAAGTTATGCGTAACTGAAAGGAAGCCTTTAGACGGACGCGGATGGTAAGTCAGAAAAGAAATTTTCTGGTTAAAACGTTTGGTAAATTCATCAGGAACTTATTTGTGAGCTGATATCTAAGTGGAAATAAAAGTGGCCAATGAAAGGCCGCAGCGGCCGCTAAATGGGGGCTGAGAGCATAAAGGCACGCAGCCTTTATAAGTGACACGAATGTGTAATATCGTGGGATGAAGGAAGATATTATTATTGGCAAGTGTATACATGTTGTGACAGGATTAACTTAGCACTAATGTATATATATATATATATATATATATATATATATATATATATATATATGTATATATATATATATATATAATATATATATATATATATATATATATATATATATATATATATGTGTATGTATATATACATAGTCCAATTTGCCGTTCGACAGTAATTGAATCTTCATTTATTAAATGGTTTTTCTTAACCGTATAACAAAAATTAATTTATGCCCTGATCAATATAGTAGTTTTGTCACGATGTATTTTTTTTAAGAATTTGCTTGGCCAATAAACGTTGCCACATCGACATCTTCGCAAAAATTATTTAAATTCTTAATTATTGGCAAATAGTAAAATAAATCTTATATGCCTTTGTCGTGAGAGTCATACTAGTGACCATATACGATAGAAGTCCCCAGGGAAAGCAAAAGTTTGTTTCAATTTATTTAGTTTGCATTGTAAATTTGTAATTTTAAATATTTTTATTTGACTGGATCCTGACCGTGCTGAGCAAAAGCATATATATATATATATATATATATATATATATAGTACGTGTGTGTTTAAAAAAGGCTGTCTTTCACAGTTAAAAATATCCAAAAGGAAATTGCTAAAATTATTTTTCAGTCAAAATAAATGGAGAGTTTACCTTGAATAATGAGAACCAATATTTTAACCTATTATTACGTAAGAGTCTTGTATTTCAATAAATTTAAGGTTCTATTAATACATTCTCCTTTCTTCTACTTCTGCCCTATTCAGTTAAACTGACTTTACCATATATAATTTAAAATAATAAACCCGCCTAGTTCAAATGGAATTCATGCGTCGAGATTTCCGTACCTGACGCATTTTGAATTGCAATAACTATATCATTTATTCATAATTCTTAGGATAATGATAATCTTTCAGTCAAATCGCAGATAAAATTTAAAAAAAAACGTAGGAGAAATTTTTCTCTAAGTTCATGGAGCAGAAGCCAAAAAAGAATATATTAATAGAAAAATAGTTATGTGCAATGTGTCACTTTGTATAGCGATCGACACGCTATTGATCACGCTCGACAAATGCACAATCATCGTGAATGTTATAAAATGGTACTTTGTTATATTTTAATTGGTGAGATTACAAGATTACAAGAATGTGAAATTTTGAAGAATTTTTCAAAAATCTTAAGTTTCTATTTTCCCTTTTGATTTAATTACTACGTGATAGTATTTTTTCCTTTTTCTGGATCATAACAAATTATCAGACCGATATGTCTCACAATCTAGAATAAAATTTTAATAGCCTATTACCTAAAAGTGTAGTAACAGGTTAATAAAATTTCATGCACATGCAATGAAAATAAAGTGTGTGATTTAAATAATGTACATCACTAAATATGTGAGCTCTAAATCTATGATTCTGGATAATTGCAGATATTTTATTTATAAAACGTTGACAATAAGAGGTTATCATGCGCCTTGCGCCTTAAATATGACTTTAAACTAATTTTACAATGTGTAAATGAAGCATTTTACATGGTAACCCAATTAACTTTATTTTGCCTTTAAATTTCCATCGCTACTTTGAACTTTATTTTGAATTTAAATATATTTATATAATTTAAATATTTATATAAATTTAAATATTTCCATATTTATTTCTGAAATTTGTTAACCATTATAACTCATTATTCTATGAAGGAAAATGTATTCGCGTAGCGTATTCTGTCCGTTTTCCTTTATGGTCAGCTAATGAACTTGACAGAAATATCCGAAGAAAAGCTCCAGGTCAGGCACAGGACTATGGAAGGAGTAATGTTGGGAATCAACCTGCTCGACGATGAGACCAACATCGATACGATAAAAGACGAAAATAAAAGACGTGTTATCGTCCTAGCTCGGCGACACATGGTTGACATTGCTGGAATGAACAAAAAATTAAAATGGACAAACATTTAAAAGAGTAACCACGCACTTACACTTTCTGCACTTTCTTCATCGGTCTGCGCAGATGGCCATCGAAGAGATGAATAAACGATATTCATCAATCTACAAATCACGGTTAGGTATTAAGAGCTTAGAATCGTCGACGGTAGAAGAAATTGCTGGAGAACAAGATCTAAAAATGGACAACTATCAGGTAAAAAGAAATAGTTCGAAATTAAAAACAGAATAGAAAAGAAATATAGCGCCATATAGACATTTAGTATAAGTTCGAAATAACGTCACTTCCCAAGTGCATCTCAACTCTTACGAACTTAAAGTAAGCTTAAAAATCTTGCTTATGTTTTGGACGAGACCTGGTACTCTATCCTCTAATTAATTAAAATAATTACTCTCAATATAACCTGCTGTCCTTTGAAAAAAATTACACTTAATAAAGTTGCATTGCGACCGAATTCAGTTTACATCTTGAACGTCTGATTTCAAACACGAGCTTCAAGTTGAACGCCAAAGCAACGTGAATAAATGAAAAGTGTATAGGGCAAAGAATATTTTTAAATCGTTCACTCACTCAGACATCTTAATATGAGATCTGTATTATTCATGAACGAAGTGGCGTTTTATGTGTATATTCCAAATATTAGAGTTTCCGCTAGACTCGTTATCGCTCGTTGACGAAATGTAAAAAGTCATTCCGGTACATACGTAGCATATTTCGAAACAAATTGTTTACATTTTGTGTTCCACAGATCTTACGTAAATATATTATGAACGTCTTTTGTCCACTTGTTAATGACTTCATGTACCAATAGCCACTCTATCTTTGTACAATTTTGTTATTAATTATTAAGGATACATGATGAACTCGATGCAATAGGAATAATCGATTATTTTGTAATATGAGTGTTACATAAACATTGGTGACTCGATGTTTTATTCTTTATGAAAATCAAAGTGTACAAAGGTTCATATTAATTTCAAAATGTTTTTATACGCAAATTTAACAATATTAATATATTTCTTTAAACCATAATGAATGGAAAAGTTGAATCAACTTACACATTTTCAGCCTACGAATTTATTATAAGAATTCATACTAGAAAAGCTTCGAATACACCGAGATTATGTACATATACAATTTTAAACAATTGAGGTACATCCTATAAATATATTTTAAGAATATAAATATATTTTAATTTTTTATGAAACTCTATGACCTAGAATGGTCGTAACATTTTAACGATAAACTTTGAGTCAGTTTTTAGAAACATTGTTCCAATCTTAATATTAGGTTTAATACTTTCGGATATAGGGGGTGCGGCATATTTTTCGCATATTTTTCAGTACACATCTAGAGAATTGCTGCTTAAAGTTACAAAAAAATATATTTTTGAGATCCTGATAAGCAGATAATCTTTATAAACCATACTCTAGAAGAACCATAAATATAAAAAAAAATCTGGTGTGTGCAAACGACCACACGATAGATTTGAAAACTGCTAATTTGAGAATGCATATATTCAATAGTAATTACATTGATGTTATATGTTGGATATTAGTTCGGCGAATTAGGAACAATGCTATATTATTATTTTAAAATACAATAACCGAGGCATATTACATTAAACTGTTCTTAATAAAATTAATCTTTTATTCTATTAATAAAATATTATTAAACTGTTCAATAAACATGCTCCCCTAAAACTCGTGAAAATTAAGCGGAGAACTGTTCCTTGGCTAAACAATTCCATTAGAAAAGTGATGGTCAAACGTGATCATGCTAAATCGAAGTATAGGACTGATTTCAGCCCAAACCACTTGGAATATTTTAGAGTGTATAGAAATAAATGTTCGCAAATGTGCCGAAATGCCAAAAACACTATATTTTTACATCATTACAAGATTATACTCCTAATAATATTTGAAAGTTTTTGGGTACTCTAGGCAATGAAAAATCTTCTACCATTTCGGAGAGCTGACGATTGAATATATACCAATTAAATTCACACTTTTCTATGCCACTCACGGTATCTCGTCTTCTGTATCTCGTCTTCATCTGTTTCTAGTGAACATCAATTTACGCTAAGGGATAACTGTGAGTCCGAAGTTAAAGCTAATCTTCTTGTGATAAAATCAAAATCCATGGGAATTGATTGCTTAATTATTAATGCTCTTAAACCAATAATAGATATCGTGGCTCCGGTCATCGCTGATATTTTTAATGCCTCTTTAGTAACTGCTGTCTTCCCTTTGGAATGGAAAAAAAACCTATATTGTGCCCGTATTTAAAATTGTATTATCTACAAAATCCAAGGATTTACGGCCCATATCTATCCTACCGCTTCTATTCAAAGTCTTTTAATGTATTTTTCATTGTCAACTCGTTACTTTCTTCAATGCTCATAAGTCTCTAAATCCACTTCAATCTGGCTTTAAAGTTGGTCACAGAACCTCAACTGCCCTTGTTAAGTTTACTGATGATATACGCTTGGCTATGGATAATGTACAAGTCTCTGTCCTTGTGCTTCTTGATTTCAGCAGTGCGTTCAACTCTGTTGACTTCCATATTATTCTTGGCCGCTTGAAATATCTTAATATATCCCAACATTCACTTAAGTGGTTTAGTTCATATCTCCATGGACGCAGGCAATGTGTTAAATCGTCAGATATGTGTTCTGAGTGGACTAATCTTACAGTTGGTGTACCTCAAGGTGAAGTTATATCTCCCCTCCTCTTCTCAATATTTATTGATGATGTTGTTAAAAATATTTCTAGCAATTATCACCTCTATGTTGATGACCTACAATTCTATACGCACTCGAACCTCCATTCCTTATCAAAAACCATCCACACCCTTAATCGAGATCTCGCTTCGATTGGTCAGCGGGCTCATGAAATGGGTCTTTTGGTTAACCTACTTATTCCTAAACATACCTTTACCACTTACGAAAAATCCTTCACTGTCCAAGCAGCAAAAATCTGGAACCACCTGGATCCTGACGTTAGGAAAATCACGTCCCTAAATATTTTCAAAGCTCGCGTGACAAAGTTCTGCCTCTCCTGAAAACTTTTCCTTTGTGTCCTTGTACTTTCCTGTCTTTCCCATCCAAATCATATTAATGGTTTTTTTTGACATATACTTTTGTATTTTTTTTAAATACATTTTTTGTCTAATGTGCTATAAAGAATTTTCATTGTAAAATCACTTACAGTCTACCAAGTAAATTTCAATACCAATTGTTATGGTTGACTGGAAGAGATTGCTGATGTAGCAATAAGTCCGCCATATGCACTATACATAAAAGATGATAAATAAATAAATAAATAAGGATCAAATTTATAAGTCAAATGAAATTTAAAAGTGCTATTCTACGCCACTATTTTTAGCCTTTTCAAAATTCAAAATTTATTTCAATAATTAACTTCAAATATTCTGAAATTAAAGATATGAATCTGTTCTTAAGTTTATTTCGTCTGCTGATACATTTTCTGTCACCACTAATTTTATTAGTATGATAATATAATATTTTGTATAACAACGATACAAAGAAATTATATTTTAAGATCATATTTGAATATAAACATTCACAAACTATTTTGCTTTTAAATATTTCCTATTTCGTGATGTATAGACTTAGTGATGCTTCTTTCTTCGTCAAAACAAATCTATTTGTGATTAAAGATAAACTTTTAGCAACAATTTAAAACACTTTTTCAAAAACAAAAACCTTTAATGCCTATACAAAAACAAGCCATTTTGAGACGAATACCAAATATTTAAGAGCAAAAGTCACTGTGCAGATATTAATTTGTCTATAAAATATCATGACTCTCCACAAAATTTTACGAGGCGGCTCTGAATTATTATTCGGGCTTATCTAACCATAAACGACGCGGTCGCCATGTAGATGAGCTTGAAATCATAAACCTATCATGATGTAACTAAGTTCCGTGCACTAAATTGTGGTCAATATTAAGAACAATTTTAAAAGCAATATTTTCATCAAGTTCCATTTAATACACCTATGGTTTTAGATATACATAGATATTTAATGATCGACAAAATAGCAGGACATCATTAAATGGTTGGGTGCTGCCGGTTCCAGAGTAGAAAATAATAAAGTTGTATGGAAGGGTTGTGTCCTGAAACTCACGATCATTGGGTAATGTGCAGCACCATCACAGTTATACCACATTACACCGCGAACTTCCTCGATTTTAAATATTGAGCGATGTGAGCATTATTTCGCAGAAAGAAAAATAGATTATTATAAAATTTAATATTCTTCTTAATTTTTTTTAATGGAGGCTCTATTGATGATAATGAAACGTTTAAATGAAATTATGATTGACAATATATTAGAACTAAAATGTTTACCAAGTGATGCTCCGTTAGGCGCGTTATGAAAAAAATAATGAGGGTGAATTTTTTTTAAATTAAATCGTTTTCGTCGTATATCGTCGAGAACAACTTCAAAAGAAATGTTCTAATATACAAATTGACCACGTTTTGGTATAACATTAAACTAAAAAGTAAATAGTATCTATCCTCATGACGATCTGCATTGCATGTAATACGAGTACCTTTTAATTTTGAAAAGTATATTAAAATGTTATGAAATATATAGTCATAAATAAGATATATTGTTCATTCATGAACCTACAGATCTATGGTGTTTTATTAGTTAAAATGATTTGCATTATTTTCATTCCCACGGTAGTGTAGTGTCAAAGTTATAATTTCTTTCAGAGTGGTAGAATTTATTAGTTATATTAAATGATTAACATTGGAGTATTATACTCATATATTTTATCTTTTCCTCATATTTTGCATATCTGAAATAGATAAAAATATGCAAGAAATTCATTTAACAGTAACTGGTATTTAATTTAAAACTGTAATAAAAATATATCTAGTGGATAGATCAACTCGGATCGATCGATTCAATCGGAATACGGGACGCGTTGAGTCATGAATTATGTGCTACCAGTAACAAAGGTTTGCTCTATAAGGAAGCCCTAGAGAAACTATTCGATTTCATATGAGTCAACTGTAGGATATTTTTAAACTGCATGCCAATGGCACGGTACTAGTACGGTGAGAGTAACAGTTTGCTGTTGCCCAGATATTTCTATGAAACGACAAAAGTAATCGAGAAATAAAATTTTAGAGCAATCCTGTACGATTTGTCAAAACCTGGCTTCATCCTTCAAATAATTTTATAATTATGATTTGTGGAATAAAGTAAATTAATCAAATAACCTATTGTGCGAAATGTCATGTCATACTGAACCCCCCCCCCCAACCCCGCATATTCTATCCATACGTCACTATTGTTTATATAATTACTACTTGAATTTTTGCTATGACGGCACTAGTGGCTAGGTTCATTGTGATTGGCTACCCCACTGCAACGCTAGCTTTACTGGCGTCGCGCATCAGACCACGCCGTATTTTTACACTGGCTAGTAGGAATTATTTTTTGTTCAAACGTATCGGATGTGTGAAAGTACGTTTCGGTAGACGCTACACAAAACGAATATTTTAAAGCAAAATGCCCGTAATAATTAAAAAATAAAATGCCACAACTTTAAAATCGTTTCAGATTTTATAGGAAAATACGAGAGTAGCACTACGCGTTTTTAGAACTGGCCATTTGTAATATTAATAATAAAAAAAAAACTATTCTAATTAAAAATAATTTTGCTTGAATTTATCACATGTTTAAAAATTAGCGGCAATTTCAAAATTGGGTGTAAAGAGTCAGAATGAACTTGACACGATAACATTTTCAGTCGATAATTTTTTAATGGATTATTGTACAAATTTTTTTATAAAAATCAAGAGAACAATTATTGCAGATGAGTATACCAGTAATTATTTGCCTTTTGCTTTCATCTACACATTCAGCCAGATAAACAACTGAATTATGGATCACCCGCCTTGCAACCCTGACTTCGCATGGTGTGATGCATATATTCTTAAGAATAAAATATGAACTAGGAAGGATGCGATTTCCAAAATTTTGAAAAGCGGGGGCTACCTTTGGCGGCAACTGTGGGCTATTAGTTAGTCATATAATAGGTACTTGTACTTATCATCTTCATTAAATACAAAATATTGAACATAGAGGTTCTCACCAAGATCGCTGCGTATTTAAATAGTCTTTGATTTCATCAATCCGTATTATAATGGTTAAATATCATAAAATCAAGATAGATCCGCCCACAGCTTCTTTTCAACCTTTTCACAAGAAAGGTTCACACGCTGAGCCAGTACACAGACTATAACGTGGAAAACGCATTTATGAGAACAGATTTCATTTATATGGATCTAGCTTATAGCTAAAAAGTATTTTTTCATTACGAATATACTTAAAGCCATCTAATGTATACTCTACTTGTTTTCATTTATTTTTTCTTTCAATGTTTATCCAAAGTATGTAATAAATGGAAAACCAACTGCATGTCGTTTCGTGAAATTTGAAACGCTAACTTATTTTCAATTGTACCTACGGATTAAATGCAATATATGTATATTTTGCTGGGAAAAAGTAAATTTTCATTCGGTTATAGGTATTCTAGCTATTTTATTATTGACGTAAAGTTTAATTTTTACAAGTGTACCACAAATGGTAAATAGCATTAACAAGTGAATTAGACAATAAGCAAGGTTTCAGAAGATCACAGCTATTACTAAATTATCTTATGGTTCTAAAGAATATTTGACTAGATATATGGGAAAAAGAAAATTAATTGAATGAATTACAATTTAATTTCGAAGAAGTTATGGGATTTAGTTTACCTTAACTCGATTACTATTAAAAATAAAGTTATTAGTTGGTACCTCATAAATTTTCCTTCTACTTGTTAATCCAATTTTCGATTCTAATTTAAAAAAAGCATCTTCCTTCATTCTCGTAGCGATATTGCTAAAAAGAAAAACAAATTAATTTTTCTATTTGGAACTTCTAAAATTGGAATTATATTGAAAGTAACAAAAATGTAATAATTATATGTTAGATATTCATAAACAAAAATCAATTTTTATGGGATTAATAAGCATTGAATAAATATATCAAGACTATACAAATTTTATATGCTTTTTTAATTAATTTTTTTAAACAAGTGGTTTAGTGAAAAGCATATGGATAAAGAAATTATAATTAAAATAATTTAACCATCCTCATATGCTATTCCAACATACAATGGATAGAATATTATAAATTAGGAAACAAAATTCAGTTTTATATGTTACTACACAATTTTTAGAGAAAAGACCAAAACAACTTTTTATGTTTATTAGATTTTTGTTTCTTTCAATATAGTTCCAATTTTAAACTTCTAATTAAAAGACAAGGTTTGTTTTTTGTTTAACAAAATTGCAACAAAAACGACAAAGGATGCTTTTTTGAAATTATAATCGAAAATTAAGATTGACAAGTAGAGTTTACAAGGTTTAAAGATTACAACCGACGTAATACAGTCACAATTTTAATAAACGTTCAAATTTCATTAATTTTTTCAACTGTAATTATAAACAATTTCACTTTATAAGGATAATAAATCCATATTTGATAACATAATTGTGGTTGGGCACATTCGAATTAATATCACATCTCATCGGAACTGTGTTCATTGAACACCCGCACGACTTGCGTTGTATCATCAGTCAAACTGTAGTTTGATAAAAACAAACTCACAGAAAAATATATTATAGAGTTTCTAAAAGACATATAATAAAAGTCTAAGAAACCTACGAACTGTTTTATGCATGTATCTTTTAATAATTATGCATAAAAATTTATATCGCAACTGATGAAGGTGAATGCAATACAATTATTTCCCAATGTACCATATACATGATAACTGTACCATGATCATGTAGTGAATTTAATGGTATTCACACTATTCTCAGTGATATATTTTCAACTGAATTTAATGTGATTATGACAGATTTATGTAAATGTTTTCTTTTTATGCACTCGGTGAATATTAAAAAAGTCATATCAGACTCTTCAAATGATAGTCAATTTATATAATCAACTTTTTTTATGAGTTTATGTTTCGGAAAGAATACAATACGCATAATACAAAAAAGAACATAAAGAAAAGTGGGTAAAAATAAGAGGGGAAAAATTTAAGATTTTTTATGGAATGAGGTTATGAAAAAAATTGATAGACACGTGATTGAAATAAAAATTAATAATGTGGTAATCTATTAAAAAATAATAATAGGAAAGTACAAAATGACAAAAAAATGAATGCAAAGAAATATGAAAAAATGGTATAGAAGATGAACAAAAACATGCAAAAGTCTAGCATTATTGAATCATTTTTAAAATCTATTAATTAAAATAATAATCTTTCAAATAACGGAATGTAGGAAACGAACTGAAACAATGAATAGAAGACAAAGATTTCAGTAATATTTTAACCAGAATTAAATTTAACCATCGTTTTCAATAATAATGTTCAAATGAGCATTAAGAAAGGCAGCAGAGAACATCCTAGAAAAAGCTATATTATAAAACTAATAGAGATATATCTGTATACTGGGACTATTTTTTAAAAAAATATTGGAACTTTTTGTTTGGTTTTATTTTAACCTAAAATCTATTTGTTTAGAATTTCTAGTCTGCCTGTCTATTATTTGCCTATTTTCTACTATCTATAACTTTAACCACATTAAAACTTAGGATGTACTTTATCCTAATATGGTAAAAGTATGAGTCTTAGGCGTTACGTTTTTAGGGCTAAACTCTCTAACTAAAAAAAGGTTGTAAAATACCATCCATCACAAATTCAAAATAATGAATGCTTCCAGAGGAAGAATTTTTCTTTATTTCAGCTTGGCGAATATGATATCTTATATGGGTATTAAAAATAAGGCGATAGAGAGTAATGAACAAAAATAAACATTTACCCGGATATGGATAAAAATAAAATTTATTAATATATATTTTTTACCAAGTGCAGTACAAAGCTTTACACTGCTACATAAATAAATAAATACTTGCTCTTATGTATTTTATGACGTTTACTATACATATGTAGTTAAAAAATAAATAACACCGGATTCAACAGTACGTTCACACTCACGGAGTCGTTTACGCTTAGTCGATATCATCGACGTGATTTTATAAAAAATTCGGCCAAAATTTTTGTTGCAAAATTTTATTCCACAAGGTCTATAAATGATTAAAAGCAACAAGAATTTTTTTAAGATCACCAAAATATTTTTAATACTAGAAAATTACTAGTGAACGAAAAGCTTCCAACCGAAAAATTCATTTCAAACTGTACCCAAGAAATACAAAGATCCAGATCGTCTGAATCGCAAAAAGCCTTTCTCATAACGACACAGAAACAGATCTAAAAATAAAGTAATATAAATGAAAAAAACACCAAAGTGTCATAAGACGGTCCTTAAGTAGTTTGCAACAAACTTCCTAATCTGCGCTGAAGCTTTTACAAATGTCGAAATTAAAGTTTTTACATGGATTACTGAACTCGGTTGATCGTCTGTTGCGGGCACACGGAATTTGTGTAATAAGAAGGTAAGCAGAAACACGTGTACCATATGGGAACAGTTTTACAATAGTTTTATTGTCAATAACGATTGATAGTTAAATTTGGATTATTGAAAAAGATTAAAATAGAAAATAAGTGAACGAAAAGTTTGGGTTTGTAAACGATAATTGAAATTAAAAGAAGAAGTATAATTAAGTAACTTTTCTTTTTATAACATTAATGATTATTAATTTATATTTTTTTCTATTTCTATACATTCAAACCATCTTCAAGAGATGAGTAACAACAGCAGTGCGTCGCTTTACAGTTCTCTATCACAACACCGAGACCCAAGTAACAGAGAAGTCAGGAGAATTTTAGGATTCTGAGGGTAACCAGGCAGCCAGAACCGCAACATGGCAATTTTTTATGTAATTATGTTTTCTTTGCTAATTTGTACTTTAACTACTTACTTTACCAGTTTTTTTCTCAATTGAAATCCTATAAACTTTCTTAAAAACAATGCAAGAGAATTCTCTATATCTTTAAAGACAAGAACATTTGTACACTCGTAATTTTGCAATGTTCTCTCATCTCCTCTTTCAATTTAAGAGCGACTGTAATGAGATCTTACAGAAAAACTTATTTAAATTAATTATAGATATATATATATATATATATATATATATATATATATATATATATATATACTACATATATTTTTCAATTACCTTTCTTAAACATCTTGTCCGTTCATATTTCACAGCATCATTACCCTTTCATTTGAATATCGATTGTAATGAGATCTTATGGAAAGACTAAGTTGAATTAAATGAAAACAGAAAAAATACTTTTTATTTAATTTTAATATTTTTCTGTATATTGACAAGTCTTTTTTTTCCAACGGATCGCTGGGTAGAGCATTATAGACGAAGTTTTGAAATCCAAAAAAAATTATACAACTTTTATAAATATTACAACTTTTATTCCTATTTAATTTTGTAATTTTGTAAAGATTCCAACCTTTGTAGTGCCAAAGAAAAACATATAATTTATAATAAAAAGAAAATGTATCCATGACCAAACTATTGTCCAAAACCATGAAAATCAACAAAAATATATAATAAATGCTAGGAAATCAATGTTTTAAAGATGAAAAGGTCCCAGTTGGAAAACTTTAGAGAGTTAGTTTGCAGAGTGCGTAATTTTATTAACATAACCAAATACTAATTTTGATAACATGTAAGACGCACCCCATCGGTTTGTCTTTTGAGCGTTGCCGGTAAGCCATTTGATGCTCGGCATTGATCTTTTCTACTCTGCTGTATGCATTTATGACATTTTTGAACACATTTAGCAGCCCTATATTGCGATATTTTATTTAAATAAAAAATTACCACAAAATTAAAATTATTTAATTTTGTTGACAATATCACTGAATCTGCACCACAAAGGTAGTACTCAATAAGACAATTTCAATGACATGTGAGTGACGCCAAAAAAAGTAAATCTACACAGTATATTAAGTGTATTCAAAAATTCAAAAATCTACACTATACACACTACGAAATACAGGTATCGAATTGTTTGTGAGATAATGCTTGCACCAATTATTTGACATCTGGTAGAAATTCAATTACTTTTCATGTTAATAAAAAATTACTATTAAAATTATTACAAAAATAAAACGTCGCCTGCAACAACAATTTGATTACCACTTCATTTTATTTTACGATATAATTTTTATTTCTTCGCGTAATTCCTTGGACAAAGAATAATCTAATCTATAACCGAATATATCTATTATCTATTACCGTTTCATAGTCTTTCCTGGCTATTTGCACTCTCTAGCCGCAGTGAATAACTATTTGTATATTTACCGTTTTAAGAAGTAGAATCATGTAAAGAAAAAATTACATTGGTTTTGTATATATCATATGGCAAAGAGATAGAAAGATAAGAAGATAAGTTCGTGTTATCATTAAAAAATCATTCAATAAATCAAGACATTGATTAGAACTAACTTTTTAAACAAGAATTTGGCTCTTTTTACATCAGTGTTTTGAGGGGATTATATTTACCAAATACTATTCATAAATAGAGATTTAATTCAATACCTTCCATTTACGGGTTACTATATTGAAGATATACATATAGTAACCCAAAAAGGAATTTTTGCTAAAACTAATTAGATAGTGCAAGTTTTTTCACCTTTTCTATTCCAACTAAGTAAGAATTTTTTAAAATTTCTACAACTTTTAAATATCTATTTATTTTTCAATTCTTACCTTGCAAATTAAATACAAAAGTGATTTGCATTGTTTCCATGCTATGAATAATCATCAATCATTATAAATTTTTTTTTTGATTTTGAGAAAAACTAATATGTACGAAATGTGATTATGTTTATATGTTAATATATGATCACATATTTCGTTTAAAATACTAATTTTCAAATAATAATGCTCGAAAAAATTAAATATTTAACGTAAAAATAAAATAAACAGATGTGTTTAACTTTATAAAAGTTATTTAGTATGAATGCTAAGTTTACAAATGGAATAACCATTTCATATAAACGATTAGTTCTTAGATGTAAGAGGGTTACGGATGAAGTGAATGAACACTTCGTTTATGTATTTAGCTTGTAAATAGAATAATATTTTCGTATAAACAAGTGCAATAAACACTTACTATATTAAGCTTGCAAAATCAATGTGAGGATAGTGCGCTGTTCTTTGCGGGTATCATAAATTCATTACACCAATTTTAGCTTTTTAAATATTTTATAAGATGAAAGTAAGTAGATAAAATTTTTCTAAAGAATAGAAAAATTATAGAAAATTCTTGTTTCATCAAACTAATTTAAAATAATATTCAGAATAAAGAAAATTTGCACTTGAGTTTCCACGGATGAATAAATGTTTATTAACGAAATTTTCATTGAAGTTATATTTATTGGTAAATAATCTGTAAAAAATATATATTAATCGATTTACAGGAATAATATTTCGGTGCTAATAAAAATGGCGACTTTGCCAAAAATATTTAGTTTTCAACATTTTATTTTACTTGGATAGACTCAAAAACAATTATAATGATTAATACTTGTAAATTAAAATTTTTTTCAATTTTCAGTGGTGTGTAAAAAGTTTATTCAGCAAGTAGATTTTTAATTTTTTTAGTTAGAATTATCTTTTAATCCTAAGAAATTTTTTAGAAACTTACATTTAAATTTAGGTAGACTGAATAAATTATTATAATGAGACGAGAAAGGAAAGAGCTACGTTAAAAAAAAAGACAAATCCGGAGAACATTCCAAGGGCGAATGCTGAGTAATTTGAACATGAGCCTTAACGAATAAAAACGTATACGAATAGGATGCTAAGTAATATAAGGGTTTAAGACGACGTTTGTATAATATAATATTATTAATTATATTTTAATTATGACTAAAAAAGAAAAGTGTACAATAAAACAAAAGTCTTTCATCATGGTTAATCTGCTATCATCCATTGGGGAATTCCGTTACCCAATTCCAGAGACCAAAATCACATCCTAATAAAATTTATATTATATTACCTTTAAGTAATATAATGTTATATACAATAAGAACCATTTAAATCAATTTATAATTGCTGGATATATACGTCATCATACGTAAAAGATATATTTTAATTGAGAATCTATTCTTTTTTGAGATCTTTTAAACATTCGGACGAAGAAATTTAAAAACTCACGTGCGTCACAGCTTGCTTTATATACTTTAATTTGATCCTTCTGCATCAGAAACCACATGAAACAAAAGTAGAAAAGATGAAAAGTAGCTAATAATATCGTCTCTGATGTTATTGCAGGATGAAGGTTTCAGTGATTCCAGAGCAGTGATTAAACGTTAAAACGACCAACCCAGGTCTGGAGGACCAGTTAATTTTGATATCGACAAGTTAAATTTACTAATTGAAATTAATGCTCTCATGGTACAGTAAAGAAACCTGTGCACGAGTTAGACAAAATCTGAAAATGTAATATTTGAATACTTCACAGAGTCAGGATCAAGTCAGTTTTCATTCTGACAATGTACGCAACTTGTATTTTTTTATCGTACTTTCAACGCTATTGTTACTGAGGATGGAAAACGTGTTACGCATGTGAATTATGCACATAAGCGATAGTGATTGGTCAAGAGGAAATTAAAAAACCGATTTCAAAAAAAAATGTCCCATAAAATGATAATATGTATTTGTCGGAATATCTGCTGAACCATATATATTTATCGGGTTATCTGGAAAACATTCTATTAGTACAATTATTACCGCAATAATATACAGCAGTGAGCTTCAAAATATACGTATCCGTATTTGTACTTGAACTCAGTCGGAAACGTCCATAATGTGGTGAAGTTTCTTTTTTAGGATAATGCCCGCCCGCACATATAAAATTCACTCGATTTCTCTGAAAATAAAATGTACTTTTCTTTAATTTATTTGTCTTTCTATCATTACTCTGTTTATTTGAGTGTCACTTATAAACTATTCGACGAATTTTTACAGGACTTTTAAAAATCTATAAGTATAACAATAGTAAAACTTAGGATCTATTTATACCAGTACAGTAAAAGTGTGAAAGCAAAAATTAATTCGTATATCTGTGTGTGTTTGTTAGGTTTTCAGGGTTAAAATAACTTAATTTATTACAATTTTACAAAAAGATATAAATACAGTAAATGTCTCAAAATGACGAATTGTTTTTTTATTTAGAATATTGGTGTCAAATAAAAGGGACTAGAAATAAGGCAACAACATATTTAGTTTCTCGACCACAAAAAATATAAAATTTATTAATATATTTCTTACGTAGTATGAATATTAGTACACTATATCGTTCTGGAAAATAAATAACTAAGTAACACCATACTTACTAATTATATCTCATCTTACACATTCCTCACCATACCCATATGAAAATAAATAATATTGGGTCTAATAGTATGTTCCTACTAACGCAGGCGATATCACAGACGTGCTACTTTCGAAAATTTTTAACAACTTAAAATTCTGTTCCACTTTTTTTATAACTCGTTAGAAGAATAAAAAAGAAAATGTTACTATAAAAATTATAGTGAAGGGAAAGCTTGTAGAGTGACGCACTGCAGTTGCAGATTGGTAGATTCATATGAAGCCACGCCCGAAAATACAAATACTCCAAATAGTTCGAATTGAAAGGAACGTTTAAAATAGCGACATCAAAATTAATAGAATTTAAATTAATATTAATACAAAAAGTCCAAAGGCTCTTAAAGAAATCTTTAATTAGTTTGCAGCAATCTCTTCTTTCAGAAATAAAAATAAAATTCTGCTGAATCTGAGCTGGAGTTTTTACAATGATCGAAATTAAGTTTTCTCATGGACCACTGTAATCAACTTCCTTTGGCAACACGAACGTTGAAATTATGTTGTTTAACTGACCACACGTGCTTTTTTATAGGAGCACATGTGTCTTTATGTAAAAAACGTTTTAATATTATTGAAAAACGTATTTACGAGAGTAAATTATACAGTAAATCAGTGACCGATTTTTTTCCCTTTATAAACGATAATTCAAATATAAAAAAGTATGCTTAAGGAATTTTTATTCCAAGAACATTAATGATTAATCATATATTATATTTATGTATATCTGCACACTCACACCTTTGATGAGCAGCAGCTGCAGTGCGTCGCTCTACAATTCTCCATCACAATACGATGCCTATGCAATGAAGAATGGAAGTGGGAAGAATCTGTTGATTTTGAGGGTAAACAGTTAATCTGGAAGTAAAGAACTAACATTTTTTTTAATGGTGTTCTTTGTACTACTTTATACGGTAACTATTTTCTTCGTGATTTTTTTTCTAAAATCCTATAATTTTGCCAAAAGATACATCAAAAAAAATTTCTTAATGTTTTAGGTTTTGGCAGAAATAGACAAAATCGTTTCCACACGTATTATATCGAATTGTAAATCTATCCTTCAGCGTATCACAATATAATAGCTCTTTCAATTTAAGACCAACTGTAATACTTTTCTGTACATTGCCAAGTTTTTTATTCTCGTAAACCCTATTTAGTAGAATTTTATCAAGGAGGGCTATTGAATGACAATCAAGGACGACGAGCACTTTTTGTACTTATAAGAACTTTTTATTTGAGTATGCATGGAACCTTTGTAGTACGAATGTAACTTTGTAATTAAAATAATTATTTTTGTTTAGACCGTTTTTTTCAAAACCGTTCTTGTTTACTTTGTTCCATAAATTGTTTTTAATTGAAATTGTCCGTTTTTCCCCAAAAAAAAATTTTTTTATTTAGGCGTTCAGTATTTCTTGAAGGGATCACAATTCAGTAGCTCTTGATGGCCTCAAAAGATTTTAAAAAAGGGGAAAGAATTAAAAAAAATTGTTTCACCTGGAAATAAAAATATTTTTCAATTTAAAGAAACATTTTGTAAAGACCATAAAATATTTTATTAATTGAATAAAAATGATGCAATAAATGCCAATAAGTAAATATTTTAAGGCTGGAAAAGCTCCAGCTTGAAAATGTTTGAGTGATATTGAGGAATTTAGTGGTATGAAGGGAAATGAACAAAGAAATTACGTTTGTGAAATACTCAATTTGGTTTATGTAATAAAATACTAATGTGCCTTAACCTTTCCTACTCTTTTGTTATATACCAACCTCTGTGTAGCGACATTGTGTCCAAACACTTAATTTCTTGTCTTCAATTATGATTATATGATATTTTTGACAATATCAATTATCTGACAGTATTACCGTGCCATGGATGGATAGTACAACCTAATAAGACCTTCAAAATTCCATTTCATCAGAGTACAAAGACGAGTGGAGCGAAATGGGCCTATTTATCCTCCATCCCTCCATGCTATATATAACATGTGCTCCTTCGCCTGCAAACGACATAATGTGGCACTTTTACATTATGTCTCGTGTTTTGTTATTTATAAGATATTATAATTTCAAACATTACATGAAGAGGTAACTCGCATTTTTCTGATCGAGAAGAGGCCTACTACTGACCATAAAGATAAGATTATTCTACGTCGAAATCTAATTATTAATCAAATGTCATTAACTTTTTTTAATCGCTACATATTTCTTCTTCTGTTTTTTAGTCATTTTCACTAACTACAGAGTAGAGGTTTCCTCTTTAACATGGCATTCCTACCCATGCTGCGTTTTCTATTGTCAACTCTTTCGCAATAATTTCAAAATGTCAACGGTCCTATCTATTCGCATTACCTATTTTATTCCCAAATTATTTAAATATTAATATCCATAATCTGCTTTATATTAGCTGCTTCTATTAAAATCATGTACGTGAGTTAGAACAGCATTTTTTTAAGGCAATCATTCGTTTTGACTCATGACCTAGTTGTTTACTGGTAAAAGTTAAGTCATACCAATTTCAATACCTGAAAACACACTAAGCTCTAGCATCACACATTTCAAACGCCAGCATTAAAAATAAACGATTATAAGATAAACGATCAATACGCGAAGAGTAACGACCACTATGTACCACAGATATCAAATCGTCTGCAAAATAATGTGATCGCCTATAAAATTTTATAGCGCCATGGAGAATTATTTGCACTTAGCAAGCCCTAAACGATGCGGGGAAATCATAAGACAAGGTGTAACGTTATGGTTGTCATAATATGATTTCTTATCTGTGAGCACTGTTGATATGGACTTTTTAAAAATAGGTATATCCACTTACATTTCTACATAACAGAAACAAAGTCTTCTTTTATACTCATATAATGCAATTCAACTTGATATAGTACGTATTAAATTCTTT
Source organism: Druceiella hillmani (assembly GCA_039881145.1). Lineage (NCBI taxonomy): Eukaryota > Metazoa > Arthropoda > Insecta > Lepidoptera > Hepialidae > Druceiella > Druceiella hillmani. Next base: position 13,585,765 of record JAYKKI010000061.1, read on the forward strand.
TTTCATAGTCTATAATCTTTAGATAAAAAAGCCGTAAATCGATACGTAAATGACATTCTGGCTGAGGATATAAATATATACTTATAAATTATACGCAACAAATTCTTGAATAAATTTTTTTACGCAAGTCCTTATAGACGAAATTGAACATTTTCTGAAAAATATAACTTGAGAGAATATACAGTATTTTAATGAGCCAGAAAACATCTGCAATAAGAAATATGAAATTAATGCATCGCGAAAATAATTAAATGCCAGATATAATTGATTTTATCTCATTCTGGATAAATTAGGTATTTGCGGTTTTATGGCTTATTTAATTTTGCTCGTGATTTCACCAGCGTACGAGTAGTTTTTTTATTATTGCGATGGAATTATTAGTCAGCAATAAGTTCATATTTGGAAAGTGATTTAGTGTGTGATATAAATTATTTTATCTCACTGTGGATAAATTTAGTGTTTTCTATTTAATTTACGTCGGGTGCAATTTTATTTGTAATTTCACTGGCTTAAATTTATTATTAAAATCCATATACTTTAATAAAATTCTAACAAAAACTGATTAACAGAAGTCTCTAAAGGATGCACTAAACAACAGATAAAGATTTTCTTAGACGTTTTATTGGGATAAGAACGAGAATAAATTTTAATCTAAATCCCAAGCATTCTACACGTGAAATTTTTATGCAAGTGGGTATAATGATTTTGATATGCTGGTCTGTTGAACATGGAAAATTACATATTAAAACACTAAATTGATGAACAAAAGTATCAAAGGATGCTCTAAGAAACAGATAAATATGTTCGTAAGGAAATGTTTTATTAGTCTAAATAGGGTTCTAAATTTTAATACAAATCTCAAGTATTATCTCAATATAATTTCCATTTAAATAATTGTATTAATTTCCGCGTGCTGATCTGGTAAATAAGTAAAATTTCAGATAAAAATATTGAACTGATGGACAAAAGTTTCTAAAGGATGTTCTAACTCTTTTTCAGTTTTTGTGTATTAATCTAAGGAACAGAAAAATCACAGAGAAAAACACTAAACATTTTTATTGACCCTTTCACATCCCTGATACAAAATTTGCTCAATATATTCAGTGCAAAAATATCTTCCTCCCCTTTGCCTTCCGAAAGTTTTACGTAATAGTACGAATTATAAGTGATTATACTGTTACTGTACTAACTTCAAAAATACATTAATGATCTCCTTAATAGCCTTTGGAGTTTTTCATTTATATTTAAATACGTTTTTGTGTAATTATTAAATAAGCCTTGTTCGATTCGAATGATATGGAGACTTTGTATTTTTGGTGTATGGCTTTAAATTAATTTTCCGTTGAAAGCTGTCGCTCCACTAGTATTTTATAGTTTAATGTATTTTCGGTGCCTTTTGTTATCTTTAAAAATATTGAAGAGAATTTTGTAAAAATATTTTTGGAAAATTTTCATGGCAAAACTGGCTACAGAACCCTAATTAGGCTACAGAACCCTAAAACAATTTTTGGCTTCGAATCGAAAGTTTTGAAAACAGGAATGAATTTGAAGCTGAATGATACATAAATACAAAAAAAAAATTCTTTGCTAAACAAAAATCGGTTCTTGTTGCTATTTGTACAACATTAAGGTTTGAAATTTTATTTTGATTTCCAGGTCGTGTAGTAAGTCACGAAACGGAATTTTGTTTCCAAATCCGTAATGGATTATGCATTGAATGTTAGAATGGCATTAAGAAACATTATTTTAATTATACCTTCTCATTCAAATGTTTTTTTATTAAATGTTGTTTTCAGAAAAAAATTATTAAAAAAGCATACAGAATGTAATTAACCTTAAATTTTTATTCTTTATTTATTAATTATATAATTTTTTATGTAAGAAAATTAATGAAATAGCAAACAGAAACTTTATTTTTCAAAGTCAATTCAATATCCACCAAACCTCATTTTCACAAAATAAAATTATAAATGACACACTTTTTTACGGGTCTAGATATTACAAAATATATATTTCAGAGCCAAAAGGTAATTAAGCAGCGGCTACAAGTCTTTGTCTAGAGTTTAGTGTGGCTTTTTAAAATTGTTTTTTATTCAAAATATATTTCTAAAAGTTCAATTTCATATTATTAATAAATAACCATGTGACTTAATAATAGAATTATACACAATTAAATGAAACTACGTGATGTAGTATTATCTCTACTTTCTTTAATTTCTTTTCCACGACCCAGGTTTCGTTGTATTACAACATCTTCAGGTGGGATATTAGCCAAGATAGCATATTAGCAAAGATTTTTGCTAATATCCCACCTGAAGATGTTGTAATACAACGAAACCTAGGTCGTGGTAAAGAAATTAAAGAAAATAGAAATAATACTAAATCACGTAGTTTCATTTAATTGTGAATAATGAATTTCTACAAAATTAACGCCAAATATATTCAATAGAATTATAATTTACTAATACCTAGTAAAATATACGTATATGGCATTTATGTTTTGGTATCACCGGTTTACATCTTTATTAAATAATATGACTTACAATTTATCAGTTTATTTTAATACTTTAAATAACACTGAAAGAAAAATATATCCACTTTTTTCCTAATGTTAATTATGTTGCAAGAAAACGAAAATGAATATACGTTTATCAAATATATTTAATGAAATATATTTTTTTGCATTAGACGGACTTAGTATATTCGTAATGAAAGAATACGCCTCTATTTCACCTTGACACAAGTTCCAACTATATAAAATCTCTTCTCGTAAATGCGTCGTCTCTGCTATAGTAGGTGCCGGAGTTCAGCGCGTGACCCTTTTTATGAAAAGGCTGAAAGAAAGCTGTGGGCAGACTAATGTTTAGTAAATTCGTCACGGATTCGTTCATCAGCCCATACTCACTTGGGAATAAAAGGAACCTTGAACTAGAGGACTGCCGCTTTCGTTTTGCTGCGAGATGATAAAGGCCATCCAAAGTGGCGGGCGTTAATATAATGTCGATTGTTAAGTCCATGTTATTGAATCCGTGTACAGCATCTGCTTTATAAATCAATATATAAATAACATATATTTCTATCATTATTATATATTATTATTTTAATATTCGGTTGTTTGAGTGGCTGTGTGTGTGTTCAAATTAAGAAAACGAAGGGCGAACAATTGCCGCATACTAGTCTGTGATAACTGTTCTTACAATTACCAGAAAAATTGTCACCTAATACCCCGATAAAAATCATGGAACGAAAATTTTCCCGTATTAAATTTATCTTAAATTTGAATTAATTTATTTATTACCATTAAATATCTATTTTTATAACCTTACTACATTATCCTCGCAATTTTCTTTAAAATCTGAAATAATATTGAAAGTACTATCTGCTTTATAAATCAATATATAAATAACATATATTTCTATCATTATTATATATTATTATTTTAATATTCGGTTGTTTGAGTGGCTCTGTGTGTGTTCAAATTAAGAAAACAAAGGGCGAACAATTGCCGCATACTAGTCTGTGATAACTGTTCTTACAATTACCGGAAAAATGGTCACCTAATACCCCGATAAAAATCATGGAACGAAAATTTTCCTGTATTAAATTTATCTTAAATTTGAATTAATTTATTTATTACCAATAAATATCTATTTTTATAACCTTACTACATTATCCTCGCAATTTTCTTTAAAATCTGAAATAATATTGAAAGTACCATAGTGGTTTAAAATTATTTCGGATATCTTGATTGAACATATTTTTTTTGGATGCATTACCGAAGCTTGCTTTTACATCTTTTTTTATCTTTCTTATCATTTTATTATCATTTCTTTGGGATCTATCATTTATCATTTCCTTCTTCATCGACAGAACTCAATGAGCGAATATAAAAGTGGAAATATTAAGTGGACGACTGTTGAGAAAAGCTAATTTTAATAAAATGGAGATTATTGTTTGGTCGCGTAGTATTTTCTCGACTTTTTACTATTTATTATGAATGCTGCCATTTAACTCTATTTTCAATTAACAAATAATTATTATGGGTCCAGTTCAAAAACATAACACGGCGCGGCGCGTGACGCAGGAAATGCTGGCGCTTTGGAGCGGTTGTGTACTTCAGTCAAGATTCTCACTAGTGCCGTTACAGCAAAAACGGAAGTAGTAATTAATAAATAGCAGTGCTCTTGCTTTAAGAATATTGTGCCATTTTGTTCGACTTATTCATCGATTAAAATCAAAATTAAGCAGCGAAATCGTCGTACCGTTGACAGAGATTTGACGATAGTACTGGCAAAAATTGAACCTGAAATCGACCACCTACTTCAGAACAAGCGGGTACAGACATCCCTTTAAATAATTTTATTATTTAATTACACATAGTTATTTTTAGGAACGAACACCAAAGTTTTAATGTATTTAATTATGCTTGTAATTGAGAAATAAATGTTGTAAAAATTAGATCTTTTTAATAGCAACAATGAAAAAAATGAAAAGAGGGACATGAACATATTGTTTATATCCGGGGAGGCCCCCCCAGATATAAATCCCTGAGTTAGTAAAAGTATTCTCAATCTTCAACTTCTGTTTCAAGTTCATTAACAGGTGTTTAAATGTCAGCTAGCTCATTGCATTTTAAGAAATGTGTTTTCGAAATATTTTTGAAATTAAATGAGCCTAAAGTTTAAAATTTACATTGAACACAAATGACCGACAATAAATGGTCGAATAATAATCGGTCCGATAATAATAAGAGGAAATAGAACATATGGTATTTAATATTCTGACCCATGCATCATACAAAGTTGGTATTAGGAAAACATCGGAGCTACTCTGGTCGATTCTCTCCGATCTGAATGTTACGAGTGAAAATGCGGTAACGGGGAAAGTACAGAGCATACGAATGACAAGTTCTGATGCAGACGTGAGACATTTTGTCGGCGGCGCACACATTTTCACGCATGTGAAATTAGCCACCGACCTTGTCTGACAGCAGTTGGAAGTTGTCCGCCCCTGACTCACCACATACAATAGTTGGTCGTCGGAGTTGCGCGTTAAGTATAACAGATAAAATAGATATAATATATCATAGGATGAAGTCATATTTTGACGAGTCGTACATGATTACTCTAAAAATTGTCTCCTTGTATATTTGAATCTCTAGTTTCTTAAAAACAGCACGGCAATGAAAGACTGTTTATTGCCGTCACCATATTAGTCCCGCTACCGTGTAAGCGCCATACCGTTAGCATCCAGTGGAAAGCCATCGCATAGTCGTCTCATATAAAATCAAGTTATTTTGCTAGGGTTTTTAGACGAAACGGTTAACTAATATTTCCGTTGCCGATGGCACACCTATTATTGGCATCGACGTGTTTGTTCCGTGTTTCGGTTGGATCGTAATCTACCCACTAGATATATTTTAGTTATAATTTTAAATTAAATATCAGTTACTGTTAAATAATTTTTTGGCGTAATTTTAATCATGTCCATTTCAGATATGCTAAATGTAAAGAAGAGAAACCACCCGACTTTAATGTTTCTACGTTAATCATCTAATGTCAGTCAATTAATAAGGTTAACCATTGTGACGGTGGTAATACGGTTAGCACCATACCATACGTCACTTAAAATAACGCAAATCATTTTACGAATACTGTACCATAAATTCCCTAGATTAATTAAATTCCGATATGTTAATTTATGTATAGATATGAAGCAAGTTATGAAATATGATTTTTAAAATTTATAAGATACCACGTAATAATGATTGCAGATATTTAAGTGGATTGGTGATAATTATTGAAATGTTTTTCAGAATTATATATTACAGAATGCTGGTAAATTTATATAGCAAAAGTTATTTTCGGAAGTTATTTCAAAAATAGAATTGTTAAAAATCACTTGTTAAAAATTTACAAGAACTATTGACTTAAATAATAAGGTTAATTTTTGAACCTTTATATTATTTTTAAGATATCTACTGACCTAGGTTTTGTTGTATGTCGACATGGTTAGGTGGGCAATTTGTAAAGATTGGTATCAATCTTTACAAATTGAAAGAAAGACAACTGAAGATGTTATCATGCAACGAAACCTACGTCATGGTAAAGAATTAAATAAAGTAGAAATAATACTACGTCACGTAGTTTCATTTAGTTGTGAATAAAATTAAGTGATAATGAATTTCTACAAATTTAACGCCAAATATATTCAAAACCTAACGATACCCTGCACTGGATTTTTTTTTCATCCTTCAGTTACATGTATAGAGTTCCACCGTTATCTTCCCAATTATTTTTTTATTTAAACATTTCATTATTATAAACTGAATAGTGATGAACAAAGAAACGTTTAGGAAAAACACTCAATTTGAATACAATCGATTTTTCGTTCTGCAAAATAATGCATTGTTCAATATTTCAAATTCAAAGTAGGGTCCGCGGTATAGTGTAGTATACATTTGGCGGTGTAGCGCGGCGCCTTGCATGCATGCATTGTAGAATGTTTAACTCTTATTTTACTGATGAGATAGTTTGTTTTGAGAATAGAGTGAAAAAAGAAAAATTATAATTAATAATATAGTGCTATTTTATGTTGAGAAACCAATGAAACCGGTTTACTATATCAATTTAAAAGCATCCTTATTACTTTATCGATCATTAAAAAGCTACAAATTTCCAAGTCATCTTAACTAGAGCTTACTTGTAGCCAGCCATTTTCAAATTGTTCTTAATTCTGGCCACAGTTTATATCATAACAGGCTTATGGCCTCAATCTCGTCTATATGGCGACTGCTACGTTTATGGCTAGCTAAGCCGTAAAACTTTATGGACAATCATTATATTTTATAGGCGAATCGATATCTGTAATGCACGGTGGTCGCTGTTCTTGCATGTTTAGAGGTCGGTTTTGTGCAGGCATTGGAGGTTTTTTGTAAACAAAAGTTATTTGAGAGCATTGAATGGAGAGGAGCGTTAAACTTTTACTAAAACTCGTCTTTAGTCAGAACTGGGGATTCTTTTTAAGACGAAAGAAGCATCACCAAATTTATTAATCACTAAATAATAAATAACTAAAGTAAACAGGGTGTGCATGCTTATATTGAAATATGATTTCAAGATATATTTTAATAACGTTATTTTGCATAAAGTATTATATTATCGCACTAATAAAATTAGTGGCGACTGCAAATATAATAGAATATGAAATAAATTGAAGAAACGATTTACATGTTTAATTATCCATTTTATATTCAGCTAATGAGTTAAATTTAGATTATTAGAAATTATAAAGTAACTATGACGTAGTGTGTTCCTTAAAAGGAAAGAATATAATTTTTTTGAATTTCTTTGCTTTTGTGCTATTATATTTTACTATTATACAACTTGCTTTATTATATAACTTTTGACTTTTGCTTAGTATTGAAATTTGCTGTTTTGTTTTTTGTATATATCTATATTTATTATTCGGTATTGGCATACTCGGCCACGTTTTTAATATTCGACTGAATACCAAACATAAGACTCGCGCGATATTCGCGGAACTCCGACGATTTATTTAAAAATTTGATTATTTTACCTGGAATGAAGTACATAACTGTCTGAATGATTATCTTCTTTATATTTTATTTATACACGATTTTTTATTTTCATAATCAATCTTAAAATTGAGTGTCAAACTGAGTCAAAATATTAATGATAACGCTGCATTAACGTTCGTAGTGAATGTATAAAGTCCACGGTCTATTAAACAATATATTATTTAAAGACTGACCAAATGAATCGAACTGTTTTTTATCTAACCTGCGACATTTTAATTATTTTTTCTATTCGCATTTCATTTTGTAAATTCTAATTTTTAATTTTAAGTTTATGTAACACGTGTTGTAATCAATGCGAATACTTATTAAATAACCATTTGATCAAATATTCTAATGAAATTAGTAAGTGAAATTTTAATAAAATAACATCACAAAAAATATTTTGATGCGTTACTTAAGTTAATAAAATAAAATAATTTGAAATAAAAACCTACGTTACCTACATTTAGGTATAATTTTAAATAAAAAATCATTACAATTGTCCACCTGAAGATGTTGTCATATAATGAAACCTAGGCCGTGGTAAAGAATTTAAATAAAGTAGAAATAATTCTATATCACGTAGTTTCATTTAGTTGTAAAAATTAAACAAAAGTGAACTTCTACAAAATTAATGCCAAATATATTCAATATATAAAAAATCTAATAAATTAAAAATTATTTTCTTCTATAATATAATTTTTAATAAGTATTCGCATTGATTACAACACTTGTTTAGTCCACATCGACTAAACAGATCGCAGCATGTAGCAATATGTAAAAGTGATTGTTTGCGTTAATACAATTAGCTATATAATTTGTACGTTTTGCAGTGCATCATTCGTAACAGGCTGTATTTACATGCAATGTGCCTTCGCAAACTAAACTTGAGAAACAATGATTTAATTGGTTCACGTAGCATATTCACTTTGTATTCAAGTAGTTGAGTACTATTCTTTGATTAGCTCCTTCATGCTATTTGATGGCTGACGGTTCGTTAAGTTTTTATCGCGTTACATATACAATATCCACGAGAATTTAATGAGGTGTTGAAAATGTCGGATTTTAAGTAGTCATTTGAAATAAATAAATTTTCTTGAGGTAACAAATTGGCACAAAAAGTATGTAATAAAATTAATGAGCTAATGAAATTAATTAGATGCGCTGTTTGAAATTCTAACTCTTCGCGAAAGATTTATTGGACAGGTTTTTTGGAATAGTATATGAATGGCTCCAAATGAAGATATATATAGATATATAATATATAATACTGAAGGTTCGGAATAGAATGCATTACAAATTAACGAGGTATTTTAGTAGTCGATTTTTAACTTTCTATAATCAAAGGAGTAATAGGCAACATTTGCCTTAAAACATTTGGTATTTGGTTTCAAATGAAAGTAGTCATTCTTGTTACGAAGTTTATGTTTGTTAGGGATACGTTTTAAAAGAGATGTGCACATTTGTTTTGTCGAGACCTTATTGGATAATTTCATTCTAAAAAATAGCTATATCGAAAAACGATAAAGTAAGATTTCATAGTTGTCTGCATATCACGAAAATTTTGATAAAGTTAATTAAATTAATCAACGGAAAATAGGGAAAAAATTCAACTAATTCTAGAAAAATTAGAAAGTTATATTTACATAGGCACATTTTTGTGAGTTTGAATCTATAAAATTAATTATCAGTACTTAAAAACGAAAAATGATAGGTGGAGAACTCAAAATAGTACAAAAGGTAATGTCAGATAATTTTAAGTTAGTTTAAAAATAGTTTTGTTTACAGTCTTCCCTTTTCCGTCTACCGAATAGTGTATTTGTTATCCATTGATCTACGGAGTGGGTTTTTTTAGACTTTGTTGTACTCAAATTTTGCATTCGATTTGTTTTACGATTCATACTGAATTGCTTTGTAAATTCATGTCGATTTATGATCATATCGTTTCAGCATTAATTGAAAGGAAATATAGGAATATATTCGATAATGTGTTTTGTTTATGGACTGATTGAAACTAATACAAGTGGAGTAAGAAAAAGAAATAAAAGTAGATACAGACCAGGATAAAATCCGGTTTATCTATATAGATTGCAGGTATCGGGATGGTGTAGAATAATAAGTTCTCTAATCGTAACATTGAAATTTATCCACAAGATTTTTTATCTACGTCAGGATATAGTGGGATTAGGGAAAATCCTTGAAGAAGTATAGCCAAAGGAGGGGGGATATCAAAACTTTTTTCCCGAGCATTTACGAAACTATTTAATATTCCTTTATATTACCATTTCATTTATTAGGAGAAGAAATCGGTACCATTTGTGTAATAAATCACCTACCGTCAGGTTATTCATTTTTCGTGACTTTCTGCAGAGTTTACTATAGCAATGGTCGAATTTTTTTATCTATGATTACACAAATTTTTCCGAGGGTTTTTATTACCCTTTTTATGATAAGATATCTCGGATGATAATTGGAATTATGAATAATTAAGATTTAATTATTTTATATGGGCTAAAGGAAAAGTTCTAAAATTCTGATATAATTCCTTGTACTCTTAAAACCCGTTTACTTCACGTGACCTACGTTGACGGGACCTAGGTTGCATACGTATCATGTTACAATAACTGCTTTCTTTAAAAAATGTAGAAAATATTGACAGAAAAAAATTAAATTTTCCTTATATATTTTTGTAAGGAGGTTAAGGATTTTGTATCGTTTTGTGTCCTCAGTGAAAACGGATGAATCATTTTTATTTTTTTACCAGAGAAATTTATTCTCTTAATGTTGGGTTATATGCATATATACTGTGTTATATGCATACCACGCGTTAGTGAACACATTATTGTCATTTTAAATAAAAATTCATTTAAAAAAAAATTTAATAATTTTTTTATTTACAAGATTACTTCGGTACCTGGACTTTTTTGAGTCCAAGGTCGATGACAATTTTTCAAATTAAAATTTTGTTTTCCTAGGCATATTTCCTAGTAAGAAAATAATGGTATTATGATATGAAGCGATAGTTATCCATAATATAGATCGAGATTTATTGTATCTTTCTCCAAATAATCAATCATAAATATTCATTCAGCATCCAAAAAGACAGGAAACATAACTTTCCCGACGGGTGCGGAGACATGAAACTTTTACCCTCTCTAGGAAATGACTTTTTTCGGGCTATACTTACCTTTTTGGTTTTGAAGGATTGTACTCAAGTTATCATTTTAAATCACCGTAAAAATAATTTTTAACTGGCCCAAAACGAAGCTTTTCTGGAAACCCATCCTCATTTCTGATATATAATGCGTGAATACCTTGTCGAAGGGAAAATTGTTTGATAAAATTGACTGTGGAACATTTTTCAGAGTACGCTACAAAATGGACGATCATGTCTATTCGATTATTTTATAACTAAATTTTCAAAAAGGAATTTGGTCCTTTACAATGATGTCTTTGATGTATTTATATTTATCAGAAACCATTGTTGAAGATTTCTTTACTTTTACTATTACCGTTGATAGTAAATCTCAGATATTTTATTTAAAAAAATACTCTTGAGAATAATAAAAACATAGTAACAAGTTTTTCACTTTTTCCATTTCAACTAAGTAAAGTAATAGTAAGAATTGAAGAATATATTCATTTTGATATATTCAATTGAAGAATATATAGGGTTCTGCAAGTTTCCCTTTGAACATTTTGTCAATGACCTAAATTTTTTGAATATAGATTGCTTAACAATCAGCAATCCAGTCATCGATATTAAAGTTCCGACAAGTTCGACGATAGAAATTGTTTTTTGTTAAGAAAATTGAATTTTTTTTTCAAATCAAGGTGGCTATTTGAGAATAAGTTTTACTTTTAATTTGATAATTTTAAGTTACGTATCTGAACGCGATTTATGTTTGTAAATGGTAAATAATAATACGGTATTCCTTATATGTTCCTAATGTTCAGGCTAATCTCGAGGTGCATTTTCTACTTGTATATAAATTTTGTTTTTATTTCGAAGTTTTATTTGTCAGATTTAATTCTTTGAAATTATGCGTAACTTGAAGATTATAATTCAAACTATTACTACGGTTCATCCTACATATATCAAAGTTGATGTAAATAAATTGAGATAAAGACATATTTTACTAATTTAATAGATATGTTTCATTAATGTTTCTTAAACTTTTCTTAATCGTATTTATTTTTCGATTTCAATTATCATTTGTAAACACAATTCGCTAAATTATTTAATGTATGTAATGATTTATTGTAACCCTCATTAGAAATCTTATCAATAATGTAAATTACACTCTCAAGTGTCATTGAAATAGTTCCGTATAATAAAATTAATAGCATAAAGGCTTATTTAGTTGCAGGCCATTACATTAAGCTTACGAAAATCGGTCACCTGAGACTAATTTGAGCTTTATAAGAGCTCCAGCCCAGATTCAGGGAAACTTTATTTTTATTCCTGAATGGGAGAGTTTGTTGCAAACTTCTTAACAAATTTATCAGCCATTAAATTTTCATATTTAAATATATTATTTTACATTTACCTCTCCTCTGTTGCTACTAAAAATATCATTATGAATACCGATCGGGTTGCTTGAATTTCGCCGACATTGTTTCTCACAAATTTTTCTATTTGCAGATTTCTCTGTAATAATTATAATTATCACGTTATTCTTTAGTGTTTAAATGGTATATTTCTTCCAGTGTTTGTAATTTTCTCACTTTTTTCTTAAACATTTTTTTATAAAATAGAATACAATAAAATTAGTAGAAAACGATTAATTTCATAACATTTGTTAGACAATTTGAATATGATATTACTTGGTAATGAGGGCAAAAATGGTAAAGAATAATCTCTATATTTCTAAGTCACATTATTATTTAATACTCTTTTCATGTTTTCCTTTTTTATTAATTATTCAAAAATTGCGGTAGATAAATTTTTCGATTCGTCTGTTTATTAAGTATTAACCTTTAACACCTATTTACTTTACACTTGTTTGCAAAGGTAGTTTTTGTGTCAATTAAAATTATTTTTAATATTTACACACTCAAATTCTTGACTTGCTATTTTTTTTATGTCAAAGCATTCCTGTTTTGTTCAATAAATTTTCAATTACCAAAGTTTTTATGCGACTACATTTTCGCAAGTGCTTTCATTTAACTTACCAAGCTCTTTTACACGTCATTCTTGTAGTTATTTTAATACTCACGTTATTGTTTTTTTATGGATTGTAATATTATTATTTGAACCGCATTAATTTTTTTCAGTCTTGATTTTTTTCATTATTTTCGTAATGGCTTTATCTCAATATGATCTTGCATTTATTCTTCTTCGCTGCTCCTACCTATACACTCTTATATCTTTCAGAGAATAATTTTTTTATTTTGCTCAAAAAAAACAAAAAATACCCAAACAATCTCTTCTCCATCTATGCTAAAGAAAAATTAAAATTATAAAAAAATAGCTTTTCTGGAAAATTCTTCTTAAGACACTGATTTAAAGATATCGACGACATTTTTATGCTTATGAAAATGTCTATGCACATGTCGATATAGGGTTAAAAATAATATTAATATTTGTAAATATTGGAGCTTGATACAAATACTGTGCAATATTCAATATTTATTTAAACTTAAGAGTCTACGTGGTACTCGTAATATAAGTTTTACTCGTATTTAACAAGTTTATTTCTGTAAAAATTATGTTTATATTGCTTTATTTCACTATATATTTATTATTTTTAATTTTAACTGTGCACGAATATACTGATTAAAATAAAATATTCACTGCTAGAACCCTACACAAAATAAATGTAATTCTGATCTATGAATCGTGGAGCAAGCGTGATTCAGGTATACATATTAGCACTGCACTGTCCATTTGCATCAAGCTGCTGGCCAAGGTATTCTAAATACTCTTCACGTGGAGTCGCCAATAAGACCTTTAAAATATCTTCAAGCTATTTTCTTATTTACCATGAAAATAGCGCGTATCACACACAGATTATGTCCATATGATATTGTTATGCACCAAATATGATGTTTGATACTGTTATATACTGTATACTACGTCGTCATCGTGGTGTATCGGGTTGATCTCAAGGCATACGACCTTTGACGATACGGCGCACCGCTCCACCGGGTTCGATTCTCGGTCGTTTGTCGAACGGGGCTGGACTGGTGTCATGGGTGACTGTAAGAGATTGCTCTCGTAGAAATAAGTCCGCCATATGTATTCCATACTATCTTCCGTACATCAATATTTATTAATATATATATTGACAGTGAATAGCTAAATGGTACAATCGATATTAAAAACGGAAATGTCTGAAATCAAAATTATCTCCCTAGAAGTAAATGTAGTATTGTTATTATTTATCCATGTATATGTGATATATGAGTACACTCTCAAATCACAAATAATATGGTATTGTTAATATTTCATTTTAAATCATCTTTAATATCATAAAATTAATTCAGTTTTTTTCATGGGACAGTAAATTTTATTTTTAAGAGCAAGCCGTTTTCTGATTTTCTAAACGCGTTGTTAATGGCTATTTTAACAAACATAAGCCTGCATTAAAAAAAAACAATTGAATATCGGCATGCCTTATTGTCATGTGAAATAAATTTGAGCGGGTCCCCGACCCGTTTGTAAATAATTATCCGATCAATTGTCTAATATTGTTTGTTTATAAAATCAATTAATTTACACCAATAAACTCAGAGTGCGCGAGTCTGCAAAGGCATCCTCTTCTCATGATCACGTGTATACTCAGGGGTGAACCTATCAAAGCGTATAAACGTCAAATAAACTTGCATATTGTAAATGTTCGTGGAGCTAACCAACCTTTACTGGCCCCACATAAATGCACGTTTCCCTGAACGGTCATTTGTAATATCGTGTCTTTCATTACACAATGTGGTTGAAACGTGATTAAATTATCCATTAATTATCTCAGTTTTTGATTGAAATTGTTCAAATGGTTTAGCGTAACCAAACGCTAGCTTTAATAAGGCCAAGTAAGACATTTGTTTTCTGAATTAAGACTATTTTAAAGGCTCCGTAATTCATAGGGCTATAAAGGAAACCATATCTAACATAGTTTTTCTCTAAAATGGTTTGATATTAAAACTTAAAACTTAGCGTAGTGATAAAGTAAATATATAGGGCTTAATATGTTTTTCAGAATTTTACGTAACACAGTCCTAAAAATATTGCTGAAAACATTTACAAAATATCTGAAGTAATTTGATAAGAACTATTTGCAGAATGCCAATAAACAAATCGGAAAATTTAAAAAAACGTAAATTTGTTTCAGTATTAGAAAATTTTAAGAATACTTATGGTTATAATGAGTTAATTTTTTAGAATAAATTGTTTTTCTCTATATAAATATTTAAAATTTTTAATTCGAATTTAATATTTTTTTTTAAAAATGATAGTTCATAATCAAAATCACAAAAAAGAAAAATTTGCGTGAAACTTAGTACACGTGACGGAAATGAAACTTCTTTGGTGCTCTAAACTTCGATTTGTAAGAATATAATAAGAAATAAAACGTCAGTGTGTGTATGTGTGTGTGTATGAGAGAGAGAGAGAGAAAGATAGAGGTATATTAATTAGCTATAAATATTAATTCCTGATGGAATACATAGAGCATGTGCCCAGCGTATACTTTAATTTTTTTGTAAACTCCGTAAAAAGACTTTAGTGTAAGTCATGCTTGTCAATGAGTTATAATATTTGAATGTAAAATCGTAGAGCGCTTTGTCTTGATATCTAACTGAAATTTTAAGCATTCATCAACATAATATTAATTTGAGAAATAATTCAATTTTGAGAAAAAATGCCCAATTTTTTTACACTCAACTAATATACTCAATAACAAACGTGGTTTACACTGAAGTTTTTACTGAATAAGCGGAGAAAACAGATTATTAGTTTTAGCATTTTAGAGCAATATTCTGTAAAAGCGTGCTGTTTGGTTTTTGAAGCTTTTAATTTATTTTTACTTTTTTATTCTTTTATTTTTTGTTTCAAGACTGTACTTCTTGTCTAGTTATAGAAAATTATTTTACTCTTATCGGTTTTTGCTAAGTATGTAAAAATATAAATATGTAATTCGGACATCTGGAAGTGGATGAAAATTTAACTTAAAGTTCTGTTATTTTTGTAGTCTTTTTTTTAAGCCTAAAAGAAGTTTTTTTTCCATTTTATGAAATTATTGTATTGTCATCAAAACTACATACAACCACCACGTTGATGATGATACAACAATTAGTAATGCATGAAATTTAGTTTGTCAGATTCCATTACTTTATCAGTAACAAACAAGTCGACTTAATAAAAGCGTTTTAAGACATAACCGCTAAGTCAGTATCACAACACGGGTAAATGTGGCTGAAGGATGGAGGAAGTTGGTATGTGTTGTTCTTGTTGTAAATTATATTTACGACAGCGATATGTGCGAGTGCATTGCAGATTTATAAATAAATTAAGTACCTGTTGTTAGTTTCGTAATGGGTGAAGTACACGCAAAATTAGTAATAAATTAAGTACCTGTTGTTAGTTTCGTAATGGGTGAAGTACACGCAAAATTAGTAATAAATTAAGTACCTGTTGTTAGTTTCGTAATGGGTGAAGTACACGCAAAATTAGTAATAAATTAAATACCTGTTGTTAGTTTCGTAATGGGTGAAGTACACGCAAAATTAGTAATAAATTAAGTACCTGTTGTTAGTTTCGTAATGGGTGAAGTACACGCAAAATTAGTAATAAATTAAGTACCTGTTGTTAGTTTCGTAATGGGTGAAGTACACGCAAAATTAGTAATAAATTAAGTACCTGTTGTTAGTTTTGTAATGGGTGAAGTACACGCAAAATTAGTAATAAATTAAATACCTGTTGTTAGTTTCGTAATGGGTGAAGTACACGCAAAATTAGTAATAAATTAAGTACCTGTTGTTAGTTTCGTAATGGGTGAAGTACACGCAAAATTAGTAATAAATTAAGTACCTGTTGTTAGTTTCGTAATGGGTGAAGTACACGCAAAATTAGTAATAAATCAATCATAAAAAGACAAATAACATCGAGAAAATTTTGCCAGTTTACTTTTCACATCTATAAAATACAAAATAGCTGACAGCAATAGTGCGCGCCATTTTGGTTTGTTTTTACGCATACGTACGTTTGACACAATTTTAAGTTTACTTTTAACATACATAACTTACAAAACAACTGTTAGCAGTAGTGAGCGCAATTTTTGTTTATTTTCGTGCATGCGTACACTTCTTATCTTGTTCTATTGTTTCCATTCATCTCTTTCGGTTATTAGCTAAGTACTTATTTTTCGCCCTCCTTACGATAGACTCGTTACATTCAAAACGTTATAAAAACGTTGCATGAAAAAAGTTTCGACTTTGAAATTTTACTCTCAACGCGTTCCACTTCAAAAGTTTATGTTTGTATCAAATGCTGAATAAAGACTACGCCTACATTTTTTGTAAAACTCTAAAATATTATATGTTGAAAAAACACGACAGTTTTTAAAATTATTCAAATTTCGATCGAAGCCGATAATTAAACTGGTTAATTACTTGCAGGTAAGGTAGATGTAATTCTGTTTCGCTTAGACTATCACAATACTTTGAATGCTTTTTCGTGTTGGAGAATAATATAATTATGCTTAATAAAACTTACAGTTTACAAAAAAAAAAACTAAAAACACGTTTTCGTGACTAAAACGTCAATTGAAATTAATCAAGCGAACCCATATTCTATGGGTTTACTTTTACCTATTGAGAAGTTCTCATTATCATCCCTCTCCTTCATTATCAAATCCTTTTTGTTAAAATATCTGATCAAAGACCTCATTGAGATAAGTCAAACGAGCTCAAACTCTATTTATTGTTAGCCATTAAGAAGTTCCCATGACCACCTTTCTCCTGCACCAACAGATTCTCCTGGTTACAATATTTAACCATAGACCTCAAATGAGTTCAAACTCGATGGATTCAATTTGATCACCTCCTTCCATGACCAACTCCTTCCTCGTCCTCTATTATCAGATCCTTTCTGTTATATTACGGAATCAAAGAGCTTTTCGAGACAAATCAAGCAAGTCCAAACTCAGTTTACTGTTAGCCAGTCAGAAGTTTCTACCACCTCCCTTCATCATCATATTAGTTTCTTGAAAGTTCCCTAATATTACATTTTTAGCAGAATTGGTTAAGTTTGCAAAGTTTCAAGTTGATGGAATACTCGAAAGTAGATGAAATGTGTGTCGTAAGATTTGCTTACAATGCTAGGAGGCCGAAGTTTATGTAAATAAAAGTGTATTAAAAATATGTTTATTTTGGTACGAAACGAGAGATAGGATTAAATAGATAATACATTAGTAAAAGTTCGAAAACTACAGCTAACAAGAATAATGAATTTTATTGTAAATTTCATTTTCATCGTCAATTTTTTTCCTATTCCGTAAGTGTCTATCTATGCACTTGTTATAGTCGATTTCCTAAGAAATCGCGTGATGTAGAAACCTGAAAATTGGCAAAGTAATAAGAAATATCAACCCGTACAAATCCCCAAAATGCAAATTTTAAGGGGCGTAAGAAGTGCTTACAAATTAAATACTCTATTTTTTTAAATTCCATATGTAATGTGGACTATCATCTGAAAAAGGCCAAACAAAATTTTTTCATAATTTTACATAATATATCTTTAGCTTATTACGAAAAATATTTTCCCTCGCCTTATTTCCGAAACTACTTAATCTAAAATTGTGGAAATATGGGATTTTTAGAAGCCTGTTCAAAGGTTGCAGAAAAACTTTAATGACAACTTTAGATGTCCCATTTTAGGAACATTCACTATATTAAATGCCGCTTACTTAATTATATCGGATATTGTTACATATTTAATATTTTAAATTATTTTACCTTAATGTGGTCCTCAGTATTAACGCCCCCCTAACTGCATCGCAAACAAGTTAGTTATTATGTAAGAAATTTTATATATGCTATACGAAGTGCCTTATATGGGATCTTCCTTACGCTAAGCGAGACGCCTACACCAATACACGTTTATTTACCATACATTATCACCTGCGTGTTAATATTTCAAGTTCATCTCAAAATCATTAAATAATTCTTGCAATAATCTTGTTAACGTAAAAAGTGCCAAAGAAACCCTTGGCGAAACTCCCTTATCACATATAACAGACACAAAATTAATAAATTTGCAGGATGTATGGAATTCGGACGTATGACATGCACAAAAGTTTGACGCACGCGTGCAACACCAGAAAAAAGATGTAATTATGGAAATTAAATTTGGAATCAATAGTGAAAGTGTGGAAAAATGTATTTAAATAGAATATGAACGTTAATTATTAAAGTACGAATTATGAATAATCAACGAATATTGAATATCAAAAGAATATTCGCTCATCGACTCGGAAAGATATTTTATACTTCAATACTGTGTTAATTTTTGAACAACCAATTAAAAGCTTCACGTTTTAAAAATACATCCGTGTTTAAATGACCACTAAACTAACAGAAATTTTAAAGTAAATTTAGCAATTTCACGTTCGCAAGTAGCAGTACCGCTTATCAGTTATTGTATTTTTTTTTAAACCCGTGCGTAATAATAGGAAATTTCCAGCCTTTATGCTGAATTATTCATAGTTTGTGACTAGTAGAATAGATAAGCAGAAGAATTGCTCTGAACCCTGTAGACTTGCATCTTTAATTTTTAATTTATGGAAACATGAAAAATTAATCGGTTTCATAAGCTTTAAACAAAGAACTGACGAAGCAAAAATACACTTAAAAATAAATTGGTTATGAATGAAAGAGCGATATGAAATTAAAGAAAACTTTGATAAAACACATTAACAGAAAATAGTTATTGAAAAATATAAAGAAATGTTGGTGATACAGTGATGCATGATAAAACCTCCATGAGATTGTTGAAAAACGACATCAGGCTTTATAAGAAAGTATAAAATGTCAAGTATATGTGTCCTGAAAATAAATGTCAAAAATATAAATATTTTAGGGAAGATGACATAAACCTGAAAGTAAATACTCAAATTTTAACTGATTGATTTGTCTTTTTTTCTATGATCGTGAACGTATTTAGTGACAAGGGATTTTTTTTACGTTTTGTACGTCATTGTAACTGTACAAACTACCTTTTGTCACTTGCCGTATGATATTTTTCTATATTCTGCATATGAAACTAGAATTTTGATAATTTTCTCAAACATTTCATGTTTCGTATTAAAAAATTGTTATATCTGTACTTAAAATTTAATAGTCAAACTCGGTACCGGCAATAAACATTTTCATAATTTCGGCTCCGTATATATAAAAGTTTTCATGAAATATTAATTCCATTAAGATGTTTTGTAGGCTTTGAAATTTAATGACTTAACGAAGGATGTTAAAGGTCTTAGCAGGATGAAACAACTTGAAAGCTTATTTATAATTCTTCACAAGCGGAATATTTGATAGCTACCTATGTGATGTAATGGAATCTGTCTTGCATAAGTTAAACTTAAGTTAAGAAATATATTTTAATTTTCTCAAATTAAATAACATTACTGCTCTGTTCATTAATAATACATTTATTAAGAATTTTTTCCATTTAATATGATGTATTTATTTGATTAACATGACCAACAGATAATATCATGTATGAATCGTTAAAAAAGTGATTAAAATAGTATTTACAAATTAATAAAGAAGATTTTGGTCTCTCTAATTAATGTTTGTTTAACGATAATGTAGAGGACTTGAAGAATAAGCAAATATAAATTGAATGAATTCCTACCTGTGCCTTAGATACAAAAAGAAAACTATTCATTACTCTTCAAATATTTTTAATTTTTTCTTAGTAAATTCAATAAAAAATTAGTCCATCTATTTTAACTGAATTATCATATATTAGGGAGTGCCGTAATGAATCGAACGATATTTTATTTGTAAATATCCGTTCAGGCGTTTGATGTCCAAAGTGCATGAAACAGACGCAATCCCAAAAAAATATTTTTGCGCACTAAACTTCTTTCCTCCAAAAATCTAAAACAAATATTTTTCGGTTCCAATTATTACAAAATATAACAAGCAAATGCGATAAGCTTCATTACTCCGAGATGAACGTAAAAAAGGGGTATCAAATAAGGGTAACATACAATTTATTTTTTAGAGCTGTTTATTGCTTACGGAAATTCCTCTAAAGTTGGTTAAGGTTTGTAAGAGTCTGAATCTTTATTTTCAACAGTGAAGGAATAGGAGGCTAAATTTAAATGTAGTAGTACTTCCCTTGAAAATGATTGAGGTGAAGGATTCCCCCTAAAAGTGTATTAATAAGTGTTACAGGTGTATAACATAGTTAACATGATCGTTGTCATATTCGGAGGATATTCATGGAAAATTTTACATTAGGAATTAGATATAAGAAAGCTTTAAACAAGACGATATACAAAACAATATTTGTCAAGTGCTAACCAAAAACAAATTCAAAAACTAATTTCTCAACGTATTTGGACCGTTTTAAAAAGGACTCGACTTATCTTAGGAGCAAGTTTGTTTCTATGGTTCTATGGATGAAATGTGGTTCCTCCACTGTACGCTAGATGCGAAACAGTAATCAAAAGGAGTGGATCTTCTACCTCCTACTTCCTTCGACTTTTTTTAATTCTTGTGGGCAAACATTTGGAAGGGATCATTGCCTTCATACTTTATACTCGTAATCAAATGTCTAGTTTTTGGCAGCTAATATATTATCCTGTAAATTATTTGATTGGCTTTTCTTAAATTCGACCTAAAAGCTAAAATTTTCAACCTTTATTTAGATAGTGAACTATGCATCTGAAATGAAGTAGTCCGAAGTGTAGACTAGTTATAAAATTGATAATGAAATAATCCTCATAACAGAATCATTAATAACAGTAATCACTAATTCATTTCAAGACCAAGTCGAGTAGTATTCATTTAATCAAACCTCATCCGTTCAACAGTTTAATATTTCATACAAACCCGTCACGTATGATCTACTATGAAGCCTACGTATGAAGTACTAATTTGTTGATCAAGTGTTGTTCAGTTTAATTCACTTACGTCAGTAGTTATTTTATACGTTTTCTGTCATTCATTCAGTCGTATTAATTCCAATTAGTAATGGTCATATGTCGTTAATTAGTAATTGCTACAAACGTAAGATAATTTTGCCGGAGTACAGCGGTTTACTGGATATCGTTCATAATCAGTTATGTGGGTACCACGTTCGCGAGGTGAAGTCGCGAAGAGAAAAAGATAATCGTTGGCTCCCGATTGTTCTATTTGGCACACGCGTAAATAAGAGAAAAACTGACAGAGGAATTATTTCGTATAGAAAAGTGATAAACAATATTACATTCGCATCTCATATCATTTATAATGCAAGTAAATACATATCAAAATACATTTAAAAAATATTTTAAAAAGCTTATAAGCACTATTTTTATTATGAATATTCACAACAAATAAATGTTTTTTTGTTAAACGGACCACTATTAAATTTCAATTATTAAAAATATTATTTAAAATCCCAGATATAATTTGTATAAAACACTTGTTGTGTATTGTCAAATACTTCAATAACTATCATGATTGTAGCATTAGTCACTACACGCATGTAAATATATATTTAATGAGCATCTTCATTCTGTCGATTTTTGTTGCATCGTGCTTGCACATCCTAAAATTTCACATAATTTTTTCATAACGCTTCTAATGAAGTATCACTTAAAATATTTTTATTGCTAATAACTTGTCAATCATAATTTCATTTAAAAGTTTCATTATAATTGACAGAGCTTCCATATTAACAAATTTAGGAAGAACGTTAAACTTTATTACAATCTATTTTCTTTCTATGAAATAATGCTCACATCGCTCATTATTCAAAGTCGAAGAAGTTTGCGGTGTCGCCTGGTATAAATGTGATGTCATCAGGACACAACCCTTCCATTCAACTTTATTATTTTGTACTCATGAACCGACGCCACACAACCATTTAATGTTTTTCGTCGATCATTAAATATCTATATATATTTAAAATCATAGGTGTATTAAATAGAACTTATCTGAAAATATTGCTTTTAAAATTTTTCTTAATATTGACTACAATTTTGTGCACGGAACTTAGTTACATCATGACAGGTTTTGATTTCAAGCTCATCTACATGGCGACCACGTTGTTTATGGCTTGGTAAGTCCGAATAATAATTCAGAGCCCCGTCGTAAAAGTTTGTAGACAATTATGTTATTTTATAGGCGAATTAATATGTGTATGGTGGTTGTTGCTCGTGGATACTTGGTATTCGTCTCAGAAACACTTATTTTTGTATAGGCATTAAAGGTTTTATTTTTGAAAATGTGCTTTAAACTTTTGCTAAAAGTTTATCTTTAATCACAATATATATATATATATATATATATATATATATATATATATATATATATATCTCACGAAATAGGAAATGTCTAAAGCAAAATAGTTTGTGAATATTTATATATAAATATGATATCAAAATATAATTTCTTTGTATCGTTGTTATGTAAAGTATTAGGTCATCGTATTATTAAAATTAGTCGCGACTGCAAACATAATAAAAGAAATCAATTTAAGAATAGATTAACATGATTAATTCCAGAATATTTGTAGTCAGTTATTAAAATAAATTTTAAATTTTGAAAAATTTGAATAAGAGCAGTGACGTGCTACACATTGCAGAAGATAAAAATATAATATTTCTTGCGAAGTTTTGTGGCCTTTGTACGTGGTGTAGTATAACACAGTTGATTTGACTTATAAACTTAATTCTTGGTAAATGTTTAAAAATCGTCGTTTTTTGCACCTATTATTCTGTATTCAGTATATTTGGCCAACTTTTTAGTATTTGGCATGAATTTTGAATAATAGAGGACTATTTGGGTTAATATCTATAGGAGAATTTGGTTTTTTGATCTGAAATTATATACGTAGTTATATTAATCGTTTATTTAATCTGCTAATGATTTATTATTCTTATCATCACTCCTAAAGATTTATTTAACGATATAACCATAGTATATAGGTTTTAATGCAGAAATATTAATTTTTCTGCATTATTCAGATTTCACTTACAATTGCCGGTTTTGGAAAAGAGTTTTTTCCGGACAAACACTGCTTCGAAATGCGGATAAATACTTTGCTGTTAGCTTTACCTGACATTGTGAAAACTGTATTTTTTTTGGCGCTCACGAAGAAAATAGATTTTCATTTTCTGATATATGCTACTTCAAAGCAAGTGTCAATTCCGGTAGCTGTGGTGTTTTGTGCACTGCTTTTGATCAACTTGCATTATTGTTTTTATTGGTTCGCTCTATCATTTTTTCATAGCAGTACCAAAGAGATTTAGAAGTTGTCTGGGGTCAGCGATAATCCGAATGATCAAATCCGATTTTGCATTCAATTATGCTGCTTTCGCTCCTGGTTTTCAATTAAAATGCACTGGTGGACTTTTTATTTTTAGGAGTATTGTAATCAAGTTATAAAATGTATTGTTTTAACGTTTGCTAGATGGTTATTACTATAGGTTTTATTAGGAAATCGCGAGTTTTTTCTGAAATTAATTTATACGTGAACAATTGTTAAAATTAAAAAAAAAAATAAAGACAATTAAAGTAAAATGAAATTCCTTCAAATGCAAAAGTTTTTTCCCAATATGTGTGGGTGTGCCGTAAAATATCTATACACATTTTTCACCCTGTACATGTCAATCTGCGTTTAAAACCAAATGAGATGTCCTTGTCACAGTGTCGTTTTAGAATGGCGACATGGTGAATACTTTCAGACTTGAATATAGGCACCAAATCTGGTCGAATTGTTTTGATGAATCTTCGGGTTTCGACCTATGAGTAATTAAAGAGGTTTTTTAATAGTTACTCATATTATTTGTAATGCTTTTTGATACGACTCTGATATCTCTTTCACAAGCTATGATTTTGCAAAGTACATTGTAATATATCTTTTTTGTTTTTAAACAAACCTGAAAAAAATAAGAATAATGCAATATGGTAAGTACTAAAGCTATCAAGTTTATTAAACGATTAGAAATGTAAGAGGATTAAAAATGCAACCAGAACGATTAGTAATGCAACCAGGCTATTTGTAAGCCTGTGGAAAATATAATAGGCAATATATTTACATAGATAAAATGACGTTAATCATTTTTAGTTCTGTGTAAATGTTACGTTCGCGGAAATGAAGAAGCTTTTGTGCATTTCATAGTGTGTACAGAATTCATACAGTACTAGTTATCCTCCTACCTAATAGCTTTTTGAATTAAATTTGACTCAAAAATTTGATACTGAAAAAAATATTAAAAAGGTTTTTTTACCTTTGTACTTGTATTTAAAAATGTGAAGCAACAGCATGGTTTTTATTATAATTAGATATTTGATTTAATGTATTTAAGTAGGTTGCAATTATTGTAGAATTTTTGTTACGTTATAGGTTCGATAATATATTGTATCATATCTTAATTAATCTGGCTCCTTAGATACACATTTATGTATTATTTCGTTGTATTATAATTTTGGGTAGAACATATTTCGAAACTGCTAAGGTATATTTAAAATATATTCATGTTATACAATTTCAAAATACAAATCCGTTGTTAAAACCAGAAGTGGAAACATTTGCAAGAAAACATTAAAAACAAGAAAAAAGTTAAAAACGGTAGAGAGTAATTAAAAGAGGGAAGAGGACATTCAAAACGAAGTCGAAGAATAGTCGCCCAACAGAACCTATTGAATGATATAATATTTGTCAAAAATTAAACGGTTGGAGAAATAGTATATAATTCGTTAGGTTAATAAATCGATGAAAAAAAAATTAATATAATCAGTCAAAAATTACGAACTGCAGCGTGTCCTCATACGTACGTATATATTTTTATCATGCATGTATATTTTTGCATGAAGGGACAGAGATAGGTGTAATTTTTTTTTAATTTCATTTTTTTTGGAACATTTTCTTTTTCTTGGATATTTTCCATTTTAATATGCTACCGTGACAATCAGTGTATCTGAAAACAGAGAGAAAATACTTATTATTCCCAGATATTATAATTTCTTCTTTAAATTGTTAATTTTTATTTAACTATTCAATTATTCTATATAAAATAAATCCAAAATAAAAAATAATTATATTTTGGATTTATTTTATATAGAATAATTGAAGCCTTAGGTAATATGGGAAATATTTTTTAAATAATTTCCCGTAAAAGTACATGAGTTCGTATAGCTGATCAGTTACACAATATTGTTCGAATTTCCGTATTGTCCGAGTAAAGCGATCAACTAAGTTCAGCCGTCTACGCAGAAGCTTTAATTTCGAGCTTTTTAAAAGCTTTGACCTAGATTCGGGGAGCTTTATATTTACTACTATCGAAAGTGGATATTGGAAACTCTCTGCGATCTGTGATTCTTTGGACATTTTGCATTTATATTGCTATATAGGATTGTGTATTACTCACCGATTTCTAAGAATACATGAATATTCTTTATGAATTAATATTTATGATAATTCGTCACGATTTATATAGAATTATTATTTAAAACAAGTGGTGAAAGTTACATTACGGTTCTCAGAAAATTAAATAGTAGGTAAGATTAAAATTATATATAAGCGTATTGTTTACTCTCAGCATGTTGACTGTAGAGTCTAGGGATGTGACATCGAGTGGCAGTTTGAATTGAATAAGCAGCAAGTTAATGTTGTGGATTTGCCTCCTGAAAACATGGCCATATCACGAGTCCAAATGTGTAATGGGGAGTGATTACACCTGAACAAAATATTTTATTTGAGTATTTTGATTTATTAGAAAGTAACTTTTGGAACGAGTGTTGACGTTCAATCTAATTTAATGGAAGTTTTTTAGTGGTCGTTTTGATGTTCTAGGTGCTGGTTGTGGTTGACTTGGGTCTAAAAACCGATTTGTGAAATTTGTGAACGTATAACATGAACAGGTTTACACCGAACTTTACTTTATATTTATACAAATTTATACGAATAGATTTGCGGTTAATTGTGCAAAGTGGACAATATTCATATGATATCAATTTTTAAGTATATGGATAGTATAATTTGACACATGATATATATTCCATTATATTACATACGTAAAAAAATCCGTCAAAGTCAGTGTTTACTTTTAGAGTTATGGACTTAGCAAACATTTAAATGTTGCGACGTCCATATTACACCATCATATACGAAATATGGGTCTCATTAGCTATCATAACTGTCATCGATTGAAATCTACTACAATACTCCCGCATTATGAATGTTCCACATTCGACATTTGTCACCGAAAGAGTGTCTTCATCGTAGAAAACGTACATCTTCTACAAATAAAAATGAACATGTATTTAATATGCAACTTCCAGATTAATACATTAACAAAAGTAACTCGTTGATATTTTAAATAATGTGTTGAAGGTAAAGTTATCTGATTTTAAAACCTACTAAAAAGATAATACACTACTAAAAAGATAAAAATACTGTTATATACAACAAAAATTTGTTCAAAACGCTAGGAATGTTTGTCTCAGAAATATTTCCAAGTCGTTTGAAAAATTAATGTCGATCATGTGATTTATTGTCAGTTTTTTCTTTATTTTGTGTTGTGTGCAGATTTTTTAAAATTATTTTTTGTTTGTTTTTACTTCTTATCTTATAATTATCTAGTAATTTTAAAAAAAAATATGATATTTGTATTTATTGCCGTTCCACTTGAACTGACTATTTAGAATTTTTCAGATTCTCAATGAAAATATCCGATACGTGTCATTTCTGACTTAGGAAAAAAATAAAAAAATTGTTTGGTATATTACGACCTTAAACTTGAATATTGATACTTCTTAAAAATATTTAAATTACAATTAGCCTATTATTAGTTCTTTAGGAGCAAAATTTTGAAATTTGCCAGTTAAAGTTTTACAACCGTAGTTTTTGTTTATGAAGAATTTTGACTGTGATACATATTATAATTTGCTGGGAGTTTAAATGCAATTTTAATAATTTGTAATAGCTTTTGAACCAATTATTGAATCACGGTATTTATTGCATGGCATATTACACAGAGTATGTTCTTAAATATGCCTTTTTGTGATAAAAGGCAAGCTGACGCATATATCTCACAATATAGTATAAAATTCTACTAACTATTTTCATTTTAAATGCAATTAAAATATAATTATTTATTATAAACCGAAAACGATTGCAATAAATAAGGTAGGTATTTAGAATAGCTAAAACCAACTGGTTAATTTGACATTTGGATAAAATAAAACTGAATTTTTAATTCAAACAACATTTTTCTTTGCTTTATCCTCATGCGAGAATTCAGAATGAGACATGTGGTCATACGTTGGAGGTACACAACTTGTATCGAGTCCGACAATAATCCGATGATTATCATTACAATAATAACATCATTTATAAGATACGTGATCTCACAAATTATTATTTTATACTTTCTCTCATACCTAACGTATCTAACTGTCTGACATATCTATATAAAAATGGCGAAAAAATTGAGGAGCCAGGAGAGAAAAACAATTAAAAATCTTATTACATTTTTGAAAATTTTGACGGATCGGAACTCTGTTTTATGTTTTCCATTGCAAGTAAAAGGTTTTCTAACATTAAAATTTTCTTGCTTAAATATGTTGGAAACAAAACCTAATAAAAAATCGAGGGATATCATGTGGGCAAAAATGAAAAGAAAAGTAGTTTTGGAATGTGTAGACAACACTTTCACATAATACTCTATTTGATATTGTTGCCCCACTTTTCAGTTTCAAGCTTTCAATTCGGACTCGGTTTCACTCCATATTGAATGAAAATTAAAATATTTGCAAATTTAGACTAACAGAGACTGGATTTGTGTAAGTAACCTCTACACATTTCTAGTCGGTAACAATACTAGATGCTGGGAACATTAACTGTAACGCGCGTAAAAACAGACACGGAAGTCTTACTATAAGGGTAACGTTTTAACATTTATAGGTTTGGAACTCTAAAAACAGGAATATAGAAATATATCGAAATGTGAAAGGATCCGTTATAGATTTAAGAAGCCACGATTCACTATGTGTTTTAGTTACGATATCAGTGCATGGCTCTTGCTTAGTCATATCCTGGTGTGAATTTCTATCCAAGCGCCTAAAGTTATATGTTTACTTATTTAAATAATTTAGGGTCCATAGGTTGGTTCACCTAATATTTATCTTCGTTTTTTCTATTCGAAGGTTACGCAGTTAGAATCAAAAAGTGGAATATTTTTAATTTTGTCTTTATACGTTCGTTTGCAAATTACAATGTTATGATTCTTTTAGCTTAATATCGATTATAAGGAATTTAATATATATTAATATTCCGTTGAAATTCTTGAACAAAAAAAATAAGGAAATTGGGAACGAAACATTTTTTATCTTCTTGCGGACGCGACTGAGTGACGAATAAAAAAATGCAATTAAAAACGTTCATTACTTTTGACACCATATTGCCATCATGTGATATGGGTCTTTAAAGTGTTTAGCAGAGCCTTTCTCCCCTTCAACTTTTCAATAAAGCAAAAAATCTGTAGAAGATTAGGATAACATGTAACACCCATAACACTTAGAAAATATTTCAATGCAAAATTATTTCAGTTGATTAGCAGTTCATTTGTTTACACTCACGGACATTGTATTAGGCAAAATATTTATGTGATAAAAATAATGTCAATATTTAGAAATGATTAAAAGAATGCCACTTAACCTTTTATGTTTAAATTTTGTTGTGTATTTACGGAATACTCCACGGAACTTATGTACATAAAAATATATGTACTGAAGTATATACATAAATATATATATATATATATATATATATATATATATAGCCTAATGCTTTATATACGCGACCCATACAAAGTGGCTAATTAGATAAATTCATATTTATATTTCAAGTAAATAATCACAAAAAAATAAAAAGCTTCACGATAGTTACATTTGTGATATTTTCTTTTTCAGATGAACAGTGGCTTAGAAATCGATCATGCCGCAGGAGCGCCATTTTTTCGAAGCAGCCATCTACTTTGTACAACCTTTTAAATTTTCATGTTTTTTAAGAAAAAAATAGTATTAAAATACTTACAATGAAAATATATTTTCCTCTGACTTTTTGTAATTAGCTCAACAATAACAAAATTGTACAGACAGTTTTTTTATCCACAATGGTGTTTTTTGTTAATCGTGCTATGAAAAAGTTGTTTATGAAAAAAATCTATAGTTAAAATATTTTAAATTATTATATAAATGTGACAAATTACCCGAAGAATACTAATCTAAAAAATAAACTAGTTTTATGAAAAGCAAGTCCCTAAGTATAATTAATTTTTAAATACATTTTTTTGGGCTGTCAAGGTACGAGCTTGTTCAAGTTTGTATTAAATTACCATTAGAGCAATATTGAGTAATATAAAATAACATAATCAGCTTTTTGCACTTCGAAATAGAAGTGCACAAGCATTACATGTAAATTAAATTACTTCTGCATTTGTATTTCTGATAAATTTTATGACTGCAGTCAAAGTAAGATAACTTCTCCTTGCCAATTAGAAAACAGCTTTGTTGGGAAGTTATATTTTAGACCCTCCTAAAATAAATACATCTCATTTTAACTTGATGCTAATCACGAAAAATTGAAATATTTCTATGCATCTCATTAATTAATACAAACAATATCGTTGTGTTTAAGAACAGCCTGATCTATCCAGTAAACACCATTTGCTGTTGAATTTTTGCTTAAGTGCAATTGTAAGAAGTAATTATGCATACATTGCTAATTATCCACATTTCCGGCCATTTGTGGTTTTAAATTTTAATTTAGACGAAATAATTAATTTTTCTTTTATTTCAAAAGTTTGGAAAGATATATATATTTTCTTGTTGACCAACGCAACAAGAAAATATATGGCTTTTAATACGCTTTATGCGTATTTTAATACGCTATATGGTTTTTAATACGTATATTGCCACGGTCCAAAAGACCGTTTTGTTGAGATGACCAAAAATTTATTTTACTTCAATTTTATTTTCTTTACTTCAAATTATTTCAAATACGGCTTCGACCGCTAGAAGAAATGTCTTTCTGCAATAGGAAATAATGAAAAAATTATATACACACACACACACACACACACATATATATATATATATATATATATACAAGTACATATAATATAGAATTAATATTTATCCTTATATTTTTATTTATTTATTTTTTTTATTTCGTTTTCACTTGGTTCAACCAAGTGAAAACGAAATAAAAACCAATATTCAGAAAGTTGGTAATAATACAAGATCAATTTAATTTTATTATTTAATTTTTATTAAATAATTTACGACGGAAACATTTCTTAATAATATACTGTAAATAAACACTTTTGACGTTTCAAGACAGTTTAATGCAACACTGATATAAAGGAGTAGAGCGGTGAGCATTAGAAAATAGGAAAATGACTGAATCAAATTTACTCGGGAAGAGCCAACAAGATACAAAGCGGCCGAATGGCAGACAAAACGCGAAGCTGACATTATCCGAAGTTGGCAATGGCAAGACGTATCTTTCCATCAGAATATTATAACTCCCATCTAAAGGCGCCATTAGATGTTTCACAACCAAAATATTTCCTCGTAACAAGTTTTATATTTAAAAATATTGATGAAACCCCCTTAAAATATAATAAAATCAATTTTGGTATGTTTGACAGATAATTCACATAATTATTTGGTGATGAAATATTTAACAAATGAAAATGCAGACACAAACAGTTTTGAGCACAATAGTACACTATCTAGTTTTAAATTTAAGAGTTGTGTTTTTCGGAATTAGTTTTTTAAATACTCTAACAATTTTACAGCTAAGCTATGTAGCTTTTATTAAAGTAGTCTATGAAGATTGCATGCCTTTGTTCAGTTTTTGCTCCAAACATTTTCCCACAATTTTCTCATTTGGCCCTTCCCGCAGTCTCATTTAGGGTACCAGAATCTACCTTGAAAATAGTTTAGTCGGGTTCGGCTACCATGTTTACTGATATATTGTACTTCTGTCATTTTAACTTATACATTAGTTTTGTTTATTAACCATTTTATTTCAATGGTATCATTAATATTTGAAATAAATTTGTATCTAGTAAAATTTTTACTTACACTATTTTTTGGGTTTACTCTGTATGCTTTCAAGACCATTCGTCTAATGACACTGAAAACAACGTTTTTCCAATAACATGTTATTTTTGTATCGACCAGGGATCTATCCGACTTATCTACATAAAAAACTAGTATAATTTAAAGGTCTCAGTTATATTGATCACATAACTCGTACTGACTAACACTCGAATTTAATTTCACATTTTTGTCACAGCACAAAAAGAGCACGATAGCGGTCCTCCACACTCAATGGTCAAACGTTTAAGGGTACTTAGTATTTTATTCAGCTGCTTACGAATATCATTTAATATTTTTCACCGCGTAATATAGTGGCGTAAAATATATCTTCAACAAGTGTGAAAGAATGATTTCTCCTAAGAGATATTAAACATCGTTTTGTATTTTTTAAGCCAAAAGTATATTAATTATATGGATATTTTTAGATTAATTCCAGAAGATGGAGATGGAAATGTGGGTAATTTTTGCATTACTAGGACTTCCCTTGCCCTAAAATGTTTATTATTAGTTTCTACAATTTGTGCAGAATTTCATAAACATAGCTATTTTAGTTTCATTACAATGAATTGACACAGCTTTCCGTTTTAGAGATTTGAAATAATTTATGTTGCTTGCATATTGTACAAGTTAAATTGTTTGAATTCGAAATTTGGTTGTATTTAGTACAAGGTGGAAATTGACTTCCATATTATTGAGGATTTTTATCTCTTGGGTGAACTTTTTGGCGCATGATATTTATTTTAATGTTCTGGAGTTAAATAAAAAAGGAAAATAATTTTATTTAATTACCAAGGTAAATTGGAATAAGGGTATAATATCGACTAAAGTATTAAAATACGAATATTTTGTTATGAAGTATATAGCGTTATTATGTTTCGTTAAATGTATTACTCACGTACTTCTATTTTTCTTTGCATCTATATCCATAGGCTCAAAAATTCCGCACTTTAAGAATATTTCTTTCTAAACGATGGCAAGAACAGCTGGAATATGATATTGTATAATTTAAAAAAAGACTAGAAAGGTTGTGAGGTATTTTATTTAAAAGTGGTAATTGATATATATTCACACAAGCATACAACGTGATCATAAAAAAAAATCAATATTATTTGGCCTGCCCATCCAATATTACTTGGTATGCTCATCCAACATTATTTCAAACGCGAATCACTCAATGTCGCCTTTGCCATTTCAGCAACGTGTTTATCACCCATCGGGCATTTCAGCTCTCTCGCTCGCGGGTCGCTTTTTATTTCCTCGCGGATATTGGCTTACGAATGAGTTCGTGATGAGTTTACTAAATGTTTATCCGAGAATATTTCTTTTCGGACTTTTCACGATGTGTTGATAGTTGGATCTCGTTCGTCATGTTAGGCAAACAGTAGATTTTCATATTAAGTGATTGTATTCTTTTATTTTATTTTTATTTTCGTCCTTTAACAGGAATAACAATGATATGGTGGTAAACACAATCGTTTATTTCAAATTATAAAATATGTGTGTCACATGACTTTACTTAACGGGAAAATATTTTCGTCCGCTTAGAGATACTACCGACTTGAAGCAAATATATTAGAAAATTTCTCGTATTATCAACATTATTATGTAGATTGGGGACAACATCGATATGAATTGGTTATAATGAAGTATGCATAATGGTAAAGTTGAGAATAATTTGCTACAGGTATGGATCAAATGCAGGATATAAAATACTCTCTGGTGGTAATTGGGTGGAAGTATTACAATCAGCTTGGCCGGTTGAACAAACTACTACTACTATTGGACAAAAATTGGACAAAAATTATTTTTGTCCAATTTTTGTACAATGGTTGTACTATTGGACAAAAATTATTATTGTTAGTGATTTCATTGGAAAGTTATTTATCGTATTCGAAGTTATTTATCGTGTCTTAACTTATAAAAACATTTTTTGACCAGTTTAAATTACACAGGTTTAAACACTTTAGTAACAAGTTCATTACATTTCTTTTTAGACCTTATTTCTGTAAATATTTACGGCTCATATATGATATGAATATTTTACTGTAATACGCTATAGTCGAAATAATGAAGCCCAGTCAAAGGTTTATAGAAATATGTTTAACTATGGGAATGAAATACAGATGAAAGAAAATATTCGACAAAAAAGCAACATTAAAATATAATTAAAATAAAATAAAATTAATATAAGGCTGTGGTGCCACTGAAGCCTATAAAAATACAGTTTAACTCCATTTGATGTTTAATATTACCTACTGTATTTATGAAAGATAAAATTAGTTCGTAAAGAGAAAAAAAAGATATATATATATATATATATATATATATATATATATATATATATATATAATAGATAAAGTTTCGTAGGTAGCCTTTCTATGAAATTGTTATAAATGTTACTATTTTTCACAGTGTTAGGCATTACTAGCAATTATATTGTCTAGCAAATCATTCATGGCCGAAAATATATCAGGAATGTAAAAAAGCTAAGAAATTTAGAATAATCGCTATAGATTTTTGTTAAATTTCAGTAAACTCCTGGTTGTTTCTATATTTTTTACTGGAGCAATTGCAGAGCTAGAGGAGAGGGGAAATATATTTTTGTTCATGTTCTCAATAATAACACTATTATTATTTCAGATAAGTTTCTGAGAAAAGAACATGTCCCATGTGATACGTGAAACCAAAAAGAGTTGACTTCTTTATTTGCTTTCTTTAAAATTTACACATCAATATTTTTGTGCGTTTATCATTGAGAAATATGCAGGTATGCTTTATCACTATGCTAACTTTCATATATCTTCGTGAAATTATATTCGAGAACAGTCGTTGCGAAAGACAGAAGAACACGTGAGTGATCGAATAAGGTACCCGTGTTTTCTTTCTGACGTACGAAACCCTGAAAACCAGAGAAATGAAAATAAATGCATGCAATTACGTATTAACACCAAGATTCAAGGTGAATGTATGACAACAAATAGAGTACCATTGAAATAAGATATTAATTAAGAAAAAAATTAGACCGCATCCAATCCGATTGATTAGTAAATGAAGTTAGCGGCGGGTTGTATAGACTATCCTTTCAATAGAAACACATTGGATACCGAACACAGTTTAACCTATTATTAACCAATTAACAAGTAGTTAGCAACATGTTCTATGCAACTCTGTGGGTTGATCTGATATCGACTGCTTACTGCGAATATACTGATTAGTTGCATAGTGCATACTATTTCGCAACGAGAGTAGAAAGACATTTTAAGAAATTTGAGATTGAATGTGAGTTCATTTTACATATCTTTATAACTATTTTAGCTACGTATGGGGACCAGGTTCCAACGATAGTGTCGAAAGTTATGACAGTTGCGAAAGTTGTGTTTACCCATCTAAAAGTCGATTCATTGATTTTTGGGTTTGTTTGACCTGTCTTATCGAGTCTTTTGTTGCAAATGGTACCTGAATCTGATGATGGAATTGGATAATGATGATCGGAACTCCATAATGGTATTTGCTTCCGAACATTAATAAATTTGCAAGATGCATCTACTATTAGACAAAAATGTCTACTGCTACTAACTGCTACTCTAAGAGATTTTTGATTTCGTGGTTAAGTCGAATGTGGCAATTATGCATATCTATGTACCTGCGAATATGTGTGTGAGAGTGCGAGAGAGAGAGAGGCAGCAAGTTAACGCCGATTCTTAAAATTGCCAGCAGCAGCAGAATATACTTATATTTTTAACTGATTTAAAAACGAGAAGTTTTTCAATTATGTATTTGATTAATGTATATGTGTACATATGCACCCAAAATATGTACGTATACATTAATACAAGTATGTACACATGAACCTGCAGCATTTACAGACGTAAATGCTGCAGGTTAATAACGTAAAATTTGAGTATAAATAATGATACACTGCACCAATTCAGAAAAACTGAGAAACTGAGAAACACTTCTACCTCGTGCCGCAGCGCTTTGCGGTCGCTGAAGGGTTACTGAAAATGAATAAAACTTACTGCCACATTAAAAATTTATTTTTCATATTGCTTAGTATATTTGAATTTGTACAGAAAAGACTTAGAAAAGACGGCAGTAGGCATTGAATTCTTTCTGCTTATCAATATTGAGGTCGTAGGTAAACTTATCTATTGAAAAAAAAGATTTTAATGTTTGATGAAATAAGAACATAGAATATTTTAAATGGTATTTATTAAATAACGTATATTTTTTCGCTTTATTAACATTTACTTTGGAATAAGAATTAAAAATCTAAAATTTTAACATACTAAATTACGGATTAAAAAAATAAGTCGATTTTGTTTGACTCCCTAGACAAAAAACTACCTAAATCAAATTTATTGCAATGTTGAGTTCGAGTTTAAAGATTATCACGATCGCGATCAAGCAAAGAACAAAATTCTATACTTTTTCACAGAAGTATTATTAGAAAATAATTTGCTCTAATCACCTCAAAAGAGTTAACAGAGGCTGCAGATTTTATTATAACATGTAAACAATTCAGAACTACTGTTATTTACCATCGTTACATTTGTTTACATTTTGACAACAGAAGAAATAGCCGACATATTCTTACTCGTGTATATGTTAAAATTTAGTCAATGAGATTGACGAAGAAGTAAATGTTCATTCCAAAATTTAATTAATAGAGAAGCACTTTTTTGCGTGTTTATTTTGACTTTACTGCAAAAAATAACGCAGAACTGAATTTTTTCAATAATAAAATCCATAATTTTTTTAAAATTGTTATAAAATATGAATGACCGTCATATTTGTCGAACACTCTTCGACTATTCGACGAACATGATGGTCATTCATATTTATATACTCTTCGACTATCCTCGTAAATGAAAAACACCGGTTGATCGTCAATTTTAGGTATATAGTTTCGTTTTCACGTAGACTATGAAAGTCATTGCATTTATCAAAACTATTGAATTTATCAAAACTATTGAATTTTTTAGAGGTTTTCCCCATACATCAAACTTGCGAGTAATTTTTTTCTTCTCATCGATGTCATCGAGTGGGATATCAAAGGAAAAATATTTTTAGGTTAAATTGAAAGGGCAAAAAGAAAGAAAATTACACATTACTTTCGAGTAATGTGTGATTTCCAACAACAATTTCTTTTGTTGGTTAAACAAAAATGTATATCGGCAGAATTACAATAATTTTGTCTTCCAATTTTTTATTAGATGTAGGCAAATATCCAAGAAAATATTTAATCAGACGTAACACAAAGCGAAATAAGGCTGAAATACCGCTTAGCAATTTCGTTCTACAATTATCTAAATTTTAACAAACAACATTAACAACAATGTTCAAAAATATCTGTTGTTAATTTTTTAGGTCGTAAACGACTAAATTAATATGAAAAAATTCACACCTGGCAGAAAATATAGAAGCAAAATTTTCACATATTTTAAAATTCTTGGCAAGAGAAAACAAAGTAACAGGACACTACTGTACTGATCGGGTATTGATAATCACTAGCAACGAAAACTTAAAACTAACGCAAAAGAAAATCAACGAAATGTTTACTTCGCGAGTTACCAGTTTCTTTAACTTTTTACACAGGTATGAAAATATTTTTAGTATTCAATGCAAGATTATTTCAGTCGAATTCTTTGAATGAATTTAAGAGATATAATAACCAAGTCATTGTACTTTGTAGGTTAAAGAGAGACTTTATAGTAACCTTCACGATAAACAGACTGCCTATTTAACTATCTACGTATATATGGCAACGGTAAAATAAGTTAATGTGTATTCGATACGAATTTATCCACTTTAGAGTCCCATACCTCAAAAGGGGAAAAGGGATACTTATATGATCACTTCGCTGTCCGTCTATCTGCCGGTTGTCAAGATCCTTTTTCTAAGGAAAGGGTGGACGTATCGAGTTAAAATTAATATGTTAGTCTATATTTCTATAGAGCTGTAAGCTGAAGCTTTGAAATAAAGCTTCTAAAGAAACGCAATCGAACATTGGGTCATTTATGCCGCATATTTTTATATTTGCAAATAAATCAAAACCTATAAGGTATTTCCCGTTGACATAGAATCACGAAATTTAGGAAAAAGCAAGGTCTTACAGTACAAGTAAAGGAAACAATTCGAAAAACGTTAACTGGTTGTTATATCATACATTTTTTTAAATATGCGCTTGTGGAATATACAGTAGATACGGGCAACATGTTTTTGTTAAAAAAAATTAGAATTTTGTAAATGGTTTAATCGGAATATTACCTATGTACCATTAAATATTTATAAATGCTTAAATGTGTACGGAACCCTCGTAGTGAGAGTTCCACTCGTACTTGACAGTATATTTAGAAATGTTACCGGTGCTATTAGTTATGAAAGAAATATTACTTATTCATATTTTGATTTGGAAAACATAAGGGTTTATCTGGTTTAATAAGCTTTTTGCACTTAGTTTCACTTTAATCAATGTAACCTAAGATAAAGAAAAGTTAAGTT
Organism: Druceiella hillmani; assembly: GCA_039881145.1. Taxonomy (NCBI): domain Eukaryota; kingdom Metazoa; phylum Arthropoda; class Insecta; order Lepidoptera; family Hepialidae; genus Druceiella; species Druceiella hillmani. Next base: position 13,624,178 of record JAYKKI010000061.1, read on the forward strand.
TCTTATTTACTTGACAAAGAAAAAATACAAATATTGCCAAAAGAAATGTTTGTTCTGTCTTCCTTACATAAAGAATCAAATATCTACTATCTGTTTATTTAGTCTGTGTTTTATGATCATTCGATTTTGACATACTTAATACATAAACATTTTATGTAGCTTACGTATTCACATGCAAACTGTGCATTCCATATAATTGTCTATAAATTCTTCATCATTGTAGTAATTTATCTAGAAAATATACTATTTAAGAAGTTAGTACCGTAATAGTAGAAAAAAAGGTAAATTTATAAAACCATTCACAAGCCCGTTTTTCTCTAAAACTATTTAATACACAAACCTAATATTTGCTATAGTGATACAGTACATGAACTCGCGTTCACCTAAATAAATAGCGCTTAAAACTATTTTACGCAGTGAACGATACTGAGCCGTCACGTCGGTGACGCTGAATCGGGTAAATGCTACTCCCTTCGGCATTGACCAAGTGAAGTACTTCTTTATGCGCACCATACGCACTTATTTTTAAATATTTAGTGAAATACTTTTTTAAGTGCACCATACGCACTTTTTTAGATATTTAATTAAATTTGAATCTAATGTATTTATAACATATTTCAATTTCCATAAACTTAATGTACTTCTTACATATAAACTCGGCTTCCTTCGGCATAGGCCAAGCGAGTTCACTGTCTAACACGGAATGAATCTTTTCAAGAATTACGTATTTTTGACTTATTATAGGTGTAATTAGGAGACATTTTTTTGATGTTTATGGGTCATGTAAAGAATCGTTTATAAAAGCTACTTATAAAGATTTTAGAAATATTTTTTTTGTAACTTTAAATAGAAGTTCTCTAAGCGTGTGCAGAAAAATATGCGAAAAATATACCCCACCCCTATTTTCGAAAGCATTAAACTTAATATTATGAATGCAACAATATTTTTAGAAACTGATTCAAAATTTATAGGAAAAATGTCACGACCATCCTAGATCCTAGACTTCCATAAAAAATTACGATACTTTTAAGCCTATAAAATATACAGCAGAAAAAAATTAATATTTATAATGAAAATATTATGTACCTCAATTGTTTAAACATTTACTTGTACATAATCTCTGTGTATTCGGAATTTTCCTAGTATAAGTTCTACTTATGCTAAATTTTTATGCCGTTTTATTCTTATATAAAGTGATACATTATTTCTAATAATAAATTCGTAGCCCAAAAATGTGTAAGTCGATTCGGCTTTGCCATTTATTATAAATTAAAGAAATGTAGTAACACCGTTAAGTTTGCGTATAAAACATATCTTAACATTACTGTAAACCTTTGTACACTTTGATTTTTATAAAGAAGAAAACAGTCAGTCACCAATGATTATGTAACACTCATATTACAAAATAATCGATTATTCCTATTGCATCGAGTTTATCATACATTATTAATAACTAAGGAAAGTGCAAGGTCTTAACTTTGCTAATAACCCACCTGAAGATGTTGTAATACAACGAAACCTAGGTAGTGATAAAGAAATTAAAGAAAGTAGAAATAATACTACATCACGTAGTTTCATTCAATTGTGAATAATGTATTTCTACAAAATTAACCCCAAATATATTCAATATCTGAGATTTTAGTTGGGAGTGTCATTATATTTATATTCAATTATAGCGGTATCGTGTATGGGCCGCGTATACATTCAAACATTTCTAATTCAACAAACATTATACATAATGTATATGCACTCAAATGTATATACGATTTCTCGTGTTGGGCGATACTTAAAAGAGCACGGACTATTTTGAATGGACAATCGTCATCGGTACGGAATGCTTTGAATGCACAATCGTCGTCGGTACGGAATACTTTGAATGCACAATCGCCGTCGGTACGGAATGCTTTGAATGCACAGTCGTAGTCGCACCGACGATGATTGTGCATTCAAAGCATTCTCTGTTTTTTACGGAATTTCTTCCGTAATATATCTATACAATATATTAATTTGGTCCGGTCGGTCCAACTTATCGCTACGTCACATAAGCCAGATATAGCTTCTAATTCCGTAACCTTGCACAACAAGATATAGGGGTACTTCCAAGTTTGCTGTCACAAAAATATGAGATATCATTCCAGCCCTCCCTGGACATAAATACCCTCAAGGACGTATTTAAAAGATTGATTCTTAAGTGATGTTCGACGCAGAAATCTAATATTTTAAACATTGCGATAAGATGACAAGTAATTAATATTTGCGCATTTGGATTTTCAAAATTATTTGATTGAATTTTTTTCTTTTTAATTTTATTTCCAAACTTTGGTTCTATTTTGTTTGCTTTGTGTTCCTCCATAGGTAATAATGCATGTATATTTTTGTAAAAATTATACAACATGTGTATTTAGATCTATAATCGATGTGCAGATATGTGTATGCATTAGTAGGTGGTACATGCAAACAATATTTGTGTGAGCGTATGAGTATTACGTAAGCTCACATGACATGTACTTTATTATTAATATTGCTATATAAGTGTATATGTATGGGTAGGTTTATATATACAAACGTGTATACATTGGTGATATAGAGGAATTAAAAATTTTAAAAGTATCCGTTCGATTTAAAAAAAAAACATGGAATGAATGTTCACCCTAATCATTCTAATAAAGAGAATGCATTTTAAATATTAATATGCAAGTGCGCATATTGTTGTGTGTATGTCCGTACTTTACTTAGTAAAAAAATATTCCAGTAGTTTTTTCTTTCTTTCATACTATTAACGAGCTCAGCATCCTCGTAATGACACCTATTTTTTATTTACATCAGTAACTTCATTAAGCAGCAAATAAAAAATTTAAACCAATTTATTAACAATAATTAAAAACTAATGTACCTAATCCACTTCTATTAACGTATTCTTATCCTTACTGATATTTTAATCCTTTTTCGAAGTGAAGATCATTTCGCTCAATAAACCGCTCACATTTGCACGATTTTCTAAAATTTCTCAAACTTTCATATTCGTATAATATCTGTGAACATAAACCTTCATCACTTAAAATACAACAAAGCACCATTTCGTATGTAACTAGATTTCTATTAATATATTTTTTTTTGTTTCTGCTGCATGCACTTGGAGAAAAATTTTCTTTTACGTCTTTTTTATTTTGCCTGCAATTCGATTGAAAAGATATCATTATCTTAAGAATTATGATTAAGTAATAAAATGATTGCAATTTGTGATGATTGTTATGATTGCAACTTGGCGGGATTATTTAAAATATATATGATAAAATCAGTGTACCTACATAGAGCATAAGTACGTAGAACGTATTAATATATCCCTAGATTTATCGAAATACAAGACTCTTGGTTAATAATACTTGAACTTATTACAACGTATAATCAAGAAAACCAATCTTTCTATTGGAATTTTTGATAAAGCTACAAATAATGGCATCATTCTGTTAACATTACCCCGCTACTTCAAATCAGTTGCCGCTTTTAGATAAAACAGTCTTTGGTTCATTTGAAATACAATGCAACAAATCTGCTAATAAATGGATGTTCAATCATCTTGCAAAACCAATAAACATATATGACGTATCAGAAATTATAGGAGAGGCTTATGCCGCATCTTTTGCATCCCGTAATTCAATAAAGGGATTTTAAGCAACTGGCGTATATTCTTTTAATGGGTATATTTTCTCAGAAGAAGATTATTTGCACTCTTACATAACATATAGAATAATGGATGTATTCAACAGAACTCTTGAAATAAGAAGAGCTGAATCTGGCTAAGAGGTTGTATGATTCTGATAATACTAGAGTTGAATCTTTATCCCCGTTTAATTCATCAGACATTAACAAATCTGAAAATGTAACCCAAGAACTGATAAGATAATTCCTTAAGGTACCTAGAAAAAAAGTAGCGAAACGTAAAGAAAACGGAAAACTAGAATGTTAACATATACGTTGAAGAAAAACTCCATACTTGATGAGAACTTAAAAAAAATAAATAAAAAACTGGTCAAAAAAGGTAAAAAAAATCTGAACTCGATACGTCACTGGCAAGTACTAGTAATTCATGCAATAAACATATAGTAACCATTTAGAGGATATTAGTTATGTGATGTTTACGGGTGTCGAAGATATGAGAACAAACTTAATGTAGTTTCTGTCAAGGTTACTATTATTTTTTGATAAATGTACTTTCACATTTCACAAAGAAAATTACTATTCTGATGACGATTCATCTTCATATGTTTGTGAAAGATTTTACTAGAGTTTTGTGTAATGAGTCTAAAGAAGAGGACAATTTGTTTGCTGCAGAATTATATGAAAATATTGGTAAAAGAAGGAGTTTTCGTTTTATTATGTTTGATTATAATATTTTTGTTTTCTCTTAAAATAAATGTGATTTGTCCATAGGTATATTTATGGTCGTCCATAGGTATATCGCACACTTGAACCTGTGGAAGAAAATGTGATTTTTCAAGAAAAATGTGCCATAGAATTAAATTTATAGAAAAGAGGTTTTTTAATCTTATTGACTAAAGTTGTATGAGTATTAATTAAGTTATGTACGCTGTCGATGTGACGAAATATAGGTGTAATATATGGTTAATATATGTAATATATGTAACATATGGTGAATATATGGTTTGCTTTATATATTTCGATATATAAAATAGTTTTTGGGATTAAACTTGGTAATTTTATCTTAAATACTAAATCTCAAACCAGGCGACTTCATTGCGTTATATATGAAGACGAGTACTAGTGAGCAAATTGTCAGTTCAGACTATCAGCAAGCTGACATGAGAGTTGTTGGAAGAAATAAATATGTCTTCATTCATTAGATTTCCATTACCATCCATAAGTTAAGGAACGACGTAGTCTGGGTGTGCAAAAAGGGAACATTATTTACATTTACAATTTCCGGGGATAATTTCAAGAAAAGAGCAGCGACAAGTTGTATTTTCTTGTAAAAATAATGCAGGATAATAATGTTACCATGACCCTTGCTATTCGGTAGAGCATATAAGTCAAAGAAACAATAATCAACCCACTTAATAAAAAAGAAAAGGTTAAAATTACAAATTGTTGTTTGTTTATGATTGAAAATATAAGTAGAAATTTGGTTAATAAATTTGTATACTTCGTTGTCAGGAAAACACTGTCCAAATAGCACGTTTCGTAGATAGAGTGGATTATAGCGGTAAATTATTAGATGTTACAATGACACTCTTGCTAATGAATGAACTGTGCTTCACTTTTGCTTTGTTAAGGCTGTGAAAAGGTATACTGTAATTACGAAAAATTAACACATCCTTCCCTACCGTAGTCGATTCTAACATTTTAATGGTTGGTTAGGTTTGTTAGGGTTATTTAAGTTACTATTGTAATATTACTGGTATTATTTCGCAAAATAGTAAATGGAATTTTTATTTTTATGATCGTTACATAAGTGCACTTGCATGGTGTCATATGTGAAGAAATAATGAACGATGCGTAAAATACTTAACTTCGATGATTATCCAAAGTCCTATTCCTTCTTAACACGCTTGACGCCACGAGGTTGGTAGGTACTGCTAGCAATAAGTTTTCTGGCAACATCATGTGGGTCACATATGATCAGCACTGCAAAATAACTAATTCATATTGACGCTACGAATATGCCACGTAAAGTGAACATGACGTCCAACATGTTAATTGAATTTTGAAATGTGTTCTCTCGCCTATTTTCGTTATTGTGTAAATAGACATTGATCAACGATTTCGCTGGTTTGCATTATTTTTGATCCAGTTATTAGTGAAAATGAGATGTTATAACGGTTAATTCTGTCGTCATTAACTATTGTGATATCTCTGAAACCTTTTTCTTGATTTCTCAACTTTATAATTAGCTTAGATTACATAATACCTACGTGTATACACATTTTAGAGGAAATAAAAATAATTGAATTTGTTTTTATTTCTCGTATTTTGTGGAATAATTAAGTTAAGGATTACAGTACTATTATTCAATTCTTTACACAATATAGTTCTATATAAATTGCCGAAAGACCTCTTCCTCATTTAATTTACCTCAAACTGCTCTACCCTTTCTTAATTTTACTTATCTCAAAGTGCTAATGCCAAAATTATAAAAAAGAAAATTTATCCAAATTTTTCCAGGAAATTATAGCGGTGATTCATAGCTTTAAAGAAATTGACAATAAATATAGAAAATTAAAATAACGTAGATTGGTAATTTGGATGAGATAATGTTAATGATAATGTCGGCAATAACATTGACGACGAAATAAATATTTTTGAATTGTAATGAATTATTAAGACGGTTATATAAATATTATTACATTTATGAATATTCGCACATTGTTTACCTATAGCGTCAGCGAAGTTATCAGCTGATTAAATAAATTATCGGACGCTTCATGAAAATTTGTTTCAGTTGCTTTTGCGAATATGCATTTTAATGATATGTAACAATTAAAAGGAATTGTTCAATTAATGTGGAAACGAATAATTAAAGGTAGATTAACTATTAATATGCGAGACGTAAATAGAAAATTGGCCAACTGCCTTCCAAAACCTGCGTAAACTAGGGTAACACAAATTGAAACTCTTATTGCCAGGTAACCGAACATTTTTTATTGAAATTTGTATTGTGTTTAAGACAATTTTTTTTCAATCGAGGTTCAAAAATGAAAATTGCTAAATTGAATCATTTCAAATTAATAAAAAAAATTATTTTTATAAGACCTGTCTAGTGACATTTCAGATGATAGGATATGTGAAAGGATGATAATATATTGTTTTGTTATTTGCCATTTATATTCGTACAATAGTTCGATTTTAAGATCTAAATAAGTAAAATTTTTGTCAATATATTTAAAGTTATGTCGCTTTAATGTATATTCATGTTCATCAAAGCGAAATAACTGAACCTGTTGTACTTGTTCTGTACTTTTGTTACAATTTTTCTTCTGAAACTCTGAATCTTTGAGTCGTAATATGTCTATTAGAAAATTTCTGCATCGGAAACTTAGTTTGTAGGATTCCGTAGGCAAGCAAAGGACCATTACAATTTAATAATATTCATCTGTCCGTTTATCTCTCAGAAACTGACACTTTTTTCATAGTTTTAGAACTAAGTAAGTGAAATGTTGCAAGTGATATGGAGATCATAACTATTAAATCGGAGAGTATTAAATAGAAATAATGATAAAATCTTACCTAAGATGTGGTATCAATGGATATGTCTTTTAAAATAAAATTGCGGTTTCAATTATCATTCTCTATATTTAAATCACATTTGACTTAATAATGAAGAATGGTAACTGGAACGGGAATTTTATTTTAAGAGACATATCTAATGATATCACTTTACATGTACGAGGCCTATTATATTAATAAAATTCTATATTACAGCATTTAATCAGGAGTAACAGGTTAAGTTACGAAAAACTCGCAGTTACACAGTATTTATTTACGACTTTTCTTGTCAGTGATTTTTTATTAAGAATAGTATCCATGGATAATAACTTCAGAAATTTATACAACATAGGAAATAACGTTCAGTATAATCACTCGTCATTAAATCCTACCATGATTTATGACTTGATAATTAGTATATTGCTAAAATAACCATAAAAGAATTATCACTAATGAGAACACAAGTAAATAGGTCATTAATTATTTTTTCTCGATGATTTCAAAAATCATCGTTATTCTCAAAATATAATTTGACTTATGATGCTATAAATATTGCGGTAAAACATATCAAGTCCAGTAGGTACGTCATGGTGGCCATAGTGATATTTTTTCGTTCAGTTTATGAACTTACTTCTGTTGTCTAGATATACTTTATCGTCAGTTCTGCCACAAGAATTTCCCAATATTCCGCTACAATCACGTTGTATACTTCGAGTTTTCAGTAAAATAAAAATGGATAGAAAATGATTAGTAATATATTCCACAAATTAATATAAGACTCGCATACTTTCAATTATCATAAACAGAAATGAACTACCGTAAATGTATCATATAATATCAATATTATAATAATTTTTGAATTATTACGATAAAGCCATCTTCGTGGCTATCCTAGAATTTTTAAATTACAAACTCGACGTGTAAGGTATACTGTCTATTTTGAAAGTATAATTTGAGTGTATTATTTTGGAAAAAGAGTTACTGGCTAGTAGCATGTGGATTGAGAAAATGCGAAGAAAACCGAGAGAAGGAGTTTTATAAGTAAACACAACCACTTCCAAAGCTAAAGTGGAAATGCTTAACACCCGTTTTATTTTTCAGATCTAACCCACTGATTTGTACTTTTTTTCCTTGCTGAAGAAGTACCCATTATGAAAAAGAAGTGGATGCCGATACTCATTAAATATTTTTGGGAAGGAGCAAGAAAAGAATCGTTTATAAAACAATAATATATTGGACGAAATCAGGCAAAAAATGAATTCACATTTTAATTGATTACTTTTAAATATCATGATTATTATTTTGCTTCACTTCTTATATATTTGAGTGTATATTTTGATATACGTACGTGAGAAGTTTTAGAAATTCAAATTATTTCTATTCTATAATGTGGTCTGTGAAATGTGCCATTTTTATAATTTCCTAAATTGGATATATATATATATATATATATATATATATATATATATATATATATGTATATAATATCCTCTTTGTCAAAATCTCAATAGCCATTCAAGCTTTATAAGTGGATAAAGAATGGATAACGGTCAAAAATATTACTATTCTTCTTTTTGGGTTTTTTCGCGGTAGACAGAAAAATGCTTTATAAGGATTTATTAATTCCGCTCAGCTCGGGGCATTTAATATATACAATGGTATATTTTCTGTCACCAATTTTCTATAAATTTTCAAAAGTTTCTAAAAAAGGACAAAAAATATAAACGTACTCTTTTTTATAATTTTTTAGATTTGCTGTGATTTCTTTTGTTTCTGTGAGTCTTAATTTATTAAACTTCAATTCCATTTCCTAATAAAATAGGGTTGATAACTTTACACCACCCAACGTTATTTAAAAAAATATGTAATTCCATTCAAATGGAGCTACGTAATAATTTTCTTCCCTCTCAAATTAATTTTAATCAATACCTCAGGAAGAAAAATCCTATCAAGTACGTGCGGAACTCGTACGGTTCGCATACATTTGGGCTTTTATTAACATTTAATGGTATGTAATATTCTTATTAAACTATTTGCAAAATTTAAATTTATTTAATAAAAATTATTATAAATCCAACTTTGAAAGATATGCCCATTATTTATGAAACTTTATATTAGGCATATCACAGGCGCATATTTAAAAAAAAATATGTTTTTTATGTAATATAACAAAAAAATTAATCATATAAAGATTTTTTCCTTTACTTGTGCTGTGAGACCATGCTTCTGTAAAATTTCATGATTCTAGGTAAACGGGAAGCATCTGTAGGTTTTGATTTATTTGCGAGTGTCAAAATATGGCCGTATTTTTTATAGCGTCGATTTAGAAGCTTGACTTTCTACAGTTTCAAGGAGCCATAGACCTAAGTATTTGATATTAATTAAACTTGATACTTTCATAAATTTCGAAGAATAAGAGTTTTGACAGATGGACGACGAAGTGATCCTATAAAGGTTCCTTTTTCCGTTTATAGCACGGTAACCTAAAAATGACCCCTAATTTATATGCATAGACACAACAAAATTTTAGATAGGACAAAATATCAACGTATCATATGTTATTTTCAATGAAATCGCGTTTTCTGTTAAGGACTAGCTTTTTCTCTTATGTGGTTAGAAACTTCTAATCGACGGATAGACAAGCAAAGCAAAGTGAAAATAGCTAAGCTTCGTTTCGAACTTTTGCAAGTGGAATCTTAAAAATCTTTGTTGTAGTTTTCCTTAATCATAGTGGATTTATATAAAATTACATTTGTCTACTTTATATCTTGCAAATTATTAATTAATTTTAATTATTAATTAATGACTGATTTTTACTTTTTATAAATTTTTATTCTTATTCGTATGATCAAGTATCTTTTTTCTATTTACTGAAATTAATGTAATAGGTCATGGTAAAGAAACCCATCTACTAATAAACTTTTATATAACTGAACTATTAAAGTGTTCTTATATATTTGGGTAAATGTCCTGAACCCATATAAAAAAATAGGTACACAATCTTCGGGCAGCATATAGAATTCCTTCCAGCAACATCCACAAAACGACTTTAAAGGATATGTTATAATAATGACCAGTGTTACTTTTGAAAACGTAAGTCATTTATGTTCGAAATTTGTTTAAAGATGGAAAGTGACGATTAAAGATTGTAGTTAGCGTGGCTATTAGAATTCCCCAGTGCAGACACGTGTCTTTCCTTAACATTCTGCAAGTAGTTTTAAATGAATTCTTTAATACAGACTCAATAAGTAGTACGAAAACAACAGATGGCTATACTCAATGATCGAACATTGTTAAGATGTTTTAAATTTTTCGTATCTTAAAACCAAAAACGAAAATTTTATGAGATAACTCACGTGTTTGTCTGTCTGTGTGCCACAAACGTTTTTCTCAGCAACCGCTTTACGTAAAAACTAGAAATTTGGCATAGTAATAGAACAAATCAATACACATATATTTTAGTAGTTAACTCTTAAAAATATTTAAGTGGAAATAAGAGGGTTGAGGGTAAATTATGTAGTAAATTATTTTCCAATTCTATTAAAGTGTGAAATAGCATGTGAAATGTCTGGATACAAGGGTCTCAAATTCATATTTTTTTTATAATTTTACGTGTTATATCTTCAGAGCTATACTGAAGTATATATAAAGAAAATTATAATCACTAAAATTATTAAAAAAATAGAATTTTTGAAAACCCATGAAAATAGTCGAAAATCTTTAGCGATGATTCTAGATGTAATATATTTTTTTAAAATATGCATCATGTTTTTATATCTCTGAAAGATATACCATATCTTATGCAATTTGTATATGTTGTAAAAATTAATAATAACAGTACTATGTGCTTCTTAAATATTTACGAATATAAGTGCCTAAATTTGTATAAAATATCCATAGTCCGAGATCTATGTGTGCCTGGCAAGTTTTCTATAATTAAAAATATAATAATAATTTGAGTCTAAATTACAATCAAGGAGTTAATGAAGGAAGAAAAGTTTGCTTAAGATAACATATATAAAAAAATTATATGATCTTATTTTTTATATTTTAATTATTTTTTAAATGTCACAATGTTAATATGATACGGTTTATACGACCAATATGGATCCAAAGGTTGTACTCACACATATGCGATTGGTATGAAGTCTAGTGTCAAAGTATACTTCTAATTTATTTTTAAATCGTAGCAGGTGATGTTTTCACGAAATCGAATCGAATATTACGTAATTATTGACGTATGTAAAGAAAATATGCACACAACATTTAATAACGAAACATGAGTAAATATTGTGTGTACATATGTGAATATAACATATTTGTATAATTCAAGGATAGTTGTAATATTAAGAGGTGCGCTTTATGAATTGGTTTAGTTAGTGAAAATGAGTAAAGTGCACCCAACGTAGTCTTTTAATAATTTGCACACTGTAAATATATAATTAGCAGATAGTTGTTTAAAAATTTGCATGAATCGTTAATCCTTCGAGGTGTTTCTGCAGCGCTGGTGCCATGGTGGAACTCCTATTCATATATAACGCGATATCTTAAGTTTTCCGTGTTGTCCACAGAACGGTGTGGAAAAAAAAATAAATGACGTGAAAAAACATGAATCACTAAATTCAAAACACGAATACATGGGCTTAAATTTGAAATAAATTTGAATTTGGAATTCTTAGCCAAAACACCAGATATCTGAAATCAAAATGGCCAGTTCGACCAAACGCCAATTTCATATGTAAGGATCTTATATATTATTCTTATTGTTAACTTGTATCGGCAATAGTTGGTGTTCCAATTGTTGTTCCAAAATGTTGGAACACCCATTCTGTGGATTGCTGCTTTGTTCACGGTTTATAATGTTATATCCAGCTTTTCTTCACCTATTAGAAAGGTCAAAGGCAACATTTAACTGTCGTTTTCATATTATTTTGTGGCACTGCACCGTGACACGGTTCTACATCTACTTTGGAATGACTATTTAAAAAAAAATCCTAATATATCTTCTTGTAGAAATTTTGTACATAACTCATTCCAATGCCCTACCAGCATCTTCAATTATATAGTTTTTTGTTAAGACTAAGCGGATAATTTCAAAGACCTACAGCGTCGTATGGTACTATCATTAGTTCATTTACGAGTAGAATTCATGTGTAGTGTTATCTATTTAGATCTAACAAAAACAAGTATAAAAGCAAACTAACCTCAAAATTACATCAATCACAAATAAGTTGTGAAAACTGGTACGGTGGTTATTTTTTTTAATAGTACGTGATTTAGGATCAATACTTTGACTTTACCCTATTTTTTGAAGTATACATTATTCCATTTTTGCTTTTAATCATGATTATTAAAACATAAATACATAATATAGCCAAAAACGCATAGCTTTTGTTATTACTGATGTAAATAGGTTTTTTGTCATTTACACCAATTATATATAATAGATTGAAAAGGAATCCTTATATTTACTCCGCCATTTGTTAGCTAACATAGTATCAACCTCATCATGATACTGCTTTGCAATTAGCTATGGAAAACAATTTTTATAATGGATTCACAAATATTTAAGTACAATAAAATAAATGAAATTAACTTTGTTCAACAGAAACTACAAAAAATACTTGCCTAATAGATAGTCTGAAACAAATGAAGGTAAAAATCTTTGCTACAAACTAAACGAACATAATGGAGCTTACCTCCAAGATGAACAATGGAAAATAGCGACCCTGCAATAAAGTCGATTAATACCCTTTTAATACATGTTTATTACCATTTTCAGTGCGGTTTTAACGCTAGAACTAAATGGAATCTAAGTAACAAACTACATTTTAATTTTATACCACGGCAGAAAAATTGTTCCATTCTACGAATCTATATACGAATCCAGTTATTGACCTTCATTTGTGCGGCCGACCCTTTAATCAAAACATTTGAAAATTATATTTCCTTCGTCATTGATGGATTTCTCAAGGCCACTGGGAATGACTTAACATTCGCCTTTCAAAAATTTCGTAAGGTCGGAAAGTTACTAAGGTCGGAAAAGTTTTATGAGGGTCTTGCAGATGATAAATTTCGTTTATGTGGAAAGGAATATTGATCACGTAAAGAACGATAGTCCAAAGAGAGCCTTATTGGTCAATGCAATGTGATTTTGAATTTCACAAAAACTTTCTAGACGGAATCAAAAATTTATCCAAGATTGCAAAAATATTATATAGTTCATTAAATATTATAAATTTGTACGAAGATTTTTCTAGACTTTTGTTGAATAAGCATATGTTTAAATGTCAGACGTAACCATGAAATGGAACTTTATTTCTGGAATTCATTCATTCTTATAGGTTTTAAAGAAATTTCATTTTGTAATTTTTTTAAGTCAATGTGGCCACAGATAATTTTAGTTTAATAAGTTAGCAGAACATAAGTAAGGAATATTGCTCTAAAAGAAGTGAACTAGATGACAAATATCTATTACTTCCTCAATCTATTTTTAAAATATTTGTCGCAAACAGAAGTTCTTCTTTCGGAACATTTCTTGGAATCTTCCTGTTTACAGTTTTCTGAGGTCTTCATTTGTATTCTAAGTCGTAAGTTTCCTATTAGTATCTGATAGTTTGATTGGTAGTCCGCTCTGGATAATATATTTGTATTTATGATCAAGCTTTTCCATTTGATCTAATTATTAGATGTAATCAATAATCTATCTGGTTGCGTTATTCCCCATTAGGTGATAACCAGCTACGTATGTGTCTCGAGTAGTGTTCAGATACCGTATTTATTACGGTCATGTTAGTTACAGTTCCCATTTTGACTTTAAAATCTCAGAGGATTATCAAAAATTCTTTTTTTGTGTATATGCGTCACGCGAGATTCAAGTTGTTATCGAGTATAATGTCTTATCTCCAGGTTAATTGGTTTCATATATTACTTTAATAATAGCCATTAGTGAACCGGTCAGGAATCTATTTACTTACGCTTGATCGTGACACTCATTATCACCGCTGCCCTCCATCATTCTCCAGAGTCTACAACCGTAGGGTTAGCTATTTATGTCCATCGTTTTCATCCTCCCAGCGCTAAGCTCTCCCAGGTCTATCCGGAACCAGACAGAGGGATTATACTATAGTATGTGGCACTGGGTCCCGTCTGAATACTGCCACCTTTGCGTTCTCGCCTAATAAAATTATTGCGACAAGGACTGGTGCATCCTTGTCGCGATTATGATTTACCTCAGTGGAAGGTGGCTATGTCTTTCTCTGAGTTGGGTTAAGGGTATCGTATGGCTCCAAAACTAAGAGCCTTTTTGTACTAAATGTTTACTCACTTTCTTATCAATAAAGGTTGATTGTGTTTATGCACCATTTTTCTAAGATGTAGGTATTTATTTAAGCCATATGCCTTCTAAAGCATATTATTATACATAGAATAAATTAAAGAGAAATAAAAATAAGGGTGCGATGGGGTGCGGCAAATATTATATGTCGGAACCGGAAATAGTTATAACCACCGGAAAATATATAAATGTTTGCAGTTACAATAAAAGTGATAAGTTTTAACAATAAAATGGGTTTAATTATTTTTAATCTATGCCTACCATTAGGCATAATTTAAAATAGGGGCTTTAATATGTAAGCGGCAACTAGCTACTCTTTTTCAATTTGTTCGAGTACAATATTAAATTCCAATAATATTGTCATCATTTTGGTTAGGCAAAGTTGGCTCAGGTAAGGTGGGTTAGGTTAATCATCTAACCTAACCTATATTAGGTTTTATAAATATTTGGTATGTCTTATTATTTACATCCCTAAACTTGATATGTGCTGTTATAATATTTGGTGCCAGCTTTATACACTCCTTGTTTATAGATTCATCAGCATTACGAAGTTTTGCTGAACAGCATATTGAATAAGATAATTGATATGAAACACCAAAAAATAATCTAAATTAATTTCCCTCCACTTCGGGAATATTTACAAGCCCGTTGCTTAAAATTTGCTTGAAAAGAACTTTATAAACCAAAAAGTCAGATCTGCACTAGTTTGCGTTTTGAAATGGTTTTTTTTGTTTTCTAGATGGTGATATTGCAAAAAGATGTTTACTGTAGGAGTGAAGGAAGTGGTACGAAGAAGAAATAGCAACAGTATTCCAACAAAGAAAGGCACGCAATTTTTCCACTTAACAATTAGAAGATATGTTCAGAATCAGAGTGCTAGTAGCACAAGAAATTGAATTGAAAAGAGAAAGGGAATTAAGTTAGCCGTCATATATAAATATCGAAAGAAACATTTGTCGGAGTCGTTCAATCGCCAATTTTTAATTAATTTTTTGTAGGTTCTAATGGCATAATTTCTAAATTAATTTGTAATAAAGTAATCTATAGTACATTAATTAAAGAAACACCCCAAAAATTCGTATCGGTGTGAAACTTAAATACGAGCGTTTAAGTAAATGCTGTGACATTTAATTAACCATAAAAATTTAAGTAATAAATTAAATCCTAGATATATTACTTTAATAAGCTGTGATAGGATCGTCTCATCACAAAATATTTGTTCGAGTCGAGCCACTCAACACTGTCGTTGCCTGAGATGTTAATATATATGTACAACTCAGTCATGTTCAATTTATTTTAATTAATTGCCATAAGTGAGACAGTGGCCTATTTGGTCTCCGTAGTCTCATTGATAGCTTATTGGAAGTGCCTGACAGAGCAAAGCCCACCGGGTCATTGATGTATGCAAGCTCCATCAACAGGACAAAGATAAGTAACACCATCAAGGGGTTTACCATCCCTGTAGTTGTGTAAGGGTGATGCAGTGCCAATGTCGTGGTAATTTAGTGAGTTTACCATAAATTATACGTTAAGTTAGTGATACGTGCACGGTTTTTATTTTATCCAAATGTACATGTACGACATGACGATGTATTCCAGAAAAATTTATTTGTTTTTTTTAATACAGCTGAACGTTACAATACAGCTGAACGTTGATGAAACAGATGTATAATTTAGTCATGGTCGAATGTTATTTGTTCATTGCATCTTTGTAATTGAAATTAGCAGCTGCTTAAAAAATTTAATACATTTTACTTTTGATCACAGTCAATGTAACAGTTTTAAATTTCTTTTTTTTCATGTGCACTCTACCAGAGTTTAAAGTATTAATATGTACAATTTTGTTAGGTTCTTATTTCTTAGTTTAATTTTAAAAAACGTAAATACATTCGATTTCGATCAAGATTTATTGAGCGAAGTTAAATCGAGAGTTAGTAAACAATGCTACGAGGACTTAATGAAAGCCGATAAGAATTTAAGGGAATTTACAATTCAAGCGGTATCGGGTGAGTATTGGAAAATGAAATATTACATTATGTCAAATTCATTGACCAAAATTTTCATATTTTTTAGATATGATTTTAATATTGGGAAAGGTCCATATTTATGTTATATTAAACAGCAATGGAACTTAAAACATAATACAGTCGGTATAAAAAAATATAACAAAAGCACTAAAATAATATAGTTATGTCAAATTACTTTAGATTATTTTTCCGATTACGATTTTTCCCCCATTTATTATTGCTGCTTGACAAATTTCAAATATATAGAAGATATTTTATTAATGCGTATATTTACAAGAGTTTTTAAATTGAGGGCCTTTAAATTTAGAAAAGTAGTAGATGTTCATTGATAACACATTTACATTATAAATGAATAAATCGCCATTGAGATTAAATTGTGATCTTTGTTTTTAACTAATTTTAAGATAATAATTATTCTATATGTAAGTTAATCGAAATTGACACAATATTACATAAAATACGATTGATACATTATTTGTTTGTATGCCTAGAATCGCAGAGAAAAAAATTGTTTCATTAAAAATCGTTTGCATTTTTACATACAATTTATTGTAAATTCAAGTAATTGGTTATTTTTTCATGTTTAGGCGTATTTTCTTTTCTTAGTACGTATGTTACGTGGTGATTAAATCTGTTTCTTTTTTGCTTATCAAATTGTGATGCTTTATTTTATTAAAGTTCCGTACCCGGAAAAGGAAACCAGAACTTCTATTAGACTAATTACATATCTGTCTATCCCTATCGGTTTTCCCCAAATAGTTTGATATAGAAATTTTAAATTTCGCATAGTAATAGATTAACTATTTTGATTCGTAAAATCTGTAGTTTACATTTTAAATATTTATTGGCTAATTTTAGAGGGCCAAATTAAATATTTTAACATTTTTTTAGGTTTGTATATCATATGAGGTATAGTTTGAAGGTTAGTACGCGGTACAAGTAACTCAAAAAAAAATTCGTATTTAAGGGCATGTACACCAAAATATGAAAAAAATTTGCTTACTTTTTATACTACTAACCTATGTTATAAAAAAAGATAAAATCTGTTTTGAGAAGTTTACCCTGTTTTTACGCATGTAAGAATTTATTAAAAATATATTAAATAGATATTGAAAAATATATTAAAAAGATGTTGAAAAATAATACTAACATTTTTAAATAATCTGATTCAAATATTACGTAAACCTAAATTTTTACATTTATAGAAACATCAATGGGCATAGAAATTATGTATAGAACCCTCGCAGTGCGAGTTCTATCTATATTTAATAGGTTTCTTTCCTAATATTATTAATATATTCTCAAAATTGTGGCTTTCTGCGTATTTAAAGCAATTTCTTTTTATATTCTAAACATTCATTTTATTGTTATTTTCTGAGGCACAATGTTACAAATATGAGCTTGCTTTAAGTTTTACCTGTTTATGACGGTACAAGAATGGTTTTTAATTGACAATATTTAAATTTTTTTACGTCATTTTGTCCGTCATGTAATAAAATATTAAACACGTAGTATTGAACACATGTGTGACAAATTTGATGTGAAAATGGACAAAACGTTATACAATTTATTTTATTTAATTATTAAAAATAGCAGTTTAAAATACTTTAAGAACATGCTTTTACTAAACTTGTTCATTAAGGCGCGAAGTAATTTTTATTACGAGACCTATATATTAGAGTATATTTCGTTTAGCATTAAATAATAATTTGTTGTTACAGTCCAAGAGTCTGCGACCACTTTAGAATAAGCATTTGACGTCCTGTAATATTTCAGACAGTAGTAGTTCTACATTACTTGAGTAAAAAATCGCAGATCTATCAATAAATGACAATTGCAAAATCATCAAGTACATAAAAACATTTTTGAGATATTCTTATAATTTTAATATATTGATATTATTATTTAATCACATTTTTTCAAGAATGCCAGGTAACTTGAACGGGTATATATGGTTAATAAAAATTCATGACAAGCCAGGTAGCTTTAAATGTTGTGGAAAAATAAATTATTATAGCGCTTCTTTTCAAATATTAGAATTGGGGCAAACGATGAGCGGAATGATACAATGCTTTTCTTCGGTCTACCCGATTCATTTAAATCATTAATTATAGTGACTAAAGATAGAGCTGAAGAAAGGTATACCAATAATCATAGAAAAGAAGATAAACGCTGACTCGAAAAAGTGAAGATTTTTTAAGAAGTCACTACAAGCGAAAGAGGCAAAGAAGTTTCACAAATAACCAATATTTTAAAAGAAAATTGTGTAAAAATAATTCTCAGAGAAAAGTTTTTTGTTTAAATTTCAATAGCAAAGAGAATATATCAAAACGAAATTACAAGAAGAAGTCAAGAAATAGCGAAAGCTTGAGCTATGCTACTACGCGTTTACATTCTCGATAAGTAACGATAGCTGTTGCGTAGATTCCGATGCTTCTATGCGCATGATCTAACATAAATACCTGCATGCAGAAACGATCAAATACTCAACTCAGCAGACAGTGCAGTTAACTATCGAAATAATCAAAGCATTAAAAAATAAACCTCTGCAAGTAAAAGGTTTTTGTTAAGTGAGTCTCAATGATTACACCGCTAAAGCTAAGTGTAACAAGTTTTTGCCCAGTAATATATTATACATACAAGAGATAGCAACAAACCTATTATCTGTTAGTTAAATTATAAAAAATGGCGGTTAAATGGAAATTAACAGAGGCGGTTTAGTAACAAAAAAAAATTAAATTGTAGCGATAGCATGTCCAATCAATAATATTTACCGGCTAGATACATACAATATTTATGCAAGCATATCCGACATTAATGAAGGAGACATTTTTTTCTAACGGAATAGCGTTTCTGTCATTTGAACTTCCATCACCAAGAAAAAATGACGGAAATTACTGATGGCGATTATCCAAGACGGATAATAGATTGATAAACACAACATATTTTGAGGGCAAACAGATAAAATTGCTTCTGAAATATGAAGGGTCCAGTACCGCGAAATTGCTTGAACAAATGCACTAGGATGTTTGAGTTCCTATGGAATGTACATCTATCGGTGAAACAATATACTTTTTAACATTTTGACAGTGTTATTAATAAAAAATGTTTAAACTTAAGTTGTACTACTTTTAACTTAACAATAATTATACCGTTTACAAGACTGGTAAACCCAAGGTATTCATTACTACTATTACAAAATGTAAAAAAATAGACTTACTATTCCAGTTATTTAAAAAATCCATCATTGCAGCGTCGCATTTTATAAACAAAGACGTAAAATGTGAGTTTTTACATATGACTTTTCAAAGAAATTATATTTGAAACGTTATACGGCGCCTTTATGGTATGAGGATAAAAAATTATTGTTATTCGAAAAGCTTGAAAAAATAATTTTAATTCAAAATTTCACCATAAATTCTTGAAAAATGTCAAGATTTCCGCAAAATATCCTAAAAATTAATGACTTAATATTATTTAATTTGCAGAAAATGTGCTCCACTAAATGTTACTTTAGCTGCAATTCCAACAATGTATTATTAACTCGATAATTTACACGAATTTAGTCATATGTAGCTATTTTCTCCAAAACAATTATATACATAATCGAATTGTAAAAACTAATGTCCTGTATATGCTAAAATGTCAATTTTTTTTGAAGTTATACTTCTTTAGGCGCGTTATAAAAAAATGATGAGAGTGAAATTTTAAGATTCGTCACACAAAAGTTACAGTATGAAGTTGCAGCGGTTGCATCGTCGCCTCTGTTTACTGTTTTCATATTCATAGTATTTATTTTCCACGTGTTTTTAATGTCTACATTCACACACGTGTTTTAGTTTCATATAAGTGCGATTTATATATGTGCTGATAAATTATATTCAGTAGTGATTTAAAATCAATATTTTGATTAATATATTTACTATTCGTAAATATTAGTGAAAAAATTGTGTTTATAGACTTTTTCA
This sequence comes from Druceiella hillmani, assembly GCA_039881145.1. Classification (NCBI taxonomy): domain Eukaryota; kingdom Metazoa; phylum Arthropoda; class Insecta; order Lepidoptera; family Hepialidae; genus Druceiella; species Druceiella hillmani. The sequence continues at coordinate 13,644,730 of JAYKKI010000061.1, forward strand.
AGTGCTCCAATATAATTGAGTTTATCTATCCGTATGTATTATTTATTGATATAAATTAAAATATTATTATTTGCATAATTAATACTAAACATTATTAAATTATTAATGTTAAATATTTATTATTGGTTATTCAATATTTTAAAAGTAAATAAAAAAATTTAATAATAAATTCAATTTGAATTCATTGAATTTAACTTTATTAATTTTTTAAATATTATTATCATTTTCTTACTTTAATATTCACTTTTCATTTTTATCAAAAAGTTTTCATTAAATTTGTTCATTTATTTTTATAAATATTTATTATTTTCATATATTCAATTTAATAATAAATATTGAAAATTAATATTTCAATTTGATGTTTAATTTTAATTATTATCACAAATTTTTTATTAAATGTTTTATAAAATTTATTTCTTTTTTTTGAAAATATTAAATATATTTATATATAGAAAATGAATTAACTTAAATTCAATTTTTGAAATTATTAAATTTATTCATTTACTTTTAAAATATTAAATAATCAATAATAAACGTTTAAATTTAAGAATCTTATAATAATTTAGTAAAAATTAAGTCCTATATATTTATTATTCTCCAAATTTTATTTTTAATAATTGTATATATATATATATATATATATATATATGTATATACATATATATATATATATTATATATATATATATATATATATATATATATATATATATATAATTAAATTATTAATTTACAATTTTTTAAATTTATTATGAATTATTAAATAAATTTAGTCATTACCGGAAGATGCTGAGGCAGTGGACATAATTTAAAAATAACATTCGGATAATAAGAGAATTTATGTTACCCTTAATGTAAGAAAATAAATATTTATTTATTTAATTTTTCAAATTTAAACTGAACCTTATTGACTGTGTTGACTATCCCTTTCCAGTCCTTTTATTATTTTATTGTAATTTATTATTTGCATACAATTAAAAACTATTTTTTAATGATGCCAAAGAAGTATAACTTCTCACGCGCGTACATAAGTACACGCACCCATTTTTATAGGTTATACCAAAGTTATACTTCGGTCGAGATTAGAATAGTGTTAGAAAGGTGAAGTTATGGCGAGCTTATTATATATTGAGTTAATTAGTAGCATTTTTATCGATTATTTATTTAAGTTATAAATTTATATTTCAATGTTATTAAAAAGAGTGATAGATAATTATTTGAAAAGGGTGAAACAGGAAAATTTGAGGAGTTTAATAGTGAAGTAGATAACTAATTACACTATAATATTAACTACCTTTGATAATGCATTTTATTACATAAACAAATATTTTTTGAGTACTTGAAAGATTATGACGTGATATACTAAACGACCACGCTTTAAGAGATAAAATTTCCAGAAATCACGAATAAAACTCTGGTTGAAAAGCGAAGTGATTACTGCTCTGCTGCTGCGATTCTAAACTACCAAAACTACCAATATTAGATACAAATCGTACCCATAACTGCATACATCAGCAACAGAGCACCAATATGAACATTCAAATAAAAAACTTCAAAGAAGTGAAATCATGGCAAAAACCAGAGACTAATTATCTGAAGGTTTTTTGGTTGTAAGGCAATGCTTCATCTACCGAAGGAAAAGGCAAGAAAATGAGATACTAGAGCAATAAAACTAATATTCACCGTATGTTGCGAGCACTTGTCTAATCTTAAGTAATACCGTTTAATAAAATGTTAACTATTAACTTTATTTAATAGTGAAACAGTGAACCGTTCGAAATTGTATTCGTATGTGGGTGTAATTGAAGAGTATTTGCTCTCTTTAGGTTCCCTTATTTTCATGTCGGCAGAGCCTACACCCTTCAGGAAGATGCTAATTAGATGGGAGTGTTAAAATATTGACTTCAGGTCGATATATATACTAATTTCGTCTCTCCCTCTGCGATTCTTACAGTATCCGTGTACTGTAGAGAGTATAAAAAACCGTTACTCATTCATCGTACTTTGGTTATTCTGCGCAGTGATATCAAGGATTGTGTTGGTTTCTTTTCCGGGATTCCCGTCATAAAATATATCAGCAATCACCTATGTTTCCTCCAAAAATAATTATCTTTTAACAGTTTGCAATACCAAATATTGAGTTGTTAAACTGTGATTCAACTGTGGTCATAATATTTACGTTAGTAATAGAAACAAATACCCATGTCCATCATTATTATTTAATTTTTTGTTGGAAAGAGAAAAAATATATATTAAAAAAACTTCATATGACTAAATAAAGACGCAAGTTGAGCGGGAATCCAATACTGAAATATAAAAAGAAAACATAAAATAAATTTGATAAGTGATAGTTGAACTTGCACTACGAGGGTTTCGTACACACGTAGTCAACTATAAATATTTTATGATATTTTCTGTCAATATATTTAGATTCTTACTGTACATACTTCTTTAAGATCTCATAATTTTATGTGGCATTGATAAATTGAACTATTAATAATATTAGTTACAGCACTTTAGTAGACAATATAATCACATTTAGCTTCATTTTGTCACTAAAATTGTAGGCGTAATTTGAACTTTTTTAGCATACCGTTACTTATAAAAAATTGCTCAAGTGCCCAATGACGTCAATGTTCCTCCCGTTTAAATATTAATAATAAGGCAATTGGACTAGATGTTTATCAATGTGGATGATTTTGGTTCAATCCATACTTAATTTTAAAGTGAAAGATTTCTTTAGAAATTTCTGAGTGGTAAAAGTAAGAGGTTCTTGGTGGTAAAAGTGGAAGGCAACAATTAACTAAGCGTTTTTTATAAAAGTAATTTCAGTACATTCATAAAGAAGTGCATGACATGTATCGTTGTATTCGTGCTTCAATAAGTTTTCATTTAACATGCTGTATGGTAACCTTGAACAATTTGTTTTAGCTTCCCAAGTTAAACCGCCTAATCAAAATTGAAATATATATGTTTCAAATTTATAATTGGGCAACCATGCTATATCTATATGTTCATTTCTGTAACAGACGGACGGACTGACCAACATCGAAATGATTCCATTAATGTTTTCTTTTTGGCGATTTCTCCACGGAACATGAAAAAGGGAATTTGTCTAAATTCTAATTACTGGACGGAAGACTTCAACCGGCTCAGTGTATTTGAAAACACAAAGTTTTTTAAATTTTTTTAGCTCATTTTTATGGAATTTTTTAGAACTTTTTACAGACTCTACTACATATCATAAGTTTATTGGCATTTGCTGGCAAGGTCTACTTAGCTGCTATGATTTTCTTTTTAATTTCGCTGTATATAATGCTTTTGTGGATAGTTTTATGTATTTAATAATAACGGTTTAGCTGGTAGGGGGCCTCTATCCTCCAGTAACTCTAGCAAACATGACTGCATTAAAGTTTTATTTTTTTTTAAATTGATCTAAGTATCGAAAAGGGGTTCATGAAATACAGTTAATATTTATTTAACGATATCGTACGCAAAGCGGTATGCGAATAAAAAAATCGCCCCATTTTACAAATAATGTACCTAAAAATATTTAATCTCAATTATATAGATGTTTAAAAATAGGTATAAACTTGCAAAATTTCAGCTTTACAGCACCAAGAGTCTGTGAGTAAAATGGCTGTGATGTGTAGACAGAAAGACTGACCAACGGATATGGTAAAACATAAGGGTTTCTAGTTTGGCTACGGAACTCTAAAAATATGTACGAAGTAAATTAAATCAAAACTTCAAAATTTGAGACACCATCTTTTAGTGTACCTCTCACCGACCTGTCACAGATTTTTCCAAAGTATTGATTTTGAATAAAAATTAAAATAACTTAAATTAACTTTAACTTTGATTATATGACTGATAAACTTGATAACCGACAAATGAGAAAATATGCGAGTGATGTAAGTATTAAAAGATAAACGTATATATATCAATCGATAGGTTTTTTCACTGGTCAAGGTGAATTAGTATTAAGAAATGAAATTGATAACGAAAATTCATAAATATTTGCATCAACCTTGTAAAATTAGTTTAGGAAATATAAGCTATATTTTGACTTTAATTTACAAGCGCTTAAGTCACAACGGTTAAAAAATTTTAAACCTATATTTAATGTGACCCATTTTTCTTATCATTTCTTACCAAAATTACTGCTCTTGACAGGGTGGAATGCAAAGACCCCAGGCTTGATAAGCGGAACTCATGACTACACGGGAAATTACGAGGAGTGTCTTGGCTCGAACTCCAACTCAGTCGTGATGCAGTATTGCGTAGTCGACGTAAGTATCACTTACGGAGAAGAAATGCCTATAGCATGTAACAAGAGTGGCCGAGTGGACCTCAAATCAGTAAGGAACGCTTTTATTGCACTTTATGCATTTAAATGGTTTGTAGAATTTTGTGGTGTTTATGTCACAACAATATAAATAATATGTCAAACACTCATCAATCTTGTTTTAGTGTTCATTCAGTCATGTCTTAAAATGGGGCCTATGTTCTGTTGGCTCTTGCAGCAAAGCCGACTTACGGGTGCTGGCCGAAGTAATGTTACAGAAGTCTGATATTGGCCTAGCTGGTTTGCCTTATAAAGTGTCTTTTGAGCCAGGTGCCTGCCAGATATCTACCAAGACTCCGTTTCGTACAGATGCTATAGTATTTTTGTAAGTAGCCAACAATTATTTTACTTGATATATAAGCAAAAAATACTCTGCAGCCACATAGGTATGGCTAAAATTGCAAGTAGTCTAAATGCTTTTGTGAAATATCAACTGAAAAGAAAATTTCAAAATCTACAGTACTGAAGTTTAGAAATATTGTAATATGAATAAATTGTGTATCAACATAAATTGTTTCAAGTCGTTGAAATACGTTAAATCCGCTGTATACACACATAGTTTTTTGTTGATATTCCTATGGAATAAATTTTTCAGATTTTTTTAATCCAAAATATTAAAATAACCTACCAATATTCTACTATTTTAATTTGGAACATCAACAGCAATGAAATGTAAATTTCACTTCCAAGCAGTATGCGCCGTAAATAATGCTTTTTTAATTTTTTTGTTTAGATGCCTGGTAGGTACAATTGCTGCTATCGTCATCATCTGCACGGTTTGGCATTGGAGTTTCAACTGTAAGTCTGCTGACTCTAACGTGAAAGGTTCGTATAGGTTTTCGCTTACCCGTGTTTATGTATTTAATAAAGTTTGGTAATATATATAAATATATATATATATATATATATATATACATATATACATATATATGTATATATATATATATATATATATATATATATATATATGTGTATATACTAGTCGAAATGATTTCGTACGTTAAATATTGAGGTTAATTTAAACTAACAAAAATAACTTATATTTTAAGAATACAAATAATAACAATTTCACGAGTTGTTCATTGTACTGGCGGATCAAATGTCGACTTATATTTTTTAAGGTTAGCCGTACAGAAATAGGTATATATTAGTTTCAGTGAAGTCAGAAGTTATTGTTATACAATGTGGAACTGACCGTTGTGCGTCAAATGAGAACCCAGTCAATACTAGTTTTTATAAATATTTTAAAATAGTGAAATAAACAAAACGTAGACATCACGTGCAGTGTTAACAATACTGCCTTAAAAAAACGGCAACGGGGTGCGGTCGCGATCGAATCAAATGATTTGAACAATCGCGATGGACGCAGTTTTAACATTTGTTCCCTATGTGCTACTGATATTTTTCGTGGAGTGGCTCCTTCTTGTTACGGGATATATTTGTTTAGATTCAGCTTAAGTGCTGCGTTTCCATGACATTTTTCATAAATCAAGACCATGTCAAGTATTATGTGTACCTGTTTATGAATAGCACCTATTTAGAGTAAAAAAGAACAACTCAATTATTTCACAATATGTAATATATCACATACAATCAATAATAAAAATAGTACACAAACAATTAAAACTATGTTATGTTCTGCCAATATTACAATATGTTAGAAAGGATGAAAAAGTAAAATAATGAAATGAAGTAAACAACTCGAAACAACGTTTGATGGCCAGCGCGGCGAATTTTGCAGCGACTTGTCTTCAGCAAGAGGCTACTGGGCGACGGACGGAATTTTCTATTGTCTCGTCGTGAAGCGATCTACATAGCAACAAATAAATTATTTCTCGTCTTCATCACGTATATTGAATTTATCATTATGCGAATGTGACAGTCGCCGATAAGTAAATTATTCGCTTTCACGGGAGACTAGTATCGTATTATGATACCTCCTATGATACAGACTTAGTAATTATTTTACCATTTAGCTATAATAAAGAAATAAAATAACTTTATCCCAAGGTGTTGACATGGCAACGTATATTAACCTAGCGAATTCTTGATGAATGTTTATGGTGTTAGAAATTATAAACCACTTAAAATTATTTCTGTAAACAAACTAATGATTTTTTAAAATTTACTTTCGGATTCATTTCATATCGAGTAGTCAAATCCACGTTGCATAAATATTAGCTAGAAGGAGTCAGTGCAGATATAATTAAAAAACAGCAATTAGAAAAACTTGTTACTGAAAGAGGAATATTCCACTTATTCATTTTGGTACATTTCCAGAGAATTATATTATCTATTCTTCGGATTTTAAGATAGAAAATGAATAATGTAAACAGGTTTGTACTGAAAGCAATAATTTAAACAAACAAATTAAGGGATTAAGTTATTCAAAATTAAAGGCACAAATAGTGCAAGGAGGGTTAATTCATGGTAAGATAAACTTTTTTTTTATAGCTTTATTATTATCTATTATATATTTCTTTTTTAATGGTTTCACTCACATATAAGCACTTTAATACTGTATATTTTTCAGTAGTTTAATAGACATATAAGTTAACCTAAATAATTACTGTATTATCGGCCAATATTTGCTTTCATATTCGTATAATATAATTCTAATCAAAATATTAAGTTGAGAAGTTTGATGATTTCATAGAATTGAATACAATTGTATTCCTTATAGTTGGTTGAAAACTGAAAGGAAATAATATTCTTTACTATTTAATTAACAGAATAGGAATTAACACATATCCCTCCTCAAGACTAAATCGAAAGTAAGATAGTTATGTTTTTGTCATAAAGAACATATTTCAGTATGAGTGATACTACAAACCCGTATTCCCGAGAACTTTTTTTTATTTTGATGAGGAATTCGGTGAAGTAAGTGTGAAGGTCATTTTATATCTGAGATAGTATCGTAAAGTGTGCTAGAAATATGAAAAATCGCACTAAAGATAAATAGTGGTTTGGTAATATTTTGTCCTTATCAGAAGATGATTATTAGCTCTTTACTTGTATGACTTACTAATTCAGAGACATTAGCGAATTACACAACAAGTAAAATATATTCATATTCCACGTGTTCTTGCAGAAAATGCTTAGTAAAATTTCGAATCGGTAGATGTGGTCATTTGATGTCGGGCATCATTTGATATCACAATTCGTTGCGTTATACCTTGGAAAGTATCTTAATACTGTTAGCAGTTTTCAAATACCGATTCTGAGAGACCTTTTTTAGGAATTAAAATGTCTTACGTCATTTTGAAATTCAGTACAAAAACGACTACACGCTGCCAATTCATGCTTAATGTCAGTCTGAAGTAAGAGCACCTGCTGTGGTGTGTTGTATACATATTTATTGGGATATGCAGATTTATTTAGTTGTATGTTCGTTGCTATAGTATTTTGGTTCTAGTATATCAATTTGACATGTCGAAAAGGAGAAAAGTCGTATTTGGTGATAATAATGATTAATTATATTTCAAATGCTGCTAATTCTTGTTGCTAAAAAAGCATTTAAAGTGATTAAGGAAAATCTACTGATCAGATTTAATTTTATTTATATTTTTCATACAAATTTTAACTTATTTTCCTGAATAATTTATATATTTTCTCATTTTATAATTACCATTTTAGTAATTCTAACTTTTGGTATTACTTCTCACTTTTTTGTTTTGGTTTGATCTTGTATATTAATGAAAAAAAAATCGTTCTCCTTAAGGTCGAAATATCCCCTTGTGGTCGATTATTATTTTGTTACAACTTTGCAAAAAGTAAATACACATATTTGTCTGTATTTTTTATTTTTTGGCACCACTTAAAAATGTTAGGCAAGTGAGAATACTGGATTGAGTTTATAATCAAGAGTAGTTTTAAATAGAAACAAGTTGAACTCTAAACCAAAAAAAAAAATATATGTACACCGCCTTTACTTACAACTTGCCGTCATTTGAAATCTATTAGATATACTTATACCTTAAAAGTATGGTGGGTCAGTTTAAAAAAAAAAATTGTTTTTGAAGTCGATTTTTTAGTCTGTAAATAATGAAAAAGTGATAATAAAATGGTCTTAGAATAATGAGCACTCCGAAAGGCGAGAACACGCGCGATAGTGTGTCCAAAAAACTACGCATAAAATGCGTAGTATCAAAACGCGGCTGTCAGTGCAATTTAAGACACAGCTCTGAAAGGTTACGTGACAATATAGCTTAAAATGCCAGCTCGTGCTATTCCCACCTGCGAAAATATCTGGGCTATATACTGGGCTGCAAAAGAAACAAAAAGGGATTACTTTTCACACGTAGAAACTATTACTTAATTATTTTCAATTAACTATGCAAAATATCGAAGTAGATTATTATTAACAGAAGAGCGCCATTTTTATTGGTGTTGTCACCTCTTAAAAATTGTTTAGCCAAATTAAAACATCTTAATTGCTCGAAACTGAAAGATGTAAAATTTTATTTGTAAACAAATTAGAAAACATCATTGGAGAATTTGGTGTAATATTTGAATTTCCGTATATAATTACTATATGTAGGATTACGGCAAGAAACACATGTTACATTCATTCATTTCCGTCGTCTTCTTTAATTTCTTGAAAAATGCGAACCGATATTGTTTAAAATATGAAGAAATTTTATCACGACATTGAATCCTAATTAATATAAATAATTGTTTCGTCCTGTTTTGAATTTTAGTATGAGATTGAATATTTTCAAACTTTTATTATGGGCATTTTCACATCTCTTTTCATTTTAAGACACTAAGATAATTGTTTTCTTTTTATATTAAAAGTGTTAAGTGATGGATAAAATGGTGAAATGTGACAAAGTTTTTAAATAATTTTAATCTGAATATTTTGGCCATTGGTTGTGGTCAGAATAAACATTTTCGAAATTTAACACGGGCGCATTAATAATACTTCATATAAGCCAAGTCAAGACCCTAAAAATATAAATTGATGCAAATGTGAATCGTACTGCAGCAAGCAGATATATTTATATGTGTCGATTTCCTGTTGGTAACACCGTGCGTGTTGGGGGTGGGTGCTAGTAGGCGGAGTGCGGTGCCCCCTCCACCGATTTTCGGCTTCACCGCGGCCGCGAAGAGATTTGTGCGTATGCGCCTTCTGGATTACTCTATATTCTAAGAAAATATTACTACATTTGCTAAATAGGCTGAATATGCTAACAGAGCGCAGCCCTACTGTATTTTTGTATGAGTTCCTACATTTTGTATGAGTTCCTTATATTTTCATTCGTGACATGAATGAGTAAATGAACTCGGTCTTGTTGACTTATTGTTTGTTAACTGTTCGGTCTAATCGCTTATGGTAAATCTTTTGTATTTACTATATACCCACGGGAAGCAACTGTCAATGAATAACGTCTCTGATATTCCATTATCAGTTTTACATTTACTTCTTGATTTTCATTTCTTGTTTTTGTATTTAAATTCCTGTTACTAATAGTTTTAGCCAATCGAAGTTACACTTTATTGTTAAATATTTCTGATGAGAATTAACCAAATTCAACGAGGACAATCTGCACTTGATGTCAATTTAACATGTTGACTCCCTAACTAGGAGAAACAAACTAGCGCTAAGTATTACCGGTGACTCTATCGTAAGCCAAAACTTTAATTTCTTTTTTCATGTAAAAAGGATTTAACGGCTCGGCCCTGGCTATTATTAAATCGATAGCTATTGGCCTATTTGTAACTTATGATAAGGTTTTCTGAATATTTCGACAACTTTTGTAGAAAAAATTCGAGCTTATGGGGAGAAATTATCAACATAACAGCAATCGTGACTACAATCGCTATTATACGCTAATAAAAATCACCACAAACAGATACTCCACCTTCGGAATTTTGCGTAATTTTTTATGGTTTTTAAACGTTCACCTAAATATCATTTTTGCTTCATACAGCACGAATGATACACAAGATATATCTGATAATATGCTGTTCATTTCATGGGACAATTGTTTATAAATTTTAATAAAATTTTTGACGCTTTACTTTTCCACGATTCAGTATCACGCGTTTGATTGTCTGTTTCCCTAGCATGACGATAAATCATTTGTTTCTCGATAAAATTTTATACTGAAACAGTCTAAGTCACATAAAGTTATTACATCAGGTGAAGAATTATAAAAATATAATTTGAAAAATAAGTAAGTAGTAACTCAATAAAATTAATGTAATACTGTTTTTATAATACTGTATTTAAATAGTATTGAAAATATCAATAAAATTATTATGTACAATTAAAACAAAAATCATATGTCGATGTAAAATTTATTTTTGACCTTAACTATATGTTTGGGATGACAAATGAGATGTAGACTGTGCACCCTACCACACACATCCACATTATTCACAAATATTGTTAGATTACACTTCATTCCAGGTAATGCTATTATGATGCTACAATATATTATCGAAGTTATCAACCGCCAACTCGTTCATCATCAACGATAAACACGATCTGTACACCGGCTTGAAATAATTGAGCATTTAATAAAAACATTGAAAAGTTATAGATTAATAAATAAAAAAGAGAAACATAGAAAAGTTGTAGATAAACTTATACAATGAATATTAAATAGAAAAGTAGTATATAATGATCACCCTGTTCCAAATGTTTTCGCTATGGTCGCCTCCAACTAAAACAGAAGGTGTACTCTGACATTATAGTATTCTCCTAGTATGCCTTCTTTTCCAATGCATTATTTCCTTATTGCAGATGTAACGCTTGATAAATTTTGTTGTATTTATTATAATTGAATTTTTTTCCCAATAATTTCCAGGTAAATAAATATTGGTTGTAAAAAAGTTAATTCAATTTAAAACTTGAATTATTAATTTTTTTCTCTACAGCTCAGCTTGTTGACATCGTGCTTTATGTTTTATGGTCATGTATCGGTCGACTCTCTGAATATCCAATAATAAAATTTGGTGGTTTTTGGTGGCGATTATACAATACATTAGTTGCAATTCTCAATTAAAATGTTCATAGTTAATCTAAGTCAAGGAAACTCATTTGTTACTTGGATGTTAAAAATTTTTTTTTATTTGCTACATGAATTTTAATGAAATATAGTCATATTTAATATGGTAGATAAGCATTTTGGATAATATATGAGACCCAAATAATTATTTGTTTAAAGTGAATTATTAAATAGTAATTTTTGCTCAAAGTGTTATCGTTAGTGTTGGAACTCGTGCTGTAATTTATTCGCCATTTAAATGCTTAGGTTTCTAGGTAAGAAGTTGGCAGTTAATTAAAATGGTGAATTTAAATAATGAAAACATTAGATAAAAATAATAAATATTTGTAATAATAATGTCAAAATAAAAACTTAATTAATAATGAAATTTAAATCTGTCATTTTGGTGAAAATTTAATTGCTAAGTCAATAATTTAAAATTAGGCTCGGGTTTGTTTTTATATGTATTGGGTTACAACATTTTATTGAAATTTTTAGGAGTATTTTTGTTTTTTTAAGAAAAAAATCTGACGTACGTTTTCGTTATTGTGACATTAAATGTTAAATCTGCTCTTTCCTTTCATTTGCATTAAATGAATATTTCAATATTTCAAGCGCGTTAAAATGAATATTTTTTACTTAATACATATTAAAATACCTCCAAAATACAGCTATCTGAAAATGACACCGTGGACTCACAAAAACTTTTTTCATGACAGGATCTTTCACTCAGTTTTACCTGAAATTATATTTACACAAATGAAATAATATTTCCTGATGTATTTCTTAAGTTCATAAATAATTTATGATGCTTACATAGGACGAACTTAATACTACCGAAACAGTTTTACTCACTCCACCAAATTGGCGATACTCATGAAACAAACATATAAAATTAAATGAATCGAAAGGTTTTTATCCAAAAAAGGAGATCCGATTTTATTTAATCAATTATTTATTTAATATTTAGAATTTTTGCATCATTTTTTTCTTTTCTCCATTAACAATATAAGACCCATAAAGTTATAGTACATAAGTTATATACATTTTCAGTACCGGTGCTTGTGCGCAACTGGTCTCTTATAGACCAGTTCTCATCTCTAATGGAGATTTCTTCAGATGACATTCAAATTTTGCACAGTATGAAGGTCTTATCGATGATCACTATAATAATTGTTCACGAAGTCTTCTTTTCGCCCTTGGGACCTGTAGCTAATCTTCAAACTCTTTTCCAAGTAAGTAAAATAATTTTATTATTCATTTTCTTCATGTATTTTATTATTTTAAAAGCGATAATAAATTTTGTTTCACACAGAAATTTATTAAAAATGTACTTCTAAAATATAACTGTTACAAGTGCACAGATTTTGTGATGGTATTAGAAGTACATGTTGTAAAAATAATATAGTTTATCTAAAATGCAATCACAATTACTTTATTTTTATCCGACAATAAGAAGAAAATTCAGGATTGAGAGAGTTGTGGTTTTTACGTATATCTATATTCGTATATGTGAACATGTGTAACATATATTTGTTGCCTGATGGAATTTGACAAATAAAATATTATTAAAGTTATCTTGATTTCGTGATTGATATTACATAAGAAAAAATAAATATGGCAGCTCCCAGCGATTATTTTATTTAACATTGTCTTAGCCCAATTCTTCCATTTTCTTCTTTTTTAACAAGTCGACAAGTGACAATCGCTTGCTAAGCTAAACAGCTTACCTTGGGGAAAATAATCTCGATACTGTTAAATCTAATTGGTGAAAGAAATCTCCATTCATTGTAGATCTCTTCCCAAATAATTCCGATTAATAATACCTTTAATATTCTAGCAGTCCGGCATTACTATTCTAGTATACAATTCACTGAAATCTTTTTTTCCTTAACTTTGTAACCCACTTAAAGTAAGTTTTATAAAAAAGTCCCGGACTCGTGGCCAAAAAAGGTATTAGTCAAACAAATATATAACATGTGACCGTGCGAGCATGAGTGCGTGCGTACGTGTGGTGCCTGCATGTGTGTGTGTGTCTGCACATCCTCGTGTGGGTGCGTGTGGGCGTGTATGCGTGTGCGTGAATATTATACCAGTATCCATATGTGACAATATGTGTGTGGTGTATATATATACATATGTATGTGTTTGTTAGTACTCATATTATACTTGGTGTTTTAAATCATATCATCCAAAACAAGAATAATTTAATTTTATTTGTTCTTTTTTTTATGGACGATATAATATATACATTCAAGAATACGTCTAAGGGTTATTTGGATACATGTGCATCCTGGAAGCATGGGCAATTTCTATCCTAACATAGGACTTTATATATAATAAATAAAAACATTAATATGCGTAATGTGCGATTACATATAACTACATTCGTACTTCTCCTAATGGGCAACACTCTGCAAATTGTTGATAGATACGGAATATAACTCCGGTTGTGCGTGTAATTAATATTATTTTAAATTGGTTTAATGCTAATAGTAAAAAATAAATATATTTAAATTAAGTCCGCAGGAAAACTTAGATATCTGCGCGTAGATCTGGCAGTGGACACTTTCTTCGCAATAGCAGCCTTCATTTTTACTAAAAACTTCTTCACGTCGAGAAGTAAAAGTTTCTTAGAGCACATACTGAACAGATATTTTCGGTAAGTGATTATAAATGTATTTTATTTTAAGAAAGAAGTTTGAATTTTTTTTGCATGATAAATAAATAATTTTGGTTTCTTGGATACTGATAACAATAATAATAAATGAAATACTATAAATTAAACGGTCATGTCTGATAAGCATAGTAAAATCATATTTTTTCTTAAATGAGGAACATGTGAAAAAAAATTTTGTTAAGAGTTCATAATTCTTTTCCGTTTTGAATTATTATCAATTATTTATTTACTTTTTATTATAATGGACAAAGTTATGTATACGTTTATTCAGATTCTTGTTCATCGCTAATCAGTGATATTACGTAATGGGAGAGGGCGTAATGAGGTGCATCTAGAATTGAAATACTGTCCAATAAAATCTAACGATACTTAATAACGATGCATAGAGATGGTAGATTACTTAACTGAAGAGATCGATAAACTTTCAGCATTATGCCATTATACGCTTTGATGGTGTTCTATGCGACGAGTATGATGGAGTACACCGGACGCGGTCCATTTTGGCCGTACGTCGTAAGCTTAGAGAGGGACAGTTGCAGACAGACCTGGTGGTTGAGCTTACTCTTCCTGGGAAATTATGGATCATGGAAAAATCACGTAAACACTGCTTTTATTTGTTTTTTTTATCCAAAAACACTTTTTTGTTTGACGTAGGATTTCATTACGAAAATCGTGTTTATTTTCATAGCAATCTATAGAGCTTATTAGCCTTAGGAAAAGGTAACAATTTTTTTCGTAAAACCAACACGTAGAGAAGAAAAGTGCAATATTTGAAAATATTGCAAAGAACTAAGAATAGTATGCTCACTTTGTTCTAAGTCTTTAAAGGTATTGACAGTCACAAAAAACTTTGTATTTCATCCTCATGTAAACATTCAATATGATTTACCATAAAATGTACCAATTTTTTGCACAATATATCAGATAACAGGTATCTATATGTCATATAATAGAATGAATCCTCGGTAAAGCGAAGTCAACACCTATGAAGACTTGGAAGAAACTGATTGTATATTATTTCACATAAAATATTCAAATATCCCTCTTTTGTTCCTAAATCAATAAATCATATTTCGTAGGGTGCAGTACCAAAGCTAATTCCATGGAACGTATATATAGTGCAGGGGCAGAGTCTTTGATTAATTATAAATGTTTACTTTTTTAAAATATTCTATCATTTATGACGTTTGACAAACCTAAAATGCATGTAGATTAGGAGGTAGAATGAACTACACCATATAGTATTCTTAATGCTTTAATTAATGTTAGTCTCCGACTTACGCGGAGAAGTATACGGAGATGATAGCACACATATTACTTCGATGTACCGTATAATGTACCTAGATAGTGTTCTTTTTTTGAACTATCCATCAACTCTTCTTTTTTCCTCCGGATAAAATAGGAATTATGCAGTTATCTGCCAGGTGTGAGTAAAAAAAAAAGCAGATGCGTAGTTTTTGATGGATTGATCATTTTATTAGCAAGGTTTCTTTGATGAAAATTTGCCGTTCACTTTGTAGATGAACTACGGTATGAATTCCTTCTATAACGACTTATAACTGAAGCTAAAACATATAATATATAAACGATTTATAACTGAAAATTTTACAAGGGCTTTGTTTTACGTTAAGTCTTACTATTTCGTTTTCTTCAGTTCTTGAACCCCTTTTCATCCACTTTTGGGGTTGAATAAGTCTCTCCTTAGTTGCTGTCCACATTTTATAACAAATGTTACCTCCAATTGAATAGAGTGCATTAATAATCTTACACTATTATGAAATTTAAACCCCCATTTCATATTGTTTAGGTATTAATTAAAACAAATTATATTTGCCTACATTTATTTTTTAATATTTTTTAAGTTTCGAGTTGATAAGTCCACATAATATTTTTCCTCTTCACAAATTTTAACTACCTTTACAAAAATGTTATATTATTATTAATTTAACAGAGATATTTTCTCAGTACTTGTCTAGGTTATTTGATAAAATTTTGTGCAAAATTTAAGGTTCTAAATCCATGGATTTAAGTTGTACGTTGATAGATGAATCGGTCAGTTGGTCAGGGTATTTTTGACATATGCAAACTATATTCCTGTAACAAACATAAATATTTTAATCACATATTGAAAAAGAGAATCATTGCGGCAAACTAATGGTATATGTAGCGCAACGATCAACCAATAACAATGTAAGTTTATAAGAACAAGGACACGATGTAAGTTTATGAGGAATGCATTCAACGTCGAAATAATTTATACGTGGAAGGGGACCAACAACGTTATCTGCCCTTATGCGATTGTCCGCATACGAGCTCTTCACTTAAGTAGGTCTCCCTCCCACACCAGACTTCATTTCTAGTCTCGCCAATTTCGTCAATGCAAGTTCGGGTGGAAAAATTAATTCCGAGATTTAAACTGAACATAACGCTATCTATTGATTAACATAGATAAATTATACATTTGTGTAAATACTACGCATCGAATAGCTAGGCACTTCTTTGATTCATCAAGCAATTATATAAATAATTAGCAAGTAAGAGAATTGTTGAGCTAATAATTACTTGAAGGGAAATACCGGTTGTACTTGTTAATAATTCAGAATACTTACATGGAAAGTAAGTTTTACTGAATTATTCCACAAAGTTGATATATTAATTAATTTTATAAAATATTATTAAACGATTTAATGTTTAACTTGAGTTAATTCTATTTACTCACGGAATCCTGATTTATTAATTTCCCGTTACAGTTTCGTAGTATGTACGAGCCCTCAAATCATATTTTTACTCTGCAACTTTTGTTATTTCTCTCGATGTATTTATTATCGAGGAAAACAACTTTATTCTTCATACTATAGGAATTTTACTGTATCTCGGATTGAAAAATCATTTGCATATTAGTCGCGAACTACAAATATATCAAATTAATTGCGGGTGATCAAGTAATAAACATCTAAATACACTTTTTCTTTTGTCAGTATTCGGTGAATAGTTCATAAGTTATTTGGTTGCACGCCCTATTCGCATTATTTATTTGGTTGCGTTTCATTATTTGCTTACAGATTAGATTAGCTTAGAAATAAGCATATTAACAATATATAGTATATAAGTAGGTGTAACGGGGATTAACGGTAACCAGGCAAGTTCTTATACGTCAAATGTTCTAATTGCAGAAATATGTAACTTATCGCTATATTAAAACTGACATCAAATATACCAGTAGGTAACCAATAATATTTTACAAAAGGTTGTGTTTATTTATTTTTTGTTGTTTAATTTTTCACCTATTTCGTTAGGTAAATTTTAGTTAGGCATGTACTTGTAAATAGTGGTTTTAAGTATATTTCCGATGTATTATAGAAATGATATAAAACTCATGTCATAAATGTAGCTCGATGGAGCAACTCACACTTACCCTCAACACATCGACTCAACTTAAGTGTATGTCTAAGGCACTACACATAATTATATGAACAACTAATATATATAAATCTTCTCCTTTAATAAATTCTAAACAGTGCCAATGAAGGAATTCGGTTATAAATTGATATAAAGTATTTTTTAATCAATGTATATTTTAGATAAGTACAAATGATTCTTTTTACGAAAAACAGAAAATACAAATATCGTGAGACTAACCTAATCCTAGCAATATCTAAGTCGCTTTAGTATTTATTTATTATTCATGAAATAATTAAGGTAATATACAAGAATTCAATGTTATGAACCATTAACTGTTTTATCAACATTAGTCTTATAATTTTGTTTGCTGTTTCATCTTTAAAGCTTATGTTTTCATTGAGATTTTTAATAAAGAAAATATTTCTTAGGCGCAAATCTAAATTCAGTGAGTAAATAAATATAATAATAATTATGTCTTTTATATGTGAAACTCGTTATGAAATAGATGTCAAATCAAGCAGTATTCTAATCATATTGTTCTTTATTTACAGTGTTGGACCATGACCTGGTACCTGCCGTGTGACTTCCACTTCTTAATGGTAGGAATACTTGTGTGCCATCTGATCAAGAAAAACGAGAAACTGGGAATAGCAGCCGTCGTCACGCTCATTGTCGCTGCGCTCTTTTCATTACACGCATTCATTGTGAAAAACCGCATATTCATCTTATCTCCGCTTTTAGATGAGTACGTTTTTCATTTCTTACATTTATAGTGACCAATATTATATGTATCTTTTCAATTTCAACACAGAGAACACAGATTAAGTAAGATATATACATATATATATATATATATATATATATATATATGTATATATATATATATATATAAATTGTAAATAATGTAAATAAATTTTTAATTATTATATTTATATTCGAGCTTACCATATAAGAAACAAAATATTAATTGCTCACTTTTATGCTTTTTCATTACAGTGTTCTAGAGACGTTGATAAAATTTCGAACACAGAAAATTATAAGTATGTTTACCATATTTTGCCTCTGTCGCAGTTTTTTTTATTTTAAATTATTTATTATTAACTTTTAGGGAACATCTCAGGCCTGGTTTTTTCAGACTTTTGAAGTTTGCGAGAGATCGATTCATTTTTTAGTATTTGTTACAAGACGATTATAGTCTTTTCCTCCTTTCCTAGTGTTAAATATTTTATCTCTTCAATACCAACATTTTGCTTACTTTAAAATCTAATTTTCATTAAGGTAGTATCGTAAATTTAGACCAATAAATTAGAAAGAAAAATATATTCATTAAAAAGTTATTCCGAGTAATTTACGCACGTAGAAAATTTGCTGAAATTAATTTCATTACTAGAATTCACTTTTGATATCTAACAAAAATAAAGTCATTTTCATCTAAATTATTCTGTTGAGTGCGGGAAAAGTTCACTTTCGTCACCGATGGTTTTAGAAAAGTTTGGTCTACACCTATTTTTGTTTCTAGACTCACACACTTCTGAATCTGGCAGGATGTTATTATGAAAATGACATGTAATTTAAGTTTATAAAGATTAGGTGAAATCCTAATATCGGCCGTTATTAATGTTGTCTTGCAAAAATTTTCAGAAACTAAAGATACTTTGTTAAAATATTACAATATAATAACAATCTCTGATGCATGTAAACAATGAGGTATTCTGTAGATTAAGAATTTTATAAAATGAAAACAAAATAACCACCTTACAAAAAAATAGAAATCTTTTCGAAATAAACGTTTTAGAAAACAGCAACTAACATTTTTTATTTGCTATTTAATTCTAGTGAAATCAAATTTACAGGTAAAAACAGTGACACTGTTTTAGGTATTCTACTAGGATAAATTTGTACAACATGATTTTCTTGCTTGTTAAATATAATTTTACTATTACGTAAGATACTAAATTAGCTTCATATTATTGCTCTTGAAATTTATTATTTATATAGTCTTTTCACAACTTAGTCTCTATTTTCCTTTTGTTTACACCCACATTTTCCCATCTGTATGTGAACCTGTGTCATGGGAATATAACTTGTTCTTTAGATAAGCTTTTGTTCTCATTAGACGCTAGTCTGTTACGTTTGAAATTCCTAACAATTCCCTTTTGAAATTTATGTGAAAGTTTATTAGACAATTTATAGGATCGAAAAATACCTTTCTATTTTATTGTAGCCTCTTTTTAGTTTTTTTATTAAAAAGGTCAGAAAAGGTATCAGCTGCCAATTGCACTGCAAATTATAATATTTTTTCAGGGGATAAGATATTTGCCAGCTATTTTATGTTACTGAGAATTTGAATTGACTCTTCAAATATTTTAAAAGTTTGGAAATAATAATGCAATATTTAAAACATATAGGAACGTTACAACGACAAATCCATCTTCACGGCTTTAACTAATGAAATTAAATCTAAAATGAATTTCGTGATTGTCCATGAGCAGCAATGCGTGGTCCTCCTTAGAGAAATTTCCTATCAGTTTGATATATTTTATAATATTTGTAAGGGTCGAGTGATATTCCTGCTTCTAAAACTGTATCTTACTTTTTTTATTAAAACTTACGGGCGGGTAAATTCCTATCATCGTATTTTCTTAGTAGAATTTATCTGCACACTCACATCTCATTTATTCGCATCCTTTCATGTCTTTCTTTCCTTATTTTCTTCCCATTGAAGTAGGTGTGTTTTTAGTACTCTCGCATATTAAAACGTTTGAAGCCTCAAATATTCGAGTGCTCATACATATATCTGATTATAATTCATCTTTGAGTTTTTTTTAATAAATATCCCTTAAACATAATTCCTTCTTTTTTGTTAAATCTTTCATTAAGAGTTTATTTAGATAACAATCTAAATCATTACACTGTGTGATTTCGTTGAGTATTTTTGTTTTATTAAACGTCTTTGGTTTTATAATTTATATATTATCTATCCTACTTATCTTCATGTTTTCTTCAAAGATTTTTTTATAGCAGCTTCAACGAACTTGCTCTCCCGTTATTTTTTACATTATTTTGCCCACATAAAAAAAAATCATAAAATAATTTTCGTGAGACTAAACATTTGTAATATCGAGTCTAAAAACTATCCAAATTAGAACAAAATGAAACCATAATGAAGTAATTTTTCTATATTAATAAAGATAGATACGTTCTAAACTTATTAAAAATTCACCTGAAAAGATGCTGAAAAATGTCTAAACGATACTTTATTTTTTTTCTCTACTTAAAACACGGTGAATTATCAATATTGATTACTTTAATAAAAATATGAAAAGAAAAATAAAACAACGAGAAAAACCCACTTTAAATTCTAATGTAACCACTGACAGCTTCCCGACTTCATTCCGCAATGTTTAATTTTGACCCCCAAGAATAAGTATGAGGTCTAGCTCGGATTTAACTTGTTAAATATCGCCACATCATAGGACAAATTACTTTTACCAAATTCATATTATTTATACTAAAATGGGTTTAAATGTAACTTTATAACACATTTTTTTTATAGTTGCCTCTTCAAGGCGGGGCATTCTTGCAATAAGCAGAAAATTTACAAATTCAGCATAAAAACAAAAAGTATAAGTCATTTAGGTTTATGTTGTTATTCATTTACTGAGTTTTTTTACTAGCTAAAGAAAAAACTCTAAACTCCATTATATTGCATAACATATTGGATAAATATTATCTTAAAAATTGGGTACTCTTTTGAACAGTAGGATTTTGTCTCAGGAATTATCTGGCTTGATCCCTTATACATTGGATTAGAAACGAACGGAAGTTGTAGACGATGTACTAATTTCTCTCTCATTAGAATTTTTTTAAATTTTTGTAAACTTATTTCATCATTCATAAGGTTTTACATTTAAATATTATATAAAGTTATTATATTTTCACTAATTTCATCTTGGAAATGGTTGCAGTCATCTTTTTGTTTTGGATAGGGCCATAAAACTGCCTAATAATAATTTCAAATAATTCATAAATTTTGGTTTGTTTAAATTTTGTAACCTTTTTCGAATAAGTTGACATTTGCAGTTTTTTCGTAAGTAAAGATTAATACTCTGTGGCGATTTCTGCTCAGATTTTGGTGCTTTGTCTGATTTTCATATTTTTTGCCTTGCCTTATACCTAAAAATATGATTGTAGAGTTTTTGAATGGTTTACGATCTACTGTGGTAAACTAACTACATAGTTTTTATTTTTTTTACAACTTTGATTATAACTGGTAAATTTTTTGGAGGAATACAATATTTCTAGAGAATATTGACTTCAAACCGAACCTTAATTTTATTTGAAACATATTATGATTCGCAGCTGGAACCGTGGAAATCACAATTGGGAAGATTTTATGCAGATATATATCAGGTCTCATTTTCGCATTCCGAGCTATTTAATTGGCACGTTGGGCGGATACATCGCCTACATATGGACCAAAAAGCAGATTGTGATTTCACAGGTATTATCAATTTAATATTATTTAATCTTTAAAATTAATCTAAGAGACGTAAGATCGATCATAGTTTAACAGCGGTTTGCTCAAAATTTTCTGAGGCCAATAACAATAAAATGTAAATTATGTTATTTTTAAAACTATGTTTTAAATTAATCGTCTTTGATTAACCCAGACAATATGTCCGTTCGGCTAAGAGCTGTTTTGCTTCTCTCATTCTATTGAATTGCCATTGAGTAGTAATATTATTTGAGTCGTTCTTAAGAAAATTCCATACGAAATTAATAGAGATATGTAAACAGTTTGTAAGTTTGAGCAATTAGTACTCAAAATAAAATGAAATATATTATATAAAATTAATTGTAATAGCTGGTTTGTGATAGTTGGTTTAAATTGTGATTAGTCGTCAGCTATATGTGTTTTTAGCACTATTACATGGGGAGATCAGAATCATAATTTCCAATTTACGTCTAGATAGTTTATCCAAAATGATAAAGTTTCAACTTTTTTTGACCACTGTAAAATATATCATACTAATATTTTACATATATGTATACACACACACACACACACATGTATATATATATATATATATATATATATATATATATATATATATAGTATATTTGTATTAAAAATAAGGGTACATTGCCTATAAAAAAAGTTGTTACCATGAAGCAGTCTAACACCAAACAATGCGAGTTAAAAGATAGATTTGAAATGAAATATGCTTGATTCACAGCGGACATCAATTAATTATTTCCTACTGTGCGTTGTCATAATGACGTTGGTACTTGTATCTGAATTAATCTGCGTCACGGAGATCCCATACAGTGCACTAAACAATGGACTATTTGGCACATTTGTAAGACCTTTGTGGGCTATGATATGCATGGTTTTCACTATCGTCTTTTTATTTGGATATGTTCGTAAGTATTATTTGTATAATCATTTAAATTTTGTGCATAAAAACAAATTGATTGACTTGAATATTTTACAAACTGGATTAGTATACCTATAAAACAGAAATTTAAATCCATTTACCAGTAAAATATTATTAAACTCAGGTGTCTTCTGATAGATTTTAAGTGATTCCTTATCAGACAACAGTTTCTAGTGACACTATCTTGAACAAATCTAGCCCTGTTAATATTTTTTAAACTTTTGAGTGTTTGAATTCCACATTCTTGCTCTTACAGGTCGACTAAATATTATTATTCCAGTTAGCTCGGTCTTATTTGCTATTTAAATGCAAGAATATACAGTTTCATTTGCTTTGTAGACACTTGATAAATAGAGTGGGCTTTATATCCTTTATACGATATTTGAACTTTTAAACTACTTAAAAAATTAGGGTTATTCTCAGTGGGCATATTTTTATTCATTCATAGGCTTCATTATCTGCGAGTGTCACTTCAACCCCTTGTGCAATTTATTATGTATAAATCGACATGTTTTATGTATATCTTCTAGTTTATAACATATATAACATTTATTTTGTTCTAGAAATCATAACTATACATGTATATTGTCTCGACATATGTCGCGATGACAGAACAATAGTTATTTGACTGTTGGAATAACCGAAAATGAGAAACGTAGCATTTGTGAAAAAACCGAAAATGAAAAACGTACAATTAACTTTGCGTGGTGAATACCACGCTTAAAATATTACAATGGTAATAAAAAGTAAATTGTCAAAATGAACTAAAAGAGAGGTGCTCTTAGTTCCATACATTAGCTTCCTTTTGCAAATTTACTATGCGTTTTCTCACTCACTAATCATTTGATCATTAGGACTGGCATCAGTTTTAAAAAACAATGGAATGATTGTTGCGATTCTTTATCGACAATTTTTGTGTGAGTCGTTTTTACTTTATAAACCATAAATTAGTGCATAATTCTTATTTTTAATCAAATTTGATTATACATTTCGAATAAGGAGTAAAATGTGTGCATATCTCAAATGAGTCCCATCGACTATTTGGATCGAGTGTTTATATTATAATTGTCATCAAAATGACTTGCATACCTTTTTTTATGCAGACGTTAATTTGTGATGTACTCATGGAAGGTAACATTTTCGTTAAAATATGATTTCATAACACATTTCGATTATTTTTTAAACTAAGGGTTCAGTTATTAAAGAAATATAATGGCTTGAAAAATTCCACCTGCCCTTTAATGAAACTATAAAAATTTACACATTAGTATTTACTTCCTTAAATTAATTAATACTGATATCATTCAAAGCTTGTTTTTATATTTTATATACTATTCGCTTTCAAGCGGTAGCAATTCCCGGTAAAAGTATAATTAATTCATACTTTTACCGGGAGTTACTATCACTTGAACACGAATATTATTTTAAAAATACCAAAAGACATTGTGAGTACGCATTCTAAGTTTATCCATGCATAATATCCACACATAACGTATTATTTCTTTTTTAACGATTTCTTTTGAACGATATCACACGGGACTCATACTACTGATTAAATACGAACTATAGATCGTGATTCACCAATATTTTAAATCCTAACTTCGTCAGTAACCGCATCGCTATTGCAGTGTGCCTAATATTTACTTTATTTTACACTTCCAACCGTGACATCAATCCAAACCGGAATCTTTTTAGAGAGGTTTATCAATAGTTAATCAATATTAAATATAATTAATTAAAACTTACAATCGCCCACTTTGCGATAGAATTTTTATGGGTATTAAATTGTTTGTAGTAGTAATATGAAATAAACCAATTAATGTAAAACAGATGATGAAAAATGGTGAAGGCATTGTTGATAAAGGTATACCACATTTATTTCGAAGAATATTAAATATTTTTTTTATTTTAATAAATAGAAAACATTTCTTTTAACGTGGGCATTACAAGACATAGAAATTTATAAGACACGCAGTAAAGAAAAGGAGTGAAACGTGTTGATACAACAGAAAAGTGCTATTATTGAATGAGCGAGGATTCACATGTGTGTCCAATACCCTTGACTTCAGTTATTAAATTCATTTAATAGTAGCATATGCGTTATAAATTTCTTCAGCTGTGTTTTTTAATTTTTTTTTAACGTTTTTCTTTAATTTTGTTATTCAGTATTGGAAGAAATTATTTACTTTGGTGCATTTTCATGTTAATTACTAATAAAAATGTTTTCATTTAAGATTTTTTTTATTTCTGGACAAAAAATTACGTTTATTTTTATATATTTGTGATGCCTTATTACGAATCGACGTGGTGTGCTCACGGTTGTTAACATAACGGTGTGAAGAAGTAGCATAATGGGTTTATATTTCATGCTTTTTACCTATTTCTCTTGTATATTTTTTCTTATAGTGTTATAATATTTTTATTGTTTTTAATTGTAAAAGTTCCTTTATATTATTTTGTACCAATAGAATGTACTATTTTTCTGGAACTCTTACTTTGAACCAACCTGACTTTGAAGTCAACTCCAACCATTTCAAAAATTTATTTCTGCTGTTCATTTACTGTTTAGAGAAAATTATACTTTTACCGGGAATTACTACCGCTTGAAAGCGAATAGTTTATGAAAATCGGTTAGAATCAACTCTATCGGCTTTGTGGCCGAGGACGCCAGCAGCCCGGCGATGAAATGCGACAGCATTAAAGAACAACTTACTTCAGAATATGTGACAAACTGGTTACATATATCGATAATGTCTTAACTTTCAACAGATGTGATTTAAAGGAGGTTGTTGGAAAATAAATTAATTTTTACTTTGCAGCCAAATTTTCCGAATTTTTCAATATGAAGTTTTGGTACCCACTTAGCAAGCTGTCCTATAGTGTATACTTAGTGCATATGATTTTAGTATATCGACGCATTGGAAGTAGAGTTGAACCCTTCGTATACGGAGATCCGATACTGGTAAGTCGAAAATTTATTCTGATTTGAAAGAATAATACCACACCTAGATTTAAATTTAAATTTAATTAAAATTTAGTCTTCCACTTTTTTCCTACATGAGGAGGTATATTAAAAAAAAAATTATTTGTTTCATCATATTTAAATCATCTGTTTACGATATTTTATTCCAAAAAGTCTAAAACTCAAGAAAATGACGAGGTGTAATAAACAGATGGACGAACGAGACTAAATTACAAGGTTATATTTAGTCGCTGCGGTACCCTGAAAACGAACTGAATGTGACTGAATTATATATATCCGCACACATATTATAAAGATTGTGAATTTAAGTGCTGTGCGTATCAATCATCGTATTGTAATACACGGGACGGTACGAAGGCAAATTTAAGTGCTGTGCGTATCAATCATCGTATTGTAATACACGGGACGGTACGAAGGCAAATTTAAGTGCTGTGCGTATCAATCATCGTATTGTAATATACGGGACGGTACGAAGGCAAATTAATAGTGCTTTTGACATTGAGATAAAAAAATCAAATTGTAGTGCACTTTACTCGGGCATTACGTAATAGACAAAGTATCAATTAAATTCTGTATATATATATATATATATATATATATATATATATATATATAAATAATAACTTATAAATTTGGAAATATATGTTTACGTACTGACTTAAAAATATTATGAGTTACCTATGCATAAATTAGGCAAAAACGTAAATAAAACAAATGAACCGATAGATCTTCTTACGAGTGTTTACGTTAATACTCAATTAAGAAAACGAAGTGTAAGTAAAAAATAAATCTAATTCAATTCGCGGACAATATTAATGTACTGAAGATTCATGGGACATTGGTTCTATATACCAGGATATAAGTCAATTTTTGATCATCAGATTGATCATTCAGGAAAGAAAAATCACTAATTATTTTACAATTTGTACTTTTTAATGATTCTTTACAAATTAAATATGTTTATGCACTCACACACGTGTGCGATTGTTAAATTAGAAACCTTTATGTACGTTAGATGCTTTTCTAATCTACCTAAGAATATATATAGTATTTGAACTTTCTTTATTTATTTCTGTATTTATCATTTTGCTATCCAATTAAAAGTCCAGTCTTGATTAGGTTTCAAAGAAGGTAGGTACATAAATACACAAACAAGACATAATGCGAGTAATTTAATATCATATATCACAGAAAGGACAAGTTATTTCGCGGTAAATATTTTCCTTATTTCGTTTGGAGATTTCATCCCTCAAACAAACAGAAATGACAGAAAGAATAGAGTTACTTCTCTTTAGAAACTGTATTTATTTTCATTATACATTTGTGTTTTAAACTTCAAAATCCATTAGGTATACTGAATAAATAATAATTATTTGATAACATTAGTTCCTGCTCCAAAATTTACAATTGCAACAAATGTGTTTAGAGCATCGCAGCTCATATTTGCAAGTGCATTTAATTTATGAGCATCATAATTTTCTGTGTTATTTTTATAGCAGGATAAATATTAGTGTTATTTTATTAGAAAGGTTTCTACAGCACTCTTATGAAGAATTTTTAGTTTATGACCATATATATTACTTCATATTTTACATTCTAAAATATAAACTATACTTAAAACTTGGCTGTTCCTCAAAACTGTGCAGATATGTTAAAACAGATGAACGCATTGTTTTGTAGGTTGGCCTTATTTATTTATTTGTTAATGCCGCTGAAAGGTTCACGGTTATTTGTTTATAAATGTTCAATTTATCTTTTAGAGTAATTGTTTCAAAGTAAGTAACAAAGTCTTGTCTTTCATATTTAGCTTTTTATTGCTAATTTGCATCTCACTCACTATTTTTTATTCTATTCATATTCATGTGTAAAAGTTACATTTGGTGAGTTCTGTGGATCCAGAGAAATTATAATATTTTTGTGATCTGTAGTGAGTAATTGAAAAGTAAAACCCGTAACAAATATTGAATTTGTAAAAAATATAATCTCATCTTAAAATCTTCTTTATCGTATTTATTTTATAAAAAATAAAAGCGTACAAATAGCTTAAATAAATAGGTCTTGGTCAATACTGCTAAATCCATAAATAGACTTAGTAGTATTGACCAAGACCTATTATAATGTATGATGTTATCTATGTTTTATCTAGTTTTGGTTTCGAAGGAAGAAGAATAATAAAAAAAAAACAAAAGAAAAGGTTAGAAAACAAATCTGAGGAGTGGGAATTTACACGAATGTAAAATATGAACAAGAAGAGTAGAATGTTGTGTTCAACAAATTACAGTGATGTGGTATTTCATACACGACAGATTCAGACACTAAAAGGATCACTGTGAACTGTTTCGGGTATCATGAAGACATGGCTGTCATAAATTGTTCAAATAAAGGCTATCTATTAAATAAGTTTTATTACCTTGTTTTTACGTTATTTCTTTTTACTGGTTTCTTCGTAAATAATTTACCAATTAGTTTACTTTTAATTTTTACCTCGGTTCTTTATTAAAAGTATGAAAACTTTATAATAATTAAAATCAGTGAAATGTTGGGTAAAAAAGCAGAGAGAGAGAGAGAGAGAGAAAAATATTCCAAAAGAGGCATAACATTTTTTGAAACCAGAAATATATAAAATAATTATATTTATTATATATGCACAGTGTCCGGGAATAGACGTCGGACAAAGAAATAGGCTATTTGTTGTCAATAAAGGAGTAAACTGTCGTTGAAATAAAACGTAAAACGTGTCCTTTTTCTAATCGAATGCAAAAAAATTTACACATAACTACTTTCAACACACCCAATACTTGCCAGGAGTGCGGTGTTAACCCGCAGTGGCGCTATCTTCTCAGCTGTTGTAATGTGCGCAAGTATCATGTGTACGAAAAAGATGACAATTAATTATGAATATCATTTTCATTTTTCTGAAAAAAAGTAATTTTTTAAATTTTATTTTAACCATAATTAACTATTTTTCAGTGAAGGAATAACGTGTTTCTTTGTCCGACACTTATTCCCGTAAATGTTTAATATAACAAAACTCTTCATATTAATTTACATGGACAATTATTAACTAAATTAGCCTATGAGATAAACCCCATTAACCGTATTAAGTAAGCCAATAGAAAAAATAGCAGCAATACACGTACTTGCACTCGATTAAATGTGGCCCTGTTTCTCATGTTGCAAATTATATTTGCGGCAACTCAATGCATGAGTTCATTGCAGCTTTTAAATAAATAATGTAGATATGTGTTAGTCAGGTAGCGGACAAAATACAGGACAAAATTAGTAATTAATTTATCATAAATCGATAAAAAAATTGACAAAATTTTGGGAGTTTAGTCCTGACAGACGTAACGTACAAATCAGCCGATAGCATTAGTGGGCGACATATTTTTAGCGCGCTAATTGTGACAGTTTACTTTTAACGCACATGTCGTACGAAACATTAGTGAGCGCCATTTTTGTTTGTTTTCGCGAATAAGCACCCTACTCGTCTTATTTCATCGTCTTCATCTATTTCTCTCAGTTGTTACCTAAATACTTTCTTTGAGTCTGACTAGTCTTCTAAGTCTTAGCTAGTTTCTTAGTTAAATCTTTCTTGCGATAGATTCGTGATATTCTGGCATCACAAACGTTGCAAAAACATTGTACGAAGGACGTTGCGACCTTTATATTTTGCTCTTGTCGCGACCAAAGAAGATTCACTTCAAAAATTTAATTTCCTGTACAGAGTGGGGCATGTTTAGCTATGAGTTCTTAAAAACACTTTTTCCTCCTTTTATTTATCATATGGAGTTTCGTGTAGAAAAACTTATACGTGAAATGCAAAAAAGATTTGTTTAGGTGTCAGGTTTTTATTTTATTTTAGTGCAACACGTTTCATTTATTAAAATTTCAAGAAAACACGCAAAATACTATTCATCACAGTTATGTTGGCCAAATTTTAGTAGGACTTTTTAATAAAAAATAACTAGTTTGGGAAATCTTAAAGAAACAGAATTCAGTGTCCCAAAGAAGGGGATTTCATGACAAAATTGAAATCCCTCTTTGTGTGGATCTAGCAAATGTTTAAACAATCAAATACCAATAATATTTTACATAAATCTATTTAGCAAATACACTCCAGGCAGCAAAAGAGGTTAATATACTTTGCTTAAAGTCAGGTTGTGAGATCGTTGAAGGTGGTGAATAATGAAATTCCGGCTGAATGCTTGTTGATTTATTTTGTAATTCATCCATAGGTTTCAGAAATGGTAGTTATTTTGTTTAAATATGAGTAATTAGACAGATTCCTTCTTATTAACATGAGAACTTTAAATTTAAATCAGGTCTCCATCTACACCAGATAAAATATTAATATACATATGATGCATTCAATAATAAATTTTGAAATCGAACATAATATTCCGCGGATGCGTTTAATTTCTTCCTAAGTTTCCAAGGCATGTCATTTATGATATGGATTTACTAATATAATTTATTACTCGTGGAGAATTGTTTAAAATATTTGGTTAATAATATATAAACACATTTTGGTGATTTCTGTAAATAATCTAATTGGTAGAATAACCTACAGTTGAACGTATCTGCTCAAGACTTTCCCTGATTTATTGCAATAACTCTTTACCGATTTTGTAAATTGCATCATCGTTGTCTAAATTCGTAAAAATGCCTGTTTTATCTATTAGTTAGAAAATACATTTCAAACGGACCCGGTTTGTTAATTTTTATATAGTATGCGTGCACGCGATTGTACTTCTGTAACATTCATTAAGAGTTTTTCTCCTTTACCCTCAAAGATAATATAATTGTATTAACAGAATTTACGCGATTCGTCAAATATTCAATTCATCTACTGTATTTTCTGGCAAAATATTCCTGTAATTAAAACTAAAACTAAATATATCTAAACTAATAAAATCTTCAATTAATAAAAATATCAGATAATTTAAATAGAATTTTGTTAAATGACAATGACAAATGAAAGTTATACAAGGCGATATTATTATTTCGTACCACATTTGCACAAGGTTGTAAACTCATTTTAGCATGAGAACGACATATACGTATGATATTAGGTATATTCATATGTTGATTTGTTTATTTAACTGGAGAACGATTCACGCATAATAATTTTAAATATTGCTTGCAGTCTTACTTACATAATGTCTTCAATTTTTTTTTTAAATTTGTTATTTTACACGCTTAACTGAACCAGCATTTCTTCCCTCGAATTAATTACTATCGCTTTTATGAACAATTTTTACGAATCCGTTAAACTTCCATTTCTAAAAATGGAAGTTTAACGGATTCGCGTCTGATTAATATGCCGGCCAGAAAATCTCTCTTTTACGTCTCTTAAAAAGTAACTAGTATGAGAATATCCCAATAAATACACAGAATTATAATTAAGAATTAGAATACGGAATTTCACGAACACCAAGATATTTTTTTCGGTCAAAAATAGTCAAGGTCGATTATAATAAGTTCGATCGGTTACTAACTAAACACTTCTTTAACTCACGAAAGCGGCAGAATTCGTTATCGTTAATGTCAGGTTTAATGATTTTATGAAGACCTAAAATATAGTGATTATTTACGGGTATTACGCGTAAGTCGACGAAATTTATGAAGCTAAATAATTCATTATTATTCTTTTTATCGCAATTTTTAGATGTTTTTGGTATACATTTTGTCAGCTAATTTAAATTGTTCAAATATTTGGTTTAATATGTTATTTTAATCTATAATTAATATGATTTATTATAATTAGGTAGCAAAAATTTAACCTGTGTAAAATATGTTGCATCGTTATATAATTGCAATATGTTCTTTCAATATCACTGGCTGTCTATGAAGCAATAGGTCAATATTAAATTATTATTCATAAAAGTATATTACTTTATTAAAATTAAGGTATTAATAAAATTTAACGATTGCAGAACCTTTCGGCAGTTATAGTTGAAAGTGTTTTGATTTAATCGATTTTTTTTAAAGATTAAAATCCGCTAGCCCACCTGAAGATGTTGTAATACAACGAAACCTAGGTCGTGGTAAAGAACTTGAAGATAATTGAAATAACACTACAGCACGTAGTTTCATTTAATTGTGACCAAAATCCATTTTAAAACTGAATTCAGTCATGAGAAAGTAAGAAATAAAAAATAATTTGAAATATGAAAAATATATTCATTGGATGTATGTTTACGATACAACGATTTAAAAATTATAGTATATATGACACCGTAACAAAGATAAATTAGAGACGTTTGTAGAACGTTACTATTTACACATATTTTTTATCTTTGCTAACAAGGCTTAAGTGCATATTCCTGTCTGATCTGTCTGTCCTGATAAAAACTATCGCAGTGTAAAAATAATGATTACACATTTCGGAAGTGAAAATGGCTTAGTAACTCCTTACCCTATAGACAAATATTGTTATGTAATATCATGATTTAATGAATCTTTTTCATATCCTATCGTGATTTAATGATTTTTATGAACCTTTAAGAGGAGGAGAAATCAAATCAGAATCATTATAAATGCAGCTTACAAAAACTTGCTTAATCCATCCTATTTGCGCTATAAATTGAGGAACGATGGAAAAATTGCTGAATAAAAGACAATGAAAATGTATAATTTGTCGATACCGTGAAAGCAAATATTTATTAATTTAAGAAATTTAAAATTATAGATATTAGGAAAAGTCATGACTTCGGGGGTCCACAATATCTGACATGCAAACAGAAACTAAGTGCAGTACAAAATACTTGGATTTATGGGAAAATGTATAGTTAAGAAAAACTTTGAACAATATTACTCAAACCATAATTAAATTAAGAGATTTGTTGAACTAATTGACAAATCAATTTGTCAAAGGCATAGACATTAAATAACTTACAAGGTTTCGATGATTTTGATTATCGATTAATAATAAATATGAAAGAAAATATTCAGACTTAAATAGATTTTACCTTTGATTTACAGGTCATAAATTAAAAATTAATTCAAATTTTCGACATTATTTCTTCTAAAAAATTTTGGGTACTCTATTTTAAAATCGATTGTTATTTCATATTTTATTTTTGTCGTAAAATATATTATAGAATGTCAAAATACTAAGCATTACCTATATTATTATACCTATTACTTATATTATTCATGTCATAGTAATATCTACATATTACTCTAACTCAAATAGAACAGGTTATACCAAATTAGCAAAATTTTAAAGTAAATATTTAATTATCCATTTTATCAGGACGGCTAATTTAACTACACGAAGACAGTTTATAGTGAAAGAAGAAAATTACAATTTCGAGAAAATTACGTAATATTAAATCAAGCGATGACACCAATAGACATTTTGCACAATTTTATTTGTTTTTTGAAATAATATTAATAATTCGTTTTCATATTTTTTGTTAAGTAATTTTAGTTAGATGTTTGTTGATTAGATGCCGATTTCCCTTTCCTATTACTTTGAAGTGTCACTAATTATAATTTTCCAAAATTGCTAGGTAATACTTTTTTAGCTATTTATAAACTTTTCTTAAGTTTTAAAGTATGGGAAAATATTCATAAAATTGAATATTTATAAGGTCGGGACACAAACTTTTTGATACATTTCAGAATACATCGGCCTTTGTAAATCTTGTGATAGTAATTTAATTCAGAAACTTAACGTCTAATGAGAAAGTTAAAGAATAGATAGGCGAAAAGTAGACGCACTAAAATTACAAATTTAAAAAAAAATATTTAAGTAAACTAGAAATCTACAAATAAAATAAAATTGTTAGATTCTTAATTGTTTTTTTTTTAAATTTCAGATTGTCCATATCTTGGTGGATACGATATTAATTATAGCCTTAGCACTGGTGGTACATATGTTCGTAGAGAAACCTGTCTATGGAATGTTCAAGATCACATTAGAAGCTTTTAGGTGCGTTTGTTATTCTTAACATGAAAACATTCTTAACGTGCATGTTGATGTTTGGATATTTGATATGACTTCACAAAAATCACTTTTTTTCGAAAAGTCAGTTTAAAATTTTATATAATGTGCCATAACCGGGAAAAGGATTTTGGTTTATTTAGATGGCGAGAAAAAATATTTTCGAAAAACAGTCCAAAGGTGTTATTATGCAAATGTATTACCAATTCTTGCATTATTCTCAGGCTTATGTCTAATAATGAGGACATGTTCAATATTAAATTTACTTCCTCGACTGTGCCTTGAAGCGCCAAAGCCTCGTAAAAATGATAAATTTCGGAGTTCTTTATAATACTAATTAGAGGAGTTCTTTATAATGCTAATTACCTCATAAAAGTGCATAAACATTTTATACAATAAACCTCAATATTCAAAGAGCTGAAGCGGCATCTTGTAGCTTTTTAAATTATGCAGAACTGAACTGAATACTTGCAATATGAAAGCTTCATATGCTGATGTTTTACAGACATCAGAATAAAAAACTATTATATTTTAGCATTTTTGATAGGTTTGATATATAGAAGACCTAAGTTTAACCAATCACTCTAGGAAATTATGTCAGAACCATTTCTCACAAAGATGTACAAGCATATTTTGAATTTACATGCATATATTGAAAAGACGGTACATATTGGCGTTTCATGTCAAGCGGTATTGAATCGCTTACTTGTAAAACGATTAGATGAATTCATTTTGTACAAAAAAAAGTATTAAATCTTTGTCCCTAAATACGAATCTATTTGCCCCATTACAACATCAACAATGTCTCCTTGAAGCTTTTAAGATCGTTTGATTCATTGTTGTTGCAGGCTATGAATCAAACGTCAGCGTTTACTGCTAATAATATTACAACTGAGTTTTTCCTATATTTATCCATTTAATCAGAAATATTGCCAATATAAATCCTAATGCAGATACAAGACTTGAAGTGGATGCAAAAAATGAAAATAGTTAGACTAACATAATAGTTGTAATGGAGTGATTTAGGTTGTAAGTGCGATACTGTGAGGAGCCTCTATTTACATTTAAAACAAATAATTTTGAAATCGCCATCGGTTGCATCTTTTTGCTTCGCTATCTCAAAAGAAGTGTTGCTTTTGAAGTAAATCTGTGAAGGTTGTTATTTTTCCTGAACATTTCTGAATCGTTTTTGAACTTTTCTTAAATAACAAATACATTTAATATGAGAGAGCTACAACAACAGAACTAGAAGTACTAGAACAACAATTTTATTAGAGACAATTAACTTTAAAGAGGCAAAACTCTGCACAAAATCGTTTCTGAATGTTTTCCTCAATTTAAAGTTCGATTGATATAAAAGTATATTAAGCTATTATAATCAATAATTATCTTCAGTGACAAGAAATGTATTTAGCAAATGTATGATACGTACGAAATTTGATCCTTGGGAGCTAACGCTCGAGACTACGAGATTAGTATTGTACAATCAGATAAACCCTCGTTCAATTATAGTATGATTACGTATCTACAAGCACGTTTTGTTATTAATTTTTAATCTTCGAGTGACCATTTACTTTCCCTTTACAGGAGTTCCAAGGAAACCAAACGTGAGTAGCGACGTCAGTTTTGTAAAGCTGAAGAAATATTGGATAATATTTTTGGACTCTGAGGGGCGAGCTATATATTAAAAATATTTCTTAATTATTTAATATATTCTTATTGATTAAGAGCGAGAAATGGTAATGTTTTTGTTAAAAATGTTGATCATTCATTCTTCTTTTCAAAGCTATTTCCTTATTAAATGATGTATTTTTGTAATATATATATATATATATATATATGTATATATATATAATATATCTTTATAAGTTCTTATTTTAAATAAGGCGATTAGTTTAATTTTGAATTATTTTGTAAAAGTATAACCAATATTCAAATTGGTGATATAAATATTAAAAATATGTGAACGTTTTATGTATTATGAAAAATTATATTAAAAATTAGAAAACGAAAAAATACAACCATCCGTCGCTATTGGAGTTAAAAAATATTTGGTGAAAATCATTTTTTGATTTCCTAAAATCCACGAGACTTAATTATAAATATTAGCTAGACTAAGAATAAATAAATGAATTCAAAATTAATTTGATTCTGATGGATCATTTCATTTTATATAAATGTCAAAATCTGTTGTAAAACCCAAATAAAATGGGTATTAAAATGTTGAAGTCCTAATAGCAATTACCTCCTTACAATCGAAGGTAGATACATATAACTGATAAGTGTTACTTAAATACTGATTATGTTCTACAATAAAATTATTGATAATTAAATGAAACTACGTGATGTAGTATTATTTCTACTTTCTTTAAGTTCTTTTCAACATATTCAGGTGGGCTATTAGCAAAGATCTTTGCTAATGGCCTACCTGACGATGTTGTAATACAACGAAACCTAGGTCGTGGTAAAAAACTTAAAGAAAGTAGAAATAATACTACATCACGTAGTTTCATTAAATTGTCAATAATGAATTTCTACAAAATTAACGCCAAATGTATTCAATAAAATTATTATTACTCATCGAACTATCCACTTATAATCGATATACATGCTTTTATACGATTAAACACAACCATTATAACAACGGTTGACAGAAAGGTAAGCTATTTGTAATTGAAACGTAAAGGTTACTTCTAGTAATTGACGAGAACATTTCTCATTTGTAATATTTGATCAAATGAGCCTCCAGTAAAAAAAAATTTGAATCATTTTTCAAAGAGGATCCATTTAATTCAATGGAATTCGTTATTTGTTTAAATTATATGCATCACCTCAAAACGAATTTAGCACGAGAATATATTCGTTCGATTATTGTTTATAGATTTAATGTGGTTTCAATAAATACAAATTACGATAATAGATACGTAATAACTATTATCATAAATTTTGTAGCCATTTTATGCTGAATCCCCATCTTGCACTACTGTTTAAAACTGGCGTAATAAGTTCAATCTTGGTCGTATCATTCTCAGTGGTGATTGCGTGAGGGACAAATCTCAACAGCGACGACTAACTATAACATCATTGATGTGCGGCTCATGATAAAGACTGACAAGAAAGTAATGTATCAACAATATATCAGGAAATTAATGTTTTGGTATGAGTCGAGTATGAAACATTTTACGTAAAAACTGTGTCAGAAAGTTACGTGCTTAGTGGATTTGACCAAAACTTAAAAACATCGTTGCATTGATTAGTGTCGCGTAACGTTAGAAAAAAAATACGATTGTTTGATGCTGTATTCGCGGGTGATAAAACTATATATACTGTTACGAACCCAAAAGTAAGGGGCAGTCTACACAGTGGATGTTCCTTCCTAAAATGTTACTTACATAAATGATGAAGGTACGACCTGATGGAAATAAAATTGTTCCTCGTCCCATAGGACGCACGGGTTGTTACGCAATCAGTATTCTGGAAAATTAAAAAAAAGTGCTATTGCAAACTCGTGTCCCGGTAATTATTATCCTGTTACTTCTGAAAAAGTTTTGAGAGCAACGCGTTAGATGAATGAATGGATAGTCGAGTCGAGTGTAGAAATTATGGATTATTCGCCATTTAGGTCCTACCTCGCATAATGCGATTTCTAAAGAAACCCAAGAATAAAAAATAAACCCCAGGTGTAGATACTTCGCATGAAAAAAAACTGTGGCTTTTTCGAAATTGTCGCGGGATGACCGCCCAAGGAAGAGTGGGCCGACTATTACCATCGAAAGAAGCCTAGAGTACTACGGAGAATATTTTGAAAAACAATTAATCGATTACAACCTTACTTAATTGGTTTCACGGTTGATATTCCAAAAACTTTCAGTGTAACCTATCCTAAGTGGTAAAACCACACGTAAGTGGTAAAATCACTTACAAGAAACTAAATGGCTAATGATCCATAATTTCTACACCCTACGTTTTATCAATATTTGTGGTATAATTCGTTTTTGCGGCGTAATGAAGGTTACACTGTCTAAAGTAAAATAAATTTATCAAATTAATTAAAAACGATTATGGAAAACCATGTACAGAAAACAGAGATTCATCAAAATAATCATACGATCAACAACTTATCCCAAACCTGAGTTATCGAACAATGTGTGCTAAGTAAAGAAAAAAATTAGATATTCGCTCACGATTTGTTTTGAAAAAATGAAAATAATAAGATTGTTCCCGTATAAATAATATATTTATAATGAAAAATCCATTTTGTCATCATCGACACCTGATAAAGAAAGAAATTGTACGCTTACACCAGAAGAACTGAGCCCTGAAGACGTATCCTACTCACATCCTACGAGTAAACCCACCTAATAAATTAAAGTGAATTGAATGATTTAGCCAAACTTGGTTCTTTGAAAAGATAAACTGAAGTACTGAACTCTAGACTGCAGTAGTGGAACTTTTGGCAAGTGGAGTGACTGTGACATCATTCAGAAATCGTAACGAAGTCTTTATTTTAAAGAGAAATAATTTTTACGTGTGTCACGATGTTTATGGTCTTATGAACGAGTTAGATATAAATCATAATGCATCTGAGTGGCGGCTTTTTATCAATTCATCGAAGAATAGATTGAATGCGATCCTTTAGCACAATGGTTAATCGACTTCACTTTTTTCTTAGTAACTTTGGTGCAGTAAACGATCAACACAGATAAAGGTTTCACCAAGATGTGCGGACAATAATTAGGCACCAGGAAGGATGGAATCCAGCTATTATGGGCGATTATTGCTAGTTCTTAAAAAAAGAAGGTATATCTCGGTATAAAATATAAAGATAAAATTATATTAAGCATTTTCGGATGTTCAATAAGTAGGTCAAAATATTCTATAAAATCGTAATATCATAGAACAATTTTTTTGTTAGAATGAAGGATGTTTTAAATACATATCAATCTTTAATTGCAAAAATTTACTTTATTTTCCCATTTTTTGACATATATGACAATATGAAAACACACTATATGAAAATAAGTACCTGTTACAATAAATCCACTTATTACTGCTTTGATATGTGAATCAGATGTAACTCAAAACATGCAATATTTTCCATGTTGAGTATAATTTAAATTTTTTTTTATTGTGTTATTTTCAAAAGGTTAGTATATTTTATATCAGAATTTCCAGGATATTTCCAGGTATGGTAAAGGAAAGTTCATTTTTTGAAGTAAATTGCATTTATATTGTTTGGGTTTATAATTGACCATACAAACTTTTAAAAAACAAATTTTTATTGAAAACTTTCTAGCAAATATTAATAAAATTTTGATACCTTTTGATCAATTGTGATATTGAAATTTCCTTACTTAATAAGCTGTTTAATAAATCAATTATCTTCAATAGTATAAAACTGAGAATTTTTAATGACCTAATACTTAAACGTGAAAATTATCGTCCTGAATCATGTATTTAGGACAATAATTTTCCAGAGAATCTTTTTCTTTTAATAGACACTGGAGAATTTAATGAATTTATTATACATTGTTAGTGCACAACGTTTTCATTGTGAATTACCTGCAAAGTTAAACTAACTGAAAAAAAAACATTTTAAATGCGAATAGAACTCATACTACAAGAGTTAGATACACGTTTAGTAATTTATGAGCTTTTAAAAGCACATAGTATTTTAATTAAACTAATTAAAAATGATAATATTATTTTTAACACGTAATCCCACTTTTTTGAAAACATAAAAATTTTGTAATTTTTTTTTAAATTGCGATATTTTCAATCATCATTATAGTTTATCTACCCGGTAAATTTTACGTATCTTTCTGATAAAGTTATTTATTTTTACATTTTCGATCACCGATCGGCAGATAGATTTCAAGAAGGGAAAATTTTCAGCGATTTATACAGAAGTCTTTTGCATGCTATTTCGTACAAAATTGTTTTGGAATTCTTTGTTCTTATATTTGAAAATAATTGATATTTCAATGGAAATCCCACGTTATACGTAAAGTTAAATAAAATATTTTGATTGCTTTATTGTCCATGTATAATTTAAATATAAATATTTTTAAATCCTATAAGTATATGAAGTTACATAATTTAAATAAAATATATGCGCATTAAAACGGATATCAGAGTCATAGAGTTTCGTTCCTTTTTCCTTTTGATATTCGAAGCATTAAATATTGATGAAGTTTAAGTGTGATATTTACTTATATTGATAAAGTTCCGTGGTGGTCCATATTTCTTGATATTGTTAATATAAGGTAACTGCAACACGAGTGGTACTTCGACATTCAAAGCATTATATTTTGACTTAGTTCAAATGTAATATTTATATTGATAAAGTTCCGTAATTGTTCATATTTCGTGACATTGTTAATATAAGGTAACTGCAACACGAGTGGTACTTTGTGATTCGAAGCATTAAATATTGGCAAAGCTTAAGTGTAATATTTACTTGTATTGATAAATTTCTGTATTTCTTGACATTGTTAATATAAGGTAAATGCAATACTTTATTAATATTGTTCAAAACCATTGTTGAAAAATTAGGAGGAGCATAATTTCTAGGTCACTTTTAAGCATTATAATTAAAGTTAATGTTTTAAAATAAAAGAAAAATAACATGACAAATTAAACATCAGTTTTGTAAAATATTAAGTGCACCCTGATGCCGCCTGTACAATTAATTAAAATAACTATGATTTATTACTTGCCTATAAACAAAAAAGAATAAAGGACTCTTGTCTCTTGTGTGTTGAACTTTGCCTCGTATTCTTTATCGTTTCACAACCAGCTAGTTCCTTTTCTATAATTACGTTTGTCAAAGTGCTAAGCTTTTTCCTCGAATATTTATTATAATAGAAAATTTTGTCTTGCAACACTATATTTTTGCGCATTTTTTACAGGTATATGAAATTATGTTAATATTTTTCATACTTTGCAACAAATTAATTAATATCACCAGCTGAAGCTACTACTTCAAAGTTTGGTTACAATGAGGTTTTAAATTGTAGAACGGTTAAATTGTAGATTGAGCAAAACAGGCTGAAGAACCTGAAACTTTTAATGTTTCTCAGTGTTGCTACCGCACCGTAAAAACATCTAAAATTATTTATGCTTAAAAACATTTCTAACGAAATAAATTCACTCCAGTTCTAATGTGTTGTATGATATTGGCTCTGGTGTCCCACACTCTAGTTGAAAGTGAACTAACCGAACATAAAATAAACTGTGTAAGAAAATTCACGCTAAAAGATGATATAGTCCCGAGTCGCATAACTTATAATGAGACACTAGCTACGAATCTTATATCGGATAAGAATTGACACAATTTCTTTCCAGAAAAACTGTTACTTTAGCTACGTGCTTAGCAGGCGCTTATAAGAAGACTGGAAAATTACTTACAGGATTCGATGAAAAGCTCAAGGATACTTCATGGCAGATTTTATTGTAAAGTTTGTTGAGAAAATGCAGTTTCGCGTCATATCTCGTATAGAAGTCGAGAAGACAGTTTTAAAATTTTTCATAATAGGATTCCTTTTTCAGCATATAATTATATCCATCATATAATTATACCAGTGTCGTCAAAATTTGTGCATCACTATTTTAATGAGTTAAATGCATACGTACGTGGCATAAAAGCTTATAACTTTTTCAGTAGAAACAAACTAATTTGCTAATTATCGATATATGGTGAAAACCGGTCGATCGCCAATTTATTTTATAGTTCATTTTTATTGAATATATTTGGCGTTAATTTTGTAGAAATTCATTATTCGCAATTAAATGAAACTACGTGATGTAGTATTATTTCTACTATCTTTAATTTCTTTACCACGACCTGGGTTTCGTTGTATTACAACATCTTCAGGTGGGATATATATCTTTGCTAATATCCCACCTGAAGATGTTGTAATACAACGAAACCCAGGTCGTGGTAAAGAAATTAAAGATAGTAGAAATAATACTACATCACGTAGTTTCATTTAATTGCGAGTTCATTTTTACGTAGACTATAAAGTTGACTGCCTGCCGATAAGAGTAAAATCACTTTTCAATTTTTTAAAGAAATTATTCATATTTTTTCGTATTTTCGAGCTTTTGGATTGAAAACTTGTTTTATTATCGACCTCATTTAGATATCAGTTAAAAGGTTTTTTGGTCATTTATAATACACCTGAAAATGTGCGCTAATGCTTTTTGACCCTTATGAACCTAAGTTTTTACATGATTATGTTAAGAAGCTGAAAATTTGGGATCAGATTGAGAATTTCAATGCAAAAATACATCGGTAAACTTGTATTAATAAATACCTGAGAATTTTCTCGAACATTCTCGATCCTTGCGGTCCAGTTTATTCTAGTAGATTAGAGAATATAGGATATCCTAGTACATTCTCACTTATTCTAATACATTTAAAATTGTACTTCCTGAACATTCCAGAACATTCTTGATCCTTCCGGTCTAGTTTATAGTACATTCGAGTATTTTCTAGTAAATTCTCATTCATTTTAATAAAATCCTGACATAAATTTGGTAGGTGGTTGATGAAAATGCCCAAGATCGGCTACTTTCAACCATCATATCTCCCATCCACATACAACCACTATAGTGTACGACTGTGATGGGTAGTTTTGTCGCAAGAGGAAATATACGGACGTATGTCCGTTTATTATACACATGCATACGCACACGCACACACACGCATGCGCACGCGCACACACACGCATGCGCACGCGCACACTCACGCGCACGCACACGCCCATACGCACACTCACGCGGACGTGCACCAGCACGCGTAAAAAGTAAGAAAATCACAAATAAAATGTAATATGTGAGTATAAAATGTAGTATGTGATAAATGACAGGAAAAAAAATGAAAACGAATGTCATAAATGACAGACTCGGAAAAAAATTATAATTGGTTTTCAAACAATTTTTATTCAGTTTTCGACCGCTATTGAATTTGAATTGGATTAAATTAATTCTCTTCAAACGATTTTTTCTGAAATTCATCAGCGAAAAGTTATTTCAAATGGTTGAGTTAAGTTTGATGAAGTGCATATTGTGAACCTAGTGACTTCGAAGATATTCAATTTGTGAGGTTATGACATTTGTGATTGAGCGCGCATCGATCGTTGCTTCATTATGTCATTTTTAATTTACTTATTTTGATTTTAGTTACTATTTGCCACGATTTCGTCGATTGCTTCACCTATATTGAGTCGACATGTACGTCGAAATCGAAACCGAGGGTCTCACTTTTATTCGATTGAATCAAGCCAAATTGCACTCAAAGGAATATATTCATTTACGCGATGGAGCACAGCAGGAGATGAAGCTAATATTGGTCGATTGACTATTCTACCAGCAACGTACATAGGTAGCTCGCGTCATATGCAAGAATATGCGCAAAATGCAATGCATATGTTCGTCATTACGGTCGTCCAGATCTATTCATCATCTTTACGTGCAATCCAAAAGGGATAGAAATTATTCAACTGTTGCTCT
Organism: Druceiella hillmani; assembly: GCA_039881145.1. NCBI lineage: Eukaryota > Metazoa > Arthropoda > Insecta > Lepidoptera > Hepialidae > Druceiella > Druceiella hillmani. The sequence continues at coordinate 13,688,048 of JAYKKI010000061.1, forward strand.
CCGGACAAATATCAAGTGATGTACTGTCACCGCACGTGTCTTCAAACGAACAATCCGGTCGTTGGTGGACTTCATTGCTAAGCATTGAGTCTTTAGGATACTCGATGCAGGATGTATTCGATTGAATGGCAAAAACGAGGCTTGCCGCATGCACACATTTTTATTTGGTTAGTTGAAAGAATTCGACCACAATAATAGATGAGATCATACGTGTAGAGATTCCTGTCCCGAAACTGATCCAAACTTCCATGTTATTATATTTATTCACGGCCCATGTGGCGCAATCGACTTCCAATCACCGTGCGTTGGCGACGGCAAGTGTTCCAAGCGTTATCCACAAAATTTTACGGCGTAAACTATCATTGGCAACGATGGTTATCCACTGTATCGGCGTCGACCACCCGATAATAACGGTAGAACTATCACAACGAAAGTGAAAGGAAACGATTTTGTGGTCGACAACACTTGGATTGTTTTGCATTCGTCACTTCTTTCAAAAAAATTCCAGGCGCATTGCAATGTGGAGTATTGTAACACATATTTTTTTATTTTTGCGTTCCAACTCCCAACAATAACGATCTAGTTGGTCGATATGTGAGCTGCAATGAGGCGATTTAGCGTATATTCTCATTCCCAATTTATGAATGTCATCCCACTGTTGTACATTTGGCGGTGCATCTGGATAATGGTAAACGAATTTACCTCACAGTATCGAATATTTCTCAATGTGCTGAAACACCTCCAGCGACAACATTGACGTTTCTTTTCGGTTTACTAAAGCGATCCGTTTGCATGAATGTCGCTCTACTCTGAGATGCCGCGTTATCATACTTGGAATGCTTTATCGAAGAGATTTTAACGTCGAAAAAAAGGCGATACGTTTCCAGATCATCGGGATGTCTGTTCTACTGATACTCTTGGCCACATTTACACAGTTCATCCGAAGAATTACAAATGCTTCTATTTGCGATCGTTGCTGGTGAATATTCGTAGGCTGATACTTTGAACTGTTAATGGAGTAGTGTGTCCAACATTTCGTGATAGAATATTTCGTGTCAACAGCTCAATTTGCTTGCAAACGATACTCATTGGGATATGACAATCACTGAAGAAATTGTTTCTGCATCTCCAAGTCAAATACTCACATTATTTGTTATCACTATTTCGACATGCTTTCCGCCGAATCTATGTGAACTGTAGAACAAGTTCAAGGATGACATGTCTGAAGACATTTTACAGCGAATTCGTGTCAGTTCAGGGAATCTCGATCTCTAGGTGAATGAGGAGATACATAACCAGGCTTTGATTTTGATCAAAGACGATGTGTTACCTCATGTGTGGCAGTTTATTAGTCAAGTTAGGAATACCAACGCCAAATCGTGGAATGAACGACGTTTTCAACCGAGAATTTAAACGTAAACTTAAATAGGATTGAGATGCATTGAACCAATCAGTTCGAATTAATGTACCACTGTTTAACCCCCAACATAAGGAAGATTACGATAGGGTAATGGAGGCAATTGATGATGGAAATAGTGGCTTATTTTTTCTCGATGCGTCCAGTGAAACCTGGAAGACACTCCTCATGTCAATGATGTTGGCTACTGCCAAACGAAGACTCAATCGAACTATGAAAGACCTGCAGAATGACTCAAGATGTTTTGGAGGCGCAATGATTATACTGTCTAACCATTTCCGCCAAACATTACCAATCATTCCAAGATTGACCGCTGTCGATGAAATAAGAGCTTGCCTCAAATTATCGACTCTGTGGCACTATGTGAAGAAACTTCAGCTGACGACAAATATGCGAGTTGCATTGTTAAACGATCCATCTGCCAAAGATTTCACAAAGCAATTGCTGATTATCGGTAATGACCGTGTTCCTGTCGATGAATCGAACGGATTGATTTCGTCTCAGTCGAATTTTTGCAATTTCGTCTCAACAAAGTACGGGCTCATCTACAAAGTGTTCCCTAACATCATTAATAATCAGAAAAATCACAGTTGGTTCAGTGAACGAACTATTCTTGCGGCGAAGAAAAAAGATGTGGATCACTTAATCTTCACAATTCAACATCAAATGATTTACTGCATTCATTTAAATATATCGACTCTGTAACTAACGAAGACGATGCCACCAACTATCCAACTGAATTACAACTGAAAGTTGTCTCGGTACAATTTACAATTCGGTAGTCATCATGTTTCGAAATCTGAACCAACTAAAGCTATCTAACGAAAAGCGTTTCTTAATAAGAAAACTGATGGGCAATGTGATTCACGCAACGATACTCAAAGGAAAGTTCAAAGATGAAGAAGTTCTCATTCCGAGATGTCCGATGATCCTAACCGATATGCCATTCGAGTTTAAACGAATTCCATTTCTGATTCGTCTTGCATTCGCCATAACGATCAATAAACATAAGGGAAGTCATTCAGTGTTTGTGGCCTGAATTTAGAAAATGAATGTTTCTCTCGTGGTCAATTGTACGTAGTATTCGTATGTTCAAGTGTCTTGATAATAAAACGAAAAATGTAAATTATTTAACAGAAAGTAATGCAAAATGGTCGTCGATTCGCTTCGATAAAGCAAATGGCTCGCTGCCACGTGGATTATATTTATTTCAATGTATTTAAAAACTTTTCATTTTGATTTTTGTACATTTATTGAAAGTGATTCATTTTGAGTGTTCATTTTATTTTAATAAAAAAACTGAATTCTGCCAATAAGTTAACACAGCATTTATTGATTCTGAGGCGGTATGAAGTTCGTCGGGTCAGCTAGTATATATATATATATATATATATTTATATATATATGTATATATATATATATATATATATATATATATATATATATATATATATATAAACAAAAAAAAACTTGAGAGGGACACCCGGATGGAACGAAGTTCCGTTCGATTAATTAGCGAAGGAATTGTAATAAAATTTTATTTCTTTTAAGTTACAATAATAATTATTTTTATTATTTTTTATTATTTATTATGTACAAAAAACCTGTATACACTCAACAAAAATAATCGTCGCGACACCACACTGTTCAATGCGAAATAGAAAGATTTATTCTCAAATAATGGGGGCTGCGTAGATAAAGTCAAGAGACAAATGGCGATAGTCAGAACTGCGATGTATAACCGGAAGAAATTATGGAGGAATCGCAACATAACTAAAGCCACTAAGGCCAGACTCGTAAGAACACTAGTTTTCCCCATATTTTTATACGCATCCGAGACGTGGACATTGCGAGAGCTGTAAAAGCGGAAAATAGATGTGTTGCTGGAGGGAAATGCGTACGAACAACTCCATACTTCAAGAACTCGGCATCATGCAGCGTTTGTTAACTCAAGTATAGTCTCGAATTTTGAAGTTCTTTGGCCATGTCTCGAGGCGAAACAATGACTCCATAGAGCCTTTGGTGGTCCAGGGAAGGGTGAAAGGAGTGAAGGTTGGAAGTATCTATGCGATGGACTGACCAAATAAAATCGGCAGTTGGAGACCCGGACAGAGGTTAAGATGGCGAGAAATTGTGAGGAAGGTCACATCAACCACCATTGATGATGTAGCCACATCATGACCACGACTGCTCTGTTAAGAGCGACACGACTGAGAAGAAGAATATTCCTACTTAATTAAAAAGAGATTTCCATGATGAATTTCAAACCTTCTTTTAAAGTTGGCCACCTGAATTAACAATTTGGAATAAAATTGTTTACCCGAGCATCTGGTTTAATACATTTTTTGCAATTAGACTTAATTTCATTAATTTATAATTGTGCAACGTTTCTTGTTTATATATTTACGCACTTTTGTAAGGCCATTAAAGTGACCGTCTGTTCAGTTATCTGTCTGTTACAGCTATTTTTCTCTAAACCCATTCGAGGTAATTCCACGCCTGAATTCCATCCGTTCTTGGCGGGCTTTCTTAAGAAGTGAAAACTCCTAGATGATAATTTTTTGTTAAGGAAATAAAAGCTGAAGAACGAAAGGCCGCGGAATACATTAATAGCTCCCTAATTATATTAAAATATATTTCACACACGTAATAATAGGTTAAAATATTGTTACTCATGATTTTTAAAAATTCTTAATTGGTTTTAACAAAAAAATAGCACTAGTAAGTTCCTTTTCGATATTTTTGAGACAAATTATTTAACTTAAAATATATAGAATAGTGCTAAAGATATTCCCATCGAAACATATACAAAAGTACTAATAAAAATATCTTCCTTTATGCCGTGTTATTACACGCGTGTCATTTAAGGCCGTCTTTGATTTTTATTTCTACATGGATATTGGCTAACAAATAAGTTCGTGATCAATTTACCAGATATTTTTCCGAGAAAAATATTTTTTCCGATATTTCAAGAAACGTTCAAGAAAAAGTAGTTCACTTCAGCTATTCGTTCTTTAGACGATTTTGTTTCGTTTTTAGGATTCCGTACCTCAAAGGAAAAAAAGGAGTGTAATCTTGTTTCTTTGTATTTAGGATAACTTCGTTGTCCGTTTGTTGGTCTATTACTAACCTTTTTCTCAGTAACTCGTGGAAATAGCCAGTTGAAATTGATATGAAATAATTAAGTCTACGGTCGCTAGGAGCTGTAAAAGAAGCAAGCTTCTATATTAACGCAATCAAGAACACCCGCAAAAAAAATCAAAACGTATAGAGTACCTCTCTTTGAGCTAGATTCATGAGATTTGGCAAAAAACATGGCCTCATAGCGCAAAGTAATGGGAAAACATGCGAAAATCGTTAATTTTTAGTTACATCAAAAAACAATTTTTTTTTAATATGCGTCGGGTATAATAGATATAGTAAGCAATATATTTTAAAGATTTAAGCAAATAAATAGACAAAAAATATTTGAAACTATTATTAAGGGTTGTTATTCTAATTCTCTCTTTAAATAATTCTTCGAAAGTGCGAAGTGGAGGTTTTAAATTAGTAGGATATTAGGAAAATGAGATTTCGAGTACGCAAGTTTTTCGTCGTCCGTCTATTACAAATTTATCTACATCAAAGTATTTAACTGAGATGAAGAGTAAACTTACTAACTAGTATTTTAAAATGAATATTAGAATCTCATATACTTAAAATTATTAGGTCTCTGTTCACTTACTACTACAATTTTTTTTTTGTTATACTCGGTAGATAATTAAAATTCTATTGGTAAATATATAGTAGACCAATTTTTGCTTGGTGCTTTAGTCATGTCATTTCCTTTGTACCCTGCAAGGGAAAAACGTGACCAAAGCACCTTCGCTAAGCATTCAAACGTTTTTGCTCATTACCGCACAGCGACACATGGTGGCCACTAAAAGGGTTTACGGAAGCAAATAAAGTGACCCGCCGCTTGCAAAGAAAACTTCGCAATTTGTATAGAGAAGACAAGCTCAAGCACTCCACAGTGGCCGCACTTCAACATGAGTTGCGACATTCTTTATTTAGTAAAAATACGCCTATCATTCTAATAAACGTAGGTCTAATAAACGTAGGTATAAATGCCACGCGTATTTATAAAAGGTATCTTTTATGTAAACTTCAAAAACGAAGGAGGTTCATAAATCTGTCAGTGTGTATATACCTGCGTTTACGAATAAACTTACATTATTTCAGTTTACATTATTGAAACGTCCCTGTACAGTATTTGTGTACAGGGACGTTTCAATAATGTAAACTGAAGCAAAATAATATTGAAAGTTTTTTAGATTCATTCAGCCATTTTAATTAAATAACTAAAATAGTTAACATAATTTTTGTTTAAATGAAACTAGCGCCAGTTTAATTCAAAATTCAAGCATTTTGACTACATATAAATGACGGAAATAACGCATAAATATTAGAATATATACAGCTTTAAAAATACAAAGTAATATATTAGCCAATTCACTTTAATCAATATGTAAACAAATACAATCAGTATCAGTATTAATTTTTCTAAATGGTTTGTAAGAAATTCAGTAAAATCTGGAGCTTTTTATAATCGGCCCCCGCTGAGATCGTTTATAGCTGCTGAAAAATAGAGTCAAATGAAAGTCCAGAGGTACAAAATATATCCTACCAAGGCTTATCCGAAACATATGTATTTTCAGTGATTTTTGATTGTTTAATTTTTTTGTGTTTTTTTAGGTAAACTCACAGATTAAAAGCAAAACGTTTCTTCTTGATATGAGTCAGTTTTTTTATGAATTAACTAACCTTTTTAACAATTCGTTTCGACAATCCTTATAGCGATGGCGAAGTGACGAAATACAAGCTACTTTTCGCACTCCGAAAAAATGTTATTAGTTTTTTTCTAAGTTGGTGCAATCGTTTTTTTTGCGCTCAAGGTTTACTTTACAAAATAGCGTAAACTGTCTCTTTTTATGATTGGGCCAGGAGCATTTTGCGAATGCTGTCGTTGAAAACCGTGGTGGAAGAAACGAAATTATCTATTTGCAAAACAATAATACATTTCCTTGCCTCATAAAGGAGATGCACACAGATGGATATCACACTACATTATTTTTTCACTTCTTTGTTGTTTCCTTCGGTTTATAATAATATTAAATCACAAAAATGAGGTAAACGTGTTATTGTGTGTATTAGGGGGACAGATTCTACGAGTGTATAGAAAAGTAATTTTCTTCATAAATAATTATTTTAGTGAATATGTTTGGCGTTCATTTTATAAAAATGCATTACTCACAATTAAACGAAACTACGTGATGTAGTATAATTTCTACTTTCTTTAAATTTTTTACCATGACCTAAGTTTCGTTGTACCTATTACAACCATTGAATCTTTGTTAATATCCCACCTGAAGATGTTGTAATACAACGAAACCTAGGTCGTGGTAAAGAACGTAAAGAAAGCAGAAATTATACTACTTCAAGTAGTTTCATTTAATTGTGAATTTTTTTATTCTCATATCTTCACAATATACAATGTTTATAATGCAGACAGTGGCTTTAGTTCGATACAAAGTGAACATTTGAATTGTGTTGCAAAAGATATAAAATACACCTTTTGGTATATATTTAAAAACCGGTTTGATTAAAACTAGATACTATTAAAACTTATATATTGTAGTGAAAGTTCATAGCCAGGCGAAAAAGAAAACTATTACCTTCCTAGATCAAGTGCGTTTGGCAATTAATATGCTATGGACTTATTATATATTATTTTTAAAGAGGAGACTGTATAACGTTAAAATAATATTTTCATAATTTTTTAAAGCTATGTCAATAAATATGAAAACCGATGTTGATGAGGGATTTATATTTTTAATTGAAGAAAAAAAGTCACAAAATATCTGAACATTTAATTTTATCTACAAATTTTCAAACAATGCTTCTAGAAGTTGAACCAAGAGACTCAGTTGTATGCCTGACATAACGTGTCGATGTTAAACCGTTTTCTCGATGTATGGATAATCGGAGTTAAAAAATTAAGTATACCTTTTACAACAATAAAAAATCAAGTATACATTTTACTTAATTGTGAGCTATTTTTAATTATTTTTCTAATTTGTGATTTTAATTATCGGTTAGATAACTAAAATAATTGAAGAGTTTTGTTAAAATATATCAAAAATATTCTTGGTTAATTGGAGTACACTTTATGTGATCAAGCTATTCTGTGAATTTATAATTGTTTTATATTTTTACATACCTTTTGTTTAAAAATTAACAAAAAAGTTAAACTATAAAAAAACAACACGCTTAAAAATTATAAAAGGAATGTCTGTTAGTTTAACCATTCGAATTTTACAAGATTTGAAGAAGATTACCTTTATATTTTTTTTATATTACATTATAAGAAACTTTTAAATAATTACAGCTAACCATATGTATTTGAATTAAAACCTACTGATCTGAATAAGTAGTAATAATTGAAATAAATCAATAGGTGTAGTTGTATAATTTCTGTAGTGGTAATATGAATATTGATTAGGTGATATTTCGTATTTGAAGATTTAGTTTTAAATTAAAAATATGAGATCGATATATACTTTAGAAGAATAAATGAATGCTGTTAACCTTAAATGTGATCAAATGAGTATAATTTTTATATCAAAATATATTTATATCATACCGCGGAATTAAATTCCACATATGAAATTTCTGCAAAATTTAAATCATTACCTTGCACGTAGTTTATGTATGATATAAAAGTGTTTTTTTTTATCCAAACTCGGCGTCTAATAAAATTAATTCTAATTAATTTTTCTATAAATTCGTAAACATAGTTGTTCGAAATATTTATAATCTTGTTTAGTTGAGTGGTAAACGATATCCAAGTTTTGAGACAATTCTGAAGGGTGTAATCTCGTTTCTTTGTATTTTGAAGTTGTTAGGAAACAATTTGTGATTTATTTCGAAATAGTTTTATTTGAAATTTAATCATTTTCTTTAGTTGAGATTTGTTTTCAATCCAAGTGCAAATAAATCGAAATATTTTTTGAACTGCTATATCAGTTTTAATCAGATAAAGTTTCCCTTGTACTTTTTGGGCTACATACCGTGATTCATTATACAGATTAGGTCATGGAAATTTTTCCGATTAATTTTTAAACTCATTCTCTTTTATATTCTTCTAAGGAAAATATTAGCGAGTGACAATTTTCTGAAATTCCGAGACGTGCGTTTGGTCATTGGTTTATTTAGTTTACTTTGGTTGACATTTGCATAGTTTCTACATTAGGTGAACCTTAGAATGATAACTATTTTATAAGTGGCGTTAAAGATAATTATAGATATCCGAAATTTTTAGATAATAGATAATTACAGATATCTATCACACTTTTGAAGACAATTTTTTACGGATTTAGTTAGCATTTTTCTTATTTTATTTTATATATTATTAGTTCAGTTTTAGCTTTATGCATTATAAAACACAATTATTATAAAAATTCTATAAATGTATATTTTAATATTATAACAAAAACGCGTAGACTTTAAAAAAATCAGAAGTCATGTGTTTTTGGGAAGTTCTTGTTAAGAATATGTTATAAAATTAGTTTTATTTTTCACGTAATATCTAATAATAATATGATTAGTTTGAAAAAATAATAAGTACGAAAAAAAATTATATACATAGACATTTTGAAGCAAACGTCTTTCTTTCCACAACTCATCTTTGACATTATTTTTTTTTTATTTGCAGTAGCAGCAGTAGCGCTTCTTTGACTTGAGGTTTGTCTTCATTAGCTTTCGGAATTTCTCCAATAGGTTCAGGAATTTTTACAGAATTATCTTGCAAACGTTGCCAAAATGGGAGCATCTATTTTTTTTCCATTCACGGGGTTATCAGTAGAGTGTTAAGGTTTTTCATAAACTCCTCACGATTCAAGGGGTTGTCCTGATTTGATAACATTTTGTGGCAGTATAATATATAAGAATTTACAAATATCATATTCGGTACGCCATGAAACATGGTCAATGGCTATCCGCTAATTTTCCTTGAACAGTATACAGAAGAACACCTAATGTGTCAGCACCAAATGATGTCAAAATGATGTAGACCTTTGGTCCATAGAAGAACACCTAATGTGTCAGCACCAAACGATGTCGAAATGATGATGATGTCAAAATGATGCAAACCTTTGGTCTATAGAAGAACACCTACCTAAAAATGGTATACTTAACCACACTACGTTTACCGGTAGTGTGGTTAAGTATACCATTTTTACTGCACGATTATAGCAGGTATACAGGCTTGTAAGGTCAAATATTCGTCTTAGCAAAACATTGTCCTGTCTTTTTCCATGCAAAACACACAATACGTTTCTACACTATTCTCATTCCATAAATGACATTCCTGTTATTCACATATGTTTGGCAGATGCAACATTATAAACATTATAATATCTACCATATTAAAATAGGCTTAGTTAAAGGCTATATAATGGCTTATTTTGATTCATGTTTGCTTCATAATTTCCAATTTATTTTCCTGACGATAGTTGATAATTATTTTTAAAATAGCTATTTAGCAAATGTCTATTTTTTCTATAAATCGCATCGCATTTTGATTAAATTGGATATGACCCCCGAAAGTTTTGCAATACGCTTTTGTTCTTTTGCCAGTCAGCTGCTAACAAGAGGTTTGTAATTTTGTCATGATTCTTCCCATAATAATTATTATTCCTTATATTAATTCAAAATTTTTCTGTTGGTTTTGAAATCGTATATTTCTAAATTTGAGTAGATTTACCGAAATTACCAGATTTATTCTTAGTTTTCTTGATATTAGCAATACATTTGTTAAGCTTTTTTTTGGAATGACAATGCAACAGAGTTAAAAATGGATCTTAATTCTGTAATAATGTTTTATGGTATTTGTCTAACGCTTTTGGCTGCGGATTAATTTTAACAATTTGGTATATATATATATATATATATATATAAATATATATATATATATATATATATATATATATACATATATGTGTACACATACAAATATATTTTATCGCAACGGAAACAAACATTTTGAATGTTTTTGAATTGAGTAGAGGACCATCATCCGTTAATAATTGAATAATTGTAATGAAATAACACGGCCTGCAAATATTTATTTAAAATATATTATTATACTTTTTCAGATGTACCAGCATTCCACGGCTTTAATCCCATAATTAAGGCGCATTACCTCTGCACCAAATATATCACCTGAAATCTTAATTTATTTATAGTATATTTTTGTCTTTATTAAACTTGAAACTTAGAATTACTGTGATTTCTAATACCTTTTTTAACGTTTTGTTATGCTCATTTTGACCCTAACTAAAATTAAGAATATAATTACCTAAAAATTATTTTATTATAAAATTTAATACAAATTTTAATGGAATAATTAAAACCACGTAGCACACTTCAAGATTTATATTTTCTATAAGGAGCATTAAAAGTAGCCAAGTGTGAACTATTTGATAATCTTGCCAAAATATATTCATAAAAAATTAGTAAAAAATACCTTTGCCTACCTAACGATATTATGTGTGTATGTTACTTAAAGTTGCCATTGTCATTTTAACGATAGTTTAGGTATAGGTGTAGGTGTAGGCCTCTTGATAGTGAGTCGCTTTTTATTTCCAAGTGGATATCGGGTTTACGAGTGAGTTCGTGAGGAATGTACCAAATGTTTTCACGAGAATATTATCTTCCAGACGTTTCGTAAATAATCCAAGGCAAGAAGACTCTCGCCAACTATACGTGACTTACAATATATATTCGCATTAGATTTTATTTTGTTTTTATTGATATTCTCGCTTTAAGGCGGAAACGCCAATGACCTTGTAATGAAAGACATTTAGAGTACAAATATTGTATGTTTTATGGGATTGCTTTATCTACTCTTATATATGGTATATGAGATTGAATCCTGCATTTAAGCTTTATCAAAAAGACGCACGTTGGTGAGTGGGTGACCTGTGGGGACGTATTATTTAGTCTCGTTATTGTTACCGTTGAATGAAATTTACGGTAAATGGTTTTGAATCTGTCCTAGAGTTTGTAATTTTTAGTAATATGAGAGTACGTCAGATAGAATTTTATTTGTTCTTTTTATTTGTTTACTATTCTTTACGTTTACGATTCAAACAATTCTTACGTTTTTGAAAATAAAATTATTACTGAGTACTTGTGAAAAATTTTAGTCATCCCACAAATCAAGTTCAATTCATAGGGATAAAACTAAATAAATACACGTATAGAGTGAGTTAAACTTATGCATATTATTTATGTGTAAAGACTAAGGGATTTTGGGTTACAAATATATAATAGATGTGTGTGTGTGTGCATGCGTGCATGTGTGGGAGCTTGAGGGCGAGCGTGCGCGTGGATGTGTGTGTGTATGTTTGGCACAACTTTGATGACTCCCTTTTTGTTACATTTGAGATAATACAATCCAACTGTAGACAAATAATTATTTTCTTAATAAAAGAAAAAACAATTTGCATAAAATAAAGGTGACACATTTCACAAGTTTACTTTTACTCATCAAAAACACGTCTGGTGCAACCAGCATCAGGCGGTTGAGCAAATGCATACGGAGGGAAAGAGAATATCCATGTAATTCGGTTCTAGACGCCGGTATAACAAAAATATAATTACACGAGCGCAGGTTGTTACCAGGTATGAAGAGGGGGAATTCCTGCAGTAAATTAGGGCATGTATTTTTTTCCTTTAATAATGAGAAAATAAATTTCATAAAAGACACTTTTCTTCGTTGCTGCAACATAAAGTAATTCAGCATACCTAAAAAAAATCTATAGAAAATAGTAGTAACCATATCATCTCATATACCAACACCGAAGGTACATTTTTTGGGTATGTTAATCATCAGGCTGTATTTAGTTTTATATGGACCCTAAATAATAGAACTCACTTCTAACTCGCTTAGTAATAAATTCATATAAAAATCAAACGCTAATAGAGAATATTAAAATTTATTTTTTATGCGGAAATAAGGTGTTATGTATTTCGCATCGCTGCACACACACACACACACACACACACACATATATATATATATATATATATATAGATCATAAACAATAGTTCCATGGAACTTACTGAAACGATTGGAAATTATTTGTAGTCTTCAAGCAAAATGTTTACATTTTTTTGTTGGTCTCAGCGCTCTCCAAAGTTATTGTAAATCACTTGAATTGTAACTACATTGAGCTGATGACGAACGAATTTTTGTCACATAAAACATATATATCGACTTGTACTCATATCAATTCATACTTTAATAATAAATTTATAATCTCATAATTATGTCATCTCCTCATATACCCACATGGTGAAAACAATATTAAATATTGTAATTAGTTTAACCGAAATACGATGTATACTTAAATACTTATAAGTTCCTGAGCGTGTACCGAACTCCCATAATGCTAATTTCAGTCACAGTTAACAGGTTTTTTTCTAGTAGTATAATTTTGCGGGTTACGAGACATTCTACAGTTACGAGATTTGATGAATTCATCAAGTTATTTTGTGCATTAAAAGAAAAGTAGAATAATTTTCTTGAAAATTCTTGTTTGGAATTATGTCTGAAAATTATCGTCCCGAAAGCTTGTCTGGAAAAATACCATTTCCAATTTTGAAGTTTAAGTTCTTGTTTATTCAAAATTTATACTCGGTATAATACTATTGAGGATATTTTCTTTGTTAACCAGCTGATTTAATAACATAATTTTACTATCGCATATAAATAATAATAATAAAAAAATGCGTAGTAATTTAATTTGTTTTATGACTGTTAAGGTTATGAACAATTTTTGTATAAAAGTTTTTTACAATTAAATTTTTTGCGTTTTTAATTTAAAATCCACAAAATCTAAATGCCATTTATTTTAAACATACGCAAAATGCTTGTTAAATGAAGATAACACTTGCATTTTTCCGAAATATTTTAATGTCATAGATTAAAACTATTGTTAAAGAAAAATTAACAATGGATATTTGATAATAACAAACCGCAAAGGAAATATGTTTTTGTAACTATCATTACTAGCCGATTATGTGAATAGTATTCACAATAAAGCTAGTTGCATAATTTAACTTTCATCGCTCACGTAAAGATAAAGGTGAGTTTTGAAAATATTATAAAAACAATTTAATTTTTTCGAAAATTACACTTAATTATTTCTAAAACTAATACATAAACAGAAACTACTGCATTCAAGAAACGCTGAAGTGAGGGACATGAAACTTGAATATTATATATAAAATAATATTTGTTTTTGCGTTTTCTCACTTTTGGTTCAACAACTTTTATGATGATACCATTATATGAGGACATCAATTTAGATGCTTAATTTATTACGATATACCTAGCAATTTGAAAGACTGTTTACGATTAATTTAATTAAATAATCAGTTAAAATTATTATTAACCAATGTCACTCAAATTTGAAAGGGTCGTTTCAAGGTATCTTTTATTTATTTTAAGTTAATGTTTCTATTGAGACCATTTTGATGTCATAATTTTTAAAATGTCACTATGTTCTACCGATAGTTCATATCAGGTCTAGAAAAGTAGGACATCAGAAAGCCTATATATGTGTGTGCGCTTACAATTTTTAATGAGTTTTTCAGGTTTGGACAAAAATATTTTTTATAGCATCAAGAGTCGCACATCATTGATGTTATATTCAGTTATCAGTTTTGAGGGACGTCCCTTGAGGCAACTTTCACAAAAACTGGTAACACTAGGTCTGAACTCATTAAACCAGTTTTAAAAAATAGTGCGCAATAGAGCTACATCATAAAATGTCAACAAAGTAAATCGTAATACCTTTTATTGCCTCCATTATCATAACTTTATAAATATTGGAAAGCAACTAAAAATTATCAAAAGAAATTTTTTTAGCTTTAAAGGCTGTTGTAGTGCAGGCAACATTTTAATGGCCGCCAATTTGTAAAAACAAATGATTACTTTAAGCGATATATAGGTTTAAAAATGAGTTCTATTTTCAAAATTTTAATTTAACTTATATTATCATTGTCACAAATGACCAGTTCTAAGAATTATCAGTGCTTTCCACATAACAATGTGAGGACCCAGCTAATAAAGCATATGTTTTTTTCAATTTGTAAGTTTGTTAAGTTTTAAACCGCACATCTTTATTACCATTTTATACGAGTATTCTCTTAATCCTTACGATTTTTCATAGGAAAATTGATTTTGTCTGAAAAGTTGTAATCGAAGACACCAAATTACAAATAATTTATGTTTACAAAGGTTGTTATAAAAGTTAGGCACAATTAAATGAAACTACGTGATGTAGTATTATTTCTACTATCTTTAATTTCTTTACCACGACCTAGGTTTCGTTGTATTACAACATCGTTGTATACAATCATCAAGATAGATAGATAAAAAGATATAAAAATCTTTGCTTATATCCCACCTGAAGATGTTGTAATACAACGAAACCTAGGTCGTGGTAAAGAAATTAAAGATAGTAGAAATAATACTACATCACGTAGTTTCATTTAATTGTGAATAATGAATTTCTACAAAATTAACGCCAAATATATTCAATTTTATAAAAGTTAGGCTTAATAGTTCAAGAAAATGTGAATCGATCATACGATAGTTTGGTGAAAAATTATAATTTTGTTGCTAAATAATAATAATTTCCTTGTAAAACTTAATTAATACTTAGTACTTTTACGTAAAACTTAATTAGCGCTTAGAACATATATGTCTTCACTTAACTCTTTTATTGCTGGGCGGTTATGCAACTAGCATAACCATTACCTTGTCTACAGTTTGATTCTTATTAAAATGCTTCTATAATAAAAGTAGATTTTAAACTGATGTAATAAAAACTATTTCTATTAGAATAATATTAATTTTTATGTCACCAATTTACCCCAGGACTATCCAGTGATCGGTAACGTGGTTTCACTTTCGTAGATGTAAGAAATCAGATAATCGTTTTCTTAAAATACTTTCTATAAACACAAATTGAGACTATTTTGTAAAATAAAAATATTTGAAGAAATATTTTTATATTTCTTACCAAAATATTTTATTACATATTTATACCTTTACTTTTGAAATTCTTTTAATTTTGTCTGCCAAAGTTTCTTAATATGCAATCTTGTATATTTATATTACCAATCTTAGCATAAATAATACTTTCATTAAATCTAAAGAATACGGGATAATATGAAATGAAAATAACAGCAGTTTCTGACATTGAAATTTTTGAAGATAAATTATAAATTATTAGGTATAAATACGTCATGTATAATGAAAATGTATGATTTTCTAAGGAAAAAAAGACAGGTAACCCTAGGATGTCAATAATCATAATTTAATGATAAAAATTATACTATTTTTGGATTTTAATTACATTATATTAAATAATCAATAAATATATTTCTAACGAAAAATTCATGCTGCAACATTCAATAATATTATTCAATATTTCTTCAACTTGGTACATTCAGTAATAGTTAACAGTCTCGAACATCGATACATTCAATACCATTTTATCTAAACTTTTTTTGTTATAAGCTTCTAGGCGAATTCCAAATTACTTCCGATATCTTTGCCAGTTATATAGCATATTTATTCGCTGATTCAGTTCCATCCTGTAGTACCATAATATTATATTCAGATAATAAAATAATTTTAAATATTTATTTATTTTGGCTTTGATTCTCAACGCATTTAATAACTTTTCGGGATCATTTGTTGAAGAGAAGATGCCACAAGTAAGTCTAGTGCCATAAATCTACCGATGATTTAAAAAAAACACTTATTTATTTAATGAGTTTACATAATACTCTCGATAACGAAGAGAACTCAAAAAATCAAACACTTGTGTTCACTGTAATTAAGGCCTGTAAACAGTATCACAATCGCGATACCAAAACGTAATAGCTTTAATTTCTTAGAGTCGCTTTTAGTTTTATATTTGTGTCGAGGTTATATAGATTAATAAGACTTCAGATTATTAAGTACAGAACAGTGTATTAGTGGTTGTTGACCTTTGATTATTTGCCTTCCACAACGATAAATTAAATGACCTTAAGAGCCTAAAGCACATTTGTGTAATGGAAAAAATAGATTTGTATTAGGAAATATAGATTTAATGCATTTTAGAAAAATAACTTAATACATATAACTCTTTACTTGCTGATGTCTGCAAAATATCAGTATACGAATACTTAATGTAAATAGCCAAAAAATACCCCCTTTGGTTCTTTGTCTTTTATGTTTTTCATATTCATATTATATAAATATATATATATATATATATATATATATATATATATATATATATACATACACACACATATACATACCTTTGCGTACGAATATTAAGACATTATTTGAATATTGTTTCCCAGAATAATTTATTAAAACTGCTTTAAATGTATCTAACGTATCGAGACTATTATGATATACTTGTTATACATGTTGCTATGTTCAAAATAACAGCGAATGAAGCGACTATAGTACAGTATTCACTTCAGTTTTGCGTAATATAAAAAGCCTATAGCCAAAGAACAAAAGGCGGTGGTGTGGTTTTTGAGTTTTAATATATTTAATATTTGTACACCTTTTTGAAGAAATTGACATTGTAAAGAACGTCTCTGATATTATATGAATATTAATTCCAGGAGTAGTTTGTTGAAACTTGCCCTTCTATGTATCTAACCTATCGATATTTTTTTTGATGAAATCTTCGAGTTTGTCCAGATCTGACAATTTGTACAGGGTCTTGGTACTGTGAAAGAAGTATCTTTGATATAGAACATATCCTCATCATAAGATGTAAGCTTTAGAATAATGTGAAAATTGGTAATTAATTTGAATAAAAACACCGTTGGACTGTTTTTTCAAGATTGTTTTCTCGTCAAGTTATCAAGTCAAAATTTATTTTCTCGGTTATGGTATGAAAAAAATTGTTTTTCAAAATATTCTATGAATTTGAGCAGCCATGCAAGACATTAACTTTCATAAGAATGTTTTCATGTTAAAAAGAGAAAACGAACGCATAAGCTTCCAGTGGTATCTATTGCATTACGTGGACGGGTTTCTCCACGAAGATATATACCACCAGTGCCAAGACTATAGATAGCACCAGATCTACCAAGCCATAAAACATCTGAAATTGAGATATTATGCACTTCAGTGTCTTATAGCTTTGTTTGTTTATAGATTTTCAGTTTAATTTTGTTTGTTTATAGATTTCTCAAAAGTGTTGATAAGCAATCGAGTCTTTAACTTTTTTTTTAATTTGAGTTTTACTGCTTCTAATGTTCGTCCGTCCATTCGTTAACTTGCTTATTAGACGTTATGTCTAGTGGATGGTTTAGTTCTCCGAAGTAAAGTACTATCAGGTCGAAACGTTTTAAAGTTCATCTAAAAGTTTGATTATCAACTAGGTATTTATTAATAAATTATATACGTTTTGTCGCCGGTATTCAATACAACTGTATATATAATCAAAACGGCAAGTGAAATCATGTTACTGTCTTAGTATGCAACATTAGCACAGAAAAATGCTTCTCAAAAACACACAGAACAACTAAGGGGAAAGTCCAGCACAGGTCAATTTGTAAATAAATGTTCAAACGGTAGATATTTTGAAGAAATGTTCCCACCAGTTATCAGCCGCAACCACTAAGTCACACTGAACTCGTACAAGTATCATCTGTGAAAAATTATAAGCATACAAGTGAAGTAAAATAAACGTTAATAGAGTGTTGAAAGACATTATCATCAATGACCTCAATTTTACTGCCATAAAATGTTTTTAGATATTCAGGCAACTTATTTTGGTATATTTTGAGTCAAACATGGAGCCAGAAAATTGTGTTGAATGTTTAAATATATTTTTTTTTATTTTCAGAGAATAATTCGAATTATAACAAAATAGTTACACGTTGGACGAATATCTAAAATATTTTATGGCAGTAAAATTGTGGTAATTGGTGATAATATAACAAAAACTTATTTGGGACATAATTAAGCAATCGGCTTGCTCAGACTGGTAGGCCAATATACAACTCAGGATATCTGCAAGTACAAATGTACATAATATGAAAACTCGTACTATAAAGATATAGAAAATTTTTGGTATAGTATTTTATACCCAAATAATGTTGGTAACGTAGTAATGTTGGTAATGTAGCTTACTTAGCATAATTTGAGTCATGGACAACAAGCTTTAGAAGAATACGACAAATTAAATCACTGTCAAGTAAAAAAGTAGGTGTAATTAGTAACAAGGATCAACCGTGCTTGTGCGCAACTATTGATGGAGTTCAGGATTTTAATGGAAGTGGAATGTCTGATTTCATGGTAGTTCGTGCAGTATACCCAATATGTATCCAACTTAATATTAATAACAAATAAATTAGAAGTTAAAGAAATTGAACCATACCATATTCAAGTACAATCAGAAATATACTGGAAAGACAATGTATGACTCTTTTGTATAATCATGCATTAAAATGGTAGTATCGTAGTCCAATTTACGTGATTAACGATTTAGCAAACAAATAATTTTAAATAACGATTATTCTTTTATTTTAAACACTTTTTACTAGCGCTGTTCAGACCGTCTACCAGAAATAAGAATAATAAATTTAAAGCTTTCCATAAATTTTATTTTATAGGAAAAAAATATTTCATATTGCTTAAAATGATAACACAAAATGTTTCGAAAAGTAATAAATGACTTTTATTTATTTATGAAATTATGTCGGATTTTTTAAGTTTATAAATATTATTAAATTGTTATAAGGATTACAAAAATAATTTCTTTATTTTCGTAATTGTCCGTGAGAGAATTATAGGTATTTGTTAAACAAATATTTTTAAGTCTCTGCTTAGTGAAAATAAAAATCAAATTTGAAATTAAAAAGAAAATATTTTTTTTCTTCATTTTTTCTGTTTAGCTATTAAAAAAATGGAAGCTGTAAATTAACTAAAACATCATTAATATATACAACAATATGAAATAAAAAAAAAATTATTACACTGTGAAAAAAAGAAAGTGCTTACGATTACATGTCGGAAGTGCTTACGATTATTTTAAATTCTAGTGTGCTCAGTTTCCATTGAAAATAAATTAATTATATATTTTTATAACGTGATTTAAAACTTTATTAGTAAATAGATTAATAAAAGAAAAAAATAAATAAATGAAAAGATTAAAAACAATTGGTTGTAAATGTAACAGACATGCAGCAATTTTATAGATATAAATAAACAGTCTAATTAAAAAAAAAAACTTAATTTTAAAATTTTCTAAAAAATTCTATAAATTAACAAATATCAGTTACATTAGCACTCACTCCAAATGATACTATGTATGTAATAAAATGATTATACGTGAGTTATATTTTTCATTAACATACAAATTTTTAAGTTTATGGAGAAAATAAAATTGATTCGGTGACATAAGGCAGCACATAGTTTTTTACAGAAGCTCATCATTTTTTTCTCTGCTCGATTTCAAGGTAGATTTTGAAGTACATAATTTACACGAACAATTTTTTCCATTATTTTTATATTTCACAACATACCCATTTCTTTCTTGAAGTTAAAGGCAGTAAAAAATGAAGAGCAAATTGAACATGGAATTATCAAAACAACTTTCATCATTTCCGAGAAGTTGCACATTTCTGTCACAGCTTGCCCTGTGATTGATTTAACTGTTACCGCCATACATTTCGTACATAGTGCATTTCGTTTCCTTTACCTTTGAGTTAGGATTTAAATACTTCACTTATATTTCAACATACTTTTGGATAAACGTCTTTACCAAATATAGTAAGTAATTACCGTATGGTTCTTGTTCAGACAAAAGGGTACGGAGAACGTTGAAAATATTTGTTCCCACAAATAATTTAAAAACTTTTTTACCATATTTTTTAGATCACGCTCGTCTTTACTTTTCGCGTCGATATTTTTTTTATTATCGTTTTAGTGGCATTACAAGTTGTAATTACGTCCTCTGATGGATACTTGAGGCCATATTTACCTTTGAACACAATAAATACATGGAGACGCTTAGGTACATATGCGACTGACGCCATCAAATATTTGGTGCAATTTAGTTAGGTAGTAAGTGTCTAACAATGTATCACTAAGATGTATGATGTATATGTTGTGAGAGTGTTGAATGAGAAACTTTATTCACCGTTAAATGAAAATACGTATTGTAGTATTATTTCTGCTTCCTTTAATTTCTTTACCACGACCTAGGTTTCGTTGTATTACAACATCTTCAGGTGGCTATTAGCAAAGTTTAACTCATTGGAACGTCCAACAGCATTGATATATTACAAAAACAATAGCGCATGCCGGGTTTGTGTGGGTTTTCCCACTATTTAATAATGAACTTCTTCAAAATTAACGCCAAATATATTCAATATTTGAAAAACTCAATTCTTTATCAATAATTTTAAGTTGCGATTCTGATTTAATCTCCTTGGCAGTCAAGTTTATAAGATCAGTGGTAGATGAGTGAGTCAAAAAGTGATCTTATCCAGACAAGTAGAGTTTCCCCTAAAATTTTCTTTGTAGCTCCATGTAAACCGTCGGTGTTTCTTGTACATCGGCATTGATTTTATAATTTTTTCTTCTTTTACAGCATTTGGTTTAATTTCTTTGTGTTGTTTATATTCATGTACGACCCTATAAAACCTATGTTGTTTTTGTGCACATGAATGTCTGCCCGTTTTCAAACATCACTAGTTTTTTTTTCAAATATTCTTCTGCTTTTTCTAGGAATATCAAATATTTATTTTCATTTTTCTCATCGATTATAGCTTTTAAGTCGATACCGGGAAATGTTCATGAACTGAAAATATAAAAGAAATTATTGATAACGTTTATGAATTATACGATTGCGTCAGAGTTCGAGAAATTCAGAATATTCAAATTCTTTACGCGAATATGCAGTACATAACCGCTGAACAAGTGCACAGCTAGTTTCACTTTAATTTCTCGACTTTTGATCTCGATGTTTCGTGTTGTCAATTTATTAACTAGGTGAAATTTTTCATTTTCTTGGAGTGTGTTTAATTCGATGAGCTGTGGTCTTTCCATGAGGCCTCCAATGCCATTTTGAAGATTTTTTTTATTTCACATATATTCTTAACAAGTTTCAACATATGACGGGGTATAAGAAGCAAGCTAGCTAGTTGTAAGGTGTGGAAAATAGGTTTTTAATTGACCTTGTTGGTCAAATGAATAGCCAAGCTCTCAAGCTATGGCCACATTTGTAGGACAACCATCAAATGTCACAGAGACTATTTCAACGCTGGTATTTGGTAGTTAGAAAGGTAGATTCTAACTAGATTTGCTCGTTGCTCGATTGGTACCGATATTTTCCACTGCTTACTAGAGTATTACCTTCTGATATCACTTTTGCCTGATGAGGACCCTGATCTTGACATTGTCGAACAACAACGCATTAAGGAATACAGCGAGCATATTTTCGGTTAGCAACTCTGATCCGGAGTTGCGACATTCTGAATTACATTACATCGTGAAGAATCTTATTTCGAACAAGGCTTCAGACATTGATAGAATCGGTAATAAAACCGTTAAGTTTTATGTTCCGACCTTCGGGAAGTTGCTCGAGCTGGATTTGGCAACGCGTATACTGGAGCAGCTATGTCATTTGCCAGGGAAAGATAGACAATTCGATTTTTGTTCCGGAGTTTCTACATCGGACGTGTTTTCTGCAACTTTGTCTTAAGTCGAAACGTGCCGAGAAAAAATCTTTCAGGTATATTGGCCTATGCGCAATCCGTTTGGGCTCTGTGATACGTCGAAGTCTAGCAAGTGAAGCGGGTGATGTTGAAATCGCAACGCGCGCCGCTGTTAACCCTAATCAAAAGCTATAGAAAGTGCTCAATGGATGCAGTTTTAGTGGGTCTTCTGCCTGCCTACCACGCGATCATGAAACACGCAGAAAATTTTTGGTTCGGTACGAGGAATTTCAAATTCGATGCACTTTAAACTGTTGGCAGCTGAATCCCCTATTGATAGAAAGAGACATATTCCAGAAATTGCCGTACTAACTGGCAGTCTATGTGGATTTCCCTCGACTAGAAAGAGGAACTTATTTATTTTTCTCCGATGTATTCCAGCGGTAACATAATATTGGTTCGTTAGTGATTGTTATTCTTCACTACTTGACGGGTCATTTTTAATTTATCTAAAAACATAAAAAATCGGATTACCTATGAAATGTGATTCTAGTCTTTTTTTTAGTATATTTCGGAATGTGGTTTTTAAAAGATTTTATTGCACATTTGAACGTTTGTAAAAGATAAATAATGAAATAACCCTTCAGAATCTCCCTAGTGACGCTCACTGATTGAACATGATTGAGACTACGTCTGTATGCAAATGAACAAGGACTTCTCAACGATTCATATAAATCCATCCGAGACCGCTTATTCTATTGTAATTTATACTCTAAGGTTACGAACTATTGGATCGATTTCTTGTGTTTCTATTTGCTGTATGTTTTTACAATTTTGCAAGTAAGCTTGTATCACTTTGCTCTTGTACCAAATGCATACGTGTATGTGTAAGTGGTCGTGTAAACCCTATTGTAACTACCAAAGTTAGGAAAAAGTGCAACAAAGATTTTTACGATTACGCATATAAAAGGTCAAAACGTATAGAAGTTTCTAATCATTTAAGAGAAAAGGCTGCCCTTAATAATAACATCTTATACGTGGCCTACGTATATTGCTTTATCAGAAATTTGTTTCTATATATGAGGGTGGTCTTTTTTTGCTAGGTTTACGAGTGTTGATGACAATTAGTTCAAGAGTGGATTAAAAATACTTAATTTTTTTTCGTTTAAAATAAACTTTGAGGACAAAATGTTTATCAGGTCTATTTAAGTAAGAACTAATAATGAAGCTCAATGGATGAATACTCAGAGAAACCAAAGAAATCAGATCACATCTAAAGATTATAATAAATTAGGTAGTTAATATTTTTTTCCTTTTATAAATCTTTCGGAAATGAAAAAATAAATTTGTCACTAATTACACCACTGCACATATAAAGCGCCAAAAGCAGAAAGTGATGAACAAGCCAATAAAAAGCATTTTTATGCCTATCGTAGACTAGTCCAAAAGGATGGTAGGTAATATTTTTGAGTATTGGACATTTTACATGTTCGTTCGTTATCCACTTATAAAGCTTTAATGACTGATTCGATTTTGACACATGAGCGATCATTATATATATGTTTTAATATCGCAAATGTTAAGGTTTACAAAGATAATTCAGAAAAATTAGTAAATACCATGTTTCATAGGTCACCTTTTAAAGATGAAAACAAATAAAATTTTTAAAGCTTCGTACGTGCGCAATAACTTTAATGAAGTCAAAATATTCACTCAAATATATTAGAAGTCATACTAAATTATTAATATGGTAAATTAAAACAACATATTTAAAATGTGGATTAATATTTTCATAATCGCCTTTAATATATTCATATGTTTTAAAAACGATTGTTTTCTCGCTCCTTCCAAAAAAATTTGACACATCTCCATCTTCATTCTTTTTTCCTAATGAGTAGTTCATTAACAAAAAAAGAAGTAAAAAATAATGGCTCAAATCTGGAAATTTAAATGGGTGCTTAAGCATTCCCACTTCAGCCTTTAAAACGACTCGGTCGACTGAGTGAAATAGAAAACTCTGTCTCGGTTTTCTTCGTGTTTTCTTTTCTTATATTCGTCTCAGTTAATCTCCTTTTTGCTCCACATATTAAGTATAGTAATAGTAAGTTCGTTTTTGATATATTTCACTCTAATAATACATCTATTCCAAAACGTGGACAGTGTAAACTTGCAAGTTGAGTATGCACTTTGAAATTTCGGGGAAAACGACGAAAACATCAAAGTTACAAATTATTATTACATTTACATAAAATAGCGATAATTTATTTCTGCTGAAATAAAAAGAAAAGTATAAATTTGGTAAATGCGTTGCCAATTATATGGCGTTGTTTTTATTCAAGGCAATATTGGCGAGTCCATAGAATATACAGGTGATAAAATTGAATTATTAAGATGACTGAAATATATTCTCCAACATGAAAAAATTATACCACAGTGGGTCAACGTGACATATAATGGACTTAGTGTCTTTCATTACTATATTTATAGCGTCGTTATTCAAATTATATCTTGACAGTTACGAAGTTATTTCGGATGGCCGAGTGATAAAATTTATCATTATTTATATGTTAATGAGGTATTTATACCATATTATGCATTGTTATTAGTGATATCCCTTTTATGGTAGTTTTAGTCCCATAGTTAGTCACAAAATGGTTGTTTTATCAATAAAGTAGTTGTTAAGTTATAAATTATAGTGTTTGATGATGAGTATTTATATTGAACTTCATTTTTGTTATTTATAAATCTCAGAAGTCAATTAAGCATGGATGTTATTCCGAAAAAAGAATCACCAAAAAGTAAAATCGCAAATGAACACAGTGTAACGGCGAACTTTTCGTGAATTAACGGCAGTGATTTAATTTGAAGTTCGGATTAAATGTTGGAATCCACAGTTTTATTGATTTTTAAAATCCAAAAAAATTACTTGAAAATTTGATTTGCTTATTTCTAATACTGTGAAAAAACTATCAGTCTATGAGAGATAAACAAACAGATACATATTGTTAAAAAATATAAGTTACTATTAAAATATTCAGATATTAAAAAGAAAAATTTAATAAAATCACATCACAACTTTTCACTTATTTGTACATTAGTAAGCAATTGGCACATTCATATTTGATAAGTGTAATAACTGCCAAATATATTGGACAGAAGCTATGAGGATTGAAATCTTCAAATCATATACGAGTATATTTATTTGTATATATATATATATATATATATATATATATATATATATATATATATACCATCCATGTAAAGTTACGATCAAATATCCAATATGCCAAATACGCACGGGAGATTGCTCATTTATCCTACTACAAAAAATAACATATTTCATTTTCGTAAATGGATCCTTTATAAAAATACTTGTGTAACGATAATTCTTATATGGATTAATGTAACGTCGGTTTTGTTGTATTGTTTAAATTAATTCACATAAATCTAATTTTCAGCGTAGGTCTTTCCAGCACATGTAGCCCAATCCCCAGGTCCACTGATTTAGATTTCATTAATTTACCTTTTTTGCCTCATAGGGATGAATTTCCAACCACGCTGAAATTTAACCAAAAGCCTAAATATTAAATTTCATATTTCTCACTTCCAAACTGACGGACTTCATTACAAACTTACCACTATTCTTATCCCTTTAGAGAACGAATTTCTAAAAATTATTTTTAATTATTCGCCTAGTTGAATACATAATCGGCGCGGCGTTGATGTGTTAGTCAGTCAGTTATTTAGAGGGTCCCTTGATATTATATTATTATGGTTATATATTTACACTATTTTTTATCCAGTAGTTAGTGACAATGATATATTAGACGGTTAATCCTGTCGTCATTAACCATTATTGTATTTCCCGAACTTTTTTGTCTATTTTTCAACTTCATAATTAAATCTGCATATATCTATATATATATATATATATATATATATATATATATATATATATATATATACGGAACCACCCATAACAAATTTCAATTAAAATTGTATTAGTTGACCTACAATATCAATTTCAGCATGTACTCGTAACCACGAAAGGTTTCTTTATACATGTTTCGAAAGGCAGTTGGTGATTTTTTTATTTACAACTCGTATATTTATAACTCGTATATAGGTAATTCTAAAAATAATCACAGTTTAGTTTCCAACTGAATTACAAATTTAAATGGTACACATGAAAATAATATATATTCGCAAAATCAATTTATCATACATTGAACCAAGCGGAAGACCATTTATTTAATCAGCTGATAACTTCGCTGATGTTAGAGGAAAATGCTGTGCAAATATGAAATACTTATTTCATCGTCAATGTCATTTAATACACTTATTCAAATTAATAATCTGTGTTACTTTTAATTTGCGACTTACATTGTCAATTTAGCCACCATAATTTTCCGGTAAACATTCGGTGAACGAAAGGAAAGGAAACTAGGAAAGAGAAATTTCCTAATTTTGGCTTTAGCAGTTTGAGAGGTATGGTAAAAGGGGGGAGAGTTTAGACATATTTTTGTGTTTCCTCGACAATATACTTAAAACTGTCATACATAAATGTCTGAAAGGTAGTTTATTCTAATAAATAGTGTAGTTATCCTTAATTTTACACACTCATCTAAACACAATACATGTAATTATAAAAAAGTCGAGAAACTTTTGCTTCCCTTTTTTTGCTTATGTATATATAATACACACATATATGTATACATATAAATATACATATATAGATATAGACTTAAATATAAAATTGAGAAGTAAAGAAAAAAGCTTTGGAAGTATAATAATGGTTACTGATGACAGGATTAAGCGTCATAACATACCATTGTCACTAATTACTGGATAAAAAATAGCGTAAACTATTCAACTCGCAGTCCAATATATATCCATAATAATGTAATAACGAGGAAACCTTTAAATAACTGATTGACTAACATCAACGCCGCGCCGATTATATATTAACCTAGACGAATAATAAAAAATAATTTTTAGAAATTCATTCTCTAAGGGGTTAAAAGTGGTGGAAAGTTTGTATGGAAGTCCGTCAGAAGTCGTTTGGTTAAATTTCAACGTGGTTGGAAATTCATTCCTATGGGTGTAAAAAAGGTAAATTAGTCAAATCTAAACGAATGCGCCTGGGCATTGGGATACTTATGCTAATACTCACATTTGTGTAAATTAATTTAAACAATACAACAAAACCGACGTTACAGTCTCGGATTCTTTGCCACTCTCTAACCATAATCCTAGAAAAGGTAGATTAGCAGAGGTTAAGAGACGCAACCAACTCAAGAAAGTCACCAAAATGTACGTCAAAAACAACCCAAGTATGTCGAAAATAACAACATAGAAATATAAAAAAAACATGATCTATAAGTAAAGTGGGCATCGATGTTGAAATGTAAAAAAGATATCTTGTACTCCATAGTGCGGTAACAGCGTTACAAGGCTTAAAATCCAGGAATACGTATTCATGGGAAAAATACTGAAAATATACATGGACTAAAACCTACCTTTAATTTAAACACTAATATTAAATACTATGAATAAAAAGGAATACAGATTGGAGAAATGTAACAAAATGCCTTAAGTGCAAACCAATGAAATGGAACGATAAGCTCAGTGCATTATGTTCCGCTGCTGGCAAAATAGTTACAAAGCCCCTCTCTCAGCACATTACATAAATAATATCAGCGGTTACAATATCTTATTTCAAATGACATCATTGGTGCGAAAGAAGCAGGAGGAAGGAAATTTAACACCTATGTTTAAAGTACAAGGCTCATTTTACCATATAATCGGTAGATTACTCCCTCTAGCAGGTTAACGTTCTTAGTATTTACAAATATACTTTCTTTCAGATCAAATTCAAATAAGTCTTAGATAAAAAATTGTGCCCTGCCTTAACGTAGCATCAATTATACAGTTCCAAACAATATTACAAAAACATAACTGTTACCATCAATATTTCAAAAATTGCTTAGATAATATTTCAATATTGAGGGATTTACTCAGCAAAATTATTCACAAAATAAGACATTATTACAAAAATTTACTTATCCAATATTGTACTGATATTATGGCAAGAATAGTAAGAAAAAAATTAGATTATATTCATAAAAATCAAATAAAAAAATCTGAGAATTATGTTCACTTGCGATATGCAATTAATCACGATAAAAATATTTACGCTCAAGATATTATCTTCAACTTTCACAGGATCACCGAGGTACAGGCACGAAAAAAAGTCAAGACACAATGGCGTATGTTAGAAATTTTGGCAGACTACACATATTTATTATATTTACATGTAACCTGGAATGACCTGAAATAAAATCTGATCTTTTTCCTGAACTACACTCTCACAATAAAGATGAAATCATGGGAAGTGTGTTCAATTTAAAAAATTAAAGCTCTTATTAAAGTTCATACAAAAATGAACATATTTGATGAGACTCAAGCAAGCTGTTGTATGTAGTGTAGAATGGTAAAAAAGAGAGTTACCCGATGTACATATTCTACACAGGTTATAAATTAAAATATAGCCCGAAAAGAGTAATTACTTGGTATCAACTGGGCTACCAGACTTTGAAGGTGAATTTATTTTACGTAATCTAGTGGCAAAAAATATGATTCATACTCCATGTGGAGAGTACAACATGTTCGCCCCATGTATAGTATCCGCACCAAAAATTACCTACGTAATATGATTGCTTGAAGATAATCCGGAGCAGATGGATATTAAGTTTATCGTCGAAGAAGTGCTTATAATGGTAGCAAAACTAATAAGCTTACAATTCGAGGACAGGAACTCACAATGGATAACAGACAGGTAGTTCCTTATTCTTCTGTATTTCGTAGATATTTTAATGCTCATATTAATGTAAAACGAGCCCCTGTTTACGTGGGGAAAAAACAACAATGGAATCGAAACGTACTTGAATAGTCGTTAAATTAATATATCTGAAGCTATTTAGATAATTTTTTAATTTCATACTCATGAAAGACATCCAGCAGCGATACATTTAACGGCGCACCTCGAAAATTGGTAAAGGTTTAATACACAGAAAATAATTTACAACAACGAGTCAAAAGACCAACTGCAACAACACTCACATGTTAGAATTATGTAGAAAATATTATTGTTTACCGAAATACCTCATTATTGCACTTGGGCAAATAACAAATTTTCAGGACGAAAATAGGGACAAAATGTGCATGGACTTGACGTCACAAAAGATTTAGCACTTGGCAAAATAACATTCACTCAAGCCGAAGCGAATGTTTTTATTTAAAATACCTTTAAATCGTATGCGTGGGCCAACTTCTTTTGAAAACTTGCGAATGGCAAAATTAAATTGCAAATAATTTGCCTTGTAGATAATGATGTGAACATTGATCAACACAATAACGTTTCAGATTTGCTAAACAAATTACGAGAATTTTTTGATATTATTCTGGTATTAAACATATAGATTCATTAAAGTTATGGAAAATATTTATTGAATACATATTTAAAGACATATTCTTATATATTGATACAATTTAACTTACGAGGCTTTATTGTTATACACTAGCGTCATTTTTATATTGTGTTAAAATAAGAACAAAGCCAGTTTAACTATCAACGGCTCACTCTCTCTGCTCTCTCTACTCCGTGAAATTTCTTAAACCGTACGTAGTTGTATATAAATCTAATTAAATCATACTGTCAATTCACTGAAGACTGACTTTCCACTTTAAATCTATCAGGTTATTGGCCAGAAGCCCTAATAAAAATAAAAAGTGCAAACAACTTCAGTAAATACGACAAAACTTGAAAACCGACAAAAAACATAACCTCACCGACGCATCGTGGTTTTATTCGTGCATATAAAAATTCCTGAAACAAACACAAAAGATGACCTTAAACAATTCAGTGGCATTAAAAATTATTCGGCCGTGAAAATGATTCTACGTTGAGATTCGCCGTGAGAACTTATTCCGAGTAAAAAGAATTGTGGGATTGTATAGAAGCTGCTTCAGCTTCTACACAATCCCAGTGTAGATCCAAAGTAAGATGTAAAAGCGAAATCAAAATTCATTCTGCTTGTGGATTCAACAAACAAGAAACCAAGTTTATCAAGGAAGTGTTGAACAATTCGGCTATTTCGATGATTCCGTCAAATTTATGTTTAATAAAAGTACATTCATAATTTTCACGCATTTATAATTATCATCAAGTGTCTCGGTTCAGTGCTAGACGTAGGCTTCTCCTAATGCGAGTGTCTCTGAAGGTAATAGCCATAATCGCCACTATGGGCAGGCAGCATTTATAATATTAGTTATGGTTTGATATGACAGTTTATTAGATTAGTAAAATAGTTAGCCTGGTCAGTTACACTTTCCGAAATGTAAAATTCTCCAATCTATAAGCTATCAAGAACTTTACCTTTCACGTCTCGTATATTAATGCGATACGTTTTTATCCGATCCACGAGAGTTCGTAATGGAGATTGAGTTTGTGTTTTAAACTAGGGTAACGCTAGCTATCAAATAAATCTAATAATTTGAAGGTCGTAACCGTTTCCGAAAAACATAACATAAAGTGATTATTATTGGGATTATTTGTTCCTATATATCACGTTTTGTTTTTGGCGCTAAATCTCCTTAGATCTTATCATGCGATCGGAATAGCAAAAACAATGCTGAGATCGTGTCGGTTCATATCTGATGAAAAGTGAGAACCACTTTTTTTTTTGTTTTTATTTATAGGTGATTAAACCAATTGAGGAATATTTTATAGAGGGAAAAATTTACAATTAAGTCTCATTAGAGGTTAACTTTCGCATTTTTAGTTACGTTCAGTCTCACCAATTACATATTAAATTGAATAATTCTTTAACACCCTGTCAAAGAATTAATTTATTATTCTTTATTACTATATTATTATTAATATTATTTATATTTTTACTACGTAAGTTAGTTGACTCAAAAGTAATCACACACAGACGTATCTAATTAGTAGAATCAATAAAAATTACTGCTACACATTACTAACCACATATAAGTAATATAATTAGTGGACATTTAGTGAGAGTTTACGTCAGGATAATCGAAACAATGACAGATATTGGAAGTTATTAACAAAAACCTTCGCTTGAAATATAAATTCTGCAAAGAAACACATATCAACTTAGTAAAAATATTGGATGACTTTTTTTCTCTATCTATATATCAAAGATATATGCTGTTGCAAGAAATTTTTTCTCGATGAAAAGTAAAGGTATCGAAGAGGAATTCGGTAAAAATGTTTGTTAAATACCAGTATATATATATATATATATATATATATATATTTATATATATATATAAACGGTGTAAGTGTCGGACAAACAAAGACGTTATTCATTGACTGAAAAATAGTTGATTATCATTAAAATAAAATTTAAAAGATGACTTTTTTTCAGAAAATTGTAATTTATTGTGCAATATTCATAATAATTTGTCACCTTTTTCATACACACGATACTTGCGCACATCATTTAGCATCGCTCAGGGGAATAACCAGCAAAAAACTACGAAAATATCTAGCTGCCCGGGTAAGCACCGCGCTCCAAGCAAGTATTGGGGGTGTTGAAAAGAATTATGTCTAATATTTTTTTGCAATCAATTAGTAAAAAGGGCGTGTTTTACGTTTACTTCAACGACTTCAGTGTCTCCTGATAAATATATAAATACATTTGTGAATAAACATGTTTATTTGTTAGTTTTAATTTTTTTGGGTTTCAGTCTGACTTGGGCACCAGTCACATCGAACCTGTACGAGGCTGTGGAGGGAGAATTAGCTATGACAGCTGAAACGTTAAGCTGAGGTGCCGCTGGTTTAATATTTTAATTTTATCGTTTCTATAAAAACGCATGAATGGACTATAAATCATTGTTAGAAAAGTAAGTGTAAAAATAAGCCTATAATATTTATCAAATTGTGAACATTACATTCTTTTAAACATTACATTACATTACATTGTGAACATTAAATTTCTCTCTCAGTGTCATCATATCTGAGTTAATAATTTGTTTTGGAGAGTAAAAAAAAAACATATTCGTTCCGAATAATATATAAACATTTAAGTTTAATAATCTTCTAATGTAATCTTCTATTAAACTATTTCTAAATATTAACATCATTTTTATCCCATAAGTGTATTGCCTAGCTATTTTTGCAAGCTTAGTAAAATCGAGAATACCTCAGACATGAGAAAATTTAGAACTATTGCTACAGTTTTTCGGTAAACTTCAAGCCTACTACCTACATTATTTTTTCAAAAAAATATCTGTAGAAGTGTCTTGCGTAAAATTAAAGAAACATTTAATAATGAAAATTTAATCTCAAAATTCTCATGCGAGTAATTTTGAGATTAATGTGGTCATAATGATTTATTATTATTCTAAATTTCAAAGTTTCACATCAAATGATTTTTGAGAACAATTTTGTTGATACTACAATTATTTCTCTAAACACATCTAAAACAATTTTAAAATAAGTAGTTGTAGAAAATTTTCTGTTTGAATTAATAACCTACACTACACCGGAAAGAAAAAAAATAGTTCAATGTATGTATTACCTATAAAATTTTCATATTGTAACATGTGTTGGTTGGTTTTTCTATTATGCCAAATTTAAACATTCTACGTTCAACAGTTTCCGAGGATAAAGGTTATGTCATAAGGACAGATGGATGGTCAATGGAGTGATGTTATAAAGATTTCATTTCTTAACTTGTTGAAATACGGAACATTAAAAATACAAGAATAACCGTAGGAAGATCAAAATATGGTCACTAAATATTTACATAAAGAGTGGTCCTTGAGATCACAACACTTTTACACAATTCAAAGTATTGCTGCCTGCAAAGTGCATGCCAAAACGTTTACGCACGTTGCATGAAAAAAATATAGAAGGAGGTTGAAGGAAGTGGGACACGATATTTTATGAACTGTGGGTCTAACATAGAGATTTGGAAAAAAATTTATGCAGTTTGTGACTATGGATGAAACGTAGCTCTATCACTTTGTCTCAGATATGAAGAAATAATCGATAGTTTGGATCGAGAGTATTACGTAAAATATTATTAAGTAGAATAGCTATTATTTTTACACAAAATTCTTCCTTACATCTGCAGCACTGAAGGTTGTGCTCTTCTTGAAGACGTCTGTTAGAGAATCTGACCTGTTGCTTCCATACTGCCTTGTCTTCGATTTGTCACAGGGTGACAGCGAAAAAAAGTACAGTGATAATTTTGAATTGATCTATCAGTGGCTAGGACTTGAACCTTGAAGTTATTTACTATTTTGCATTCCATAAAACAATAATCTTATCCAGGTTATCTTGTTGCCTACCAGCTATAAGTCCTAAGTAAACTGGTTAGTATCGGTTGAAAACTGGTTAGTATCGGGAGCTTGATAATTTAGTCGTAATTTAGAGTTATGTAATAAGTTACATAACTATTTTTGTTATTCCATGTAATAGCTCTTATTACTACGCATATTGCGTAGAAGAAACAAAAATTTAGACGTTCCATATATACCGAAAATAATTAATACGGATATCACTTTTATCTTGTTCTTTATAATACATACAAGATGTTGCAAGTTCACGCAAAAGAGATCCGACAATGAATCTTGTACAAAAGACAATCATGTTAATATCTTATTCCAGTGCACTTCGAATTCATTGAAATAGTTTTTTTTCCAATAAAAACGAAGAGTCGGCGCTGAAATTAAACATTTCAGGTATAGCTGCAGCGCTCTCGCGATGTACAGTTATTAAGTATCGATTCGTTCATGCGGTAGAACTGGGTACGCAGGTGGTATTGAGAGCTTTTACTCTTTGATTAGAGGCCGCGAAAAGTTCGGTTTCGCTCGAATTATGAAAGACGTTGTCAACATTTTTTCTTGTCGGAGATACATTTTGAGTTATGCAAACCGCAATAGTAATTCCCATTCAACAGTATGGAATGGTATCGTTTACTATGTGAATTTACTGAAATATAAATTCTGTCAAAGTCCTCCAGCATTGGGAGCAATCATTTTAATTTTTTTTTAGGAAGACTTTCCAAAAAGTTTTATACCCTAATCTCAATAAAATTTTTTGCATAAAAGAATTTATTTTTATCATACCTTAATGATTTAAAAAAAAACGTTGCAACTGAAGTTCAAATCATGTCAATATGTCAGAGTTCAATAGTCTAAAAAAACGAGTATATAACATAACACTAATATGTCAGTCTCTCTACCCGTCACAGCTCTTATTCCCAGATACCTTTCGATTTAAAAATTACCCGCATATATCTCAGTAGATAGTATTCAAAAATATTCATAAGTGGTAAACGATATACTCATTTTTTAAAGGAATTGAAGATTTTCGCAATTGGGTGTAAAATATGTTTGGGCACGTTGTCGAAAATGGCCACAAAAAATATGTAGACCTCTTCACTGACTCCGAAATTACTGATCAAAATTATGAGAAAAGAGCGTTTTTAAAAGTTCATATAAATTGTAAAAGTTCATATAGATTGTAATGACAGCAATGTCTTCAAATTTCCGATTTTTTTTAAAAATCCATAATATTTAACTTCTGTGAAATATTTATCAGAAATTATATTGAAAAATAGTATTAACCGTTGTACATACTTTTATTGATATATTGTTGCCCTAAATGTTCATATTTGCGTTAGTGTGTACGAAACCCTTGCAATAAGGGTTCTACTCGTATTTAACAAATTTTGTTTTGAAACAGTAAATACCTCATTTTACCAGTAATTTATCGAAACAATAAATGATTTATATAATATGGTGTCATATATAATATGGTGTGTGGTAGAACTAAAAGGGTACACATTTTTTGTTATCCATTAAATAGATAATTAACAATGAAAAACCTAAAAACGATAGGGTGCAGAGAGGAAGGGTACAAAAAACACATTTTTTCGTCTAGTAAGAAAAAATGTGTTTTGTAGAAATTTGTATATAACATTTAAATATTTAATAAATCATTGTGAGGACTCGTAGGCTTCTATTATTATAGTTAACTTGAGTTAGTTACTCGATAGAAAAAGAATCATTAAAATCGCTCAAGAGTTGCAACTCAGAGCGTGTCCCCACATATACATACATACATACCCACAGATCGACGAACGCAGACACATGTTATTTTTCAACGGCAATTTTAGATATTTATAAATATTTAAAACAACGTAATAATAACGTGAAAACGGAGAAATTGGTTTACTATTATTTTTATAATACAGTATTGGTAACGAGATCAGATTATAGGAGCCCTTAATACGCAATGTAGCCGATACTAATGTAAGGTACCTGCGACAAGGAAGACATGTAATAATTTGATCCGTTTATTATTTTACACTGATATAATGATAGCGGAGCAGCCCCATATGGCTATATATTTTTTTTTTGTTTACCTCATTGTACAGGATATCTCTCAATACGTTTTTTAAAAATGTTGGGTTTCGTCATAAACACTTTTTCGATACAAGGATCTGTTTAAGCTTTAAAATGGTAAGTTTTATTCGAATTATATATCTCTAGCTCCCACCAGTTAAACTTTTTTTTTATTTACTTCACACCGAGAAAAACAGTTACAAGTCATGACGTAATAACAATTTATAAGTTTTATACCAGGCAGAGTTTTATCCTAACATTCCCACATCTAGACTACTAATCTATCTTGAGTATTGTTTCATAAACAGATGGATTAAAACAATGGTAATAATAATATTATATAAAATCATAATGTTTCGCGAGGTAAGTTAAACAAACCAATTGTTATACAAGACTGCTTTATTAATATGACTACCAGGAATATATAGAAGACGAGTAATTCAAGCAGGAGAAGTAAACTCCGATAACAAAACTTTGCCAGTGGGCTTCTTCTACTTACTCGGAGCAGAGGTTATTAGCGAACCGTGACAGTGGAGTCTACAGTAGAGACGGCGACAAATTAATCTATGGGGTAGATTAATAATGATATGCGTCTAGCGAAATGAAACATCGGTTCCATGACTGGACGAAGCCAAGAATTTGGCGGAAATACTATACAGACGCAACATCAATGTCTGCTGTATCCAGGAAATAAAGTGGAAGGGTCTAAATCCAAGGATATTGGCAAGGGCTACCAATACTGTATCACGGAACAACAAGCAATCGCAATGGCGTAGGCATTATCCTACACGAACAGCTTGAACAACAGCTTGAACAACGAGTAATATCTGTTGAAAGACGTAGTGAAAGAATAATGTATGTAAAACTTGCGCTTGATAACCAACCATGTCTTCACATAATAACTACATATGCCCCGCAAACGGGATGAATCAGCAAAGAAAAGAGCGAATTCTGGAGGACGTGTTCCACAACATACTATCAGCGGAGAATAAGGTCGTTGCTAGCACTGAACGGATACGTCGGGAGCTGTGCGTGTGCTCTAACACATTATAAGATCCACGGTAATAACGGATACGACCGTATCAACTCACAAGGCGAGGACATCCTTGAAGTGGCTATTATTTTTGACACACCAATTATCAACACATTTAAAAAAAAAAGGATTAACACCTAACAACTTGCAAAAGCTGCATTAATGCCTCCTAAATTGATTATTTTCTGTACAGTCGACGTTTGCTTAAATTTTTCAGACTCTAAAGTCATACCTGGTGATGTACTAAAGTCCCAATATTGCTTATTTTTATCGTGTCTAAAAGTGCCAGCTTGGATCAATGCCTCTCCTAAAAGAAAAGCTACCACATAAATAAAATGGTTTATGCAACAAAAAACTTGAGGCGCAGCCTTAATAGATAAAGTATCGTGAGTTTCCATGTACCCCACACATGGAAACTCACGTTACTAGCAGAGCGAAAGCCAATACCATCTGGAAGGCTTTATATGCGTACACCAAAAAGGCAGCAAAGGAGACGCTAGGAGTTGGTAATGGCAAAGTTAAGCTAGACAAAGGCCCAAACCTGGTGGAATGATGCGGTAAGACAACAACTAGCGGAGAAAAAGAAGAGATTCAAAGCTCACAAGCCGTTACCGATCGCCAAATATATACCGAAGCAAAGAAAGAAACAAGAAGGATGGTTGCATGCTCGAGAACAATGGCGAATGAAAACCTTTACAATACACTGGCTGAGGATAAAAATGAGAAGAAAATTTTTCAATTTGCCAAGTTCCAATACAGGCAAACGAGAAAATTAAGCATGACAAGTACATAAGGAACTCCAGTGGTACACTATTGACTGCAGATAGAGACATCACTACTACTCAATAAAGAGTTCCCTCGGGAAACAATGTCTCAGACCTACCATCTACCCACGGCCCCTTAGATAGAGTAACATCAGAATAAGTTAAAGAAGCACTGAAGAAAATGAAAAACCTCAAAGCAACTGGGCCTGATGAAATTCCTTCAGACTTATGAAGATGGGGGGAGATGTCACTATTGCACGGCTGCCTAACCTCTTTAATATCATACTTATAGAAGGCAAAATGCTTGATGACTTGAGGCAAAGTAATCTTATCCCTTTCTTCAAAAATAATGGTGACGTGGCGCAATGTGGGAATTATCCAGCGATTAAATTAACCTCTCACACTTTAAAACTGTGGGAAGGTGTACTTGCTAGAAGATTTACCAAAATAACAAAAATCACGCCTAACCAGTACGAATTCACCAGCGGTGTCGATACAATAGATGCTATACACACTTTAAAAATTCTTACGGAGAAGTACAAAGCGTCCGGAATGGACCTTCACATGATCTTTATAGACCTCAAAAAAGCCTCTGACTGGATGCCAAGGAAACTCATATGCCAGGCCTTAAGATCACAACAGACCCAGTAATACCACCATCAAAGTAGTGAGCCCAGCTAGTGTAGGAGCCAACTTCGAGGTCAGAGTGGGAGTCCATCAAGCGTCCACAATGAAACCTATGCTCTTCAATCTAGTTATGAACTAGGTCACAGAAGACCTACAAAAACCACCCCCCTGTAGGCTTTTTTACGGTAATGACATAATACAAGTCACTGAATCGGGAGAAGAGTATAGTCGCAACTTAATGCATGGTGCACAGCGCTGGAGAACAGGGGTCTAAAAGTTAATAGGCTCAAGACCGAAGATATGCACTGTAATTTTTCAGGCACTAATAATATCACAGCTTCAACAGTAGCCATAGGCGGGGCTCCCCTTAGAAAAATAAAATAACAACAGGATGGCTGAAGTAGAGATCGTTGACATGGGTCCTCTGTGACCTGAGAATACTAATTAAGATCAAACAGAACGTGTATAAAAGAGCAGTAAGACCGGCTCTTAAGCTCTTAAGCCCGGTCGGAATGCTGGGCGTTGTGCAAATCAGACGAACAGAGACTTAATGTAACCGAGATGAAAATGTTACTCTGGTCCGAGGGAGTCACCCTAAAAGACAAGGTTAGAAACAACTACATTAGGGGTACGTTCAAAGTTGCCAATATAATAGACAAGTTGCAGGAGAACCGCCTACATTTGTATGGCCATATTATGCGTAGAGAAGATGATCACATGACTAGAAAAGTTCTGGAAATCGCTGAACGAAAAAGTAGTCCGGGGCGCCCGTCAACGACCTGGATGGCTAAATTAAAAATTATATGAGGACCAGGGGACTCCAACCAGAATTGACACAACTACGCTCAGAGTGTAGAAATAGGATCAGGAGGGCCGACCCCACGAGAAATGGGACCTAACGGCACGGGGAGAAGAAGCATGTTTTTCATTTATCGGTTCTAAAGTATTATAACAATCTGTGTTTCCATTGACTTGCGGTATCGTTATGTCCACAATAACTCTATTATTTCACTTTCATACTCATAAATCGATAAAGCATTTTATTTGAAAAGCTGCAATATATTATTAGATGCAAACGCAGCCTTTTAAATAATTATGTTTTTATGTCCTCAATTAAATCATTAACGCCCGCGTTTTCATTTTTTAACCTTGGTTTCGCGGTTTGAGACAATATTCTTTTCAATCCAAAACTTATTAAATTCTTTTTACATTATGGTTACTTAAGCAACGCGTCACAGTGCTGAATATTATCAATAAGTTGTTTAATATGCGTCTCGTCATAACACATAACAGGTAATAAATTCAAAGCCATTTTTAAGTCAGAAGTATTCATTTCACTACAAGAAATTGATATAATTTCCACACTCTCAGATAATCATACAATTTTGCTATATAGTCAATCAAAATCCTTATACAAATTTTTATTTAATGGGATATCAGTTGTCTTAATATTTTTTTCATCAATATTATTATTTAAGTTACCAGCTAGAATACTGCATAAGTATATTATTTGCATCATTTTATTTGCTTACTAAAGTATCCCAAATTATTGACGGCTCTTTGGAACAATTTTAATGAAATAAACCCTAAATTCCTTTAATTTTTTTATATAACTGCTCCAAAATAATAACCATGACTTACACACAACCAAACCTGAAGTTAAAAAAATGGCACGACATCATACCTTCAAAACATTTTTAAAATGCATAAAACATACATTATTGTTGCACACAATGTTAAAATTTGTTGCACACAATATTAAAATGTTCTTAACAAACCACAAAACTTATATTCCAATACGCTTCCCTAAAATTAGGTAAGAATATGCATTTTTCACGAAATATAACACTAGCCGCTATATTTATTATTTATATATATATATATATATATATATATATATATATATATATATATATATATATATATATATAGCTATAAGCGAACATCACACATTTGTTTTGCACCATGCATATAGAGCTTTTACTTGACCCCCAAATTTAGGGCCAGTTGGTGAGAGCTATGGACGAAAAATAGATCTTCCGATACACCTCCCCCATTATCATTTTATATGACAATGATTAGTAAAATATATTTTATATTTATATGACAATGATTAAGTAATTATATTTATATGACAATGATTAAGTACGATAAATGCCACACAATAATCTTAGCATAATAACGGGCACCATGATTTAGCATGACGAAGCATTTTTGCTCGTCAAGTAAAGTCGAAATTCATTTAGAACCGACTGGTTATTGCCGACGGCAGCATTTTATACGATTATCGTTGTTCTTTACATTGACTTGCGTGCTTGCTCATTTTTTATTATACAAAGAATTTAAACACTTTTTACTAAATAAAAGTTCTTTTTGAACAAAACATAACACTACCATTGGATTCATAACATTTTCTCAGTGTAATGCCCTCAAAAGGTCCACACTGTATATGGCAGTGAACCATATTCGTGACGCACGTACGGTAGCCACAGGTAGGATCGCCATGTACGCATAGTGTTCTGAGAGATAAGTTAAACAAACCAATTATCATATGACTGCTTTATTAATATAATTATCAGGAATATAAAGGAGATGTTGCTGTTGTCGTGTTCCACATAGATAGTAAAATGTATAATATTGAAGGATTAAATTGAGTCAAAATTTTTAAAATTACTGCCGCCAGTTTCGATGCCTCGTTGCTATATAAGATTTCTTGCAGCACATCTCTCAGTGAATATATTCCCACTATTCGGATGTTTCCTTCGAAAGCTGGGCACTCAAAGATGTGCTTGGGAGAGAGTTGGATTTCAGAACAATTCTTGCAATGAATATAAGTTATGGAATTGTCTGGGTGAATCTTCATACGTTTAAGGTGATTAGTTCTTAGTCAGGCTATCGTAGATGTTATATGTCTAGGGCAGTTGAGATCAGTAATGAGGGGTTTCTTAAAGGTGTGGATCAAATTTCTACATCTTGCCACTGCGTCAGCGTCTGCAAGTGTGGTGGTGTTACGTAAATTTTGTGGTGGGTGAAGGTTTCTGGCTTCTTTGGCTAGAGTATCAGTGCACTCGTTTCCCTCTATATTGACGTTTTTTAGAATTTAATATGTTTTACAAATTCAAATTATTTTCTAGTTTATAATGTGGTCTGTGAAATGTGCCATTTTCATAATTTTTTAAATTATATTTAGAAAATGTCTTTATAGCTATGTTAATACAAATATAATAGTTCCTCATTTATCAAAATCTGAATAACCATTCAAGCTTTATAAGTGGATAAAGAATACCAACTGTTAAAAATATTAATTTCCTTCTTTTTGTGCTTTTTCGCGGTAGGCCGAAAAATGCTTATTATGGATTTATTCATTCCACTCAGCTTTGGTACTTTATTTATGCAATGATATATTTTGTGTTACCAGTTTTTTATAAATTTTCAAAAGTTTCCTGAAATAGGACAAACAATATAAACATGTCATGTTTTTATAATTTTTTGTTTCTGTGAGTTGTAATTCATCAAACTTCAATTCCATTACCTACTAAAATATGGCTAATAATAAATTTACCTCACACAACGCTGTTTAAAAAAAAATGTAATTCCAATCAATGGAATTACGTAATAATTTTTATCGTTCTTAAATTAATTTTAATCAATACCTTACGATGAAAAACCTATCAAGCACGAGCGGAACTCGCAGTACGAGGGTTCTGTACACATTTGGGTATTTATAAACATTTAATGGTATATAATATTCTTATTAAACTGTTTGCAAAATTTAAATTTTTTTAATAAAACTTTATTATAAATCTGCGTTTGAAAGATATTCGAAATTCGGAAGTCGACACTGATATATATATATATATATATATATATATATATATATATATATATATATATATATACATTTATGGGAGTATAATATTAGTATTTGAGGCATAAATATAGTCATTTCCAGGGACAATATTAATAGGAAGACCTGATAATGAGTCAAACATAATCATTAAATTGAACTTCCTTCATATCTGAAGCTCATTCCTTCTTATAGGTTATGAAGAAATTTCATTTTGTAACTTTATTAAATCAATGTGGCCACAGTAAAGTTTGCTGAACATAAGTTTAGTCATTACATTTAATTTGTATTTTCTACTAATATTGAGAAATATTGCTCTAAAATAATTGGACTAGATGACAAATATCTATTTCTTTTGCCAGTCTATTTCCTCAGATTTTTTCTTTCGGAATCTTTCTCGGAATCCTCCTGTTTACAGTTTTCCGAGGTCTTCATTTGTATTTTCAGTCGTAAGTTTTCTATTAGTTATGAAGTACATTTTGTCGCTACTGGTTTAATTATTTTCAGTCTATGCCTAGCATTCGGCAAAATTTTAAATAGGGGTTTTGATGTGCGAGCGGCAATTAACTACTCTTTTTTATTTGTTCGAGTACAATAATAATCTCCGATAGTATCGTCATCATTTTGGTTAGTTAAAGTTTTCTTAGATAAGGGAGGTTAGGTTAGTTACCTAACCAAACCTATGTTAAGTTTTATAAATATTTGGTATGTCTTATTATTTACATCCCCAAACTTGATATGTGCCGTTATAATATTTGGTGCTAACTTTATATATTCCTCCCTTATAGTTAATATATATATATATATATATATATATATATATATATATATATATATATATATATGTATATATATATAAGTTTTGCTGAATAGCATACTGAATAAGATAATTGATACGAAACACCGAAAATTAATATAAATTAATTTTCCTCCACTCCGGGAAAATGCATAAGGCCGTTGCTTAATATTTGCTTGAAAAGAACTTAATAAACCAAAAAATCACATCTGCTTAATTTTTTGTTTTCCAGATGGTTATTTTGCAAAAAAGATTTATGACTATACGAGTTAAGGAATCGGTACGAAGAAGAAAGAGCAACTTTATGCCAAGAAAGCAAGGCACGCAATTTTTCCACTTAACAATTAGAAGATATGTTCAGAATCAGAGTGCTAGTAGCACAGGAAATTATCGAATAGAAAAGAGAAAGGGAATTAACTTAGTCGTCATATATAAATATCGAAAGAAACATTTGTCGGACTCGTTCAACCATCAAGTTTTATTTAATTCTTTGTTCCAATAAGGTTCTTGGTTCCAATGAGGTAATTTCTAAATTAATTTGCACTAAAGTAATCTAGAGTACATCAATTAAATGAACACCTCAAAAATTCCTATCGGTGGGGAACTTAAATACGAGCGTTTAAATAAATGCCGTGACATGTAAATTACCATAAAAATTTAAGTAATAAATTAACTCCTAGTAGATAGATTACTTAATAAGCTGTGATGGGATCACCTCATCAACTTGTACTTAAGAATTCCTACTCGAGAGGAGTGTGTGCCCGACCATTACTCAATACAAAGTATTTGATTAAGTAGAGCCACTCAACTCTGTCATTGAATGAGATGTTAGTATACATGTACAACTTCAGTCATGTTCATATTATTTTAGTTAGTTCCAAAAATATACGTACCATCAGTGAGATCACTATCGATTTGGTTTCCGTAGCCTATTTGATGGCTTATTGAAAGTGTCTGACAGAGCAAAGTCCACCGGATTATTGATGTACGTAAGCTCCATCAACAGGACAAGGATAAGTAACACCATGAAGGGGGTTACCATCCTTGTCGTGGTGTTGGGGAGATGCAGTGCCAATGTCATAGCAATTTAGTAACCAT
This sequence comes from Druceiella hillmani, assembly GCA_039881145.1. Lineage (NCBI taxonomy): Eukaryota > Metazoa > Arthropoda > Insecta > Lepidoptera > Hepialidae > Druceiella > Druceiella hillmani. Next base: position 13,731,881 of record JAYKKI010000061.1, read on the forward strand.
AAATTTACCATAAATCACACGTTAAACTAGTAATACGTGCACGGTTTTTATCCAAACGTTCATGTACGACAAGACGAAGTATTACAGAAAATGTATTTGTTTTCTTAAAATACAGCTGAACGTTGATGAAACAGATGTATAATTTAATCATTGTCGATTTTTTTATGTGTTTATTGCATATTTGCAATCGAAATTAGCAGCTGGTTAAAAAAAATTAATACATTTTACGTTTGATCACAGTCAATGTAACAGTTTTATATATTTTTTTCTTCATATACACTCTACTAGTGGCTAAAGTATTAATATGTACATTTCAATTAAGTTCTTATTACTCAGTTTAATTTTAAAAAACGTAAATACATTCAATTTTGATCAATATTTATTGACCGAAGTTAAAACGAAAGTTAGTAAACAATGCCACGAAGACTTAGTAAAAGCAGATAAGAATTTAAGGGAATTTACAATTCGAGCGGTATCGGGTGAGTATTAGAAAATCTTTATTTTAATGAAATATTACATTATATCATATTAATGGACCAAAATTGATGGATAGATGTCGTTTTAATATTATGAATGGTCCATATTTATGTGTTAGTGAACAGCTATCGAACTTATAATACAGTTGTTATAAAAAAAATATAACAAAAGCACTAAAATAACATAGTTATATAAAATTACCTTAGTTTAATATTCCGATTGCAATTTTTATCCCAATTTATTATTGCTGCTTGACAAATTTCAAACGTGTTAATTAAATATCTTCCATATTTCAAATGCGCTAATCAAATATCTTCCACATATATTTGATTAACGCGTATATTTACAAGAGGTTCTAAATTGAGAGAGAGCCTTTAAAAATAAAAGGTTCGTTTAAATCTTTTCGAATAAAACTCTTGAACCCTTCTCAGTATTAACTATTACAAATGGATTTCATAGTTGCTACACAATTTTTAAAGAAATAAAATGAGATCTGAAATATATATTTAAGGTAGATTTATATTAATTATAAACATTTCTAGTAGTTTGTTTTATAACATTTTTGAATACTTCTCTGTTATAAGTATTATAAAAGACTTATATAGTAGTTGCAACATTTTTAAACTAATAAACTGTGAGGTTAAATAGGCATTATCATATTCTGAAGAAGGTAAATTTTGAGTATTTACAGCAAAACTAATTTAAGTATAACTGTTAATATTTATTATTAGTACTTTATAAAGTGAATTTCATAATTGTTTGTTTATCATTACTTATAAGTGAACTTTAATAACTATGTTAAAATATATACTAATTGTCAGTTGTAGGTATATGAAAATTTCCTATTCGATATTTAAATTAGATTTAGTTAAATCGTCTAAAAACGAAATACAAAAGTGTTATGGTTTTTTTCTAATAATTTTCGATAATTAGTAAAAATTTAATTTAAGTTTCATAGGTTGTTTTGCTTTCAGTTTCATAGGTACAAGTTTCATAGATTATTATCCCTAGAATCGCAGAGAAATAAATTTTTTCATTAAAAATTAATTGCATTTTTACATAAAATTTATTATAAATCCAAGGTATTGCTTATTTTTTCGTGTTTAGGCATATTTTGTTTTCTTAGTATATATGATACGTGGTGATTAAATCTTTTTTTTGTCATGCCTAGAAAATTTTGGTGCTTTATTTCTTTTAAGTTTCGTACCCGGAAAAAGAAACCAGAACTCTTATTAGACCAATTACTTATCTTGCTGTCCCTATCGGTTTTTCCAAAATGGTTTGATGTAAAAATTTTAAATTTAGCATAGTAGTAGATTAACTATTTTAACTGGCAAACCTGCAGTTTATATTTTAATTATTTATGGGGTGATTTTAGAGAGGCAAATTAAACATTCTGACATTTTTTTTAGGTTTGAATATCGTGTAGGGTATAGTTTGAAGGTTAGTACGTATTACAAGGAACTCAAAAATATTTTTTTCGTATTTGAAGTGGCATATCCTAAGGGTATGTGCACCAAACTATGAAAAAAAATTGCTTACTTGTTATACTACTAACCTATGTTATAAAAGGTAATAAAATCTTATTACATGAATAAGGGAAAAGTATGGCGACTTTTCTAGGTTTCTTAGTTTTGAGCAATTGACCCTGTTTTTACGCCTTTAAAATATATTTACATGTTGAAAAATAATACTATTATTTGTAAATAATCTGATTGAAATATTATTTAAACTTAAATTTTTACAAGTATAGAAATTTCAATAGGCATGGAAAGTATGTAAAGAACCCTCGCAATGCGAGTTCTATCTACATTTAACAGGTTTCTTTCTTAATATTAACCCCGACCGAGTACTTAAAGCAACTTCTTTTTATATTCTTAACATTCATTTTATTGTTATTTTCCTAGGCACAATGTTACAAATATTCCTTCTTAGTTTTGCCTATTTATGATGTCACTAGAATGGTTTTTAATTCAGAATTAAAAAAAAATATTTTACATTTTGTCCGCCCTCCATTCTGAGGAAATACATTTATGGTTCGACCTGTTCTCTTAAAAGTACTTTTGTATATTCTCCGATGAATATTTTTAGTCTGGGTAATTTTAGTCATTCTAATTATTGGCCAATGGACAGTGTACTTAGCGATATCGTTTTGGTGTCAATCGGAACTTTATTTGACTTCTTAGGCTAATTTTACTATAATAACTAAGAATGCTTTTGGGAACTACGGTCTTGTTTGTTAGTAAATAATATCAGGTGACATGGATATAATTTTTACGATTCCTAAAAATAACGAACAAAAATTCAAACAGGTTGTAAATAATAATTCGAATTTTTGTAAAAAAAATAATTACACACTCAGTTGTGTGGGAAACGATGCCACGTAACTGAAAAAGAATTCAATTTACTAGTTACGAGAGAGTATTCTAGCCTTTGTTACGTTAATTGGAAAACAATATGGTTTTTTGGCAAACACACAATATAAAATACAATTTTGTTCATACAAATTCGAAGAAACTTTAGGTCATATAAAATGTTACGTATATTAAAAACGTGTATTAATTATAGCCCGATAGTGTTGAACACATATGTGATTAATGTGATATGAAAATGGGACAAAATGTTATGCAATTTTTTTATTTACTTATTTAAAATAGCAGGTTAAAAGACTTTAAGAACATGCTTTGACTAAAGTTGTCCATTAAGGTGCAAAGTAATTTTTATTACGAGACCGATACATCAGATCGCATTTCTTTTAATATTAAATATTAATTTGTTGTCACAGTCCAAGAGCCTGCGACCGCTTTAGTGTAGGTATTTGAATATTTCATGTAGTGGTAGTTCTACATCACTTGTGTAAAAAATCGCAGATCTACCAATGAATAGCCATTGCAAAATCATCAAGTACATAAAAAACATTTCTGAGATATTCTTTTAAATTTAACATTTTAATAACATTTTTCCAAGAATGCCAGGCAATTTGAACGGGTATACATTGTTAATAAAATTTTATGACAAGCCAGGTAACTTTAAATGTTGTGGAAAAATAAATTACTATAGCGCTCTAGTTTCGATACATTGAAATTGTGGTAAACCATGAGCGGATTGATGCAATGATTCTCTTCTGTCTACCCGACTTATATAAATCATTAATCAAAGTGACTAAAGATGGAGCTGAAGAAAAGTATACCAATAATCATGGAAAGGAAAATAAGCGCTGACTCGATCAAGGTACATCCATCAGTGAAGCGATTTTTACAGTGTTACTAAGTTGTACTAGTTTTATCTTTACAATAATTATACCGTTTACAAAACTGCTACACATATGGTATTCATTACTACTCATACAAATATGTAAAAAAATAGAATACCTATTCCAAAGTTATTTAAAAAATTCAACGTGGCAGCGTCGCTTTTCATAAACGACTATTGATTGATTGAATATATTTGGCGTTAATTTTGTAGAAATTCATAAAAAAGGCCGTAAAGGTAATAATTAACATTTTATTACAAGTACATTAAATGGAGTATAGCATATTTCGAAGCACAAGACATTAAATAATACAGTGCTATTAGGTTATGAGATTAAATTTTTACTTTCATGAATTTAAATTTAGTTCCGGGTTAGGCCTTTATGTAAATGTTGACGTACTAATCACTATAAATACACGGTTTTAGTTAATAACGATATAATTAAATTTCTATTTTCCATATTATTACTTAATGCCTATATGTTAGCATCGTTAGTGAAATTTAGTGTTTTTAATTGTATTTAACGCACTTCTTTTATCAATTGTTTCTTGATAGTTTAAAGGTACGAATATGACCCCAAATAAACATTTTTATAGCCAGCTAACCAGGGTGGGTTTACTTCATACAAATATTTCGATTGGAACGCGAAAGTGCTATCTCGCTCGCACAATTGCTCGCAGTTGACCATCTATTTAGTATATGATCTGTGCAGCTAACCATTTTGTTCAGTTGTTTTGGAATGCATCTCTTTGCTTCTTTGTCTCAATGTTGTGATTGAGGCTGTTGGAGTTTTGATGCTTATTTTCTGTATGTACTTTGATTTGATGAACACTTATTTTGAAATATGTTTGTCTAATAACATTTATAGTCTATGGCAATATCTATGTACTCTGGTGTAATACAAGTTCTGTCGGAAATATGGGATGAAGACTACTCATATTTTGGCTCGGTCAAATTCACTGAGACATAATTTCTTTTTAGATTGTATTTTTCTGAATTCGATGGTATGAATTGGTACACTTTTGTGGTTACGCAACATACGGTGAATATTAGTTTTCTTGTTCTAGTATCTCAAATTAGCAAAGATGCTAATATCCCACCTGAATATCCCACCTGCTAATATCCCACCTGAAGATGCCTTTTGCTAATATCCCACCTGAAGATGTTGGAATACAACGAAACCTAGGTCGTGGTAAAGAAATTAAAGAAAGTAGAAATAATACTACATCACGTAGTTTTATTTAATTGTGAATAAACAATGACGTAAATTGTCAGGTTTTATCTATGTCTATGAAAAGAAATTACATTTGGCACATCAAATGGCGCCTTTAGAGCGTTGTTAAAATTTATATTCTTTTTACTTGTGTCTTTTCTTATTGAATTCTTCTTCTTTTTTTCTGTTATGAAAAATCATGGGATGCTGAAAAAAAAAGCGTGGAAAAATAATTTTAATTCAACATTTCACCATAAATTCTTAAAAATGTCACAATTTCCCTGAATTATCCTAAAAACTAAAGACATGGAAGAATAGTGCTACTATTATTTGGAAGAATAGTCTTAATATTATTTACTTTGCAAAAAATTGGCTCCACTAAATGTTGATTTAGCTGCAATTCCAACAGTATATTATTAACTCGATAATTTACACGAATTGAGTCATTTGTAGCCATTGTCTCCAAAACAATTATATACATAATATAATTGTAAAAACTGATGTTCTGCATATGCTAAAATGCTAATTTTTTTTAGGTTATACCAAAGTTAAACTTCGGTCGAGATTGGGATAGTGTTTACAAGGTGAAGTTATGACTTGTTATATATTAAGTTAATTAGAAGCGTTTTTATCGATTATTTATTTATGTAAGTTGTAAATTTCTATTCCAAATTTATTAAGAAAAGTGATAGATGATTATTTGAAAAGGGTATTCATCTATTTCCTGCACGAAAAAAAAAATGAAACAAGATTTTTTTAGGTGTTTAATAGTGAAGTAGATAACCAATTAAACTATAATATTAATTACCTTTTATCTGATAATGGATTTTATTACATAAACAAATATTTCGTTGAGTTCCTGAAAGGTTATGACGTCATATACTAAACGGCCATGCTCTAAGAGATTAAATTTGCAGAAAGCACGAACAAAACTCTGGTTGAAAAGGCAAAGTGGCTACTGCTCGACACTAAACTACCAAAAGAATGATAGACACAATTCGTTCCTACAGCTGTCTACTTCAGCAACAGAGCGCCAACATGAAGATTGGGATGCAAAATTTCAAAGAAGTGAAATCATGGTAAAAACCAGAGGCTAATTACTTGAAGGTTTTTTGGCTGTAAGGCAATGATTCATCTACCGAACGAAAAGGCCAGAAAATGAGATACTAGAACAAGAAAACTAATATTCACCGTATGTTGCGTAACCACAAAAGTGTACCAATTCATACCATCGAATTCAGAAAAATACAATCTAAAAAGAAATTATGTCTCAGTGAATTTGACCGAGCCAAAATATGAGTAGTCTTCATCCCATATTTCCGACAGAACTTGTATTACACCAGAGTACATAGATATTGCCATAGACTATAAATGTTATTAGACAAACATATTTCAAAATAAGTGTTCATCAAATCAAAGTACATACAGAAAATAAGCATCAAAACTCCAACAGCCTCAATCACAACATTGAGACAAAGAAGCAAAGAGATGCATTCTAAAACAACTGAACAAAATGGTTAGCTGCACAGATCATATACTAAATAGATGGTCAACTGCGAGCAATTGTGCGAGCGAGATAGCACTTTCGCGTTCCAATCGAAATATTTGTATGAAGTAAACCCACCCTGGTTAGCTGGCTATAAAAATGTTTATTTGGGGTCATATTCGTACCTTTAAACTATCAAGAAACAATTGATAAAAGAAGTGCGTTAAATACAATTAAAAACACTAAATTTCACGAACGATGCTAACATATAGGCATTAAGTAATAATATGGAAAATATAAATTTAATTATATCGTTATTAACTAAAACCGTGTATTTATAGTGATTAGTACGTCAACATTTACATAAAGGCCTAACCCGGAACTAAATTTAAATTCATGAAAGTAAAAATTTAATCTCATAACCTAATAGCACTGTATTATTTAATGTCTTGTGCTTCGAAATATGCTATACTTCATTTAATGTACTTGTAATAAAATGTTAATTATTACCTTTACGGACTTTTTATACTTTCTTGATAACTGATTAACTTTATTTAATAGTGAAACTGTGAACCGTTCGAAATTTTATTCGTATATATGTGTAATTGTAACGTAATTGTTCTCTTCAGGTTCCTTTATTTTCATGTCGGCAGAGCCTACATCCTTCAGAGAGATGCTAATAAGATGGGAGTATTAAAATATTGACATCAGGTGGACATATACTAATGCCGCCTCTTCTGGGGTATACGGTAGAGAGTTTAAAAACTGTTACTCATTCATCGCACTTTGGTTACTCTGCTCAGTGATATCAAGGATTGTGTTGGTTTCTTTTCCGGGATTCCCGTCATAAAGTATATCAGGAGTCATCTATGTTTCTTCCAAAAATAATTATCTTTTTACTGTTTGTAATACAAAATAATAAGTTTTTAAACTGTGATTCAACTGTGGTCATAATATTTACGTTAGTAGTAGAAATAAACACTCATGACCATCATTACCATAAAATTGTTGAAATAAGCATCTTGGTTAGCAAAGTTTTCTTTAATTAAACAAATATAATTACAAATGTACTTATATGGCGAGACAAAAATACTCATGATGAATCTTATAAAAGTGATTGAATAAGAAAATTAATTTATTTTTAAATCTCTTTTAGGTTGGTTAACGAATAAAACTTTTAATTTTTTGTAGGAAAGAGAAGAAATATGTCTTAAATATAACTTCATATGACTAAAAAATGGCGCAAGTTGAGCGGGAATCGCGTACTGAAATATATAAAAAAACTTGTTAAGTGAGAGTTGTATTTGCCCTACGAGGGTTTCCTACACACGTAGTCAACTATAAACATTTTATGATATGCGGTATTGTCTGTCAATATATTTAGATTCTGACTGTACGTACTTTTTTAATATCTTATAATTTTATGTGGCATTGATAAATTAAAATATTAATCATTTTAATTATCGCAGTTTAGTAGAAAATGTAATTACGTTTAGCTTTATTTTGTGATCAAACTTGTAGGCATAATTTGAATTATTTTAGCAAATCGTTATTTTGTTCCTCCCATTTAAATATTAATAATAAGTCATTCCGATTAGATGTTTAAAAAGCGCCGATTTGCCGCGCTATCCGCCGCTCTGTAAACTGCACCAATTCCATCGCGTATGCCCGGTGTGTAACGTGTTTCGACAGAGCTACATTAAAAATTTCGAAATATGTGTACGGACAAAAGTTGTCCTCTGTATCACGAAAAATATTTTTTGTCGTAACATGTTCTATAAAATCAAGAGTTTGGCAGTTATAAGGAAGACAATCCTTAAAGTGTTTACAAAAAATGGACGTGGTAGCTTTTTTGTGTCTGGATGATTTTGGTTCAATTCATATTTAAATTTAAAGTGAAATATTTATTTAGACATTACTGAGTGGTAAAAGTGAGAGGTTACTCTTGGTAAAAGTAGAAGACACATTGGTCGTGGTAGCATTTTTCAATATAGATGATTTTGTTTCAATTCATACTTAATTCTAAAGTGAAAGATTAGTTTAGAAATTTCTGGGTGGTAAAAGTACCTCTCGTTCTTGGTAGTAAAAGTGAAAGGCAGTAATTTATAAACGTCTTTATAAAAATAATTTCAGTACATTCATAAAGAAGTGCATGACATATCGACGAAATATATCGTTGTATTGGTACTTCAATAAGTTTTCATTTAACAGCCTGTATGGTAACCTTGAAAAAATGTTTTTTGTTTCCCAAGTTAAACCGCCTAATCAAAATTTAAATATTAATATTTCACGTTTATAATTAGGCAACCATACTATATATGTGTGTTCATTTTTGCAACAAACGGACGGACTGACGAATACGTTCGCTTTTGGTGATTTCTTCACTGAACATTAAAAAGAAAATTTGTCTAAATTCTAATTCCTAAATGATTGGTAAATGAGTATTAAAAAATGAAATTGATAACGAAAATTCATACATATTTGTATCAACCTTATAAAATTAGTTTAGGAAATACAAGCTATATTTTGATCGTTTAAGTCACAACGGTTAACATATTTTAAACCTATATTTAATATGACCCATTTTTTAGCATTTCTTACCAAAATGACTGCTCTTGACAGGATGGAATGCAAAGACCCCAGGCTTGATAAACGGAACTCATGACTACACGGGAAATTACGAGGAGTGCCTTGGCTCAGACTCCAACCCAGTTGTGATGCAGTATTGCGTAGTCGACGTAAGTATCACTTACGGAGAAGAAATGCCTATAGCTTGTAACAAGAGTGGCCCAATGGACCTCATATCAGTAAGGAACGCTTTTATTATACTTTGTGCATTTAAATAGTTTGGATGATTTAGTGGTGTTTATGTCATCAAACTTGTTGTAGTGTTCATTCAATCTTGTTGTAGTGTTCATTCAGTCATGTCTTAAAATGGGGCCTATGTTCTGTTGGGTCTTGCAGCAAAGCCGACTTACGGGTGCTGGCCGAAGTAATGTTACAGAAGTCTGATATCGGCCGAGCTGTTTTGCCTTATATAGTATCTTTTCAGCCAGGTGCCTGCCAGATATCTACCAAGGCTCCTTTTCGTACAGATGCTATAGTATTTTTGTAAGCAGCCAACAAATATTTTACTTACTAAATAAGAAAAAATACTTGTATACATATATATATATATATATATATATATATATATATATATATATAATTTTGTCTTCTAATATAATAGCTATTAAATCGGTCCAGTCGGAACAAAATATAACACATTTTCTGCAGCCACATAGGTATGACTAAAATTGCAAGTAGTCTAAATGCTTTTATGAAATATCAACTGAAAAGAAAATTTCAAAATGTACAGTACTGAAGTTAAGAAGTATTGTAATATGAAAAAATAGTGTATCAACATAAATTGTTTCAAGTCGTTGAAATACGCCAAAGCCGCTGCATACACAAATAGAGTTTTTGTTTAGATTCCCATTGAATATTTTTTTCAGATTTTTTAATCCAAAATATTAAAATAATCTACCAATCATCATCATCATATATATTAATACGCTAAGGTTAAGATGTTACTCTCCCTTTTTAGAAAAAACCAAAAACAAACTAATCCACATAAATTATATATCATTTTATAGATAATTGCTTGCTCTACCGGCATCCACAACTAAAAAATGTATTATTGCTATTGTTTTTGCAAATTAATTAATTATTAAAATTATATACACAAAACAGCAATGCTGCCATATAACGGCTCAACGTCAATATAATTGACGGTCGGTAAAATTTTTGTTTAATTTCAAATCCACTCACGTATAAATAAAGTGGCGCTTTGGCTCAATGCTTTTGATACTTGCGCCTCTATATGTCAATTTTAGTAAAATATTTGTTTGATCTGTCATCTGAGCTTCATAATGGAATAAATAATGCGAAGACTTCGCACGGGTCACGTTAGTATTCTATTATTTTAATTTGGAACATCAACAGGAATGCAATGTAAATTTCACTTTCAAACAGTATGCACCGTAAATAAGATATTTATATTTTGTTTAGATGCCTGGTAGGTACAATAGGCGCTATCGTCATCCTCTGCACGGTTTGGCACTGGAAATTCAACTGTAACACTAACATGAAAGGTTCGTATAAGTTTTCGCTTACTTTAATTTACAATAACGTCCAGGTAAATAAATATTAGTTGTAGAAAAGTTAATTCAATTTAAAAGTTGAATTAGGACAATTTCTTCTCTACAGGTTGACATCATGCTTGATGATTGATGGTCATGTATCGGTCGACTCTATGAGTATCCACTAATAAAATTTGGTGGTTTTTTGGTAGCGGCTATATAATATATTAGTTACAATTCTCACTTAATATATTCATAGTTATTCTAAGTCGAGGAAAATCATTTGTTACTTGGATGTTAAATATATATTTTTTCATTTGCCACATGTATTTTAAAGAAATATAGTCGTATTTAAGATGATAGATAAGCATTTTGGGTAATGTATGAGACCCAAATAATTATTTGTTTAAAGTGAATTATTAAATAGTAATTTTTGCTCAAAGTGTTATCGTTAGTGTTGGAACTCGTGCTGTAATTTATTCGCCATTTAATGCCTAGGCTTCTAGGTAAGAAGTTGGCAGTTAATCAAAATGATGAATTCAAATAATGAAAATATTAGATAAAAATAATTAAAAATTTATAATAATAATGCCAAAATAACACAAATGAAATAATGCTTCTTAATGTATTTTTTGAGTTCATAAATTTTTTATTATCATTCATTTTGTTTTCTTTGGGAAATTAGGTACATGACTGGCGCTTACATTGGACGGACTTATTAATACCGAAACAGTTTTACTCAGTCCACCAAATTTGCGATACTCATGAAACAAACATAAAAAACTAAACGGTTGCAATATTTTAATCCAAGAAAGTAGATCCGATTTTACTTATTCATTTATTTATTGAATATTTAGAATTTTCGCCCAATTTTCATTCTTTTTTCCATTAACTAGATAATACCCATAAAGTACTTTCTCATTAATTATACACATTTTCAGTACCGGTGCTTGTGCGCAACTGGTCTCTTATAGACCAGTTCTCATCTCTAATGGAGATTTCTTCAGATGACGTTCAAATTTTTCACAGTATGAAGGTATTATCGATGATCACTTTAATACTGTTACATGAAGTCTTCTTTTTGTCCTCGGGACCTGTGGCTAATCTTCAAACTCTCTTCCAAGTAAGTAAAATAATTTTATTATTCATTTTCTTCATATGTTTTATTATTTTAAAAGCGATAATAAATTTTGTTTCAAAATTTACTTCCAAAATATATCCGTTATATCTGTACAAATTTTGTGATAATATTAGGAGTACATGTTGTAAAAATAATATAATTTATCTAAAATACAATCATGATTAGTTAATTTTTATCTTGCTGTAAGACGAGAATCAAGGCAAGAGAGGGTTATGATTTTTACGTATATCTATATTCGTATATGTGTACGTGTGTGACATATATTGGTTCCCCGTAAATCTCAGCTGCTTAATGGAATATAACAAATAAACATCGATAAAGTTATCTTTATTCCGTGATTGATATTACATAGCAACAAAAATAAATATGGCAGCTCCCAGCGATTATTTTATTTTGACACGGTCATTATTAATTTATTTAACACGGTCCAATTTTTCCATTTCCTTCTTCGTTTTTGACAAGTATCGTTTCCTAAGCTAAACAGCTTATCTTGTGGAAAATAATCTCGATACTGTTAAATCTAATTGATGAAAGAAATTTTCATTCATTGCAGATCTCTTCGAATATAATTCCGATTAACAATATCTTTAATATTCTAGCAGTCCGGCATTACTATTCTAGTATATAACTAACTGAAATCCTTTTTTTTCCTTAACTATATAACCCACTTCACCAGATACTAATTGCGGACCAAAATTACGTTTTATGGTCAATATTTTTGACAAATTTTTTACCCATAATGATTCAATTTCATTCTATATAACCTAATGCAGTTGAAAGTTTCGCGTTAACCGTTACTAATCTAGCGCACCGTTCGGCTAATTATGAAAAAATTCTAATTTTAGAATGTCCATGTTATAAAAAAGTTCCGAACTCGTGGCCAAAAAACGTATTAGTCAAACAAATACTTAACATGTAACCGTGCGTGCATGCGTCCGAGCATGCGTGCGTGCACGCGTACGTGCGAGCGTGAGTGCGTGCGTGCGTGCATACGTGCGGTGCCTGCGTGCACGTGACTATGTGTAGGCACATCTGCGTATGCGCATGTGCATGTCTATATGTGCACGTTTGCGCGTGTTCGAGCGTGTGGGTGTGTATGCGTGTGCATGAATATTAGTGGAAATGAGTGTAGTAATATATAACTGGATACCAGTATCCAAACGTGACGTATGGTGTGTACGTTTGCGTGGATATATGTATGTGTTTCTTGGTACTGACATTATTCTTGGTTTTTTATATCATAGCGTCTAATAGAAGAACAATTTAACTTTATTTCTTTCCTTTTTTATGCACGATATAATATATACATAAAATTGACAAAACGCACGGACTCTGACGTGATAGATTAAAAAATCCGTCTAAGGATTATTTTGTGCATCTTAAAAGCATGGACAATTGCTACCCTCAAATAAGATGGTATATTTAATAAATAATAACATCAATACACATACAATATGCCATTACATACAACTACAATCATAATTTTTCTAACAGGCAACACTCAAATTGGTGATAGATACGGAATATAACCAAGGTTTTTTTCGTACCGTGCGTATAATTAATATTATATTAAAAATGTTTTAATGGTAATAGTAAAAAATAAATATATTTACATCAAGTCCATAGGAAAACTTAGATACTTGCGCGTCGATCTGGCAGTGGATACTTTCTTCTTAATAGCTGCCTTCATTTTTACTAAACAATTCTTCACATCCAGAAGTAAAAGTTTCTTGGAGCACGTTCTGAACAGATATTTTCGGTAAGTGATCATAAATATATTTTATTTCAAGAAAAGGGTTTGAGTTCTTTTTGCGCAATAAATACATACTTTTGGTTTGTTGGGTATTGATAATAATAAATAACAAACGAAATACTACAAATCAAACGGTCAAGTCTTATACGTATAGTAAAGTGGCACTATGTTGTAACTTATGAAAGAACATCATCTTCAAATTAATTTTTTTTCTTGTATGAGAAATTTGTGAAAAAAAATTATTTCTGTTATAAGTTCGTAATCTTTCTGTTTTAAATTATTATCAATTATTTATTAATCTTTTATCACAATGAACAAAATCATGTATAAGTTTATTTAGATTCTTATTGATCGCTGATCAGTGATATTACGTAACGGGGGAGCATAATTAGGTGCATCTAGAATTTGATCAGTTTCTTAAATACTGTCCAATAAAATCTACCGATGGTTAATAATGAGGTTTAGAGATGGTAGATTACCTAACTGAAAATATGGATAACCTTTCAGTATTATGCCAGTATACGCTCTGATAATGTTCTATGCGACGAGTATGATGGAGTATACAGGACGTGGTCCATTCTGGCCGTCTGTCGTGGGCTTTGAGAGGGAGAGTTGCAGACAGACCTGGTGGTTGAGCTTACTCTTCATGGGAAATTATGGATCATGGAAAAATCACGTAAACAAAACATTTATTTGTTTTTTAACAAAAATATTCTTTTGAGGGACGTAGGTTTTTTTTACAAAAATCGTTAGGAAATGGTAACATTTTTTTTCGTAAAACCAACACATTGAGATAAAAAGTGGAATGATTGAAAATGGTACAAAGAACAAAGAATAGTATGCTCACTTTCTTCAAATATTTTGAGGTATTGATAGTCACAAAAAACTTGGTATTTCATCCTAAGTACATAATATAATATAAATACTGAATATGATTTACCATAAAATATACCAATTTTTTGTGTAATATATTAGACAAACCGGTATCTATATTTCATATAATACAATAAACTCCCGATAAAACCAAGTCAACACCTGTCATGACTTAGGCGAAACTGATCGTATATTATTACATGTAAAATTTTTAAACGTCCCACTTTTGTCCCTAAAAGGGGATAAATATAAGGGAAAGCCGAGTGTGGAGAAAAAAAAAATTAAATTCATTTTCTGCCATTCAGTCATATTCCGTAGGGTGCAGTACCAAAGCCAATTCCATGGGGCGCCGTTTAGAGTACAGGGCAGAACCTTTGATTAATTATACATGTTCACTTTTAAAAAAAATCTGTTTCAAAAAATAAAAAAGTCCACGCAAACAAAGTTACAGACACAGTTTACTTACACATGTAGATATTCCAAATATTCTCCCTTATTATAAATGAAGTTTGACAAATATTGTTCTTTCCAGTATTGCGTATCAGTGTTGACCGACACAGAAAGCAAGTAGATTAGGAGGTAGATTGAACCACACCACATAGTGCTCTAATGCTTTAATTAATGTTAGTCCCCGAATTACAAGGAGAAGCACACGGAGATGACAGCACTCCATATTACTTCGATTTACCGTATACTACACCTAGATAGTGTTATTTCTTTTAACTATCCATCAACTCTTCTTTTCTTCTTTTTTCCTCCGGATACAACAGGAATTTTGCAATTATCTATCAAGTATAAGTCAATAAAAACAGACGCGTAGTTTTTGATGGATTGATTATTTTATTAGCAAGGGTTCCTTTATGAAAATTTGTAGTTGAACTACGGTATGAAACATAGTTGTGAATCGATCATAAGCCGGCAAACCGATAACCCACCATACCGCTTTTTAATTACTTAGGCACTTTGTAAATTAACGTGGACAAAGCATTTTTTCGTATTGCTAACGATTTTACTTTATATCTAGTGATGCAACACGCTGTTAATGTCATGTCACTATAACAATATTACTTCAAACTTTGCATATAGGTGTACTATTGACGAAGTGTATTACGAATTTAAAAGTGTTTCGAAATTTTGGTGATACTTTTGATACTACGTCTAAAATTTCTACCTTTTAGTCGTAGCTTGAAACTATATGAGTAACGAATAACGTACGTTCAAAGGTTATTACATTGTCACGGTGTACTAGCAAGATACAAATGCAGATAACAGTAAGTGAGGCATATCCATCTGTCTTGTCCAAGTTAATCCGTTTTGTTGCGCTGAGTACTTTCATTTCCTCGGATATATTTCATTAACTATTATCTTTCATGTATCACGACTTAAAACTGAGGCTTTAATGAGGGCCGTGTTTTATGTTAGGTCTTACTATTTCATCTTGTTCTATTCTTGAACCCCTAGTACATCCCCTTAGGGGTTGAAAAAAATTCCTGCTTAGTTGCTATCCACATTTTATAACAAATATTACCTTTAATTGAATGGAGGGATTTAATAATTTTACACCCTTATGAAATTTAAACTTTCCTTTGATATCCGTTACCCACTTATTAAAAAAAACCTTTAATATTTGCCTACGTTTACTTTCTAATATTCTTTGACTTTCGAGTTTTCGAGTCACATATTGTAATTTCCTCTTGGAAACTGTTGAACTACTTTTACAAAAACGTTCTATTATTACTAAGTTAAAAAAAGTATTTTCTTAACGCTTGCCCACGTCATTTCATGAAAATTTCATTTTCCTAGAACTCTATATATAGAGACCCAGCGACTCTATATGTAGAGTTCTAGGTTCTAGAGCTGTACGTTAACAGATGAATCAGTCAGTCATTCAGGGTATTTTACATATACAAATGATATGCCCAAGCATACATTAAAAAGAGTAATTAATGTGGCAAATTTATGATATCGTAAAGATCAAACAAAAATAATATAAGTTTGTAAGGACAAGAAAACAATATAAGTTCATGAAGAACACATCAAACGTCGCAATAATTTATATGTGGAAAAAGAACGACAACGTCATTTGCCCTTATGCGATTGTCCGCATTCGGGTTGTTTACTCAAGCACGTATCCATCCCAACATCAAACTTCATGTCTAGTAATGCCCATTCCGTCAATGTATGTCCGGGTGGAATATTTCATTCCGCGATTTAAAATGAACATAACGCTATCTATTTATACATTTATGTAATTACTACGCGTCGAATAGGTAGGCATTTCTTTGTTTCATCAAGCAGTTACATAAATAACTACTAAAGGTACTTGTTATCAATTCAGTAATATTAGCCGAATAGGGAAACCGTATGTTCTATGAAGTTAATGTAATAAGTAATTTAACTAAGTATTATTAAAAATTGACTTGATTTCACTTTTAATTTGAATGAATTATATTTACTCATAAAATCTTGATAAAAACGTCATCAAAAGACTGCACGCATCGTTGTTGTTTCCAAATAGCAAACATTTTAATACCCCCAGTTAAACCTCCGTTACTATTTTGTAATATATACGAGCCACAAAATTATACTTTTATTCTGGAATTTTATTTATCTTCACGTAGACCTGCGTGAGCCGAATTCTTCGAAAGACGGGTTTATGGATTTGGTATTAAGGCATCAAAAACAATGTATATCTTGACATTGTATGTTGTGATATATATATTGTACTAGACTTTGCAAGTTACTTTGGGGTGTAAATATTCTAAATAAAATTTCGTATTTTTTTGGTCTCTCAATATGTATATTATTGAGAAAAAAAACTTTAATTCTTCATGCTATAGGAATTATATCGCTTCTCGGAGTGAAAAATCATATGTATGTTAATCTGAATTACGAATTACAAATATATTAAATTATTTGGGTGTGATTAGGTAAAAAACATCTAAATACACTTTTTCTGTTATCAGTATTCGGTGAATAATGAATGTTACTTAGTTATACGCCCTATTCGCATTCTTTATTTGGTTGGTTTTCATTATCTAGTTACAGATCAGGTTAGGTTAAAAATAAGCATAGAAAAACATTTCCTCACGTATATTAGTAGGTATAATAGGAATTAATGGTAATCAGATAATCCTAATACTTGAAATATATTACTTGCGGAAATACTAAATTATTGCCATAGTAAAATTGACTTCAAGTACACCCGTAGTAAAGAAATTATATTTTACAAAATGTTCGTGTATATGTATTTGTCTTTTGTATGTTTATTTTTTTTACCAATTTTATTAGATATATTTCTGTCACGCATGTATATATAAATAGTGATTTTAAATATATTTACTATGTATTAATAGCAATAATATAAAACTTGTGTCATTGATGTAAATTGATAGACGCAATATACGTATTACTAAAACATTATATGTAACATATAAATTATATTTTATCCAACTTACATTTGTAGCAAGTGCAAATTATTATTTTTACGTAAAACAGAAAATACAAATATCGTGAGACTAACCTAATCCTAGTGGTAAAATCGATTTATCTTCTCTAGATATCTAAGTCGCTTTAGCATTTATTTATTATGGCTGAAAGAATGAAGGTAGTAAAAAAGAATCCTTAGTTTGGAACCATTAACTATTTTATGAACGGTACTCTTTTATTTTTGCTTACTGTTTTGTCTTTAATCTATATGAGATTTTCATTGAGTTTTCATTGAGATAAATTCAACGAGTAAATAAATATATTAATAAGTTTGTCTTTTATATGTGAAACACTTTCGACTGGAAATTTCAATACATATTATCAAATAGATGTCAAATCAAACAGTGTTTTAATCATAGCGTCTTTTATTTACAGTGTTGGGTCGTATCCTGGTCCCTACCGTGCGATTTCCACTTCTTAATGGCAGGAATACTTGTGTGCCACTTGATCAAGAAAAACGAGAAACTGGGAATAGCAGCCGTCGTCACGCTCATTATCGCTGCGCTCTTTTTATTACACACATTCATTGTGAAAAACCGCATATTCGTCTTATTCCCGCTTTTAGATGAGTACGTTTTATAGGTCTTACAATGATTGATATTACATGTATCTTTACAATTTCAACACAGGGATATATATGTATATATATATATACATATATATATATATATGTATATTTATTTACTTAATTTTGCTATGGTTAGTGAAAACTTTTTTAATTACTTCTTTATTTTTCCGAAAACTCTCATATTTGCATCTTCTTGTACAACACTGTTTTTTTTTGGTATCTTTACCAATTTTACCATTACATTCATTGTGCATACATACATAAATTTATCTTTTTTATCTAAAGTAAAAACCTTGTGAAAACAAATCTATTTTCGGAAAGTTAATACTGAAAGCATATGTTTTTTCTCATGGAGTCTTTGTACAAAAGCAATTGAGGTTTTATTTCTATCTGACCGAATTTGATTAAGACAAATCTTTGAGACTTACATTTTCACTGACCGATTCCAATTACCTTCACTAATGTGAAGCTTATTGGTTCCTCTTGGAATTTATTATCTCTATAGTCTTTTCACAATTTAGTCTCTATTTCATCTTTGTTCGAGTCCATATTTTTCGTCTCTATCTAAACCCTTATAATGCGAATATAAATTTTTCCTTTAGATAACCTTTTATCCATATTAGGTGCTATTCTGTTACGCTTGGAACCCCTGATTATTCTTGCTTAAAATTTCAGCGAAAGTTCATTATATATATCATAAGATCGAAATGCGCATTTTAATTTTTTTGCGCCCCTTTGGTTTTTTTATACGAAAGCTTAGGAAAAGTATTTGCTGCCAAATTTTAATTTTTTTTCCGTAATAAAATAATTGTCAGTCATTTTATTTTACAGGTAATTTGAATTGACCTTTCAAATAATCGAAGTTTACAAATAATAAATCAACAATTAAAACTTATATAAAAGGTAACAACGATGACTCCGTCTTCAGGGCTTTAATTAATGGAATGCAAACCTGCACCAAATTTCGTGATTGTCCGTGAACAGCAATGTATGGTCCTCCTCAGAAACTTTTCCACTAATTTGGTGTATTTTAGAATATTTAAAAGAGTCAAGTGATATTTATGCACCTAAAACTGTATCTTCTTCTACTTATTAAAACTCATGGATGGGGAATTTCCCATCATGGTAATTTCTTAGTGAAATTTCTTTGTATCGTCGCATCTCATTTTGTCTTTATTTTCTCATTTTCATCCCATTTAACTGGACACGTTTGAGTTCTCCATAATATGCAAACGTTTGAATCCTCATTTGCTTATTCCTTAGATCATAAGCCATCTTTATAAATATAATTCCTTCCTTTTTATTAAATGCCTCAATAATAATATATTAAATAACAACTATATATTATTACACTGTCTGATATCATTGTGTATTTTTGTTTAATTGAATGTCTTAAGTTTTATTTTTTATACATTATCGATCCCTTCGTATTTTTTTCAAGAATTTTTTTTATAATAGCTTCGGTGAACTTGCAGTCTGGTGTCTTTTTACATTATTTTATATAAATAAAAAGGCCATTAAATAATTTTCGTAAGGTTAAACCTTAGTTATATTCAATCCAAAAAGTATCCATATCAGTACAAAAATATAACCATAATAACGCAATTTGTCTCTGTAACTGGGTTAGTTCCAAATATATTCCAAGATACTCCTTCGTTCTATTGAAAATTGCCTTGATGGTACTTTATTTAATTTTTTCTACTATAAAGTCGATAAAATATCAATATTTATTACTTTAGTAAAACACAAAAAGAAATGAAAAACAAAACAATGAGGAGTTTACAAAAGAAAAGAACCAATTTATACTCCAATTCTACCGTTGACAGTTTTACGACTTTTTTTCACAATGTTTATTTTTGACCCCTTAAAATAAAGGAAAGATTTATCTACGTTTTAACCTATTAAATACCACTATACCCTAGTACAACAAAGTACTCATGAATATTATTATTTTAAAAGCAACTTTTTTTAAAGTTTCCTCTTTTCAAAGGCTGCCTTCTCCTCTCAAAGGGCAGAAAATTTACAAAATTCGTAAAAAACAACAAACAGTTTAACATGTTTTCATTTACTGACTTATTACTAGCTGGCGATTCTATTGTATTAGAAAGAAACGGAAGTTTTGGGCGAGATATTCTAATCTCTCTCTCATTAGAAAATTTTTTACTTTTTATTAATCTATTTAACCATTTTTACATTTTAATATTATGTAAAGTTGTGATCCCTATATATTTTCCATTATTTATCCTTGTATATTTTTCACTTCTCATTTTGA
This sequence comes from Druceiella hillmani, assembly GCA_039881145.1. Classification (NCBI taxonomy): domain Eukaryota; kingdom Metazoa; phylum Arthropoda; class Insecta; order Lepidoptera; family Hepialidae; genus Druceiella; species Druceiella hillmani. The sequence continues at coordinate 13,752,526 of JAYKKI010000061.1, forward strand.
TTAGAGCAATAAAATTGCCTAATAATTATTTCAAATAATTCATAAATTTTGGTTTGCTTAAAATTAGAATACTTCGAATCAGATGATATTTAGCGTTTTTTCGTAAACAAAAATTAGTACTTTTTGGCGATCTCCGGGCGAATTTCGATGCTGCATCTGATTTTAATGTTTTTTTCCTTGACTTACATTAAAAAACATGATTGTGGAGTTTTTGAATGGTTTACAATCTGCTGTCGTATATTAATTAAATAGTTTTTAATTTTTCTTATATCTCTGATTGCAATTGGTAAATTTACATAGAGGAGTATAAATATTTCTAGAGAATATTGATGTCAATGCGATGTAGATACGTCAATTTTATGAGAATAATATGATGATTTGCAGCTCGAACCGTGGACACCACAACTGGAGAGATTTTATTCAGATATACACCAGGTCTCATTTTCGCGTATCGAGCTACTTAATTGGCACTTTAGGCGGGTATATCGCCTATATATGGACTAAAAAGCAAATTGTGATTTCACAGGTATTGTCAATTTAATTATATTTAATAGTCCTTTATAATTAATCTAAGAGCCGAAAGTCATCACAGTTTAAACCACTGATGAGTTTAATGTTGGTTTACTCACAATTTTTATTTTAAGTAACGGTTTAGTTTATTTGAAAATATAATTTCTATTATTTTTAAAACTGGTTTAAACTCATCGTTGTAGAATAAACCAGAAATTTGTCCGCCCGGCTAACAGTTGTTCGCAGGGCGGACAAATTCGTACAAACATGTACACACACCTGTAACCCGGCTGACAGGTGCGTGTACATGCTATTAGATCATGCCAATTTATTTATTCATCAAATATAAGTCAAATCGAATTAATTCGAAGAACACTTGCTACAAAATATCTTTAGTTATTGTTGGCGTCATATATAGTTTTGAATCTTATTGTGATGTGTAGAAAATTAAGGCATTTAAAAAAGAAAGAGTTAAGTTTTTTTTATGAATATTTTAAATAAATTCTTTAGGATTTTTAGACAGTTTCACTGTTCATCTGTTAATAAATCTACTTTTAGTTTATTTATTAATAAAATTTACCGTTGTGTTGAAAATAATACTGCACATGGTTCAATATTAAGAAATGTAAATAGCAAATACGGAGAAAAATGACAACACTCTCAGTTTGAAGGCCAGTAGTTGACTGACAAGAGATGAATTGTGATCGTGTATATGTTAGAAGAATTAAGACAACTCATCCGAGTTCGTATATTATTACACCTTTTCGTAAGGCAAATGAAAAAATTTTTCATAAAATTTATGTTAATTGTGGAAAAAATCATTGTAGCATTCGATATTTCTATCTTGTATGCTGCAATGCAACTTCGACCTTTGTACTATCTATTTTCGTACTATGGACCTTTGAAAATTCGAGAATAAGAAAATGGTTTTAAAGTAATAGGTTTAAAAGAGGCGTTGATTGTCGAAATCCAAAGATATTTTTGAGTATATTTCGTGATATTATCCTCCTACTTTCCCAATAAAATAACAAAAAATATGAACAAAAATTTTCTTCAAATTACACCTATTACGGTTTTCTACCTATATCTATTTTTGAGTTAAATATACTCTAATTAGCATCTTGAAAGTTCGACAAGCATGTGATATTTTTCTAGGGCTGATACCACGCATAATTAAGTTTAATTAGGTAATAATTACATACATGTTCTATTTTATGGGTAGATAAGAATTCCAGCAATTGCTCATATTTTGATTTCAATCAAGAGGATATAGAGATTATAGGTAAAAAGTTTATCATAATTTTTTTTGCAACACAACGGCATAACTTTGATAATAAATATTCTCAAAAATAGTATGAAATTTTAGTGTGTAAAATTTTAGATAAAAATTTTAATAACTTTCATTTAATTTATCGAAGAGCAAATGAATTTACGAACATAATAATTAGATATAGGTTTATTTGTAAAAAAATGTCTCTAAAATTGCCTCTAAAAAAATTTGTTACCGTGAAGCAATCTCACACAAAGCAATTTAAGTTAAAAGAAAGTAAAAATATTTACAGTGAAATATGCTTGATTCACAGCGGACATCAATTAATTATTTCCTGCTATGCGTGGTCATAATGACGTTGACATATGTATCTGGGATAGTCTGCGGCACGGAGATCCCATATAATGCACTAAACAATGGACTATATGGGACATTTGTAAGACCTTTATGGGCCACGATGTGCATGATTGTCACTTTCGTGTTTTTATTTGGATATGTTCGTAAGTATTATTTTTCCGATCGTATAAATTTTGTGCATACAAACAAGGTAATGAATATATGTAACCAGATTGGAATATTTTCCGAATTGGATTAGTATACCTACTTTGAAAATAGAAATTTAAATCCATTTACAAGTGAAGTATTGTTACATCAAAATAATGTAAAATTATAAGCCTCTCAGAGGTCTCCTGATAGATTTTAAACGGTGTCTTATCAGAAAATAGTTGTTTGGAATACTAGCTTAATTAAATATTGCCTACATTCTTGCCCTGTTGATATATTTTAACGTTTTAAGTGTTTCAATACCATATTCTTGTTTTTACAAGTTAACTAAATATTATTATTCCAGTTGGAATATTAAATGCAAAAATATACAGTTTCACTTGCTCTGTAGATACTTGTCGACTATACACGAGCGTCACTTTAACCCCTAGTGCAATTAATCATGTATAATCCGGCAAAATGTTTTTTTTTATATAAATCGTCTAATTTTTCACATAAATAAAATTTTAATTTAATATTAAATCATAATTATATATATATATATATATATATATATATATATATATATATATATACAGGTTGTCCAGTGGCAGATTTCAATGTTTGAAAAATTATAAAAAAAACTACACCTCTAATACAAAGTAGGTTTATTTTAACTTTATAACAACAAATGCGGATTTCATTTTTTAAAAACCACGTTTTCCAAATGGCGTTCATCGAGTCTGACACACTATTCGAGTCTAGCACGCATGTTTCCAAAAACTCGTTTGCAGAGCGACTGGGGTATTCTACTGACTTCGGCTCGAATATTTTCTTTAAGCTGTGTCACAGTGCTTGGATTTGTTTTGTAAACAACGCATTTTAAGTATCCCCATAAGAAAAAGTCACATGGGCTTAAATCGGGTGACATAGGTGGCCATGGTACGGTATCGTTTTGGGATATGTTTTTTTCTGGAAATAACTGCCGCACTGCATTCATGGACACATTAGCAGTGTGAGCTGTGGCCCCGTCCTGCTGGAACCATGTGTTTTGGTTGAAGGATGGACTATTCTGTAGTTCTACTCTGAAAAAGTCATTTAACATCTGGGCATATCTCTCCGAATTCACAGGTACAGTTTGGCTACGTTGATTTTTAAAGAAATAAGGCCCTATGATTATTACTTTAGGCTTATGTAAAGGCTCTTGATGCATTTGTCTTCGGTTGTGGACATCCCAGTAACGAAAGTTCTGCTTATTCACATATCCTCCAATGTGAAGGTGAGCTTCGTCACTAAAGAATATGTTGCCCATCCGGTTAGCAGGACGAAATCTCAACAACATCACCTCCGCGTAAGTTTTTTTAAATTTAAAGTCAGAATCGTGTAAATCTTGAACAATTTGAATTTTATATGGATGGAACTTGAGCTTTTTTCCTGTAAAGTTGATTTCGGAATCCCCAATATCGATGAACGTGTACGCAGTGATAAACGGGGATTTTCAACGACAGAAACCATAACACTCTCGACATTTTCATCCGTGGCTACCAATGGTGTAGGTCCTGGCCTGGGTCTATTTAATGTTGATCCTGTAGCTCTGAACCTTGCTACCCATGACTGAATGAGGTTTATCGATCACGTAATCGACGAATACTGTAACGATTATTAAATCGACAGCGTGTTACAGACAGCGAAAATCCACTCGAAATGTACGCCTCGACGGCAAAAGCGCGGTGCTCTCCACTCCACTGTTCCATGGCTACTAAAATATCCGCACCGCTTGCGCTTCTAACGACGCCCCTCGCGCCCCTCTTATGTATTGCGTTCAGAAACTAAGTTTGTTCAAACTTTGAAATCTGCCACTGGACACAGGTATATATATACAGGTATATATATGTATATATATATATGTATATGTATGTATATATATATATATATATATATCGCATAGTGAATACTACATTGAAAGTAATACAATGGTAATAATAAGTATAATACCAAAACGAATTAAAAGAGAGATGCGCATAATTCGATACGTTTGCTTCCTTTCCCAAATTTAATACGTGGTTTCACGTTCGCTAATTGTTTGGTTATTACGACTGGCACCAGTTTTAGAAACAATGGAATAATTGTTGCGATTCTTTATAGATGTTTTTCATTTCATATTATGAGTAATTTTCATTTTATGGGACAACAAAAAGTACAGAATTGTTGTTTTTAAAAAAATTAAATTATAAATTTTGAAAGAGTGTTAAAATTTTTTTTGTGTTATCCGATGTCCTACGATATTATCGTAGGACTAAAATGTATCCATGTCTCAATCGTGTAACATAAACAATTTTGAGCGACTGTTTTTATTATAATTGTTACTAAAATAACTTGCTTGCAATTTTTATACAAAGTTAATTCGTGAGACACTTATCGAAAGTAACAGGTTTCATTAAAATAACATTTTATAACACATTTTGATTATTTCTGAAACTATGAATTTGAATATTAAAGACTTGACAAATTCCACCTACCGTTAATGACTTTAGAACTACAAAAATTTAAACATCAGTATGTACTTCTTTAATGGTATGGATGAAGCATAAGTTATTTGATCATTCTTAATTTTATATTGCTGGCATTTTAAGGTTTTTTTAAATTTTTTGTTTTTTTTAATTACTTTAAAAATAAAAAACAAATATTTTATGTAGGTCTTTTTAAGTTTATCTGTATATAATATGCACGCATAACATATTATTTATTTTTAACGATGTCACGCGTTACTGGCCTAACTGATAACTGATCGTGATTTGCTTATGCTTTAAATCCTTACTTCGTCAGTAGGTGCATCTGTATGGCAAAGCACCCATTATTTACTTTATTTTACGCCTCTAACGGGGATATCAACTCAAACGGCAGTCTTTTTAGGGAGGTTTGTCAATCGTAAATCAATATTAAATAGAATTAATTAATAATTCCATCCACCCAGTTTTCGACAGAATTTTCAATGGGTTTGCAGTAATATGAAATAAACAAGATCATGAAATAATTTTTAATCAAAAAAGAAGAATATTAAACATTTTTTTATTTCAATAAAGAAAAAAACATTTTTTTGGACGTAGTACGTAATAATAATGCATATAATGCATATAATAATAATGTATGTAATAATGCATATTGAAATTTATAAGATGCGTAAGCGTCTTATAAATTAGAGGATTATGAATTAGGAGAAAAGCGTGCTAATAAAATACAAAAGCGTTTAAAAAGTGTTATTAATGAATGACAGAGGACTCGCCTTCAATATTCTTGACTTAAATTATTAAATTCATTCAGTAGCAGTAATTCTTTTAAAGATTATAAGTTAAAGCTGTTGTTCATTATCTTAAATTTCTTTCATGTGTATTTTTATTTTTTTAATGTGTTTCATTAATTAGTTCTTTTTCTGAATACAATTGTTTTAGAAATAATAAATTCATATTTTTTTATGCCTGCAACTTATCATGTCGGTGATATATTATTCAAGCATATCTTACAAGTAATTTGAACAAAAGATTTATATCAATGAATTGAAGATAACAACAGTAATCGAATTCGGCGCAGGCTCACAAAAAGTTGCTGTGACGGCTTTGTACGGCGCTAGGTGTGCTAAGGAGCTGACGATTACATCATTGATGTCCACAATTAAATGAAACTACGTGATGTAGTATTATTTCTATTTTCTTAATTTGTTTACCATGACCTAGGTTTTGTTGTATTACAATATCTCCAAGTGGGCTATAAGCAAAGAATGATGCTGCTTCTTTCGACGGAAAATTCAATGTATCTTCATGTAAGCCCATAATATACAACTCCGTTATATCGTACCGTAACGTAACCGCACAAAATTATGCGAAGAGTCGTACTTTTCTTTTGTATAACTTTTTTCTGTTTAAGTATGGAACAAAGGGGATAGTTGGGAAAGTCTAGTTCACGTTCGTGTCGGTAAGAAAACTATTTTTGAAACTAATTTCCATTTTCCCACGAGTATTTAAAGAAAAGATTTAGGTTAGCGCGTTTTCAAGTTTATTACTAATAACAAAATTTAAATTTAAGATTTTTTTTGTGTTATTGGAAAACCAATTACGTTTACCATAACCTACTCATAACGCATTATTGCGGATCGAAGTGGCGTGCTCACGGTTAATTACATACGGTATACGTTTTTTACGATTAATTACATATGGTATGTGTTATTACGGATCAAAGTGGCACGTTCATGGGTAATTTCTCACGGTATGGGTTATTACATATTAGATTTTGCCCGCTACATTGATCGTATGTTCGTTTGTAACTCATATTTGTTTTATTGTGGTGTTAATATTTTTATTGTTTTTTTATTTTTAAAAGTTTGTTTATATTATTTTGTGAGAGTAAATGTACTGCTTCTCTAAAATTCTTATTTTAAACAAACAAATATATTCCTATGGTTATAGTATCCTCATTTGAAAATGATCCAAAAATCCCAAAAATTATACCTGATATTTATGTAATTTTAGAGAAAATCATATTTTACCGCGAATTGCTACCATTTGAAAGCGAATGGTGTATGAAAATCGTTTAGAATATTTAGGAAATGCAACATATGTGCTTCGGTAATGCCGTCGTCTTGCCAATATTATCGGCAACCCTGTAGCATTACGGTCGAGGACGGTAGCGGCCAGCGGCGGGGGGCATGGAAATAAACTATCTCTACATATAGAATAATTGCTTCATATTTAACTTTTCGTTTAAACCTAGTCAAAAAACCATGCCGCACAGTCCAAGAATCTTCTTGTAAAATATTGCTTTTTCTCTTGGTTTTAACTTTTCAATATCATTGTATCACATAAAATAAAATGTAACTTATATTTTAACGCAAGATACTGTCTATCCGTCAGGGAAAGGATTTGTCAAAATGTTTCAGAATAACCTCGAATCAACAAACTTTACTTCTATATTTTAATAGTATTATTGCATAAAGGCGGTAGATACAATCCAATTCTGTTTACAAAATATCAATAACAACACCATAATTGTTTTGTATATATAAATTTGAAGGATTTTGAGAGCATATTGTAGTATATATATATATATATATATATATATAGATGTATGTTTTCAATTTTATATCGATGATAGAAATTACACCGAACTTGGTGGAGATTCATAAAACTTCCTTTGCATAAATAAAGAGGTATTTTTATCAAATTATATTTGTCCTCACCTTATTATATTATACACTTATTTTTTCATATTTCATTGAAATAGATGTACTTGGACGATTCGACGTAAGTGCTCCTTTGCCAGCTCCAAAACTACTTACAAAGTATACTTTCCAATTCTACTTTTCTGAACGGTAGTGCAAAAGCAGCTTAGAATTAGTTATTTTAGAATGAGTGAACTATTAGTAACATATTTCAATACTGATTTAACTATTAGCAGATGTAGTTTAAAAAAAGCAGCTTAGAATTAGTTATTTCAGAATGAGTGAACTATTAGTAACATATTTCAATACTGATTTAACTTTTAGCAGATGTAGTTTAAAAAAAGCAGCTTAGAATTAGTTATTTCAGAATGAGTGAACTATTAGTAACATATTTCAATACTGATTTAACTTTTAGCAGATGTAGTTTAAAAAAAGCAGCTTAGAATTAGTTATTTCAGAATGAGTGAACTATTAGTAACATATTTCAATACTGATTTAACTTTTAGCAGATGTAGTTTAAAAAAAGCAGCTTAGAATTAGTTATTTCAGAATGAGTGAACTATTAGTAACATATTTCAATACTGATTTAACTTTTAGCAGATGTAGTTTAAAAAAAGCAGCTTAGAATTAGTTATTTCAGAATGAGTGAACTATTAGTAACATATTTCAATACCGATTTAACTTTTAGCAGATGTAGTTTAAAAAAAGCAGCTTAGAATTAGTTATTTCAGAATGAGTGAACTATTAGTAACATATTTCAATACTGATTTAACTTTTAGCAGATGTAGTTTAAAAAAAGCAGCTTAGAATTAGTTATTTCAGAATGAGTGAACTATTAGTAACATATTTCAATACTGATTTAAATTTTAGCAGATGTAGCAGATGTAGTTTAAAGAAAGTAGGTGGAAAATTGTTTAATTTTTACTAACTACTTTTGCAGCCAAAATTTCCGAATTTCTCAATAAGAAGTTTTGGATCCCACTTAGCAAGCTGTCCTATAGTGTGTACTTAGTGCAAATGGTTGTGATATACCGACGCACTGGACGTAGAGTTCAACCCTTCGTGTACGGTGATCCAATACTGGTAAGTTGGAAAGTTTATTCTGATTTGAAAATGTAATATTACGTAGAGAATATTTTAAGTTACCCTTTCAAAGTTTTTCTTTATGAGGAGGTACATTAAACAAAATTTGTTCCCTCATACATAAATTATCTACCTACGAAATATTATGCCCAAAAGTCTAAAACTGAAGAACCGGTCGAGATGTAATAGATGGATGGACGAATGAGGCTAAATAATATGGATATCTTTATTTAGTCCTAAAAAGAACAGAAACTGATAGAATTAACCATATCAGAGCACATATAATAAACACTACGAAATTAAATGCTGTGCGTACCAATCATTGTATTGTAATAGATGGACAGATAAAAAGGCAAATTAATAGGTATTTGACAATCGAGATAAACGTTTCTAATTTTGGTGCGATTTAGTTGGGCATTAAATAATGAAGTATCAGTTTAATAATTTATGTACATATTAATACCGTATTATTATGGGATAAATATGACCGTATGACCGTATTATTATGGGATAAAATTTTATGTCCCATTTATAGGCCAGTGGATAGATAACCTCTACGCAGCATTCCATAATTGGAGAGAAAGTGAAACTGTTTGGGAAAAATAACTCACAAAACTGGAAATATAAATTTACGTACTGAGTTTTAAAAATATAATAAGTTGTGTTAATTGTGAGATGCTTAAGCTGTTTCTTCTAAATTTCAGATGGTCTATATCTTGGTAGATATAGTACTAAGCATAATCTTGGCACTGTTGCTGTATCTATTCGTGGAGAAGCCTGTCTCTGGAATGTTTAAGATCACGCTGCAAGCTTACAGGTTCATTTGCTATCCTTAGTTCTGAATACATTGTTATCATGAATATTGATCACAAAAATCACATTAATTATAGAATAACTTTTAAGAATACACATTAAAATCACATTAATTATAGAATAACTTTAAGAATAAGAATACCAAATGAACCTGTACATTTGATATTCTTATTTCTGAAAACATTGTTATCGTGAATGTTGATATCTGGTGTGACTGCACAAAAATCACATTAATTTTAGAATAACTTTTATTAAAAAAGTCTATTCAACATTTTTCATATCATAACGGAAACAAGAATTTCGGTTTATTTAGATGGCGAGAAAAAATATCTTGTAAAGTCAATCGAAAAGTGTTATTATTCAAATCGAATCCTAATTCTTATACAATTATAAAGCTTATGTCTAGTAATGAGGCCATGTGCAATATTAAATTTACTTCCTTGACTATGTTTAGAAGCGCCAAAGTCTCATGAAAATTGTAAATTCGGGAAATACTCCAGAATTCCATCAGAGGTAATCTCTATATCTTAGATACATAGAAGAGCAAGGTTCAAAATATTATTCCAGGAAAATATATTCACATTATGACAGAGGTGTTCTTTATAATGCCAAGTACCTCACGAAGGTTTACACACACACACACACACACACACACACACATATATATATATATATATATATATATATATACTTTGTATCTAACAAAATCTCTGTTTCCAAATTCGAATATATTTTTCTAATTACAAAATCACTTTCAAGTCTCCTTGAAGATTTTAAGATCGTTTGATTCATTATTGTAACAGGCAATGAATCAAACATTAACGTTCACTAGTAATAATACTACGACTGATTTTGACCTGTATTTAATAATCATAAATATTACCAATAATAACTCTTATTAACTTCGCTGCTCGTAAAAGTTCTTATATTTCCAGAAATTTTCTGAATCGTTTTTGAACTTCAATTAAATATCAAAAACATTTAATAATATGAGGAGGTATATCGATTAACTCTGTCGAGAAATGCTATAGGTAAATTAGAAAAATATATTAATTATCAAAAAACTACTTTGTTACATGTCGTATGTTCTAAGGATTACTTAAATTGTGTAAAACTAATTTCATATTTCTTACAAATCACCCGTTTTCCATAAAAGTCACCGAAGTAATAATTGTACCAGTGTGATGGAAAAATCATCATACAAACGTAATGTGGTTAAGTTGAAAAAAGGTTTATGCGACCTAAACCAAGGGGATTGATTTTGAAATAAATGTGGTGCTTTTGTGTATGCTACAGATGTTAAAATCATGAAATTCGTTGCCATGGATGTTTACAGTCATTAAATAATCAAGTATATTTGGCTTAAATCGTCAGGATGTCTGTTGCACTAGACATCTTCATCTGTGACATTTTTTATTCTATAAGTAAACTCATAAAATGATTAAAGGAGTTGAGAATTAAAATCAAGCTAAATATATAAAATTAATTTTCCATCTAGATGAGAGATTGTTATATTAAAGAACTGAGTTATTTCAAAGACTAATTTTGTGATGCAACTCCGGACACAAAGTCCGGACAAAAGGAAAGATTCTTTTATAAAAGGAATGATTTTTTCACGTGCTTAAAAAATGTTCTAAAACCGTATCTGCGGTTGTAAACCGTGAAAAAAACTTTCCTTATTATCGTAATAATACAAATGTCCTAATTTTATTTGCTCTCCATAATATCCCATGCTTAATATGTGAATGTAATGAAATCTCTTGTTGCGACTACTGTTTTCGCTTAACGTTTCCATAGTTAAAGAAAGAATCACAGATTAGATTTTATCAAGTATACTGACAATATCGTGGTATTATAACTATGTAACAAAACCGCTTTAATTTATGTAATTAATTCAGAAGCCGAAGTTTAATAAAATATTATTGGGTTTACCATGAGATATGTTGGAATTCGCTATGGGGTATATTAAAATTTTATTGGAGCCTATCAACTTTAAAGAGGAAAAACCATGTATAAAACCATTTCGGTATGTTTTTCTCCATTTACAGATACAATTGATATAATTAGATATTAGACTATTAGAATCAATAATTTTCTTCAATCCATGGAAATGTGTTAAGCAAATATACGAACCGTAGGAAATGTGATACTTTGAAGTTAATCACTTGAGAGTATGCGATTAGTTTTGTGCAATCAGATATGACTCTCTGGGTTATGCGTATAATCACGTAATACATATTCACGTTTCGTTATAAATTTTCAATCTTCATATGACTAATTTTGTTTCTTTCGTTACAGAAATTCAAAGAAAACCAAACTTGAGTAGCGACGCCAGCCTCATAATGCTGAAGAAATATTGAACAATATTTTCGGATATTGAGGGATGGACTATATTAGAAATATATTCTCAATTATTTAATATAATTTGATTAAAAGTGAGAAATTTTAATGTTTTGTGATTAAATTCTGATTATTTACATGCAAGAGTAATTTGACTTTTTTTTACTTTTTCAAGGCAATTTCCTAATAAAATGTATTTTCGTAACGTTTTAAAGTGTTGAAAAGGAAAAAATAGTTCTGCTAATATGTGATTGTACACTATTATTGGAAATAAAAAATTAAAAAAAAAAAAAAATATTTTGTGAAAATCATTTTTTAACTTCCTGACATGCACGCGAGTGAATCCACCCTTATTAGCGAGACTAAGGATTAATTAATGAATTAAAATTGATTTTATTCTAAGGGATCATTTAATTTTACATAAAGTTTAAGATATATTTTAATATTCATATATAAATACTAATAAAATGTTGAAATATGTTTCCACCTTAAATGTTTGTTGGTCCTAGTTGCAATTACTTCCTAGCAATCTAAAGTCAATACATATAAATGCTAAGCTTTAAGTAAGTACTAATTAAGTTGTACCATAAAATTTTTATTACTCATCGGACTATAGACTTATAATGATCAATTTATATGCCTTCTGACTCGATCAATCGATTTTAAAAATATTTGGAAGTTTTGTCTTTGACCTTTTAATGAAACTGTAAAAAAATTAAAAACTGAAAATACTTTTACTAGCTCAATGTGACAATATTGTATTTAAACGCCTTTTGTTAATATAATAAAAATGATAAGAGAGTCGCTGTAGTCATTAAGTGGAATACAGCTTCACACCGCACCCCCGCGTGCTCTATATGCACACCATTACAGTTTGATTGACGTTGGCAACTATATCGAGGTGCCAGCTTTGCTGTCGTCACTCGTCACGCTGTATCCAGTTTTTGCGCTGGATCGGTAGTAATTAGCTGTTATTTACACACAGGATTCAATAATAGTACCCATAAAAATTATTAGAAGTCGAGAAAATACTAAGCAACCAAAACAATACTTTCCATTTTATTAAAAGTAGCTTTTCTCAACACTCGTCCATTTAACGTTTCACTTATATGAAATGACGAATGAAAACCGGTCAGATGCTTATAGTAATATATAAAAGCAAACTTCGATAATTAATTCATGAAAATATATTAAATCAAAATGCCCGAAATAATTTCAAAATTAATATGACACAACGTCCAAAATTGTTTCAGATTTTACAGGAAATTACGTGTGTAGCACATTAAGTTTTTAGAACTAAATACTCAATGGTAATAAAAAATCAATTCAAATTCCTAGAATCGAGCTTTTTGGTAATCCATCGAGATACTTAATGAAACTTGCTAGTTGCTTTCCTATTTAGGATTCTGTACGTCAAAACGAAAAGAGGTACCCTTATAGGATCACTTCGTTTTCTGTCTATCAGTTTGTCAAGATTCTTTTTCTCAGGAATACGTAGAGGTGTCAAGTTAAAATTAATATCAAATACTTAGGTCTACGATCACCTGGAGCTATAGAAAAATAAAACTTCTACGTCAACGCAATCAAGAAGAAATCTAAAAATACGGCCATTTACGCTGCATATTTTGACACCCTTCGCGGGTAAATCAAAAGCAATAGGGTATTTCCCGTTGACCTGAAATCGATCAAATAAATGTAAAAATCGTTAATCTGTAGTTATAACATATAAAAAAATATATTTTTAAATATGCGTATTTAAAATATATGGCAGGCAATATATTTTCTTTCTAAAAAATTGAAATTTTGTAAATAGTTTAATAAGAGTATTATATACAACTAAATGTTTATAAAAGCCTAAATGTGTACGGAACCCTCGTAATACAAGTTACACTCTTGCTTGATAGGTTTTTTGATATTATAAAATGAATTTTAAATTTTTTTATTGTATAATAATTGTCTCCATGAATTTCATAAAATACAAACCCTAAACTTATAATGTCTCACCAAATTCCGAGAGAATTTACGTAGCATTAAGAATGTGGCCGATTTTCTTCATTATATACTATAGTAGTATATAATTCACTATAAAATGATAACGTATTCTTTGATTTATATATCAGATATTGAAATTAGATTAAGCCACAAAGATTTAACCTTTATAATTGTCTCGCAACACAATGAACGCGATAGTCCTTTATTTCAAAGGTTGCTTTTATTTTCGTGTGAATATCTGCTGGTGAACAAATCTGTGACGAATTTGCTACACATGAAACGACCTACAGCCTCCTTTCAGCCTTTTCACAGAAGAAGTTCGCGTGCTGAGCTCCGACAGATGACATAACAGAGTAGACGCATTTAGGAGAAAAGATATTATTTTGTGGGATCTTGCGTCGAGGTGAAATCAAAGTGTATTCGAAATTCGTAACGTAAAGCGTGAAGCGCTTATTTCATTACGAATATACTTAAATTCTTCTAATGCAAACGCGACGTATTTTTATTTTAGTTTTCTCGCAAGGAAATTAAAATTAAAAAAAAAAGCGAATGAATTTTTCTTTCAATGTTTATTCAACGCATTAAAATAATTGGATAAATTGTAAATCAAATGCATGTAATTTATTAAAAATTTAAAAGGTAACAATTTCCGGTAATAACAAAATATGAAATGCAGTATACGCATATTTTGCTGGGTACTAGGAAATTTTAATTCAATTATGGTCGCATAGTTATTTTATTATTGATATAAAAATAAACTTATAGAAATATATTTTAAATAACAAACAATTTTTAAAAAGCTACACTAGTTTATAGATAGATATAGGTTATAGATAAAAACGGCAATAAATATGGACGAAGAAGGGTAAAATTAAAACAATGTTTCGAAACGTCATTCTAATATTCAAAGTATAATCCATTATGAATTTGGGAAAAAAATTCCGTTTTGTGACTTATTACACAATTCGGAGATCAAACTAAAAATTCATATATTGATATAATACAAATGGAGTATCCATAAGAAACGATTTTTTAACAATGATTTTTTTTACTTATTATACTATTAGTTCCAAACTTATTTCTGATTTCGAAACTTGGAAGGCAAAAGTTGTTTTAGATTTCGGTAGCCAAATTAGGAACCCTTGTAGTTTTGCTATGAAAATTTCTCTAAAATATTTTTACAAAATTATATTTAACACTGTTTATAAATAACAACAAAATACTGAAAATAAATAATAAAAATACTAATGGAGGGAGAGATTTCAATGGAAAAAAGGACGAGAAATACAAAGATCCCATATCATCCGAATAAAAAAAGGGTTACTTAATATGGACACGGAAACGGATAACGTTAAGTAGTTTGCAACAAACTCTCCCTTCAAAAATAAAAGTAAAGTTCTGCTGTATCTCAGCTGGAGCTTTCGCAAAGCTTGAAGGGCCGCTGAATTTTATGGATCGGTTTTCTCGAGCAACGCGAAAGTTAAAATAATGTAGTGAAACTGAGCAGGTAACACATATGCTTTTATGAGAAAAGTTTTACAAAAGTTGCACCGCCAATAACAATTGAAAACTAAATTTATACTATGGAAAAACTTATCGATGAGGGTTAAAGCAAATTACATAGTAAACAAGTGACCGAATAGTTTGGGTTCGTAAAAAACGATTGAAATAGAAGGTATTCTCAAGGGATGTATATTCAAAGCACTTTTATACTGCTTTTTTACTTTTAACTGCTTACTTCACGAATTTTTTTTTCTATGTTGAATCCTACAACTTTTTTAAATCAATAATAAGGAAATTCTATATATTTAAGGTTTTCGTAGCCAAAAGGCAAAATCATTTATACACTTGTTAATTTGTTACATTAATCTGTCCGTCCGTGTGTCACAGCATCACAGGTCTTTTAATTTAAATTCGATTGAGTAATGAGGTCCCTCGGGAAACTTAGTCGAATTAAGTGAACACAGAAAAAAAATATTTTAATTATTTTTGGAGTATCTTTCTATATGCAGACAATTTCATTCTAACGGACTTCATTGAGTGGAGTATTATAGAAGAGGTCTTTTGAAATGCAATAAAAAAATCTAATAATTTTTGTACCCTAATGTTTGAACTTTTCTTTGTATCTAAGTGTATACAAAACCTTTGTAGTTTAGATGTAAATTGTAATTAACAGATTATTTTTTGACCATTTTCTTTTAAAAGAAATTATAGCTGAATTTTCAATTTTCAACTTCAAAATAATTTTTTCTTGTTTTTTCATTAACTTTCTTTTTATAAAGTTCTTTTTTTGTTTACCCATTCAATATTTCTTGGAGATTAAAGCTCACAAAAATTTGTAAAAAGGGGAAATGAAAACATTTTTCAATAAAAATGGGCTTTTTATGAAGGCTGACAGTCTTCATAAGCCAGTGAATAAAAAATATACAAAGTAAATTAAGGTATGTTTTAAAACTCTAAATATTTTTGAAATATAACTTGGAAATTTAAAAAAAATATGGCATAAACTTTATTGCGATTTTTTTATTCATAAATTCGTAGGATTTTTAATAAAAAAAATACTCCCAAGTTAATGGTAGGTAAATATTTTAGGCTTTTAACCATTTTTCTTATTTTCATGGTTGAGTTTTCAATAAAGCTATTTTCGACTTAACTCGTCGACCACGCAAGGTCACAACATGTAGGCACTTATGTACACAATATGATGACATGCGCGCTCTAGAGGTTAAATTTGAGTGTTTTTAGGATAGAACTTTTCGTATACTTTTGAGCAACGCATTCAATCTAAAAATACTGAATGTACAAACTTGGGGTTATCGTTCAAAGATCCAATGAAAATTTAATTTTATTAAATTACTTGTAGGGAAAGTGGTCAATTTTATAAAAAAAATTTTGATATCGAGGCCTTGACCGCTATTATTTAAAACATAGGATTGGTCACGTGTGCTGAGTAGCCAAACTGGTATGAAAGAATATGAATATAGACATTTAGTTTTACAGACACACGATTTTATTTATATAATAGAATACTAATTATATTTAATAAATTAAACGCGCCCGTTCGCGTTGTCTCTCATGCCTTATTGGTAAACCCTTATATAGTATTGATCATTTTGGATTCATCTTGATCTTCTCTTTTGTGTATATTTTATATATTTTTGTACACTTTTAGTACCCCTATGTAGCGGCATTTTCACTAAATATACAATTTTCACATATTCAATTACGATTATGAATCTTTTTGGCAATATCACCGCTATTACTGTATATTACTCGGATGGAACTCAATAAAACGATTTCGATGGAGACCTCACTCAACGGTCCATTGCATTAGAGAGCAAATACAAATTAACTGCAGCGCGTATCGAGGGTCATTAAGTCCGCCTACTTCTCCTGCTTTCCCTGCACTGGGTGATAAAATAGCATGCTAGGTTATTTATAATCATTGTTTTTTCGTTTCCCACATGAAAAACATTTTTTATGTGATATAACTACAAACCAACGATTTTCGGATTTTTCTTCCTGATTTTTGCTGCGGGACCTTGCATCTTAACAAATTTTATGATTCTAGGTCACGAGAAAGTACCTTTTAGATTTGATTCATTTGAAAGTGTCAAAAGGAGTACACACAAACATACATATAGTCACAAACACACACACGCGTGCACGCACGCAAGCACGCGTACACGCGCACACGCGCACACCCACACACATGTACGCGTATGCACTCACACGCGCACATGCACATGCACGCACACGCAGGCAAACGCACACACATGCGCAAACGCACACGCATGCATACACGCACACGCACGCGCAAACACACTCACAAAGTTATAAATATATGTATGTATGTATGTACGTATATTTCAAACACAACTTTGCTTTTGTTATGTATACATTCCTATTATAAAGTGGGAAAACGGCTTCACAATATTTTCATTACACATATTTCCCTAAGAGGGTTTTCAAATTTTGCAAAAGTTTTAAAGTCAGCTCAACGTTCATTACTTTTACATATTTAGGTGTCCTTCAAATTTTCAATTAAAAATATAATGCACAAATTATTTCATTACTATTCCAAACTAACAGGATTATCAAGAACAATTTATAAATTCTAAATATTCAAGTAACTACTGCATTTAAGTGTTATTCTAACCTTTTTCAACCTACGTGTAAAAAATATAATTTTCCAACCTTTATTTTGATTTATTTAAAGGCTGTGACTACTGGAATACACTAGAAAAACCATCGACTTATCCAAACGAACTGAAAACGAAGAACAAATAAGTTATTACAAAATAAAAAATTCAGTCTCTAAGAAGTAAGACATCAGAGTCAAGAAGGAAAATGATCAGATTTAAAAAATAAAACAAAGGGAAGAGTGATTTGAAATTTAAAAAAAGCTTACATAAAGACATTACTTGAAGTTCGAAGGTTAGCGTGAAATCGCTTTTATATTAGAATTGCGAACTTATTTAGTGACAAGGAAATTTTTTTATGTATTGTATTTTATTGTAAGTATTCAAATTACTACATGTTCCTTGTCGCATAGCATTTGTAATTATTAGACGTTCTACAAACATTTCCTGATGAAATCTAATAAACAAACACAGTACTCGCAATAACCACTTTCAGAATTTCGACTCCGCATATAACAAAGGTTCCGTGAAATGTTTATGGCTTTTATTTAATCTTTTAGAAGCCTTAAAATATAATGAGAATAAATAAGACGTTAAAGGTCTTCTCAAGATGGAATAAATTAAAAACCTGTTCGTAATTATTTAACAATTTACAATATTTAATTGCCACCTACGGTAACACTGCTCTAATAGAATATGTCTTGAATAAATTAAAAAACTTAAAAAGTACGTGCGTCAAAGTAAAAATAATATAACTACTCTGCACATTAAGCGATATGTTTAAATGAAATTTTTAACATTTAAAGGGATATTCATATTTAATTAAAATGATTATCAAATGCTATTACTAAGTAAATATCCTGAAAAATGTTAAATTTAGAATTAAAATGTTACAGACAAATTAATAAAAACCTGTCCAGCACCAGTGGAATTCAAATTACAAGAGTTCCTTACACTTTTAAGCATTTATAAACATTTAATAATACATATATAATACATTTTTATAAAATACCATTAAATTTTTAATGTGTAATGAACTCTCGTATTCTTATTAAACTATTTACGAAATATCAATTTTTGGAAAGAAAATATTGCCTACTATATCTTTCACAGGCGCACATTTGAAAAAAATATTTTTCATTTAACATAACAACAAATTAACGATTTTCGGATATTTTCCTTTATTTGGGTTGTGAGACAGCTTATTGCCAAATTTTACGATTCTAGGTCAAAGGGAAATACCCTATAGGTTTTAATTTAATCGCGAGTTTCAAATAATGTGGCATAAATAATTGTATTTTTAGGGTTTTCTATCGCGTTTACTTATATACAGCTATTAGAGTAATCTTATAAGGGTTCCTTATTTTCTTTTGAGTAACAGAACCCTAATAAAAAAGGTCAATGATTTCTAATTTATTTTCATTATGTCACGATATGTGATTTAAAAAAATATATAACAACAACTTTACTAACCCCTACATATACCTTAAATACAATGACGATATAAAAAAGGCATTGTGAATAAAAAACAATCGACATTAGTTAATAACACATTATATACGAGTTATTGTAATTAATTTGAAATCGAAACAGCAATATAATATTAATAAACGTAAAACGTGACTTGTAAAAAACGACATCAGTAGAAAAAAAACCTTTCAACGTTTTCACTCCTCCTAAAATATTTATAATATTTCCGTAATAAAATTCGTACGAAATTAATGTATGAAATTAATGTTTTGAGGATAAAACATAAAAAAACAATCCATAAAGGCGGCCATTTCTTTCGCACTGTAGCCGATAAAAGTCAAAAGAGGAAGAAGGCCGTGAAAGTAGTAGGTGAACGGCCCATTCCTTTTGATAGCTGTTTCGTTATTGGTGTGCAATGGTGAAACCACGCCTCATCCTTACGACACGAATATCATATAATCCATTATGTCCCTTTGAAATCGATTCAAAAATTCGTTTTCAGATTTGTTTTTGGTTAACATTTGATGAAACTCTACAATGGAACACTAAATTTAAAGTCAAGGGCAGACAAAATGAACTTAAATTCTCTCTGTACCATTTCATTAAAAAAATTGTAAGGCATTTCCGAAGTCAAAAAAGACAGAGAAAATATTATAGACCACGCAAACTATAAACTTATGTACATGGTAGAGATATTTTATTTCAATGGGATCGAATTTATGGTGAAAAAAAATATTAAAAATTTTATAGCAGATTTTATTCCGATTTTAGATAGAATAGCAAAATTAGATGTAGCTATGGAGGACATAAATGTAGCATAGAAAATCCAATAAAATTTTGATTTAGTTTAATATCAACTTTAAGATTAATTAAAAGAAAAATATTTCATATGTAAATAAACTATAAATAGGGAAAGATAATAACAAATATATAAAAAAGTCCTATTTTGAAATGAATTGTAAGCAGTTGCCCGAATAGAGACTTTTATTTGGTATTCGGCTGAATAATAAAACTGTGACCGAATAAGCAAATATCGGATAGTAAATGTAGATAAGTACGAAAACATTGATTTTTTAACAGTTAGCAAACGTCTACATCGTGTTTATAATGAAATAGAGTTCAAAAGTAATATACATAAGAAGGTATCAGGGACTCGCAAGAAAATTCTGCTACTGTCTTTTAACAGATCATCACTTTAAAAGATGTCACTCCTACTTCATAATTTTTCGAATTTCAAAATTTATTTCAGTATGTGAATGCGACATCTTCTATCTTTTCTTTAATTCATTTCTTGCTGCTACTATATTGGCAGCCACTAGTTTGTTAGTACAATGATATAATACTTTATATAATATAATTTTATAACGAAATTACAATATGTTTTGTAATCATATTAAAATATTTATATCCACAATCTTTTTCACTTAAGTTATTTGCTATTTAGTGATCTGTAAATTTATCGACGCTTCTTTCTTCTTAAAAATATACCCAGTCATGAATAACGACATGTTTTCAGTAAAAGTTTAAAAAACGCGTTTCCAGTCAACCCCTTTAAATATTTTTCACTTCAAAAATAAAACTTTCAATCAAACAACCAGAAAATTGTTTCCTAAAACGAACCCCAAATATCTAAGAGCAATGTCCATCATCCAGTATAGACATAGATTCTGAATTATTATCCACTGTTAGCGAGCATTAAAGAAACAGTTGTTGTATGGCCGAGCTTGAAGGTGTATGCCTGTCTTCGTGCACCAAACTATGGGTAAAATTGAGACCAATTTGAAAATCACTATTTTCATGTAAACTCTAGTTAACAGATCCAAGGTTTTAGAAAATCATAGATTTTTAATAATGTAGCGTTTCTATAGGTTCCTCGTACAAAATATCATGAATTTTATGTACAATTTCAACGGTAATGGAAGGGTTAAGCGTCCTGCGAATCACGTTAAGCATCCTGCGATTCACGCAGGCACGGCGCGGTCCCATCAAATTCAGACCACGCTACACTAAAAACCCGATATAAATGTTAATCTGCAGAAATTAAAGATGAGTGTACTAGAATTTAATGTCCTCCTCAAGCTTCTTTTTTGTTCATCAAAGTTCTATTTAAACTATTAAAACTTTTAAATGAAATTACCATTGATAAGATGTTGGAAATTTACTATTAAAAATAAGTTATTTCTCTATTAATATTTCAATAAAAAAAGTATGCATTGTTTTCCTCTCAAATTTTTAAGAAAAATTCCGCAAAAAACATCCTTACTATGCCAATTAACCAACATTCTGTATAACACTAAACTGAAGGACATTGCAATAATAGAAATGTGTCCACGTAAATATCTGCATTCAGTATAACATGGCACAACTTTAAAAATTGTGTCAGATTTTATAGGAAAATACGGAAATAGCACTGAAAGTTTTTAGAACTTACTTATATGTAAAAATGGTAATATAAAAGTTAACTGAAATTTAAAGTCTTGCTCGTCAGTGATTCATTGAGATACTTTTTTTCGATTTATATATATTATGAAATGATTTTAACAGGATAAAATTGTCGTTCGATAATTTTTACTGCAATATTACGCAACGATCGATCTAAAAAGTAAAAGGATAGTTATCCCCATTTACAATACAAACCTCTGCACACACAGCCAGACGAATAACTGAATATTTGATTACGTCCGATGCAGAATTTATAAATCATCCGGGGTACAGCCCCGAACTTGTACCATGCGATTTCTTTTTATTCTTAATAATAAAAACGAAATTTAGAAAAATACAATTCAAACATTTTCTGTTTCTACCTTCACAAACGCCGTGGAAATGCTTCTCTTAATGGTTTCATCGAAAAAAGCGAATTTAAAAACAATAAATATTTTCATCAATCGATACTATAATGTTATATAATAATAAATGATGGTATATTATATACATATGGATTTAATCTAAATAGATTCAACAACCGACGTTACGCATTTCCGTTACTTTGGATGACCTTTTTCATCTTGCAGGACAACGAACGAGGTCGGCCTCTACTTCGCGGGTCGCTTTCATTTCCACGCGCGTATCGACTGGTGAACGAATCCGTGACAAATTTACTAAACTTAAATAGCCCACAGCTTCTCTTCAACCTTTTCATAAAAAGGTTTACTCGCTAAAGCTTATATAGACTAAAGCAGAGAAGACGCATTTGGGTGAAGAGATTTCATTTAGTCGGACTTTGCGTCAAGACGAAAAGTATTTTTTCCTTATGAATGTACGTAAAATCGTCTAATGCAGGCGTTACTTATTTTTATTATTTTATTTTATTTCGACGTTTACGTGAAGCACATAATAAACAAATAAATGGTAAATTAAATGCATGTCTTTTCACAAAATCTTAAACGTCTACACATTGTCAATGGTACCAAATAATTAAATGCTAGGATGAAGATGGAAAACTCTCATTATATTATTAAGTTATGTAATAATTACATTACTGTCATAAAATTAAGCTTTTAAAAATATATTTCAAATGTATTTGCATACATAATATTTAGACGGTAATGTTGGGAAGCTTGTAAATTGGTAAAAGAATATTTCAGCTACAAAAATATTGTGGCTACAGGAATATTTCAGCTACAAAAATATTGTGTGGTAATATCATTTTATAAGAAACTATTCAGTTTCTTTGACCTTTAGCCCTACTGTTTTCCAGAATAAAATTACTACTTTATTCCCATAAATTGTATTATTTAAATAGTTCTTTGATTAAAAACATATCGAATAAATTTATTAAGACTATTTTATATCTCATGTTTTTTTTTCAAATATAGTATTTTTTAAAAAGGTTTTTATAAAAAAGTGCATAAATAAAAAAGGTAAAATTCAAGTTATATTTTTTGGACTATGGGCTTTTCTGATATTCAAGGGATAGTTCATTGTAAATCCGGTAGCAAAAGTCAGTTTTCTATCTTACATAATTTAGAGACCAAAATAAAAAATTCAAGTATTAATGTTATTAAAATGTAAAAGTAATGTATTTATAAATGGATTAGTCGAAGAACTTTTTTACGTTTATGCAATTTTTCATTTCAATTTAGTTTCATTTTCAAAACTTCCAGTTATAAAACAAATATTATTTTCTTTTTGGTAAAATGGTTATGAAAACGAATTATGAATGAGGTTATGGTAAAATTTAAATAAAAAAAAATAGCTGATAATCATTCTTTTCTATTTAATGTTGGCAACACTATAAACATTAAATGGTCGCTATGTTAAATAGTAAATATTAATTTTTTTTTTCTTTTGTTCAATTAAGATTCTTAGCAAAGTCATTCCCAATCCTCCAGTTTCCACGGAAAAAAGATTCACGTCCGAAGAAATAATTACGATTAGAAACACACGAATATATTTTCTGTTTCTGTAAATTTTTTTTCCGTTGAATACCGCTCGACTTGCCCTTCAGCTAAACTGTAGTTCGATTAAAATAAATTCGTTGAAAAAAATTGTTAAAGCCCTGTCAAGAAATACTCAAGAAAAGTGAAAAAGAAATATGAAATTGTATTGAGTAAATATTTTTTTAACGAGACCCTTTATTGGAAACAATATCGATGAACACAATAAAATTACTAGCGACGTACGCGATAACATCTCGCAACATTATTCTCAGCGATATATTTACAACTAAATGTTCGAATCTATATTTGCTATGGTTGAATGTTTCTTTTCATTATTGCCGTCGTCAAAAATATATCAAATACAAGCTGTTTTTTTTTCAAAATATAGAAAGCATAAAGTTTATTTCTACTAAAGAATACAGTCTGTGATACGCGAAAAAGTAAGTACGACTGCGGGAGAAGTCAGGATGACTTATGTTAAAAGGAAATAAATGACGTTACTAAAAATACATTTAAAAAGACGCCATTGCAACAGAAATGAATAACATAGTAATCTGTAAGAAAAATTGTAAAAAAAATATAAAATATGTGTAAGTACCGACACGTAAATTACAAAAAAATGCAAAAGTATCGAGCTATTAATATTTTTAGAATTTATTATTTAAATGAGAAAAACTTCAAGGCACGACAAGTAGCAAACAAAGTGGGTCGTATATAATGGTGATAATATGAAATTTTATAATAGACGGTATGTCATGGAAAATAGAAGACCAAAACTCTAAATATTTCAAACAGAATTCAATTTATCGTCATATTCAGTCATAACATTAAAATCAACACAAAGGCAGCAATGAATATCCCGACAGACATATACTGTAAACTATTAGATAGCAAAAATTTGCTGTATGAAAGAGGGGATTTATGCTAATATAAAACTAAAATAGGAAAATGTTTGCAAATTAAAGCTTTTTTCAAACTGCTGCGGATTACAGAAACTCCTACTCTGAAACCAAAATGTACATTTTTAATTTTTCGTCTTTCTATCATTTCTCTGTTTATTCAAATATCACGTAAAAACTACTATTAATACAATTTTATAAAAAGATAACGATACAAAATTCGATACAGCAAACGCCTCAAAATTAGGTTAGGTGTCTTGAATATAATTTTTGATATAGTTGTCAAATATAGGGGAATGGAAAGCAAGACACAAAAATATATAATTACCCGATCGCAGAAAAATATAAAATTGATTAACATATATTTCTTACAAAGTATCAATAGACTACATCACACTGGTAAACAAATAACGAAATACGTTACTATTTGGATCTCATCTTACATATTCTTCACTATACATATGTAGAAATAAATAATCAGGATCTAACAGTATTTTCACACTAACGGAGTTGGATAAACACAGGCAGAATTACAATCGTGCTATTATCGGAAATTTCTGACAAAAAATTCTAACAAAATTCTGGTTCACGTTGTTTATAAATAGTTAAAAGTATTAAAATAAAATGATACTATAGACATTTCTAGTGAGTGGACACTTTCCAATTGGAAGATTGTTGTGAAACCATGCCCAAAAATACAAATATTTCAGATAGTCGGAATTGAAAGAGACAGTTAAAATAACGACATCGAAACTAATCCAAATAAAATAATATAAGTACAAAAAGTCCAAAGGCTCTTAAGGAGATCCTTAAGTAGTTTACAATGAACTTTCCTTTCGAATTAAAAATAAATTCCGCTGAATCTGAGTTGGAGTTTTTACAATGCTCGAAATTATAGTTTTCTCATTGGACACTGTGATCAACTTTTCCGGGCAACTCAAAAGTGGAAATGATTTTGTATTACTAAATACACGTGCTTTTATATAAAAAATAAGTTGTAAGAGTAAGAGTACCGTCAATAACGATCGAAAATTAAAATTATATTATTTAAAAACTTATTTATAAGAGTTAAAGTAAATTATATTGTAAAGGAGTGACAGATATAGTTCATAAACTATACTTTAATTAGAAAGAAGAATGGTTAAGGAACTTTTATTCAAAGAAACTTAATGATTAATAAATTATTATATTTTTCTTTCTCTGTACATCTTTTTCAATAGAGATGAGCAGCAGTAGCATTGCGTCGCTTTACAAGTCTTTATAATAATACGAAGACCTATACATTGAAGAAAGGAAGTCGGGAAAATTTTCGATTTTGAGGGTAAATCTAGATTATCTGAATCTAGATGTAAAAAACTGTAATTTTCTTTTCTACTTTTTATTTTAGCTATTACTTTTATAATTTTTTCTAAATTAAAATGCTGCAAACTTTCGCAAAAAATAACGCATTTTTATATATATATGTATATATATATATATATATATATATATATATATATATATATATGTATATATTTATTTATATATAGAGTAAATTTATTATTATGGCAGTGGGATTATTCGTTAGTAATAAGTATATATTTCCAAATCCGACATAAAAATGTCACATCTTAATTTGAACTTTAAGGTAAACCGCAGTAACAGTCTTATAGGTTTTGATTAATCAATCCTTAAGCCGCATATTCATTACATGCTAATATTATTTCAGTGAATCTTATTTAACCGATAAACTCACAAAAATTCTAACAAAAGTGATAGACAAAAGTCTCTAAAAGATACACTAACCGACACAAGAAGATATCTTTCTAAGAAGATATATTGTTTCTAAGAAAACATATTGTTTGCATAAAAAGCTACCTAAATTTTAATCTAAATTATTATACAAGTTTGCATTATACAAGTAAATTTTTCATGGAAATGGGTATTTAATAAATTATTATTAAACAAGTTTGGTCATGGAAATGGGTATTTAATAAATTATTATTAATAAATTTAATAATTAAATAAGTTTTTTCCCAATAACATTTCCATTTAAATAAGTGTATTAATTTTTGCATGCTAATCTGGTGAATAAGCAAAATTTCAGATAAAAATGCTGAACTGATGGACAAAAGTTTCTAAAGGATACTCTAAGAAAGAAATAGACTGGTTTCTAGGCAAAAATAGTGTAAATTTTAATTTGAATCCCAAGCATTATTCCAAAAAAAATTTTAATTTGAATTAAAGCAAAATTCCTAACTATCTTCTCTCTCTTCCGCCTTCCAAACGTTTTACGTAATAGTATGAATAATAAGCGATTACACTGTTACTGAACTAATTTAAAAAATATGTTAATAGAAACTGCTGAACATAATTGCAATCTTTCACTTTCAAATTTAATGCTATAATGTGGCCCGGAACCCTATTACTTTGTAGTCCATAGTTGGTTGAGCTTTGTCCCATCGGGAACGTTTAATCTAAATTTGTTCTTTTATAACGAAAGTCTCGCCCTTCCTTAATAAAATATATTCGATAGTAAGTGCCATTGGGGAAAAAGTGAATTTCCTACCATTTTTGATCAGTTATATTGTTGATGTTTTGAAGGAAAAACAAAAAATGCAAAACAATGTACGAGGGGCAAATATTGCAAATTTAATTAAAAATGTAATATTTCTGCGAAATAATACAGAGCCATCTAGTTGAATTATAGTAAAAACTTAACTATTTTTTAATAACGTGATTCTCGGAATCTTTATTCCGTAATAGTAATATAATAAAAATATGAACGTGTAATTATCCCTAATATAAGACAGTGATCATTAGTAACTGTGCGCAATATACGTAAACATGGCACCTAAATAAAATCTCCCTCCATCATTAAGTTATTATTTATATCGACAAGTAATTCGATATTTCTTATGATGGCCTGAAAAAGATATTTGCAAATATTAACGAGATTTTTTTCAATTTTTAAAGATATTCATTCTACAGTGTTGCGCCACTTTTCCTCCAAAAATGTTGAGCTTTGGTTAGTTATTTCAGATTAGTATTAAAAAAGATTTTTAAAAATGTGGAGAAGTAAAAGCACTAAAAGAAATGAGTAATTTCAAACATTCAAAAACACTTTAATGATAATTAATAAAGACAAAACTTTAAATTGGTATATTAATGCAAAACTATGCCCAAATAACTTAGACCGTCCGAATCTAAAACGGTATTTCTAATAACGACTCGGATGCTAGTATAAAGTAACATATCTACTTACAAAAAGTCCAACGTAAGGAAATTCTTAAGACGTTTTCTAACACACTTTCTTTTCCGGAATTAAAATAAAGCTTTGCTGATCCTAGACTAGAACTTTTCCAAAGCCCAAAATTATAGTTTTTGAATGGGTCACTAAATTTAGTAAATCGTTTTCCCCGGGCAACGAAACGCAATGTAAATTTAAGTGATAGCCCGTAACTGAACATGTATATGATTGACAACATGCGCCTTTATGCGAAAAGTTTTACAATAGTTGTTTCGCCCATAACAATTGAGAGAGAAATTGCTGTTATTGGAAAACTTACTGATATGGGTTAAAATAAATTACTATATATATTAAATGGGTTAGCGAATCTGTTAACGATAAATTAAATTGAAAGAAAGGGTACGTTTAAGGAATATTTTAATATTTTCATTTGCCTACCTTAAGATTATCATATTAAAAATAAAACATGATATAAAATCACGAAGTTGTTTGAAGAAGAATTAACATTTTCATACTAAAACAAATTCCATGATCGAACTTGTTAGAACTTTCCGAATATTAATGATCTCCGTCTGGGCCACCGACCTTCCAGCCAATATTCAACACCACTGTTTTAATATTAACTAAGTGGTCTAATTTTGTTTATGGTTTAATTTTTATGGTTTTTGTGGGTAAACAGGAAATCCTTATAATTTTATCCTGTCTGATCATTCCTTTATGACAAACGGTCTCACTAGTAGATACTTCAGATTGGGATCAAGATATTGACTGGAAACAAAAAAGGTTTTTTTTTCTATATCACATCGATGTCATTGGATAGTATTTTGTATTTATATCAGTCATATCTATATGTAGCGGAGAGTGAGAATCATCGACTTAGGAATGATTTCAAAAATCTAGCTATAGCAGCATTTTATCAAATTTATTTAAATACAAAAACGGTATTGCGCCGCGAAAATTCCAACTTATATTTTCATTGTTTTTATCTTCTCAGTGCGCTTCTTATTCGGGGGTTATTTGAAGTCGTTTCGTTTTTTTTTATAAACAATTTTATTTGGCTGTGGAAATTTAAAAACCGAATATTAAACATTTCATTTATTTGTAATAATGACATTAGGTTATACATTTGCATTTTCATTTGGAGTAATTCCGATGGTACTCAAAAAACCTTTCCAAATGACTGCCGGGAAGAGTTAAAATTACGAACCGCGCATTTATTACTTCGTCCAATTTATTATATACTTTATGTACTACTCTGTCACCTAAACAATTTTACCAATTTTTAGTGAATATTTCGAAGTCGATATTATTTACACATAATTCAATTATCGTTAATATTAGTAAATTATCCATAATGCACCGTAAACTAAACGAAGCGTTAACTGTCGAACAGCATGAATGAGCTAATCAAAGAATAACACTCGACTATGTAAATACAAATTGTATATGCTACGTGAACCAATTTAACCATTAGTTTCAGAGTTAACGTTACTACAGAGCGTTGCTTGTAAATGCGGGGTGTTTGGAATGGGGCATTGCAAAACGTACAAGTGATATAGCTAATTGTATTAACATGAACCAGTACTTCTGCTTATTGTCACGTGTTACATTCCGTCCAGTGCACATAGAGTAACTAAGTGTTGTAATCAAGGCGAACACTTGCTCAAAGTTGTTTTATACGCGAGGAAAATTTATTCCGTGGTTTACTTAAAGTTTATTTAAGAATTAAGTAACATATTGAAATGTTTCTTGCAACATCATTTTATTAGGTAAAATTACATTTGTTAATTTCAATATATTAAAATAAAAATAATTACTAGTAACAAAATTATAAGCTAATTCCAAAAAAATATTAAAATACCGTGGACTACGAAGTGAAATGTCATTACAGATACTTTACTTGGATTAACGTGCAAGTAGTCTTTAAATAGTCTTTGAATATATATTTAAATAAACTACTAATATTAGATCACACAAATCAGAATCCCCGTCATACGTCAATTGTCGATTGTCCCATTCTCTAAAAAAATTACCTTTTTCCTAAAAAAACTTATCCCAGAAGACTAACTCAGTAACGTGGGATAATGGAGGAGTATAATGAGAATATTTTGTCAATTAATTTGCTTTAGAATACAATTTTGCTATTTTTTTCAGACAAAGAAATGAAAAATTTAACTTTACCAATAGTTATTAATCTTTGGAAAAATTGATCAATTAATTTTCCGTAATCGTCAAGCGTTCATATTTTTCGATGACCTTCTCAGCGTCTTGGCAATATTTGTCATTACCATTACTAAAACTGTTGCGAAAATTATTTTTAACGTTTTATTTCAACTAAACAGTGTGCTCGTAAGTAACATAACAGAAAACGCGGTATTGATGGAGGAGATGCGGATGTGAAACCCATGCAGATCATAATTTAACTCTTCTTCGAACTAAAAACATCTTGATTTACCTCTTTTGCATGTGACCACCTTATACGTGTGATTTACTAATCACAATATTTATATAGTCTACTAATATTAGAAATGCACAGCATAGTCGATAAAATTTTGATTCAGTTTGATACACAAGTTAAAATGTAAAATAAAATACTAGAATGAACCATGAAAACATTGTTTTAGGAGAATAAAAGGAATATTGAAGAAACCTTATAAATCATAAAATTAGCACCAGGCATAAAAAGTGGTCTAGTTGCACAATACTTGTACAATAGTGTTAATGATGGTTAGGAATAAAACAGGTATTCTCACGGTAAATATGCATATAAATTTTGTCTTGTCTTTTAAATTGGTATGCGATTAGTCGTGGAGGTTGTAAAGAAATTTAGGCAAGATATAATTGTTCATTATAAAATCTGAATCATCTTCTGCTTTAAAAATGTTTTATAGAAAAATTATTCATTTTATTTTATTAATTATGACTGTATGATATTCAAGAAATAGTTTAAAATAGCAATATGATAGCTATCCTTACCCGGCCCTCTTAACTTTTCAAATACTGGTGACATATGACAGCGATAATTAGTATTTAGTATACAAGTGATGTTGATAATGATAACATGATTACACTTCTGAACCAGCTTCTATTTCTATTTTTATTTCTTAGTTAACGTGTTTAAATCATGATACCCACGAAATTTCACGCCAAACATCCAAATTTACGTGAATTCTTTATTTTTCTTAAATTATTACGGATTAGTATTTGACATTAAAGACAATTGCGATCTCATATTGACATGAAGAAATCACTATAAGACCTCATCAATATATAAATAATAAAAGAGAACGGATTCTTTACGGAGCACATTTCTATAAAGTAGAATTTAATATAAACAAGTAAGGCAGGAAAACGAAATAAATACTTCTTTTTATTATTTCATGTGTTATCTCAATAAATTATATGATATATATATATATATATATATATGTATATATATATATATATATATTTCACTCATTTAGGTTACTTAAGTCAGTTTCACGTTCAATATTTTTAAAGTCAGAAAGTTAACTTTGAGATTATTTTCGAAACGAGCGCCTACATTTTTATGAACATTAATTAAATATTAATTTTTTACGTGAAATAAACGTTGCTTTGTTGTATGACGTATCATTACGCTTAGTTTTGTTACTTATTATTTTCGGCAAGTAAACTTATGTAAACAAATTGCGAATAAAAGTAATATAATGAATAAATAAGTCAAATTTATAGCTTGAAAAAGAAACTATAAAATACGCTTTTCTTATTGAGAAAAGGTCCCAATATCACATCCTCGCAATGAGATAAGTTAAATGAGTCTCTGTGGGATTATTGTTAGCCATTGAGCAATTCCTAGGACCACATCCCTTTTCCATGATCAAATTAGTTCATTGTTATCATATTATTTGATCGATGATTGCTTACATTCTTTTAGAACGTGAATAATCATTAATTATATAAAGTTTTAAGTAAAACGATTATAAGTCTTCAGTGTGATAACAGGTAGCTTCACTTTACATAGGTAGTAGCAATTTTTTGTGAAATTGTGTTGACTAAATTTAATATTGTACAAGAAAAAAATATAATAGGAAGGAGGTTTCAACAAGCTAAAAATACAGAATTTGCTATTCAAACTACATTTAATCACAGACGTGATCCATAAATAATAACATATTGCATTTTTCATGCTTCATTTTTAAAAATTCAAAAGATAAAAACTTGTGCTAGACAACTGGAAAAACGTTCTGTACGTTTATAGGATTCTAAACCGTGTCGTAGAAGACTAATGAATACATGAAATTAAATAAAAATAATGCGTGCATGTATCAGTATTCAAGTTTTTTACTGTTTTTAAAATTTGTTCACATTTCATTATACCTTAAATCGAATCATTCCGCGTACAGAATTAACGTACATTCACAAGTTCGTCCGTTATGTTATCCTAGCGGTCTTATAAAACATTGATGATTCTCTAAAAAAATAATTATATAACAACGTAATTATACAGAATGCAAGGATTACGATTTCCACTCATAGTTCTATATAGACAATACCGAAATTCATCAGGAATACGACATTATTACTACTAAAATATCAAACTTCTCTAATGTTAATAAATCTACATAATAAGCAAACGAACATGACAAACTGTTCGTCATTATTGTAAATATTTTTTAAAAACTTAGTAATTTCATAATCTGTACCTTATTGCAACGGAAAATAGAAAGTGAGTAATTTTTAAAGTTTCTCTGCTGTCAAATTCTTATTTATCAACTAATAATTTTCATTTCACTTAAGTCATTATAATAGTTTCATTCCAATTATGTCGAATCAATTTAAGTCAAATGCAATTCGAGGCGGTGAAACTATTCATGTATAAGTATAAAAAGAATTTAAAACAGATATGTGTCTTCATTGTGATATCTAAGCAATAAAAACTCTGTCTGATTTGATATAACACATACCCTTATCCTAAGTTCAGTCGCGTTGTTTTAATCTCTTGCAATAAAAAAATTAACCAACTGTATATTCAGTTTAAGGCCCTTTTGGAACTTTTCAAATTCTATGATTTCCTTCATTTCTCTAGAATGTATAAAAAATTTTCATTGAAAGTTTTGTCGCAAAATTGACTTCCCGAACATTAACTTGCTAATAATATCTCCAAAATTTCAATACTTAATTAGTACATTGGGAAATTTCTTACAAAACATTTAGAACTGTTCTTTACGTCAAAACAGAGTAGTTTACACAGAGCAATATTTGAACTTGCTCAGTTTTAAAAATTTTTACAATTGGTGCGTTTTAGTAAAACTTAGTAAGTTGAATCAAATCGAAATAGCCTGAATATATTTATATGAAATTTCTTAGAAATTAGAATATTAAAAAGTCTTTTCTATGAATAAAAAATATGTTATATTTTCTCATGGCAAATTTAGCTCTAATCAGGACATGTAAAATCATTTTCAAAGTTTAATTACATCGTGCCATGTTCTTAAATCGTTATTGTGAGATGAGTTTTTAAAAACTTCTCATGTTTGACTGGAATTAGTAACGTACAACAGTTATGAAACATTGTCCGCGATAATTTTAATACTGAAATACTTCGAAATGAAGCTATTTTTATGGGTTGTGTAAGTTCGTTTGTAAAGAAATGAGACCGAGGAAAATGTACTAGGGAATATTTTGCATTTTAAACGCCAACAGTAATCGCCTAGCATAGTAGTGTCTTAATAGCCTTGAAATCGTTTCTCAGGCTTCTTTACATCCTGGTGGAACTTCTCACCCTACCAAGATTAGGTGAAAAAAAAAGAAAAATGGGTATGAAGAAAGCGAATTTTTAAAGACATTCTACAACCTAACTTTTCGTATGCTTTTAACATATTGTTAACTAGCTGTTCCGCATTTTCAGCTCTGTGGTTCCCTAAACATTTTTTACAACTGCTCTCTGTGATAACCTGGCATCAAGTTACTTGCCAGTAAGCTTCTCGTCGAAATTTAGGTCTTTCATTTATGTGCGTATTTGTGGTTCCACTAATATCCCTTATTTAAGTTTTGCGTCACTTAACTTTGAAAATACTGTCTTTAAATATATAAAACCATCACTCTCCTTATTCATAGCCTTGACAAAATTTTTATCAAACCAACTTTTATGTGTAGGGGTGGTAAAATTACATTTTTAGGGTCTATTAATGGTACGTGATTCACATTAGATTTTCCGCAAAGAAACTTCAACATTTCAAGCCATACTTTTGTAGAGTAGTGCTTTTCAGTGGCTTTGCTATGTCACATACAAAGCAAACAGCAGTATTTCATAAATCCATTCTGTAAGCCAAATAAAATGGCTGTAACTTTGAGATTAGTGCATAATTTCCAGGTAAAATATTTGTATTTTATTAAATCTAGTGTTGACTTCATATTTTCATGTTTCTCTTAAAACAGTTGAATATTCTATTGGTACTGATGCATACTTCTTACCATTGTGTAACAAAACCGCCTACAGGCTTGTTTTTGAACCGTCAGTAAATAAACACCAGTCTTGTGTTACATAAGAAATGTTCAACTCACACATTAAAGATAGGACATCGTTACAGTGGCATATGTTTTCAAACTCTGAATAAAATAAAGTTATTTTTTTATTACGTTTCCATTGCACAGATATTTTGTGTTAGGAGCCAATAACTTCCACTCTTGTAATCCAGATTTTAGTAATTCAGTTTGCCTAATTTATAAATTTAAATTTCGCATCAAATCATTCAATTAATTTTGTTTAATCTGACCTGGATTACCAAGATAACTTATAGAAATTAAAAACTAATGTTCGTCGCTGCTTTTGTCGTGATATTCTACAACATTTGGCAAATCTGGTTCTTCTGAAACATCAATTCTATTTTTACTAAGAGGCATTTCTTTAATATGGTGCACTGGTTTTGACATTTAAAGAACGTCAGGATATTTAAGTAGTGTTTGATTTTCTTTGTAAAATCACTTTTATCACTCATACAAAAGTAGCAATCAATAAAATGATTATAGGTTCACGCCGGAAACCTGGTACGGCAAATCGAATTGACGTCTTGCTTCTATTAAACCAAGATATGAGGGTAGCACAGCACAAAATACAAAAAAAAACTGTGGTACTCATAGTTTATATTGAATAATAGTAAGTCCCAAGTAAAGTAAGTATGCACTTTTCACTTTTTCGGAAACATTTTTTACTTGTGATTTGACAATATATTGTACATCAACGTAACAAAACTTATTTGGTGCATTGTTGCAGTTGTGAGGGCCACTTAGTTCAGTACTTGTGTTGGATTTTTAAATAAATATATAAAGATATTGAGATTATCGAATAGAAACGATTTGTAAACAAAATAAAACAATAAAAAAGTATAACACATTGAAAACGGCAACAGTTTCTCACACGCGTAAAGTGAGGGTAGTTGAAATATTGATTTACGTATACCTCGAAAAATAGACGTGATGGTTCCAATATATCTTTGGGACTTCTTATCTATGACTTATTACATATTCATTCCTGCTATCAGTTAAGCGGATACCAAAATCAGGTAGCGCTGTATAATTTTTGCGTTATACCGTCTACAAAACTAAAGGCGCAAGGCGTACAGAACAAAAACAAAAAAAGGCGCAAGAATCAGTAACGACCTGTTTTGTTATCGAGATCTTAGCTTTCAAATAAACTTGACCACATGTTGTTAGCGCTCGGTTGGTATCA
Source organism: Druceiella hillmani (assembly GCA_039881145.1). NCBI lineage: Eukaryota > Metazoa > Arthropoda > Insecta > Lepidoptera > Hepialidae > Druceiella > Druceiella hillmani. The sequence continues at coordinate 13,788,059 of JAYKKI010000061.1, forward strand.
TTTTCTTAAGCTTTGCATATTTTTAACGTAACAGAATGACGCAGACATCGCTAAAGGAGTTTCAACTTCATAAAATTAAAAAGTTCAATAGTCCAAAAAATATATTTAAAAAAATGGCAACACGTCATATTTTATTCAATATACTCATAAGTAAGGGTGTATGTAATGGTATAGTTAATTAAAGCAACTAGGTATGCGAAACGCCTAACAATATTATCGATCGTGTACAGGTTAATTTATTCTAATTTAAAAGCCACTAGTTATGTTTAAATACCTCTAGAAAATTCAGTTATAAGAATTCGTCGATTCTCTAATCTTTTTCTAACCAATAGAAGAAAAATCATCGCATATTTTCTACCATTTATATTTTATCGAAATTATCAACAGTAAATGACAAGTTTCATATGAAATCATATTAAGAGATCATCTAACTGAATCTGTATTCACGGCCGTACAAAGACACTGCTTTATAGATAACCTCGTACGTACGTACGATTATTGCACACGCACAATGCTTATTGCAAAATAAAATCAAGCCACGTACATAAAGCGCGACCAGCACCGGCGAATAGAGGTCCCAACTAACAACTTCCTCTCACATCGATCTTTTTCAAACCCAGTGAAAGCTAGAATTTGTTTAATCATATTATTTGATTTCTCTTTGGACATGCTAACTGGCACATAAATGAGTAGAGAATCAAGCAGAGAGAAACTTAAGCCTCTACTTAAACCAAAGAGTTACTGCGTATTATAGAAAATTAAGCAAATTAACGAATACGGTTACTAAATAAAATATTGGCTTAATTGAAGCTCTTTTCCGTATATATTTAAACCAGGTAACTAAGCGTATTTTAGTAAAGTTCATATTTATAGGCTTCTTAAATTGCACGACAAAAATTTAAATTTTATTCAAGATATAATTAACTATTTATTTTTCATACGAGCAGCCGTTATAAAATATATCGTAAAACATGTTTATATCGTTCTGTTTGTTTTTCACGTTATGTGATTTAATTACAAATTAATAATTTTTTTTCTCTACATATTCTATGAGACCTTCTTTATATTAGATTTCAAGATTTTAGGTCAACTGGGCAAGATCCTCACCATTTTTTATGAGACTCTGTATTAAAGCACGTGATATTTGAAAGGCCGTGTTCGTTTATTGCCCTGAAATAGGCGCCAAAATTTTGCAAGTGCAATGAAATCTTAATATTTCATATTAACTTTCGCATTGACTTCAACTTAATTTCAGTTCTTTTCTTCTTTCTACACCCTAAAACTGAAAAAAATCGTTCATCCCTAGCGTTATTAAGCTCTAGCCTAAACTCAAAACACATTACGTATTACAGTACACATTACAAATTAAGCAAATTAACGAACGCGGCGTATTAACATTAATGGTTTAGTCTCTTAACTCGACATGAAGTCCTGAGAAAATTTTTCATGACAATTTTAAAAGTGCTGAAATGTTTGAGAGCGGCTTACGCTCGTAAGTCATTAATATAATATAATCACTCAGTATATTTTAATCTCACTCAATCAATATATTATAATCACTAACATGACAAACATATCCGAAGAAAGAGATATTTCCCGTGAGTCACTGCGTGTGCTTCTTCTTCGTAAGTACCGGTTGGGAAATTCTACACGAACGATTACAACGAAAATTAACAAAATGTTCGGAAAAGGTACTTTCTCTTATATAACGGCTTCTCGATGGTTCAATCACTTTTGTCAGAGAAACATAGAATTCAAAGATACTCAACGCTCTGGAAGACCGTAATGATTGGACATCGAAGGGCTCTTATTAAAGAAGATCCGCGGCTGGCGGCACAGTGTTTAGAAGAACGACTTCGGTGCTTAAAAATCACAGTCTTATCCTTCATGAAATGGAAGATAAGAAGACGTGGAAACTTGGCTTGCGGATTCCGCACAAATAAATGAAATACAGTAGCAACAGTCCGTTAAAGTTTGTATGACTCATTTGACACCACACGCTAATGAAAAAGGGCTTAAACATCTAGTGACAGGCAATGACAAGTGGGTTTTATTTTTTGTTGAACCACCTCGTAAGTATCAATAGTTTGGGTCCAGGAAAACTTTAGTCTCAACGTCTAAACCAAACCGTTTCCATATGAAGGTTATGGTCTGTTGATGGAATTACGACGCATTATCCATTGGAACATTTTACCATCTGGATCTACAATCATACTATCATCACGACATAACTTCGTTGACAACAACTCAAGCCTAAAAAATGAGATTCAAAATTTCGGTGAAAACCATATGATTTCTACGAGAGAGATATTTTCATTTTGCTTAACATTAGAGAAGAGTTCCAGTGGTGATAATGTGTTAAAATAAGGTTGAAAATAAATGACAATATAAAACGTTAAAAAAACTTGTAATAAAGTTACAGAAAAGTATGTCCAAACAAATATTTAAATGGGCTAATTTTGAAACCGAAAACGAGCGATCACAGATATTCTGCAATAATTTGCAATATAAACGAAATCATTTTTTGTAGATTTTTACCATGTCTACAATGCATTCCTAAGTTTAACACGAAAACTTCGACTATCTTGCCTTAAACCACGATTACTTACACGATTTGAACACAGTATTTACACATAATATCTCTTTGAACATTGTGTATTTTATGGTAAGATTTTCATATTAGTCTGATAAGCTATTTTCACACCAAGGAATATCAAGCAAATTTCCTCTCAAACAATTTCTACGATTTCACTTAAATATTACTGGACGACGTCGTGGAGTCTAGACTCTTTTTATTTATTAAGATAATATTGATATTATTGTTAATCATATTTATTTCTTGTAGGAGACATTCTAAATCTATTTCAAACTCGCTGATACTACTTCCTTATAAAGTCAAAAATTTCACTAGTACAAGTAAATATTCCGCGTGGTTTCTAGGAATTAACAAATAAGACAGAATAAAAAATATATTATGTAACTTAAAATGGGAGGAATATTAAATATTCTGATATACAGGTCCAGTTTTTGATACGTTAATTTTATATTCTAATATTATAATTAATCAGTTTAGCTTAAATCCCCCATCAGTTTTTAGTGAAAGAAATTTCTATCAAGTTTTACAAAATATTTTTTGATATTTAAATTTACTTTCTTTATAATACAGTAACTTCATTTGTTCCTGAAAATAGCTAATCATTTTAATTCGAAATTTACAAAAATAATTTCGCCAGTAAACCAAAACACCACCGCCTTTTAGATACTTAGACCATATTCGGCGCGGCGTCAATACTAACATACGTGCGAGGAAAATGATCTGTGAGAGGCATTTTAATGAAGTGATATCTTGATTTGTAGATTTTTGAATCGACCTAATCCGTAAAAGGAGTTTTTGAGAATATTAATTTAATATTGCATTTTTCCTGTTATTTTGAACAATACATACTTCAAAAAAAAGAATCGAATACTGTCGTGTTTCTGTTAATTTTAGTACAAAATTGAATTTTGTCTTTTATTTCAAAAAAGGTCAACCACGGGCCAGTTTTGGAAATTCAAACCCGAGTTCAAATGTTCGATTTAAGTTCCGATATTCGAAACCATCCTAAACCGTATGCATTAATAGTGGCTTTACCCCACCAAACTTAGTTTAATCCAGACATTGCCTTTATAAATTATTAACTACCCGCCTTGGCTTCGCACAGTGAGACAAAAACTTTGACGTATCTTTGTCAAAGCGTGAAAATTTGTCTTTATAATTTTGCTTACTTCAAAATTTATAGTGATCTTCCTCATATATTTTATATGAGTAATACCTCCATAAATTATTTCACGAATTTTATAGTAATCTTCCTCAACTTATAAAGACATCTATATAAGTTGAGGAAGATCATTCTAAAATTAAATTTGCTAATTTTAAATAGAGTTTTGCTCAACAAGTTCTAGAATAATAATGAGAAAAATTAAGTTTTTGTATTATAGTTATATTGTTTGCATGTATCTCTCACGATTTAAGCAAGGCATGCCAAGATACATCTGCAATGAATGCTTCTGTTCCGACTTCGTCGTCATTATCGTTAATATATAATTATAATTAATAACTGTATATGTAAATATTCCTCACCAGAATCCGTTCTTTCTAAGAAAGTCGTGTGCCTACAGATATAGAGATGCGGTGAGGAACTTTATTTTATATGTAGTAATACAGAACATTAGATAGTTTCTACATAAACAAAAACGTTAAAATGTTTATAAAAGCTCGTCTTATTTTTTAGAATTTGTTTACATTATTTCTAGAACACGACAAATATTTTATAACACGATCTGACCTAATTATATAAACAGTACCGATATTTGAATCCAGGACTTTCATTTCTTTCACCTACCCATATTGTTTACTCGTTATGATTATTATGACAATTATTGTTACGTCTAAACCTTAAATTTACTTTATTTCATTTATATTAAATACCATTAATATCTGTTTTAGGATTCCAAATACCAAATGGATAACTGGAACCATTATAAAATCACTCACATGTCCGTACTTGACTCACATGTACTATTGTACCTAAAATTATGAAAACAAGAGGTTTATGGAAACCTAAGGATATTACTGATAATATGTATTTCCTTTCTATTCATTTATATTAAGTATTATTAAACATTTATTGCGTTAAGAAGTCCGTATTAGTGATGACTTATGTAAATAAAGTACGGAACCCTCGATGCATGACCTGGAGTCGCACTTAGTCGGTTTTTTTAATAAGTATTTCTATGCCTTTACCTGCCCTTGTCGTAGCTTTATTTAGACTGCAGACAATAAATATAACTCCTATATCTGACATGATGTTTTATTTTTATAAATATTTTAAGACGGATTAAACTTATATCAATTTATTATAATTTTCAAATTGAAGACAATGACAAAGTTTAGTAACCAAACCACGATTAGGTTACCAATCTTCTTATTCTTGACAGTGTATTATATGATAATGTGTGTAACCTAGCTTTTTACACAATAAATTACAATTATTCTGACAGGTACCCGCGTCAAATTAAATATGTTTATGTTATTAACACTATCGATTTGCACGGCTCATCGGATCCACTAATTTTAATTCGATTCCTGAAAGTCATTGCAAACTAAAGTAACTTCATGTAACTCGTGCTCAAGTATTTCCCACGTTATTTACAAATTTCCATTCAATGTAATTTAACAAGATCCCACAGGCTAAAAGCTCGCCTTTGTCTAGAGATGACTCGGTGCGCGTTCTCTATCGTGACCATTCCATTATGTACGCGGGAAGCGACTCTTGCCGGTCAAGGTAGACGCTAAGCCGATCAGATTTCGTCGGCCCTTTGTCAGTAATGAAAAACGACCGGAGACTTTGTGGGATGTGATCTGAATGTTAAGCGCATGGCATGTTTATACTGTAATATGTTCATAACTTTTTTTTTTTTATTTAATCTTAGTTATTTTAAAAGATAAGTAATCAAAATATGTCTCTATGTTAAATATCCGTAAAAGTACAAATCATAAAATGAGAATCTCAAACTCTTACGTAATAATAAGTTACTTAAGTCCTCTACGAGCCAAGAAAATATTTCTTAAATTATGAAAAGGAAATTTCACTGGTATTAAACATTTTTTAAAGACAAGACTTAGTTTGTAAACAAAGTATAAAGATTATTGTATAAAGTCTAGAAAAAGTACCCACATCAAGACCCACACCACCACCAAGTACCCACACCAGAGGCCCACAATAAGATGTTGCGCTCCTGAAGAAAAAGAAAGGCTATGGTGTTAGAGATAATATATATAAGACTTGAATGAAAATTAAATATATGTTTATATAAAGTAACGAGTTTTGAATATATTTGGCGTTAATTTTGTAGAAATTCATTATTCACAATTAAATAAAACTACGTGATGTAACGAGTTTACTAACCTTATCTATATACCTAGCTACTATGACATTTACATAATTTATTCACTAATGTGTAACTTCAAAATCGTAAAATAAAATGCAAATAAGTAATCTGCGGATAGGTAGAATGTGCTCTTACTCTTACATTCATGGGTATTATTGCATGCGCTCATTGTTGAAGTCTGGCCTGAATTTTTATTAATTCTCGGTTTAGTTTATTTTTAATTAATAAAATGTGCAAGCCAAGAAGAGATGCTAGTGATACAAAAATCAATCGTTGTACATTAATTTAAATGGCGAGAAAATATCAATATAATTTTTATTATGTACCAGGTGTAAGGCGACAATCACACCCAAATGAGCGACAGTTTCTGTCGAAGTAATTTCAAAAGCCAATAGTGCAGCTCAAAATAGACACAGGAACGTCACTTTGCTCTCATATTAAAGAAGAAGGACGACCACTACCGATCTTGTGCCGGTACTTTTCGTTCTATAAAATTAAAAATTGTAAATAGTGTACTAAGAATATTACGTATTATTAAATGTATATAAATGACACTCCTAGGGCGAGTAGGCTTAGCAGGTTTTCTTTTATTTTGCTACGTGTTATTTGAGATTTCTATATGAACATAAACATCCGCTTGCAAAATTTCATTCATATATATCTAAAATTCTAAAACTTTGTGAGGCTACGACCTATGTACGGGAGGACATTTTTTTAACTACTAAACTTTAAAAAAGGAAACTTTAAATACAATATTTCATCTTTCAGTATTGCTTTCAATAATAAAATCGGAAAACATCTATAAATTATCTGGTCACAGTAGCTCCCAACCCTTATTGTGCTTCACCCTCACCTGTATCCTATATACACTTTAAAGAATATTTGCATTAAATCTAGAGCTATGTAAATTCATGCATTTCAAAGTAAAATAAACCCACATAGCGAAATATGTTTTAAGATCGTTTAGACATCTGGTATAGATGGCAATCCTGAAGCTAATTTGTTTCCTTTTTATTTTTGTTTCCCACAAAAAATACCCCCATTTCGTTACTGAATCTTTAGTTTCTGAGTAATTTACAGTTTTTTTTATGATTATGTGCCTTTGTAATGAAATCTTAAAATTTTGTTTGGTCTATCCGTTTATTTTTCACGAAGTTTTTAATATATAAAATAATTTATATAAAAATAATCTCTTAAAATAAGAATAGAAAAAAAATAAGAATAAATGTAATCAGTTTATGTAGAGCATGGATTACAAGGCTCCCATCATACAGGTGCATTTAAACATTTGAAGATTTTAGGGTACATGGTATTATTTTTAAACTTGTTATAAATACTACATTATTTTTTAATATTAAAATATAGTTCTCAATGTATATTTCAAAGGTATAAGACAATTCACTTGTTTGCCCATATCTCTTAAATTGATTAATGCAAATTGACCGAAATAATGTTGCACTGAAGTACTTATTGACTGCTTTTCCCATCATTTATTCTTTTATGCTTATTTCCCACAATTTTTGACTCAAATGGTCACGATATCTAGTGCTACAGGACGCACTGCATACACATTTAGGATATTTATCTATTAAAAAGACGTATCGGAAAATATCATAAAACAATTTTGATTAGATAATAAGAGAGCTCTCAAAAACAGATTAGGGAGCACACACTAGGATTTACAGTACACACTGCAAAAGACTTTTAAGATCTTTATCTCATAAAGGAGACGCTGGATCAGAAAATATCATAAAGCACTTTCGATTGCGTCTTAATAAAGCTCTTATATAACAGGTTAGTGGCACAGGGTGGGGGCTCTCACGGGAGCAAAATTATCGTGAATTTCTCAAAAATTGGAATCCCTACGATAATCGCTTTAGTTTTCCTGTAATTTTCTGGTCAGATTCCACCAACTCTTTTTTCATTTCCAAAGTAGATGAGTAAGGGGGTGAGTTAAAATTTTTGCTATCTTCTTAAAATTCTGAAAAACTTTTAAAGCTCAATTTTAAAATTTCTCCGTCATACGGTTTCGTCGAAAATCGGCCAAAAACAAAGACAAGCCCGTGTCCTTGTGATTGTTTCGTTCTATTTTTTCAGTCATGGAACACTGAACATGAAATTTTTTATGATATTATATAGTGTATATTATAATGAATAGTTGATAAAATCTGAGATATCACAAACACTTATGTAAACACAAGTAATAATAAACGAAATCAATTTGGAACACACAATAAATATTTATTATTTTTATAATAAAAATAATATTTAGTCATCAATATTTAATCAAGTTCTTTAAAAATTAATGGAACAAAGATTTATTCAAACATTTATCGATACTTAATATATTAGAAAGCCTAACAAAAAAGGCAATAAACAATTGAACGGCGACGCAAACGCTATACAATGGATTTAAATAAACGACAGGAATTGCGTAAAGTAAAACCGAAATGTATTCTCGTCAACTGCAGATATTATAGTATTTTCTCGAGAAGACAGTTCACTAGCTATACATCGGTCAGCCACGTCGTATATCTGTCTCAAATTGGACACATTTTCTTGCACAAATTTCGGTCGGGGATCCGGCAAATAGTTCGTATGCAGGAGTCTTACGTGTTCATCTGGTGCAAGAATACCTATAATAATAATGTAAAATTACTTTTTCTGTAACAATTTGAAATGCGAAATGAGCTATAGAGATAGTAAAGAAAGAATGAATTGGAGTTTGCAATAACAATATCAATCAAAACAGGAAAAAAGACGGGAGTAATCATGTTAATAACTTGTAAAAATGTTTTTTTGGAATATTCAAAACAATTCGCTGACCGAATTAATTCGTAGTAAAGAGTTTCATCTCACTGCATACTGGCGAGTTATGCAATTATCGAATTAATAATAATATAGTAAAGGTTGAAAGTTTAATCTGTAACAAACTTAAAACTGTAAAATTTTGCATGTCGAAACTATTTTTAAAAAAGAGTTGTGGGAGATGATGTACAAGTGATTATAAATAGTTTTATAATAATTTTAGGAATTTTTATATCTTTGTGTGTTTATTTAAGCGCGTATCACGTAAAACTCAACGACTTAGATAAATTGACCAACGACTTAGATAAGTTAACCGCAATTACACAAATATATAATGCAATCTTATACATCAATGGATGGTGCTACATATGTTTAAATGGTGTAATAAAATTAACATATCATATCGGAAATGGGCCTAGTCAGGGACGTAGTGCGGACAATGTTATGCAGTGGATAATATTTATAAAGTTGATTAAATATAAGGTACACACATAAACTCATATAATCAGAAGTAATAATAAAAAAAATAGTTCGAAACCTACAACAAATGCTTATTATTTCTTTAAACAAAATAATTAATTTAATCAACAATTATACAATGGGCACAAGTACTCGATTCCGTCTGAAAAACGTATCGAAGGAGTTTTTTGTATACACTTACAAAAAACGCTATCGTTTAATTTTTCACTAGTCTACGCGTATGAAGCCTCAGGCACTCAGGATTTCCAGTGGAATATCATTGTTAAGTAATACATTAATTCTGCCTCTACAACAATATTAATTTTCCACTTATTACTTGACACTCACTTCGCTCAATCAGGTCACCTATATCGCAATACGTTCGCTGACCGAATTAATACGTGTCATTCCAGTGTTAGTCTGATCAAAACCTCGTTTACCAAGAATAGTTAACGTAAATGACCCAAAAATATTCTCTAGCTTTCCCTTAACGACAGAATGTTACCTTTTCCCTTAACGATAGATAGTGAGTCGTTAAAAGCTACAAATAATTATATTTTAATATAAAGATACAAGTTAATATCCGCCAAAAACTTCAACCGTTTAGCAAACAATATCAATACCGAAGTTTCAGGATAATAAAAAATACAATATCTCGCTGGCTACCCCAATAAGATTCTCACACTACATCCTCTACTAAAAATGAGGATTTTATTGGCGCTATAATTTATTTGATTTAACTTGTTGTTTGGATATGTGCTTCCCAATTAAAAAAATTGTTACCAGATTTGCCATGTGCACAGTTCACATGTCAAACAACGTGTTATACAATTCACTATTGGTTCTCATTATTGCATTGTTTAAGGACCCAAGAATAAAATTAGCTTATATCATATCGACGCCACTTTCTTGAGAATGAATGTCTATAATTAATCGTTCTTTCTCATAAAAAAATGGTGTCGATTCGAAATATTACTGTTTTTGCCTTCATAAAAAACACATAAAAATGACCTAGTCATTTTAAATAAGGTTTTTTATTGTTTTCCTTCATTGCATGTAATAAATTAAAAAATATTTTATAGTCATCATGTGATATGTGTTCACTTGACGTGAAAAATTAAGAATAAAAAAATTACCATCTAACCAGCATCAGATATGTAACTCACTGCCAACAATTAAGTTCAAATATAAATTTATTATGAAATTTTATTTCCACCATATAATAATACATATGTAATATATAATGTAAAGGAAAACGTCAATTTAATCGAACCGTCTCCTAACTGGTGTGCCAGGTAATGATAAAAGTATTTCATATCTTGTTACAAGTTGATATGTGCATAAACTGTTTCAACTTCAAGTACGAAAACCGTTTCAAGTTCAAATATAAACACTGTGTACCAAACTCTTAGTATAACAAATAAACAAAATTTAAATTTAATCAAAGCGCCTCCGCACTGTCATGCTTCGCAATGATAAACGTATTTTGTCTCTCGTTACAAATTTATATGTGGATAACCTCTTTCAAGTTCAGTTACACATACATGAAAAAAATTAATTTTCACTCTATAACAAGATACACTTAATATAAAATGTGAAGAATAAATTAAATTTAATCAAAACGCCTCGACACTGGCGTGACAGGCAATGATAAACGTATTATACATTTCCATATTCAATTTCCATTCTATAACATGATATACGTAACATAAAATATAATGAAAATAGTCAATTTAATTAAAGCACCTCCAAACTGGTGTGCTAGGCAATGATAAACGTATTTCAACTCTATTTTATTATTTTATTATATTATATATATATATATATATATATATACATATATATATATATATATATATATATACATATATATTTAATTATATATATATATATATATATATATATATATATATATATATATATATATATATATTGTGAGCATTCAAGTGCCGATATAATATCATACGATATTTCAGTGTTTTAGAGCAATAAAACAAACTAGCGTGACCCGTGCGAAGTCTTCGCATTATTATTTATTCCATTATGAAGCTCAGATGACAGATCAAACAAATATTTTACTAAAATTGACATATAGAGGCGCAAGTATCAAAAGCATTGAGCTAAAGCGCCACTTTATTTATACGTGAGTATATTTGAAATTAAACAAAAATTTTACCGACCGTCAATCATATTGATGTTGAGCCGTTAGATGGCAGCATTGCTGTTTTGTGTATATAATTTTAATAATTAATTAATTTGCAAAAACAATAGCAATAATAAATTTTTTAGTTGTGGATGCCGGTAGAGCAACCAATTATCTATAAAATGATATATAATTTATGTGGATTAGTTGTGAGGTTTTTCTAAAAAGGGAGAGTAACATCTTAAAACCTTAGCGTATTAATATATATGATGATGATGCAATACAAACTTGGAAAACGTATTGGCATCGGATTGAATCATACGATTCTGATGAATCGCATCGAAAAACAAGTCGCACCATACGTGGACCTAAATTATCGAAATTGTTTATAATAAAGTGTTTGATGTGTTTAGTCGCCTGTTGGCGACGGATGCCCATAGACTTTTTGTTTATTCTTTTTAGCAAATTAGAACTATAGATGATGGGTAATTAATTATGTTTTGAAGTTAGAAAGTGAATAGATTTAAATATGCTTTGAATATGTTTTGATATCCGATTCCAATGTCTTAACATAACATTTGCTTGATATTATTAATTCGTTAATTATTTTTTTGTTTTTCACCCTAGTGGTCATATAATATAAATAACATTATATTTTTGTCGATTGGTTCTATTTTCTTCCCCGAAACGCGCCCTAATTGAGATATAAATAAAATTAAGTGCAGACCGTTTGACAAGACTTATTTTCAAAAAGCCTAAAATTTTAAGATCAAAATTTATAGTAATTTTTCATTCATTACAAAAAACAATCGCCAAAACTTTTCTTTCTCTCGTGTCAACAACAGAGAATGCAGTTAAATGGTGGGTCCGAATATTATTACATTTTTCGTTTCTTACATACTATTAATTTATTGTAACTACATAAAAAATTAACTTCTTTTTTTATTTAAAAAGTCTTTTATTCCTTGGTCGGCCGATCATACGCATTTAGAGGATAGGATAATGACTATTCAATATCATCCCAGTATCGCGTCGCATAGTTACCATAGAGTAGATTAGATAGATTACTTCCCTTCTATATAAAAAAAACTTTCTATATATAGATTAGTCCCTTAACGATAGAAGTAGCCAAGTATTGGTTCCAAAGAAAGAAATTTAGATTTCTCTAAGAATAGTCATTCGGGGTCACCTCCTACCGTAAATTTGCAAAAATTAAAAAAAATACTCTTTGATACAAATCACAAATTTATCTGACAAACCTAATCTCATGCTCTAATACTGCAACAAAAAAGCAACCGCATGCTTTTTAAAAAGTTGAAATATTCTGTTTGGCTACCACATCAGCATAACAATGTTGAACTGAGACCAGGATTTATGTTAGTAGGTATTATCTAGGTGTCAATCTAATATTTTGGAGATATAATGATTACAAATTAACGAATTCTTCTTTTTTTTACTAATTTTTAAATTAATTTTAACTAATTTGCTGGGGACCATTTACGAACTTTTTTACCTAAATTATTTAGTATCGATATAAAACGTTAATTCACCTTCTAGATTAAATTAATTTGATTAATCGTGCAAATATGAAAGTATAGGAAAATTTGTATTTGCGATCAAGTGAACCATGTTGTGATCACATTTTACTTTAATTATATTGGTACTACCCTGGAACGATTTAATTGCCAGAGATATTTTATATTTATAGATTGTGCTAATGGGTATTTACATCATTGGGGTAGCGCGGCTAAAATTGAAGATATCTTATTGGAAAAAGAAAAATAATGGACCATAATGGAACTAGAACTTTGATCAACAAAGTTTTGAAAACTTTTGAAAAAAAATCATACTAATAATTTGAAGCAGTATAACCTAGTTTGATGTTTATAATAAATAGAGAAAATTTTTTTGACAATCTTCGTTTGTCAACATTAGTACAGAGACAAAATAACAACCAGAATATTAGAGTCAAAATTCTAATTTACTGTAAATATTGGAGCCGGTTTCCGATAAATTTTTAATTTTATTTGGAATCGGATAAAATGTGTGATATTAAAATAATGATAGCTCATTGATGAAAATTAATAAATTGATTCAAATTTTTATTGCTAGAATTTTCTGAGTCGATAAACAGACATTAAAAGCCTTCATGAAATTATATTGCATGCTTCTGGTCGCGAAATTTCTGCAAAAAATTACTTCACTACAATCATTTGTTTTAAGCTTCCCTTAACATACAATTCATTAAATATCATTGATGAAATGAACTTCATTTTATTTTCAAGCAAGTCGGTCAATAAGTTTTATAAAAAAGTAATGACAAACAACAAGTTTCATAATGTTTTGTATTTTTTATCATTTCAGTCATAACTGTAGGAAGGCTGAAATTTTTGTATACAGTAGGAAGTTTTTTTTTCTGAACTGCTTTGGCCAATCGCATATAAATAGCAGAACGCCATAAGAAAAATAAAAATTCCAAAAAATTTCAAATCTGACAGAATATCTAATGGAATGGTGAATTATATTATCAAGTTAAATGAATTACGAAGTAAAAATATTTGAACAAATTTATATTTGTAAATAATAATTAATTTTTAAATTCAAATTAATATTTTAAAAATGAAATTGAGTTTAATGAAATAATGAATCTCACTTCTTTACTGTGTTACGACAAACGAAAATTCGCCATCTGTATGAAAAATTGACATTCACTGACCTTAAGGGAACAAAATGATTATCGAAGTCCTTTGCTGCTTCACCAGATGGGCTCCTGAAGATGATGATGTAGAATCTCGACTCAAAGCTGATCGTCTAATAGTCCCGATAAGAAGATCGATTGTCGTTGGTCTGCAGGATAATTCACGAAGTGATTTAAATTGAAGAAAACCTTTTAAATGTGTCTTCCGAATAAAAAATCAGGAAAAGTTTCATTCTTTGTTTTTATAATAAACATCTTTTTAATTTTCTTATACTCATACTTTAAATTAGGATGTAGAACTTTCTCGAATTAATGTTTCATAGCACAGTTCGATTTAAAATTAAAGTTTTGCCAAGATGTGTAGATTGTTCACGCTCTTTAAGAGTTCAAAGAAACTGATATTTTGCAACTACGGTATACAATAATTACCCTAGCCTTTTACGAGTTTAAAGTAACTGTTCACAGAACTTACCGCTAGGATATTTAATTAAAAATCCTCGCACTTCATTAGTTTGAAAGTAACTGATCACAGGACTTTACTGCTTGGATATACAATTAAGGATCCTCGCACTTTAATATTTAGAAGTAACTTTGCGGCTAGGATATATAGTTATTATCCATGCCCGTTGAGAACTCGAAAGAAACAGAAAAAAAATGATTAACGATGTATACTTGTAGAAGTTTTCGAAAAGACTGAATGGAAAATTTTGCTAAAAGAGCGCGTAAAAACAATGGACAATTTTATTATTTAAAAAAGGAATGCAACAGAAATTCCTTCGAGAAAGTTCTATGCCTTACAAAAGTTATTCCATATTTCAATAAAATTCGATACATTGTTGTTGGCACTTAAACATTAGAAAGCCATACAGAAGAAGAAAAAAAAAGAACATTGGAACTATTAATCATTTGACAAAACGTCAAGTCGCAAATGTCATTCCTCACACAGGTGGCAATGAAATTAAGTTTAACAAATTTAATTGATATCTAAAATAAATTATTGTCATGCAATAATTATAAAAAATTAAAATAAAATATCATCATTTTGAATTATTACAATTTTCAACCATAAACAATCCTACAGCCATTTTTGATCAGAGTTAGTATTCTCATTATGAAATACACAGGTCCTCGGAAGAAAAAAAATTATATTTTTTTAGGAAAAAAGGTAATGTTTATTTTCACTTAAACGAAGTTTTTGTAAAATTAATATTCTGAAAATATTTAAAAATGAGAGATCATTCTTTTCATTTCTTTCTGAATTACAAGCCTCCATAAACGACGAGACCTGATAATAATTCAATTGTTACATTTTCCTCCACATATTCTTAAATAATTACCTAAAATGCTACCCAATATTTTTAAGAATCTTGCTGGCAATTCCCGCTCTCAACTTGAAATAAATATAATGTTGTATTACCTACACCTATATCTAAGACACATGTTCCTGAAAAATCAGAGGATGCTTTCATACCAGTCTTTTTTATGTCACCACTGTTTAAAAATGAATTGAGTTGAATCAGTTTTATTAAATAAAATTAAGCATATTATAAACCATAAATTACTTGATTAGGTCTACAGGAGTCTCATAAAATTCCATGCCCACCTAATCATACAGGAGTTTCATAAAGTTCCGCGCCGTTAAGCCGTATGGCGTAACATTAAAAAATTCCTTGTAATCTGAATGATTCGCGACCATTCTTGGATCGTAACTTGTTTAGATTAATTGTTGGGCTTAGTTTGACATTTTAATTCGACCGGGGTAGTAGATTCGATCTAAATATCCCTACAAAGTCACTTCTATCATTCATTCCGTACCCGCTCCATTTCCTCTCCTTCATCCATATGGGCTGAGTACAACACTGTATATGGGGCGAGCTCAGGATTGGAAGTAACGAGTAGCGATAATTAATTTTCATTATTTGGCGCGCTCGAGAGACGCCGGGAATACACCTGTGGCGTGTCCTTCGTCCGATTAAGGCTATAGCTCCATATCTTTCTAGTTAACAGGCCTAAATCCTAAAAAGACCTATGGGGCAGTGAGCACGCTCCATTTATATCACTTTGTGACTTGTCTAATAGCCAGACAATTTTAGCTTTCGCTGACGACGATATGAGCAATTACTATCAGTGCTTTGCTGAGAGATTCTCAATGTACATATATATATATATATATATATATATATATACACACGCACACACACACATATATATATATACATATATATATATATATATATACACACGCACACACACACACATATATATATATATATATATATATATATATATATCAATATTTGTAATTATTAAACTGAATCTAGCCAAGTGTGTGTCGGAACATATACAAAGTAAGGGTTATAATTCTCTTCATCTCTTAAAAATGTTGTTGCAAATTAACTGATGTAATGTCATCAAAATTCTAATCACACGCTAACGAATACATTTTCTTTTCAATTTTTTACCAAAGCCATTATTAATTTTAATCATTTTGCTTTATCTATAATTTCAACTAATTAAATTACTCATATTTAATAGGTAGAGTTCCGCGTAATATTTTTTATTCAACTTCATTCACTCCTCTTTTAAACTTCACTTTCTTTGGATAAAATAATTATATTTTATATCGCTCAATTCGTTTTAAAGTTTTCTGTATATAATATTTAAATTTATACCGCAATCCTTTTAAGTTTAAGTTAAGTCCAATACCATTTACCAATTTTTCCGTCTAAATAAAAAGTTGGGGGTTCTGAGTCTTGAACTCTTTGGACATAAAATTATTGAATGGTATTTGAGGTAGTTTAAATATGTAGGAATTGTAGTATTGATATGAATATTATAAAGAGAAAATTTTGAAGACACGGTGTCTGAATAAAATAAGTAAAAGACATATTTCAGTTAGATAACTCTTGTAGTTAGATAACACTGATCACGAAACCATATATTTACCTACTTTAATTCAGTTTAATATTTTACATAATATATATGCGCAATGTATCTCATAATATCACATTATTTAATTTATTAAATTAAATAATGTGAATTAAGGATATATAATAATTATTACATTTTTTATTAAATTATTATATTCTGTAGATATATCTTTATAGGGAGATCCCTATAAAGATATATCTATTCGTTTATTTACACTGGTGTCGAAACTACATATTTAAATAATTTAATAAAAATTAAATATTTTATATGATATTTACCTTTATTTTATTTATATTTTATATGATATTTTAAATATTTTATTATTTAATATTTTATAAATAAAGATTCATTAGTTTAAATATCACGTTGCACTATATGAAAGTGAGCTAATCTGTTATAGATAACTAGATTTCAATACCTAATTAATCTGTTGACCTTTTTCATCGGAAAAATTAATATGCTAGATTTACTGATTGGCTTGGCGCTTTCTATACTATACGCGCTTTCTGTTCTATATATTGGTACTTTTATATACAGGATAATTATTTATATCGAAAAAACGCTTTTATATGGTTTGTAAAATCTAAATTTAATCAAATAATTAAATTTTATATAATTTATACTGTATAGTGGTTTGTAAAATCTAAATTTAATCAAATAATTAAATTTTATGTAATTTATAGTGCAAATAAATACAATCTAACCTAACCTAACCTAATCTCACTTAGTAAAATACGCCAAAAATTTATTTTAAAAGCTTATAAGTACTATTTATATGACGAATATTCACAAAAAATAATTTTTTTATTATATGACCACTATTAAATTTCAATTATTAAAAATATTATTTAAAGCACAAATATAACTTAGATTTGTATGAATATAAATCTTGTGTAGTTTATTTACAAGTACCTCAATAGCTATATAGTACCAGTCACTACAAGCATATTTAATGAGTATCTTCGTCCTGTCGATTTAGAAATCGTAAAATTTCACTCTCATTGTTTTTTGATCATGCGCCTAAGTAAGTATAACTTCAAGAATCCTTTTTATTTTCGACGTTTTCTTAATTTTAATTAACTTTGGCACTCGGAGCGCATGCACTCCAAAACCATGCGTTAACGTTAAATTTGTTTATCTTGAATAAGGAATAAGATGTAAAAAAGGGTGCGTGTACTTATGTACGCGCGTGAGAAGTTATACTTCTTTGGCATCAATAAATAATACATACGGATAGATAACTTCAATTATATTGGAGCACTTGAAAAAGTCTATAAACACAATTTTTTCACTAATATTTACGAATAGTAAATTTACTAATCAAAATATTGAATTTAAATCACTACTGAATATAATTTATCAGCACATATATAAATCGCGCTTATATGAAACTAAAACACGTGTGTGAATGTAGACACTAGAAACATGTGGATAAATACTATGAATATGAAAATAGTGAACAGAGGCGACGATGGTGCCAATAGCTTTTGTTTCGGGACTGCAACCGCTGCAACTTCATACTGTAACTTTTGTGTGACGAATCTTAAAATTTCACTCTCACCATTTTTTCATAACGCGCCTAAAGAAGTATAACTTCAAAAATTATTATTAATAATCATCATCTTATTCGGTATTCATCGTCTTTTAGAACCGGCATGTTATAACAATTTAATAATTGAAATTTTTGTGAAATTTCAAGTGGATAATTTTTTCCAAAATTTAACTCAAAAAGCAGCGGACACTCTTCAACTCTTTCCATTTGTCTTGAGTTCTAAAAGAGTATCTTATGTACCCTACGTCCATCTAGACATTAAAGACTATTCTATAATGAAAGTTTTATATCAATAACTAACCCGTTTTTATGCCAAAGCCTAAAAAAACCAAAGAAATAAGACATTGCTCTCACATGAATTACGAATATTTAATGCGTATTATACTAATGGAATCTACCCCCTCTCCTTGTTATATTCTCGCTTTAAATTGCCTATTGATAGGGTGGGGCGAGAATGTAAGATGCAATATTTTGTTTCATATATAACTTCTGGCTTTGGAACTTCGCTGATTTATTATATATTACTCAAACTACAAATATTTAACTTATTTAAAAATTCAAAAATAATTTATTGTTAAATTTTTGTGAAAGTCGCTCTCAAAAATTGTTCAATTAACATTATGGAAAAAGTAAATATTTCACCACACTTCATTTTATTTAAAAGATGCGAATAAAAAAAAACGCAAAAATTATACTTTTTTTACAAACTGTTAAAATGACGTTACGTTAACCGTTAGGAAAACAGAAAAAAATAATTTTCAATGAAAAAATTTATGACAATTTTTGGATCTTACTTTCACGCGACAACTACCTTAAAGCAGTAAAAAGTTAACACGATAACTACTTTAAGCTCATAAAACCCATATTTTGCAAAACCGTATTTGTACTTCTAAAAGTTTTAAAATCATCAAAGTTATACTGAAACATTCCTAAATTAGTGTAACTAAATTAAAAAAAAAAACATATACATTTAAAAGCTTCTCAGATTTCTACAAATAGGCTAATTTTTATTATTTGGGTAATTTTGACATAAATCATTTTCTGTATAACTCAAAAAGTCCGTAAGTGAAAATAGGTCTGGCGTAACAGAAATATACTTTAAATAAACATCTTAAGTACAATTAGAATTCCAGTACGAGAATTCCGTACAAACAGAGTTACATATAAACATTTAGGTAATTAAAGCTTTTCGATTAACTTTTTGCAATCACCATCAGTTTGCACTTATGGACATAGGCGTTTCGCTAAACACACCACCACGTCGTCAGTTTCACAATCAACGGCTGCGGTCGTCAGTTCGTTTGGCTGGAGGGCATCCCACACTGCACTTCGAGGTTTGTGGTCTTTATTTGAGAACTCGTCCACCTCATCGCTATTCAATTTTTCGATAATTATGGTCTACCACTGCTACTTCACTTTCCTGATGTTAAGGGCTATGTCGAATACTTCGATTCTCCGTCGGACTTTCTCGTTTTAAATTCTATCAACCCTTCAACAACTTCGATGCTAATATTACAGATATTCAGCGGCCTTGGTGTGAGCTTTGAATTACATATGACATTTTTCTGATCAGGTTCCTATAGAGACCCATTCGTGTGGAAGAATCGTTTAAGTCAGCACCATTTCCGCCGACTTCTGTGGCGTGTTTGCCAAAATTGCGATATCATCAACGAATCTGCGGTGTGAAACTAATTCACGATTTAAAGTAATGTCTCGATATTTCCAGTTCAGGGTCTTGAAAATATCTTCCAACGCGCTTTTCACAAGTGACACCCCTCGCCAATCAACACCCCTTCAGAAAAGCCCACGTTTCAAACTATTGGCAAATATAAACATTAGTATTCACTAGATTTATACCTAAGAAACTTCTCATATTGCTTAATAAATCTTCTTATAGGCGTAAAAACGTGGAAATTTTATGAAAAATATATTAATTTTTAACTATCTTATATTTAGCTCTATTTAGTATGCATTGTTTAAATAAAGGAAAATAAGGAAGTAAAATAGAAATGTTCAGCGTTCTTGAAATAAGCCTGGTAACGAAACGACTCTGAAAATGACAACTTTGCTTTTCCGAGAAAAAAAAACTGATAATTCCACTAAAAATAAAGATTTTGCATTTAACATTTTAAATCCGAAAGCCATAATACTATTACTTATGAAAAAAATTCAAGTTACTAAAACGAATTACTCCATAGGTTTTAATGAGTGAGTCAGTGAAACAGTATCAATATAATTGGTGATTAAAAGATCGTGTCTTTTTATTGCATTGATTTAAAATCTTGTATTTATAGGACTATGGGCTCGTAAACCTTACCCGCACTTCATAGACAACTTAGTCATAAACCTACCAACTTGATACTTCCAGCCATTCTTGAGAGACGGACAGATAGAAGCAAAAATGAAAAAAATATTTCAGGGATTGACAATAAGAACAAAAAATTAAAAACAATTTATGATCATAGTACAAAAAAGTTATCTTAACATTGAGCTGTTAATAGGAAATAAAAAAGCAAAGTAAACTAAAAAAAATCGTATTAACTTTTTAAAAATAGTTAAAAGAAATAACGAGCATCCATATCCTTTTGAGTAGCCATCGTCTAACTGAATTAAAAATAAATTGTTAGAGATTATATATTACAGATAATTTAATTGTAAAATAAGCCACGGATGTTATATATTTACATCAGGCACAATTTGATCTGTATCATATTTTAATGGTTCTAACATTTCCAGAGAAATAACTTTTAAAAAATAACGTGAAATAACACAACTTTCTATAAAAAAATGCATGATTATACATTCTCCTGAGTAATATGAAAAATTTAAATAAAAGTCACAGTGTCTGAAAATTACTTTTAATATTATAATAATTTCTCAGTCACAATCATGGAGAAATATTAATGTAATTTGCACTTAAATATGTTGAATATATTTTGGCGTTAATTTTGTAGAGATTCATTATTCACAATGAAATGAAACTACGTGATGTAGTATTATTTCTACTTTCTTTAAGTTTTTTACTACGACCTAGGTTTCGTTGTATTACAACATCTTCAGGTGGGCTATTTGCAAAGATTGAATCTTAGCTAATAGCCCACCTGAAGATGTTGATAACATTTTACGGGCAGCCATAACACCAAGAACAATTCAGCGACCGGTCGGAAATTGAAACCAAGTCTGTATGCCTTCTATTCAATCCAAGAAATAACTGTGATGACGATATACACACATATATCACCCTGGATATTATTGTAGAAATTCTTGAAAAGAATGATACATTGATATTACGTTTTTCATACGATTTAAGTAGCAACGCCTAAAATATCTCCCCAACGAATGATTTCACCCTCCTTCATTAACATTCATCACCGCAGTTCAGGTAATTTTTTCCAACTTTTTTATAATTCTATCAATCCATTACAAAATCCGGAACCATTCCCCTTTAGTACTTACTGAGAAAATCGCATACAGACGTGTCAAGATACTTTGTTTTATAATAAGCGTTGGTGAAACTGGTTGACATGTAACCAAAAAAATAGACACATAAATACCCTAAATCTCAATCTGTTTAGTCAAAACAACAGTTTGAACGTACTATCGCTAATATTATATGTCACTAAAACTAGACACCAATAGTTTTAAAATAATTGACACTTTATAAAAACAAATAATAAATTATAGTTTAGTAGTATATTTTAAATCATATTTTAAATATTCATATTGCAAGTTCAAACTATGAAATAACATATTGTCTCATTGGACTGATAAAAATGCCTGCTTTCTTTTAATCACATTTCGAATATTTGTGCCACTAGACTATGGCATATATAAATAATGTTGATTTTCCCTGTAACTAGGATTAAATAATATAAATTATACAATATGAATGTGTTCATAAAATTACGTCGTCATACAATTTTTTTTATCACATATAAAAGCCAAATTAACGTCACTTTGTTGTGAGTGAGTGCAAAGCAGAAGGGTAAGGTTTAAAAAATTATTTAGCAGGTATTTATATACTTTATTTTTAATATTTCTTTATTCATATTTCTACTTAAATTCTTATTCCTAGAAATTGTATAATACTTTCGATCAAAGCGTAAGTTAGTTATAATAGAAGCTTGTAAAAACGTATGCAAGCCTTTTGGTGAACGGAAATATATTATGATATATATTATGACTTTATACACTGTGTTATTTCTTAAATAAAAGTCCATAAACAATTATAAAAAGAAGAAATAACCCACACTGTATATATTTTGAAACATATTTGATTCGATTCGATTCGAGATAATTAAATAGAACTTGAATTGATTAATTATCAACCTTATTAAAATAAATTTTAACTGTTGTCTTTATGAATTTAAATATGTCATTTAGCATAATTTTCACTTTTTATGATTTTTATTTTATTTCTTTTTTTATAAATGTTATTACCTTTTAATGTTTGTTATGAATTTACTCAGTGAAGATTTCGCTGATACTCTCATCAAGCTGTAGAAAATTATATTCTTGTTTTATAATGCAACCGGGTATTTTGTTATTATATATATGCCTTGATTTGCTGAAGTTGTTAAAACATAGTTTTAATTTTTAATATATATTTCATATCATGTGTGTTAATTGGGCGATAAATCCGCCTAATAAACACATAATATTAAAAATGAAAACAATAGTTTGGCCATATCAGAAAATCATCCAAGATATGTATAATAAAAAAATTAACCGGTTAAATTATGTTATAAAAAATCAATACATGCGAGCATTTTATTTTATTTAGAAGAGAATAATTAATCCGCTGAATTTAATTCTATCCTGATGAATCAGAAGAAAACATTTAGGTGACCAATCGCTTTAGAAGACAATTTCAGAACGTATTAGTTTTTTGCTCTTTTTGACAATTTGGAGATATGTTTGGATATTTATAAAACTCAACGTCTAACTATTTGTCTATCTTTTAGCTTAGGTATAACTTTAGTTTTACCAGATGAATTCTGATATCGATTTCATTATCACATAGTATATTTGTTTGGAAATGTTTTTATGTAAAAATTATTTTACAAATTAATTAGGTTATGAAGCAATAATTAATATTGGAATAGGTTATCATGGAACGTGAGCAATCGCCAAATGCTGTGTAAGAGGAACAGAGGCGGCGGAACTGCGGGTAAGAGCATGTTTAGAATAATTAAATGCTTTTCCACTTTTAAAAAACTTTCCCAATCTCATTAATTCTCGGCGAAATTTATCGTCTCTTCTATCTAAAAAATCCCGTTTCAAACGAAAACGTACCTATAAACAACCAGAGAGTTATTCCTAAATTAAATTTAACAACCAGAGAGTGATTCCTAAATTAAGTTACGCCTCGGCCTAGGCGAACGGAAGGCACGTCTCAGTTGGGTTACTCTCCATTATATCCCAGCTCGATCTGAGCTATCGGCTCAGAAGGCTGCGTTAACTCACTTCGTACTAAATTTCAGCTTGCTTCTTGTCGATCCATAAAATAACTCGGTATTCGAGATATCATGCCAACAATGCATGTTGTTTTGTTTGTATAAATGTTAACTTTATGATATAGAGGTTAGAATGGAGCATTAAGTTGAACATTTTTTTTCTGTAACGCTTTATTGCAAGAAAGGCTAAATTCATAAAAAAACACGGTGGTGTATCTCCTCCATATTACTAAACACGTATCCCCTTCATTCCAAGGGCCAGGGGCGCAAATATAGAAATAAATAATCTTCTTGAACGTGTACTATCAGTTTGTATCAGAAAATAAACGGAAACGAAAATTACGCAAAACTAAAAAGATAACGAAATGAAAAAAATTAGAATATAGCTCATAAGTAAAGATAATATAAGGGTATCTTAAATTTACGTAACTTATTCATTAACATACGAACGTTTACGTTAAGGAATATGCTATATAATATATTCAAAAGAATACCATCTAATGTAAGGGTATTATATGCTACCCTCTAAATATTTCTCTATCTGGTCATTACTACTTTTGGACTTAAATATTATATTGCTTATTAAAAGCTACAATAATACGTGCACAATAACATTATTAAATAACATCTATATATTAATTTCCCAAAATGTATAGTACGTACTGCCCAGAGAAACATTTAATACATGCACATACTGGATGGATACTTCAACTTACGTTAAGGTGCGATAATCAACTAAATATTTTAGCCCTATTTTTTAATTTCCAACTAACTCAATGTTTTCATTCAAGGTGTTTCACGCGGGATTCATTTCATCTTTTCGGTATGTGTGATAAAAAAGTACGATCACAATTTACGTGTAAATGGTCCTTTATAACTTTCATTTGAATTTTATTCATAGTTCAACAATTTTTTCGAGTAGGTGTATGGTTTCGATTTCATAATTAAATAAATTTAAATATAAACCCATTAGCAAGATATTATATTACTCTAGCTATACCCTCAAATTCGTTGGCGTGAAATTCAGGGATGATTATTATTTAAAATTAGGGCTAAACCTAAAATATTGACAATTAATGTAATAAATGTTGTTGGCAGTACCAAAATTAAATTATTCACAGATTCATTTTAAAATGTCTTCCACTGTAAAGAATTCACTCTGTTACAATGGTATTATATATACATATATTTACATTTATTCAGTTTCCTATATATATTATAGTTTGACAGTTTTCCATATTAAGTTCGTGATTGTTATCTATATAATTTGGTAAAACTTGCTCATACATTCGAATCAATTTAATTTAAAGTTATTATGTTAATTTCTACTCTGTAATTAAACTGTAAAATATTATGTGTATTTCATGTATTATTTAAAAATTCTAAAGATGTTTTTTTATGAAATACTGTAATTATTTAAAATTAGGGTTAAACCTAAAATATTGACAATTAATGTAATAAATGTTGTTGGCAGTACCAAAATTAAATTATTCACCGATTCATTTTAAAATGTCTTCCACGTAAAGAATTCACTCTGTTACAATTTTATTATATATACATATATATATATATATATATATATATATATATATATATACATTTGTTCAGTTTCCTATATATATTATAGTTTGACAGTTTTCCATATTAAGTTCATGATTGTTATCTAAATAATTTGGTAAAACTTGCTCATACATTAGAATTAATTTAATTTAAAGTTACTATGTTAATTTCCATTCTATAATTAAACTGTAAAATATTATGTGTGTTTCATGTATTATTTAAAAATTCTAAAGATGTTTTTTTATGAAATACTGTAATAGATCTTATTTTCATTAGATGTAAGTGTCATGTAATATATATTGATCCATTCTTTCTGACTCCCTAACTCGTTGATAGACACCGACGCTTATGGACGAATTCTTACATGACAAAAAATATTGTTTTTATATAAAATTTTATGACGATATTATTAAGAAAACGAAACTTTTCAATTGAGGGTACGCATCTTCTTAAAAAAACCCCCTTAGTTACATAACGTTAGCGCGGTATCCGGTTTTAAGGAAAAAAATCGATCAGCTTGCCCAGTCATGCGAAAACTTTAGTTTCAAGCCTTGTAAAAGCTTCTGTTCACATCCAATAGAATTGTATCTGTATTCATCGCAACTCCTTCGTATCCCTGCATTTATATTACTTTACTTTCGAGTCTTCTCCGCTGTTGTTGCCTGAATTTCGGTTTATATTATCTGCCAAACCGAACGTTTTCATTTCTTTAATATTGCGGGCGGTTAAAAACGTGACTAAAAATATGATAGACGGTTAAAAATATGATTGTAGAAATATCATTAGCATCTATCGTTCTTTGGGTTAAAGATTCTTTTTTCTTGCATATTTGAAATTGCTACGAAAATCGATCACTTGCCCTAACGACGACGATATGAATTAAATAACACCCGCAACTTTCGTTACTATTATTAATTTATAATTATTACTTACGAGTAACAATTAGAGCGAAAAAATAACAGAATTTAGATAAATTTGATTTTGAGTTTTTGGCGAATTTTAATTCAATTTGAATCATTCCTAAATTGAAAATTCCCTGTGCTAGGAAAATAAGAATGAAATTACATTTTATACACATTTCATGCATAACTTGTCCATTATCCATACAGAAACAAATTGATTCGCTTAAAATACGGATATTACACACACAAATACATGTACATATGCAGACATGCATACACACACACATATATATATATATATATAGATAAATAAATAAATATATATATATATGTATATATATATATACATATATATATATATATATATATATATATATATATATTTATACATATATATATATATATATATATATATATATATATATATATACGTATGTATAGACATAATAAAAAGACTTAAAACCTTCCTTTCGCAAAAAAAAAAATTCTCACGTTCAAGGTGGATGTAAAACTGCCACTACATAGAACGACTTCGTTTATTTATAAAGGAGCTACGCGATAAATTAGAGAACATTCTACTTCAAATATTGAATATATTTGGCGTTAATTTTGTAGAAATTCATTATTCATAATTAAATGAAACTACGTGATGTAGTATTATTTCTGCTTTCTTTAAGCTCTTTACTACGACCTTGACTATCGCGGTATAAAACTTAAAGAAAGTAGCAATAATACTACATCGCGTAGTTTCATTTAATTGTAAGAAAAACTTCCCTTTAAAAAATTGAAAATTAAGTATAATAAATTATCTCAACAATATTTCTAAAAACCATACTTATTGTCAATAAAGTCCATTTTGTCTTAAACAGTAATTTATTTACCCTTTACTAAAACTTCTTTTTATCTCTGCTTTAAATTAGAGATTATTTTCATTCCATGGTATTAAAATCTAAAAAATATTCTGAAAATTGAAGTACCTGATTTACTTTCCTCAGTAAAGGAAATAGAAGATAAGACAAATTACATGACCGTTTAATATATAAAGAGACAGGTCTTTAACCTTATGTTTCTTATACTTTATATATTTTCTTCTATATTTCCTTTAACTTTGTGTTTTCTTGTGTTTATATTTCCTTTAACTTTGTGTTGTCTTATATATTTTCTTTAACTTTGTGTTTTTTTCATCATTGTAACGATCTAATACAGCTAATTAAGGCTACATTTTTTATTCCTTTTTTACAAGTAAAACATATCATAGGGCCTAACGTTTACATATGCCACTATTCAATTACTCAGTACAAATACTTGTCAGTTATATATATATTTTATTATATGAACCTACAGTAAAAAAAAACTCAGAAATCTCTCACAATTCTCAAAATCCTTTCACATCCATACTCTCAAAAAACTTGTCAAGCACGAGTAGAACTCACACTACAGGTCATTTATAAATATTTAGTACGTACTATTTCTATTGATCTATTCACACATATTTGTTTTTCACAACTTAATTGTATTATCAACTGTATCTGTCATGGGCGTCAAATCATACGTGGGTATTTAGAAAATTATAAGATCTATGATAATCACTGTAGTTTTCCTACAACCTTTGTGTAAGTTTCCGAAAAATTAATTTTTTTGTGATTTTATGTTGAGCGCTTTCGGGAACAACTGCGCGAAACTTTTTTTGCATGTCTTCAGAATATCTCTGAAATTATACTATCTATAATTATGAAAAAAGATTCTCTAAGGTGAAGGAGACCGTGATGGAGAAACGCGTTGCCGTTCAGTTTATTAAGAACTGATAGTTGGAAGTTAATAAATTGTTTTTCTTTTATCAAAAAATTATTAGAGTGCAACATAATATTTGCGCCGTGCAAGATTAAAATCTAAGTAATATCGGACAACATAACGGTATTTTTTTTGACTAAATTAGTTCATGCAACCATTATAAAACTGTTTAAAAGTAAAGCAAAATAAATACAAGCGGATGGATGAATTACAAAAACGTTTACTATTCAGTCGCCAGTTTCAAAAAGTGAAGAACAAAAATAAAATAAATATGTGAATTAATAAGTTCCAGAGAATGCGGACGAAATCTTTTCCAAAGCTGGAAATTAACATTGTCTTAAGCTAGGTAGGGAGAATGATTACTTCTTCCGGCGATCTTACGTACCTGATAATATATATCGCACATACGGTGCAACATCTTCACAAGTTTTGAAATTATGGAATGTCAAAGATATGTAATAATTTATTAATAACCTGAATTTATTAATAACTTATATTTATAACAATTAATGTTTGTTACTAAGCGAAACGAAAATTTACAAAAAAAAACAACTTTTTATAAAATGTTTTCAGGGTTTTGTGAAAAATACACTTTTATGCGTTCACAGTATTCTCTAAAAGTGACGTGAATTAATATTTTGTAATTGATTATTATAATCCTTATTTATTCACACCAAGTATCTACTATATACAAAAATATCCCGTTTGTTAGTTTTTTCATAACAAATGTCTTAATTGTTTCAACAAGGATTTTACCAAACCACCAAACAATATGGACAACTTAAAGCTTGGCAAGTTTTAGCACTTATGGTTCCGTATCTCAAAAGGAAGAATAGGAAAGAAAAAGAGGAAAGTACGTATAAAAATCACCTTCAGGCGCAGTGCCAATTAATCATGTCCGATTGTCGTTAATTTACATAAAAGTGTAGGTTAAGAAAATTTTAAAGTCAATAAAACACTTTTGTATTTTGATAGTTTTATCAATAAGACATAAACTAACATTATAAATAACTTATATCTGTCATCTCATACAAACCGAGGAGACGTAAATAAAAAGTTCCACTGGCGGCTATTTTCATGAACACAGAAGATCGACAATAATGGAACCAACAATAATCGATAAAAGAATAACATATGATACTTTAATGCACAGGTCCCAACACGTTTTGACATATATCTTGAGTCAATGCAAAGTTAGCCATCGATCTTATAGGAGAAGAAGAAGACAGTTATCGAACACCGACACTCCACCTACAAAAGTCGTTTGTCTGTATTGCGCCCAAGCCGGAGACGGTTGCGTATGACCCGCTTACATACACAGAATTGTCTTTGCAAGTGATAATTAAAAAATAATATTCAATAATCAAACTGATTTTCACTATTTCAGTAAATAAGTAATTTATTCATTTATTTAAGAAAGTTTATTGCAAATATAAAAAATAAGCTTGTAATAGTTATTACTAGTAATAAAATCTTTTCCAACCAATCACAAAGCATAAAGTAAAAAAAAAAACAAATAATGTGGAAGATTGCAAATGAATGTAGAACACTAATTAATGACATATAATAAAATTAGTATAATAATATAGTTGAAAATAGACGTAGTAATCAAATAAACCTCGTTTGTAGTAGTCGATTAAAAATGTAAGGATAAAATTACAAAACAATTGATACAAAAAATAATGTAAATTATACCACACTACATGCTATACCCCAGTCTCGGTCGCGTGATTAAAGGATACCGCGACAACATTTTTCTTTTCAATAATTGCATAACTCTGTATGAAATAACATGAAGGTATAAAGACCTTTGTATCCTTTTTGTGACGTAACGTGGCTCTTGTTAAACATTTAATTCAGCTTCATTATATACTGTAATATCAGGTTACACCCACCGCCTTCCATTTACCCAGATACCACCTTTACTAATTTAAATAAAGATATTTTCAAAAGCAAACATATGGCAAACATTTCCCTTTTACACATTCTATTTTAATTATATGTTTAAAGCTTGCTCTTTGCTATGAAATGTAGCCTTGTTATGTCGGAAACATAATAAAAACGTCGAGTTGACGCTCCGCCGACATGTTATTTAATATCGCAACGCTGCGTAGGTGAAATTTTAATTTCCGTTCAAAGCGGATGCTTTGAAGAAAATTCAATATGGCTTATAATTACTTTTGTGTTTCATATACTCGCATGTCTAGCTTTGTAATTATCCTGCATTATTTATTAAGATTCGAGTTCTTCTTGAATACCCAATTGTTTCATTTGGTTAGTTAACAAAGGCGTATTTTGATTAAAAGGTTGTTAGGTAAAAACATTACATCGTAAAGGTTAGGTAGGAAAATTTTGTCCATTTGTTTGTTTGTTTTACAGTGTTTGATAACAGTAGCTTATCGTATAGTCCCTAGTATCCAAACGTAATATACGTATAATAATTAACTGCTTTCTAGAAAGTGTAGATAATAGGCAATAATGATTTAGTGAAAGAAGTCGAACTACGCCGGGTGTATTTTACAGAGTAACTTTTAAATCATTACAGTCACATTATCGTTTACATATATATATATATATATATATATATATGTATATATATACACACACACACACACACACATATATATATATATATATATATATACCCAGATTTAAAAAAATTGGGTCAGAAAACGTCTCTATGGACAAATTCTGTGATAGTTCCATTGTTAGCCGAGCCACGCCGGATAGGCAGCTTGTATAAAATGAGCAAACCAGTACTCTCAATGATGGGAGCTGTTTCCAGACACTTAACTACTTTTTAATATAGGTCATTGTGTGCATCAAAATGAGTAAAAAATGTCGAGAAAATTTCCAACCATTCCCAAAATACGTTTCGAAAATACACACTACTCGAAATACACCTATTCTTCGTAATGACGTTGAGTCAAATGTCTTTGAATCCCTTTAATTTTGATAGCTTATAAATAAAAGAAGGTGAACATTTATAACTGAAACTTAAAATATATTTATAATTGATTACACGCCAGTACGCCTAATGTACTGGCATTAATTTACGTGTCTTTCAATCGAAATATTTTCGGTAATAACTTTAATCAAAGGTCTGAAATTTTTAAAATAATTTCAAATCAAAAGTTAAAAATGTAAGAGTCTCAATATTGGAGAGATGTATTGTAGCAGACGTGAAATAGACCATGTTGTTTAAAAATTTATTTGATTTTTTTAAATAATCTGGCCTATTACTGAATAAGTTACATAAGAGCTCGTCGTCAGAATCACACTCACCCTCAATCTCTGCAATATCAGTCGCGGTATCGTGATTTGGTTATATGTTTACATTTTAATTCAATTAGCAATCTTTTATAATACTAACATCACTATTAATATTTCCTAATTCTCCTAAAGCAAAACGCTCAAAATTTTAATCATTTGGGTTAATTTTGAGTGAAAGGAAATAAATATAGCTTCCATAAAATAACACAATATATTACTAAAACGCGTATTGATATCTAACCATCTATTTCGGAGAAAAAGTTGGTTATTGGCAAGTCGACGTTAAATTGACGACACGTCACCAGTTGTAGGTTAAGTAAAATGTAGTAAACGAAATTTTAATTTTATTTTAAATGTATTTAATTTAAAATGTTGTTCATTTTTCTTATAAAAAATTCTAAACAAAACCTTAAGTCCTATCTGATGGTATCACATTCGATCGTATTCGCGAAAAAAATTGTTTTTGTTCCACTATATTGATGAGTAGTGCATATTTTTTTTATGCTTTGGAACATATTAATTAATATGTAGTGGAGATAGTTACAAAATTTCATGCATAGTTCTAAAACTGACAAAAACTTGAAGCTGTAATAGACGGGTAGACGGATGAATAGGCGGACATAATAAAGTCGTAAAAGTTTCTTTTTCGTTAGGGAATCCTAAAACTGAACCCTGAAATTTGAACTATTTATCGTATTAAACTACAGATAGCGACTTGAAGTTTTAACTCACTAACCAAAACTTTCTTAAATTCCTGATCAATGATGTATATTATTTTAAACGAATATTTAATAGTAAAATATTTTCAACCTCAAATTTATTAAAAATTAAATCGTGCTATTGATCGCAGTCTCTGTCAATCATACATCAATCGTTCGTACGCAAATTTAAATCAATCATACTTTTATATATAAAGTGTGTGTTGTCTCGTTTACTGTAAATCACACATACTACTCTGACTCCCAACTCATATCATTTTTTAGTATTTTAGTTATTTAGATATGTGCAAGTTTTTAATTATTCTGACAGATGGACTTTTTTAGAACAAGAAGCATTTCAAAATGAAATGTCAAAAATGTATTCTTTTTAAAACATTAATTCGTGTTGCCTTTTCTGTCACACTTTACACTCCCCTCCCAGTGAATATGATTATGATACAAACTCTTTTAGATGAGAAGGGGAACAAACAGTTCTTCCGCTGCGTGTAGTGGTAAGGTGGTTAGTAATTAAAATACCTTTCGGTGGAACGCACGAAGTAGTAGTACTTTTTCCATTTTTGGGCATGGAAGTTTCCAATGACTTTTCGGAAGGATAATTTAGGAAGAAACATGGTTTCAATTGAGTTCCTTTTTGTCTGCCAATTGAGATCCTTTTGACAGTACCATTAATGTCTATATCAAAGTATTTTGATGTTCGGTGTTTAACAGCATAAGGACCAAGATAATTGGTTGCAAAGATGAAGTGGCGGCATTGTTGTACACAAAAACGTGCGAGCAATTTGAAAGTTGTTTTGAAACGAAAATGGGTTTCTTGCTATGAGTGGTCGTTGCAGAAGGTTTCACGCTGCGTATAATTCTTTGCAGCCTCTGAACGAAATCCGAATGTGATAATTCAGGTACTTTGGTCACGAATTCCCCGGGTGAACAGAGGGAGCTGCTATAGATAAGCTCAGCAGAAGAGTGTCCAATGTCTTCCTTCACTACAGAGCGTATTCCTGGAAGAACAAATGGTAGGGCCTCAACCTAATTATTGCTTTCTTGCAAATGACACCTCAAATTAGCATTGATAGTTCTATGCTGTCTTTCAATCAACCTATTTGATTGTGGGTGATATGCGGTAGTCCTAGATATCTGAAAGTAATTTAATAAAAATTAATAAAATATATTTTTAAAAATTTATTTATGAAATCATATTACATAATTATTTGACGAAATACCTATATTTAATAGCGGTCAACTTAAACGTCATTGTTCATCGTTTAGTTTCGCAACGCAATATGGCGCCAACTTGTAATGTGAGATGGCGCCACTCAACTTTTGACACGTCAAAACATGAATTATTTATGCAGAGAATAAGAAAATGGGAAAATGCTTTATTGTTTATTTTTACCCGATTATCCTTTCTGTCTTCGTCTTTTCGTGTTTTCGTCTGTATGTGTGTTGTTGTTACACGAAGCCTTCTCAGGTACATGATAATATTGACGACAACATAATTAAAAGAAATCACAACTTTCTAAATATACTTCCCAGGTGAGAGCGAATAAGTGCGTCGACGTCAAAGTCAACCGCACATAGAGCATAAACGTACAGAATTGACACTACGGCATACCATTCATTGAGCGTATTTGTATGCAATAATATATCATATATATTATGATAATACTTGATCGCAAAGGGATAAAATATGATCAGTTGAATGTGCACGGCATTGTTTTAATTTGTTGAGGCGTCTCCATGAATGTATGTAGTACTTAATTATTTTTATTTTATAATTCACATTAAAAATTTCCAACAAACGAAGTACGATTAAATTGGTTGCTAAAGTTTTCACTTCTACAGCACGATCTATATGATCTTAAGCACAACAAAAAAAAATTATTTATATGTGGGATAAATTAAATTATAAGAATTCCAAAACAATTTTTTCGACAATTTCATAATATGTAAAGTGGTTCTCCAGATATTACTGAAAATGTTCACGTCGTTTTTCTGAAAAACCGTATGACGTAGAAATGAAAAGTTTATCTTTTGATGAAACATATTAACTTTCATAAGTCGTCCGGAAAATCCCGGCGTAGTTCGAGTTCAACTCGTACTTAAAAAGTACTTTTCTAATTAGTGTAACTATCTCTAAACTAATGGTATATTATTTTATTTTCGTTATATCTGGACTGACACCAATCAGACGAAAGTTTAGACAGGAAACTATGATACTTAATTTCAGACTTTTCTTTACTTCTGAAACTTAATTCCTGTGGTTGACTGCATATACTGAACTAGGAAAACACTTTACCCCTTCGTATATACTATATATAACTTATACTATGTACACTATGATAACTATTTTACACAATTAATATTCTCCCGAGATAAATTCGAGACACTAGATATGAATAGTCTGACTAACAAACATTGTAAGTGGTTAGAATTTTTAAAGTCTCTAGCATCAAAGTTAGAGAGCAAAAACGAAGTTTATTCACTCGTAACACTTCGTCTACTTATAACATTAAAATATTTTAGACATGTTCATAAAGTTTGGGGATATCGGTAAACTTGCGCATTTATTCAAGCAGATATATAAGCATAGAATTTTGACGTAAGGAAAAAAAATAAAAAAGGGATACGAGTGTTAAATGCTTTGTTACCTGTAACCTATTTAAAACTAATTATTGGTTGGTCATTGGTTTCGTCCAATGAAACGATACATAGAGTGCAACAGAGACTAGTTGGTTCCACTTTTGATTACTAAAAATTTTCAATGTTACTTCTCGTCAACACTGCTTATAAGAATGAACGTAATTGCATATTGACATTTACTAATATCAAGGCTCACAAAAACATTTGTTTTTCTGCCACACAAAAACTTTTGAGTTGTTAAAGAACGGCAAACCTTTTAGGAAATTAACATACCTCAACAAAAATAATTTCTATTTCGGAAAAGTTATCTTTATGTATTATGATTATAAAGTGTGAAGTTAATATACATATATGCAAGATTATCTGTTGCAGGTGTATTAATTTCACATTCTGTGACCTAATGGAATACTTTTAAATAACAAAAATGATCCGTACCCGAATAAATGGTAAGGTAATAAAGATCAATGTAGAAAAAAATTATTCAAATACGAATAAATATGAAGACAATAAAAATTAGTGTAAAAAAATTACTGAAACCCAAATAAATATGAAAACAATAAACAACAGTGTAGACGTAAATATTCCACTGTACATTATAACGTTTAACATATGTTAAATCGATGATAGTATACTAAATAGATTAAATTAAAAATTTGAATTAATTTATGTTTTTAACTTATTATGTTGTATTTTACAACCTAAAGAAAAAAAGAAATAATAACATATAACAAATAAATAATTTAAAAAAAAATCGAAATAAATGATTCTATATTATTCTTAACCTCGAACTATCCTCGACCTATCTCGAATTATAATTAGATTATTAATCAGTGGTAAAAAATTATATATCAGTTTTCTTATATGTTTACATGCAGTAGAGGCGTACTATTTGACTAAATCGAACGGTCCACTAATATAAAATATAATTCATAATACTTAAATAATATATTGGAAAATCGATACTTCATTACTAAGACCGGAACGGGACGCAACGCCAGTTTGCACTCTTGATTTGCTCATAAGCACCTATGTTCACTTTTATTTAGATGATAAATAAGGATTACAAAAAAGAAATTATAAAGAAGTAAATACAATTGCCTATAAAAACCAAATTATTTTCAATTATGTTACAAGTATATAGTAATGAAAATAACGTATAATGTAAGGAAAATAAAATATTTCTGTTAAGGACATGGGTTCAAAATTATATACCCATTTTAAGTATGACAATTGCTTTACTTTTTATATATTTATTACAATTTCGCAGTTAAAGTAATTATATTTATTCCCAAACGTTCCTAAAAATAAATATGAAAACAATAAATAAAATAATAATACCACTCGTTGCTAATATATTCTATTTTACAATACACGACGTAACATTTACAATATTGACACGAAGACATGTTGGAAAAATTAACACAACAATTACACCCATTTAAAATGATTTAAATAGAAATGAAACGAGAGTAGGTTTATTTTAACTTTATAACAACAAATGCGGATTTCATTTTTTAAAAACCACGTTTTTCAAATGGCGGCCATCGAGTCTGACAAACTCTTCGAGTCTAGCACGCATTTTTTACTAATACTACTTCGGCTCGAATATTTTCTTTAAGTTGTGTCACAGTGCTCGGATTTATTTTGTAAACAACGGATTTTAAGTAAGAAAAAGTCACATGGGCTTAAATCGGGTGATCTAGGTGGCCACGGTACGGTACCGTTTCGGGATATGTTTTTTTCTGGAAATAACTGCCGCACTGCATTCATGGACACATTAGCAGTGTGAGCTGTGGCCCCGTCCTGCTGGAACCTGGATGTGTTTTGGTTGAAGGATGGACTATTCTGTTGTTCTACTCTGAAAAAGTCATTTAACATCTGAGCATATCTCTCCGAATTCACAGTTACAGTTTGGCCACGTTGATTTTCAAAGAAATAAGGCCCTATGATTGCAGATGCAGACATGGCACACCAGACTGTTACTTTAGGCTTATGTAAAGGCTCTTGATGCATTTGTCTTGGGTCGTGAACATCCCAGTAACGAAAGTTCTGCTTATTCACATATTCTCCAATGTGAAAGTGAGCTTCGTCACTAATATATTGCCCGTCCGGGTAGCAGTACGAAATCTCAACAACATCACCTCCGCGTAAGTTTTTCTTAATTCAAAGTCAGAATCGTGTAAATCTTGAACAATTTGAATTTTATATGGATGGAATTTGAGCTTTTTTTGCATTATTACCTGTAAAGTTGATTTCGGAATTCCCAATATCGATGAACGTGTACGCAGTGATAAACGGGAATTTTCAACGACAGAAACCATAACACGCTCGACATTTTCATCCGTGGCTACCAATGGTGTAGGTCCTGGCCTGAGCCTATTTAATGTTGATCCTGTAGCTTTGAAGCTTGCTACCCTTGACTGAATGAGGTTGATCGATGGTCCATCACGTAATCGACGAATACTGTAACGATTATTAAATCGACGGCGTGCTACAGACAGCGAAAATTCACTCGAAATGTACGCCTCGACGGGAAAAGCGCGGTGCTCTCCACTCCATTGTTCCATGGCTACTAAAACATCTGCACCGCTTGCGCTTCTAACGACGCCCCCCGCGCCTCTCTTATGTGTTGCGTTCAGAAACTATGTTTGTTCAAAGTTTGAAATCTGCCACTGGACAGCCTGTAGAAATTATATTAAAATAGACACAAATGTAATAAATATATAAAGCAATGTATATATACAAAAATTCAGAAGCAGATATAGTTATAAAAAGCACAAGCCTCGATGAACCCCATTTAGGTGTTGAGCGGTCAATTACTGAGGTTTATTTGCGCAGAGAAAACATATAATTTATTTATACTAAACCTTCTTATGTATCTACCTACTGATATCTTAGGTGCTTCATATCTTTGTATATACCTGTACATACTCACCTACCTAATTACTTTGTTATTTTCTTGCTTATGACAGGGCAAGTGAAACAAGCAGACATAAAAACAGTAGATCCTCAATTCTCATGATTTAAGTAGACAGTGTCCCTGCTATGTTAGAAAAATATGATATAAATCGTACCCCTGCAGCATTAGGAAAACATAATATAAAATAAATCATACTTCAAAACAAAAAAAAGTGGAAACCTTATAATATTACTCAATGTCCATCCGTTGATCTGTTTATCATAACCACATAGATGTTTTTGCACGCCCTCTCGATGCCCAGGTCTTGGAATACGGCACAATAGTAAAGTATATTAACTTGCAAATATCTCGATACTTAACATACAAAAGTATCTGTATTAAAATTTTAGAGGGAAAACATCAACTGCACGGAATTTTGTTGTAATTTCATACATCGTGTAAAGTATCAATCGAAAAGACAAGTTATTAGGTTATAAAGTAATTCTTCAGAATTTTATGTGAAACAGTACTAAAAACATTACTAAAAATATTCATAAAAAACTGTTTTATATGTGACACACGATGCATCAATTATTTCAGCATACAATGGTATGGTATTTACTGGGTTAGGAATTACTGGGTCACTGGCCAGGAATCAATTACTGAGTTAGGAATATAATAATTACTGGATTAGGAAACACTTTCTCCTTTTTGCATAATTTTTCAAATTACTGATAATGGTTCGTAATAATATTTGCTAAAGGAGAGTCAGAAAAAATTATCGAAAAATGGAAAAAAAATTATTATAATTTTCTATCGCAATTAGTTAAAAAATATGTAAATTTTATTGGATTTTTAGTAACGGGCCTACCCTATTTCACATTCGTATATTATAACATTATAAATACATATAATATATAGATATAACATTTGTGCTATCAATATCATAATTTCAGAACCATACATATAAAAACATAGCTAAAAATACAAAATACGTCGATATTAAATAATTCCTCAAAATTCCTTTTGCAGAACCGTTTTGATCCACATTGAGCCACCCCCCTTATGTTTTCATTATTTTTAGAGTAACTTGAATTTTGACACTAATTTATTATATACAGCCAAAATTGACGAAATTTTTCGAAAAATAATTGTGTCTAGCAATTTTGCATAGAGTTTGCGATTATTAACTCTTTGTTATATCCGTCTGTCTATTGCACCCTCCGATAATACTTTCAGGTACTTACATATATATATATATATATATATATATATATGTACAATATTATATTTTTTTCCTATTTTGTTTATTTTAAAAGATATTGATCAAATCACCATACCAATACAAAGCGTAACGATTTAATCGTTACCAATCTTTTTATTAACCAAATAGCTATTTGTTATACGTTACTCTTAATGTAGATCGTTACAGATGACCATAACTATGTCTTTTCAGCTGCAAACACGCAGCAGCTGCTGAGAGGGAACCGAAGAGGGAACCTCAGATAAATTGAAAACGCACTACGGCTTGCTGGACCTAATCCGTATGAGTAAATGGGTATTATACTTTTGAAATAATTTGAATAAGCTCAAAGTTTTTAAATTATAAAAAAAATAATGATCATATCAGCACTACATTTTCATCATTCATTGTATGAAAATGTAGTGCTCGTCTGTCTATATTTTAATCTTGTACATATTTTTCAAGAACAAAAAAGTGATATGATAATGAATTCTGATTATAAGGGTTCTGTTGTAATTATCATAATAAACAAAAAAAGCAGTGAAAACCTTATGAAAATATGATCAAGCCAAATTAACACAGAATAAAAATACTGAATAGTTTGTAAATTTTCAATTAAAGAAACAAAGTATTATACGCTAAGACCAAACGAGATCACACTTTAAAAACATTCTCGTCTGCTCCGATTAGAAATAAGTAACGATGATAACAATATTAAATTACGTAACATTTACAAACAATTTGTATTTCCTTTGCGCCTCACTTTCCGGAAAAGATCGCTATTGTCCCTTAAAGCTTTCTAACTTCCGTTGGGATCAAAAATATCCCTTCAAATCCTTTCAACACTCGCAGAAGAGCGGCATCGCTTATTTAATAAAATTGAACGATTACATACAATTTTGTTTTATTACGCTTAATTACAAAAATAGTTATTAATATAATGTGAAAATAAAAGCAGTTACATCTTATTCATTAAAACACGTAATAAAATATTAAAAATAGTTGAATGTATGTAATAAACATGCATATCCAGAAATATTTCATATTTAAACCTCAGAAAGACCTAATTATTGACAATGAAAGTGTTTTAGAAAAAATTGTTTTTAACAATTTTAAGCATTTTTTTCGCTTTTCGGTTGTAGTGGCCAATTAAATCTTAATAATTTATATTAAGGCTATTATAAAATTAGTGTAAATAATTTTTTTAATAACAGAAAATTATCGGTAAAATAAAAAATTAACACCATGACTTATTTTTGTTTTATATTATTTGATATCGAATAATTTTATGCACATTTATATTTCCAAACGTACCTCATCAGGTAATTTAATAATAATTATTTGTAATTAATAATCAGGTAAAAAACAAAGAAAAACATAGTCACTATTAGTGCAAAAACCTAATAAAAATTTATATAACTGAAAACTGCAGAAAGGAAAGGGAAGGGACTAAAAGAAGACGGAGAGCGAGAAAATAGGAAGTCTCTACGGAAAATTATTTAGAAAATTTAAACTATTTGACAAACTATAGTGAAGATCAATAGATTTCATTTATTAGTTATCCAATCTATAGAAAAAAAGTATCACCAAAATAATTAAAAATTACGACGAAAATTGCGTGCCCCGTCTCCTTTTTTCTAAAAGCTACTTTAAAAGTTGATTACTTTTCTAAAAGCTACATTAAAAGTTGATACTTTTCTAAAAGCTACATTAAAGTTGAATACTTTTCTAAAAGCTTCATTGAATGTTGGTTACTTAGTTATTAAATTTTAATTACTTCGATTTTTTAAATTCAAAGTTGATGCGCCAGTCCATAAAAACATACACACCAGCGAGAAGTACAATATTTTAACCATTTTACATGAACACAGTTCGTTCTCAAATTAAACGACCTCATTTTAAAAGAAAAGGCCTAATTTAATTTGTGACTTGAGTCTGATTAATAGAAAATCTGCCTTTACTTGGAAAATTACTGTTTTTGCATTAAATTGTTCTGGACGCGAAATGTTAATTGTATATTTGGATTATATTTGACGAAATTTTTTTAGTCTAAATAATTAAAAATTATGTAGCATTTTTACATCTATAATGTAATTAAGTCACAGCACGACTGTGTGTAAACATTGATCCGTATAAAAATACGTTAAAACACAATCATTTCATAAATATTATTTATCAGAACAGTAATATCCATCACGTATATAATATATAAAGATCTATCACGTCCTCGAAGACCGAAAATAACGACTGACACGCAACGCAGACTGTGTATCGGTGGACGCCAACTACTTACGTTTATCGAGCAAGGTGCCTGATCGGCTTTCCATCGATTCACCTCGTATGTCAAGAAGTGCCCACCACGACTGAATGCCTTCCGTTTCCTTCAACGCAAGTCATATATTCTAACTTTTTCTCTGTTTGTGCATTTTCACTCGTAACGTTCGGATCGGTGGAGAGTCGGCCAGAATCGCTCCGATTTTTTTGTATAACCAGATTTTGTAATGCGTGTGCGTTAAAGTATTAAATATCATAAGGTTTATTTTCTTCAATTATTATCGATTATTGTCGGTAGTTCTCCTTGCGCTTAAAACTGAAATCAGTTTACTTTTGGCACAAATAGACTTAATGTACACGAGTACATCACAGTGTAATAAGTCACTACTTCAAAACTCAGAA
Source organism: Druceiella hillmani (assembly GCA_039881145.1). Classification (NCBI taxonomy): domain Eukaryota; kingdom Metazoa; phylum Arthropoda; class Insecta; order Lepidoptera; family Hepialidae; genus Druceiella; species Druceiella hillmani. Next base: position 13,829,737 of record JAYKKI010000061.1, read on the forward strand.
TATTATTATTATATAAATAATAAAAACCGGTCAAGTGTGAGTCGGACTCTTGCACTTTTAGTGGTCTGAAAAAGTTATTGCTGCTGTCATTGAGAATTGCGTGCACCGGAATACTCATGAACCGTGCGATAAAATGGAAAAGTAATGTATTTGTTGAAATAACTCACGATAAAGCAGAAAAAATATCATGTTCACGTAATAGAATTAAATCTCTTTGGCCGTGAACCATACCTTGACGCATTCTTAATAAGTAAGAATGCATTAAGTTATGGCTTATGACCATAATTTGATAAAAAAACAATAGTATGAGTATATGAGTCAACTTTAGACAAATAAAAAAAATTAATTGTTAACACTAAAAAATAATTAATTTCGTACAAAACATTTTTTGAAGCAGCTAACTGACATACGAGAACGCTATTAGCATCGGGAGCAGAGAAAGCAGAGCGAAATGTCGAACGGTCAGTGCGGACGGAAATAATGAAACTGCAAGAGCATTCGAAATTAAATTGTAATTCCATTTGCAGAGTTCGGTATTATCTAAGTTTAAAATGTTATCCTCCATATCCTTCCTTTTCTCTCATAGGATAAGATGGGAGGGTCACAGGTATAGGGAGGGTCCTATTTGAAAACCGTAGACTTGTTTACTTTCAACCGACCTAAAAAGATATGATAACCGAGATATATTGAGTTCGTTCGAGAAGATGGAAATTAAGATATGGATTTTAATAAATTACAAGACACTAACAGAGTACAAAAAACTCCCAATTTGTGTATATATTTATGCAAACATATACATACACAAACGCCTTGTATTTTTGAATCGGGATATTTTTATGCTCTGTTAGTGTCTTATAATTATTGATTAAAATCCATATCTTAATTTCCATTTTTTGAACGAGTATTTTTATACCTACAGCAAAAGCTGTGTTTGTAGGGTCCCATACCTTAAAAGGAAAAATGGAACCCTTATAATATCATTCACATATCCGTCATTATATATCCATCACAGGCATTTTTCTCAGAAACCGCTTTATGCGGAAACTTGACATTTGGCACAATAATGAAACTTATTAACCCGCACGTATCATAATAGGTAAAACTCAAAAATATTCATTTGGAAACTTTAGGGAAGATGGATTAAGTACTAGAAACTTATTTTAAGTTCGTTTACGGTGCGAGGTGCCATTTGAAAGGGCCATTTACAAGGGTCTCAAAAATATTTTTTTCATAAATTTAGGTATTACATTTTCGTAGGTAGTCTGAAAAATATACAAAAAATAAGGTCACCCTCCCCACCCCTTATTTTTGAAACGAGTTAATCTAAGATTACGAAAAAATAAGGATTTTTGAAAGCCAACGAAAAGTTTGTATGAAAACTGTTTCTGTTTCTAAATGTCCTGTTGATGTTTCTAAATGTCCTAATTTTTTAAATGTTCGCCATATTTTTATGCCTACAAAATATATAGTAAGCAATACATTTCACTATTTTCATAACAAATTTTCTCAAAAACCGTGCGACATAGAAATTTGCATGTTGACATAGTAATATATCTTGTTAACTTTAGTTATTTTGCACATATTTCACACCACCAACTTTTCTAAAATATACATTATAACATTTAAAGGGGAGGTAAATAAAAGTCTTCAAAAATATTTTTTCCTCATTTTATAAATCATAGAGATGGAGAATTATACTAAAACACTTGTTATGAGGAATACTAAAATATTTTTATTCACAATTTTTAGTTGTATATCTAAAAATACATAAAAAGAATATAGCATTTCGCCCTCTTATTTCCGAAACTATTGAGCCAAAACCATGAAATAAACAGCTTTTGGTAAAACCAGACTAGAAGATTACAGGTACAAGAAAACTATTAAAGATATTCTAGATCTAATTTTTAAAAATATGCACCTTGTCGTTACAACTGCGAAAGATATAGATGTTGCAACATACGTATGTTGTAAAAATTAATACTTCTAAATAATTTAATAGCAATTCTGAAAATATACCACTTAAAATTATGAAATAAAGCATTTTTGCCATGATAACCATGGCTAGTAGTTCGTAGTAGTTCTTTCAAACGATAAATATTAAAAAAAATTAATCCATAATTTCTTTTAATATTTAATTCGTCTTCCTAAAATTTTTATTTAAATATATTTAAGTGTTATTATTTATTATTATTATGATGTATTACTATGCTAAATTCCAAGTTTCTACGCCTAATGATTCCTAAAAATAAAATACTGCGGCGTACTAATTTTTTAAGAGTTCCCTATTTTTCTTTCGCAAAACGGAACAATAAAAATTAAGAAAGAACGACTTTCTCAAATATTCTAATTATTTTCTGGAATTTTTCCTTTATTTAGTGCATTATAAGTCAATTACTATATAATAACTAACTTTTAAGGGCGAAATCTGAATAGGATAAGTCTGATGCAAAACTTAGGTAAATTATGCGCATTAATACTACAATGGCGGAAGGTGGCGTGGAGATGTCGCTTGATAAACCCAACAACACAAATAACTTGTAAAGACAACAATAAAATAAAACGGTACCGATTGCAATGTCGTGAAAAAGTAAATAGGTTTGTCTTACGCGAGAATATACAGAGCGTAGCTGTGTCGTTTATTTCTTTTTTTTTATGGTTACAATTGAAATTGTGTGCAGTCTAGTTACAACGTTTTCTTTTTCCTTTTTTTGTAGAAACAATCAAATACTTAATATGATTAACTTACGTTGCATCCACAAACATAGAGGAATTAAAAAGTTACCCACAAAGTACTGGCAAATCAGGTACTTGCATAATACGGGGCTTCGACCATATTAATCCTAATGTTATTACACTTGTGATACATTTAATTCCGATAAAAGCAACCAAATAATTTAACAAATACTTCGCTCATACCAAATTTAGTATATTTGAAACATAGCAAGAGAACACTCCGTTGTCTGTACAAAATTGAATCGCAACGCGGACAGGGATCGCCGTATCATTATCCACCATACCATTCACGTTGCAAAATTACATTTTACTCGTCGAATATTGAATATATTTGGCGTTAATTTTGTAGAAATTCATTATTCACAATTAAGTGAAACTACGTGATGTAGTATTATTTCTACTTTCTTTGAGTTCTTTACCACAACCTAGGTTTCGTTGTATTACAATACATTCAGGTGGGCTATTAGCAAAGATATAAAAGATAGACAGAGAAGAAAATCTTTGCTAATATCCCACCTGAAGATGTTGTAATACAACGAAACCTAGGTCGTGGTAAAGAAATTAAGGAAAGTAGAAATAATACTACATCACGTAGTTTCATTTAATTGTGGATTTTACTCGTTGTTGTTAGCCACTTTAGTCGCGTTGGTCTTGTAATGCGGCAATAAATTTTGACGATAAACGACAAGTATTTGATATGCTTGTTGTTAATTGTAAAAATATAATATAATCGTAATCGAATTTTTTTTACTCATCCTCACTCACCCTTTTAGTTTATATCGCGTTGGATATAAACTAAAAGGGTGAGTTATAGGGATTTCAAAATTATTTATATTATGCAAAAGTATTCTATATGTATTATTAGAAAAGTCCATAAATATTATGTCAGAACCCATTTGAGGGAAACTTGCAATTTGGAACCACGATCCAACATATATTTCCATAGATAACATTCAAAAATATTCATGGAGAAGTTCTTGAGAGAGCCAACAATGTAACATGTTAAAGAAGCAAGTTATCAAAATTTCGGAAATATTTTTTAGTATAATTTTACCTTAGACAAGTCAAGAGATATTATTGGAAATAACAACAAAAAATATGTACCCTCGACTCTATCTCCCAAATTACTAAAGTCAAAGTTATGAAAAAACAGCGTCACTGGTAGTTTAACTAAAGTTTACTGAAAAACTAGTATTATTATTACGTACGGATTGATAAGACGTATTACTATGTCGAATTTCAAGATTCTACTCTTCATAGTTTCTAATGACCGACAAAAAGGCATTTACATATATAAAGGTATATACATATTGCCAAACAATGTGGATACTTATATTTTGAGAACAAGACACCGCATTAAAAAATATTCCTATATATTTTCGGTTTAGTTTTTAAAGACTTCTTCGAGATCCTTCAAAATACTTGAAAAGTTTCGATACTTGAAAAGTTTCTTCGAGATTCTTCAAGATACTTGAAAATAATAATCTTCACATAATTAATCTACTTATATCTGCCCGTAAGTAAAATTTCATCATGATCGACCTTAAACCGAAAAAAAATATTATACTATGACATACAGACGAATTTGAAGAAATTAAAAAGAAACTGACAATTAGCAATGAAAAGCTAAAAAAGACAGATATAACAATAACATATGCACAAGACGATTTTCAGATATATTATATAACTTTTGTCAGTGTTAATTAACTTATCTAAAAATGAAATGAAAAAAGGCTAAAATTTTGGAATTTCCTTTATTTCCAAGAAAATTTACTATAATTTCAACTCTGAAGTTTGTACTGATTCATTATGCCAAGTCGCATTTGAATCAGTTTTCAAAAATCAAGAATAGAATTTTCTTTGCTATTCAATTGTCAGAATATAAAACATACAAAAAATAAATATATCGAAATAGATATATCAGTTGAATTTATAAAGGAAAACTGAAGGGGTTTGCGTTTATATGAAATTTGTATCAGACGCTCTCATAACATGCAGAAGATGAGTACCTTTATGGTTTATACATACACCGTGCCTTGCCTATAAAAAAGGCAAGTTTATGCATTATTAGCGAGCGAGTCCATACACCTAAACGTCTAAGGTATCGAGTTAATAATTGAAGACTCCGCTCCCGCAACTGTCAAGGCTGGCTCAACCCTTACATGTGGCGTATTTTACCGACACGGGCGTGGTCCAATCAACATATTCCTGGTTTTGTATTCTTGAAGCTTTTCCTGTGCAGTAAATGGGAGAAATTTTTTTTAAATAAAATGTTATGTCTGGAAGAAAAGGTCTGAACTTAACATAAAAAAGAAATTAAAAGACTGTAATAATTTTTGTCGCCTCACTTTAGGGATCACGTAGCCGAATAGCAAAAATGAAACATTTATAATTTCGTTTTGTGATAAATTGTGATAATTTTGTTTGCCCGTCTGTATTCCAAAGCAACAAAACTCTTCACTCCGAGGTGAAAACAAATTGCAATAAATGACATTAAACTGACGAAAATGAATTACATTAACATCTATACCAATGTATAAAACGGAGAAGTTTCTTTATTTTGTTTGTCCACGCTAATCTCTCAAACTACATGTTCGATTTGAAAAATTAATTTTGCTTTAGAAATCCTATATTTCGAGGAAAATTATATTTAGGTAATAATATATAATATCACGCTAAGATTCATAGGGACAGTTTTTTTGGTTTTTCGATTGGTGTGTTTGTTTGTTCACGCTAATTTCTAGAACCACATTTAAGTGTACAAAAATTCTATTTGTGTTAAAAAGCCTATATTTTTAGGGGGAAAATTATATATTACATATAATTTCATTAAAATTTTTAATTTAAATTTTTTGTATTAGAAAGCCTATACTTCTGGACGTATTACAAGTTTTTAGTATGCTATGATTTATACAGGTACCACAGTAGCATAAAATGTAACTGAAATTGGAGAATATTGCTTAATCGGTGAAAGGTTGAGAGACTGGCATATTTCTTGAGTGATAATTTCAAATATTCCTAACGATATACCCTCGATCCGGATAATTTTGGTTTGGCAAACGGAGCGGAATTAGTGACACTGAAAACAGCGTAAGTAAGAAAATTATAAGCAGGTGAAACCATGGCATAGCTTGAATATATATAAAGAAAAAGTATTTTAATATCTATTTTGAAATATCTCCATAAATATTGAATCGGGAACTTTTTTCGAAGACCCCAACGAACATCCCCAACGAATGTCATTGAAAATAACTTAAATTGCATCCAAAATTTTTATTCATATTTTCTGATATGACGTCTCCACCTGCTATTACAGTTACCAGAAAATAAACTAAATAGTTACAAGTCTGAACAACGTATATTTTGTTCTCCGCCTCAGAAAACTCAGAGGTTTTCTACCAGGGAAGTGAAAAATCTGAACAATCAAGATAAGATCATTTAATTTATACTTTTTATCAAATTTACCATATTTGAAGCCAGAATATTATACCATATTTGAAGCAAATATTTATTCATTAAATATTTTTTTACTTATTAATTAAATTGCTTTAAGAAAATCGTGACGTTACAAATACCCAAAACTATTGGTTAATGTTAAACTGGTTGTTAATATAATATTAAAGATTGAAAGTATTGTAAACTATAAATACGAAATAATAACTAACAAAGGGATCCGATGAAAATTTATTTAACTCGTACAGTATTACCATTAGCTAGGTGTAAGAGCACCACGAACCTACGAATTCTCCTCTAATGGAAAAACAAAAACGACTTAAGTGGTGGACAGCAAAAGCGATAACAAAACAAAAGCGATTTTAACACTTCTCTACACAAAATACATATAATTTGAAATTGAAATAATATAACGATCGAGAGCGAAACAAACAATTCATGGCTCCCCACTAACTTAATCTTCCTTCCAAACTTCATAATTTACCATATATATGGATATAAATTTTATTATCCACGATATCTCTAGTAAGCCCACCATATGTCGATGAATATAATCGTACTTCTATAAGGGATACCAATATGGGGAATTAGAGCAATAATAATTATAAAATAAAGGTATTTTTTAAGATTAAACCTTAAAAACAAAGTATGGTATAATCGGGTAGTGTGTAAGTGAGAGATTCTCTTTAACTTCATGATAATTTTCTGATTATCTTCGTTCAAATTCGAATTATCAATTATAATATGCATCAGAATCACCTCCCAAATATTTTATCAAAATAATTTAAATTTTAAATTTTAACACGTCACAATTTCTTTTAAATTCGTGGTCCTTATTGATAATGGTCATTTATGATTTCATAAGTACGTTATAACTATCATTATATTTAGTATTTCAATATTTAGGTAATCACAATCACAAAATTTTGTCAAATTGTTTTATTTTTATCATGAAATAAATTGTTTCATGATAAAAAAATTGTATAAATTAAAAAATAAACAATTCAAGAAAACAATAAAACATACAAGAACTTAAAAATACGGGACTCATAATTCTTTCCCGTGCCAAATATTTTCAATACGCTCGTTGAATTTATTAGAAAGATCACGGCTCTCTCCGAGTGAAAGCTCCGGATCGTACGTAGTACAATATAAAACACCTTAACCGCCTAGGTACCGACGTCAAAATTTTGTCCACTCCAATTCGTCACCAAAAGCGGCCATAAACAAAATCTACTTCTGAGAAAAAAATACAGAATTAAATCCGAGCCCGGGATGCAGATAAAACGGCCCCCGGACACGAAATAAAACCCGGCGCGCTACAAACGATTTACGCGCTGTTATCAGGGCAAGTGGCCGATATAAGTGCGCAATGCCGGACACAAAAAGCGCGATTGATCGGGAATAGTTTGCGAATCGCATTACCGATACAGAAGGGCAGATGTCGGCAAGCGGAGGGTTTCGCGGCGCGCGGGTTACGGGGAAAGAAAAAGTTCCGGCCTCACTGAGAGCTATTCGATAGGAACGGTAGTATTTTTTAAAATATTAACGTTCTTATCGGTTAATAAATTTAGATATTAATGCTGATATTTGATTTATCAAATCATACAGAAAATATTAATTATTTTGAAGGAAAAAATATAAAAATTAAATATATCAGTATTTTTCAGCAAGAATTTATAAGAATATTCATTCTTAAACAGTCAATCTAAAAAACTTGTATTGCTGTTTGAAAACAGCGATTATTAAGGGCACAACACTAATATTTATGCAACTCCTTCTGATGCTATAGATGTAGCAGAAGGATTCATATATTTGATGGCGATTTCTGATAGCGCAGGAGGAAAATATTTGCTGTATATTTTGAATTTTTAGGATCTGATGTAATGGGAATAATTGGTTGATCCAGATGATGTTTCAATTCTGGAATCATTGTATCAAAACTTGTGCCAGAAATTTTATTTCCCGTACTTTACATTAGTATTTGCTCATGTCTGATCCAAAGAGATGGCGTTGCCTCTGCTTGACATGGCATTTTAAATGAATAAAAATCAATGTACCAAACAAAAATATCATCTATAACTATCTTTCCATAGGGTTGTAATCATTATCATTTTCATAAGTGACCAATAGTTATTTTCGAGGTATATATATAGTCAATAATTATTAATAATCAGTGCTTAATTACGATAATTATTTGAGTTCTAAAATTCAATTTGGTACGTATTTAATGGTTGATCTTGCACTGAAACTTAAGTATTAATTGTGAAAAACGTTTATATAGAAAAAAAAAGTCATACGAGCATTACATTTTGTTGTTTTAACTAAGGGAATGCTCCATTAAAAGTCGTGAAAGTCTACAAAATAGGAATATTAGATAATTACACTTTTCCGAATAAAAAAGCAACCAACGGTTCTAAAATTGTTAAATGACATAAATCCTGAAAATAGGCTATTGGAACCTTTGATTACTTCATTACTTAAATGTTATAGCAAAAACAATTCGTAGCCAAATATCAAAACTTAATGTCCCTTATTAAAACTTACATTTTTTGAAGAGGAATATGTCTTGTGTTCCGAAACCGAGGTATTACTTCGGGAATATCAAAATAAACTTTAGTCATGAAAAGTTTAATAACTTGAATAATATTAGTTATAGATACGTGGACGATATTATATTAACTATAATAATAAACAAGGCATAGTTTAAATACTTACTAAAATTGTGCTTAATAACATTATAATCGTCGACTAATGCTTTTTAAAAATTTGGTCACAAAATATGTTCTACAGTACACATTAATTTAATCTAACGCGAGATATTGTTGTAAAAGCACGACATTTGAAATTGATATTTTATCTTTTTGCGCTTTAACAAGTAGATAAGAAATGTTTAATATTTATTTAGATATAACTGCAGAAAGTTTCATAAAAATCAGAAAATATTAAAAATAAACCAAATAAATATCAATGAATTTTTAAAAACTGTTTACAGAGTCAAAGATCGAGCATGGGGAGAATTATCATTTGTCACTTTCTACAATTTGAAACTAGCGACCGTGTCCCATCACGACCTTTTTTTTTAATTTAAAACATATTAAATTTCATATAAACTGAATTTGTGTAATAATGCGACAACATAAATGTGTAAAAACAATTGGTCACACTCAGTGCGTGCCTTTATATATTAAAAGATTTGTGCCATAGAGACGGCCGAATTGACGACGGAAATTATTGACGTATGGGGATTTAGCATTGTTTTGTTCGATTGATATTTATGATTTCGAGGAGGATTTGTATTGTTGTATTAGTACTTATTCCTTATCTAACAAAGCGAGTATCGTCCATCGTGATGTCGATATATCGTCCCTTTTCTAGTCGAATGGATGTGTACTGTACGTCCCGACACATTTATGTGGCGTTTGATTAAAAGGACTGGTAAACAGTGGTAAACATTCCTTTTAAAGTAAAGAGTACGTTTGGAAATAAGAAGATGGCGTTTTACATTTTACTGAAATTAGGCATTTTAACTAAGTTAATTTAGATGTTTTACTTACTGTTCTTTAGATTTACCATAGCATACATATTTGTATTCAAGATTTATACACAATATTTTCTTCCTGATAAAAAAAGTTAAGCTAGCATTAGATCTCAAATTTAGATTAATAGTTTTTTTCCGGGGATTCGCCTGCGGTATTAGACAAATTTTAAAAACATTTTTTGAAAGAAATAGGCAAACATGGCTTGATTAAAGCCAAATAAGTGGTTACGACTTAAATATTATTTTAAACATAACTTGTCAGGTCTAATTTTTAACATCTGTAGTACAGTATGGCGCGCCTTGCCAGTTATGCGTCAGTAGCAAGAACTAAAATATCGTGCAATAATTAAATAATTAATTTAGAATGTTAAACGGAACATAATCAACTCCCCTTAAAAAGTAAATTAATAGCAGCGTAATAAATATTTGTTGGGTGGATAATTTTTTGTCGTTTATGTTCACCGCTTTACTCCTGTAAATGACAGCGTAAATGAGTTTAACCTACATTTTAATTTAGGATGCATTTTATTAACTATATGCTAAATTTCATTAAATCCGTTGAGCTGTTTGAAGCGTAGAAATATTTTATCATATTAGTAGGAAATAATAAGTAACACAGTATTTATAATGACTTTTATTGATGAACAGGTAAATCAGAAAGATATAAATGACTGACATAATTAATCCGCTTCAATTAAAGAGAGTTAGCGTTATTAAGGTAGTTGTCGCAAGATGGTAAGTTCCAAAAATTGTTCTGAATTTGTTTAATGAAAATAAGTTTTTCGTAACTGTTAATATAACATCATTTTATATTGACATAGTTTTTAGACAAATAGCCCTACGCGTTTTTTAAATATAATTATGTGGTGAAATATCCACTAATGATAAATGTGAAATTTTTCATATTGATTTTTACTAAAATTAAAGGTTAATTTTTTTCCAAAAATTTCAACATAAAATCACTTTACATTGTGTTAGTTTTTTAATCAAATCACTCGACGCATTTTTTTTAATAAAATGAAAAATGTGGTGATTTAACTACTTTTCCTATAATGTTAACTGTATAATTTTTGAGAGCGATTTTTACCAAAACGAAATGTAGATATCTAACTTATTTTAAAATTTAAATAATTGTTTAAATTTTAAAATAAGTTAGATATCTATAGTTTGAATAATATATCAAAAATTCAGCGAATATCGTCCACAAGGTAAAGTGTTTTTTCAACACAATGTAAAGTTTAAACCCATCGATGAAGTTTGAAACAATTAAAGTTCACCTATAGAATGTTCTTTCGTAACTTTTTTCTAATTTTATATATTTGATTTCTTTGTACTGTGTTTTATATATAAACTCGTTCTTTTTCTTAAAATGTAATATTCCCCGGAGAAAAATAACCAAAATATTTAAAAAAATTGATGAAAGTTCATAATATTTTATTCAAAATTATGTAAATACAATTTTAAAGTTGCCATAAATATTAAAATACTGTTTCATCTCATTTCAACAAAGTATGTTTGCCTGTAAACAGTGCTTAAATACGAATATATAATGTACAAAAATGATCATTTTTCCCGCCTTCTGTACCTCTGAAAGTGTGGTCTATGAAAATTTTAAAAATGCCGAACTTTTGTGAAACCGGCTAAGGTAGTTGTCGTGTTAAACATGTGATTACTATTGAAGTGACTTCCAAGTCGAAAATTGTTTCGAAAAAGTTTTGCCTGAAACTTTCACATAAGAAATTCATTCGGAATCAAGTTTAATAATTCAGAATTTAGATTATTATTCCTACTAATTTGTATTACCAAGATTAGGAACTTAACCGTAATATTTTTAAAATGTCGTTTGGAAAGTTAATAATATATGAATAGCTGAATTATTATTCTAAACATATAAAAATTTAAGAATAAAAATAAAAATTCAATAATAATACAGTATGTTTTCATAAACCATTACTAGCGGTAAATTTGCCGTGATGAAATTGATACTAAAAATTCTGAAATTGATTTTATAAATTCACATTGGCGAGCAAATTGATTCCGGGGTTCAAGAAAAAAATTGGGACTACCCAATAATCGTAGGCTTTACAAAAATAAAAAGGGAAAAATAAGAAGGAAATTTATTGGAAAATTTATACAAATCCCTTATTATCGTTAAATATTCACCCATTTGGAAATTCTGGTGATATAAATTGAAATATCTGTATATTTTCTTATTAGTTTCGGAAAGTACTAAATTATTTTTGACTGGAATAATATTATCGTTCATTTTACTTATACTCTATGTACTAATTATGTTCTTTAGACGTCCTTTAGGTTTTACAATTTAATGGCCAGATAAATGTGACACAATGGTAGAGAAAACGGAAAGATTTAAATTCCTGAACATATGATGAGAGATTGACCAAAAATGTTTATTAAGTTTGGAATGAACAAATTCATAGTCTCAAAAGAAAAAAAAACGGACCCTGCTTAAATCACCTATGTATCCATCTGACTGCTACATTTCTGCCGATTTTCTTAGAAATATTTTAACATAGAATATTTTTGGTGAAGAAATAATGTATATTAATGCGCATACATCCAGAGCAACAAAACTCAAAATTATTTATATGAAAATTAGACAAATGTAATACTAGCGATATGAAATTATCCATAGAAACCCTGCACACCCTCTTCGAAATAGTTAAATTCAAATCATACAAAGAAAGCGTTCCAAGAATTGGAATATCTACCGGAAAATCATAGCAATGATTATAAATGTAGTACTTTGAAATTAATTTAAAACTAATATTGACGCTTGTCAATAGATTAACTGAAATACTATGTACCCTTCAATATATATACATATATGCTTAGTGTGTACGTATAGTTCTCTTCGTACTTAATATGCCATAATGGAATACCTCCTAATGAATGGCCTGTGCTTGTTTATATCAAGTGCATATCTTTGAATATTTGTAGTGAACGTACTTATTTAATTACGGACAATTTCGTCGTATGCGCCTGTCGTCAAGTCCAATGTAAATATGTATTTAATTAAAACACGGTATTTTTGAGGCACCAATTTGAGAGATGAAAGCAAAGTAGGTTTCTTGCGTTATTAAATTTTTATGCCGATGGCGGAAAAAGTAAGTACTGGCGTTGGTCGCTAGCAGGAGTGGACTTGTAATTAATTTTCATTGGGGAGGAGACTTTAAAATTTCAATGCCTCAGCAGTAAAGTTTCGTCATGTATCTCTTTTTTTCTTATAATGCTGTGGTGTAATAACGATTTTTGTAACCTGTGAATTTGTGGAGGCATATTTTCGTTACGTAAGCTGTTTCTGTAAGTAGGTTGCTACGAAATTTTTATAAAATATTTCCATAAACGTATAATATGAAAATTTTACATAGTTTCGTAATATATTATGTTATTAATTTTTATTTAACTTTACCTTGCACACTGTTTAATATCTGAAGAAATATTGGTTGCATAATAATAGTAACTTTCATCCTGAAGTTGCCATTGTAGACAGACGTTATTAAATATATAAAAAAATTGGTGTACACAATTAGAAAAAAATTATTTATAATATATAGTAAAAAGTAACCTTTAAAATTTGTTTCCGACAGATTGCATCCTTGCAACCAATTTAAGTAATAAAGGGTATTACTATTTATTTTAGTAATAAAGAGTATTACTAATTAAACATGAAATTAATACGAAGAATATTTCATTTCAATTTATAATTTCTGGTTATTTTCAAATAAATTGAACTATTCATTTGCTGTCATCTAAAAAAAGGAGTGATACGAATTTGGTCGCTTCTAAGCATCTTACTTCAAAATTGTTCTCCTCAGACATATTCCTGATATAAATAACAAAGCAAAAATAGTGAACTTTAGTAGACAACAACCAGTGAATTTTATCAACTACGTTAGATACAACTACATAGATACGTTAGATAATACCTTAGATATCATCCATAAAATTATGTGACGAACTGATTTTGGAAGTTTACTACGCAAAAATGGTATTTCCTTATTAATATCCATTTCCTTTTTGTAAAGAGATGGTGATCATATACCTTAAATATTTTTTGTGGTTTAGTTATATCTATTTCAGATTTGGGTTTGAAAGATTAAGCTATGAATTAAACTAAAACAACATTAATGTGAATCAAAACTGAGCATATTTTCAGAAACTTTTGAGAATTGTCACACGGTTTTTGAACGTTGTCAAACCAGTTTTGTGTAGAAGATCACCTTAGTAAATGGCAAGTTTGTTTTTATTAGATTCTGCATATATATGACAAAACGAAAATTGGAATTGTGATTGACCACTTAGACAATCCGTCAAAAAAAGTCCTAAATGATACAAAAATAATACAAAATCCATTGACGAGCTACCATAAAGGTAACAATTAAATTATCATGAAGTAATATATTTGAAATAAGACCTCAAAATAGGTTTCAAATTATATGTGTGTAATGTGGCAATAGATATGTGTCTTCGATTTATATACAACTTCCAGCATCAGCATGTAACTGGCTGTACTTTATTGATCAAGAAAATTTAAATTTATTTCGACCAATTCTTCATTTCACTTTGTTGTAGTAAAAACTGACTAACCACAATACCAAGGCTCTTATAATTGTTCGAAATAACTAAATTCACCTTCTGCCTACACTTTTAACTACACCAGCAAATAAAGATAAGAGACGTGGAGATATTCACACCACAAGTCTATGAGAAATAAATTTTTATGGTGGATGAATAATAGATATCGTAAACACCAAATTACTATGAAACCAAGTGTTATTTTTATTACAATGACAAGTACAGCACTCAAATATAAAAGAAAAATACACTCACATGGATTCAAAGTTAGAGACAAATGAGTAAAACATCCTAAAAAGAAAAAAGAAAAGCTCACAAATGATATCTGCTGGCAATTCACATAATATTCACCTTTGTCATAAAATGAAAGGAATTGTTTTACTGATATTGGTAAATTTTACTTTGTGTGGAGTGATAAATACAAAGATATGCATAAATTTTTTTTTTTGATAAATTATACCAAAATAAGTTCTAAAAAGTACTATAACTATATGAACATAAAGGTAATTTATCAACCATAGGGACACTTGGAATTTCTTGGAATATATCCCAAGAGATTCCAAGAAATCTGAAATGTTTTTTTCCATTTCTTATTTTGATTTTTTAATATGTTTATTTGATACCAAATGCAGTATTTTACGTCCCTAAAATAATTATATCCGTTCTGAAAATCTCACCCCCATGTTAATAATATCTAATAATTATTGAAGTTCCTACGAAAGTTTAAAAAGAGGCTATCGAAGCTTATAATTTTTGACCGACGTTGTCGTTGGAATAGTTACATTTTGTATTACTTACGACAATGTTGGCCAAAAGTATTTTTTCCTGATGTTAATTTGAAAAAATATAAAGAGGATCCGTAAGACGGGTTTATACATTTTTTTTATAAAATATGTTATTCTTTTATTTCTGTCTCTTTTAGTAACTGTGGAACATATACATTACTTTACCTTCATTAACACAATATTGTAATTTATACATAATAAATATTATCACAGTTATAAATTTCAACGCCATGAAATTTGAACTTATCTCGTGTTTGTTTTCAAATAGTTTTATTTCGCTTCATATTCCGTATATTGCCGACTAAAATCTTGCGATCGATTTTTACTTACTTCTACTTAAACGATCCACATGAAACCTCGTACGCTCAGTCAGCCCCACAAATGTACAATATTACCATTCAAACTTTTTTTATCAAATTCTAATGCTGCAAGTGAATTGAGTTATTGAATCACAGATAACTACTCCTTAGTAGGAAATACCTGTGAAGTATCGGGTACTTCAAAGGTATTGCCTGCCTAATGTGTTTAGATTAGTAAGATGGGTCTTAAGTTAAGTCTTTTTAATATAACTTCGGGTCCCAATTTCTCAGTTCTTACATTGTTGTTTTATGACATGCCTAAACCATGGAGCTTGGAAAAATACCCCAGTCTTTGTTTAAATGGTAAAATTAACACTAAAATGTTAAAATTAATATAAAGGTGAAAAAAAAATAAAACGATTGGCAATTATACCATTATATTTTATAATATTAAGTTATATTACTAAAATTAAAAGTTTGATAGTTATTCTATCATTATTTGTGATGCTGAGTTATACGACTTCTGTATTATATCAAAATAAAGGATTTGACTACAATATTAAAGATCCCCGATATGACTTCCGAGCTTCAACAAATGAAAGTTTCTTTCTAAATGCGCCTCATAACTTTATTTTAGTCTGGTAAAAAGCCTAATTGCTCATAATTATTTTCGAGTGATTAATACATATCAGTTGTATAATTAAAACCACTTAAGTTAATTTTTATTTACATTTATTATATTATCAATTACACTTTCAATTGACTTCTAATTATTAGCTGAGTACAAAGTTCTAGTATAATACAACAATAAAATTTTCAAATTTAGTATATATTTTATAAACCATTTAATCGATTTAAACTTCGCTTCAAAGCAGGGGGCTTACTAAACCGATATTAATTTGTTTTCTGAGTGAATTCAGTAAGTAAATCGGTTCGTTATCCCGAGTCACCTAAATGATATAATTTTAAAAAGAATCCTTATAACTTAACCCTCTGAAATGAAATTATTTAAAATAAGTGCTTCACCATGAATGATTACCTATCAAATTCTGTTACATAATTTTAGAAATATATTCTATTATATCCATAATCTTTTTGTTCGGCTGAAATTAACTTAAATCTCTATAAATCTTGATTGAATCCAATAATAGCTTTAATGTCGAAAATGATAAATGAAAATTTAAAATTCATAATTAAATCATAATGATAAATCGTCTCTTGGTGACCGATGCCGTTGCAGTTGGTCTTAACT
Organism: Druceiella hillmani; assembly: GCA_039881145.1. Taxonomy (NCBI): domain Eukaryota; kingdom Metazoa; phylum Arthropoda; class Insecta; order Lepidoptera; family Hepialidae; genus Druceiella; species Druceiella hillmani. The sequence continues at coordinate 13,846,399 of JAYKKI010000061.1, forward strand.
TTTATTTTCCATTCTCATGAAAGTAGCCATGAGAAGTTTTCAGTCTTCGTATTGTTTTCATGTAAATACTGTTTAAAGTTAAACAAAAACACTTGCAAAATTCCACAATGATTCCACCGTGAATTAAACAAAAACACTTGCAAAACGACCTTCCATAATATTGTCGATATGATTTACTTTCTGATTAAGGATAGACCTGAATAAAATTTTCCAGCTTTTAAATAATTGATTATGAAAGAATAGCAAAAAAAAATTGCTTAATAAATTCTCCAAAACACGGTCTCGTTTGTTAAATAAACTCAAACGCTAATATATTAAAACAGTTTCAGCTTGAATGTTAGATAATGATTTATATTCCATAAACGTGACTAAATTATTGTCTTCTCTAAGACAAAAAACGATACAACTCTGTTGGGAGATGAAATTAAAAGTTATTTAAAATACTTTTAATATATTGACCATAAACTGGATATTAATCCAATATTAAATATATATACACATAAAATGGATGACATGAGACTGACCTTAACTTCATCTGCACTTGCCCTACGTGGCAGAATAAGCATGGTCTGTCTAAAGTCATCAGCCAAAATCATGACTCCACTTACTATGTTTAAAATCACAGTGGCTTCTAATGTCGTGGACCGTATCATTTAGAGCCTCAGTACCTACTTTGTGTACTGTGGTATACTCATCGCATATGATAATTTTATGTTCATAAAAGAAAAAAACATTAATGTGTTATTTGGCCGAGCGATTTCGCTTCATTCCCTTTCTTAAATTCTTGTGGGACGAAACTGGAAAATCGGTGAAACACGTATACATTTGTTTACAATAAGTACGATTTAATATTTCTCACTTGTTCGTTATTTTTCAACCTTAATGACTAATTTCCTATAATCTACTTTCCAAATTTGTAGGTTATACAGATCTTGAGGTTTCGTGATGACAGAGTTAGTGATATTTCGCTTACATATATATATATATATATATATATATATATATATATATACATATATATAAATATATATATATTGGACGTCTTCTTTAACGTCGCAATTTTTTTTCACGTAAACGGTTAATTGGAGCCTTGGATAAATGGTAATCAGTGTCGTAATATTTGAATATCCAATTCCGCAGGACATCTGATACGGGAAACGTCCGTAAGACACCGTGGACTCGCCCATTGCATGACATATATTATTTGTGGCAATCTTTGCCTCGTGGTTCAGACGAAATTGGTATTGTAATAGAATTCGTATTTGATTTCAATTTAAATTCATCATCCTTGATGAATTTAAATCGAAATCATTTTCAAATTTTACCCCACTTATATCGCCAAAACTGAAAAATTTAATAATTCACTAGAAATTAGATATAATACCACGAACTATAAATTCTCAAATATTAACGAAATTAATACTTGAAAATCTAATAATTATGCTATTTATTGTTCAATAAAGAGAAGCGAATGTAATAATGATCCAATAAAATGCAGAGTACAGAACTGAGGAATCAATTAATTTACCTGTCCTATAAGTTGCGTATTCCTAAGTCATCCCATAATACTCCTAATTTTCCTAGCTTTAACAGTATGGATTTACCATGTTTGCTTGGAGATGCCCAGTTTATTGATTAGGATAGTAGTTTAGCCATTAAAATAGATTTAAAAAAGGTTATTTAATTACACAATCATATTATCAAGCTGTTTGAGAAGCGTGCTCATTTTAAGCGAGTGATAATTAAAAGAAAAGCTCTGGCTTAATGACTCCTTAAAAAGGTTATAGCTAACCGTAATCGCAAACGCCAGTCCTTCGATATGGAAAATACTTAGAGTCTTTTGGGAAAAGATTTACACGAAAGTGCAGAAATTCCAAAAAGCATTACCTACATTTCCACTTCCATATGCAAATTGTCTTCTATAAACATATGGAAGTTCATCAGCATTCTGCGTGTTGGTAATTCTCATAGTGATGCAGCTTGACCTTAATATTTTTAAGTCTCCTGTATTACTTGACCCAGCTCTTAAGTTAGGAACATTGAAGACAATTCATCCTGTTTCTTCTAATCACGAATTCAAATTTAATAATATTTGTAATTAAGAAATGAAAACTAACCTTCTAGCCATTAAAACCTATGGGATGTGATAGCCCAAGTATTAAAGTTGTCTTATATATTTTAACTACTGTGTTACTGACGTATTTAACGCATTATTAAAAAGTGTCACTCCCCCTTCTGAATGCAAGGAAGCGTATATAATTCTATTATCAAAAATATTGCCGCCTGTACATCCTAAAAACTTTCGATCCAGTTCCATTCTATCATTTTTATGAAAAGTTTTTGAGCGTATAGTCTTTGCCCAACTGGTTCGACAACTTAACCCTTACAGATTTTTAAATCTACTTCAATCTGCACGTCCATCTTCTGTCCACTTTTGGTTTGAAAATTTTGATTTCATTTTAAACAATACTCTCGCGTAATCTACGGCCAAATATGGTACAACGATTGCCACGGTTTTAGACATATTAGTAAAACTGAGTCACAAACATTTGTTTCTTATTTTAGCTACCAAAAACCAATCCTATCCATGAGAGGTGTATATGTGCAAATTCAAATGATGGTAGTGTATTTGTTTAATAATTTATAATACAAATATTAGAGTTGTTGCGTTACATACTATTTACAAGTAATATTTTTGATCAGTTGGTTATTAAATAGATAATTGTCATTAAAATTAAAATGCTATAAATGATTAAATAAAACTGTTTTTTTCTAGATACGGCAAACAAGTGACACAGCATATTTATTCTTAATATACATATATACAATTTTGAAGGTGCGAACTCATCTATACAAATCATGGATTGTACCAATTTCTAATCCAAAGCCACAATTGAGTCGCTCGTGACGCTTTTCTACTGCCAAATATCTATCGAAAATTAATAAAACGTTAAAGTGTACAAACGTTGATTTACGTTGTGTAACATTTGCTTTACAATTTTCTTAAATATTTCTTTTATGTTTTTCAAATTTAATAAGAAAAGTATGTTGGGACGCCATACCTGCGTATGCCGATTTAGTGAATTTTATTAATTCAATGAGTACGTAGAAATAATTTAAAAACCTAGTAAGCAAAATAGTCAGAACCATTTGTACCCGCACGTGTGAAAATTTTGAATAAGTTTAAATTTTCATGACCAACATCAACATCCTTAAAATGAAGAAAAAAATGGCTCCGAGGATTTTCACGCCAGAGCAAAAAACGCCGTAAGAAAGGTTATGTTGACATTCCACAATAACTTGACGCAGACGTAAATCTGTTTTATAAAATGATCACCTACGACAAGACGTGGGTTTTCCGGTATTATCTTTAAACTCAAAATACACTAAACAACATTGTCATCATCAATACTGAAAAAAGCTTGTCAAAGCAAATCAAAATTCGAAGTCATGCTCATTGCTTCTTTCGATGTCAATGTTCTGTTTTTTTGAGAAGAATATGATCCTAAAGACATACTTGTTACTCAGCATTATTACAAGGAAAGAAAAGGTCACAGCTGTGGATAAATTGTTTCTTTCGTCTATAGAATAATTCGACTACTCAAACATCATCCTTTTTATAGCTGATTTTTACCGACAAGCACGTTACTAACTTTGAAAATCAATTGTGTTAGTTTGATATGAAATACATCTTGAATTGCACGTAAATACGTCTAACATGTTGTGCAAATATAAACTTCCCCGAATGTTAATTTTGCACTTAAATGTATATATTTTGTATCAGTTGATAATTTAGAGCAGAAAATGGCGTCTGTGCTAAAAAAACTGTAAGAAATTTATTACCTTCATGCTTTAACCAGTAAAAAAAAGTCTTGATTATGTACCCTAAAAGGAGTAACCAATAAATCTTTCTAATTGAAATGAGTTATTTAATAGAAACGCCTTGTATTTTGAATTATACATTTATTTGTTTAAAATGCGACGCTTGTATCTACAAATACTATTGCGATTTGTACAAAATTATTTTAAGTGATTCGAGGAAAAGCCTATTGGGCCTAAAGAAGGAAAAGCCTACTAGCCTACCTAACAAATAATCTTCAAGCCTCAAACCTTTCGGTTACGAGTAACAGGAATATTTATTGTGTCAAGCTAATTTCACATATCACATTAAGAACATCGTCAACAAATGGAACTTTAACGGATGTACTTTTTATAAATTTATAACTATATACTATGTCTCTTTATTTAGGTACATGGCAGAACATAAGAGAATAGATGATATCGATACCTTAGAGCACAATTTTTTTATATTAATTTTTATATTATGTTGCAAATATTTTCTTCGTGATAGAAATTATAACTTATCTTTCAGCAGCACACAGTTTGATATTCAAAAATATTTATAAAGCTGATTCAATGACTTAAAATAGAAAAGTGCTATACTTGGGTCTAAACGGTGTAAAGCTGCTTATTTATATACCATGTCCAACGACTAACTTTTCTTTGGTAAACGATTGTGCTATGTTTGTGTCACTCTTTACTACTATAATTATGTATATAACTATTGTAACTTGATGTACGTTTCGATCTATCATATTTATGTTGTTTTATTTTTGACCTCTACCATACATATTGCAGAAAATGTCTGGATGAAGTCACAAAATATTATTCTGAGTAAGGAAATTTAACATTTTCAAAGGAAAGTGCTAGAACATTTGAAAATGTTAATGTTATCGACTTCACCCCGATTATTGAACCGATAAAATGTAATGAATGTATTATTATGTATTGTATGTTTCAGTTATGTACGTATTATTACACCAGTTATGTACGAATTATTACAATTAATATTAATGTTTTGTTCAATTTATTTTTATGAAGGCAAATAATTATTTTGTCTCGGAATTATTTTGATTTATTTGAAAATTATATAGGTCACAATTAAATGAAACTACGTATTGTAGTATTATTTCTACTTTCTTTAATTTCTTACCAAAATTTCTTTGGTAAAGATCTTTGCTAATATTCTACCTGAAGATGTTGTAATACAACGAAACCTAGGTCGTGGTAAAGAAATTAAAGAAAGTAGAAATAATACTACATCACGTAGTTTCATTTAATTGTGAATAATGAATTTCTATAAAATTAATGCCAAATATATTCAATAATGACATAGGTATAAAAACTATAATATTAGGATTCCTAAATTGAGGAAATAAGAGGAAACGTTTCTGACGAATATCCATGCATTAACAATTAGTATCTTGGCATGACACCACCAATGGAAGCACAAAGTATATTTGCAGGTACTTAAAAAATTACCTTATAAAATTGTTTGTTTTATAACAAAATGTGAGACAGACTTTATCTTAGCTATTGAATTCTAAATTTATCGTAACTAAGAATAACGTAGAAGATATATTGGATCAAGAATATAAAGGAGTAACAAGTTTGTTCCATGGCATGATAATGAAGAAATCTCACTCTCTTTTAAACCCATTTATTTATTAGTGAAAAATTAATGCTGCTCTATTAATCCGTGTTTTGACTAATCCATCAATTTTATGGCTTGTGGATGATCTTGGAGATGGCAAAGCTGATGCTCTCGAGGAGAATTGACGATTCTAATACTTGAAAAAGTAATGTAATAAAACAAAAATCACTAACTGGGTAGGCCTGTAGTAATAGAAAAAAAAATTAAAGAGTTCCTGTAACGCAAATAAATTTGAATAATTATGAACGTCCTTTTTAATGTAGACGTAGCATGTGCATAAAAAATAAAAATCATTATGTCAAGAATATTGTCACTTAAGAAATCGAGAAAACTTCATAATAAAAAAAAACACATGTTTTCAGGAAAATAAATAGAAAAGTTGACTCCAATTGCATCAAACAAGTCAACAGAGCTTACATACTTCCTAATGGGGCAGGTGGAAATGTGTGTACATCTGGTTCTTTTGTAATACTTTTCCAATATCAAAAAGAATCTCAAATTCTACTATGTGTTTTAAAAGTTCAAATAGTAGCTACTGCGGTAGTGATGACATTCCACAGTAACTTGACGTGCGTAGGGAATTTAATTGCATAAAAATTAATCCTGAAGAATTCTAATGGAAAAACGTTTCTTTAAAATGGAAATATCATAAACGCCTAGATACTTTAATTTAAAAAAAAGGACTAGCTAAGTCTTTAGAAAATGACGTCTCCAGGAATATTGACCTTTTTATAATAACTTACCGTCGGCTGAGAGAAAAAGAGATGAAGCAGTTTGGAACAATAGTGATGATGAAGATTTGGACAATGAAAAATTGTTTACCTTCCTTTCAATCAACATTATTTTCTAAGTTAGATAACTTTATCTTTTCTTTTGGTTAAAAACATAATTCTTGATACATGGTTTGTATTTTATTTTGTTTCAACAATTTCCAGTTTTCTTAGTGCCAAGCAATCTTTTTACAACAATACGTACATGGCTATCTAAATAAAATAAATACTCTGCTGGTTGACTTAAACGAATTTAAAGTAACACGCGCTCACAAGATTTGTTTTTGTTCCGGATTTAAAATAAATATGTATTATTCTTGTAGGGGACAAGGAAAGAAGTAAGTGAACAACTGTACCATGTCAAAAGCTTTTAAACGTTATGTAACTCAAAGGTGCCATTTCCATACAAATGTTGGTAAACCTTTTAATAATTAAATGCCCTTTTGATTTTATGAAATTGCTACTGCAATTCTTTCTCTGATATTGCTGTCTAAACCTTTTCCATTTTATAATTTTTCTCTAATAGGACCTCGGTATATTAAAAAAAAACAAATAATAAATAATATAATTGATTAAAAAATAAAATTTTTCATCTTACTAATTTAGTAAAGAATTAAGTTTGTTTTTATTTAACATATGTTTTCTTGTCTTTTAGGGATACACGCAAAAATCACCAAAATTATTGACATACATTTTCGCAATATGCAGATTGTGGTTTTCAGACTACCGTATGCTATATATTATTTACATTTGTTGTATAGTTTTTAACATACAGATAACAGTAATTGGAGACAAAGTCGCTGGTTTGGGCGTTTTTCTGGCATGCGGCGATAAAATATTTTAAATGCATTAATAACACAGAAGAGAAAATGATAGGTTTTAAAAAGATCTTTAAAAAATCTGTATTTGTACGTGTGTTCATATGTGTGCGTGTATATATATATATATATATATATATATATATATATAAATGTACACACACACGTACATGAAATATGAAATATTATGCAACATAGATACTTAAGAGAGACTTAATTTTTAACTAAACGTAATAACAAAAAATAAACAATTTAACATTGGGATTAATTTCTTATTAATGTTTTTTTAGAATAATACCGAGTGAAACCGAATAATTACAATTTTCCGCATGTCATGAAGGTATGCCAGGAAGACAGTAGAATATTAAACACAAATAAAATATAATGTAAAATGATATTTGGCCTAACTTTAGGGGGCAGCCTTTGCAATTTTCTGTGTTTTTAAACTTTTTTCTCTGATTTTCAGGCTGAGTTTAAGAATTATGTCTGAACACAGAAACAACCAATTCTTGGAGCATGACGTTAAATATATGCATGTTGACACATACATACACACAAAGGCGCGCGCGCACACGTGCACACGTACACACGCGCACACGCTCACACGTACGCGGACGCGCGTGCTCACGAACACGCGTACAAGCGCAGAGGCGAACATACGCGAACGCGCACACGCACAAATACACACATGCCCACACACACACACACACACACACATATCAACAATAGAGCTTAATAACTTACCCCAACTCATGGTAATTAACTAAATATTAATATTTACTTTTATTAGTTTTACATGCGACTGGCTACGGATCCATACCGAATAGACAAACATAGCATAGTAAATATTTTTTTATATAGTTCGATTGAATGTGATCCTCCCAAGTGTCAAAATGTGAAAACTTCATACTCGTACGTATACAATTAAGTTATCAAATTAAGGTTGTCGACACGCACTTTTTCATTCAAGAACGCAGTCGTGGGCTCTATTTTAATTAACCTTAATGCAATAATGCGCTTGTTCCCGTTAATGCCCCTTCTTGCGTTTCCCCTCTCCATGCGAAAATAAATAGGACAGAAAGTCAATAAAATAAGCATTTACCGTTTTATTTGCCTCCAAAAACCTTTTCATTCTGCGTAAACTTCTAATCAAAATAATAATTACTCTTATCGAAAACACTTAAAATACCCATATAATTTATTATAGCGAAGATTACACTGAAATATAATACTGAGGCCTCTCTATATAAGATAGGTAAATGAAATCACAGATTTTTTAAAGATCTTTTTAAAACCTATCATTTTCTCTTCTGTGTTATTAATGAATTTAAAATATTTTATCGCCGCATGCCAGAAAAACGCCCAAACCAGCGACTTTGTCTCCAATTACTGTTATCAGTATGTTAAAAACTATACAACAAATGTAAATAATATATAGCATACGGTAGTCTGAAAACCACAATCTGCATATTGCGAAAATGCATGTCAATAATATTGGTGATTTTTGCGTGTATCCCTAAAAGACAAGAAATCATATTTTAATAAAAACAAACTTTCTTCTTTACTAAATTAGTAAGATGAAAACTTTTATTTTTTAATCAATTATATTATTTTTTATTTGTTTTTTTTAATATACCGATTAGAGAAAAATTATAAAATGGAAAAGGTTTACATAAAAAATTCCCTTCATTTTTTGCAATTGCTTGCCTCAATGTTACACCACTGTTCAGAATATAAGATTCCTTTATTAAATTTGTTTGTGTCTTCCATTAATTATGAATCAAATTTTGAAAAATATTACGAATCATATTTTGGTAAAAACAAACTTAGCATTTAATCTGATTTTCAAACACCAGTTTTTTTCAACAGAAAAGAAGCATGCCAAACCTTGCTATATTTAGTCCATGAAAACTTGTAACACCAAATTATAAGAAATTGTATTCTATAGGATATTTCTCTTTCTTTTTTGTTCTTCTGTTCATCAGTTATACGTCAAAATACTCCACTTACAATATGTACACATTGTATCAATAATGTTAAATATCGTTTAATATTTCTGACTAATATATTATTATTTCAATAATATGTAATTATTCAGTAGTTTCTAAGATGATTATGAATTTAAAGAGTTTTTGTCATTCATATGAATATAGTGAGAACAACAACGACATATAATTCATACACACGTTTTACATAAATTTAAATTATAACAGGAGTGGAATTGGTCCTTCAGCTGATAAATTAAAGGAATGAAATATGCACTGATAATGACATTATTTAATTTGTTATAATTTTTTCCATAAATGCTATAATTTCGAAAACAAAATCAAACGTTTATGAATTTCCGCCGCACGTAGGCACCTTCTCACAAGGGGGACCGGAGCACCTCGGAAGCACCATAACACAAGGACGTCCATCGGGACATGGTTTGCTGCAAGTTTCTCTAGGCAACGGTACATAATCGTCAATTGCTTTGCAAATTCCACCAATAGCAATTGCAATAATCACCGTAAAGATAAAATGGTAACGCATAATTTTCTTACTTTTTCACGCAATCAAATTTGAATTAACCCAGCTAATATTATTAGAAGTGCCACGAATTTTCAACTAATTCAATTTCCATCTTTGCTTCTTCTTATGTAAGTAACACTTGCTTAAATTGTGCTAACACAAATTATTAGTGTTGTGTATAGCAAAAATGTATTAGGTGTGGAAAATCTAATAATATTTCTTTCGCCTTTACATGACAATTTATGTTTTGCTTGTATCTAAGGAACTGGTTAGAGTAAAAACACTTAAATTATAGCTCATACTCAAATAGAGATAAATCAATATTTAATCAGGTCATAAGTACTGTTGATTCAGCTGTATCCTCCGTCCCATATTTCCATATACTTGTATGTTACGTATAAATAACATTTATACAATACGTGTGTTGTTCAATAAATCGAAGTGTATAGTTTCTGCACAACAAAGTGTTTTTAGTTAAAGGATCAATCATTGATAAAAGGAAATTTTCAAAAATGGATTACAATACAGAAATTTTTTTTCTGTATTGTAATTAAACAGAAGTTTAAAAATGAGGGCAATAAAATACTGAAGTAATAGAACAGACACTGCATAAGCGTTTTTCAGTTATAACATCTATGGTAATACATTTTTTTATTAGAGTAATAGTTTTTCATTTTAATATAAAGAGTTTTGTAATTTTTGTCGTTTTGTTTAGTTATATTTAAATCTAAGCTCCAATACTAAAAGTAGAAGTATTAACCTTAGGTTCTTTAAGGTTGAAAATAAAATGTATTTTCGTAGATGTATGATTAGGAGCCAAACGTCTCGTAAGTAATGTTGACATGACATACCGCCATTACAGGGCTTATATTTGTATGAATTTTTAAGGATGTTTTATTTGTAAGCAAACATTTTATACCAGTTTAGGTCAATTTTTTTATCTGCGTCTACTCAAAACCTATTTCGCGTCCAAAATACACTTGAATTGTTGAGTGTCAATTTTTTGAGGAAATTACAACTTATAATTTGATTAATTTCGTTCACACACACTTCGCATCGTGATGTAGTATTATTTCTACTTTCTTTAAATTCTTTACCGCGACCTAGGTTTCGTTGTATTACATCTTCATTATGTATTACAACATCTTCATATTGGGCTATTAGCAAAGATCACGTAGTTTAATTTAATTGAATAAAGAATTTTTACAAAATTAACGTCAAATATATTCAATATTTAAAAACCTTCCAGTAAATTATCACTAATTGGTTAAAACCAGATTCTCTTGCACAATGATAACAGTGAGAAGTTTAAAGTTTTCGCCTGCTTTCTCCGTCGAATTACAGTTTTTGTCTGACGTTTTAATGTAGCTATGACATGTTATTATTGCCCGGTAATTGGTATTTTTTTAGAAGTGCTGACAACTTACAATATGAAGATATATTGTTCTCAAAAAGTCATGAAACAAGTTACCAATTTTAATAAAATAAAACTGAAATGATTATAGAAAAACGATTTAATTTAAATTTGCCTACTTTACAACAATGATGCTAGAAGTTACTAGTATTTGTGTAGTACTCTTAGATGTTCACAAGATACAATTGATGAACTTTAGAATCTCTTTAGCTTTAATATCAATCATATCCACTTATGTAAGTACTCGTAAAATCATTCACCATTTTAAAAGACTAAGTTGTGTACTATTCAACAATTCATAGTGATTGGTAAGCTCTATATGTCTGGAGTTCTGACTCTCAAAAATATACGTATTTTTTGCATCATATGTAATTAAGTAAACTGTTAACATTCATGGCATTCTGGTCTAAACTGTTAACTTAAAGCGATACTTTTAAGGCAATAGCACAAGAGTCTTAAAATATTTACACAATTTGGACTGTGTTAACTAGTATCATAAACCAAAATCAACGTATTGAGTTCATTTGCGCCCTAATTATATAGGCCTTCAAGTTTAATGTCATAAATCTTTCATGTAATTGCAGAGTTACACGTTTATTTTTGATTACTTTATATTATATTATGATTATTAGTTAGAGATTAATTCGTGACATAGCGTTATGACTTTATGTTTACTGTATATAAGAGAATTATAAGAGATTCAGAATCTTAAGAGATATTTTAATAAAACAAGAAGCAATATTTTTAATTTTCTTAATTTTGGATGAGATAATTTGTAACGATCTAAACAGAAGCTACTCGACTATAAAAATAGCTATATCACATTTGACGTAACGCAGTCAGGTAGTAGTAAAAGGCAAATATTTGTACTAAACTATTTCATATTTTCGTTTACGTGGCATAACAGACACAGGTGTAATAAAAAGTGGAAGCAGTACTCATTTCATTGTATTATAATTTGTTATCCATCAGATGTCATGGCTATAGCCTATATGACACTCAATAGATGTAACGTATTTTATATACCAAATCGTTTGCAAAGAAAACATTAATATGTATATCATAAATCTTGTTAAAAGCTTGAAACATTTCAAAGTTTGAAACAGTAAAATTCTAACTATCCATTATCTCATTAACATTTTTATTATTATAGGATTATTTAAATATTTATAATAAATTTACGAAAATAAATATAAAATTATTAATTTAGTATCGGAGTTTAGGGTAGTGGTAAACAATTTTAATTTGACGAATTTTTATTCGAATTTCTTATGAACACATTTTTTGTAATGCGTCACATTATCTTCGTAGACATTTTTTGCATTAAAAAGTAAATAAACAACATTTATTTCATGCATATATATCTAAATCTTGAGGGAATTGTCAAGCGAAATAATAAAGACCAGACGGGAAAGTCGTAAATCGCTTATATCAATATGTTCCAGAAAATATGCTACACTTGCATGTGGCAAGCGCGTACTCATAACTCAAATTATGTTATTATTTACTAAATAATAACTAGTAAATTTTGCTTTTAGTATTGCAAAATCAACACATATTTTAATTTTTTTTTGTTAATTAAAAACTTCAATATATTTACTGTGCACTTAGTATATCTTTAATAGTTCTGTTTATGAATTAGCCAAACTCGTTTCCAGTTTTTGTTTTCTGTGATATTTTTCTTAATTACAGTTTTATTCAAATGTTACCAGTGTATCATTACGTCGTCTTCTGAATAAGTAAAAACAAATGTTTTGCATTAATTCGAACAGAAATATGATGACAGCACATTTTCTTAGTAATTTCCGTTCAAAGGAAATCCCATTATTAAGTTCACCACAAAAATAATATTAAAGCTTAACATAAAGTTCACCATATAACAAAATTGCTATTTACATGAAATATATTACGGTTTACATTGATTATTTCATGCGTAGGTTCTGCTGCTAGGACTATATAGGTAATTCATGAAATTGAAACAGTAGAAGAAGAAAAAAATATTAGTTGAAAATAACACGTTGCAAATATTTGAAATATTTAAATTAAATTACACTCACACGTTTGGAACCATATGAGCATTATTTCCTTGGAACGGAAATATTCAAAGTAAAATCTAAGCAAAGCTTAATTCTTAATATTATAGGCCATGCAACAGTATAAAATAATATATATATATATAAAACAGCTATTTTCGGGGTTCCATACTTACGAAGAAAAATCGTTACCAAGTACATATTTTCAAATGTTATTTAAGATATTTCCAATATATTACTGAGAACATCCGCCAAAATATTCACCTCTATATCCTAATCTGAAATTACTGAAAACAAAATTATTAAAAAAACAGCTTCATTAGAAGTTTGTTTAACATTTACTGCAAAATTCTTTATTTATTTACTTCAGTTTATTCATATGGAAAAAATAATAATTGTTAACAAATTGACAGAAATACTATTTTTTATTCAACAGGTTTCTATTAATTAATAGGTTATTTTAAATGACTGAAATTATTTCAAATTTATTAAACTTTTATCAAAGTCATCAAGTGTCAAAGGAGCAAGGTAAAGAGCCATAGTTATTAAGGATCACGTGTTTGTCAATCAACGGGCGATGAAAATGAAGATGTTAAATTCATGGAAAACATATTTTAAACCAATGGCTTTACAAGGTATTTAGTAAAAATAATATATACATATAATAAAATTGTTACAGGGAGAATTCTGTACATTGAAAATATGAAAAAATGATTCATTTGGCTTAAAGTATGCTAATAGAAGCCAGAAATTTTTTTTAGAATTTTGGTCAGTTTCTATATTAATATATAGGATATATATTATATAATAATATACGACATTGGTTTTTTGGCACCATTAACATATTTGTTTTAATTTAGATTTACCTAATTAATTTACATATAATAAGAAAATCTCAAGCGACGCTGATAATTTTTTTTGTATAAATCTTATAACATCGTTATTTTCAAATTTTTCTAAACAGTAAATTTTATAGATCACGGGGGAGTTGTTTATGATCGAAGGTTATTGAAAATTGCTTAAAAACCTTGCATTAAAAAGAACTCGTGTGAATCCCAGATTCAAAACTACTTTCTGTTTTATTTAATTATAATTTTTTCTAAGGTTAAGAAAACATATAACTATAATCAAAATAAATGAATATTCAAAAGAACTAAAAATATCACGTTTTTGTTAAAACAAACATGAAGTATGCGATATTTTTTTTACGTACACGTCCCACTCTGGATTATAATTATCCTTTGAAAATCAAGGGAAAGATAGAACAAAATGTATTGATTTTAATTACATTATACCTGTAACTACAAAAATATAATAAACGTGGGGCGCTCTTAGTAACATGTACCTACAAATAATTATTAATAATTTTCTAACTCTATTTGCTATCCTATTTCTTATTTATTATATATATATATATATATATATATATATATATATATATATATATATGTATATTTATATATATATATATATATGCATATTTATATATGTGTATATATATATATATATATATATATACAATCTATTATATTTCGATTTCTAATTCCTATTTATTCTGTTAAAATTTTATGATTTCAACAGATTATCAGAAGTCTTTAAAATAAGTGAACCATAAATTCAGCAAAAATAAAATTTTATTTCAGCTTTACAAAAATAACTAAACCCAAATTGAATTACAAAACTGTTCACGGCATAAACGGCCTACCAATATCTAATTGAAATTTGACTTCTCCAAATTATAATTATTTCAAATCATAATCTTCTCTATCTATTATATGCCCCGGGTAGGGAAAACGATCCCAATAACAAGCTCATTATTGGACTTGAGATATAATCGGTTAATGCGGTGAGGTAAAATAAAAGTTGTGGAAAAATATTTGCGAGATTCGTTTCATATTTTCGTTTACGTGGCAAAACAGGCACAGGTGTGATAAAAAGTGGAAGCAGTACTCATTTCATTTCTATTATAATTTTAATATAATTTGTTATCCATCAGATGTCATGGCTATAACCTCGGGCAAGATAGTTTGAGAAAGGAATGGTGATGTTAATATTGGCTAATTTTAGCACGAGTTGAAAATCCATTAGTTTTTAACTGTAACCTTTATTAATAATAAACTTTTATTATATTTCCATGGAGTTTTTTTCCAATCTTCATTTTTATATATCCCCATTCGTATTTGAATTTTTCTTCATATATTCAATATTTTTTTACCTTACTTCTTGTTCCTTAAAATAATAGCAACGCTCGGGAATAAATGTCTGGCAAAGACGACGTTATTTGTTGACTGAAAAATAGTTAAACGTTAAAATAACATTTAAAAGATGACTTTTTCATCAATTTCAAAATAATATTCGTAAATATTTGTCATTGTATTCATATACATGATACTTGCGCACGTCAATCAGCACCGACCGCAATGATCGCGAACTCGCTGCGCGAGACATTGTATATAAAGTAATTTATATGTGGCCAGTATTTCGTTTAATTGATCGGTTAAAGAACTTGAAATATAACTATTAAAAACTTAATAAATAAAGTCATTATTGTACTCACTCATATTGTAATTCCGCGGAAACCACCGAAACCATGACTTTTGAAATGTATAAGGTATTACACAGAAAAGTCATTTTAGTAAACATTATTTCACAAAAAAAATTATTAATTTAATGTTCCTGTAAAATTACTTCCCTTATTTGTTTAAAAAGTCTTAAAGGAGATGTTCAAAATGGTTTCCTTTTTATTTTACACAGAATAACGCTCCCTTTACAATTGAATTAGTAACATTGTTCGCCATTTGAGCATTTCTCTTAATTGCATACACCTAAACGCATCATTACGTCAAAATATTCCGAGTTGCAATAGCGCACAGGAGACATTATAAGTCATCGAAACAATGATTAACAAAAACAAATTTTAATGCTCCATAAAATCGAAATATTTTGAATGTTAATTTTAAAACGACACGAACATGATTTTAGTGTATACCGAATTCAATAGTAATACTGGCGGAACTCTTAGTTTAGGTTAGTGGTACCCGAATCGACCTTACTAAAGTACGCAATTTTATTCTAATACAAAACAGTTTCCATTTTTATTATTATGTACGCTTGTTCAAACTAATTTTCAAATACAAATATTTATCTGATAAAATGAAATGTGTCTTTAGAAAATAAATAAATTATAAAAGGAAGCCAACGTATCGAATTAAGGGCATATCTTTTTACTTTTTTCGTAACGACAATTCACTGACAATTGACAATAGGTTACCGTTGCCAAACTGATAATTGACGCTATTTACACAATATACTGATTTACACATGATTATAATTCAATTGAAAATAATTACTTAAAATATTGATTTTAATTGTTGCACCAAGTATTAATATTTTATTAAACTTTTTATTTGGGAGTAAACATTAATATCAATTATTTTCATTACAAGGAATATAAACTGATTGGAAAAATGGCATGCAATTGCGTCGTAGATTTTCTTCATGTTACGATTTGTTTCTCTATACGATTTTATTTCGTTCACACAAATTTAATTAGATAGTCAATAATATCTAAATCGTACGTCCATTTTTCATAAACTTGAAAATTTATTATGACAAAAATAAACATCGTTTAATTCATTTAAAGGGTTGCAAAATATTTTTTTTAAATTTAATATTGGGAATAATTTAAATAAACGAAATTTTGAAAAAAATAATATTCTATAATGATTCACAAAAAAATGGTCAGTATCGAGATTAAAAAAGAAGAGTACCGTGACGTGAGAAAAACCAGGAGGTGAAAAGAAGAAAAAATTGTTTGAGTATAATTAAACAAAAAATATATTTTTTCAGACGACTTCCGAAAGTGAAAATGGACATGAATTTTTGATACTGGGCTCGAAATAATTCATTTAACTATATTAATAAAAAAGGATTTTTCATAAAAAGACAAATATTATTAAGGAATGGGGGGTAGGGGGGTATGTGTAGAGTTCTTGAAAATAAACCCGGCTTAAAGTTGGATAGGGCAATGGGGTTAGAATGTCTGTGGATATTATTTCAAATGTTATGAAATAACCTGTAAAAAATCAACTATATAACTGATCAACCCAGTTACTTTATTCGTGATATTAACACATTTTTTTATATTTTTTTAGCCAAAATGTCACGAGCACTTCAATATTAAAGGCTTCTTAATTTTTTAGGCAATCTATTGGTAAGATTAAAATAATACACATTTCAGTGGTGGAGTAATTTTAATGAAATAGTCTGAAGCAAGTGAAATTTAGTACAAAAATGAATAATCCGTTGAAGACATTTTCTAAAGCTTTAGCTTTTTGAAGCTAAGATTTTCATAGAGGTAGGCCAAATTCTGTAACAGTAATTAAACAGGTGTGCTTTTAGAAACAGTTTCTCGCTTCATATAACAATGGTTTGAAACTTCATTGGACTGAATAATGGACTAAATTTTTCATCCATTCACCAATCAAATTGAAATTATAAGTAGGGAAATTAAATGCAGTATAAATATTATTACAATTGGTGTTCTCATAAATTTACGTATCATATTAATTAATTCAATTCGAAAAAAAGTAAACGACAAAGCACACCACCTTGCGGTAACTTAGTTACCAAACTAATCTTCTCATGATAAATAGCCAATATTTTAACGGCCTATTTATAGCAATATAAGTGTGATTCAACGAATCTAAGAAGGTTTTGACGTTGGTGATTGTAGCAAATAATTTCAAGCAAGCTTATAAAATACAAAATCCATGTAATTAATTGTATGGATTTGATGCATGTGTACACTCCTCGACTTTAATAGCGATAAAAGTCGAGTAGTATATACACGCATACACCATAGATAATAGAAATGAACCTAAAATACCTTTCAGCATGTATCCAGAGTTTAAGTAATATATATATATATATATATATATATATATATATATATATATGTGTGTGTGTGCGTGTATATATATATCCATTTTTAATAGTTATTTAGTATATTGTGTAACACCACAATATACAACTGGTCATCTATTCTTATTATCCAAAAGCTTTCCATTATTTTTCACTCGATTATTAAAGATATTTAAAGGATAATTTATTTACAAATAATTGCATATTTAAATTACGCTAACATGATTGAGTTATTTTGTTAAAAAGTATTATCGTTAATACAGAAATTAAATAGTTTTAGAACGAGTAAAAAATCTTATTTAATATTGTGAATTCAAATTTAAATATTTTTTATTACACATTACGCAATGTATAAACGAAAATCACATGTCCACGGATTAGACTATTTGAAATTAATGAACTAGATGCGCAAGTTTCAATATTATAATTGAAACACTGACAAATATTGTCTTTTTTATGCAGTGATTGGTAAAAAAAAATTAAAAATATGGTAAACTTAACTTGAAGAAATATATAGATTATTCTAACTTAACTTTGGTCAAGCCTTAAAAATGACATTAAATTTATCCTATAATAATATTAATGTTTTCCGTATTGTTTAAATAAATAATAGTGAGGGAAAATACAATTTTTTGACTTGCATTAAAATGTGTTATTAAAACTAAATACTCCATTGTATCAAATTGTCAGATGGTTTTCGTAATTAATTTTATTTAAGAACAGAAAATGGCCCGTTGCATACCGCAAATAATTTTCTGTAAATATTCCTTCAAACTGTTACCTGATGGAATCCATCAACTAATGTAATAACATTACTTTTTCACATTTACATATTATGTTTCTCTCCATGTACAAATACATAGCACTGAATTCAATTCAAATGTATATTTTAACTTTTATTTATTTGTAAAAAACCTTCAATGTATTTTTTCATTAATTACTTTATTTATTTTTCTTAATCACTTTAAATTACGAATTCAAATTATCGATTGTGAAGGATGAATTTTAATCGAACGCCTTTAAAATTTATATGACATATATATATATATATATATATATATATATATATATATATATATATATATATTATAATAAGCATTAAGAAATTGACCTAAACATCGTCATTCTTGTAAAGAGATAAATGACGTCACAGACTTTTGTTAAATATTTTTAAGAGAATAAAATAATTAATGGTATGTCAATAATATCAGTAGCTAGTGAATTTACATGTCAAAAAGATCAGTGGTTTATATACGAATGACTAAGAAAACCAGCTAGAGGGACAAACTAAACTATCCTCTTTATTGTATTAATAGGATTGCTTCTAAGATTTCATTTAAAAATAAATAATATTACCATTTATTTTTGTTTAGTCTGCTAATATTGAGTTATAAAAATATTATAATGTGAATGGAAAAAGTTCAAGTTCTATATTTTTTTCAATCACTTTAGTAAATCAAGTAAAATTAACTTGAATGATTTTGATTTCTGTTAAGTCACTGCTCCGATGTTGTACTTCTATTCATTCGGTTAATAAATCTTATCGTATCTTGTATCAATCACAAATTATGTTTTGAAAAATTTAGATTAAAAACAAATATTATATGGAATCTGATTATCACACGCCGTTTATTTCTATGGATGGATATCATCATAAATCTTGTAAAATTTAGTTTAATACTCACAACATCGAACTATAAAAAAATCTATCAAAAAATGTATTTAATATTAAAATTCTGTTCATAATTATAGCATTTATTAATTCAAGGAGTTACTTTATTTCATTAACATAATGTTGATACGAAGACATCGACATATAACTCATTCACACGTTTAACATAAAGTTTAACTTTAAAAAAATAAACTTAGTCAATTAATTTATGATTGAAGGAATAAAATAGGCACTAATATCAACATAATTTAATTTGCTATCAATTTTTTCATACATTGGATAATTTCAAAAACAAAATCATACGTTCAAATGTGCTCACCGCACATAGGCACCATGTCACAAGGTGGAATAAAGCATATAGATTGTACCATAACACATGGACGTCCATCGGGACATGAAGTTGGCTCTCTACATTTTTCTTCCGTAATATGAATGTCACCATCAGATGCTTCACAAATTCCAGCAATAGTAATTGCAATAATCACCGTAACGATAAAAATGTGACGCATGTTTACTTTAATTCCCGGCGCCATAAAAATTTAATTCAGAAATCAAGTATTATTAAATGACCAACCCTAAGTATACCTTGTCGATATATGTTCGACTGATTCTATTTTCATGTTTGCTTGTTCATATATAACACTTGATCAAATAGTGTGTACATACAGCATTAAATAGTGTTGTGCGTAGCAAAATGTTATTTTGCGTATAAACATAATTTTTTTTGTGCGTATATCATATATATATATATATATATATATATATATATACATATATATATTATATATATATATATATATATATATATATATATATATATATATCTATATATATATATATATATATATATATATATATATATATATATATATATATGTAATATGTATAGTGCCAACAAAAAAGGATAATTCATACAAGGACAAAAACAGTTTAGGGACAAATTGCATTCTTAGACTCTTTGAACTTATACTAAGGCCAAAGATCCACGAATCTAAATATATGTGGGATAAAGATCCATGAATCTGGCGAAAAAAATGGTTTTCAAATATATATATATATATATATATATATATATATATACAATTATTTATTAGGAAAGATACTATTAAATTTCATTTTCTAATAAATTCGATAATCAGTCAATTGTCATTATTTCATTTAGGATTTACGATAACTAAAAAATAAATCGCTGGATAAAATTTATTTATTTTATTCATATACAGATTCATGTATCATATACAGATTCGAAACATGGACACTTACAAAACAATATAGAAATGAACTTCAATACTATCAAAGAGCCATGAAACGGAGCATGATAGGAATATCTAAAGTAGAGCGAATAAGGAATAAGCAACTAAAAGCTTAAAGGAAAGTGATGGACATTCTGATTACAATTGATCAACAAAAATGGAGGTGGACTTGATATATGATGAGGGCAAACCATGAGAAAATGTATAAAATAGTAATTTATTTGTATCCTAGAAATAGTAACAGCAGAATGCAATTCAGAATATAAGGGTATATCATTATTATTATAATGATACAAAAAATGTGACGACATATTAAATGACGAGGAAACATATTTAATTTTCTGCTATGCCCGATGAAAGAAATGCTATTTCCTGGAGTGTTTCTTTTTTCTAATTCCTCATTTTATTCACATAATTGACTTGATACCGATGACATGAATCTTAAAAAAGCAACTTTTCATTTTTTTTTTATGAAAAGAACATGATAACGCGACCTTTTGTTGTTTACTTGAGAAGGTATAAACTAGCGATCATTAAAAAAAATGTTATATCATCATGGAACGTTATTGCATATATAATTTGTATTACCAAAAGCGAATATAATGAGATTTTTTACTATAACAGATGACGGATATTGCAACTACGACTGCTAATATTTTACAAACAATCATGCACTGATTTTGACACCTTAAGATAGGAAGTTTGTCTTGAAATACATCCTAATGTGATGACATAATCTAGTCAAGATATTGAAACTAGTCTAGCCTAGTTTAACACTCCTCATGATTCTGAATATTTTTTGAAATAGCGTAATATTTTATACTAGCTGTGCTCCATGATTTCACCTAAGTGGAATTCAAAAGAAAAAAATTGTTAGAATTTTTTTCTCTCAAATGTTGCCCTTGGATATAAACTATTACCATTTAAAATTTCTTCAATATCCTTCTAGTATATTTTGCGTCATTGGCGAGCAAATTACCAGAGAGACAAAAATTCTCAAACAGGTTTTTTGTCTTCTATCATCATTCTTTATTCTAAACCAATCACTTTTTTCAATATTTTCCATGTACAGAATTCACTCTGTTACAATTTTTTAGTTGTAACCATTAGATATTGAAAATGGAACTTTCAATATAAAATTTGAATTTTTTTGTTATTTTCAAATAATACTTATTTGATATAATAAGAATAATATATTTAGTAACATCACTCGTAATACTAACTGGATTACGTAAGCATAATAAAAACTCACGACTGATCATTAAAAAGTATTAGAGGTATATAGAATTCGTAAAAGAATCAATAGAAAACAACGAGAAATTTGACGGAGGTAGAAAAACACGACGAGATTGTGATATACGTTATGATTATAAACAATACATAAATTAACAATACCAAGAACTAGGAGACTAAAAATACAGGCTACGCTGTTGTTATTTGGAAAGATGTTAACTAGAGGTTTAGGTGTACTTCTATTACTCATGGTGTATAAGAAGTTATATCGTCCGCCACTTCAGCAGCACAGTAATTGCGACAATTACGTTATTTTATCAGCTCGATTGGCTCAGCCAATATTGAATGAGCCTAATTTGGTAATTGGTCTACCGCAAATAGTGTATTCTACGATCCTTTTTTATTTTATTAAAACTCATCTGTTAAATTTTGTCAATACTCATACGCTAAACACATGGGCTAAACAATGTAGTATATCAGTTAGTACACTTAAGACTCAGCCTTTGTTATATGAAACAAGATATTTATTTCTAAAATAGACACAGAGTTTTTATCACAGTAACTTTCTTAACCCCTTTTTCATTACTGTAAATAAGCTAAAACTACGTGAAACGTCTTGAAGGGTTCATTCCCTTTTAAACCAAAGTCCATTTCTCTCCACTTGTTTCAATACCTTCACTTGACTGTTGAGATATTTTCTATTCTGATCTTACCGGTCAATTGCCTAAGGAGTTAGAGAGCCTTCAAAACGTATGTCTCCATTACAGCTTGACTTATAAAAATGTGAGAAAATTTTAGACCACGGCTTAAATGATTCTTTTTTCAGTGATATTTTTAAATTTATTGTGTTATAATATTACAAATAATTTCCATAGACATTGTTACTATGTCGCCACATTCATGGATCTTTATCCGTGCTTAGCCTTAGTATAAGTTCTAAGAGTCTAAGAATGCTATTTATCCCTAAACTTTTTTGTCCTTGTAGGAATAATCCTTTTTTGTTGGCACTATACATATTACACACACACACACACACACATATATATATATATATATATATATATATATACAAATATATTTATACACAAAATAACATTTTGCGACGCACAACACTATTTAATGCTGTATATGTACATACTATTTGATCAAGTGTTATATATGAAACAAACATGGAAATAGCAGTCGAACATATATCGACAAGGTATCACACTCAGATTTTTACGGCGCGACGAATTAAAGGAAACATGCATCACATTTTTGTCGTTACGGTGATTATTGCAATTACCATTGGCGGAATTTGTGAAGAACCTGAGGATTACATTCATGTCACGGAAGAAACATGTAGAAAGGCAACTTCATGTCCCGATGGACGTCCTTGTGTCATGGTGCAAACTGTATGCATTGTTGCGCCTTGTTTAAAGGTGCCCATTTGCGGTGACTAAATATGAACGCATGATTTTGTTTTTGCATTTATCGAATGTATGAAAAAAATTAATAAGAAATTTAGTTGTGTTAATATTAGTGCCTATTTTATTCCTCCAATCATCAATTAATTTACTAACTTTATTTTTGTCAGAGTTAAATTGTACGTAAAACGTATAAATGAGTTATATGTCGACGTCTTCCTCTCAAAATATGTGAATTAAATTAAGTGCTTGAATTAATGAATTTTATAATTATGAACTGTAATTAAATATTAAATAAATTTTTCGATGGATTTTTTATAGTTCGATGTTGAGAGTATTAAATTAAATTTTGCAAGATTTATGATGATATCCAACCAGAGAAATAAACGACGTGTAATAACTTATTATTCCATGTAATATTTGTTTTTAATAATTCCATGTAATATTTGTTTTTAATCAAAATTTTCCAAACTATAATTTGTGATTGATACAAGATATGGCAATATTTATTAACTGAATTTAATACAACATAATAAAACATCACAAAAGTGACTTACAAAAATTAGAATCTGGTTAATTCTACTTGAATTACGAGTCAATAAAAAAATAAAGGACTTGAATTTTTCCATTCATATTATAATTATTGTCATAACTCAAGATTAGCAGACTAAACAAAAATATCTGGTAATATTATGTATTTTTAAATCAAATCTTAGTAGCAATCCTACTAATATAATAAAGAGGACAGTTTAATTTGTCTCTGTAGTTAGTTTGTTAGTGATTCGTCCAAAAACCACTGACCTTCTTGATATGCAAATTCACTGACTACTGATCTTATTGACATATCATTCATTATTTTAATCTCTTAAAAGTATTTGTCAAAAGTCTGTGACGTCATTTATCTCTTTA
Organism: Druceiella hillmani; assembly: GCA_039881145.1. NCBI lineage: Eukaryota > Metazoa > Arthropoda > Insecta > Lepidoptera > Hepialidae > Druceiella > Druceiella hillmani. Next base: position 13,870,835 of record JAYKKI010000061.1, read on the forward strand.
TAAATATGGCGATGTTTAGGTCAATTTCTTAATCCCAGTTATAATATACATGTAATATAAATTTTAATGGTGTTCGATTAAAATTCATCCTTAACAATCGTTAATTTGAATTAGTAGTTTAAGGTGATAAAAAAAATATTTAAAGTAATTAATAAAAATATACATTGAAGGTTTTTCAAAAATAAATAAATGTTGAAATACATATTTGAATTGCTTTCGGTGCGAGGTATTTGTATATGGAGAGGGGGAATGGGCGAAAAGTGGGAGGGGAGTACCAAGGCATGTGTCGCTGTGAATTATTATATATTATTTAATTAAAGTAAATGCGGGAACACGTTCATTAATCAACAAATCTTAATGGCAATGAGTGAGGGAGCTAAAACCAAATTTCTTTTCTTAATCTATATAATATAATTTTTTTTGCTTTTTTCATATATGACATTCATTGAAATTTGATTTCAACGTCTCTAATAATCAAATAAAATTAGTTCGCTAATAAGGTTTCCTTTTTATAAAAAACATTCAATATTCACTTTCAATTTTCACACTGAAAAATATTTATTTTCACATTCTTCAAAATTTGTCAAGACACAATTGAGTAGTTGACTGCTAAACTTGCTGTTATTATTTAAATGTTTGTTAAAACATAGGTTAATCAGGAACCTGCATTGGAAACAATTTTAAAATTAGCTTTAAAAATAAGCAAGTTAGGGCTTTTAAGTTTAATGGTGATAATGGAATAGGGGTATCACTCACCTTAGTTGCTTTTAGTACCACAGTATTTTAGTTTAGTTTACAAAGAGTACCACTAAAAATAACGTCACAGTTCAGTATTATGATCCTCGTGTCTAAACGGTAAATTTGAATCATTATGAGTCGATAAGTTTCTAACGTTTTTCGATAATGCCAGAAGGTAAATGAAGGGTGCGGAATTATATTACTAAGAATTATAAAATCCACGCAACTGTTTGAAAGAACTCAGTGGATAATTTGATTTTAAATAATGTAGTTTGACGAGTAAATTAAGGTTAGACTTAATTCTGTTTATATTACTTCCGAGACTATTTCATGGGAACAATATTTTCTTTCATGGCGGTCGTCGATTTTTACATTACATTTGAATCCACAACTTTCCATTAGGTCTAAGACTGCTAATTTAACTGTTAATAAATGCTAATTTTAAAAAATTATCGTTTCCAGTACAATATCTTATGCTTGGGAATTTGTTTTAATCTAACATTATGTAACCTCCTAGGCTAACGTTATATAATAAATGTACATAAATTTTCCTTTTATGAATGCTATATATTACTGTTGAAAGTTAAACCAATTTACTATTAGGATTCCTAATCAAAACTCTGATGAACAATACTTAATTTACCAATTTTCACATCAAATTATCAGGCGGGGGGGGGTTCGTAATTTCTGCAATTTTTTTAAATTTATTTTGTTTAAATAGCGACCCATAATTCCTAAAATTGTTTTTTTATTTTGGGTTTTTTCTATAACGGATACGTCGATATATAATTTTTGATTTATTCAACGCTATGGAAGCGAAAATAAATATATGACTAAGAAACTTTTCTATATTTGATTAACAAGCCTGAATTGCGAGTAGAACTCGCATTACGATAGTTTAGGTACTTATTAACAATTCAGGGTTCGCATTATTTCTATATCAGTTATTTTTAAATATAATTATTCCCTAATATAAACATATTGCCCACTGTATCATTTGCATGCGTTAAAAAATAATTATAAATATTTATAATACCCTATAAAAGTAAAAATCACCGATTTTTGGATTTCTTTTCTTCCACGTATTATAATACACAAGCCGATATTAATGTCAACTTGATATTTTAAAGCTGAGAAAAAGCGTTTTAACCGACTAATGACTAGAAAGACATACGAACAACCAAGTGATACAATAAGGGTTCCATTTTTTTGTGGGACGAAACCCTATTTCTTGGGTGGTATTTAATAGCGGAACTCACATTTAAATTTCTTTGACACGGCTATATTTAACTTTTATATGGACACCTACGCAATAATGTATTAAAATTTACACAAGTGAAACTAAAATCCTATTAATATAAAATAAAGTTATATATATATATATACATATATATATATATATATATATATATATATATATATATATATATATATATATATATATATATCATTCATAGGAGTAAAGCAACGATAATTTTGTACAATCGATTATATAGAACATGTAAAGTAAAACGGGAATCATTGTAACGTAAAGCCAAAGTCACTGTAATTTTTTGTTGAACTCGGGTTTGTGTCCCCAATTTTGCAATGAAAAGAGCGCTTAAAGACGTTCACTCATAAGAACATGTACCCTCACGTGTATACCTTTCTAGTCACCCGCTGATATCCCCACTTACTTCACTGTGTACGCAGCGGCATATTGCCGTCCTGTTCCCATGTGGATTTGGGCCAAACTGACCAACTGAGTGCAGGTATTATTATATTTATGTATTTGTTATATAATAATAATTTTTGAAGCCTAATTTTTCATATGAAATAATTAATGTCCATAGGGACTATATTCAACAGGTTATTAGTAATTAATTTCTTTGTTTCCAACCGATAGCAAATATGTATGTTATTACATATTTTTCGAATATTCTAACGAGCTCTTGACGAGACTCTCTCTTGACGGTACAGCATTGAATAGGCATCGTTAGAATTTTTTAGTACTACAAATTTAAATAGCACGAGCGCTGTTTTCCTTTTTTACTGTTATAAAAAATTTGGCCGAATATACCAATTTTGTCAGTACCTCATTTATTAAAATCCGTGAGCTGTTTCGTTGCTATTACGCGATAACAAGCTCACGTAATGACATGTAATTAACATTCGTGAATTCTGTATACACATTTCCGTTTATGGGCAGTTGCGTAAGAAATAATTGAAGAGTCTTGGTTGTTTAATCATAAGTTTTTACATCACAGTTTATAGTCGTTGACAGATTTCAATAAATATATAAATTACCATAACTCCGGAGTCAAGCTTTGCTTTTTATGTTTCGTGTTTTTTTTAGAAAACTCACGCTAATTGCTCTAAGTCCTCTACTTCCTCATTCATAACATGAGAGGGATCCATTTTCACATCTTCAGTTTATGAAACCAAGCTAAATTTTGAATGTCCACGTGATTCATTTTTGAAATTTATATTTAAAACACTTTTTATTCATTTATAATTATTTATTGTACATAATCTAAACCTGAATCATTATATGTATGCAAAAATGAACAAAATCGAAAAAAGGCAAAACACAAAAAGAAAAATGAATCATTTTGGAAATGGAATGGCGTGAAAATGACATCTAAAGATATTGAAATGATTACATCTAAATATAATAAAAGAGAATAAAAGAAATTTTCAGCTAATTGACAATTTAGCAGTTGTAAATAAATATTCTAGAAACATGTAAATGACATTGAAACTGTTGACACCCGATAGTACGATCTGCTGTACAAGTAAAAAAGGTCACTGAGAATTCAATATATTGAAGAAGCCATTTAATTTTTGAAAATATTTTTAGACAGAGAATATTTTTAGATTATAAAATAAAAATAAAAATGATCTAACATATACTTATTTTTAGATAATTATAAGCTACGATAAAATGTTTATATTTTCCGAAGTTCTTCCCTTTTGCTTTTCAAGTGCTTCCGTAGTTAAAATTTGCAAAGTTTTTCTCACACTTTTGCACAAGAATATCACTCGGGAATGCGCTTAATGATGCAGGTTTTAGGTTATAATTTCTACCATTCTGTATTAACAGAGCTAGGAAATTAACCGCAATACTTCAAAAATGTCGTTTGCAACGCTAATAAAATATAACGAGCCGAATTCATTATTCTCAACATAAAATCATTAAAAAAAAATTATAATAGCCCCAGAAGTATCACATTAAAATATGTTTTCAAAATTTATTTTAAAAATTCTGAAATGTATGACAAAATTTCAAATTAGTGAGCAAATTAATTCCTTAAAAAAGTTGGGAAGAGTCCAAAATGTCACTAGTTTTTATAAAAATACGAAGCAGAAAAGTAATTGGAAAATTTACTAGAAAGTATTTAAAAATTCTTTATTAGAACGAAATAATGGCTACTTTGGATATTTTAATGATATAAGTCTAAATATATCTTCATGATTTTTAGTTTCGAAAAATTCTAAATGAGTTTTTATTATATTCATATTTTATTTCATTTTACTTGTACACTATGTAACAACTGCATTCTTTGAGAATCAAAAATCAAAATCAATAGTAAAATAAAAAAAAACAATGGAAGAGAAAAAGAAGTAAGAGAATTGAATACCTCAACGTGTAATGGGGGATTGAACAAAACTTTTATAAAGAAAGAAATTATCGCGGGAAACTCTTTTCACGCTTTCATCACGTGAAACTCAGAATTCTACAGACCTGAGTACGCGTTATGAATTTCAACTTAATATCTTAAGCCGCTTCTCAGAAAAAAGCTCTCACAGGTGGTCGGACGAACAACCAACTGATCAGATGGAACCTTAAAACCCTCAAAATGTTCATATTTTCCCGAAGTGTAATAATCTGAGTACTTTTTTAAAAAATCTTGCACACCGTGAAGGCGATGTCTTGTCAATAAAAGTAACTAATATTTTTTTTATTTATTCATATTGTTTTTATATTTGATTTTTTGCTGTTTTTATATTGTTTAGATCTCTAGTTTAAAGTTTGGAAGACGTAACGGTCAAATGTAATACAATATGAAATATAATTTGTTTTAATACTAAGTTTGTGGGAGTTCTCTTGTACATTTTTTTGGCAGCCAATAAATAAACTTAACTTCTAAAATAAATGAGATTAGAAAATTGAAATAAAAATGCTGTAAAAGAAATTATGACAAAATAGAAGAAACAAACATTTTACATATTACTTATATTGAAATAATATGGACGTAATTCGGAGTAACTAACATTCACATGTCACGATATATTATTTATTAAACAATCATGCGACGACCTTCAGGGAGGTGTGTGGATTATTCACTTCTGAATAATATAATTCGTCGACCGTCCTCCGTTTCATCGACCTACATTACGTAAATATTTTTGTTGGGAAAACAGTTCAGCGTCACACAAACTGACTCCCAACTGATTTATTTTTAGACATTCTCTCTGTATTTGGAATATAAACATACAAACACACACATACGCACACGCACACGCGTGCACACACACACACAAACACCCATACACACATATCCACACACGCACGCACATATACACATACACACACCCATATACACACACGCGCATACGCGCACACACACGCACACGCACATGCACACGCGACACACACTCACACGCACACAAACCCACACATTTTAGCAGATTATTTTGTTCTAATAATCATGTTTCCTATGTACTCAGTTTTTCAGATTTACAGCGAAGTTTTTGTGAAGAAGTATAACGATATATATGTAAGTATGTTATTGTGTCGATAAAGAAATTGTAAAGAAACCCTCCGCAATCACGTACACACGCACAAAAATAGACTTTATATTGATCACATATTCGTTTACATACAATTACATAATATAATTTTTGGTTATAGTAACATTATATTTGTAATATTAGCATACTAAAGGAATCAATATATTTTAGCTTCATATTTTTTTCACAAATACGAATAAAACACATTTAATATTTACTTCTTATCCCTGCGTACAGTAAATTTTCTGATAGTAATTCAGAATAATATTAACTATAAACAAAACAATTTTAGACTAGTTGACAAATCGGATCGATTACGTTGATAAATTTAGACCATTTGGATTCTGTAGGCAAATAGGCAACACGTGGAGGAGAATACGGCAAAAGGTTAGCGCGCCACTAGCCGTTAGAGTTCGCAGTTTTATAAATACATTCACAGATTACGATAAAAATGATAATTATTAAAATTTATTACAAAATAATATGTTTCTCTATTATATAAAAAAAATGCAAGTAAAAATAACACCTCCAAATACTTCAAACAAATTAAATGCACTCATTGCGAGGTACTTACGTGCAATAAAATCCTTATTACAACAAAAACCTTGAAATAACAAAATTTCAAAAACTTAACTCAATCCGCCGTCTTACCATCTTTTTTCGTAACAACGGCATTCCGTGAAATATGTTCAATGTCACACACGATTCTCGGGAGGCTTTTCGTTCGTTTTTCTTGCTTTACCTTGCTTTTTCCCTTTACATTATGTCAGACATACTTAATCACGCGAATGCATAATTTGTTAAATCATACGAATGAAAATGTTTGGCGAGTTTATTTGAAATCTGCTGTGTTATGGGATCATTATATCGATAAATGTCAAAGTATATGGACGTACAATATAGAAAAAAAAATTAATTGAATTTTTAAAGATATTACTACATTTTTATCTATTGTTCGAATTTTCTAAAATAAGACATTATTTAAATTAGATTTAGAAACTTACTTAAAGTTTCAAAATCTAATTTAAATGGCAAACAAATTTTGAAACATCAACACACTTTTTAAAATAGTTTAAAAGTTAACTTTCTAAAAATATTGACTTGTTGATATATTTATTTATTTAGAAAAAAATTAACATATTTATGGATATGGATACGAACTTATATGTACACATATCGTGATCAATCAGATATTTTGGAAAATATTAGGATTTACCTTAAAAGTAGAATGTTAAAATTCAAATATCACAATCTGGTTCGTTCAAGATATACACGAGGTCGAAAAAACATTTTTTTTTCAGTAGCTAAGACTAATTCACAATGAAAGGTTTTCATTTAATAAAAAATTACCGAAGTACTCCAAAAACCGCAATTAATTTTTAGTTAATATTTCATAACAGCATTTAGATTATTTCTAATTTAAGTCATACCTAAGTAGCTGCAGAAAATGTGTTAAATCTTGCTCAGACAGCACCAATTTAATGGCTGTTATATATATAGTTGATATATATATATATATATATATATATATATATATATATATATATATATTTGAAAAATAAAAGAATGACATATTATCTGTTATCATAAAACGCAATCATTCTTCATTTTCTTTTATATTTTATCCAAATAATAATTAAAGAATATTAATAAGTATCCTCGGAAAATATGTCAAAATCAGTCAGTGAAACTAAAATAATCACTAAAAGTAAATTAACTTCGTTTGTAAAATATTTTCAAAACGTATAACGTGAATCGTTGTTATACATTTTGAATTGAAATTATCATCAAAAATTTTCTTTCAAAATATTATATTTTGTTATATCAATTTAAAATGCGGTATTATAGCGTATAACTGTATAATTAAAAGCGAAATAGGTCATCAAAAATTAGAAATGTCAATTGACTTTTTAATTTTTTTAACAAATAGGAAATTATTGAGTGTTCGCACATAATTTGTATATCATTGTTTTAATTGAAATGTGCAAATTTCGATTTAACTTTGTAGATTGTCACAAGAACACATTCAATGGAACATGAAGTAAATATTCATAAATTTCGCGATAAAAAAGTGTATTCATAAAATATTTTTATGTGATTAGGTAATGTTTAATAATCCACATTATAATATGAAAAAGTATTTTCAAATTTTACGAATTATTTATTCTTTTATCTAATAACTGTATTTACAAAACAATTTCATTTATACTAGGAACAGTAGCACTAAACCTAAAGTATATTGTCACTTTCCTGCGGTGTGTCAAGAGTTTCCTTATTTCTATAAGGTGAATAAACCTTTGTTTAAAACTAAAAGAAAAGAAACCTGCTACAATTTTAGATCTTCCAAATTCCATCAGAATCTAAAAAATCTAATTAAATATGTAACTTAATACTACTTTTAATATTTTAAATTTACGATAAACTGCATTGAAATTCACTCTGAACAAATTTGTAAGCAATTGGTTCATGAAACGAGCAGAAACGTACATAAAACTACCCTTTGGCCCTTTCCATGGATTTACGTTATGACTTACGATTTAAATGTTATCATACCATGCCAAATTTATTCTAACTAGAGCTCAAAAACATCTTCAGTGTGAGTAGACCTCATACTAAAATAGGTTCCTCCAAATTTCGATGTATAAAACGGTTGAAAGATTTAAATATGTATAATATTTCGGTACACCTTTATTTAAACGTGTATGTAGAACTTTTCACTTTCATTTACCATTTAAATAAAAGTATGATCGTTTCGCCGGTGTGCAGTGACCTACTGGAGATGCCATCCATACTCATTTACATACTCTGTGTCATTCAAAATTTAATGATATGTTTGTTAAATTATATACATGTTTATATCCATTCAAATTATTATCCAAGATTTATGGAAATATAGGTTTACAATAACACTCCACTGTAATTTTTTATTTATACAAAGTATGCGTCCATTACAATTAAACGTTTTGTTCAGTATTCCCAGTTATGGTGTGCTGTAATTATTTTAAATGTTTCGTTTAGTGAGGCTTTACATTTTCGTTTTTTTTTAAATATCTTTGATTAATAAAGAAAATCCTCTTGATGTAAAATTTGTACATGACCGATATTTCTTAAGGGCTGGATTTGGTGTAAAGACTAAGGACATAATAGTTCATTTGAGAGAACATTACGACTAAAACACATCCATTAAATAACATATTGGGATTTGAGAATAAATGGGCTTCGGATTATAAATATTAACTAGTTGAATATCTCTTCACATTGATACTAAAATAATACGAATATACCTAAGATATTTTTATCAGTTATATCCAACAACCAATAGATGAAAAAATGTCAGTCTGGTTACAAATGGATTCAATATTATTTTTTGCAGCTTCAGGAGAAAGCACCCCGCAGTGACCGCACGGGCATAGATAATATTCTCTGACAAGCCGAAATTTTTTTATAAATTATGCCATACTTTCATTGTTAAACGATAAGACCTAATCACCATAATATATATTTTCAAACAGAAATAGAAAAATACAAATCTGCTTTAAATATTTTTTATTAACCAAGGCAAAAAGCACTTCGTCATAATAACATGGTTTAAAATGTCGAAGATAATCAAATTAAACCAAGATTTGAAATTATATAGTTACGCGGTATTCTTAATTCCTTTTTGTATTATATTTACTTTTAACAATAAACTTGGGTTTTTATTAACGAAATTTTAATCATATTGATTAAAATTTTGTTTACGTGATAAGTTTTTTGGCTGCGCCAGAATGTAACTGAGGACTATGGTTGTTATATTTTATTCCCTCACTTCTCTCATATTACATAATAGTGATGATTATAATAATTAAGTCCAATAACATGAATAGACAATGTCGAAAAAATCTGTAAGTGTGAATAGAATGTGCATTACGAGGGACCTTTACCTTAATGGATACATACTCGTATATTTATCAATACATATCATTGTAATTAAACTGTTCACAAATTTTAATTTTATTTTCTGCCGTATAATTGCATTATCCAGCATGGTTTTCTCAGGTGTTACAATATCATTAATTTCTCAAAAACTGTGATATTTAAAGTCACCATTATAGTTTTCCAGTATATTTTAGGTAAAATTGTCTGTGACGTATTTTATATGCGTGAAAAATATTTATCAAGTCCTTATAATTCCTCGTTTTTCATTAATACACACGTAATAGGAAATAAAAAATAAGAACACTTCATTTCCCCTGTAAAATATTTATGAAAAATAAAATATAAAATGTGTACATATTAAATATAAATAAATATAAAATGTGTACATATTAAATATAAATAAATATAAAATGTGTACATATTAATCCATATGCGGATTAACATTCTTTCTTGCCAAACCAATTTTTAAATTCTTCCCCTTATATTTCTTTATCTTAAAACCGGTTCATGTAAAATACCCATACGACCTTTTTTACGCAAGCTTCAAGATAATATATTTTTGTAATAAAGTTACATAAAAACGAATTTCTGAAAGTTTTTGCATTGTATATCAGGAATATTCTCTTTCTTTATCCCAAAATTGCTCCAATCCATTCTGCTTAGAATCGGCACGCAACGAATTCAGTCTGTTTCAAATTGACAAATCCTGGATAATGCAAAGTGAACAAGGGCACCGATAATTTTGAAGATTAAAGGCAAAAGGGATACTCGTACTTTATAATGCTAAGACCACTTACTAATGTGTTGGTGTGTAATATCTCTACGAGCGTGTTGGATGTTACCAAATTTTAACAAGCGTGGCCATTAAAGTTAGGGTGCGTTGAGATTAATCGTGTAATGACAAACAAATGGGGTTGAGAAACCCTATTTTAAAATCATCAATATTAAATTTACATACATATAAATGCATATATAAATGTATATATATATATATATATATATATATATATATATATATATCTATGTATATATATATATATATATATATATATATATATATATATATATGTGTGTGTGTGTGTTTCTTCAAAACTCAATAAAATAATTAATATGTAAAAAAATCACGAATGCAAATAATCGTAAACTTGATCTTGATGGACAAAAATATGAATTTTTTTTTAAATCCATTTACTCGTATGTGAAGAAGGTAAAACCATATTTAAAATCTATACAGTATACCAAATATAGGCAGAAAATATTAATCACGACGCGTCTTAGTATTAGTGAGAAACATGATTCTATAAGTATTCATATTTCCTAGGGAAATTATGTTTAAAGAAATGTAACATATATTTAAATAATTATGATCAAATTATAGACATGTTCTCTCTCTATAGCATACTTTAGATTTAGTAAAAGTATACTTCCAACACAGTTTATGAGAAATGTTCTTCATTTGGTGTTCTTAATTCTCAATTTATACAATTGCGACATATATTGTGGATAGAACTATAGAAAGTACTGAACAGTGACACACTTAGTGTCTTTGTGCATCATGTCTCTTTCGTTATCTATGTTCATGAACAGTAAATACTTTTCCGTGCTAACTCTTTGATGTTTTCATTTAAAGGAAGGAAAACATGGGTCGTGTCTTGAGAGGTATTGGAATCTGAATCGAATCTATTGTGGGGGCCCAATAATCGAAAATCATGGCAATCAATGTCCGAAAAAGTTTAAATTAAGTTAGTAGTTATAGAAAAATACATTAAAAAAAATGCCACGTGCGTCTTTTACTTCACGGTACATTCAGTTATGCCCCATTCATTTCGGGAAATGTTTTTGAATTAAAAACGTTTAAGTAAAACGATTAGGCTTTTATTATATAAATTGAAGATGGATTTTGCACTGAATGTTTTTAGAAATACGCATTTGTATTAAGGGTAATAAAAAAATGAATTGCAATTTCAAAAATTTCTCTCTAATAATTCATTGAAATACTTTACATTAAATTAAAAAATTGCGTGGGAAACACTGGATAGATTTCACTTGAGAAAATTTTTGTTGGCTAATTTTTTATGATTTTCGTTATTGTTCCAATCAAGTTATGATCAACTCCTATTGGTATTTTTTAATGATACCCTGGCCTGTTCATATTTACAGCTAGTTTAACGAGTTCAAGCGTAGTCATACTACTCTCAATAGTGATCTGCGTGAGGGATGCCCTTCAACAGTGATAACTGAAGACGATATCAGGGCTATGGGACCCATGGCATGGAAAATATTGGGCATAAGAAAAACAATCAAGACAAATTTTCTTAAAGTTTCTATTACGCTAAAAATACATGTACTTTATATTATACTTTATACATAATTTCAATTGATAGTATTCGTACATGTCAAAATCTAATTAAATTATGTATGCTTAACAAATTGTTCCGAATCTATATCTACAAATGTTAACGTTATATTTGGTACACAAAAATGATTAACGTGGAATTAAAGTAATTTAAAACCACCAAAACGACGACACAAAAATAAAATGTGGCTGAAAAATTAAGAAAGAAAAAATGTAAAATATTTAAAAAATAAAATCCATAATTTACAACCTTCACTTTTCTCCCTAATAGTTCTAATCTCCTTGCAGTGCGGTGCACCTGTCCACCGCGGGCCATCGGCAGTGCCCAGCTCGCCGACCATTTCCCCTGGACAATTATTAATTTTTTGTCTAAAAAGAACTAAATTCAAGAAAAAAATTGATAATTGTTTAAATTTCTTATTCAATACAAGTCAAGACATTTAGGACAAATTTTCAAAGGTCAGCGCTTTTAAAGGAACACAAATAGTATGATTATATACTTATAAAACCCGTGAGTGAATGAACGTCCATGTAAAAGTTTGGAATAATAATAGTCCAAGGTGTTGACGAATAAGAATAATTGTAAAAGAGACTTGAGAGCAATTGGAACCATATTTAATGAAAACTATAATATATTAAGGAAACTTAATTTCATAAATACATTTTTGGCATCATCGGGCAACGTGGAGCTAAAATTAATATTGTATAATTACTGCTAAAAGAAACTTTCACCCAATTGCAGCCATATTTCATGAATACGAAAATTGATTGAAGATATTTAATTTTATATATAAAGTATGTCATCGGGTGAGATTATGGTATCATCATAATTTCACCCGATGATAGGATCAACTTTTGGAGATTCGACATCACCTTAATTTCAAATTTACCACTTCAAAATGTTACGATGTTCGGTCATTCTCATGTTTGATTAACGAAATATAGTAGTAGCTGAAATTGCTGCGAATGAATAGAGAAACACTGGAGTCACAATTTTTAACTGTTTATTCTCATCTCATATATTGACATCTCTTGAAAAATATGCGAAGTTACTAAATTATATTCTAATTTATGTAAATAGGTTTAGATTTTATTTTTTACGCGTGAAATAAAATATTATAAATACCAAATTACTTAAAAAATTACAATTTTTGTCATAAATAACATTTATCAGAATTAGCACAAAATTTACTCTTTGGTCTAAATAACCGTTATTTGTTCAATGGCAAACTTATAAAATTCAATCGATTTAGTTTAGTAACTCAGTATCTCAAAAGAACTGTAAAATATGTATACAAATATATTATAAAATAAATTTGGCATTATGTATTTCAAATGAACACGTTTGGTTAAAATTATAACTGATTATAATTGTATGAAAATAAAATTACATCATCATCATCATCATCATCATCATCATCATTATCATCATCATCATCATCATATCATCATCATCATCATATATATTAATACGCTAAGGTAAAGATGTTACTCTCCCTTTTTAGAAAAAACCTCACAACTAATCCACATAAATTATATATCATTTTATAGATAATTGCTTGCTCTACCGGCATCCACAACTAAAAATTTATTATTGCTATTGTTTTTGCAAATTAATTAATTATTAAAATTATATACACAAAACAGCAATGCTGCCATCTAACGGCTCAACGTCAATATGATTGACGGTCGGTAAAATTTTTGTTTAATTTCAAATCCACTCACGTATAAATAAAGTGGCGCTTTAGCTCAATGCTTTTGATACTTGCGCCTCTATATGTCAATTTTAGTAAAATATTTGTTTGATTTGTCATCTGAGCTTCATAACGGAATAAATAATGCGAAGACTTCGCACGGGTCACGCTAGTATAATATTATAAAGGAATAAACTCAATAATATCTTGGTGCAAATATATGTTGATACGTAATAAATTTTAATATAATAAAACTCATTGCAGTTAGCTAACGCAAATAATGTTATTTATAGGTCTTAATATTGGACTTTTCTATACCTGAGAAACAAATTATCCAACGAAGATAATACATAAAATCGAACAGCATTTATAGAAGTCACCAATCAATTTCTTAACTATATCCTTTTAAGTACAGCATTCAATTCACGTATGTGATTTACGAGCCCTCTATCGTTCGCCAAACTGAATTGTAAACACGCGATGTACAAATGAGCAGCAAATACCCGTTTAACAGTGAACAATGTATTTTTCTTCAAAATGTCTATTTATCAACAAATAAAAGCTTAGTCTAAGAGAATCACACAGGCCGACATAAATATAAAAGCCTGGAAACACCTTACATACAGCAAATTTTCTTTCGAGCATAATACCCATTTTCCCCCATTCCAAAAAATCGCTTGAAGACCGAAATAAAAGCCTAGAATCCTAAAGAAGAAGAAATACGAAACATTATGACAAAAGGTAAAATTAGATAATAGACAAGACGAACATCAGTTATCAAATAAATAGGTCCGATATTAATTACTTAAATTTCAGTCTTCGTTATATTCCTTAATGAGACCAACTCTTTTGTTTGATAAAATAATATGGTGTGGTGTAATAATTTAGTTATTAAGCTTGATTTTACTCTCAAATGAGATATTTGTGTTTTAATGTGGGTTTTTCGCTCATTAATATAGTTTTGTAATTGATGTAATTCATAAAATAGAATGTTAAATTGATCTATTTTAATATTATATATTCGTATAAATATACAATAGAAAAATAAAGTATTCCTATTTTTGAATTATATTAATTACGAAACTTATTTCATCTATTTTTTTATTGTACGCTGCTTACAAATGTTTCTTTACAATTACAAATGGCATAAAGTCATGAGTTCATACCCACTATTATGTAATAAAACTCACAGTAACATAAAATATGAAGGTCTGTCATAAACACACATTTATTTAGTTATGGTAAATCTTTAATATACGCACGAATTGACATTTACATGTACCTACTTAGGAGATACGAGAATTTACATTAAAATTAATTAAAATTTCAAAAAGAATCTTGTTTTTTCTTTTTGTAGTTTCAATTAGTGTCAAAAGGGCTGAATAGTTAAAGATAAGAATTGCTAAAGTTTTTCCTATGATTTCTATAAATGTTTGGTAGTTTGGTAAAGTCGTGAGTTGGCTACATTTGATTAAATTTGAAGTTTTATAGATGTATTGAAGAAATCTCCATAATATTACAAAATCAAAGTCAAGCAAATTAGTATTGAAAATGCTATTTAGGTAATTTAAAACTTATGGGCTGTTTCAGATATTAAAAATGCACTAGAATTTTAAAGATAAAAAGACTTTATTATCTTCATAACATCACCTGTTCGTCCTTCTATCCTTTTATTTATTTCTCTACCAGAAGTTTCTAACTTCTTAGCATAATGAGACAAGAAGATTAAATGATTTAAAACTATATTTTAAGAGGATTCTCTGGAAATACTTTTGTATCGTTGAAAATATCCTTTGAGTAGAAAAAGAATCGTTCCTAATTAATTTTTAACTGAAAAACAATATAATAAAAGTTGTGTACGTAAATCCAGTTTTAAACAATGCACACTAGAAAGAGCGGATTTAGTCGCAGTAAAATGCAGTTTATTACATAAGTGAAGATATTTTGGAATATTAGCTGTAGTTTGCTTCAAAACTTTGCTTAAGTAATATTAAATGACTGTGGAAGCTCGAAGGTATACGATACACCAACATTATTAAACTTTGGAGTAAATTAGTTAGAAAACTTGAAATATGGGCTGACTGAAGCGTGACATCGAAAATCCCAAAAGCAGATAACATTTAAGGTGGAAAAGGAAAGCTTTCGAAAGTCTGCAATTAAACATCATAAAATTTACACAAGTTATTATGAGAGATTCGTCGAATATATTTATCTGCCTATTAAATTATTATGAATGTTGAAGTTGTTCGGAACTATTGTTTCCTTTATAGACAAATATGTGTAAATTTAAAATAAATATTTCAAAGCAATAATGACCTTTATATATTTTAATAAGTATAGTAACTATTAAATATCTCTATCAATTAGATAAATAAATAAAAATATCTCTGTATTAAACAAGCTCAATATTACTCCAAGGCCCTACAATGAAAATTATTTAACTTACACGTATCAGTTAAAAGGACATATGCTCTTTGTTTTTTCCAGGGTGGTAAATACATTTTTTTTAAATAAAGTCCAAAGCTAACAGGATATTCGGAGCCATAACATGATTATATGGCCCCAGTAAAAATATTAGTTTTAAAAAATATTAGAAAAATAATAGTAGAAATTCATTCACTAAAGTTAAATTAAGTTCGTTTGTGAAGTATTTCCAAAACGTATAGCATAGATTCATTTAAACTCTCATCAACAATTTTCTTTCAAAATATTACACTAAAAATTGTCTATCAAATTTCTAAAATTATGAACATGCTTTCCACCGTATATCTGTTTTATCTCACAGAGATATTATCCAAATATAATACAATATCAGCAGCATTTATCAATTCAAAATACGGCACATCCTTATAGCATGTAATTGCAAAATGGTTCATCAAACATTTAAAACTTCGATTGAATTGTCAATTTTTTTAACAAATGGGCATATTTGAGTATTTGCGCATAATTTGTATGTCATTATATTATTTAAAATACCCAGATTTGGATTTAATTCCAAACACTTCGTAGAAAAGTTTCATACAAAATCATAATCTCATTGCAATTATTCACCAAAATATATTCATTAGGATATGGAGTAAACTTTCCCTAAATATCGTGATAAAATGCTAAAAAGCATCTTCATAAAATATATATTTTATGTGCTGAGGTCAAATTTAATAACCCAAATAATAAGATGAACAAGACTTTTCAAATTTTAAAAATTATATATTTTTCTAAACTAATAACTGTATATACAATAAAAAAATAATTTGTGCTAGGAAGAGTAGAATTTAAAACTATAGATTATTTTCATTTTCTTTTGGTACATGAAGAGTTTCCTTATTTCA
Organism: Druceiella hillmani; assembly: GCA_039881145.1. NCBI lineage: Eukaryota > Metazoa > Arthropoda > Insecta > Lepidoptera > Hepialidae > Druceiella > Druceiella hillmani. Next base: position 13,887,643 of record JAYKKI010000061.1, read on the forward strand.
AGGGGGTGAATTAACCATTAAAAGAAAAGAAAGCTACTACAATTTTAAATTTTTCAATCTATTAGAATATATGTCTAATTCAATATGTGATTTAATACTAATTTTATTATTTTAAATTTAAAAGAAACTACTTCGAAATTTATATATTCAGTATACATTTTTGAGAAATAGGGTCATGAAATGAGCAAAAACATTTATAAAGCTACCCCGTGGCTCTTTTTACGGGTATCAAATTTTATTGCACCATATTAGCGCGGTGTACATTAAGCCCAAAACCTCTTTAAGTAGAAACAGAACTCACACTAAGAGAGATTTCAATAAATTTTGATACATAAAACATTGGAAATATTTGAAGATGTAATATTTCTCTACACCTCTATTTAAATACGTATATTAAAATACTCACAAATTTAACTTTACTTTACTTTTTGCAGAGGCATTCTGGCCGCTTTGCCGGCATACGGCGACCTAATGTAGATTATACCGATAATCATTTATATAGGTACTATAACAGCAATACAAAGCGGAGGTGCAGTTAGCGGAGAGCGGAAAAAACAATCGTCTGTTTCGCTTTTAATGCAATTTGAACACTATTTATACATGCATGTATAAGAAAGAAAATAACACAATATTTTTTTAATATTGTATCTCGTATGGCAAACTGATAAAAATAATTATTGATTTTCTTTGAGAAATATTTTTTTAATACCAATGCCAAAGAAAATAATATCTTTATAGATATATGCGTAGAAAACCAAAGCGATTCAAGCATATTGTAATGAAATTTTAAAACGAATTATACTTCCAGCTACTTTAAATCTATCTACATTTTAGTAGGGCAAAAATATACAGAATAATCATATATATTATATGCTATTTCTAACTTGAAAATCTTACAATAATAATTAAATCATTTCCAGCATGTCTACGCATTCTTGGATCCTCTTTGCTTTATAAAATTCTGTGCCCAAATAGTTTTGACTGTGCACTGCACCCCGAAGTTCTGAGTTCGATTCACGGCTGAAGTGGGGTTTGAGTGATATTTTAACTCGCATAGTTAAATGCTACAAACCTCTAACGGGTTTCAACACTACTGTAGCAAGAAACTATCGCCATAATGCTATCGCCAGCACACCTATCCAGCCTGGTGATTATGGGTATTACCTCCAATAATATATATATTGGAAAGGTCTGTGACTAAACAGGGACTAAATGTTTATAATCCAAAGGGTAAAAGAGTTTTTATTGTTTTCACAAAATTTTTTCTACCTTCGTCTGTAAGATAATTTCAGATATTAATCGTCTTAAGATCATAAGTTTAAATTTTACATATGTTATATATTTGTATGACCCAAACCAAAAATTTTTTTTAAATACTGAAAGATGGGATTTCAAGGGCTCGTCTATACTTGAAAAGGAGCGAAGATTTTCTCTTTTCTACCTCACGTTTCGTTCTGTTGATACGATATAACGCGCTGCTGGTATTATGTAAAAATGCGTTTTATGTAAAAATAGAGCGCATTATATGGAGCGAAATGATGTTATTTAAAAATATATATTGAAAATACCGATGTAAGTGATCCTAAAAATCGTAGTTATGTGTATTTTCATATGGTAAATGGTAATAAATTTTATTATCATTACCAAGACGGTGCCTTGTACAAATAAAAAAAAATTCTCATCAACAATGCAAATATGAATACAAGAGTCTTTTTGCTATATTTCCAGAAAGGAAAATTCCTTCGAAAAATTTATACTATAAAGCTGAATGGAAAGCAAAAAGCCGGAGGCCGAGCACCCACACATTTGACAGATCTGTTCAAGGCTATTGGCAACACCATCAACCGCCAGATGTCTTGCATAAGCGGCAATGCTCACTAAAAGCGAAGATTCCCCATGCACCTCCTCACCATCACTACTGGCTAGACTGACTATCCTTAGCATGATTAAATGAATACTAATTTTACCACTTGACGTATAAATTTTTTAAACTTACCAGTGATTCAATACAAAAACTTTAGTTGCTATGAAATCAAAGTTAAAGTTCATAAGTAATATAGTTTAAAAAAGTGAAGTATGTTTGACAAAAAGTAATTAATTATCTTGAATAATTAAAATACGAGGTGGATATAATCATATAATTGTATCACTTTGCTGCACTCATGTTTCCACGATAGAGAAATTCACCGAGATAGGGCATTTCGCAATTCCAGGGCATGTTAGAGAATCTTCTCAAATATATATATCTATTTTATAATGCATCATTTCGTTATAGCCACAATTATCAGGTTTTAAATAAAATTAATCCTCTGTAATGAATAGAATCCCTTGAAACTTGAACAAATAAATTTTTCAGATAATATGATTTAGACCTAACTAGGAAATCTCATTTCACGTTTATGTATCCTAAAATGAAAGGGACATTTAATTATTTAATACTAAGTGTATAGGAGATCAAATAAAAACATTTTTTTAAAACTTTTTTTCATTTGAAATAAATACCACTACTACTATGAATCTGCTTGCAATACAAATCAACTTTTTTTAGTTCCGTAAATTTAAGTTTAAATCCTAATAATACAAAATATGAAGTTAAAAAGAAATATTTAAGAAAATAACGAAGTTTCCAAAGTGATTTCAATTGTAAAAATTTATTTATTTAAACATATAAATAATACAAATTAAAAAAAGGATTTTACATAATTTTTCATGATTCTTGTTTCACCTGTTAATAACTTACAAAGTAAGTAAGACATAATAACCATTACCTATTCTAAGACTAATTTTTTTTTATTTTCATGATCCGAAAAACGATCCAAAATTCAATTACATTTGAACAGAGTTTGATGAAGAGTAAATTAAAAAAAAAATATTTAAATCACTCCGAATAAGCCATATTTAATTATTTTCGGATTATTGAATTATTTGAACTACTCCAATAAACATCAAACCTTTGGAGATTTTCAACAACATTATTAAATATTGTAATAAAAATTAACATTTAGAAACGAAGTGATATACCGTTTCTCAAAGTTACAAGTTTGTATTGCATTACTTCTAACTCTTATACTAATGAGTAACAGCCAATGTCTTCCATTATCTCCATATTTGCAACTTGTACCCCTCCGCGCTCCCACATTTGTACAAACGTTCAAAACAGAAGCGAACCATGACAAAATGTCGTAAAGGCGCGTGAGCTGCATACGAACAACACTTCCGCCCGCCCAACAAATTGCACACGATTGCTTTAAATCGTACTGTTGAATCGTAATGGGACAAGCTTGAGTACATCATTTTCTTTATTCGTGAACCCATTCGGCGTGCATTTGGGTTGCTGCATTGTTACCTGGTTACCGTGGTCATTGATTAATTTAAATTTTTTATTAGATTTTATGTAGTAGTATAAAACTAAAAAAAATTCACGCAAATCTTGTCTATAGCCTGGTTTTTTAAAAGTTCTTCTTAAATACCTTTTAAAAAATTACCTAATTTCTTTTGGAAACTGTACTTCTTTTACCGTTCTCTTATTATATACTTTTGTAAAAAAAAGTAAAACTTAATTTGTTACAAAATAGTAATATATATATATATATATATATATATATATACAATTATTTGCCTCGCAAATTCACTTACGTGGGCTAGACTCATCGGTAGATTATGTGTCAATATAGGTTAAAATTTATCCTAGTTCAATTTTTTTTTCAAAATTTGTACGTAGTAGTTTGTAGCAGTAGTAACAGGTGATCGAGGTAAAAGGAAAAAAAAATTATATACTATTCCGTGGGAACTACACTCGGATTAAGAAAATCGGGATGCATGGCAAGAATTAATACATGCTAAAATCAAACTTACAGAATTTGTTTGTATAAACTTAAAGAATACTGCGCGATCAAGCTATGTAATAGAAATATGAATCAATCCGTCCATCAAAATTCTAAATTTACATGAAATTTTTAGAAACCTGTTTTTATAAAACCTACAATATTTTTGTCATAAAACAAAAATATTTTATAACTTACTACTTAAAAGTAAAAAAGAAACTGTCACATGCGAATTAAACTCACATATGAAGGATTCTGCGGCATCACATAATATTAAACTTAGAAGTTTTTATTTTTCAAAATAATGGTGAAAAATAAAGTTATGGCTGCAGTCGGTACGGAAAATATTCCATATCTCAAACACTACTTTGTTATAATTCTATGAAGAGTAAGAACTTTAAATTAAAATAGTCAATATTACTCTCATTTAAACGAAAATCGAGTGTCAAATTTTAAAGTTGTGTTATTTCACAACAAAGTGTCATTTACAAAAATGTGCATATTTAGTGCTATAAATAGGTTAATCTTAATCAAAACAACTTGATATATACTTCTAGTGCCAATTATTCGTTTGTAAACTTAAATTTTCCATTTTAGTGGGCAAAGTTATTTTATATTCTTCATTGTCTGCTTATCTCATTAAGGGACAAGCGTAACAACGAATTGTTAAGCTTTGTTCACAGTTGCAAATTTGTAGAAGTATTTGGATTAAATTTTAATGTATCACATTATTTTAAGATAAATACTCATTAAAATTATACACATTATGATAATTCTTCTATAGTTAATGTTTTTTCGGAATATTTATATTAATTTTTATTTTAGTTTAATCATTATTATCAATTGAACTCGATCATGTCGTACAATGAAAAGTTAAGATTTCCTTTTACTTGATTATTTCGACAGTCTTATTTACAACAAATAATGATTTACAAAAGGTTTAATCATAGTTATGCCCAAGGAAACAGGAGAAAGCTTTTGTATAAAAACAATTGAAAAATATTTTATACAAAAAACGGCAAACTTTTTTACATATTTCTCTTAAATTTCGAATTTTAAATAAAATGTTGGTGCAAATTTTGTGAGTATTAATTTATTGATCCATATTTTATCATCAAGTTAACACAAGTAACATTTACAAACATGGATAATCTAAGTACAAACATGATCCTCGGTATTTGATAAATTAACCAAAGAAATAAATTTAACCATATATTTATTTACAAAACGAGCGACGGTTAATCCATCAAGACCAATTTATTACCTTCATAAACAACCGGGAACGCTGAAACTTTAACCACTAAAATGTTATTCAAAAATATACATACCTCTTCCCACCAACATTCGCACTGAATAGGTAAAAACTCGAAGAAAAGGCCATAGATCATGCAGACAACCATTAAAACAAAACATAGCAAAAAGTAAATCATGCAAACATATTTTTATTATTCGCAAAAGTTAACGTACAAATTCGCGGCGTAAATCAAAGTGTCTGATGCAAAGTTCCGATTCCACGTAGAGTCATTAAGTGTAGAGCTTTGTTCTAAGCTTTGAGCTCGCTCGCTGATATCATCGCTTAGAATCGTGCTACGACCTTATATGTGGAGTGTTTATTATTATTCATTTTGAGTTTTGTGTATTTCATTTTATTTATATTTATTCTAGGCGTAAATGACGATTTACGACGTAATATCGCATTTATGAATCAATGTTAAATCAAGTTATAAAAAAGAATGTTCCTTTGCATTATGTGTTCTTTACTAAAAATCTGATACCCTATTAGTGTCGTTTGTCTATTTAGTCATTTGTTTATTAGAATGGTAGCCATTTGAGTGGTTAAAGATTGAATCTTTTATATTACTTTATGGCAAACTCCGCACATGTGTGCTTTTTCATAGACTAGCGCGCCTGTCTTGAATTTCGTTGCTAATAATAATTGCATTTCGGATAATTTTAAAGGTGATCAACTCCAAGTGCAACTTTTTGAAATTGTCCATTAAAAATTCTATATTTTATTTTTTATAATATTTATTGTGATCTAAATTTATTTTTAAATAATGACATGCGCCTTTGTTCATCGGTCTATTCGTATATAAGTAAAAGGAATGCAAGAGATCTTAATTTTTGACAAATTTTGGTAATTTTTTTAATTTTAATCAAATATTATCCACAATGACTGTTCTCGACCTCCGTTTTTTGAGGATCGTCTTACCTCTTCTCACTACTCTTGTTGCTTTTAATTTTTAATTTTTTTTAAATATGTTTCAATAGTACAATGCGGTTCAAAACTATATTTTAAACTGATGTTTATCTGATTATTTTTTATAATGGACTAAAGTAACTGCATTACGTACATATATAAATATTACATAAAATGTTCAACATTAAAATTATATAATTAAAAGCAAAAAAAAGCTGAGTTTGCACTTTCAGTTTTACCAACGATTCTTAATTTGTTTATACCCCAACTTTATGTTCTTATGCCCAGAATAATTATATTTGAGTATAAACTTGTGTAAAGTTAGAATTACAAAAGTTTTCTTACGTAAATAACCGAAGTCACTACTTGTCTATATTGTGGATACCTAATTTTGCGATCTTTTAATTAACATTTTAACATGCTTTGCATAAATAATTAGATATGCCACAAAACATTGAAACTATATTTATATGAATAAATTATCAATTTCTGACAAATAATCTGCTCAGGGGTTCTTTTTTTAGCATGTTGGAATATTGGAAAAAATGGTAATTAAAATTTAAAAGAAATTACATTTCGTCAAATATTATGGCATATATTTCGGATTTACTTTCCGTTTCACTGCGGGGCTATGTATTGCATATATATCTATCTACAATAAATTTCAAAATACTATATAAAAGCAGTTACATGTGCAGAATATAAATTTAGGTCCAAGTGCTCATAGTTCTAAATCTAAAGAATGTAACAAAGTAATAAACAAAAATTTCCCATTTTAGGACCTCTAAGCAAATAAGTATTTTTCTCTTTGAAATTAACAATAAAATATGTCAAGCTTTTACAGTAATTTGGCAAGTTTACCTATTTAAATAAAACTATCAAGGAACCAATAATTTATTACGTATATATTAATTTGATTAATAGATTAGACTGAGAAAAAATATATGAACCAAAAAAAATATCTTTTTAAAAATTACAAATATCAAAACATCTCAACCATGGTGAATAGTAAGTTGCTTGTTACTCATATCTTCAAATTTTTTTTTTCAAAAGGACTTTAAGAATAATATTGCTCCCATCATAAATAACACTTTCCATCTCTCATTATGAATGTAAAAAAATAGAATCGCTAAAAATATTTCAACATACCATACCGCATTAATGCGAGAGGGAGAAAAGCTCAAAGAAAAGATCATAAATCAAGTAGGCAGACATAAAAACAAAACGTTACAAAAAACACAACAAAAAAGCATATTTTATTACCAGAAAAAATTCCCGTCAGAAAGCTAAATCAAATCGTTTAAAACAGAGCCCCAATTCCGCGACAAGTTATTAAACACAGTGCTTTGTTTCCAGCTTTGGACTCTCTCGTTGACTCACTATCTCACAATACATATGCTAGAGTTTTATTACATATGCGCGTATTTACATTATTTTATTTTATTTGCTTTATATTAATTTTAATGTAACCGGATTCATTTTTTATTCAGAATTAGATACCAGAAAGTTAAAGTACAGATTTATCTAAGTTGTCTGTCCATATTTGTATCGCTTGGAGGTATATTTTAAACAGTAAATGGAAGAAATTATAAAAACAATTTTTCTTTTGATTTCTTACTCTAGTTATAGTTATACTTGACCACACAGCTGCATTAAGAAATATGACATGACTTATTTAGATTATTGTCTTTTATTTCTCAATTATTTTATTTTAAATCTGAAACTACTTTTTAAGTAAACAGCTCATGAGTCATATTTTTATGAAACACTCGCACTAATTTTAATAAGTATTGATCTTGAAATAATGTGCCATATTAAAATTTTATCCAAATACTTCTACAAATTTGCAACTGTGAACAAAGCTTAACAATTATTTGTTACGCTTGCGCCTGAAAGAGATAAGCAGACAATGAAGAATATAAATTAACTTTGTCAGCTAAAATGGAAAATTTAAGTTTGCAAACGAATAATTAGCACGAGAAGAATATATCAAGTTGTTTTGATTAAAATTAATCTATTTATAGTGCTAAATATGCATATTATTATTGATGACTTTGTTGTTAATTATACAGGTTGTCCCAAAAATTCACGCAAGATTTGAATTTTGCGCCATTTGTGCGGTAAACTGTTGCCAACCAAAAAAAATACAACGTGACAGCTGACAGTTCAGGGATATTAAAAATGGAGCGCTACACAAAAAAACAACGCATTTTTATTATTGAGCACAATTTACAATTTTTAATTATAAACCTGTGTTTTCTACCAAAATTGCGTGAATTTTGGGACATGAATGTTTCTTGCGTGCATTTTGGGACACCTATACAACTTTAAAATTTGACATACGATTTTCGTTTAAATAGGAGTAATATTGACTATTTTAATTTAAAGTTCATACTCTTCATAGAATTATAATAAAGTTATGTCGATCTTCTCCAAGTCTCACTGTTTTTGACTACTGATGCTATTGGTTGCTTTATTTAATATTTGACACAAGCCAGTATGTTAAACATATATTTTTCATTTATTTTTCACACGTTTATCCATATTTTATAGGTCTATCTATTTGCAATCAAAAGGAAAAATTTATCTATAAAGTTTCAATTTGTATTTTGAACAAAGCAATAATCTAACCAGCAACACAAAATGATACAAACCAGTCTCTACACAAAATTGCAAAAAAAACTTTTAAAGATATATATATATATATATATATATATATATATATAATATAGTATGTAAATATTTTCACGAATATTAATCAAAATAATTCTCTAATGCGACCGGGATAGAACAATCGAATATCGCAAGAAACTGAATTCTGGCATAATTCTGTCCTGGAGAGTGATATGGCAAAACGTGATGGTTGCGTGAGTGTGGGAAATTATTAGGTTATGAAAGTTTAAAAAAATTATTAGGCTATGAAAGTGAAAGAATACGGGATATGTTACTTTTCTTCATAACAGTTAGAATATAATGTTCATAAGCGCAATATATCTTCTCACTTACAAATAATAGAAACTTAACTTTGGTAGGAAATAGCAAAGAATAGTGGTTATATCTTCAAATATAGAGATATCGTATGAACGTCTTTTATACAAATTGTGCTTCGTTTCGTTTAAGCTGTAAATCAACCTGAATTTTAATTACTATGGGTGAATAAGTAATCGCAAATGTTAATTATACAAACTGAATTCAAGTTTTAAAGGAAATTGTTTGCTACGTCCGCTGCGCGCTTAAAAATATAAAGCATGAATCAAATCTGACCGCCAAATGAGCGACTTCCTCGAGATGATCTAGGAGGTTTCCATTGATTGTATAATCGTATTTAATAGGAGTTTTTACTTAGTTGCCATGCACTTTGAACATTTAGTTAAGCTTTTTAAGCTTTAAACCGCCTGCTGCACTCAAGTTATCGACGGCGGTGATGCTACTCTCCAACCGTTCGCCATCGACTATACCCTTAACAGCTGAAAAGGCTTCATATCGTCCGTGAATAACAAAGAACACAAAGTTTACACCATGCAACTTATATCGTTACCAGAACAGAGGCACAAGTTTCGAACCTTGCCTCATTCCCAATTGTGTGAAGTAAGGCTCGGAGAAACAGTTTCTCATTCGTACAAGTTGCTTTCTATCCGCAACATACTGAGAATCGTAAAAGAGGGACGGATAATGCTGCCTTGCCAAGGAGAGTTAGCAAGATATCGTGATGTCCGAGATATCATTATTTACAAATGCAAAAATTAAATAAAATTACAGAGTATACATAACTGTATAAGTATCTATATTTTTCAAAATATAGTTACCTATAAATATTGTAGTTACCTAGTAACTTCACCATTTTATAGTTACCTGTTAATTTTACCCATATAGTTACCTATTAATTTTACCATTTTAAGAGACATGGGTGATGGAACATATTTTTCGGAGAATATTTTCAACAATATCTACCACTCTCTTATATAAAATTGTTTTAAAAACCTTATAACTTGTATAAATGAATACACTTTTCACAAAATGAAAAAATAACTACTCTTTATATGCAGCCCCCAAAATCTCCGTATCTATATATTTATGGGAATTATATGTGTTTCAATATTTATGGGAATTATATCGTCTTCAATTATTTTGTTGTCACCATTTCGTAAGTCATTGCAGCTACACTTCTATAACTAAATATAAAAGATTCAACAAAATTGTCAAAATAGAAAATTCACAAAATAAATTTGGCACGCCCAGTGAGAACAAATTTTTTTTTACCTACAGTTCATTAGTGTAAACATTTTATTTTTCAAATCAAACTACCAAGTTAGAATTGGAATAAGTTTACATACGAAGTGAAATTTAAAAACAACTGAGTAAAAACAGAAAATTTAACATTTCTCAAATTTCATATGCCAATATTTCTTAACGATAAAGTACGAGAACGCGAATGCTTTTTTTGTAGTACAATTAAACTAACATAGACAGGAAAAATAATTATTTTATAATTATTAGCTGACATTTTTTTCGCTGTATTATTATAATATTTAACAACATTGATGTCGGCTGATGTTACGAAGGTATGAAGATTGAAATAGAAAATGTTAGTATGGCATTATTGTAACGTTGACAGCCTTATGATATTGCCATATCAACGTTTTCTCTACTAGACTATATATATATATATATATATATATAGCTATATATAAATATATATATATATATATATATATATATATATATATATATATATATTGCTTATTGCCGTAATGCGTATTATTTTGTTTTGTATTTTTTAATCAATGTACAACTTTTAGTTTTTCATAATTGAAAACTGCTTTCTCAGAGCAAGAAACTTTTCTTTAATTATTCTATCTTCGATTAAATTGTATCTTCTCTACTCCAGCAGATAAATTAATTTAACTGTTTCAATATAGTAGGTGAATAATATTCGAGTATATTTTACATATACTAAAAGAAAAAGTATCAGTCCTTTTTCTACAGTTATAGAAATTTCGTAAATTGTAAAATGAATAAAATTAAAATAATGGAAAACTCAAAATAAAAATAGAAGCAAAAAAACTGTTCCAAATTTTGAACTAACGAATATACAATGCATGCTTGAAGGTTTTGAGACGGTAATCGTAGTAACAAATGTTCACTTAATTGATATAAAGATTTCTGCCAAGCCGGCAAATGTGTTATTTACAAACACATAGTGTTTTGATACAATTACTATTATTTGAAATGACATGAAAAATTCTCAAATAGCATAATTTGACTTCTTAGTTTAAGCTAAGTCTAACGAAGACATCTTGTTCGAGAAGCTTATTTAAGTTAAAAATAAGTAAAGTAGCGCTAACGGTTTAGGAAGATTTTATTTCAACTCGAAAATTGACGAGAAATTCTAAAGCGAGAGATAACGGCGACATCTTCCATGAAATTATACTTCGTTTGTATTTAATAAAAATAATTACAATACCTTGAGAAAAGGGTAGTTGACTCATCGTAAATTTTAATATTTTTTATACAATATCGTGAAATATAAGTTAATTAAAAACCGTTACTGAAAAAAATTCAAAAATTTATTGAAAATTAAGCCAGTTATAGGCTTCTAAATTTGAAGATACGAGCAGAGTTGGGTATATCCCTTTCTCTTTCCCTCTTGTAGAGTAAAATATGCAATATTAAAAATGACCTGACAACGCAATATTGCCATCCTTGTCTAAAGATTAAATTTAAACTTTTATAACTCGATCAATTTTTAAGATTAGTAAAACAATTTTTCACTTTTCGTCAGCTTGTACTTAATGAAATGAAAAATATTTGGTCAAACACCCAATTATTGTGAGATTTTAAAACTTGCAACAATTTAAAAGTCCTCTTTTCTTTTGTGGACTACGTTCATAAACTGAGTTTTCTCTTGTAATTTTTAATAACAGATCGAAGCACTAATTTATGCTGCAACTTTGAGTTCTTTTAGTTATTCATTTACAGATATTTGATAGATTGCCTTGACCGATTGATGGCTTTAGTAAAAGTCAGAATTCAGTTTTTTTGTATATTTAATATATTTTTCTACTTTTATTATCAATTTCAAATAAATAACATGTATAATTTATTTAGTTGGCTTTTATTATATTGAGCTTTATTTTGAATATTCTCGTAATAACATATATCTTATGTGTGTAAAAAAGTCCATAGAAAATATTATCTTCATAAATATTTCATGATGAATTGAAACTAATTCGAAAAACAATAATTTAATCCCCAAGTAAAAAACAACATTATCAAATTTTCTAAACTATTGGACTAATTTTAAAAACGAATTCTCGGAAACCTCTTGAGATATGTAATTTATCGATGTGTAATTTACCGATATCTTATTCCTAAATTACATACAGATATTTGAAGATTATATTTTATACAGAAAAAGACATTTTTTTCAAAAATTATATTAATAATACTTTTGTTTTTAAATATTGAATATATTTGGCGTTAATTTTGTAGAAATTCATTATTCACAATTAAATGAAACTACGTGATGTAGTATTATTTCTACTATCTTTAATTTCTTTACCACGACCTAGGTTTCGTTGTATTACAACATCTTCAGGTGGGATATTAGCAAAGATCTTCGCTAATATCTTGCTCTATCTTTGCTAATATCCCACCTGAAGATGTTGTAATACAACGAAACCTAGGTCGTGGTAAAGAAATTAAAGATAGTGGAAATAATACTACATCACGTAGTTTCATTTAATTGTGAACTTTTGTTTTTATTAAATTTTTATAGTAAGTCGTTGAAGTTTTGCGCTGACGCTGGATAAAAAATAGTAGAGAAATATTTAAATTTAGACTCAAATTCATTAGAACTGTTAAAACGCAGCAAATATTTTGTTTGGCTTGCGATTAACCTTCGTCTCTCATACTTACGAATACTTTATTTGTACCACTAGGATAAAATTACTACACCTTACATGAAATTAAAAATGTTTCCAAGGTATAGCTTGAAAAATCAACGAAAAATTTTATTTTACTGATTTTCACTCCACAAATTTTGGTTGTCCTTTTATTGCTAATTGTTTGATAAACTTTTCAGATTTCTGAAGCCAAAAGTTTCTGCAATTCATTTAGAACAAAGCTTTAAGTTTAAAGAATCGGTCCTATTGCTCTCGATATGAATTTAATTCTTTTAAAATAATAAACAGATACAATTTATTTTGATAATTTTACGTACACATATATATTTGTATATATGCATATATATATATATATATATATATATATATATATATATAGCTTGAACTTAACCAAATTAATTTGTACTTCTACAAAGCAGTCAATTATGCTTATATTTATCTAAAGTCATCATTATTATCAAATATTATTATATGAAATAAAAATCTCTACGAACTACACAAATTTAACAGTTGAATTGCTAATCGCAAAATTATTTCGCTTTATAAATTCGTTTTAAAATACTTACAAAATCAATTGTTCAACACATTCAAATCAAATCAATACAAATTCAATTTCTCCTATTTGATAAAATAAACAAAGAAATAAATTCCCCCGTATATTTGTTTATATAACGAAAGGCAATCAATCCAGCTACACTAATTTATTACCTCCATTAAAAATACGAACGTTGAAAGTTATAGCCGTTAAAAAATTTTATTCAAAAATATTTATACCGTTTTACAGCTCCGTGCCAGTAATATTCAGCTCCGAGCTTAGCGTGAATGTTAGTGTAAACCTCGAAGAAATGACTAAATCATGCAGGCATCCATTAAAACACAACGTAACAAAAAAGAAAACTAGCAGATATATTTTTATTATCAGCAAAATTCAGCGCGAAAATTCTTAGCCGAAAGCTAAATCAAAGTATTTGAAACAAAGCTGCGATTTCACGATCAGTCATTACGTACAGAACTTTGTTCTGAGCTTCGAGCTCGCTCGCTTATATTATCGCTTAGAACCGCGAACCAACTTGTTTCATTATGTATTTTGAACTCTGCGCATTTAGTTTTATTTGCACTATTATTATTTTTAATGAATATAATTTTTTGCATTAGCTAGATATATAATTACAACAGAAAATATTCAGTATTAAAATTATGGTAATAAAAACGCGCAGGGTTTGGTTTAACTAACGATTCATGATTTATTAATATCCCAATTTTACATGTCCTTATTCCTGGGATAATTATATTTGACAGCAAACCTGCACATAATCACAATAGCATCAGCATACGTGTTTAAGTAACCAAAGGCAATATTTTAATACATTATAGGCATCTAATTTCGTGATCACATAATTAAATATTTTGAAATAATTCACTTATATAAATAGATATGTATTATAATAACTTATATAAATAGATATGTAAATATGTAAATAAATATTTAAGTTTTGAATAAACCACTATCATCGCAATTTAAATAAACGTATTCGAATAACTATTAACGTTATAATCTTTCACTTAATATATATATGAATTATTATTTGCTTCTAAATAGTAATATTTGGGTAATTTTAATCATTGTAAAAATAAATGTTTCATGGTTTATTTGTTATTTAAATTGGCGCTATTTCTAACTGTTTCCTTAAAAATCGAAATTAAAAATAACATTACTTTAAGTTGCGTGGAGAACTTTTGTGTACATCTTGCCTTATCCTATTTATCAGACTATATTCGTCCCGATTTCTCCTGTAAATATGAATACTTTGGCTCTGTATGTTATTTTTTTATTTTAATCTTCTGTAGCTGACGACACCACTTGTTAAAAATTTGTTCTTTATGGGCGAAGAACCACAGGTCTTTGGGATTACGCAAAGTTTATTACGGTGTTTAGATTGAGCAAAGTACCAAATTAATATAAAATTTTCTGCTAACTTAATCTAATATTTGTTGATCAAATATTATTATGTCATTTTGTAAAGTATACGCATCTTTTCATTTCTTTTCATCAATTGAAATGCCAATAATTATCACGTCTTTTGCTAATTACTACTAGAATAAGTATTATATAAAATCCATATTATAGAGGAGGTTTCAATCATAGAATTTATCCATATTATAGAAGTTAGTTTCAACGATATATATATATATATATATATATATATATATATATATATATATATATATATATATATATATATATATATATATATATATATATATATATATAATATAAAATTATTCACTGCTTTGTTTTCAGTCTTGATTTTAGAATACATTTAGGTAGCTATTGAACGTTTTTCATGGAATCAATCACTACATTTTGCAGAAAAAAATAAATAACGGAAATGAAACTTTTGCTGTGCTGCAACCTATATCTATTTTTGGGAAATTTTGGCCTAAAAGTAATTATGTTATTAAATTCTTTGAAATTTGCTCTATTTTATTGTAATACATCTTTGTTTGCCGGTGCATGTTTAAATTTCTGTGAATTCATAGTTTTTCTCTTTGGTTTTCCTTAATATTTCAAGTACTATTTTCCTGACAGAGTTATTTAATCAAATATTCGTTTGCTTTTCCAAATTCAACTAGGTCAAAAGTTCATAAAATTATAGCTTTTCTTCAATATACTTTATATTTGGCTTGTTTCCTTTATTTTGTTAAAGATAATTTAATATTTCCCCAACGCTGAAATACATAACATGAAAAAAGGCCAATGGAACAAAGAAATTGTCAAATTAATGAAATGTTATTTTTGTCCTCTTTGAGGAAATAAGTTATAAGTATAAAAAAAACTAATATGGATATAAATGTTTTAAACCAAGAAAAAGACATAGTAAAGTATAATAGCAAATATATGTAAGACACATATCCCAAAACAAATAACTTTATCAGACATATCAACATGTACTGTAATTCTAGAGAATGAAATTGCTAGAATAGAATGTGCGAAGAACATAAAGTTATAATGACAATAAGTCTTAACATATATAGTTTGAACATATTACAAGTAAGCAAATGTTGATTAATCTCATCCACTCCACCAGTTCAGATTACAGGCATAGTTTTGACGTAAACACTTCCTTAATATTAATGTGTAGTGTTACAATAATGTTTACTGTCAACGTTGAAAGTACCTTGAAAATGCCGTGTCTTAAAAAAAATACAAGTAGACCCTGTGCTGTTTCAAGTATTGAATTAAAATTGATAATCAGATGACAAGATTATAATTACATATATAATCAATACTTAAAGCTGTTGCTTTAGTCGATAAGATAGAGAATATCAAAAGTTCCATATATAGCTAGTTAAATCACTTTCATAGACAGGTGAATAAATATATGAACGAGGCTAATAGCGTACCACATTTTTGATGAAGAATTTCTAAGAAACAAGAATTATTCTTACTATATACTTTTTAGAAATTAATTAATTTTTTAGAATTTAGAATTTAATTTAATGTAGAATTTTAAAAACGGTAGTATGTCGTAAATCATCCTTTACGCCTTGCGTAATGCAAGTCAAATAAAATAAGTAGAGTTGAAAAATAAATAATAAGCCGAGTAGGTTGGCGACGTTAAGCGATGATATCAACGACAGAGCTCAAAACTCAGAACGAAGTTCATAACTTAATGACTCGTCGTAGAATCATAAATTTGTATTTTTAAAACGGCAGTATGTCGTAAATCGTCATTTACGCCTTGCGTAATTCAAGTCAAATAAAATAGGCAGAGTTGAAAAATAAATAATATACTTGTGTGTTTTATTTTTTGTTAAGTTATATTTTAATGGCTGCCGGTATGATTTATGGTCATTTCTTTGATATTTTTCCGTACGTAATGTGAATATGATATTCAAATTTCACATTGTGAAACGTATACAAATTATTGAATAATTTTTTTCCTAAAGCACATAAGTTTCAGCACTCGTAGTTATTTATGGAAGCAGTAAATTAGTGTGGCTTTATTGACCGTCACTCATTTTATAAATAAGTATACGGTGGAATTAATTTTTTTTTACTTTATCTAATACGGGGAAAGGAATTTGTATTCCGGTTACATTTGTTTTCCATGAATTTGGTTTAAATTGACTAGATTAAAAGCGTCGAGCAACTGATCTCGTTAATACTTTAAAACAGCTTTTTATAGTTAATTTCTCCCAGGATCTGATAAATCTTTGTGAGTCTAGGTTATGAAATTGCATATTTCGTAAAGATGTTTATTTCAAGATTTATTACTTTTTTATGCCGATTTTACGAGTATACCTTCAGTGATAACAGTTATTTTCACTTACAATTTTGTAAGAAAATTATTTTATGTCTTCGGGTAAATTTAAATAGTTTTCTATACTTTGAGAACTGGAATGAATATCCAAACATTCCAGTAAAATAGAAATTCGTTAGTTTTCAGAGTCAAGTTCACTCGATACTAACAAATTTATTAGCGTCTACTTATTAAACATGTTTGTATGAAACAAACATTTTTTGGTTTTTCCTTACATTTTAATTTTTACTCCAAAATAAAATTTTTGTATCTAATTTTTTAAATAATCCCCTGCGCATTTTAGTATATTTCAATATTTGAATAGAAAATTAGAAAAATATTCACATCCCAATTAATTTCGTAAAGTGCATAATTTAATACTATTTAGTTTTATTTCGAAATATATTTTACAAATTCCGCTTTTAAAAATTCTACAGAAATGAAAATGCAGATTCTCCAGAATGAAAATCACTAGCACAAAATAACGAGAAAATTATCTACAAAAATGGATATAAAGCAATAATATAAATAACACAATTGAACAACTTATGAAGTAATGTATTCTTTATTAATTTTATTTGAATACGTATAAATTAATTTCTCATAGTATAAAAAACACCGACCCCCAATTAAATGTATTGATTTAATATATATACGGTAAATTAATTTTTTAATTTCTCTTTTTTAAAATCACTGGAATATAAATCTAGAACTATTTAATACAGCGTCATATTCAATGTCTCTAAATGGTAAAGGGTCTACATTGTTGTCAAACCTTCCTTAGGCACGGCGCTACTCAGGATTCATTTTACGTCTTGATAAAATCTGAGAATTACATGATAATGAAGTTGATCGTAACTCGTTACTTTAACATTAGCGACGTGTTCACCTTGAAACTACGCCCATAGACTGAATCGGCAAAATCGATTGGCTTTTCCTTTCCCCAACATTACTGTGTTTAAATTACATGCGATGAAGTCTTGTGGTCATTGAAACTTTGTGTTCTTGAGATGTCCATAGCCATAATTTTACTTTTTACAATTAATTACGGTGAACTTTGTATTATACATGTGTGTGTATATATATATAATAAATTTCATAAAATACTTATATATGGATCCTTCCCAGAATATCCGATACTGTATTAGATTCGTTCCTAGATTTATTCTTCTGCCTAGGAAAACTAACATTCTAATCATTAAATATGAAAACATAAAAATCCTTTGTTGTCGACTAGAGTGTCAGCATCAACATGTGATAAGACAAGTAATTGTAACTCAAATAAATAAATCAATTTTTAGTATTTTTTGAATCGGTCAAAGAAACGGTCATAAATCATGTCGTCAGCCATTAAAACAAAAGGAAACAAAAAAATACAAACACAAGCATATTTCATTACAAGAAAAACTTGACGCCAAAATTCCTGCCCCAACGTTAAATCAAAGCGTCTAAAACAGGGTTCCATTTTCGTGACGAGTCATTAAGTACAGCGCTTTGTTCTAAATTCCCAGCTTCAAGCTTCCTTGCTGATGTCGAAGTCTAGAGACTCCAATCTATATGTGTCGGTCAAGCGTTTGTGTGTATTATATTATTTATTTTGAGTTCTACTTTTTTCTGTGCCACAAAATTTAATCTTTTATTTAGAAAGTCGTAACCTTATTGACTCGTTCATCACTAATCTTATTAATTTTTTCATCCATCTCTGTGTCCTATAGACGCATAAAGTAATACATGTTAATATAAATCCTTTATTACTTTCCTTTTATTTTATCAATTACAATTGTTTGACCTTATAATTGCATTATTAAATATTATATAACATATGAGCCATATTAACTTTCATTTCATGGCATTTAATTTGAAAATCCGTTTATTGCGTTCTTATGTAAGTAGCTAATGGATCACATTTCACGGTACGACAAAAACACATTAACCTTGCTCTTACCAGTATATTTGAATATGTTCTGACTTCGGGATACTATGGCATGTAAACATTTTAGTTAAGTAATTCTGAACTGTATATTTGTATCTATAAACAAGGCTTAATAACTTTCTCTTACCCTTGTGAATCAATTTGATTAAGAATCAAGAATATGAAGTAAATATTTTTGTGAAGCTTTTTCTGTAATTATTCTGCATGTGCTTTTTAACATATTGTCATAAATTGTACAACTTTGACTTCTAATAACTTTTTCACTATTTTTGTAAATGATGGTAACGTTTAGAATTTCATTCATGTTTCTCGATATATGTATAGATAAACGTACGTTTTAAATAGCAAGCAAAAATTACTTAAAGTTGCTTAATATTTATTGAAATTATCCTCTATATCCCGATTGCCGAGGTATTTTACCTGTCTAAAAACAATAGGTTTTGAGAATACATGTTGCGCATACAAAAAATACCAGCAAAACTGGCAACCGCATCATTAGGAACAATATTTATTTTTTTTATATTTTTGTGCGACAGTTGCATTATAATAACTGTCATAAATTGAAAAAATATAAGATATTATTTAATAACATAATTCTTAATGTAAGATAGTTCACGAAGAAACTTTAATCGAGAATTCCATTTAATCACAAAATATAATCATAAATGGCCGAAAATATAATGGTTGAAAAAGAATTGAGAAGTTAAATGAAATTCTGAGGAATAATGATAAAATATAAAAACTACGAGGTGGAATATTAAAAGTAAAATCTAAAAATTACAAAATAGAGTAAGCAATAACGACAAAATCTAAGAATTATAAGATAGACTGAGTAATAACAATATAATCTAAGAATTACGAGATAGATTAAGTAATAACTATAAAATCTAACAATTATAATATAGAGTGAGCAATGACGATAAAATCTGAGAATTACATGATAGATTCAGTAAAAACGATAAAATGTAAGAATTATGAGATTGAGTGAGCAATAACGACAAAATCTAAGAAATTATATTTCGTTTATGGAAGTCAGTTACGTATGAAAAATTCAGCAGTCTCCTTTTTTTGTGAATTATTGGACTCTATCGGTACATAAAACACACCGTTACACGACACATAATATGTGAATGTTGTCTTATTTGTAACAACTTTTTCATTTCTCATACTGTTAAAGTAGGAACTTTTCATTAATTAATAAATTAAAGACAGTAAAATCTTAATACACAATTATCAGCTAAGTTACCTATCAAAACAAGTATTTGTAATTTCTATCCACTTTTATACCTCTACTCAAACCATTCCCGTTAGTTAGGTATAGTTCTTTTTCTTCGATCTATATTGATTTCCGACTTTGGTTTTAAAATGAAATAAAAATATTTTCGGTTCGAAAAGTATTGTTAACGTTTCTAAGTTTACTAACGTAAAATTATAAAAATGTATTCCACGACAAATAAATCAACTAAATATTGTGGCATTCTATTTCAATTTATATTTTACTTCGACATTGATAAATATTTATAAATAAAACTATGCCATATTTATATTCAAAATACGAATTTTGGAACGCAGTAAGTTAGAGAGTTGAGATGATATGAAAGAGTAAATTATTAAACCGTAACATTAAGCTCATTTTAATAAAAATCTTCATCAAAAGGTAACCGATAGTGAAATAAATTTTATATACTATCCCACCCCCATCTATGATCCGGACGAATTCACGTAAATCGGAAGCATTGATGTAAGCAGTTATATTAAATATTAAGCAACAGACTTAATGAGAGGAGTTTGAGTAAAGTTTTGAGTCTATTTACGCTATGGTGATAGTGATATAAAAGCAACAAAAAGAAGTACACTATCATTTTCCATCTCATTATTGAATTGGACATAATACAAATAGTTTTAAGAATTCTGACTCCAAATGGTAAAGACGGATACCCGGATTTTTATAATTTTGTCATGTCTGTATGTCTGTATGAGATATAATTATAAATATTTATGTTTATGTTTGACGGTAATATGTATTTTATATAGAGAGAAAGATAATATTTTATGTGAAGAAATTATCTGACAATGCAGAAAAATGAAGGAAAAACAATTTATATTTTTAAGGCATTAAATTGGAGAAATAATCTAATTTTCTTATGGATCCTATTAAGTAACTCTTAATTAGAGAGCTCCTTTAAAAATATATCAATAATTCTGGTAATTTTTTCGATACTGCATATTCTTTACGAGATATGAGCCTCTAAAAGATTTTCAGTATACCTCTATCTACACAGGCATAATAAATCTCTGTTAAACATGGAAATAGCATTTGATTAGTACCTCAATGCAATTTCAGATTGACTAGTTATCAATAATAAATTTAAAACCACCACCTTCTTTCTTGAGTGTTAATTACAAAATACATTATATTTTAATGGTAAAAAATAATGTGAGTATTCATGGTTTAATCGAAACAAATATGTACCCTAAAATAATTGCATGTATATATATATATATATATATACACACACACACACACATACACACATATATATATATATATATATATATATACACGTACATAGTAATGAAATGGAATTTGTCGAAGAAAACGGAAAATGACCTTAATAAAAAATCACAATCTAAAATATTTATTAACACTTCGATTTTATTAGTGGTAAATATTATCAACATATTTCTCTTATATTTAGACGATCAAATAAACTTGAAAGAATTGTTTTGAAAAACTTCCCAAATGATCACGAATAAATACGAATTTATGAAAGAGAAACCTATAACCGAACCATTTCAGAACCTAAATTAACATGGAAATTCCAAAGCACGAAAGAAAATAACTTTATGAATCGATTCTAACATATTAACAAATTTAAATAAAATTTTTATTTAAGTTATAATAAACTAAATTCACGAATAAAATGACCTGAAGAAAAGTTCGATACAACACTTTTAATAAAATTAAAAAAATATTATTTAAAAATATACATACCGTTTTACACTTATATTTTCACGGAGTAGAAAAAACATTCAGGCAGTCGTTAAAATAATACGTGAGAAGAAATGAAACGTACAAACATATTTTATTATCCGCAAAGGACTAAAAGGAAAACGCTGAAGTTCCCAGGGGAAAACCAAATCAAAATGAAACAAGTCTGCGATTGCACGATGAGTCATTAAGTCCTGAGCTTATTCCCTTTGAACTTTGAACTGGCCTGTAACACCATAGCTAAGAGTTGCAAAACTACATGCTACAACCTTGTAAACAAATCTATTTATAACTATTGATTTTGATATGTGAGTATTTTAGTTTATTTGTATTTTTTCAAGGAGTAAATAACGATCTACAGTATCTGTTTTACTTGTACTAGTAAATCAGTATTAAATCAAGTTTCGTAAACGAATATTAATGTTTCTGGGCACTGTTAAATTAATTTTTAAACCTTATTAATATTTATTGTATATTTATTCATGTATCTGTCAAGATCGTAAACTTTTGAAAGGTTAAATATTTAAACTGGGAGATACTATTCTGAATTTTTTAATGTCCGTTATATATCGTTAGATCCAGGATGATTTTGACAGAAAACCTGCATAAAAACCAGGATATCGAAATTTTCTGTATCTGAATAACCGGGGTCGTAATTTTCTGTTACATTAATATAACTTTGTGATCGTATAATAAAACATTTTTAAAAATTAGATACACTAAAAAACGCTCTACTAACAATGATTATTTAAATAAATTCTAAATTACTACCACGTTAATTTGAATGATGAAGTCTTTTTTTTTGAAAATGTGGTAGTCTTGAAACGAAATTATAAATAAAATTTTTACAAAAGTGTATTTTATATAAAATAATTATATATTATTTGGATTTCACAATAGTTTGCAATAATGTGTCGTTGTTATATGCTTATAATGGGGGATAAAATGCCAAAAAAATAGTTACAAATATAATTATATAATTATAGACGGTGACAGTAACATCAAAGAATGTTCCGATAATGCTTATGATAAACTGTATGCCCTAATGATCAATAGCGCTAAATTGTCCTTATTTCTAAATATAGAGGACGCAATTAAGGAACAAATGAATATTCAATTAAAAATTTCAAGACATGCAGGTCTTTGTAAAATTGAAAAAATTTCTCAATTTTCACAGTAATTTTATAACTTTAAACTTTTATCAAAAACCAATATTTTATAGGTTTTGATCTTGTTAATAGATTACGTAAAGGACAAAATAAATTAATTAAGAAATCCATTTTTAAAAGTATACATTCCGGGAATGAGGTGTTGAGTATAAATTCTAAATATTTATAGGTATAAAAGAATATGTTTCCAATAATTCTATGTAACATTAAATTTAAATAAAATAGATTTTCCTACTAAATTTACTAACTAAATAGAAGAGCGTTAAGAGGAACGTAGCTTTCAGCCTAAATGAGCATTTTGTTCACTTACTGTTAATTCTGAGTAATGAAATATTTAGACAATCCACTTCGCACCAAGGATTGCAATGAGCGGAAGAAAAACATCAAGACATAATCATAAATCATGTCGGTAGCCATTTACATAAACTCTAATAAAAATACAATACATAAGCATATTTTATTGTGAGAAAAACTTGACGCCAAAATTTCCGTTGGAAAGTTAAATCAAAGCGTGTGAAAAAGGGTTCCATTTCCGCGACGAGTCATTAAGTACAGTGCTTTGTTCCCAGGTTTAAACTCCCTCGCCGATATTGTCGTTTGGAGACCCCAATTCGTATACTACAGCTTTGCTTTTAAATGTACTCCTTTATTTATTTCGTGCTCTATTTATTTGAATGAAAATAAATTCAACTTTTCATTGAGAATTGCGTACATGAAATTAAAAAACAAAACTGTAGCTGCTTTGTTTGCTCGTCTGTTTATGGCGTGAATATATATTGTAAAATATAAAACGTAATAACTTTTAATATAAATGTCTTATTACTCTCCTTTTATGGTTCCTTATTACAATTATAGTTATACTTGACGATTAAAGATATGATATGATATACTTGTGATGTATACTTTAATTTTCTAGCCGTTTGATTCGAAATTATAAAACTATTTTTCATATGTAAACAACTGACTATCATATTTCTCTTTAAGGCAAATTAACTTGAATCCACTGGCTCATTTTAATGAGTTTCAATCTTGAAATAACGTGGCTGGTTAAAATGTAGGCAATGTGCTTCTCCGCATTAAATAAAGCTTAATATTTTATTGTTATGCTAGTGCGTGAGTGAGATTAGCAAGTAAGAAGGAATAAAAATGAAATTTGCTAAAATCAAAACTGTAAGTTTGCAAAATATTAATCACCATTGGAAGAATAAATCTCGCATTGTTTCTTGTTATTGTCAATGAGCTTCGCTTAGTCATCGTACTTCATGTGCATGTACCAAAATTTGGTCGATTTATAACGTTAAGTATATATAAATATATATAAATATATATATATATATATATATATATATATATATATGTATATATATATGTATATATGTATAAATATATATATATATATATATATATATATACCTAGCAATTCCATTAAAATTTGAAATACCTCAGAACTTTTAGATAATCAGTAATGTTTTCTGGTAAATTTTAGAAAATCTTTTAAATGCCATTTTTCATAATTTTGACTAGAAGTTTCAGAGATAGGGGACATTTTCAGGAGTATTTTGTGAAATAATTTCTAAGAAAAATAGGTGTGACAGAAAAACGAGTGGATACGTGAGTTACATTTCAAGGAAGTGGACAATCAAAATCAGAGAGGGACAGTGTTTTAGGGTAACATAAGATTGGTAATTCACTTTTGTAAGAATTTGATTTACCATTTCGTTTCAAGACTGCCACATTTTGAAAAAAGAAGACTTCATCATTCACACTCACGTGGGTTGGTTGGTCTCGGAAGTTGCACTTTCCCGACCCCCGCTATTGAAATTACTTAACAAGCACAATTGGGTAAACGTCTGTCAAATTAATTAAATGAAACGCAAACTGATCTAAACGAACTATACGTTTGATGCTTGGTTAATTTTCATTCGATGTATGTTGTCTTGAAACTACTGAATATATATATATATATATATATATATATATATATATATATACATATTAACTTCTATGAAAGTGTTCACATTGAAGAAAATGCGAATTTCATTATAGGTAGAATTTCGTTCCTCAGAAAGAAAAAAAAGGAACCCTCATAGGGTCACATTGTTGTCCATCCGTCCTTCTGTAAATCTGTCAAATCTAATTTTTTAATTTTGATTAAAATTCTTATACGGGGCTCATATTGTTGTGAAAATTTTAAATTTTTTTACGCAACAAAAAGATATAGCTCATAAAAACAAACGTATATTTTAGTTATTTACACCGTCATCAAAACTTTAAAGTACTTCTGGTCGACCTATAGTCTGAAAACTGGGCTTGGAATTTGGAAATGGGAGGCTTTATAGCACAAGTAAGGAAAAAATCTAGAAATCAATGATTTCAATTTCTATGTGGAATCATATTTTTTTTTAAATATGCGCAATAAGTGATATAGTTACGTTTCAAATAATAAAAATATTGTAAATAATTTAAAAAAAATATTGTGCACTATTAAATGTTATCTAAACGTGTATAAAACCCGTGATGCACAAAAGTGCGAGTTGCACTGGTGTTTGACAAATTTTTTTTAGGAAAAAATTTGCATAAAAACTAATCATTTACAAAAGAGGGCTCGATCGATATTATTTTATTACATAAAAATTATTTGGAAATA